>CM077344.1:62867671-64202671 GCA_039655645.1 Ammopiptanthus mongolicus | reverse complement strand
GGTTCGGCCTTGTTAAGATAGAAAGGGGAAGCCAAAGCTTCTATGTCCAAGTAATTGTGTAATAGACTTAAATGATTCCAAGAAGGCAAAAGAAATTAAAAAGACCTACCTTACTTACATGGAGGCATTCGATCATACCATGGTAATTAGGGCTAGGAACCTAAAATGTTGATGCTAAGAGGCTTAATGTGTTTATACTAAAGTATAAGGGGTATAGAAATTAAAAAGGTTTTCCAAAGTATTCAAGTTTTGGTTCCAAAGAACCAAGTGTTGTAAATTAAGTATTTTGATCCCGAGTGAAAAGTATTTAAGGATATGAGGGTTTGATGTTGATCAACCACCTATTTTATCATGTTGTTTCAAGGAAAATATTTTCAAGAACAAAGAGTTTTCTAAACAATTCATGTGGTTTCCAAAGGTTTTGGTTAGTAAACCTACTTTCAAGAGAAATGAGAATCCTTGTAATTATTTTCTTTAAAACAATGAGTCCTTACACTACTATGATTAATTTTGGAATATTACCAAATAAAAGAGTTATAGTTTTCATTTGAAAATGAAAATGTGATTTAAAGAAAAATATGTTTTCCCTTTTTACACTAAGTATTATTCTAAAGGAAGTTTTACGTTAGTTTGGCAAAAGAAGAGGTCCTATGTATCTTGGGGCTTTGAATACCTTACGAGTATGTGTATAGAGTTTCAAAACTATGTTTGATAAAAGGGGATTTCATGAACCAGTTTACCACTAAGGAAAATATTTTGAAGATCTTACTATAGTATCATAATTATGTATTATCTTCAAAAAGGAAATTCAATGAGTTCCATAATGTGCTCAGAAAGATTTAGTAAAAGACATGCACTAACATCTAGTGGTCATGACAAAATCATGTTCCACACCCTTGATGATTTAGGTCATCTAAGGAATCCATAACGTTTAAATCACTAAGAGTTACTTATAGCAATTAAGTAATATTTCCTTTGGTAGACAAATGAGAAGATTGATGAAGGGGATCCTTGTGGACCCTGTCCTCCATAATACATCTAGGTTATGAACTAACCTATCATAAGACATGAACATCGTGTTACGAACGGCGAGGTGGTATGCAATTGCAAGGAACGGAACCAAGGATGGGCGACTGATGGCAAGTCGTGTGAAAATGGGTCCCGTAAGGATGCCCTGTGGTTTATCAAGAGATAGACGTGGTGCTACAGTGATACTGTAGTACGTATTTGTGTTGTGACGTTTCTTGACATGCATACGCATCTGTGCATGAGTTGGGCGTTGTGCCTGGGAGTTGAGCTTACACCTTTGTGCGGGAGCGATTGTCTGAGGTGTCGATCATGAGGATCTTAGGCACGTCGGGGGTTGGGGAAGACAAATTTGGCCAGAGAGTAGCTTCTCTGTGTAGTGGATATCCATCGAAAAACACTGACATCCTGACTGAAACACCGGGCAAGTCACGATTTGGGTAAAGAACGTCTGGCGTGAGCCGTAAAAGCGATTTTGAAATCTTGTTGAGATAGCACATGTTGGGCTGAGATAACGCAGACAATGTTCTCCCAATCACTCACTCCAATTTTGTTTAGCTCCATGGAGTAGGGGTCAGAGTCTTACCCTTGTGGCATATGGCATTGTGTCATGCACATCGCAATGCATTGCATGACTGTTGATTGATACATTTACATGTTATACTTTATTATCCTATGTTGATGATGTCTTATGTTGTTGATTGGATAATATGAGATATTGAGATGTATGATGTGCATGACTAGTATTTTATTGTCTTGTGTGTCGTACCATTTTTACTTCTGCCATGTGTTGGGCTGATGAATAGGAATCTCACCTCATTACTTTGTATTGAATCATTGTTTGCTTCTCTGGTTGTCTCCCGAGAAGGTCGTGTTACCGAGACTTCAACCGACGTTTTGGATGCACCTCCCTGTTGAGCCTCCCAGTGGTTCTGGCGTTTGGACATCTAGTCATGATAAGCTTCTAGCAAAGTACATGGGAAGAGCCACACTCACTATTCGCAAGGGTCGCAGAGGAAGAGTTCTTGACTGCTCAACAGCTCGTCTTCATGTCGTCTGCAGTCAAGGTTGTACTCGTAAGTGGAATGCTAGATGGACTTTCCCACCGATGCGTTCAGTGCCTTCTCCCTCTGTTAAGGATAGGCCGCTTGTTGGCAAAGTTGCTCCAACGGCAATTTCTGCAATGTCTTCCATAGGAATTCCAGTGATAGTCCTTGCCAGGATTCCTGTTAGGTCTCGTTTGACGGGTCCTGGTTGGAAGGCTATAAGTGAGGAGATTAGGAGGGAGGTGATCTATCCATGCCTCCTATTCCATTCGCTTGTATCTCCATCAGGGAGGAGTCAGAGGAAGCATTCAACGGTTGATCCGAGGGGTGTTTCCCTGTGTAGTCTGTTGTCGGCCAGTTTAGGGTGTCAGAGTGTCTTTACCTTTCTTTTATTTTTATTTTTTGTGGAGCTGCGTCTCCAAGTATCTTGTGTTTAGGAGCTGCGTCTCCAATCCTTTATGTTGAGTCTGTATCTTTCTACTTTGTTTTTGTAGACGGGTTGGGTTCTTATGTAAAGCCTTTATGAACTTATGAAGTTATATTATGAAGTGTTTTATTTACCTTACACGCATAAACGGTTACAAGCTTTTACAATTATGTCTTGTGAAAAGAAAAAAATTTACCCCCCATCTGTCTTATATGTTTTTAATAAACCCTTTTTTTCGGCCTTATAGCTTTTTAAAATGTTCGTACATGTGATGCCCCCAGAAAGGGTGTTACAACCTTCACACAATCAATTCAAAACATCAACATTAACAACACAAATTTCCCTGTATTACTTGTTCTAGGGTTCGGCCATGATGCTCTAAAATTAGCTAGGGATGCCTAAAAATTCCTAACTCTTGGAGGAATGATCCTTAGGCATACCCAGTACTAAAACAAGCTTCATCACTCAAAACTTTGAACCAAAACCCCTTAAACCATTTAAGTGAGGTTCGGCCAAGCTTGGGTTAAAAAGGAAGGAGATTTCTTTTGGATTCATGCTCCTAGATGATCATTGTATACATCATGGTGAGTTCAAAGAAATTGGTTTCATGATCATAGGATTTTTCTATAATTTTCTAGAGATTTATGAACTTTGGACTTAGAAGTTGAACATAAATCACCATAGCGTAAAAAACAAGACTTAGGTGAAGAATAAGGAATCCATGGATCAAAGAGAGTAATCTTACCTCTTTGAGTGATGAAAATGAGCAAGAATCAACACTTGTTTCACCAAAAATGGTTAAGATTCCAACGTTGAAGATGAGAGAAACTTAAGGAGAAAAATGGTGTTAGGAAGAAAATGGGTGAATGCTTTATCCAGATGGCCCTATGCATGAGGGCGAAAGAGGGACAAGGATGTCTATGATTTGTTCACTTAAGGGCAAAATGGTCATTTCACCTAGGGACAAAAATGGAATTAGAATAAAAGACCAAGGGCAAAATAGTCTTTTCCTCTTAAAGTAACCAAAATATCTAGATATTTTCTAGATGTCATGATGAGGTGATGAGTCATGAGGGCAAAAATGTAATTTTGTCAGTTCCCAAGGGCAAAACGGTCTTTTCTCGCCCTAAATATCTCAGATATTTGTAGAACCGTAATGATGACGTTGGTGAGTCATGGTGGTGACTCACCCTCTGACTCGCCCTGCTCAGGTGACTCGTGTCCCTCATCCGATGTCCGGTTTTGACCTTGCATGTCCGTTCTCGATTCCGTCGATTTCCCGATTTAGGTTTTACGCCCGAGAAAGTCGTGAGAACTTATTTTTTTGAAAATTTTCAAAATCGCCAATATTCTTCGAAATTTTATTTAAAACCTAACTGTTTCGTTCACGAGTCAAAATTAGGTCTTCTGATCAGTAAAATCCTACTGTCAGTGAAAACGCAGGCCGGGCTCCGTCTGAATTTTCAACCCAAATTTTAACCATAGCTTTCTAAGATAACGTAAGTATAAATATGACTTTGGTTTATCCAAAATCATTTTCTAAACCTCAGATAAAAATATAAAAATCATATATATATATATATATATATATATATATATATAAAGATATTCACCGTTAGTAGAAAATAGCGAAAATCGGGGTGTTACATTACTACCCCACTTAAAAAAATTTCGTCCTCGAAATTTCGTGACTCAAAACCAAATAGGATTTTCTTAATGGATTAGTATTGAAAGACAGTGGTTAAGTTTAATTATACCTCTCACATGTGAGAAACTAAGGTAAGGTATTAAGGAGACGCAGTACGGATTGAGGATAAACGATTTGATTTTTAAATGTAAATCGAACGGAGGATAAGTATGAGGTTGTCATTAGGTTACAATGTTACCTAGGGAAGAATTACATACAGAGAGTATGATGTGAAACCTAGGGATTAAGAAATTCTGTCTAGTTTTGAGTCGCGAAATTTCGAGGACGAAATTTTTTTTAAGAGGGGTCATAATGTAACACCCCGATTTTGGCTACTTTCTACGGTCGGAAACGAATATAAATAAACTTATATTTTATCCGAGATTTAGAAAATGATTTTGACTAAACCGAAGTCATATTCATACTCTACGCTATCGTAGAGAGCTACTGTTAAATTTTGGGTTGAAAATTCAGACGGAGCCAGGCCTGCGTTTTCATTGACAATAAGATTTTATTAATTAGAAAACCTAATTTTGACTCGTAAATGAAACAGTTAGGTTTTATATCTCGTTTCGAACACTATCGGCGATTTTAAAAAATTTCAAAAAAAATAAGTTCTTACGACTTTCTCGGGCGAAAAACCTAAATCGGGAAATCGACAGAATCGAGAACGGACGTGCAGAGGTCACCGGAGTGCGGTGAGTCACCACCATGACTCACCACAAGTCATCATGAGTTCCTAAGAAAATATCCAAGATATTTGTGGATTTCCAAAATATCTAAGATATTTAGGGCAAGAAAAGACCATTTTGCCGCTAGGAATTTCTGAAATTACATTTGTGTCCTTGACTTTTTGATGTTTACCTCCTTAGCCTTTTGTTTAATACCAAGTTCATCCCTAAGTGAAATTACTCTTTTACCCCTAAAAATTTACAAAGTGGACACCCTTGTCCCTCCCCCTCTCTCACACCTAAAAGGAGCTTCTCCAAGCCCTTCACCCTTTTCTTCTTTCTTCTCACAACTTCATCTATTTTCTTCACTTTCTCTCATTTTCCTTCAAGAAAAGCTTAACTTTTTGTGAAGAAAAGTTGGTGATCTTGTTGATTTTCATCCTCCAAGAGGTATGAACTCTTCCTTTGATCACTTAAGCTTCATGTTCTTCCCTTGAAATCTTGTTTTCCAAGCTTTGTTCAAGTTCTAACCCACAAAGTTCATAAATCTCTAGAAAATTGTAGAAAAATCATATGATCAAGAAACCAATTTCTATGAACCTACCATGATGTTTAGAATGATAATCTAGAAGCATGAACCCAAAAGAAATTCCCTTCCTTTTTATCCCAAGCTTTGCCGAACCCCTCCTAATTGGTTTAAGGGGTTTTGGTTCAAATTTTTGATTAAGGAGTATTGATTATGTATCTACCATATTTAGGGATCATTGATTCAATGGTAAAATTCTAACATCCCTAGCCTAATTTAATTGAGAAGGCCGAATCTCTGCCTAAGGGATCAACAAGTTTTTTTTTTAGAGCTTAACTTAATCTACGATTTTGTGATGAAGGATTTATACAGTAATCGTAGTTTGAGGATTCATGGAGTACGTTGGGCTTCAAAGGATCATTCTGGCCAAAGACCGTGAACGACACTTAGTAGCTTCGCTTGGACTGCGGGAGTTGGTGATTTATGGAGTAGAGTGAAGTCTCGAAGGGCACAAACCTTAATTGGCTACAAGAGGTAAGGGGAGATTGCCTGAGGGATCTCTCGATAACTATATGTTATCCGTATTTGGTCTGTATAAAGTTGGTTTGAACTGTGTGGTAGTTGTTTACTTTGTTTTCAGTTGTTATTTTATCTGCTGATGATTACTTGTTTTTGGTTGATTATCTGCTGTTATGTGTTATAGTATTTTAATGCATGTTCTAACTGTCTTATCTGCTATAACAATGATATGTCAATACTATTGTTATTGGTTGTTGATTGAGAAGCCTGACAGTGGTCAGTGCTCAACTATTTAACGGAGATAAAAGCCTTGAAAAAGCTTTATAAGGAACGCCAAATATTTAAAATTTCCAATGATGCGATTTTTACAAAAAGGGATCTTAAAGTAAAGTATAAAGTTAGTAGAAAAAGTTAGTTTGCAAAAATAAGTGGAGAAAATTAATTTAAAAGGAAAAAGTCAAATTTTAACTTCGGACGTTTTTTAAACGCTAAATGAAGGTTAATTGAGAAAAGATTTACGGAAAGTGTTTTTGAAAAAAAAAAAAAAACATAATACTGATTTGGACAGCGATTTCGTCTCAACTGATTTCTTTCAAAAGCTAAAGTTTTGGGAAAAGGGCTTTCTAGCGAAAGTAAGTTTTATTGGTAGTTTGACGGTTTATAAATGAATTTCCAACGGAAAGGATTTTCTGTAAACGAGTTTTTCCCAACGGTTTAAATTCCGACAACTTGGATGAGTTGCGGAGATTTCATTTTGTATTGGTGTTTCACAGAACGAAAAATGATGAAAACGTTGAAACGTGAACCTAATAAACAAGACATCGGGATACTAGTGTTCTTTGTGAATAGCACGTAGATCTGAGATCCGTGTTATGGTGTTGTGGACTGTGTGTCCTATGCACTATGTGTCTTCTTCACGTTATGAGGGAACATGATTAAAGGTGAATATTGTCTTTTTATCACCACAGACCTAGGTTTGGTGCATCGGTCTAGGGCTTTGTGATTGAGCACTCAGACGTCTTGTCCTGTGTTGACGGTGAAAAATCTTAAAACGTTGTAAATCATGAATGGTCAAGAGCCTTTGAGCTTCGACAAGGAAAGAAAGAAAAAAAAAAGTGACAAGACATGAAACGTTTTACATGCATAAATTGGCAGACGTGCCTACGGTGTTAATCTGGATATCTTAGTGGTCAGGATATTCAAAACGGTGTATATCATTGTGCCTTGATGGACAATGAAAACCATAAACGGTGATCACCTGTGCCTTGTGTTGGACAGTGTGCAATGGTTTTAACAACGGTGTGCCTTTTTGGCAATCGAGTTTGATCAACTCATTAATACGGTGTTGGGATCTCCGGAGATTAAGTAAAGAAATAGACGTTGAACGTTGAACTGTCATGCATTTTTATAAATGACAATGACTGTCGGGTATGAAACCCAATGATGAACTACTTGTTTATTTAGTAGAACCTTATGCACCATGATTATATATGTTCAGGTGTTGTTGGTGTGTTCCGCATGTAGTTATCGTCTTTAAATCCATATATTGGTTTTTTGCCCTTGCCTGTATATGTTGGACACCCTGTTGTGTTTTTGGATATATGTACAGATGTTTATCAACAGTCCTCTGGGTTACTTTAGAACTCTGTAGCTGGAGCTGCTTGAGGTTGACGCCGAAGAGGTGTGGATTGCTGAAGACGAGACCCAGTCTCATTGGTACGACGTATGCTAAGTAGTACGTCCTTTTGTCCTTAAAGATCTTTCATTAGACAAGCTCCTAGGATTTATAAATGTGCAATTCCAGTCTTCCGACTGTGACTATGAGTGTTGTGTATTCAGAGATTGGAAGTATGTATGCCTAATGGCGAAACCTGAATTATTTTATATATGATGAGTTTCATTTTGTTTCCTCTAGTTGTTAAAATTTTTCCTTTGGTATCATATTTCCGCAACTACTCTATGGAGTTATTTTCGAAAAAAATTTTACTTTCAAACTTAGTCCAAGTCCTCGAAATTTGAAAATATCGAAATAAAGAGTGAACCATATCCTCAGATAGTGGTCATTGCAAGCGAGTCCAAACTCATATGTATCACTTATCTACACCGGTCATTGTGTAACGAGACAATACTCCCATCTCTATACGATCCATTGTGATTCGGCCCCCTACTGATACCAGTTTTAAGGACACTCATCATTTAACACCCGGGCTGACGAGGGAGGGGAGTGATCGCCGATGCATGAGGCACGAACAAGGAGCGGCTCCTGGCAGGCTTCTAGGCGGAGGGACACATGATTGAACTAATTCACATCGGAATAAGAGGGATCCTGAGGCTGTGCAGTTATGGGACTGTACAGTTGAAGGAAGGCTTATAAAAATTGATTTGTACTACCTATACCAACAAGATGGATCTTCTTTTCAGGAGCCCAGAACATAAGAACTCCAAAGTTAAGCGTGCTTGACTTGGAGTAATTGTGGGATGGGTGACCTTCTGGGAAATTTCCCAGAAAGCGTGTGAGTGAGGACAAAGCACGCTGAGAAGACCCGTGTTGGTTTGTGGGGACAGTCGACAATCTTGAAAGCAGTTCGGACCGTTACAATTGGCAGGTCCATAAGAAAAGTTTGTGTCAAAAATTGGAAATGCAGGAAGGGTTGTATAATCTGCTAGCACAATTAATGGTCAAAGGCAGTAGGGGGTGACACAAACCATATGATTGGGTAAAGTCAAAAAATGTTGAGCTATGATTGTCACACAAAGATTGTTTGATTATATTGTTTCCTGTGTTTGCTTTATTTTGAAGCTTTATGGTAATGGACTTGCATGGATTGTTTCTCTGTCCTCTATATTCGAATAAAATTTCGTGTACTTTCGTGGTTGCGATGAACTTGTACAGTCTTTGGAAAAAGTTTCAAGTCCCCTCTTCAAAAAAAAAAAAAGAAGAAAAAGAAAAAGGAAAAAGGAAAAAATAAAAAGGAAGAAAAAATGAAAAGAAAAATAAATAGGAGCGAATAAATGAAGGTGCAGTTTTTTTTTTCTCAAGATTAATTCTTTATGTGGAATGAGTAATCAGGATCTGAAATGAAGATTGGCCATCTTTCTCTATCCTTCATGAAAAATCATTATCCCTTGTTACTCTATTGGGCCTTAGAAATTCTTTCATATAACCTTAGACCGGGATCACCCTACATTAGGTGTGACACCCTATACTTGGCGTCACATTTGTTACCCAACACACCATACAAAAACACGAAATAAAGTCTCGCTGGTTTGCTTTCGAAAAAAAAAAATAGATTAGTGTATCTGCGTAACCCGTATATATATATATATATATATATATATATATATATATATATATATATATATATATGCATCATCAAGAAGTTATATACATAGATAAACTGTGGACAACATGTCCATTTAAAAGAAACTAATAGAAAAGAAAATACCATCAACTCTAAAAACTAGGCAGCAGCAGTCTGGAAAATCATATCTAAAACTCATGGCCATTAGTAGCCGATAACAGACTACCCAAAAACCACTGCCTCAAAAAAAGACTAACACCCTACGCTGGTCTACGTTTAGTGGAAACAGTTAGACATTCCCCCAAAGAAGGGTCCAACGTTTCCATCAGAAAAGAGATCGGGGGAATCTACATCCCCATCAACCATCCCGCCTCTCCGGCTCTTGCAGTCGGGGCATCCCCATTTTCTAGAGGATGGTACTCAGAAGTCTCCTGAGGGTCCTCCTCCGGATCCTCCTCGTGTACCACTGGTACTAAAACAAAAGGAGGGGGAGGTGTCTGTGGCGGCTGCTGCTGTAGGGGCTGAACTGCTGGGATCTCGTGCTGCAGAGACCCCTAATCCACCAGATGCTGCAGTATCATCCAGACCGGGGGTAGTGGAACCTGGATGGTCTCCACGATGTAGACTCTCTCCTGAGGTCCCACCTCATTGTTCCCTCGAAGAGTGCAGACTGGTCCTATATACGCCGCGCTACTGGCCCCCGGGTGGATGACCCACGCAACCGATTCCTTGCGGTGCTAAGACGTGAGGGAGCGGACTCCCGAGTGAGCTAGTTCTTCGCTCTCTGATCCCATCTGTACATAGATAGATATATATCTGACAAGAAAACAGCACAGTCCAGAAAATGCAGTAAGGGTGAGAAACCAATATATGAATCTAAAAACGACAACTATATGCCCAAACCACAAACAACAGATTCATATAGGCATGTCTCATATAATCATCAACATGATAAACATATCACAGAATATTATAGTACTGAAGGTAAAACACAAGGGCCTCGTGCCCAACAGTCATTGTTATTTTCAAAACATATGTATGGCACTTTCATATATATCATCTAACGTTAAATTCTTAATTTCCGGAAATCCCATCACCTTTTAAAGAGCTGATCAGGCTCGTAATACATTGGCCCTCAGGCAACAATGCCTAGCATCTCCGTGCTAAAACAAGTACATGAATCCCATCACATTACGCTATTCTCACATGGGGGCGCAATCAGAGGTACTCAACACTGAGATCATACTATATTGTCCAACTCAAGGCACAATACGTTCTCAGAACACGTATGACACCATTGTCCATCAAGGCACAATGTTACACAATGACATAAGTCATCCCCAGGTTTCCTTGCCATCAAGGTCCCCTCAGTTCAACGGCACGTTTGCCAAAAATATATGCATGAGAAAACATTTGTTTTCGTCTATTTATCTTTGTCGGATCATTATTTCCTTGTCGAAACTCAAAGCTATGAACCACCATTATGTTTTACATTCTTTTAGGTCTTTACCACATTTTCTCAAAAACAGGACACGTAGTCCAAAATAGCTCGAACCCAAAAATCCCTAACCGATGCACCACTCTCGGACTTTGGATTCTAAAGCATACAAAAGCGTCCACAAGCCTACAGGACCACAAGGATTGTCCACAAGCTTACAGGACCAACTCACTAACACGGATCCTTGATACTCGTGTTCTGCAGAACCCTAGAACCTCGACGTCTCGGTTTCTAGGTTCACCTCAAAAACCACTTTTATCTTTTGAAAACCAAAAACCAAAACCCAAATCTCCTAAGCTTACGCACAAAGCCTTCGGGATCGGTTTTCCATAAAAACAACACTTGGTTAAAAACCATGTTTTCTTTCGAAGTACTTTGGTAAACTATCAAAACCTTGAAATACGGTTCATGAAAAACCCTTTTTCCTTGGATAAAACAATTTATTCCCAAACTAGATTTCTTGAAAACACTTTTACTTAAAAAGATTCGCTTTATTACTTTAAAAATGGCCGATGTCTCCAAAACGCACTTTTTGCTTAAAAGCCTTACTTTTCTTAGCTAAAGTTGTTTTTTTCCCTTTATGTCTTATCATCCTTTAATAAAGTATATTTGCTTTATTCATTCTCAAAAGGTTTCACTTCCTTTTATGTTCAAAATCTTTTGAATCCATATCCTTTTATTTCCTCATTTTTCGTCCCAAGCTTCTGAAACTTTTAACTTTACTCGACTTTGAAACCCTAACCGATGTTAGGTCACTTAGTATAATCCCACTCATGGCAAGCATACATAATGTCATCCACCATAATTAAGCATAACACACAAAATCATGCACAATCAGGCATAACCAATATAATCAAGCATAAAGCAAATCACTCCACAGCAGTCACAACACATTGAAAATATTACAATCCATATACACAAACACAGCACACAACTGTCGGAAATGGAATTCCTCAGGTTTGTCCCCTTACCCGTTGAAGTTTTCAACTCCATGAAAAGTCGCCCAATCAATCCGAAAGTCGTCCGATTTCTCATCCGATTACCCAACGATAACTATACACATACAATCAATCAAGATATCAACTTTAATCAACACAAAATCTCCTATTTTCCTCCCCCTAGAGTTTGGCCAAAGGCTAGAAAAATAGCTAGGGTTACCCAAAAATTCCTATATCTTGGATTCAATGCTTACTAGGTGTGATAGGACTAAATCATTGCTCATTACACTATAACTTTAAACAAAACCCTACTCACTCAACTTAGTGAGGTTCGGCCATCTTACCCATATGAGCTAGAGAAATTTCTTGGTTCTAAGCTCTTGGATTATGAAAGAGGGTAATGCAACTAGCTCATAGAATCTGGTTTGACATTAAAATGATTTTTCTACAATTTTTCATGAATTTTTGAAGTTTAAGGTCATAAACTTGATCATGGAGAAAATTACAAGATTCAATGGAGAAAAAGGGAAGATTGAGAGGTCAAGAATGAAGTTCATACCTCCTTGGTGATAAGGATGAGCAAGTGATCAACTTTGTTTCACAACTTTCTTGAAGATTTCTTAAGAAAAAGTGAAGGAGAAAGTTGAAGAAGAAGACAGAAAATGAAGAGTGAAAGATGAAGGGGGCGTGGGAAGCTGGAAGGGAGAGATAAGGAGGTTTCACATTTTTCATTAAGGGTAGAATAGACTTTTCACACTAGGTTTAATGGTATACGTAATTTCATGAAAGTTCAAGGGCATTTTGGTTATTTCGCGTCCAGATATTTTCTGAAAACCATCATGACACTGGCACGCATTCCTAGGTGACTTGACCTGACGTGACTTCAAGATTATCAGTTAACGGGTCCCAGTAAATCCATATCTATCTCCATTCGTCACCCGGTTTGAGAATACGCCCGAATAACTTATATTATTCCGCTTTTTAGGGTGCGAAACAAATTTTAGCAAAATTGTAGAGAATTCGATTCTAACACTAACTGTCTCATTCATGAGTCCAAATTAGGTTTTTTGAATAGTAAACACTACTGTCAGTGAAAACGCAGACCGGGCTCCGTCTGAGTTTTCGACCCAAAATTTAACTGTAACTCCCTACGATAGCGTAGAGTGTGACTATGATCTTAGTTTATTTTAATTCACTCTCTAGACCCTCCAATAAAATACAAACTCATAAATACAGTTTATTGATATTAGAAAGCTCGAAAAATCGAAGTGTTACATTAGAGATTGGCACTAAATAAAAAAAAGGAAAAGAGGATGATGATGATGATGGAGGTGATACCGAAGAAAGAAAAAGGAAGAAAATGTGAAAGATATGATAAGAAAAAGAAGAAAATAAAAGAAAAGGAAAAGTGGATGGAGATGATATTGAAAAAGGAAAAGAAAAGGAAAATTGAAAAAAAGAGGGACGTTGGCAAATCCATTTCGTTTGATTTGAAAAAAAGAGAAGAAATGATCAAAATGAAAAATGAGTTGTAGGGGCGAGATGAAGCAAACAATATTCTTGATGATGTAAGAAAAATCAAAGATCATTGGTCCCATTCACCCTTAAACACTTGTTTGAGCCTCTTATACCTTTTTTTTCTTAACCGCTAACTATGGCCACATTACAACCTTTTAAAGTCCATTCTGATCAATTTGGGGTTGCTCTTATTTTCATAAAAATCTTAATCTTGAGACAAAGTATTCACAACTTCCATAAAAAAATATGTTTTACACCATAAAAAAAAGAAGAAAAAAAAAATGAGAAAAGCCCGTTAGGCTGAAAACCCGCAAAGGCAGTCTAAGCAATGGGGCAAACAAAACAAAAGGAAAATGAAGAGGGGTTTACATAGAGTCAACTTTCTACATAGTTCAATCCAACCCTTTTCTAGAGGAAATCTTTTGGTTGAATGTGGCCCAACACAGGGGCGAATTCCCCGTTGTTCAAGTCAGCCCTACACTAGGGCAAATTCCTCGTTGTTAAGTCACCCCTACACTGGGGCAATTTTGTCTTGGCCCTCAAAGGTTGACATCAGTCGGTAAGTCTTGATCCGTGACATGATAATCAAAAAAACCCGTCTTAAGGTAACACCTATTTGATTTTCTTGCACTCAAGCTTTCAAAATCCTCCAAGAAGCTCTTAATCAATCTCCTTCTTGAGTCACTTGTTCATCCATGGATGTCAATTAAGTAATGCTTAATGATAACCGTAGGTTCAACAGTATGATTCAAAGATATAATGGCAATCTCCCCAGGAACAGTTCAAGCCACAAGGAGTTCAAAAAGGGCGAAAGATGACATTCTCAAGGAACAATCAAGATTGTGAGGTAGTTTGATTTTCAATTTGAGGCTTGTAAATGAAAGGGAGGTCAAGACCAGTGGTGTTCAAGATGCTACATTCTAAGGCAACAAGAACATGGTCTCGCATAGATTCAACATGTCTAAGCAAGTTAGGAGGTGTCCGAATAATGGTTTGATTGGTTGAAGCTCGTTATAAAGCACCCAATTCAATTTATCCGCATGGTTTCTCTTTCGAGAGTTGGTTTCGAGTTGGCTTGCCATTGCGAATCTTTTTTAAAAAAATAAATAAATAAATAAAAAGAAGGAAAAAATGAAAAAACGAGAAGAAAAAAAAGGAAAAGGAAAATCACGAGTCTGAGTCAAATTGACTCCCAAGCTGAGATTTTGTTTTCAAAGATTATGAGTCTGTTTCAAGTTGACCAGTGAATGAGAAAGAAAGAGAGGAGAAAAAAAAAAAAGAATTCTAATTCCATTGACTCAAATTTTTGGCTCAAGGTTCATCTCTGGCTCATGGCCTAATTCAAATTTCTCTGGCTCAAGGCCAATTTCTACTTGTTTAAAGGCTCACGACCCTCATTTTTTGCTCAAAGGCCAACTGCAAATTTTTGGGCTCAAGGCCTACTTCACATTCTGGCTCAAGGCCTGCTACATAAAGTTCTAGGCCAATTGCATAATTATTTTGGCTCAAGGCTTACTCACTGTTGCATGGAGTTTTCTAGGTTGTGGTTCAAGTCATAAAGTTTTTTGGCTCAAGGCCAATTGCATAATTCTTTTTGGCTTAAGGCCTACTACATGAAGTTTATCAGCTCATGGGTTAATTGATAAAGCTTTTTGGCTCAAGGCCTATTGCATGAAGTTTTACAGCACAAGGCTTAATTGATGAAGTTTTTTGGCTCAAGGCCATTTGCATAATTCCCCTTGGCTCAAGGCCACTTGCATAATTCTCTTTGGCTCAAGGCCCATATCATAAAAGTTTTCTTGCTCAAGGCCAATTACATAATTTTCAGGCTCATGGCTCAATTGTTTTGGCTCAAAGGCCCATCGAATTTAATTGGAAGTTTTATCGGTGAGAAGATTCCGCCGATTGCATATTTACTTTTTCGGACAAGGAGGTTCCGTCCATTACATATTTATCTTTTGTTGGACGAGGAGGTTCCGTCCATTGCATATTAATTTTTGTCAGACGAGGAGGTTCTGTCCATTGCATATTTATTTTTGTCGGACGAGGAGGTTTCATCTGTAACGCCCTTCGTTACATTATTAACCCAAGATAATTATTTAAATAAAATATGGAGAAATAAAATTTTCTCTTAAAATATTACTCAATCGATACTTAGTATAATAAGATAAATAATAATATCAAAATTATGTTTACATCAATAAACCCATAAAATACTGAAATAACATAATTAGTTCAAAAGCCTCAAAATTGGGCGTCTAATACAACTCGCATAAATAAAATAAAATACATAACGATGACATAGGTTCTCTTGGCATAAGCCATAACGTACTAACCAAATACTAAAACTAAGAAGATAATCTTCAAGTCTCCGTATACTCAACTATGACATCCTCAAATTCTGAAAACAATACTACTGATGAGATTTATAATCCCAGTGAATAAAAATACAGTTAAAAAGATTTTCGCAAAAGCATTATTCTCAGCCGGTGCGGCAACCGGAAAAACAATTCATGGTACCCGTTATTTTCCAAAATAATAGCATTATAAAATAATATTAATATTAATAATATAAATTATTATTGACAATAATCAGTTATCATCAGCACATCACAAATCAAGTATGTCAAGATCTCAGATATCAAATAATTCCAATAAACCACATGTCATATGACTTTCAAACATCACTCAGCAATGGCGTCTCATTGTCTACCTCTACTCAAGAGAGGTATTTCGATGTCACCTTCTCATTGGTGACATTACTCATTTTTTGATACCAACCATGTGCACTGACGGTATTGCTCATTTTTCGACATCCCAATATATGACGATGTTGCTTTCGATGCCTCATCAACTGACGGTATTACATAATTTCGACATCTCAATTCAATGGCGATGTTACTTTCGATACCCCATCAACTGGCGGTATTACATAATTTCGACATCCCAAATTAATGGCAATGTTACTTTTGATACCCCTTTCATAAGCGGTATTTCTCAAACCTTAAGTCACATGCATAATGATCAATTAAACATGCCAAATCAAATATATATCATCACATAACTCAAGTAAAGCATGTCAATCAACCAATACACATACTAATCATACCTATCATATTATCAATTACAAGGATAAATGCTCAATATAATAAACTTTCATTTTAATAGAAAATCCCCTAATCAATTTAGCGTTCTTGAACCCTAACATAGAAAAACCCAATTTTTCCAAATCAATCTCCCAAAATATATTATTGGTTTTAAGAACCGAACCCAAATCTTTGTACCATGAAAGCGTGAGAAAAAAGTACTTTTACTCACCTCTCGTAGACCTCCAAAACCTCCAAACAAATCCTATTTATTTTAATTATCGAGCTCCTCCTTCTATCATGTAAAGCACAAAAAGTCACGTTGTCCTCCTTCCTTGCGGCGCTGCGCGAAGAAAAACCCAATTTTTCCAAATCAATCTTCCAAAATATATTATTGATTTTAAGAACCGAACCCAGATCTTTGTACCATGAAAGCATGAAAAAAAGATATTTTTATTCACCTTTCGTAGACCTCCAAAAACTCCAAACAAATCCTATTTATTTTAATTATAGAGCGCCTCCTTTTATCATGTAAAGCACAAAAAGTCACGTCTTCCTTCCTTTTGGTGCTGCGCGATGCCTATTTTCTTGTGGCTGACGGTGCTCCCTTCTATTCAAACTATGTTAGAAATTTGGTGCTTTTGAAACCCTCCCAGTGTTTTATATTTAGCACAAACATATATCCAAAAGATGACCACGTGGGCCCACGCTTTGGTTTTGCTTCTTTTATCATTGCCCAACAAAGACCCATGCTTGTACGTGAATAAAAAGCATCAAGCTTTCTTTCAATTTTTTTTTAAAAGCCATTTTTTGTATTCACGTGGGACCCGCTGCCCCTTTAATTATCAAAAGCAAAAAAATCTCCTTCGAGTATGTGAATAACATTTAAATGCTCAGGTTTTTTAATTATTATTATTATTATTATTTTATTAAAATAACTATATTAGAATTTTATGATGTTACATCGTCTATTGCATATTTACCTTTTTGTTGGACGAGGAGGTTTCATCCGTTGCATATTTATTTTTGTTGGACGAGGAGATTCTGTCCTTTGCATATTTACTTTTCGGATGAGAAGGTTCCGTCCATAGCATTAATTTGCATTATTTGTTGGATTTTTAGATTGAAGAAGATGTTGGCCACAAACAAGGCAAGCGTTGGAGCTCTATAAAAATCCCTACAATAGAAAGAAGAAAGGGGAGGCAGCCACAAAATTCGAAAATACAGAGGGGAGCAGGGGGTCAAACACATAGCCAGTGGGACGAAAAATGAGGGAGTTTGAAAAATTCAAAATAATTCTAGGTTCAGGATCTGAAGTGTTCTTGTTAGAGGGAATTTGTAATCCTTGGGGATTTTTTTTTTTGTTCTTTACTGTAAATACATATTTGATTTTTCCTCTGTCATTTTGTTGCTCTTTTTTTTTTCTTGAGATTTCCATTGTAGTTGGCTGCTATGCCACAATTCTTTTTTTGATTTATATAAACATTAAGGTTTTCAAATGTTGAGACTCAAGACTATATCTTGGATGATGGCACTAAATGTACGTGTTACTCATGGTTTTTGTATTTTGAATATGCAACTTGAATGCTTACTTCTATGTGTCAGGCTCATCCTATTAGAGTGTGGGTGATGATATTCATGGTGAATTGAGCTTTTTTTTCTTAGATTTATGATTATGATTCTGCGTTTTGTTTTTGCTGCTTCTGATGTGTTTATAATAGGTATACACACCACCTGTTTGACATAAAGCCTGAAGCTGTGTAGTAATTGTTGGTTGTTTACCTCTGCCGTGCATACTGCAAATGTTTTATTACAGCATCTGAATTTTGCAGTAGGGAATGAATTTTGATCTTGTTATCAAGTCCTAGATAGCAACAGATCTCTTTGGTGGATATAATTAAGAACATTTGCTCCCTTGGTGCTTAAGAGACAAAAGAAATGGGGAAAACAAAGTGCTACCACTTAGAGGATGCATCTGCCTTTAGTCTAAATTGCTATGCTGATGAAGCTAATGAATGGCTTAATCGTTTATAATGGAATTGATTGCATTGTGGTCTCTACATGCTTTGCTTGCCCATCCATTATTCTCTTCTCTAGGTGAGTGTTGCTCCATGTGTCGTGTGGTTAGCTCTAGATTGATGCATCCCTTTTCTTCAAATTAGTTAATCACATTCTTTGCAGCAATTCATAGTTTTTAATATTAAAATTAAAAAAATTAATAAAAGTAAATTTTTAATAGTCTTGTTTTCTAGCGTAAAATAAATATTTTAAAATTTATTATTTTACACAACTAATTTGGGTAACCGTTTTTTTAACGGATGCTTCAAGGTGTTATGGGGTTAAGTCACCATCCTTTCCTGTGCATAATCGACTTCCGAACTCATCTTGGTTCCAAAGACCAATCTCTTTTTTAAAAATATAATGGTTTTCTAATTTTTACCAAGTTAAATAAAATTTGTTGCGACTTTACCTGTTTTTAATAAAATCTTCTCTTTTTCGCCGTTTCCTTCGCGATTTCGGTCGCGACAAGTGGCGACTCCACTAGGGAAAGTTGGAGAATCAAGCCCATGATGATTAGTTGCGCAAATTGTTAATAAATTTTAACTTATTTATTTTACCCTTTTTTTTTCTTTGTTTCGTTCTGTTTTTTGTTTTAAATAAAAAATGAAAAAAAATCATGTTTTCGTTGTTGTGTTTTTATTCTTTGCTTTGCTTTTTTTTTTTTTTTTGTGGTATATTTTGTGACCTAAATTTTGCCTTGTTATTTTACCCTTAGATGCCATCTATATTTTTTATTTTATTTCAACACTAGGGTAGATTACCTCTTTTTTTGTATATGTGTGACTTTGTTTTTGCAGGTTTTTTTTAAGTTTTAGGATTTTATAGGTTTGTATGCTCCCTTCACACACTTCATGTACTCTTACTTCACACACCTAATGGGCTCTATACCCGAGCCTGAGTGATGCCATAGGGTTTAGAAGGGGTGTTAGTGATGTTATTGTGTGGCTTTATGCTTCCTTGACTTGCGCTAATTCATCCTCTCAGATTGTACCTAGAATCATGGGTATGACCATATGGTGGGGGTTTATCCTTCCTTATGGTATATTCATGGTGCTAGATCCTTACCCTTTGGGTAGGGGCAATCTGGGGACCATTTTCCTTTAGGAGTTTAGAACTGTCCAAATGAACCATGCAATCTTGTGCTTTTATTTATTATCATGATATTCTATGATGTGCTTATCATGCTCAATAACTGTGTTGGATGTATGAATCTGTTGGTTGTGTTTTGGGCATGTAGTTGTTGTACTTTGAATTCATATATTGGTTTCTCACCCTTGCTGTATTTTTGGCCATGCTTTATTTCTTTGGCATATATTATTACTTGTTTATGGATGAACCCAGTGCCCGAGAGCCTAGCCCATTCGGGGGTGTGCTCACTCGTCTTTGATCAGTGGGAGGACCCGACTGCATGGGTTATTCACCCAGGTGCTAGTAGTGCAGCTTGTACTGGACTTGTTTGCACTCTGAGAGGGACAGTCGAAGTGGGGCCCCAAGAGAGGACCCACACAGTGGCAACCATCCAGATACCTCTAACGCCCATCTGGATGATTCTACAGTTTTTGGTGTATTAAGGACAGGTGCAACACTACATTCCATCTGCACAGCCCTTACAGCAGCAGTCACCCTCAACTCCTCCCCTTTCGTTCATTTTGGTAGCGGAGGGGCAAGGAGAGACCCTGAGGAGGACCCTCAGGAGACCCCTGAGTGCCATCCTCTGGAGGCCTTTGAGCCTCAACCTCAGGAGAATGGGAATGTAGATTCCCTTGATCCTTCCTCTAATGTAGATGTTGGACCCTCCTTCAGAGGACTATACAATGGGTTTCACTAGGCGTAAACCAGCTTAGAGTGTTAGTTTTTGAGACAGCGACTTTTGGGTAGTCTGTTATCGGCTACCGATGGCCATGAGTTTTAGATGTGGTTTTCCAGACTGTCGTTGCCTAGTTTTTAGAGTTGATAGTTGTAACGCCCCGATTTTCACGTTTTCTAATTCTTCAGTATTTTAACGTCTTTATTTTATTCGAGGTCTTAGGAATAGAAATAAAATATTCCGAGACCATAGTCATGCTCGACGATATCATAGGAAGCTACGATTAAGTTTTGAGTCGAAAACTCAAACGGAGTCCAGTCTGCGTTTTTACACTGACTGTATGATTTTACTGCTCAGAAGACCTCAGATGGACCCGTGAACGAGACAGTAAGTCTTAGAATTTGATTATCTACGTTTTGGTTAAATTTCGTAAAAATTTCAGAAAAATAACTTCCTGACCTTCGTTCGGGCGGAATTCTCAATCGGGTGACGGACGGAGCCACATATGGACTTACCGAGACTCGCCAACAGATAATCTTGATATCACAACATCCCAGGACACTTGGGAGAGTATGCCAGAGTCGTCATGACGGTCGGGAAAATCTAGATGCGAAATGACCAAAATGCCCCTAACCTTAGTCTTTTGCACTTTTACCATTTTACCCTTTTGGCAAATGACCATTTTGCCCTTAAGTAACTTGTTTTAAGGCTGAACTCAGCCCTCACACCCTCTCATTCACGCAGCCCAGCTTTCTTGAAGAGCCAAGAACACCATCTTCAACTTTAGAGAGAAAACACCATTGTTGTCTTGAGAAAAGCTTGAGTTCTTGTTGGAATCACTTGATTCCTTGAGCAATCTTCCATCATTTCAAGGTAAGATCACTTCTATGATCTCTTAGCTTCTTGAATATCTCTTTATTTCACGATCAAGATCCATTTTCATGAAAATCATTTCTTAGATCCAAAACTTTGAAAATCCATAGGAAATTGTAGAAAAATCATTTTGATGTGAGACCAATTTCTTTGAACTCACCTCATCATTCTCTATCTAAACCCTAGAGCTTATGATTCAACTCTCATCATAGCTCAAAAAGCACATTAGGGCCAAACCCTTTTGATGATGATGAATAGTGTTTTTCATCAATTTTTGATTTCTAACACTTGATTTCATCCTTAGCTTTCCTAATGCTTTTGAATCCATGAAATGGAAAACCAAGATCAATTCCTAGCTTTATTCTCTTTAGGGTGGCCGAAACCCTCTTTGTGAGAATTGTCGAGTTTGGTTTGATTGTTGTTTAATGTTTGATTGTTTGGTTGTTTGTAGTTGGTGACAATTATCAGAAGGTTCACAAACCGATCAACCGACTTTGATCCAGGAATCTGCTCTTCAACAGGTATGGGGAGAAGAACCTCATCACACCAAGATGGTGGTGGTGAAGATGGTTGTTTAAGTTTATGTGTGGGTGAAACCCTTTAGTTTGGGTTCACTTTTATGTGTTAAGTTTTGTTAAGTTCTCTTGGAGAACAAGATTGCCATGATGAGTTTATGTTTTAGTATCTTGTAGTGTGCTTTAGTATATGTTGATGATGAGATGATTGAATGAAAAACCATTTTCATGTATGTTGGGAAAACCTACTTTGATCACTAGATCAAGTATGGACTTTTATTGTTGATTATGAGACCATAATGTGTGATGGACTTGGATGTTTGATTATGATGTAGTAATGTGTATTATGGTTATCATGATTGTGTAAGTATTGTGAGCTATACTTTGATTGGTGGATGAAGTAAAACTTCACATTGATTCCTAGTTGGCTATTAGCCATGACCTTGAGGAAAGGAAGGATATGAATAGTTCTTGGACAAGTCAAGTTTTGATGTAAAGAAAGTGTTTTCAATAACTTGTGTTTTTCAAAGAAAAACCCTAAGTGACTTTAAATGGAATTAAATCTCAAAGTGCTTTCACCAAAGTGAAATATGTTTTATACCTTATCCTTAGTTCATCTAGCTAATCAAGTGACTCAAAATGAGAAAAGAAGTGTTTTCATGAAGAGAATCAAAATGGTTCCATAAGGTTGATGTCTTGTTTTAAGGCAACGTTTCGCTAAGCGAAATTACTTTCGCTAAGAGAAAAACAGAGGAAAGTCTTAGTTGGGCATCACTGCCTCATTTTCGCTAAGCGAACTCATATTCGCTAAGCGAACACAGCGAATTTCGCCACGCGAATTACATCTCGCTGAGCAATCCAGAGAAGTCTCCAAAGGAGGTATAACCGCCTCCATTTCGCTAAGCGAAATTATACTCGCTAAGCGAATAAAGTGAAATTTCGCTACACGAATTCTGTTTCGCTGAGCGATCCAGAGGTGTTTCCAAAGAGGTGTAACCGTCTGTACTTGCGCTAAGCGAACCAAGAGAATTTCGCTACGCGAATTATGTCTCACCAAGCGATCCAGAGGAGTTCCAAAGGAGGCATTACTGCCTCATTTTCGCTAAGCGAATAGAATTCCGCTAAGCGAATTTCATGTTTTAGAAAATGCTAGAAATGAAGTAAGTAGTTCAAATGTTGTTTCAAATCAAATGAGTTTTCAACTGTAAAAGTTGTTTGGTTTACAAAAAGAGTTTTCTAACTCAATCGTAAAGTTTTAAGCGTGAAAAACCTAAGTTAAGTAATTAACTTAGAGTTGAAGACAAGGGTTAATTAAGTATGGTATGTGGTGGAACAAGACCATGTGCTATACCATTGATGACTTAGTACATCAATGACTTCATAAGACTTAAGTGAAATCAACACTTGTTTCCTTAATTGAAAAACAAAGGATTAATACCTTAGAAAGGCTTAATGACTTATCTAAGAGGATTCTCAATCCTTATTCATAATGCTTAGGACTTGAGACATAATTCATAAAATGTAAACACAAACACGAAACGTTTTGGTTTTCGAAACAGTAGTTCGATGACGGACCGATGATTCGGATCCAGGTTAATCGTTCAATTGTTTCCGTCTTATGATAACCGGAATGAGAGGTATCCTGAGGCTGTGCAGGTATGGGACTGTACAGTGGAAGGAATCCTGAGGCTATGCAGGTATGGGACTGTATAGTTAAGGGAAGGCATATAAGAATTGATTGGTACTACCCATATCAACAAGATTTATCTTTTTTTCGGGAACTTAGAACATAAGAACTCTATAGTTAAGCGTGCTTGACTTAGAGTAATTATGGGATGGGTGACCTTCTGGGAAGTTTCCTAGAAAGCGTGTGAGTGAGGACAAAACACGCTGAAAAGACTTGTGTTGGTTTGTGGGGACAGTCGACGATTCTGAAAGCAGTCTGGGCCATTCCAAAGGAATCACGAGATATTTATCCGATGGATAATTGTTTTATCCGATGGATAAATGTTTTATAAAACAAAGATGTGTGTAGTTCCTAGGGAAGAGAACCTTAGTGAACCTTGAGGTTTATCCAATGGATAAACATTGTTTTATCGCATCTGCTTTGTGTAAGCATTAGCATTTCATGTGCATAGTTGTAAGGCCTTGAGCCTAGGAGTTGAGCTTACACCTTGATGCGGGTGCGAATCTTACGGTGACGATCTTCAATGGTCTTTTTGGAGGTATCAGGGTTGGAAGGGCTGACATGTGACCAGTTGGTGATTCTTCTGTGTCGTGGCGAATCCGTGCAATACACTGATATCCTCTACTAGATGCCGTACTTTTCATGTTTGGTCGAGAGTGTTACCGTAAAGCCAGATACGTGCACGTTACGAATGTTGTAGCATCTTGCTCATGGCTGGCAGAAACCGGAACATGTCCTCCCATTCACTCTCTCCGAATGTTTTGTTAGCTCCATGGAGTAGGGGCCAGAGTAGTACCCAGTGACATTAACATTGAGTCATATACATTGCATTGCATGGCTATTGATGTTTATGGCTATTGATGTTTACATTTACTGTTATACATCGCTGTATTGTTTAAGGATGCCTTATATTATGCTGTTAAATGTTTAGCATGCTATTATGTTGTTAACTGCTTAACATGATTTATATTGAGAACCTTGTAAGCATGTTGGGTACGCTGTTACCCGGTGAGTCGTCCCGTTTTTACTACTACTGTTTTGTTGTGTTGATGAACGGGAATCTCACCCATATCTGTATGTTTTCTGCTGGTACTTGCTGTTGATGCTTGAACAGATGGACGCGACGATGGTTCGGTTCCGCAGTCCCTTTGAGTTCGGAGGTGGACTCTTTTGCTATTTTAGTTTTGTTGTCGGCCAGACTATGTCAGTTTTTGTAGTACCTTTTGGGAGCTATGACTCCTAGTACTTATTGTATTTCTTATGTCAGTCATACATTAGACTTATGTCTGTATATAGTAATGTTGATGTTTCTGTTTTTGTTTTCTGTTTCGGTATTTATAATACTGTATGTATGTCCTAGTAATGCATGGTGAACCTAAGTTCACTTATTAGTATTATTTATTACCTTTACTAATATCATTACATCTTTATGAAAAGAAAAGAAAAAGAAAAATCGTATTTTTCTGCATTAATAAATATTTTTGGCCTTATAAACGTTCGGGAATGTGACACTCGAGAAAGGGTGTTGCAATAGTATTTTCTCTTCTGTTAGTTTCTTTTTGAAATGGACATGTTGTCAATAGTTTCTTATGTACATAACTTCCTGATGATGCATATATATATGTATACGAGTTATATTCATGTACTCTTGAGTAATTGTTTATTACCATTGTAAGAAGAAAAAAATTTATCACGATTTTCGTAGTAAATAGGATCTATGTAAAGAAATTCTGTTTTTCGAAAGTAACCAACAAAATTTTAGTTCGTATTCTATGTTGTCTTGGGTAACCATGTGATTCCGGGTTTAGGGTGTCACGTTAGTGGCATCAGAGCTGGTCGAGTCTTTCATGAATCTTTGGGAATAGGTCTATTGTGTTGATGTTGTGTGATCTCTAATTAAGGTTTGATTGAATTACTTCTTAGAAGTAATGTGTGTTAATAAGTGCTTATGTTTTGGTTTCTGGTTGCAGTTTGACTGATTTCAATCTTGTAGGTCAGATATGGAACTAGGAATCGAAACTAGAGCTGGGCGTGGACATGGCCGTGGACGTGGTCGCGGGAGAGGAGCTGGAGTCCATGCTGAGGACATTGACGGTGCTAATGGAATGGATTTCCCTGAACAGGCAATGGCAAACATGGCAGCGGCAATTGCTATTCAGACGGCTACCATGAATGCTTATAACGCTCAAGAGCAAGTTCCCGCTAAACAGGCTGCTGAGGGCCGAAGTTTGACTACCTTTAGACGCCAGAATCCCCCATAATTTCATGGCGATGTGGATCCCAAGAAGGCCGACTTATGGATCCAAGAGACTGAGAAGATTTTCGAATTGATTCACAACCTTGAAGAGGTGAAAGTACCATACGCAACTTTCCCGCTGCTAGGAGATACGGAATACTGGTGGAGAGCAACCAGACAGCTGCTGGAGACAAATCAACAAGAAATCACTTGGGCTCTATTCAAGCACCGATTCTTGGGGAAGTACTTTCCACAAAGTGCTAGAGTTGAGAAAGAGCAGGAGTTCTTACGGCTGCAACAGAGGGAGATGACAGTCGGTGAATATGCGGCCAAGTTTGAATCGCTGGCTAAGTATTTTCGATTCTTCCAGAACAGTCCTGATGAAGACTGGAAGTGCGAGAGTTTTGAGAGAGGACTACGGTATGAAATTAAAGAGTCAGTGCTGCCGCAAGGAATTCGCAATTTCCAGGCGTTGGTTGAGAAAAGCAGGCAAGTGGAACTGATGAAGCGTGGAAGGGACAACAAAGGGAATGTTGGAGGACCTTCCCGATTCAAGAACCAGTACCAAGATCAGAGGGGAAGACAAAGTCAGAGGAAACCTTATTCCCGACCCCTAGGGAATCATCAGAAACAACAACAATATCGTCCCGTTGCTTACGCATCAGGTAGACGAGGCCAAGGAAATCAAAATCAAGGCCAAGAGAGGAAGTGTTTCAAGTGTGGAGATCCATCACATCTGGCCAACAACTGCCGTGTGCAGAATGGTATATGCTACACTTGTGGACAGACGGGGCACATCGCAAAATACTGCAAGGCACAGAAAGCTGTCCCAGCTGCTAACAACAATGGCGGAGCCAAAAGGCCGACGACGAAGGGAAGAGTTTTCACCATGAGTGGTGCTGAGGCTTCTAATTCCGATGATCTCATACAAGGTGATTGCGACATAGACGATAATCTCTTAACTGTGCTTTTTGATTCGGCTGCAATGCATTCGTTCATTTCCATGGATTTTGTGAAACTTTTAGAATTATCTGTTTCTTCCTTGTCATATGACTTAATTGCTTCCACCCCCACTGCTGAACCCGTTATTGTGAATTCTATATTGCTTGAACTGTCCTATTATTGTTCAGGATAGACATTTTCTTGTTAATCTAATATGCTTGCCTTTAATACAGTTAGATGTAATTTTAGGCATGGATTGGTTATCTTCCAACCATATCCTATTAGATCGTGCACATAAAACCCTACTTTTTCCCAGTACCGAGATTTCTGGATTTTTAGCTGCCAACCACATTAGAACTTCTTCGAAGGAAGGAGATCAGGAATACGTGCTTCTGTCCAACTTAGAAGTCGAGGGGAAGATCGAGCTGAGTAAGATGCCTGTTGTGAGGGACTTTCTTGAGGTGTTTCCAGACGATGCTCTGGGTTTGCCGTCAGTAAGAGATATAGAATTCTCCATCGATTTGATGCCAGGAACTGGACCGATATCGATCACTCCATATCAGATGTCACCTGCATAGCTTGCTGAGTTGAAAGCTCAAGTCGAGGATCTTTTGTCGAAGCAGTTCATCAGACCAAGTGTTTCCCAGTGGGAAGCGCCAGTTCTCTTACTGAGAAAGAAAGACGAAGGCTCAAGACTTTGCGTGGATTTTCGGCAACTTGATAAAGTAACGATCAAGAACAAATATCCTTTACCGCGTATCGACGATCTGATGGATCAACTGTGAGGAGCGGTTGTTTTCTCAAAAATCGATTTAAGGATAGGATATCATCAGATTAGAGTAAGAACTGAGGATATACCTAAAACTGCGTTGAGGACTCGTTACGAACATTACGAATACCTCGTTATGCCTTTTGGAGTAACAAATGCACCTGCTATCTTTATGGACTACATGACATTCTCATTTACTCTAAGAGTCGTGAGGAACACGAAGAACATTTGCGACAAGTTCTGCAAGTTTTACGCGAGAAGACGTTGTATGCGAAACTCTCCAAGTGTGAGTTTTGGCTTGAGGAAGTCGGATTTCTAGGACACATCATAACGAAGGAAGGGATTGCTGTTGACCCTGCTAAAGTGGAAGCTGTACTATCTTGGGAAAGGCCAAAGACAGTGACGGAAATAAGGAGTTTCGTTGGATTGGCTGGATATTATCGACGGTTTATCGAAGGATTTTCCAAAGTCGTAGGACCGTTAACTCAACTCACAAGGAAAGATCAACCTTTTACGTGGACTACTAAGTGCAAAGAAATTTTCCAGAAGATAAAGGAACTTTTGACGACTTCGCCAGTGTTAATACTTCCTGAACCAAGTAAACCTTACGAAGTGTATTGTGATGCTTCGCATCAAGGTTTAGGTTGTGTATTAATCCAGCACCGGAAAGTGGTGGCGTATGCGTCAAGGCATTTAAAGACTCACGAGAAGAACTATCCCACACACGATCTGGAGTTAGCTGCGGTGGTTTTTGCACTAAAGATATGGAGACATCATTTGTATGGTGCTAAGTTTGACATCTTTAGTGATCACAAAAGTTTGAAGTATCTGTTTGACCAGAAGGAGCTCAACATGAGGCAAAGGCAATAGATAGAATTTTTAAAAGATTACGACTTCACGTTATAGTACCATCCTGGAAAGGCTAACGTAGTAGCACATGCCTTGGTAGGAAAGCCATTCATATTTCAACTATGATGGTGAAGGAACTAAAGCTAATTGAAGAATTTTGCGATCTTAATTTAGCAATGGAAATAAGTTTGAAGAAACTAAGTTTGGCAATGATCAAGATTTCCAGTGGATTAATGGAAGAGATACGTGAACAACAAGCTACAGATGAGCATCTTCAAGAGAAGAAGGAGTTGATGGAACAAGGAAAGGCTAATGAGTTTAGCTTAGGTCCAAAGGGAATTTTGAAATACAATGGACGGGTCTATATACCCAATAATCCTGAGATGAGAAAGATGATTCTAGAGGAATCCCACAAGAGTAATATGAGTATTCACCCTGGTTCAACCAAGATGTATCAAGACTTGAAACAAAGATTTTGGTGGCCAGGCATGCAGAAGCAAGTAGCGGAATATGTTGCATCATGTCTAACTTCTCAGAAAGCCAAAGTAGAACATCAGAGACTTGGAGGAATGCTACAATCGCTAGACATACCGGAATGGAAGTGGGAAAGTATATCAATGGATTTCGTGGTGAGTTTACAGCAAACTCCTAGGGGTTTTGATTCAATATGGGTAATCGTTGATAGGTTAACGAAATCGGCACATTTCTTACCTGTCAAGATCAACTACACTGTAGCAAAGCTAACTGAGGTGTATATTTGAGAAGTGATTAGACTCCATGGAGTACCCTCAAGTATTATTTCAAATCGAGATCCTGAGTTTACTTCACGTTTCTGGAAGAGCTTACATCAAGCGTTAGGAACCAAGTTATGCTTAAGTTTGGCATATCATTCTCAAACTGATGGACAAACCGAAAGAATGATTCAATCGTTAGAAGACTTGCTAAGGGCATTCATCTTAGACAATCGAGGAAGTTGGGACGAGCTGTTATCGTTAATCGAATTCACATATAACAACAGTTATCACTCGAGCATAGGGATGGCACCTTATGAGGCATTATACTGGAGAAGATTTCATACGCCTGTTTGTTAGTATCAAGATGGAGAGAGAGCACGATTCTAGGTCCAGAAGTCGTGCAGCAAACAATGGAGAAAGTCAGGGTAGATTAACCTTAGGGTAGATGACATCTATATTTGTGACTTATATTTTGCCTTGTAATTTTAACCTTAGGGTAGATGACATCTATATTTTTTATTTTATTTCAACACTAGGGTAGATTACCTCCTTTTTTGTATATGTGTGACTTTGTTTTTGCAGGTTTTCTTTTAAGTTTTAGGATTTTACAGGTTTGTATGCTCCCTTCACACACTTCATGTACACTTACCTCACACACCTAATGGGCTCTATACCCGAGCCTGAGTGATGCCACAAGGTTTAGAAGAGGTGTTAGTGATGTTATTGTGTGGCTTTATGCTTCCTTGACTTGCGCTAATACTCTCTCTCATATTGTACCTAGAATCATGGGTATGACCATATTATGGGGCTTTAACCTTCCTTATGGTCTATTCATGGTGCTAGATCCTTACCTTTGGGTAGGGGCAATCTAGACCATTTTCCTTTAAGAGTTTAGAACTGTCCATATGAACCATGCACTGATAGATGGAACCTAGTCATACCCAATCATTAGGTTGCTGCTTACTAGTACACAAAGGGAGCATTTTTCTTCTTACCCCTTGTAACGCCCCGATTTTCACGTTTTCTAATTCTTCAGTATTTTAACGTCTTTATTTTATTCGAGGTCTTAGGAATGGAAATAAAATATTCCGAGACCATAGTCATGCTCGACGATATCGTAGGAAGCTACGATTAAGTTTTGAGTCAAAAACTCAAACGGAGTCCGGTCTGCGTTTTTACACTGACAGTATGATTTTACTGTTCAGAAGACCTCAGATGGACCCGTGAACGAGACAGTAAGTCTTAGAATTCGATTATCTACGTTTTGGTTAAATTTCGTAAAAATTTCAGAAAAATCATTTCCTGACCTTCGTTCGGGCGAAATTCTCAATCGGGTGACGAACGGAGCCACATACGGACTTACCGAGACTCGTCAACAGATAATCTTGATATCACAACATCCCAGGACACTTGGGAGAGTATGCCAGAGTCGTCATGACGATCTGGAAAATCTAGATGCTAAATGACCAAAATGCCCCTAACCTTAGTCTTTTGCACTTTTACCATTTTACCCTTTTGGCAAATGACCATTTTGCCCTTAAGTGACTTGTTTTAAAGGCTGAACTCAGCCCATCCAGCCCCTCATTCACGAAATTTCTGCCCAAAGAAGAACACCATTGTTGTTCTTGAAGAGAAACTCCATTTTTCTTCTTGAAAAGCTTGAATCACTTGTTGGATTCACTTGATTCCTTGAGCAATCTTCCATCATTTTAAGGTAAGATCACTTCTATGATCTCTTAGCTTCTTGAATATCTCTTTATTTCAAGATCAAGATCCATTTTCATGAAAATTATTTCTTAGATCCAAAACTTTGAAAATCCATAGGAAATTGTAGAAAAATCATTTTGATGTGAGACCAATTTCTTTGAACTCACCTCATCATTCTCTATCTAAACCCAAGAGTTTATGATTCAACTCTCATCATAGCTCAAAAAGCACATTAGGGCCGAACCCTTCTTGATGATGATGAATAGTGTTTTCATCAATTTTTGATTTTTAACACTTGATTTCATTCTTAGCTTTCCTAATGCCTTTGAATCCATGAAATGGAAAACCAAGATCAATTCCTAGCTTTATTCTCTTTAGGGTGGCCGAAACCCTCTTTGTGAGAATTGTTGAGTTTGGTTTGATTGTTGTTTAATGTTTGATTGTTTGGTTGTTTGTAGTTGGTGACAACTATCAGGAGGTTCACAAACCGATCAACCGACTTTGATCCGGGAATCTGCTCTTCAACAGGTATGGGGAGAAGAACCTCATCACACCAAGATGGTGGTAGTGAAAATGGTTGTTTAGTTTATGTGTGGGTGAAACCCTTTAGTTTGGGTTCACTTTTAATTGTTATGTTTTGTTAAGTTCTCTTCAAGAACAAGGTTGTTTTGATGAGTTTATGCTTGAGTATGTTGTAGTGTGCTTTAGCATAAGTTGATGATGATATGATTGAATGAAAATCATTTTCATGTATGTTGGAAAACCTACTTTGATCACTAGATCAAGTATGGACTTTTATGCTTGGTCATGAGACTATGATGTGTGATGGACTTGTATGTTTTGGTTATGATGTAATAAGGTGTAATTGTGGTTTGTCATAATTGGTGTGAGCTTTTGAGCTATATTTGCTTTGTTGGTGAAGCAAAGTCTCATGTGTTGTAGTAGGCTTTTGAGCTATATTTTCATTGGTGGCCTTAGTAAGAGGAAAATATAAGAATATGTGTTGTTCTTGTTTTGGCAAGGTTTTGAAGTAAGAAAAACATGATTTCATAACCTATGTTTTCAAAGAGAAACAAAAGTGATTTTTGATCCAAAGATCAAATGAAGTTTTAACCGTTAAAGTGTGTCACCAAAGTGGAAAATGTCTTTTCTTTAGCCATAGGTTTGTTAATCAAACTAAGTGTTTCTAAAGAAGAAATAATGAAGGAGTTAGGGAAAATGAAAAACAGGGCACTCGCCCAGCGAACCCCGTCTCGCCTCGCGAGACAGAGGGAAAATAAGGCATTCGCCAGGCTAACCTTGCCTCGCCTCGCGAGATAGTGGACTAGCCCGAGCAACAAAGATGGAATTTCTCGGCCTCGCGTCGCGAAGTCGTCTTGCCTCGCGAACTGCCTAAGTAGCAAAGATGCAACTTCTCGGCCTCGCGTAGCGAAGCAGTTCTCGCCCCGCGAACCGCCTAAATAGTGAAGATGCAGCTTCTCTGCCTCGCGTCGCGATACAATCCTCGCCTCGCGGAGCAGAAAGACTGTCTAAGAAGTAAAGATGACTTCTCTGCCTCGCGTCGCGACACAATTCTCGCCTCGCGAAGCAGAAGGACTTTCCAAGCAGTAAAGAAAACTTCTCAGCCTCGCGTCGCGACATAGACCTTCGCCTAGCGAGAAATGGTTTGTTTATAAAGAGTGTTTTTCAACTCAAACTATAAAGTTTTACTCTTTAAAAACCTAAGTTAAGTAATTGACTTAGAGTTGAAGACAAGGGTTAATTAAGTATGGTATGTGGTGGAACAAGACCATGTGCTATACCATTGATGACTTAGTACATCAATGAGTTCATAAGACTTAAGTGAAATCAACACTTGTTTCCTTAATTGAAAAACAAGGGATTAATATCTTAGAAAGGCTTAAAGACTTATCTAAGAGGATTCTCAATCCTTATTCATAATGCTTAGGACTTGAGACATAATTCACAAGACGTAAACACAAACATGTAACGTTTTGGTTTTTGAAACAGCAGTTCGATGACGGACCGATGATTCGGATCCAGGTTAATCGTTCAATTGTTTTTGTCTTGTGATAACTGGAATGAGAGAGATCCTGAGGCTGTGCAGGTATGGGACTGTACAGTGGAAGGAATCCTGAGGCTATGCAGGTATGGGACTGTATAGTTAAGGGAAGGCATATAAGAATTGATTGGTACTACCCATACCAACAAGATTTATCTTCTTTTCGGGAACTTAGAACATAAGAACTTTATAGTTAAGCGTGCTTGACTTAGAGTAATTATGGGATGGGTGACCTTCTGGGAAGATTCCTAGAAAGCGTGTGAGTGAGGACAAAACACGTTGAAAAGACTTGTGTTGGTTTGTGGGGACAGTCGGCGATTCTGAAAGCAGTCTGGATCATTCCAAAGGAATCACGAGATATTTATCCGATGAATAAATGTTTTATAAAACAAAGATGTGTGTAGTTCCTAAGGAAGAGAACCTTAGTGAACCTTGAGGTTTATCCAATGGATAGACATTGTTTTATCGCATCTGCTTTGTGTAAGCATTGGCATTTCATGTGCATAGTTGTAAGGCCTTGAGCCTAGGAGTTGAGCTTACACCTTGATGCGGGTGCGAATCTTACGGTGACGATCTTCAATGGTCTTTTTGGAGGTATCAGGGTTGGAAGGGCTGACATGTGACCAGTTGGTGATTCTTCTGTGTCGTGGCGAATCCGTGCAATACACTGATATCCTCTACTAGATGCCGTACTTTTCATGTTTGGTCGAGAGTGTTACCGTAAAGCCAGATACGTGCACGTTACGAATGTTGTAGCATCTTGCTCATGGCTGGCAGAAACCGGAACATGTCCTCCCATTCACTCTCTCCGAATGTTTTGTTAGCTCCATGGAGTAGGGGTCAGAGTAGTACCCAGTGACATTGACATTGAGTCATATACATTGCATTGCATTGCATGGCTATTGATGTTTATGGCTATTGATGTTTACATTTACTGTTATACATCGCTGTTCTATTTAAGAATGCATTGTATTGTACTGTTATTGTACTGTTAACTGCTTAACCTGATTTATATTGAGAACCTTTGCAAGCATGTTGGGTACGTTGTTACCCGGTGAGTCGTCCCGTTTTTACTACTGCTGTTTTGTTGTGTTGATGAACGGGAATCTCACCCATATCTGTATGTTTTCTGCTGGTACTTGCTGTTGCTGTTTGAACAGATGGACGTGACGATGGTTCAGTTCTGCAGTCCCTTTGAGTTCGGAGGTGGACTCTTTTGCTGTTCTAGTTTTGTTGTCGGCCAGACTATGTCAGTTTTTGTAGTACCTTTTGGGAGCTATGACTCCTAGTACTTATTGTATTTCTTATGTCAGTCATACATTAGACTTATGTCTGTATATAGTAATGTTGTTATTTCTGTTTCTGTTTTCTGTTTTCTGTATTATAATACTGTATGTATGTCCTAGTAATGCATGGTGAACCTAAGTTCACTTATTAGTATTATTTATTACCTTTACTAATCCCATTACATCTTTATGAAAAGAAAAGAAAAAGAAAAATCGTATTTTTCGCATTAATAAATATTTTCGGCCTTATAAACGTTCGGGAATGTGACACTCGGGAAAGGGTGTTGCACCCCTCGATCCTTCATGTTTTTACATTCTTTTTTTCAAAAAAAAAAAGGGGGTTCCCCCAATAAAGCGAAAAAAAAAAATTTGAATAGATAGTAAAACTTCATTCAGTTTTCTTCACACAAAAAAAAAAAAGGAAAAAAAAGAGAGAGAAAGGAAAAAAAAGAGAAAGAAAAAAGAGAGAAAAAAAATGAAAAAAGAAAATAAAAGAGAGAGAGAGAGAGAGAGAGAAAATGAAAGAAAAAAAGAGAGAGAAAAAATGAAAAAAGAAAAAGAAAGAAAGATATAAAAGAGAAAGAAAAGAAAAAAGAAAGAAAGAAAGAAAAGAGAGGAAAAAAATAAAATAGAGAAAAGTAAAAAAAAAAAAAAAAAGGAAAAGAAGAGGAATAAGTTCATCCTTTTAATGTAGATAAATTGAACCAGTTGCTTTCAAAGAAAGTTTAGACCAATCAAACCTTAGTTCATAACATAAAAATGGAAGCATATGAGCGAGGAATGAAAAGAACCTTGATTCTTGATATAATTCATCCTCAAGATTATTTTAAAGTATAACTCATTACGCTAATTATATTCATTTCTTCTATTCTATTACACTAGATGTTTTCTTTTCCTTTACTCCACTAAAACTAAATCATATTAAGGTGATGAGATAACTTCTTCTAAGTTACATGAAATAAATAAATTGTTGAAGAGTTCCAAAGGTATTATTCCTTTGTCCTAACTCTTCAATATCAATAAAGAACTCTTGTGAGCCAACAACTGTCAAGCCCCATTGGAAAAGCCATAAGCAAGCTTATCAAGCTAAAGCATGGACATTTCCACCGCCTAAACCATGGTGTCACCTTTCACTTATTGAGTTTGAAATACATTTTTGAAAAACACTTACTTGAAGTGTATGATCACAAATCTTAATGAGATTTGATCCTTTCAAGACTAATTCAATTAAATCAATCTATGACTTAGTTAAATCATATGATCATAAGTTAGGCATCAAAATCATTTTGAAACTCTAACTTAAGCCATAAGGCCGTGACCTACCTCATCCTTTGGGACGCTAGGTTTTTCTTGAAAACTTGATTCTAGTTGATTACACAAACTCCAATTAATTACTTAATCATGTTGTTACAAAGTCAAATCATTTTCTATGTGAGAAATACCCTAAAAAACCGAATTGCATATCCTCATATAGGGATTGATTTATTCTTGAGTTTTCTTAATCTCAATCATCCTATAACATCCCTATTTTCTGAAACCCTAATTGAGCTAGATGGCCTAGATTAGGTATTTATATGTTTGTTGATAACTAGTATCATGGCTTGAAAGTGTGCTTAGAGAATATGTTAAGACTAGGAATGAATTGGATAAGAAAAGGATGAGGGACAAGGGATCGGGAGCAGAACGCTCAAGCGTGGACCTTCTGACCAGTTGACAGGCAGTGATGTGACATAAAGTGACACATGTCGGTTACGCGTCGCAGATGGCACGTGATGGGTGGTGCCTTGGCAGTGAGGAAATGTCAATGCTCAAGCATGAGGAAGCCAGCGCTCAAACGTCAGAACGCTGAAGGGTGGAGATCCAGGACGCTAAAGCGTGGTCAGCAGAGTTTTACCTCTATAAATACTTGCTCATTTTCACCATAACCAATTTTTATGAGCCTTCAACTGTTCTAGAGAGCTTAAGAGATGCAGAGGCAAGTACTTGAGGCTGTGATTCAAGTTTGTTATCCGTTCGTTGATCCGATTCCAGTTTCGATCGTGTTTTCGTGATCAGCGCGACTCCTACTCCACTTCTACCGATTTGCTTTTGTGATTCGACGAGGGTAAGCCGAGGTTCCATATCTACTTACATTGTACCTATATAATGTTCTCTTTTGGTTTAAGCTTCTTTTCACGGTTTTAACTTCGTATTAGGGTTAATGCTATAGTCTACGTGTTATTTTCGTGATTAGGGCAAGTTTGGAAGTTGCAATCGGAACCTTTTGGAACAAGTGGGCCGCGGCTGTGAGGAGCTGGTGGAAAGCTCAGAGAGCTCGTTGTGTTCGTGATTATCGCTACATTTGCTATCGGGTGGATAGAAAAAGTTACACACGTTGGGGAGGTAAGAGTAGTCTATATAGCTTTGTTGTATGTTTTGTGTATGTAGGGGAACCCTAAACCCTATGTGAGGTTGAACCCTGGCAAAGTACCAAAACCCTAGGTTTAGTCTACTTTAATCTATCACCGCTATGTTTGATACCCTAGGTTAGCAAATTTGTGATGCATGATGATACGTGCTATGTGTTGATATATGCGTACCAGCTATTTATGATATTTGCAAGATATGCATGATGTGTTGATGATAATGGCATGTTGGTATGTTATGCTATTTAGTGCCTTATTGAGTATGTTGATAATTGATGAACTGTTGCATTATACCTGAAAATGCATGTATGTATGAGATACAGAGGTTTAGTATGATTAGGGCTTTGACCCCGTTGTGAACATTTGAGCTGATAATAAAGATTCGAGGTTATAGTTGGAGGTTGGAGCTCGTAAGGTTATGAGGGGAGCTTGGAGCTCATATGGTTACAAGTGGAGCTTGGAGCTCGTGATGGTTACCTATGGAGCTTGGAGCTCATGTTGCTAAGATCAAGTTTGCATATGTTGCGATATCAACTCAAGAGAGATGAATGACATGCATAGCATATGCATATGATGCCAAGTGGCGAGCCGTATGCTGTGAGACATACGAGGTTGGTGCACCGAGTGCGGGTGCGGAAAACAAAAGGGTAGGTCTACGTGATCTTGGGGATATATTGGACATAGGTGTACCCACATGAGACCAGTATGGTAGAGCCTATCATGCCATGGCAGTCCTGGGCACGTCCTGCTATCCCGACTGGACCCTGAGTCTTTCCAGTTGCTGGTGGATCTTCCGAGGAGGCCCAGTTAACCCTCTTTGTCTGGGACAGTTGAGCGGTGATGCACTCTTGTAGGTCATAGCGAGCGGAACAGACTACCGGGACAAACCAACTTGTTGTCCAATGTGCGGATGTGATGTTGCCCTTAGTAGGGTGTTTAGTACCGGCCGACATGCATAGAAAGAGTATGTGTACATCTAGCTATGGAACAATCATGGTGTCGAGGTATCGTTGAGTGTCTTGTAAGTTTGTACCACAGCCAGTGGGGCGTCTGTATATGAGTATGTCGTATTACGCCATGGCTTCCAGGCGGAACTCTGATGTGGTGTTTGAGTTACTATATGCTTATATGTTTAAGTTTAAAATAAAACTTTTTCTTGCTATTTTTTTATGGTATCGGAAAGAGAAGGTTAGGTTTTTGGAGCGTCACATTACCTCTTTCAAAACTATAAAAATATTCAGAGCAAATAACGAATTAATCTTTATCACATGAAGCTCAAGACCCATTTTTAAAACCATCTTAACAATAACAATGTAGGCAACTATTGTTAAAAAATAAACAAAAACAAAAAGCAAAATGTCAAGCTAAACATCTTATTCAACTACTAAAGACACAAAATGCATCAAAATATCAAACTGAATCATATTGATCAAGTAACAATTGTGACACTCTAATCTGGCATCACATGGTGACCCAAAACAACATAAAACATGAAATAAAAGTTTGCTGGTTTACTTTCGGAAAATAAATTTTCTTTACTTAGATCTTACTTATTCCAAAATCGTGATAAATTTTTTCTTCTTACAACGATAAATAACACGTACTCAATAACATGTCCGTTTTCAAAAGATAAACTAACAGAAAAGTAAAATACTATAAATCCTAGAAAGTAGGTAGCGACAGTCTGGAAACCATATCTCTAAAACCATGCCCATTAGTAGCCGTTAACAGACTACCTAAAAATCGCTACCTCAAAAGAAACCCTAAGCTGGTCCATATCTAGTGGAACTTGTTAGATAGTCCCCCAAAGGAGGGTCCAACATCTATATCAGACGAGAGGTCATGGGAGTCTACATTCCCATTGACCATCCCTAATTCCTCGGCTCCTGTAGCCGGAGCATCCCCGTTCTCCTGAGGCTGATACTCAGAAGTCTCCTGAGGATCCTTCTCCAGAACCTCTGCCACTAATATGAACGGAGGAGGAGGAGTCAAGGGCGGCTGCTGCTGCAAAAGCTGGGTAGCGGGGATCTCGTGCTGTAGAGATCCCTGATCTACAAGGTACTCCACAATCATCCAGATCGGCAACAGTGGGATCTGGATCGTCTCTACGATGTGTGTCCTCTCCTGAGGTCCCACCTCAACATTCCCGCGTAGGGTATGAAAATGTTGTAATTGTTATGAACAATTACTTTATGTGGTTTTGAGAAATAACAAATCAATGAAATATTTTTGCTAAAAATATTGCATATATAATTTATCATATAAACGTGAGAACGTTGCTAACTGTGTGCTCAAGTGTACAGATTGATAAATCAAAGATAAGTATTTATAGTTTAAAGACTGTAAGGATTGCACGAAGAGTCCAATGATATCAAAGGAAGTTATATAAGTCCAAAGCTTAAGCACGTCCAACATATCTCAATGAGCAACCATCTTACAAGTTGAAGCTAAGTAGCTGAAAAACGAGAATATACCTTAAGAATATAGTAAATGTTCTGCGTCCAATATAATGAAGGAAAACAAAGACTGAAGGTCCGACGTAAGACTTATAAGGAAAGAAGCTATGAAGGTCAGAAAAGATATCAATGGTCAGAAGCAAGATTTGACATATTATGTGATAAACTTATCCAAATAAGATGATCTTGGTCTCGTTGGAAAGATAAGAGAAAGATCTACATCTTTTATGAAGAAGTCGAGATCTTAATCAATCTCTATCAGGGTAAAATTTTGTCTCCAAGTTGGAGACGTAATGCTGTTCATGACAGCCAGACCATTCATGCGTCCAATGGAAATATCTGGAGCTGTAGGTGTCCAAATTGGACGAAATAGGTGTCGAATTAAAGCTAACTTCCATAGCTATATTTTTCATGAAGACATCGAAGACTAATTCGAAGGTTAAGAAGGTCAAAGAAGTAAAATACACTGATTTGGTAGATTTTACGAATTTGACAGCTTTATGAATATGCCTACCGCAGAACAAAGCATCCGAGCTCATTTAAGAAGTGTCTAATGAAGCTAATCAAGTGTCTACTCAGAATATAGAACATTTTGATGGCTGGACAAGTGATTTTGAATAAAGTATTAATATATTCAAAATCCAAGCTTTATCAGAAAATGAGACACTATTTTCAACAAAGTTCTGAAACATGAGTTACTGTAGCAGAAGAAGACAAAAACTTCAGCAACTTTATTAGAAAGAAGGAAAAGGAAGAAAGAGAAGAAAAGCCTGAGCAAAAGTGCAAAAGTTGTAGAAGCAAAAACACTTTATCTAAAGTTTACTCAGCATAAAGGATAAAGACTTTGTGCAACGGTCAAAAAATCTCCAACAGCTATATTTCAACAGCTATATTTTTATATGTCTATATAAGGGAGATCTGAAGATGAAGATTAGAGAGAGTGAATGCTTATACAAGCTAAGGTTGCTACTGTTGTTGCTACTGCAGTTGATAAAAATGAGAGCATCACTATTTACATCTCAATAGAATTTCTTCTCAACATAATTATTCTATACCCACTCAAGTGAGTGTTATGAGAGATTTTCTTTAGTTCTTATGAACTTCATTATATATTCACTCTTGTGAGTGTAGGAAGAACACTTTCTCTATACTTCATTTTAAAACACACTCTGTGAGTGTTGTGAGATTATTTCTATGTAACCTTCATCAAAATTCAGTGAGCCTGAAGAGGCTAGGCGAAAATAATACTGGCAACGGTCTGGAGAGGCTGGTTAAGAAGAATACATATTGAGCCTGAAGAGGCTAGGTGAAAAGAATACTCAACGGCCTGGAGAGGTCTGTGAAGAACAATACTCAATGTGCCTGGAGAGGCTAGGTGAAAAGAATACTCAACGGTTTGAAGAGGTCGGTTAAGAACAATACTTGCTGAGCCTAGAGAGGCTAGGTGTGCAAATAATACTTGTTGTAATTATCTGGTATGATAATGAAAGAAAACTCAGTTGACGCTGGGGACTGGACGTAGCTCATGGTTTTTATGAGTGAACCAGGATAAATCTTGTTGCATGTTTCTCTCTGCCCATATCTCTTTATCTATGTTGTTTTATGTATTTCAATAAGTTTCTATCTAGGGATAAGAACTATGTTATAAAATTGTTTTCAAAAGTATTTATCCCCTCACAACAGATTGCGTCCAATCTGGTTAGAGTCCAGCGTCCGATGTAATTGGACTCAACATAGTCCGATGTAATCGGACTCACAACAGTTTGCGTCCGATGTAATTGGACTCAGCATAGTCCGATGTAATTGGACTCAACACAATATGTGTCCGATGTAATTGGACTCGACACAGTTTGCGTCCGATGTAATTGGACTCTGCATCGTCCGATGTAATTGGACTCAACATAATTTGCGTCCGATGTAATTGACAGTCCGAGGTAATTGGACTCAAGACAATTTGCGTCCGATGTAATTGATAGTCCGATGTAATTGGACTCAACACAGTTTGCGTCCGATGTAATTGGACTTAGCATAGTCCGATGTAATCGGACTTAACACAATTTGTGTCCGATGTAATTGATAGTCCAATGTAATTGGACTCAAGACAATTTGCGTCCGATGTAATTGATAGTCCGATGTAATTGGACTCAACACAGTTTGCGTCCAATGTAATTGGACTTAACATAGTCCGATGTAATCGGACTTAACACAATTTGCGTTCGATGTAATTGATAGTCCGATGTAATTGGACTCAAGACAATTTGCGTCCGATGTAATTGATAGTCCGATGTAATTGGATTCAACACAATTTGCGTCCGATGTAATCGGACTCAACATAGTCTGATGTAATTGGACTCGAAGAAATTGGCAAACTCTAAGTTATTTTGTATTACAAAATATGTTAGTAAAACATCTCTGATTCATCTCAATGTTCCTTGAACATATTCAGAAAAGAGTTTTTGGTGCTGGTTATCTGTTTTGAAGAAAAGTTTTTAAAATTCCCACATCACTCAATTCACCCCCCTCTTGTGTGATGGTTGCTTGACCCAACAATTGGTATCAGAGCTTCGTGCTCTGGTAAAGAAGCTTAAATGCTTAGAGTTAAAGATCTTTGTTATCTTAGCAACCAAAACTCAGTTTTCAAAAATGTGTTTTTAAAGTTGAAAATTTTCTTTTTTTTAAATGAGCTGTTGTTTTAAAATAATATTCGAAAATGCTTTTACAGATATTTGAGATCTTGTTTCCAATGTTTTTAATAAAATAAAATTATGTGTTGTGTTTAACAAATCAAAAATTTCCTCTTGTGCTAAAAATAATTGTTTCGTATTTAATGCTATTTATAATACTGACAACTTGTCTAATTTACTTCTCAAGAGCCGATGTTCCTCTTAAATATTATTCAAGTCTTTTACTGTACATATTATGCATCCATGGAAAGGAAGACTATGAGGTACATAATTCAATGTTTAAATATTGTTCATCTATGCTGCATAATGTATATAATGATTTAAACAATGAGTTATTATCTTTGGAAAATATTTCCTCGATTGAAAATCTATTTGAAAAATTAAAAATTGTTTATGCTTTTCTAAAAAAATGGAATTTCTTCAAACTATAAAACCTCAACTTCTTTTATAAATTGTTTTTTTTTTGAACAAGTTGAGGAATGTTTTTTTCAAAATCCAAATCTCTTTGTAATACTTTAAGAAGACTAGATCTCTATCTAATATCATTATATGTATTTATTGTGATAGTACATGACATGCTCTCATGTATGCTTCTATAGAAGACTTTATAATATGGGAAAGAAATCAGTTGGGGTTCCTAAAACCTCAAATTGTCTATCTTCTAACTATTACAATTAGCTTCAAATTGCATATCCACTAACTCCCAAGGACCCAAGTCAAAGTGGATACCAAAAGTCCTTTTTAGTGTTTTAGTTTTACAGGAAATGTTGAAAATGATGAATAGATCACCAATATAGAAGGAAACCTTCTATAAAAGTGCATCCCAAAAATGAATGTGTCTTTCAGAAGGAGAATGCTCTCATCCAAGCCTTTTCCCGCACAAAATGAAAAATCTGTGATGTCTAATACTTCAAATTAGAAGAGATGGATGAAAAGGACTCTTTATGGATGGCCAGGACCAAGTCCAAAATAAACTTGAGAAGAACTCCAAAAGGAAGATACTCCACAGGTCCACAAGGTCGACGAACACAAAGAAGAAATCAGCATGAAGAAAATGACTTTAAAAAAAAATGGTTATCTCTACCTATAACTCTTGCTGTGATTAAGTGCAATTGTTTTTTAAAAAAAAAAAAAAATTGGTTGATGACTTCTTATGCTATTTCTCACAAAATAATATACTGCATTTTTGTTAGCATGATATTTTGTTCTCAACTCTGAGTTTGTAATCAATTGTTTATCACATGAATTAGAATTGTCTTGTAATTTGACTCTCTTATATTCTTAATTCTCAACAACTCCTTGGAAAATTACTTTCTACTTAAGGTGCCAAATATTTCAAATTATACTATACTTCAACGTATAATATGCTGGTATATAATCTGAAATGAACCATATGTGGGTTAAAGTTACAATTGTTCCAATGCATATAAGTTTTTTCTGTTATCATTCTATTTGCTGAAGATTTATATTATTGAAAATGCTTGCAAAATTATGTTGAAATATTATTGTTAATCTGAGTGTTAGAAAAGTTTTTACAAGTTTTGCATGCAGCAATTGAAAATTAAAAGCAATAGTGGACAAAAGAAGGTAATTGCAGAAAAATGTTGAATACCCTCGTCAACCATTTCTAAATGACCGAATGCTTAAAGAGCTTGTAACTGATTTTGAGACACCAATCAACAATATGGTTGGACTCAGCATCCATTGGACTCATCACACAGTCTGGATTTGGACTTAGCACATATTGGACTCAGAATGTGTCCAATGTGCATCCAATGTCTTCGGACTTAGTCTGCGTCCAAAGTCTTCAGTCCAATACAATAGCTTCCAAGCACCTTTCATTCAAAATGCTTGCAGACTATCACATAAGGAAAGCCGAATAAAAATGGATATTACAAAGGATATTCATGGCACTAATATTCAAATCAAAGGATTCAAGTGGAAGAAAGAGCTAAACATGGGTTTCTCCAAGCACATATGAAGAACTAGATGAGCCACTTCAACTAAGGAGCATCACACATCACAATTTTCAATAAGTATCTCTATTCCCAAAATTGTTATATTGTCTTGGGATAACATGATGCTTTTTGTTAAAAATTTTATTGGTTTCAAAAGTTGTGATTGCATGACAAATTTTATTGGCTTTACATGTGAAATTGAAATCACCTTATGATGGGAAGAAAAATTATGTTTAAACTTCATATCTCAGGGGGAGCCTAGTAATTTTCTTTCTTATGGTCTTTACTATTATGACACTTAGATTGCTTTTATACTCCCTTCTTTTTGTGTCATGAAAAGGGGAAGGAAATATATGATTTATATGATGTTATAACTGATTTTGAGTATCTTATACTCTGATATAAAGTTCATGCGTTACTTTGTTTATGCATTATCTCAAATAAGTGTCTAATGATCTATCTGCTATGATATATCAATTGTATGTGCTTAACTCTGATCAACTCAAGTAAGAAATTTAGTGTATCATGCTCTGGTATATGTTAAAAATGTTATAGAGGGAAAAACAATCATATAAAATATCATAATCCTTTTTGTTGATAACAAATAGGGGGAGAAATATAGGATAAATATATAACATATTTTTAGGTGATTTGTCATCCTCCAAAAGGGGGAGATTGAAAATGTTGTAATTGTTATGAACAATTACTTTATGTGGTTTTGAGCAATAACAAATCAATGAAATATTTTTGCTAAAAATATTGCATATATAATTTATCATATAAACGTGAGAACGTTGCTAACTGTGTGCTCAAGTGTGCAGATTGATAAATCAAAGATAAGTCTTTATAGTTTAAAGACTGTAAGGATTGCACGAAGAGTTCAATGATATCAAAGGAAGTTATATAAGTCCAAAGCTTAAGCACGTCCAACATATCTCAATGAGCAACCATCTTACAAGTTGAAGCTAAGTAGCTGAACAAGGAGAATATACCTTAAGAATATAGTAAATGTTATGCGTCCAATATAATGAAGGAAAACAAAGACTGAAGGTCCGACGTAAGACTTATAAGGAAAGAAGCTATGAAGGTCAGAAACGATATCAATGGTCAGAAGCAAGATTTGACATATTATGTGATAAACTTATCCAAATAAGATGATCTTGGTCTCGTTGGAAAGATAAGAGAAAGATCGACATCTTTTATGAAGAAGTCGAGATCTTAATCAATCTCTATCAGGGTGAAATTTTGTCTGCAAGTTGGAGACGTAATACTATTCCTGACAGCCAGACCATTCATGCGTCCAATGGAAATATCTGGAGCTGTAGGTGTCCAAATTGGACGAAGTAGGTGTCGAATTAAAGCTAACTTCCATAGCTATATTTTTCATGAGGACATCAAAGACTAATTCGAAGGTTAAGAAGGTCAAAGAAGTAAAATACACTGATTTGGTAGATTTTACGAATTTGATAGCTTTGTGAATATGTCTACCGCAGAACAAAGCATCCAAGCTCATTTAAGAAGCGTCTAATGAAGCTAATCAAGTGTCTACTCAGAATATAGAACAATTTGATGGCTGGATAAGTGATTTTGAATAAAGTATTAATATATTCAAAATCCAAGCTTTATCAGAAAATGAGACACTATTTTCGACAAAGTTCTGAAACATGAGTTACTGTAGCAGAAGAAGACAAAAACTTCAGCAACTTTATTAGAAAGAAGGAAAAGGAAGAAAGAGAAGAAAAGCCTGAGCAAAAGTGCAAAAGCTGCAGAAGCAAAAACACTTTATCTAAAGTGTACTCACCATAAAGGATAAAGACTTTGTAAGGGAGATCTGAAGATGAAGATTAGAGAGAGTGAATGCTTATACAAGCTAAGGTTGCTACTGTTGTTGCTACTGCAGTTGATAAAAATGAGAGCATCACTATTTACATCTCAATAGAATTTCTTCTCAACATAATTATTCTATACCCACTCAAGTGAGTGTTATGAGAGATTTTCTTTAGTTCTTATGAACTTCATTAGATATTCACTCTTGTGAGTGTAGGAAGAACACTTTCTCTATACTTCATTTTAAAACACACTCTGTGAGTGTTGTGAGATTATTTCTATGTAACCTTCATCAAAATTCAGTGAGCCTGAAGAGGCTAGGCGAAAATAATACTGGCAACGGTCTGGAGAGGCTGGTTAAGAAGAATACTTATTGAGCCTGAAGAGGCTAGATGAAAAGAATACTCAACGGCCTGGAGAGGTTTGTGAAGAACAATACTCAATGTGCCTGGAGAGGCTAGGTGAAAAGAATACTCAACGGTCTGAAGAGGTCGGTTAAGAACAATACTTGCTGAGCCTGGAGAGACTAGGTGTGCAAATAATACTTGTTGTAATTATCTGGTATGATAATGAAAGAAAACTCAGTTGACGCTGGGGACTGGACGTAGCTCATGGTTTTTATGAGTAAACCAGGATAAATCTTGTTGCATGTTTCTCTCTGCCCATATCTCTTTATCTATGTTGTTTTATGTATTTCAATAAGTTTCTATCTAGGGATAAGAACTATGTTCTAAAATTGTTTTCAAAAGTATTTATCCCCTCACAACAGATTGCGTCCAATCTGGTTAGAGTCCAGCGTCCGATATAATTGGACTCAACATAGTCTGATGTAATCGGACTCACAACAGTTTGCATCCGATGTAATTGGACTCAGCATAGTCCGATGTAATTGGACTCAACACAATTTGCGTCCGATGTAATTGGACTCAACACAGTTTGCGTCCGATGTAATTGGACTCAACATAAGTCCGATGTAATTGGACTCAACACAATTTACGTCCGATGTAATTGGACTCAACACAGTTTGCGTCCGATGTAATTGGACTCTGCATCGTCCGATGTAATTGGACTCAACACAATTTGTGTCCGATGTAATTGATAGTCCGATTTAATTGGACTCAAGACAATTTGCGTCCGATGTTATTGATAGTCCGATGTAATTGGACTCAACACAGTTTGCGTCCGATGTAATTGGACTTAGCATAGTCCGATGTAATCCGACTTAACACAATTTGCGTCCGATGTAATTGATAGTCCGATGTAATCGGACTTAACACAATTTGCGTCCGATGTAATTGATAGTCCGATGTAATTAGATTCAACATAATTTGCGTCCGTGTAATTGGACTCAACATAGTCCGATGTAATTGGACTCGAAGAAATTGGCAAACTCTAAGTTATTTTGTATTACAAAGTTTGTTAGTAAAACATCTCTGATTCATCTCAATGTTCCTTGAACATATTCAGAAAAGAGTTTTTGGTGCTGGTTATCTGTTTTGAAGAAAAGTTTTTAAAATTCCCACATCACCCTATTCACCCCCCTCTTGTGTGATGGTTGCTTGACCCAACAGGGTATAGACAGGTCCGATATATGCTGCACTGCTGGCCCCCGAATGAATGACCCAAGCAATGGGGTCCTCATGCCGCTCAAATGCTATGGAGCGAACCCCCGAATGGGCTAAGCTCTCTTGCTCCGGTCCCACCTGTATATAGATAATCATATATGCCAGGGGAAAAACAGCATAGCCAAAAATACAGCATGGGTGAGAAACCAATATATGAACTCAAAATACGACAACTACATACACAACATACACAAAACAGTAAGTTCATATATACACATATGACAAATATGACTCAGAAGCATCATAAGCATAACACAGAATATTATAATAGTGAAAGTAAAGCAAGCGTCTCATACCCAACAGTCATCATTTTTTTGAAAACATATGCATGGTACTTCCATATATAGCATCTATTACTTGTTTCTTAATTTCCGGAAATCCCAACTTCTTTCAAAAGAGCAGACCAAGCTCGTAATACATTGGCCCTCAGGCAACAATGCTAAGCACCACTGTGCTATAAACAAGTACATGAATCCCATGACAATACACGATTCTCACATGGGGGCACACATCAGAGGTACTTAACAAATTGTAATCAAGTCATACTATATTGTCCAACTCAATGCACAATACGTTTCTGAACACATATGACACCATTGTCCATCAAGGCACAATGATACATAATGACTTAAAGTCATCCCAGGTTTCCTTGCCATCAAGGTCCCCTCATTGTAGATGGCACGTCTGCCAGAAAAACAAATGCATGAGAAAACCTTTTGTTTTCGTAAGTTTTTTTCCCGTATAATTATTTCCTTGTTGAAGCTCAAAGCTGTCAACCACCACAACTTTTAGACTCTTAAGTCTTTTCAACATTAATTAAAAGGGACACACAGTCCGATTAACCAAAAAGGACACACAGTCCGAACAGCCCAAACCCAAAATCCATCAACCGATGCACTAGTCTCGGATTTTGGATTCTAGAGCACACAAATTGTCCACAAGTTTACAAGACCACTTCACTAACACGGATCCTCGATCCACGTGTTCTGCAGAACACTAGAACCTCGACATCTCGGTTGCTAGGTTCACTTTCCATTTAACTTTTCTCTTTTGAAATACAAAAACAAAACCCACATCTCCGAAGCTTACACAAAAAGTCATCGGGATCGATTTTCCATAAAATCAAACTCTTGGTCAAAACCACTTTTCTTTTGAAATACTTTGGTAAACTATCAAAACTTTGAAATATAGTTCGCGAAAAATCTTTTTCTTTGATAAAACAGTTTGCTTCTAAAATTGGATCACTTGAAAACACTTTTACTCGAAATGATTCGTTTTATCGCTTTGAATTCAATTGATGATTTCTAAAGGCACTTTTCATTTTAAACTTACTTTTCTTAAACTGAAATCATTTTACCATTTTCTTTTCTTGTGTCCTCTCATTTCTCAATGAAGTGTATTTTATTTTCTTATTCCCAAAAATAAGATGTCGAGATGCGTTATTTTCGAATTCTTTAAAAACTTTTAACCTTTTATCCGCTTAACTTTATGTCTCAAGCTTTTTGAAGCTTTTACCTTTACTTGGTTTGAACACTAACTAATGTTAGGTTCCTTAGCACAACATCAACCATCATTTTAGTCAACATACCATATAAAGCATAATTAAGCAAAATCAAGCATAATCAAATATAATCAAGCATAATCAAGCATAAAGTAAAACACTCCACAATTAAAGACAGTACATCATAATTTACAGATTACACAACAAATATAGTACACAGCTGTCGAAAATCAAGTTCCTCAGGTTATCTCCCCTTACCTCTCAAGGTAATTTTTGACTGAACTTTGTCCGGCTCGTTCCGCTAGTTCATAGATTAATTTCTCGAAACACTCACCAACCACCTTCACACAATCAACTCAAATCTTTAACAATTACATCAATACATTCCTATGTTGGCCATTAAGGTTTAAAATAGTTATTCTAACTCTTGGATGAATGATCCTTAGGTATACCTAACACTAAATCAAGTCTCTTTACACAAAAACTTGAAACAAAACTCCTGATTTCTCAAAGGGTTAGGTTTGGCCACTTGCTAGAAAAATAGGTTAGACATGTTGTTTGATTTCATACTCTTGGATAGTGATAAAGGATGATGATACTGGATCATAGAAATTGATTTCACATTAAAAGGATTTTTCTATGATTTTCTAGAGATTTATGAAGTTTGAACTTAGAAATTGAAACTCATTGAATCATGGCTTGAAAACAAGAAATAAGAGAAGAATCATGAGGTTCATGGATCAAAGGAAGTAATCATACCTCTTGGAGGATGAAAATGAGCCAAGTTTCAACACTTTTCTTCACCAAAATGTTAAGTTTCACTTGAAGGAAATAAGAGAAAGTTAGAGAAAAATGGAGTTAGGAGAAGAAATGGATGATGGCTTCACGAACTAGCCTTATGCGTGGGAGAGGGAAGGACAAGGTGGTCCAAGAATTTTTCACATAAGGGCAAAATGGACATTTCACCTAGGGCAAAAATGTAATTAACACAAAAGGTCAAGGACATTTTAGTCTTTTCTCAGTGTGAACACGTCCAGATATTTTCCTTTTTCATCATGACAGTGGTGAGTCACTGGCACGTTTTCCTAGGTGATGTGACCAGATGTGACTTCAAGTTTATCACTTAGCGTAAATTCAAACCCTCGCAATGCGTTTCATCCTTTTTCTTTTCCTTTGTTTCCTTCCCATATAAGGCCTCTTCTGAGTCTCTCCTTAGACAAAAAACAACAAATAACACGAAGTAACGTTGTATATTTGTTTTGACATGATAATAAACATTGTATATTAGGATTGGTTGGTGGTATGTGGTTATTGAGCACACGACACACTTAGAGGTGTTCATTTGTTTGGATTGACCCGATGAACCTGAAAATCCAAACCAAAACAATTAAATTGGTTAGGATTTTTTTGGTGTTCAGATTCGATCAAACCGAATCAAACCAAACCCGATGATAATTGGTCTGATTCTCGGGTTCAAGGATTCCAAATCGAACTACTTTGAATTGAACTGATTACTATATTTTATTATATATATATATATATATTAATATTTACTATAATATAACTTATATATATATATATATATTTTAATTTTAATATTTCATATTTTTAATATTTATGTATATTCAATATTTTTTGGGTTTGAACCGAACCATTTAGTTCAGATTTCATGGAAAAAAGTCTATATTTGAACCGAAACGAATCAGGGCCGGCCCAAAAATAAAACGATCCCAGCCCTTGCTTTAAGCCTCTCAAAAAAATAATTTTTTATTTAGAAAAAAAAAGTTTATTTTGTATTTTTTTATATTATCTTTTTGATATGTTTCATATATCAATAAACATAAGTTAGCCTATTTGATATAAAAGCTTATTATTAATTGTAAGGTTTAGGGATCAATTCTTTATTGTATACATAATAATTAATAATTTAATTTTTATAAAGAATGATGGACCGACCCTAAAACAAATTAATTAATTTTGATTGATTGAGATTTTTTTCATTAAAATTCAAATCAAACCGATATGTGAATATCCCTGGACACACCATTCCGAGTTGGGCCAAGTAAGTATTGGGTCATAATTATGAGGGTTGAGCCCGATAACAGCATACTCATGCTTGTTTCTGGAATTGGATTAACATAACGAAAGCGAAAGCGAAACAAAGAAAAAATTGCCACTTTTTCTCTTGTTCGTTCAGATCGAAATAAGAATTGGTAGAAAATTTGGTGATCGAAGATGAAGGTCCGTCATGAGAGGGAAAGGACGAAAGTGGTGATTAGGCATTTGCCCCCATCTCTCACTCAATCTGATCTCATCCAACACGTCAATAATCACTTTGCTTCTCGTTACAATTGGTTCTCTTTCCGTCCCGGCAACAACAGGTTCCCATCTCCATCTCCCTCTCTATTTTCTTTTTAAAATATTTTTCTCATATTTATTAGTGATAGCATTTTATTATTTGGATTCATGTTGTTATGGTCTTAGTTGAGGTGTACCTGCTTCAGGGATCCACAATTGTCTATCTGGAACCCCTTTTATCAAAATTAGTGCGTTTCAAGAGAAACTGCGCAAAATAAAGCCAACTTGAATGCTCGATGTCTTTAAAAAAGACTTATATAAGAAGATAGAAACCTTGATTAATTTACTGATTACTTTACAACACTTCAATCAATTCTAGTTTTGGCCATCTAAGCTAACTCAATTAAAAACAGGAAAAATTACGCTGGTAAAGCTTAATTACACCAAGTACTCTTCTTGATTCAAAAATTACTCAACCTTCCTTGAAATTTATATTATAGTAAATCATTTTGGTTCCTAAAAGTGTGAGGCGCTGTCAGTCTTGAAAGTAGTTAAATTATGAAAATGTCCCTCAATGTTAATTCCGCTAGTCAAGTTAGTCCCTATCATTACTCCACTGAGGGATCAACTTAACTAACGAAATTAACATTGAGGGACTAACTTGACTAACAAAATTAACATTGAAGGACTTTTTCATAATTTAATTGCTTCCAAGGATTGAACTGACTGCGCTTCACACTTCCTGGGATCGAAACGATGGTTTGCTCTTTATATTATTCTTACACTCACCTTGTTACGGGATTGGGCCAAGAGCTGGGTCAGGTACCAACAACAGAAACTGAGACGAGCCCAACTAACACAAATTAACCCAAGGAAAGGCCCAACAGAGAAAAGAAGAAGCCAGCGTGGATGGCAGACTATCAATGAGCTCTAGTCATCATTCACCTGACTTATGCATGCACTATGTAGTTAGTTAGAATTCCTTTGAGAATATTCTAATTGTTGGTTTACTTATTTAGTAGTTACCACAATGTATGGGCCACTGTACACTTGTCAGTGGATCCTTGAAAATAGGAGCAGAAAAACTCTTCAAACATTACAATGAAGGAATGAGAAAATCAGAAAATCTTGGACAAATTTTATTGTTTGCATTTTCCCCTACGTGGAGCTCCCTCTGCTCGAAAGAGGTCATCTTCCCCATTCCAACACTAGCAATTTGGTGCTTTCATTTTCTCCTCAATGCCGCCTAAGCCTGACAAAACAGAAAAAGCCAATGAAGACATCATTAATCAGCTATGCGATATGCAGCTGGCCTTAGAACAGAATTTACAAACCTTCATCCACACCCAAATCACCACTCAAATGGCCACCACCTGTGAACAACTAGCCTTCTCCTCCCATACCACTCCCTTCCTCCCACCAAAAATTACCCTTACCCCTTTTGATGGCTCAAACCCCCTTGATTGGATCTTCCAAGCAGAGCACTATTTTGAGCTAAATCAAAACCCTCCTCACCAACGCCTAACCTTCATTCCCTTCTTCATGCAAGGCCCTGCATTAGGATGGTTCAAATGGCTTCACTCAAACCATCAACTTACCACCTGGGAGGCATTTACCAGGGCCTTGGAGCTCCAGTTTGGACCTTCAACCTTCGAAAACCATCAGGTAGCTTTGTTTAAGCTTCGGCAAACCGGGAATGTCATGGAATACCAACTCCAGTTTGAGGCTCTCTCGAACCGCGTGGTGGGTATGGCCGAGCAACTCCTCAATTGCTTCATCTCTAGGCTTCGCAATGACATGTAGAGGGAGATGGTTGTGTTGCAACGAACCTCCTTAGCCCAAGCCATTGGGATGGCCAAGCTTTAGAGGCTAAGATCATCGACTCCAAGCCAGCCTTCTACCGCGGAACTCGCACATCTGGTGCATCTTCCAGCAACCCGATTCCACCCTCAGTGTTGGGCACACCTCCCCCGGGCACACTACCTATTCGCTGCTTGTCCCCCACTGAGATGTCGGACCGTCGTGCGAAGGGACTATGTTTTATTTGCGACGAGAAGTACACCTAGGGTCACCGCTGCCAGAGTAAAAAGTTTCTACTCCTGTTGGCTGATGAGCCACCCTCCCCATCATTGGATGCACAATTTTTGGATCTAGGTCCATTTGATATCGGGCCCGTGGATGTCATTGAGTCACCCCCAGTGGATTCCACCCTTGACTATGCCCATTTTTAGCTTTCTCAGGCAGATCTTCGCGGTCCGCCATCCCCGCGAACTCTTAGCATATAGGGTCGCATTCAAGAATTGACGGTTACCATACTTATTGACTTGGGATTGGGAAGCTCTCATAACATTTTACTACCTCGGGTTGCTGAGTTCTTGGGCCTTCCCATTATTGCCATCACTCCTTTCTCAGTGGTGGTGGGTAATGGAGACTCTATACAGTGTTCGGGCCTATGCAATGATGTCCCTGTCAACCTGGCTGAGCAAGTATTCTCCATTCCCTTTTACATCCTACCAATTCACGGAGCAGACTTGGTATTGGGTGTCCAGTGGTTGGAGATACTCGGTTCCTTTCTCTTGGACTATACAGTCCCCTCCATCTAGTTCTCATACAACAAGAAGCCCATTACACTAGTTGGGCTGGTCCCGGCTCAGCCAAGCCTTGCTTCTTTGGGACAGTTTTGCAGGTTTATGTTCACTAATTCCATTGCTTCCTTGCATTCGGTAAGCATGACACAAATTGAGGAAACTTTGGCACCTGAGACTCCTGGGCCGATTTGCCCTTTGACCCCAGCACACTACCTCCAGACATTGCCTCTCTACTACTTCAGTTTGCAGCAATTTTTGCCACCCCTCAAGGTTTGCCTCCCAACTGCAACTATGATCATCAAATACACCTTTTACCGGATTCCATTCCTGTGAACGTTAAACCGTATCGTTATCCTCAGTGCCAGAAAGAGATAATGACACAAATGATCAAAGAAATGCTTACCGAGGGAATTATTAAGGCTGGCATCAACCGCTTTTCTTCCCCAGTTTTGTTGGTCCACAAGAAAGATGGCTCATGGTGATTTTGTGTTGACTATCGTGCCCTCAATTCCATTACAGTAAAGGACCGTTTACCCATCCCAACAGTCGATGAACTGATGGATGAACTCCATCGCTCTAAGGTATTCTCTAAATTGGACCTTCGCTCGGGTTATCATCAGATCCTTCTAGCTCCAGATGATACATTCAAGATTTCTTTCCGTACAGTGGATGGTCATTTTGAATTTCTCGTCATGTCGTTTGGGCTGACTAATGCACCTTCTACCTTCCAAGCCACGATGAATGACGTCTTTCGTGCTTTTCTCCTAAAGTTCGTTTTGGTATTCTTCGATGACATCCTCATTTACAGTCGCGATTGGAAGTCACACCTGGATCATTTGCAATAGGTATTATAGATACTTGCACATAATCAATTATTTGCCAAATTTACTGAATGTCAATTTGGGTTGGAAAGAGGGGGTTACTGCTGATCCCTCTAAACTACAAGCAATTCAGAATTGGCCAGTTCCATTGTCCATCTCTGCTCTTTTCGGATTTTTGGGCTTATCAGGATATTACCTGAGGTTTGTTCTTAATTATGCTGTCATCACTAGTCAATTATCTGATTTGCGTAAGAAAAACCATTTTGGTGGTCCGAGGAGGCCTAAGTGGCCTTTCAGTCTTTGAAGGCGACCATGACTTCCTTACTGGTTCTGGCACTCCCAGATTTCTCTCAGGTGTTTGATGTCACCACTGATGCTTCAAGTACTGCCATTGGGACTGTCCTCTCTCAGAACCGCCACCCAATTGCATTCTTTAGCCTTGAGTTGTGTCCCCGAATGCAGTCCGCATCAGCTTATGAAAGGGAAATGGATGCCATAACTTCAGCAGTCAAGAAATGGCGCCATTACTTACTTGGACGCCACTTCCGCATCTTCACAGACCAAATGAGTTTGAAGGGCCGCTTAGCACAAACCATTCAAACCCTAGCTCAGGAAAAGTGGCTCACCAAGTTGCTTGGGTTTGATTACGAGATACTTTACACCCCGGGCAGAAGTAACGTGGTGGCTGATGCTTTGTCTCGGATGCTCGAGCCTTTAGAAGCCCTGTTTACTTCCATCTCCTCTTGTCAACCCATGCTCCTCGACCAACTTCGCGACTTTTATGTTATTGAACCAGAGAGGCGTTCCCTGATGACCGAATATCAACAACCAGAGGGTCATTCCAGAGAGTTTACATTTTAGCAGGGGATTATTTACTTCAAGCAGAGAATTTTTGTACCTTTGGAAACTCGGCTTCATTCTGTTTTACTCGAAGAATTCCATGCAACCCCAGCCGGGGGTCATTTAGGGGTTCAAGGCACTCTGACCTGCTTGGCTGCTGCGTTCTCATGGCCTCACATGGCCAAAGAGGTCCGCTCTTTTGTCTGCAACTGCATTACCTGTCAAGCGAACAAATACTCCACTCAGAAACAATCAGGCTTATTACAACCCCTTCCCATCCCTGCCCAAGTTTGGGAGGATATATCCATGGATTTTATTACTCACCTTCCCCCGATTGGAGGCAAATTGGTCATCTGGGTTGTGGTGGACCGCCTTTCCAAGTATGCCCATTTTGTTGCACTTCCAGCTCAATTTTCTGTAGCTCAGTTAGCTCCAATCTTCATCTTTGAGATTTACCGGCTCCATGGGATGCCCAAGTCTATTATCAGTGATCGCGATAGGGTCTTTGTTTAGTCGGTTTTGGAAGGAGCTCTTCCGTCTCCATGGCACCAAACTAGCCTGCAGCAGCGCATACCACCCCCAATCGGATGGTCAGACAGAAGTGACCAACCGCATTTTGGAAACTTACCTCCGCTGCTTCGTCTGCGATTCCCCGCAGCTTTGGCTCCGCTATCTTCCTTTAGCTGAGTATCGGTACAACTCTACTTATCAATCAGCCATTAGAACCACTCCATTTGAGGTTCTTTATGGCCGCCCTCCCCCTAATCTGAGAGCTTATGTTACGGGCACAACGATAGTGGCCTCCCTTGATGAATCCCTCACACAACGCTGCCACATGTTGACTCTCATCCATGACAACCTGGCCGTGGCTCAGCTCCGCATGCGAACTCAAGCTAATGCCCACTGTGTGGACCGCTCCTTCCAACTCGATGACTAGGTCTGGTTGAAACTGCAACCTTACAGGCAGACCTCGACAGGGACGGATCCAGAAATTTTGACTAGTGGGGTAAAATTATATACTATAAATATTTTTATAAAAAAAGATATAAATGTATAAGCGATAAAATAATGACATGATTATTATTAAGCCAAAAATTGAATATTACAAAAACTATATCATTGTATATCCAAAAAAATTGAAGACACCTCAACTTCTACAAATTATAACTACTCTCTACGTGTCTTCATATTTTGAAATTCTTGTATGATTTTTTCATTTTCAACACTATGAAAAATCTCTCCCTCTCTCTATGTATTATGTATGTGACCAAACAATCATTCAAGAATTAATCTCCCTTACGATTGCGCACTTGATTCTTTCCCAAAAAATGAGAATATATTGTTAGAGTAGGGTTGTAAGGCAATGAGAGCAACATTTATCTTTCAGTGGGAGCAACATTTAATTTTTAGTGGGCGCAAAATTTAAATTATTCAACATTTAGTAATTATTTTTTTTTTTCTTAGTGGGGGTAGGTGCCCCCATTCTCATATACTTGGATCCTTCCCTAGACCTCGGTCAAGGGGCGCACCATGCCCAAGCTGGCTCGCCGTTTCCTCGGTCCCTACCAAGTCAAGCGCATCATTGGCAAGGTTAGCATACGAGTTGACCCTCCCTCCAGAAGCATGGATCCACTAGGTGTTTCATGTATTGAAGTTCAAGCCGTTCCATGGTTCTCCTCCAACTGAGATTCCTCCTCTCATGGCCAATCGCACTGGGACACGCCTCGAGCTTCAACCTCTGCGCCTTCTGGGCAAACAAACTTTATTAACCCCGGGCGGCCACCGACAACAACTTTTGATTTAGTGCGTAGGGTTATCAGATATGAGGCCACGTGGGAAGACCAAGAGGCTTTTGAGACAGCTTACCCCCAACTCAACCTTGAGGACAAGGTTGTCCGAGAAGGGTGGGGTAATGTTACGGGATTGGGCCAAGAGTTGGGTCAGGTACCAAAAACAGAAACTGAGACCAGCCTAACTAACACAAATGAACACAAGAAAAGGCCCAACAGAGAAAAGAAGAAGCCAGCGTGGATGGCAGACTATCAATGAGCTCTAGTCATCATTCACCTGACTTATGCATGCACTATGTAGTTAGTTAGAATTCCTTTGAGAATATTCTAATTGTTGGTTTACTTATTTAGTAGTTACCACAATGTATGGGCCACTGTACACTTGTCAGTGGATCCTTGAAAATAGGAGCAGAAAAACTCTTTAAACATTACAATGAAGGAATGAGAAAATCAGAAATGCTTGGACAAATTTTATTGTTTGCATTTTCCTCTCCCTGGAGCTCCCTCTGCTCGAAAGAGGTCATCTTCCCCATTCCAACCCTAGCACACCTCCACGGGATAATGAAATTACACCGACCTCCATTAAAAGGGAGGTGAGTGTAACTTTTGAAATAAATTGCCCGATATAATTAAGTCAAATCTCAAAGAAGGTTAGTGTAATTTTCCCATAAAATAAAGGCAACACCAGAATGAAGTGCTACAGAACATGCTCTACTTTTAGTACAAGTAGTACAATTGTTTCTTCAACTGCTGAATTTCTTCTAAATCATCCTTTGTCACAATGATGTCATCAACATAAACAATAAGAATTGTAATTTTTCCATTCTTATGTTTAAAAAACAGTGTATGATCTCCATGAGCCTGCTTATACCCTTATCTTTGAACAGCTTTGGTGAATGAATCGAACCATGCCCTTGGTGACCGCTTTAATCCGTACAATGGAGACGACAAACCTTTCCATATTTCTTTTCTTCATCAAATCCTGGTGGCAAATCCATATACACCTCTTCTGTAAGATCACCATTTAAGAACGTATTTTTAACATCCAACTGTTATACAGGCCATTCCAGATTAGCTGCTAGAGACAAGAGAACTCGAACTGTATTAATTTTTGCAACCAGAGCAAAAGTCTTCTGGTAATCAATACCATATGTCTACGTATAGCCCTTAGCAACCAACCTGGCCTTGTAACGATCTACTGACCCATCTGCCTTATATTTGAGTGTAAAGACCTATTTGCACCCAACAGGAGTCTTTTCCTTAGGTCGTTGAACAATCTCCCATGTTTGATTTTTTTCTAGAGCCTCCATTTCTGCCATTATAGCCTGTTTCCATTCATCTTGTTGCCAAGCTTCCTCCTCCATATTTGGTATTTTCAGCTCAGTCAAGATTTGTGAACAAAAGAGGTACAACCAAAAATTTTCAAATCCAATACTGGAAAAAAACGATAATCTGGACAAGATTTGGAAAGAACTTCTAAAGGAGTTTGAAAGTTCAAAATCTTGCTTGGCATACGATTTCGACTTTCTTCACGACGAACCTTAGAAAAAACTGCTTCAATAATTGGTGAAGGAGTTTTGGCAAAAATACGACCACGTATATCATCAAGTTCATGATTTAAACCAGCAAGAAAATCATAAATTCGATCCTCTGTTAACATCTTATTATATTGTGTACCATCAGCTATGTCTTTCCAGTCACAGATACGAAAAACATCAATTTCTTGTCATACCTTTTTTAAAGCAGTAAAATATTGAGTTACTGTCATCTCCCCTTGTCGCAAATTCCGAGCACGATTCCTGAGTTCAAAAATTTGTGATGAATCTTCAGAATCAGAATACGCTAGAGTGACCGCATCCCAAATCTCCTTAGCAGTGGTATAGAGCAAATAAGTATCACCTATGCTGTCCTCCATTGAATGGATTAGCCAAGCCATGACCATAAAATTTTGAATCTCCTAATTCGAAAATTCGGGATCCTTAGCATCAGGTTTCTTGAATGTTCCATCCAAATAACCAAACTTCCTTTTCCCCGAACCACCATTTGCATAGATCAAGACCATTGGACAAAATTTTTGTCCGAGAGTTTATGGGTAGTAAGTTGAAGGGACATACTATCAGAGGTATTTACAGCGGGTATAATTGTGGAGGTTGGTTGTGAGTTTTGACCCTCAGAACCATCACCTCCGCTTACACCAGAATCGGCCATAGCAGTCAAAGTCTCTCTCAACTCACTTTAAATTGTGAAAAAAAATCTGATACCATAAAAGTTAAGATGAGGAAAGAAACAGGGAATATCGCTGTTCTTTTAATTTTCTGATAATCTCAGAATACTTAATTAATTCGTGATGTATCTCTTCTATATTATATATATATATACAAAGGATATAGATAAGAGATGAAGATAAGCTGTTATCCTAAACAATAGGATATTCTAGAGATAGACTCTAGCTGTCAAACTAACTATCTAACACATCTCTATCTTATAATATATATATATATATATATATATATATATATTGTTTCATTTTCGGAGCTTTTTTTTGAAAAAATATTTGCAGTCACAAGCATCAGAGGTACGCCCGAGCATATATTGACTTCAAGTGTCCTGATGATGTTTTTGAGTTTGCTGAGTTCTTTGATGGACATGTTTTTGTTAACGAGAAAGGTAATTGACAACTTGTATTTTACTTGTTGCAATTTCACTCACTGCATGAATATTTGGTGAAGATTATTTATTGCTCTTTTTAATGGATCATGGTGTTTAATAATGCACATGCCCTATAAAAGGAACAAAGCTTTAAATTATTTAGATCTGTGTAATGTTTTCCACTTAAGTCTTAACTTGTTAAAAGGGTTAGTGATAATTTTAACCATAATTGAATGTTTTCGTGGTGTAAATTGATTTAGTAGACTTACAAACTTTGTGCTGGTATTCTGTTTATATTTCTTTCTCTAAATTTTCATTATTTCTTAATATGAATGCTTTCATGCTATGCAAAACCTTAATGCCTGATATTCAATCAGGTTCTCAGCATAAAGCAGTAGTTGAGTATGCACCTTCTCAGCGTGTTCCAAAGCGGAATACCAAAAAGGATGGCCGTGAAGGGACTATATATAAAGGTATCAATGAAATTATAATTTGTGTTGTCTTGATGTATAAATGTTCTATTGCTAACTTGGGGCTTACAGCATGTGCTATTTTCATTAATGACTATCAATTTTTTAATAAGGACAGATCCAGACTATCTTGAGTTCCTTAAACTCATTGCAAAGCCTCCTGAACATCTTCCTAGTGCAGAAATACAATTGGAAAGAAAAGAAGCTGAGCAAGCTGGTTAGTTATCACTTCACCAACTCTATTTAGTTTACAGTTCATTAAAGTGAATTGATATTAAATATTAGAAAGAACATTTAATCACTTGTGCCCCCAACATTATGTGTTCGTCCATAATTGCCTAGGATATGATGATGTATGCTCTTCTTCATTGGTTCTCCTGTAAATGTGTTCTAAAGGATCTTAATATAAGGTTCTAGGTTAAACGAGTCTGTGGGTAATTATCTGACGACATATTTCTGTACCATTTTGTTTAATATTATCTCATCCTTTTTAGGGGTTAACAAGGAAACACCTATTGTCACACCCCTAATGGAATATGTACGTCAGAAATGCGTTGTTGACAGTGGTGCACAGGTAATGATTCTGAGTCTTCAGAGCCTTTTTGCTTTTTCTTTTGTGTCATGTTTAGGTTCTCCAGGATGCATTTGATTCAGAGCTTATAGGTTTATTGATAAAAAGAAGGGTTTGTATTCAAAATGCATGCATGTGCTTGATAAAAGAGAAATCTTCATATTGCATGTGCTATTTTACTAGACTGTTGCTGTATTTGAGTTTTGGTTTAAATCAAGATAATCTTAAAACAGAAGATTTAGAACAATTATATCTCAAGTTTAAGATAGAGCGTTTTTAACATTTCAAAGATAGAGGCCCCCTTTCTTTGGAATAATTTGTTTGGTGTCTTCGGTGAACAGTGGGTTTGCCCCTGGGATTTTCTTGAGTATTACTTTTAGGGGGTTTGGCTCTAGAAATGATGCTAAAAAGCTTTGGTAATGTGCTCACTTTGCGGTTCTTTGGTGCTTATGGTTAGAACGGAATGCTAGAATCTTTACAGGACAATGGTTGTCTCTTGAGCTCATTTGGGATAGAGTAGTTTTTCTGGCTTCTTTGTGGTGTTCTGCTTATGGCCTATTTAGGGGGGGGGGGGGGGTCTCCAGTGTTACCAATGGCGAATGGCAGATTGTAACGCCCTTTGTTACATTAGTAACCAAGTTAAAAACCATTTAAATAAAACACAGTGAAATGAATTTTTTTCATAATATAATACTTAATATAATATTAATAATTCCAAAATAGTCTTTATATCATTAAATCCTCAAATCTGAAATGACATCAATAAACCAAAAACTCTTAAAACAAGGCGTCAACCAAAACCTAAACGTATAAAATAGAATAAACTATGGTCTAGCCACAAACGGCTTCAGTACATTGTAATACTAACTGTTGAAAATATATTTAGGATCCTTGTATTTATTGTATAGGCATATCATATCATGTAAATAGGAATAGAATCTCCTATATTTATTTTGTAATTATTTCATTAAGCCTATATAAAAGAAACTCCGCTATGTAGTTTAGACACACGGTTTCAGCATCATATGCCTCTGTTTTCTCTATTTCAACATAGTATCAGAGCCTATCCAAGATCAGTTGGGCCACCTGCAGTTGTTTAGTCCTGCAAACTTAATGCTCCAGATGTCCAGTCCTGGGCATGAAGGGGGTGTGTTGGAGTCCCACATTGGATAGTGATAAGGCCTGAATAATGTTTATAAATGGGGAGCAACCCTCACCCCATAAGCTAGCTTTTGGGGTTGGGTTAGGCCGAAACCAAAATTCTAACATGGTATCTAGAGCCAGACAGAGATAACCCTAAAACCGTGCATACCCGATGGATCCACTATCCTCCGGTGAGAAATTTTTCTTGGCAAACCGTGTTCCTGCTCCGGTTTGCCCCTTATCCTGTCGTGACCTCTTTCCGGCAACTTTTCGGTCGTTTTTTGTCCTCTGCCGCCGTCCGCCGCCACCTTTTCCGGCCGGCCACCCCATTATCAGAAGCGCACCGTCCTGCGCGGCCCAACCCCCGAGACCTACCGACAGTCGCCCTGCCACGCGCCCACACGCGCTTTCAGAAGCTTCAACGCGCAGTTTCGACCATCGGTGCGTGACGGCTCCGTTCGGGCCGCTGTTTCCGTCGCGGTGGTCGCCTCTCTCCGGCGGTTCCAACGCCACCACTCCCAGGCTGATCTGAGCACTTTTGTTACTGACCCACTGTGCGCGCGCTGTTTCAGGATTTCAGGTATGTGTTGTCGTTTTTTGGACCTTTTGTTACTGATCTATGGCTTCCTCTAGTTCCACAGGTCCTCCTAAGACCATGAATCCTCCTCAAGCCTCTCCGGCTACTTATGAAGATTTTCTCCAGTGGTTTGAGTATTGCTAGACCTTCGAATCTACTGCTTTGGTCGCACACACTGGTAATTCATCTGTTTGCATATCTCAGTCACCTCACTTGGTCCTTGGGCTCTTTATTTTGGTGCGTCTGACCATATCTCTGGTAATAAGGCTCTTTTCTCCTCTCTTTCTACATCCGGTTATTTACCTATTGTCACTTTGGCTAATGGTTCGCAAACTTAATCCCAAGGAATCGGAACTGCCCATCCATTCCCTTCCCTGTCAGTTGATTCTGTCCTTTATGTCCCTGGTTGCCCCTTTAATTTACTTTCTGTTAGTCGTTTAACTCGTTCTCATGATTGTTTGATTACCTTTACTAAACACACTGTTATTCTGCAGGATCAGAGTAGGGACAGAAGATTGGCACCGGATGTGAGTCTCTTGGCCTTTATCAGCTCTCCACCCCCTCTCGAGTTTGTTCAGCTAGAGATTCCCCTCTCACCATTCATTCTCAGTTGGGTCATCCTAGTCTTCCCAAACTCCAATGTTTGGTGCCGAGCCTCTCCAAGCTCTCTAGTCTGCCTTGTGAGTCATGTCAATTAGGGAAACACACCAGTAGTTCATTTTCTGATCGAGTCAATAAACGGGCTTCATCCCCTTTTGCTTTAGGTCACTCTGATGTTTGGGGTCCTTGTCGTACTATCTCTAATTTTGGGTTCAAATACTGAGTTTTATTGATGATTTTTCTTGTTGTACCTCGTTATTCTTAACGAAAAACATGTCGGAATTATTTTCCATTTTTCAAAATTTTTATCATGAAATCAAATCCAGTTTGGTATTTCAATTAGCCCCTTACACAGTGATAATGCTCGTGAATACTTGTCCCAACAATTTCAAACCTTTATGGCTTTTAATGGAATTCTTCACCAAATGTCTTGTGCTCATACCCCTCAACAAAATGGGGTTGCTGAATGTAAAAACCGACACCTCATTGAAGCCACTCGGACCCTTCTCATTCATGGTCACGTTCCTCTTCGCTTTTGGGGGGATGCGGTCCTGTCGGCTTGTTATCTTATAAACCGCATGTCCTCATCCGTCTTGGATAATAAAGTCCTTCACTTTCTCCTTTTCTTACATCTATCTCTTCATTCCCTTTCGCTTCATGTCTTCGGGTCCACATGTTTTGTCCACAATCTCTCTCCTGGTCTTGACAAACTCTCGGCTCGGTCTCTTAAGTGCGTCTTCCTTGGCTATCATAGGTCCCAAAAAGGTTATCGTTGTTATCTCGGCCGATGTTACCTTCTTCGAGTCTGTACCCTACTTTGAGTTGACCCCCATGCCTCCTAAGTCGCTTTCTATAGTCACCCATGTTCCTTCTGTTATTGTCCCTCTCGAGTCTGCTATTGTCCCTCTCAAAAATGTCCCACCAGAGACTTCTCTTATGGACCCCCCACCTGCTCGGCAATTCTAGACATACCACCGCCGCCCACCACCCTGCTTGGTGAACATCCTTGCCACTACTCCTTCTGTTGAGGCCATGGACTCTTCCTCGGCACCACATCCGTTACCGGATCCGGCCCCGCCACCTGACACTGACCTTCCCATTGCTCTTAGCAAATGTATACGTTCTACTCGTAACCCGTCTCCTCATTATATTGCTTTGAGTTATCATCACCTTTCTTCTTTGCATTATGCTTGCCTTTCTTCTTTGTTGTCTGTCTTTATTCCTAAATCTCCAGGTGACGGGTTATCCCATCCTGGGTGGAGGCAAGCAATGATTGATGAGATGTGTGCTCTTCAAAGCAGTGGTACCTGGGAACTGATCCTTGTAACGTCTCGGACTGCTTTAAGGATTGCCGACTGTCCCCACAAATCAACACGGGTCTCTTCAGCGTGCTTTGTCCTCACTCACACGCTTCCTGAGAAAACTTCTCAGGAGGTCACCCATCCCAGAATTACTCCAAGTCAAACACGCTTAACTTTGGAGTTCTTAAGTGATGGGCTACCGAAAAGAAGGTGCATCTTGTTGGTATAGGTAGTACCAATCAATTCTTATAAGCATTCCTTCCACTATATAGTCCCATACCTGCACAGCCTCAGGATCCCTCTCATTTCGATGTGAATTCGGTTCATTCATGAATCCCTCTGCCTAGAAGCTTGCCAAGAGTCGCTCCTTGTCCATGCCTCATGCATCGGCGATCACTCCCTGCCTTCGTCAGCCCTAGGTGTTACATGCCCACCAGCTTCTGCTTGGTTCGTCCCCGAACCACACTGTACTGGGAGAGGTCTGCTCTGATACCATTTGTAACGACTCGGACTGCTTTAAGGATTGCCGACTGTCCCCACAAACCAACAAGGGTCTCTTCAACGTGCTTTGTCCTCACTCACATGCTTCCTAGGAAAACTTCCCAGGAGATCACCCATCCCATAATTACTCCAAGTCAAGCACGCTTAACTTTGGAGTTCTTAAGTGATGGGCTACCGAAAAGAAGATGCATCTTGTTGGTATAGGTAGTACCAATCAATTCTTATAAGCATTCCTTCAATTGTACGGTTCCATACCTGCACAGCCTTAGGATCCCTCTCATTCTGATGTGAATTCGGTTCATTCATGTATCCCTCCGCCTAGAAGCCTGCCAGGAGCCGCTCCTTGTCCGTGCCTCATGTACCGGCGATCACTCCCCGCCCTCGTAAGCCCCGGGTGTTACAATCCCTCTTCCTTGTGGGAAGTCTTTGGTTGGTTGTCGTTGACTTTATACGGTCAAAGTTGGTCCTGATGGTAAAATTGATCGGCTTAAGGCTCGTTTGATGGCTAAAGGCTACACACAGATATTTGAGCTTGATTATGGTGATACTTTCTCTCCAGTGGCCAAAATGGCCTCTGTTAGGCTCCTCCTCTCCATTGTTGAAATCCGACACTGACCTCTTCATCAACTTGACATTAAGAATGCATTCCTGCATGGTGATCTTGAAGAGGAAGCCTGGGTTTGTTGCTCAGGGGGAGTCCTCTACCATGGTTTGTCGCCTTCACATATCTCTTTATTGTCTCAAACAGTCTCCTCAGGCTTGGATCAGCAGATTCAGCACTGTAGTGCAACAATTTGGTATGATTCGAAGCGAAGCCGACCACTCTGTGTTCTTTCATCATTCGGCCCAAGGATTCATTTATATGATTGTTTATGTGGACGATATTGGTAGAACTGGTAGTGATCAACAAGGCATACTACAGGTGAAACAACATCTCTCACATCAGTTTCAGACCAAAGACCTTGGTAAACTCTGATATTTCTTGGGTATCGAGATAGCTAAATCTAAGGATAGTCTTGTGATCTCACAAAGGAAAGATGCTATGGACATTCTTGAAGGGACATGATTATTGAATGCCAAACCAGTTGACACTCCTATGAATCCAAATGTCAAACTTCTACCAGATCAGGGGGAGCCACTTTCTGATCCAAGGAGATACAAGAGATTCGTTGGAAAATTGAACTACCTTACTATCATCCGTCCAGACAGTTCTTTTGCAGTCAGTGTAGTAAGTCAATTCCTAAATTCTCCTTGTCAGGACCATTGGTATGCTGTGATACGGATCCTGAAATACATTACAGGTGCTCCAGGAAAAGGTCTCATTTATGAAGATAGAGGGTACACTCAGATAGTTGGTTACTCAGATGCCGATTGGCAGGTTCACCCATTGACAGGCGATCCACTTCTGGGTATTGTGTACTTATTGGAGGAAACCTGATATATTGGAAGAGTAAAACAAAATGTAGTTGCAAGATCTGGTGCAAAAGAAGAATACATGGCCATGACATTAGCTACTTGCGAACTCATTTGGTTGAAACAGTTACGCAAAGAACTTCAGTTTGAAGAGATTATGCAAATGATGTTAATTTGTGATAATCAAGCTACATTGCATATTTCTTCTAATCCAGTTTTCCATGAGAGAACCAAACATATTGAGGTAGATTGTCATTTTATCAGGGAGAAGATCTAATCAGGAGGACATTGTAACACCCTATTCACCATTCAATTTTGGCTAAATAAAATTTTTATAAATATAAGAGTTAGAAAATATCTCAATAATTATTAAAAGAAAATAATAGTAGTAAATCCTTATATAAGTAAAATGAATTGTCTCAAAATCTGGGCGTATACTAAAAATATCCCAACGATAAAAATAATAGAGTATGGTTCTAGCCACAAGCGGCTCCTTATTGAACATAATACTAACCAAATGTAATAAATAGCTAAACCAAATGCACTAAGTCTTCAAGGCTCTTCTGTCTCAATGGTGACGTCTTCGTGCTCTGAAAATAATACTTTTAATGAGATTTATAATCCCAGTGAATAAAAACATTTTAAATAAAAGGTTTGCAAATAGTGTTGTTCTCAGCCGGTGTTGCAATCCGGAAAAATCAATCATGGTACCCGCATAAAATACACACAAAATCCTTTGATCAAGCATACATAAATTAATCAACATCATTTATATTCAAACAAATATCTTGGCACCTCAAGTATTTAATCATGTCAACCATTGATGCTCTATGCAATGCAATTCCATGAACATGACTCAGTGATTCCCGGAATCACTAGACTTGACTCCTTGGTTCCCAGAACCGGTGTGAATCTCAGATCCACTAAGGTCTATGAGCTCATATCCATGCAATGACGTCCTACTGCCTTTCCCATCCCAGATGGAGGTATCTAATATCCCGTCCCAGATGTGATATCTCTCATCCTATTCCAGGAATAAAATGTATATCGTCAACCCTTCCCGGAAGGTGATGACAAACTCATGCATAGTGCAATATGTCATCCCAGATGATTACCAAAAATATTCTCAAAGTCCATGCATTATTGAGGATTGTTAAAGATTATATCATGACAACGTTATAACATCAAAATATACATTTAACATATCATTATATAAATATGATCTATAAATTATATAATATTATGGCTAAATAACATCAAAATATAACATTTAACACCCTATTCACAATTCAATTATGGCTAAATAAAATTTTCATAAATATAAGAGTTAGAAAATATCTCAATAATTATTAAAAGAAAATAATAGTAGTAAATCCTTATATAAGTAAATGAATTGTCTCAAAATCTGGGCGTCTACTAAAAATATCTCAACGATAAAAATAAAAGAGTATGGTTCTAGCCACAAAAGGCTCCTTATTGAACATAATATTAACCAAATATAATAAATAGCTAAACCAAATGCACTAAGTCTTCAAGGCTCTTCCTTCTCAATGGTGACGTCCTCGTGCTCTGAAAATAACACTTTTAATGAGATTTATAATCCCAGTGAATAAAAACATTTTAAATAAAAGGTTTGCAAATAGTGTTGTTCTCAGCCGGCGCGGCAACCCGGAAATATCAATCATGGTACGCGCATAAAATACACACAAAATCCTTTGATCACGCATACATAAATTAATCAACATCATTTATATTCAAACAAATATCTCGACACCTCAAGTATTTAATCATGTCAACCATTGATGCTCTATGCAATGCAATTCCATGAATATGACTCAGTGATTCTCGGAATCACGAGACTTGACTCCTTGGTTCCCAGAACCGGTGTGAATCTCAGATCCACTAAGGTCTAGGAGCTCATATCCATGCAATGACGTCCTACTGCCTTCCCCATCCCAGACGGAGGTATCTAATATCCCATCCCAGATGTGATATCTCTTATCCTATTCCTGGAATAAAATATATATCGTCAACCCTTCCCGGAAGGTGATGACAAACTCATGCGTAATGCAATATGTCATCCCAGATGATTACCAAAAATATTCTCAAAGTCCATGCATTATTGAGGATTGTTAAAGATCATATCATGACAACGTTATAACATCAAAATATACATTTAACATATCATTATATAAATATGATCTATAAATCATATAATATTTATATATTCACGTATAACTGATGCACCAAATTTTACAATCCAATCAAGCATGTAGATCTATATATTATATAGACAAAATAGGTTGATTGGTTCTATACGTTTATTTAATTTTTCATATCGGTCCCATAAGTTTTTTTTTTCAAATTGATCTTACACGTTTCATTCCGTTTTCACGTTAGTCCTTTCCCTCAATTTGGATCTAATGCCGTCAAATAAAGAGACACATGTCGCACTAATATCGTGCCATGTCAGCTCAAAACTAACGGTGTTAGGTCAAAATTGGCGGAAAGGAATAACGTGGAAACGGAATGAAACGTGTAGGACCAACTTGAAAAAAAAAAGAAAAAACTTATGGGACCGATGTGAAAAATTAAATAAACGTATAGGACCAATCAACCTATTTTGCCTATTATATATTATGATTAGATCCCTTATTGATTGACAAAACAAAAGAATAGAAGTAGTGTCAAAAGAATAGAAGTAGTGTCTTGGAGTATAGGTGTTGCGCCAAGAATTTCCAAGGAATAAGAAACAATGCAGCGACAGATTCAACAAAAAGATTTTTCCAATATTCAAATAGTTCAGTAAAAAAAATCCCAATCGGGCCATGTTTCGTCAAGAAAAACCCCATAAATATTTTAAGAATCTCACATAAAAATATAAGAACCGTAAAATCCCAAATTTTCATAATAACAAATCTATATGTGAAAACCTTAAATCTTTGTACTATGAAAGAGTGTGAAAAAGATGTTTTTACTCACCTATTGTAGGTCTCCAAAAGCTCCAAATATTATATTAGATAAATCCTAGTGTTTTACAAAGAAACCTTTTCCTTCACATTGACGTTCTTGAATCTATGAGGCTCCCTGCTCAGCACCATAAGGGTTCGTTTGGTGGTCAGGATAGGATAATGATGGATAGAATATGAGAGCTGGATCGAGATATGATAGGATATGAGCATGATAAGCTCTTATCCTGTCAGATATTTGATGAGTATTAGATAATGATAGGATATGATATAAAATATCCACAAATGATAAAATTATCCTTATATCAAAATTATATTTTTTTTTTCAAAAATAAATTTTAGTATTATGTAGTTTTTTTATACATTTAAATTAAAAAATATTCAATAATATATATTTTTAGCTTTTTAATTATACATAATTCCATGTTTTAAATTATAAAAAATTAACTTGTGATATTTTTTCACTTTTTATAAAAATTGCTAATTAAATCACGTTTTTAATTAATAATAAGGTTGCCTAAATAGATTTGAAACCATAATTAAATAATAACAATATTAAGAGTAAGAGATAAAAGAGAAAACATTTTCTTATCCTATCCTGTTAGTTACAGCTCCTCCCTCAGGATAGAATTATAATTAAGTAACATGATATGATAAGATAACAGGATAAACTTATCCTATCCTACTGGTTCACCAAACTACAGATTAAAGCAGGATATGATAACTTATCCTATCTTGTCTCCTTTATCCTGACAACCAAACGGTCCCTAAACGACAAACAGAGATACTCTTCTATTTAATTTCTTCACTGACAGCGGCGCTAAACATCTTGCCTCCAGGCTTCTTTTTATTCCCACAGATCAGGTTCTCTTCCTCTCTTTCTAATAACAAACCTATCCTATTTTAAGTTTAATTGTGGTACGTTTTTTTCTATCAAAGAGAAAGGGAACTAATGCCATGTACGTGATGACCTTTTTCACGTTTTCTTGTTTTTGTTTTTTTTTTAATTTTATATTTCTTTTTTTCTTTTTCTTTTTAACTACTAAACAATTCTAATAAATTCTTACACTAACAATTTTTTATACTAAACCTTATTAATTTTATTTCCTAAGATTAAGTTCCTTTATACCTTTATTTAATTTTTTGGGATGTTACATTTTCTCCCCTCCTTTAAGAATTTCGTCTTTGAAATTAACTTCATACACAAGTATGAATAAAATAAAGGTAATATATCTTCAATGATGAGGTCCGGATACTGTTGTGTCAACTCTTCTTCCAGTTCCCAAGTAGCTTCTTCCGGAGTCCATCCTTCCCACACCACTTTCATCAATGGAATCGTCTTGTTCCTCAGGGTCTTAGTGCTCATGTCGATAATCCGTACAGGCCTAGGCTTAAAGATTAAATTATCCCTCAATTATATTGATTCATCAGAACTCAGAAGCTATGATATGAGACACATTTGGTATATATTTTCTAAGTTGTGGAACATGGAAAACATCATGAAGGTTCGACAATAGAGGTGGAAGAGCCAATTAGTAAGTAACATGTCCGACTCTTTGTAGGATTTGGAAAGGATCAATGAATCGAGGATTTAGCTTTTTGACTTTCATGGATCTTCCCACTCTAGTCGTAGGAGTGACTCTCAAGAATACATGCTCACCTTCTTGGAATTATAAAGGTTTTCTCCTCTTATCGGCATAGCTCTTCTGCCTACTTTCCGCAGTGCGCATTCTCTACCTAATCATCTCAATCCTATCTGTGGTTTGCTGAACCAAGTCAGGTCCTATTAAGGTCTTCTCACCTACCTCACACCAACACAGAGGGGATCTACACTTCCTTCCACAATAATTTTTTCCGTCAATTTCGACCTAACATCGTCAGTTTTGACCTGACGTGACATTGTATTAGTGCTACACGTGGCTTTTGATTTGACGCTGTAAGATCGAAATTGACGGAAATGACTAACGTGAAAATGAAACATGACGTATAAGACCAATTTGAAAAAAATAAAACTTATGGGACCGATATGAAAATTTAAATAAACGTATAGGACCAATTATCCTATTTTGCCTAAATAATACTAAGAAATCTCAAGTCTTCAAGCCTCCTCGATCTCAGGAATATCGTTCTTGTGCTATGAAAATAACACTACTAATGAGATAGGAATCCCAGTGAATAAAAACAGTTATAAAATAATTTCGCAAACAATATTATTCTCAGTCGGCACAGTAACCGGAAAAACAACACTGGCACCTGCTACTTTCGAAAATAGTATAATTTTTTTATAATATCAATAATGGAAATATTCAGACCAACACATCACATATTTCAATTATCAACAATAACATTTAATCCATGCACTTATTCTACCAAACATAAGCATACAACAATGGCGCCCCATTACCCACCCCTACTCATGAGGAGTGTTTCGACCTCATTTGCGGTGGTTAAGTTACCAAGTCAATACCCTTGCAATAGTGGTATTTTTTGACATCCCTATTGTGTTGATGTTTCTTATTTCGATACCCCTACCATTGGATATTTCTCAATTCCAATACTCCTCCAATGGTGGTATTGTCAACATCCCTACAATTGTGATGTGTTTCACAAAGTCAATACCCCTACAATGGTGGTATTTTCTCAACCCTTAATACTCCTGCTGTGGTAGTATTAAGTGCATATCAAACAATCAATAATCAACAATCAAACTATCATGCCATAACACATAGGCATACCAAAACTCTTTTATATCTTATGACAAATACATCACATAAAAAGCATGCTAACTCAATCACCAAAGGCCACAAAATTCACATTATATAGACATTCATTCATTGCATTCATATCATTAAAACTCTAATTTAAACAATAATTTCGTTTTCCATAAAAACCCCAAATTTCGAAAATAGAATTTGGCCAAACATGCATTCGATCATTGATATTTCTTCAGGAAAACATTAGATAGTTCAAACCTATTTTTCCTAAAATCGTTTGCACAGAAAAGTTCGTTTTTACGCATTTCTTGTAGAACTTCAAGAATCTCCAAGCGTTTCCCACGAACACGCCAAGAAAATTCCCTAAGATCCCCCACTTCTCTTCCCTCGAAAGCTCCTTCTTCACCAACTTCACCTTCTCCAAGACCTTGATTCCACAAAGATAGGAAGAGAGAGTTCTTAGAGTGTTATTAGGGTTTTCACCTTACACTAAATGTATTATGATTGATTTATATAGAGTTACCCACGTTTTTTTGTGACACCCCATTACCACAGTCCAATTTAGGATTGAACTACTTTGATACAAAAAATATAACACCTTTCGTTAAATTAGTAACCAAGTTAAAAACCATTTAAATAAAACATATTGAAATGAAAAGTTTTCATAATATAATACTTAATATAATAAAAATAATTCCAAAATAGTCTTTACATCACTAAATCCTACAATCTGAAATGACATCAATAAACCAAAAGCTCTTAAAACAAGATGCCAAATAAACCCAAACGTAGAAAATAGAATACTAAGAAATCTCAAGTCTTCAAAGTATAGTCTATCCACAAATGGTTCCAGTACATCGTAATACTAACCAAAACTATAAATAATACTAAGAAATCTCAAGTCTGCAAGCCTTCTTGGTCTCAGGAATATCGTCATCATGCTCTGAAAATAATACTACTAATGAGTTGGGAATCCCAGGGAATCAAACCAGTTATAAAATAATTTCACAAACAGTGTTATTCTCAGCCAGCGTAGTAATCGGAAAAACAACCATGACATCTGCTACTTTCGAAAATAGTATAATTTTTCTGTAATATCAATAATGGAAATATTCAGACCAACACATCACATTTCAATTATCAACAATAAACATTTAACCCATGCACTTATTCTACCGAACATAAGCACATAACAATGGCTTTTCATTGCCCACCCCTACTCATGAGGAGTGTTTCGACCTCAACTTGCAGTGGTGAAGTTACCAACTCAATACCCCTACAATGGTAGTATTTTTTGACATCCCTACTGTGGTGATGTTTCTCATTTCGAAATCCCTACAATGGTGGTTTTTTTTGACATCCCTGCTGTGGTGATGTTTCTCATTTCGATCCTCCTACCATGAGATATTTTTCAATTCCAATACCCCTACAATGATAGTATTGTCAACATCCCTACAATGGTGATGTTTTTCACAAAGTCAATACCCATACAATGGTGGTATTTTCTCAACCCTTAATACCCCTGCTGTGGTAGTATTAAGTGCATATCAAGCAATTAATAATCAACAATCAAACTGCAATGCTGTTCAAAGAGTGAAAAAAGAGGCATGGGATGCTGAAACCGTGTGTCTAAACTACATAACGGAGTCTCTTTTATATAGGCTTAATGAAATAATTACAAAATAAATATAGGAGATTCTATTCCTATTTACGTAATATGATATGCCTATACAATAAATACAAAGATACTAAACATATTTTCAACACTCCCCCTCAAGCTGGAGCATATAAATCATATGCACCAAGCTTGTTACATAAATAACTAATCTGAGGATCTCTAGGGATTTGGTGAAAGCATCTGCCAATTGATCACTGGAGTTGACGAAGTTAGTGGTGATGTCCCCTGATTGGATCTTCTCCCTAATAAAAAGACAATCTACCTCAATATGTTTGGTCCTCATATGGAAAACTGGATGAGAGGCAATATGCAATGCACCTTGATTATCACAGATTAACGTCATTTGCATAGTCTCTTCAAATTGAAGTTCTTTGAGTAACTTTCAACCAAATGAGTTCGCAAGTTGCTAATGCCATGGCCCTGTATTCTGCTTCTGCACTGGATCTTGCAACTACATTCTGTTTCTTACTCTTCTAGGATATCAGGTTTCCTCCAATGAGTATACAATACCCAGAAGTGGAACGATTGTCAATGGGTGAACCTGCCCAATCGGCATCTGAGTAACCAACTATCTGAGTATGTCCTCTATCTTCATAAATGAGACCTTTTCCTGGAGCACCTTTGATGTATTTCAGGATTCGTATCACAGCATCCCAATGGTCCTGACAAGGAGAAGTTAAGAATTGGCTTACCACAATGACTGCAAAAGAAATGTCTGGACGAGTGACAGTAAGGTAGTTCAATTTTCCAACCAATCTCCTGTATCTCCCTGGATCAGAAAGTGGCTCTCCCTAATCGGGTAGAAGTTTGACATTTGGATCCATAGGAGTGTCAACTGGTTTGGCATTCAATAATCCTGTCTCTTCAAGAATGTCCATAGCATATTTCCTTTGTGAGATCACTAGACCATCCTTAGATTGAGCTACCTCGATATCCAAGAAATATCGGAGTTTACCAAGGTCTTTGGTCTGAAACTGATGAGAGAGATGTTTCACCCGTAGTATGCCCTGCTGATCACTACCAGTTTTAACAATATCGTCCACATAAACAATCATATAAATGCATCCTTGGGCCGAATGACGAAAGAACATAGAGTGGTCGGCTTCGCTTCGAATCATACCAAATTGTTGCACTACAGTGCTGAATCTGCTGAATCAAGCCCGAGGAGACTGTTTGAGACCATAAAGAGACTTGTCAAGGCGACAAACCTAGGTGGTTGCTCCATATACACTTCCTCTTCAAGATCACCATGCAGGAATGCATTCTTAATGTCAAGTTGATGAAGAGGCCTGTGTCGGATTGCAGCAATCGATAACCAACCAAAGACTTGCCAGAAGGAAGAGGGTCAGTTCCCAGGTATCACTGCTTTGAAGAGCACACATCTCATCAATCATTGCTTGCCTCCACCTAGGATGGGATAAAGCGTCACCTAGAGATTTAGGAATTGAGACAGACGACAAAGAAGAAAGGCAAGCATAATGCAAAAGAGAAAGGCGATGATAACTCAAAGCAATATAATGAGGAGACGGGTTACAGGTAGAACGTATACCTTTGCGGAGAGCAATGGGTGGTCAGTATCAGGTGGCGGGGCCGGATCCGGTAACGGAAGTGGTGCTGGGGAAGGGTCCATGGCCTCAGCAGAAGCAGTAGCGCTAGGGATGTTCACCAAGGAGGGTGGTGGGCTGCGGTGGTATGTCTGGAATGGCCAAGCAGGTGGGGGATCCACAGGCGGAGTCTCTGGTGGGACATTCTCGAGAGGGACAATAGCAGACTCGAGAGGGACAATAGCAGAAGGGACATGATTGACTATAGAAAGCGGCTCAGGAGGCAAGTGAGTCGACTCAAAGTAAGGGACAGACTCGAAGAAGGTAACATCGGCCGATATAAGGTATCGTTGAAGAGTAGGAGAAAAGCAACGATAGCCTTTTTGGGACCGATGATAACCAAGGAAGACACACTTGAGTGAGCGAGCCGAGAGTTTGTCAAGTCCGGGAGAGAGATTGTGGACAAAATAAGTGGACCCGAAGACACGTGGCGGATGTGAATGAAGAGGGGTATGGGGAAAAAGGATCGAGGTACTTGGTCATCAAGGACAGCGGAGGACATGCGGTTTATAAGATAGCAAGCCGTCAAAACAGCATCCCCCAAAACCGATGTGGAACATTGCCATGAAGGAAAAGGGTCCGAGTGGTTTCAATAAGGTGCCGATTTTTGCGTTCGGCAATCCCATTTTGTTGAGGTGTATGGGCACAAGATGTTTGGTGAAGAATGCCATTAGAAGCCATAAAAGGTTGAAATTGTTGGGACAAATATTCTTTGGCATTATCACTACGTAAAGAGCGAATGGACACACCAAACTGAGTTTTAATTTCCTCATAAAACTGCTGAAAAATTGAAAACACTTCAGACCTGTTTTTCATTAAAAATAACCACGTACACCGTGAAAAATCATCAAGAAAAGTGACAAAGTATCTGGACCCATGAGTAGAAATGGTACGAGAAGGACCCCATACATCCGAGTGAACTAAAGCAAAAGGGGATGAAGCCTGTTTATTGACTCGATCCGGAAACTGACTACGAGTGTGTTTCCCTAGTTGACATGACTCACAATGCAAGCTAGATAACGTAGACAAACTCGGCACCAATTTCTGGAGTTTGGGAAGACCAGGATGACCTAACTGAGCATGTATGGTAAGAGGGGAATCGGTGGTAGAGCAATCCCGAGACGGGGTGGAAAGCTGGTAAAGGCCATGAGACTCACATCCATACAATACCCTTTCCCGAACGTTTATAAGGCCGAAAATATTTATTAATACGGAAAATACGTTTTTTTTTTCCTATTCGCAAGATGTAATGGGATTAGTAAAGGTGAGTAATACTAATAAATGAACTTAGGTTCACCATGCATTTCTAGAACATACTTTGTTAAAAATACAGAAACAGAAATAACAACATTACTATATACAGACATAAGTCTAATTTATGACTGACATAAGAAATATAATAAGTACTAGGAGTTGTAGCTCCCAAAAGGTACTACAAAAAAACTGACATAGTCTGGCCGGCAACAAAACTAAAACAGCAAAATGAGTTCGCCTCCGGGCTCAAGGAAACTACTGAACTGAACCATCGTCACGTCCATCTGTTCAAGCAGCAACAGCAAGTACCAACAAAAAACATACAAATATGGGTGAGATTTCCGTTCATCAACACAACAAAACAGTAGTAGTAAAAACGGGACGACTCACCAGGTAACAGCGTACCCAACATGTTAAACAGTTAAACAGCATACTAAAAACTCTGACCCCTACTCCATGGAGCTAACAAAACATTCGGAGAGAGTGAATGGGAGGACATGTTCCGGTTTCTGCCTGCCATGAGCAAGATGCTACAACATTCGTAACGTGCACATATCTGGCTTTACGGTAACACTCTTGACCAAACATGAAAAATACGGCATCTAGTAGAGGATATCACTGTATTGCAAGGATTCGCCACGACACAGAAGAATCACCAATTGGTCACATGTCAGCCATTCCAACCCTGATACCTCCAAAAAGACCATTGAAGATCGTCACCGTAGGATTCGCACCCGCATTAAGGTGTAAATTCAACTCCTAGGCTCAAGGCCTTACAACTATGCACATGAAATGCCAATGCTTACACAAAGCAGATGCGATAAAACAATGTCTTTCCATTGGATAAACCTCAAGGTTCACTAAGGTTCTCTTTCTTAGGAACTATACGCGTCTTCGTTTTATAATACATTTATCCATCGGATAAATATCTCGTGATTCCTTCTTTCAGAATTGCTGACTGTCCTCACAAACCAACACGAGTCTTTTCAGCTTGTTTTGTCCTCACTCACACACTTTCTAGGAAACTTCCCAGAAAGTCACCTATCCCATAATTACTCTAAGTCAAGAACGCTTAACTATAAAGTTCTTATGTTCTAAGCTCCCGAAAAGAAGATAAATCTTGTTGGTAAAGGTAGTACCAATGAATTCTTATATGCCTTCCCTTAACTATATAGTTCCATACCTGCATAGCCTCAGGATTCCTTCCACTGTACAGTCCCATGCCTGCACAGTCTCAGGATCTCTCTCATTCCAGTTATCACAAGACGGAAACAATTAAACGATTAACCTGGATTAGGAAAGGGGGGCTGATGGCGGCAGGTGGCTGTTGGAGAAGGCAGACAGCAAACGGGAACGGCAAACCGGATTAGGAACAAGGTTGCCGAAAATTTTTGTCACCGGAGGACAATGGGTCCACCGGGTAGGCACGGTTTTAGGGTTACCCCTCACCACACTTTTATACTCAATGATGGTTGTTTTTGCTTCCAGAAAAGCATTAGCATAAAACTCTCTCACTAAAATTTTGCAGCCAGCATCAGGGGTACCAACCAATTCCTCCCAACCCCTCTTAATAATTTCAGCTCTCACTTCAGGATAGTCATCCTCACAAAGTTGGATACCTCTTTATCTTACAAAGTCCCTACCCATCAAGTTACCTTTGAACCTCTGCTTATGCACGGGTGAGACAAATTGATTTGCTTCAAGGGGATGAGGATTAGAGGATGAAGCTCCTCTCCTGGGTGCTCTCCTAACTGTTGGGGTCTCTGCCTTATGCTTTTTCTTAGGAGCCATCTGCACAACTTTTGAAAATCCATCCTGACTATATTAACAACCAGTAATCATTAAAACAACAAGTCAATCCAGTGATAAAGCCATACATTCTCATCCCAATTTTATTCAACAAACCAAAATCCCTAACTATCCTCTTTCATAACAACTTATAGCCCCTATAAAATTTTCAGTTTCAAAACAAAGCTCCCATAATCAAATCCTTAAATCCCCTTTTGCATTGGAGAAAAATGTACCCAAGGAAGATCAAGCACTGACTTACCTTCAAAAGAGAGAATACTCAGAACACAACCCTTGAGAGCTACCCTTGAGAGTTAGAACAGCAACTTCCTCCAAGCAACTTGCACTATGCACAAACTGGGAGTGAAAGGAGAATGGGAGAAAACAGAAGTGAGAGAAGGAGGAAGAATGGGGAAATAGAAGAAGAGATAAGGAAGAAGAAGGGTTTATTTTGGAAAAGAGAGGGAGAGATGGGGTTTGACTTGATGTGCTAAGAGGGGAGAAGAAGGGGTTTGTCAACCCTAAGTAAAACGACGCGCTTCAGCGTCCCTTTCTTTTTTTTTTTTTGATGTCGTGACCCACGCTTAACCGTGGGCTCACCCAACGCTTTGGCGTTGACAGGACAGAGAGCACACAGTTTTACCCAGTAAACGCTCAAGCGTTACATTTGTGCACGCTTAATCATGCACTTCCTCACACAACATCCCCTTTCAGCGAACGCTCGAGCGTTAAAAACCTAAACGCTCTAACGTTGTCAGGACAAAGACCACTTGTTCCGATTCATTGAACGCTCAAGCGACCACGAACCCAACGCTTCATCGTTGTCAGCACAGAGACAAGAAATTTAAACTCAGAGAACGCTCCAGCGTTCTAGTCTCTCACGCTTAAACATTGAAAAACTCCCATGCTCACTCTCGCACAAAGAACGCTCTAGCGTCAACTAACCCAACGCTTTAGCGTTGTCAGCACCGAGGCTACTCTTTTTTTAGCTTAGAGAACGCTCAAATGTCCTGTATATTAACGTTCTAGCGTGCTCAGGGCTCCAACAACTCCGCATAATTCTGCAGAAACTTCCCAACTTGATCAGATTTTTTTTTTTTTTTTAAAAAAAAAAAAAACAAACCCCCCCACTCTTGATCTATACTCCAAACTAAAGTGACATTTGTGACTTAACATAAAACACAAAAAGGAAATCTCAACTACACAAATCAACTCTAAGACATCTACTAAAAGCAAAACTAACTCTAAAAACTCACCCTAGTATAATCCTAATTAGATTGCTCACCCTCATTGGAGGGTGAGTCACGAGTAACAGTGACCCTACTCTTGTCAATCTCTCCCCCAAATGTGACATGTGATTTCTGTGGCCACGCCAGCACTGGTGGGATTACTAGAGCCAAAAGGCACCAGATGGGAGTGAGGGATGATGTTAGTTCATGTAAGAAGGTCCCAGCTGAAGTTAAGGTCCTTCTCAAGGATGCCCTTGAGCAGAAAAAAACATCAAATGAGATATACATGGAAGAGTTACAGTTTGATGATGATGAACCTGTGCACCAAATTTCTGAAATCCGAGAAGGAAAAAGGAGAGCTGCATTAGTTTACACACATTAGTCTAGTTTTGGTTGCTGCATTAGTCTAGTTTTGGTTGCTACACTAGTACTTGATTTTGTTTGCAGCATTAGTCTATAACTTATGAATTATGATTATATATTATGACTTTATGAGTATGTTTGCACTATTGGGTAATTTGTTATGTTTTAGCATTTACATAGAGGTGTATATTTAAAATTTTTATCTTATATGTCTATACATTCAAATAGCGGCCATTCCGCTCCCGCTATAGCGTTTTTTGGGGTCTGCCGCTACGCTCCGCTATTCAAGATTGATAAGATAGACAAAAATAACAGAATAAGATGTAAATAGTTAATAACAATTATGATTAGCTGATTAGGTAATTGTTAGTTGACAGGGGTAGGTTATAAGGAGTCATAGGGAGAAAGTGAGGGATTATCGATTGTATTGGAAAGGAGAGGAAGGAAAGGGAGAGTTCAAGGTCCCTTGAATACCCGGAGTAGAGAGGAAGAGTTTTGTAATCAATGTTCTACACTTGTAATCACAGTATTCATATTAGTAAACACCATATTTGTCATTCAATCTGGTCCAGATCTATCAATTGGTATTAGAGCTCCCAAAAATCATGGGAGTTGTTCATCGCTTGATCAAGAATGGAGGTTACATTGGAGAAAGTCAAGATTCTTGAAGAGGTGCGGAAGAAATTTACTTGTTGTAGGAAGGAAGAAAAGGAAGAACAGGATCAGAGGATCAGGTTGTAGGTTCTAGTGTTTGAAAGAGATGAGGCAAATTGGTGGCCAGCATGGAGAGAGATAGTTTAGTACCGCTGGAATGTCCGAGGCGTAGATGCTAACCATAGTTGTGAAGGATTTGAGAAGTTGTGCTCTCACCCGGTGAATTCCCAACGGAAATTGAGCAACCCTTAAGGGACATCGGCAACTTTTATGAAGGCAGTGCTCAAGCAATTAAAGCCGGAGTTTGACCCGGATTTGCTGGTCTGAGTAGAGGATGAGGAACTGGAATCAGAATAGTTAGAGTCGGAGGCTAGAAGTGGAGGATCGCTTTTCGTGTAGGATGGGCAAACAGAAACCCCAAAGAATGAGAATGATCTGGTGTCAGAGATTAGAAGGGAACATAAGGAGATTGCAAGGGTGGGGGACGAAATTGCAAAGATCGAAAAAGATGTCAAGGTTGCTCTAGGTGGAGATTGGTTTGGCCCATATCGACCTATTTCTTCATCAGTGCATCACAGTCTCACAAGGGAGAGGAGGAGCGAATCATCGGAGCAAGAGGTAGCTAAGAATAATCGACTCGCCATGGCCACAAAACTTAGCATCGTTGAAAGTGGTCCAGTTACAAAGCCGTCGCTAGAACCATCAGACCGGGATCCTCATACGACGGCTGACGGTGCACATGCGGCTGCGACGAGGGTGGAGATGGTGGTTGCACTGCACACCCCCACTAGTAGCACTATTGTGGAGAAGAGAACAAGGGCGCCAGAGTAGGGAGAACGTCATCCTAATAAAAGACATATTTGAGCAATTAAGAGAATGGGATTGGATTTCTAACCCAAGCTTGGGGTTACAATTGTCCAAGTTGTCAGTGGCTTTGCGTATTTTTTTGCTTTTCAACTAGTTTATTTTGGATTTCTGATGGTTTTTGAGCATGTGTACTTCCTTTTTATCGCCCTTTGTTAGCTTGTTTACTAGACATTTGGGCTCTTTCCGTGGGTATGATGAGTTCTGATTATATAAAAATAAGGCAAATGAACTACCTTAAAAAATTCAGAAATAATATTTGTACAACCAAAATGGGACAACTTTTCGACGAAGGTTAATGACGTTCAAAATTGTGGTTAATGGTGTGTTGAACTTGGTTAATGGATACACATGTAGTAGATGAGTAATTCGTTAACTGATAACTTGGTTAATGATGTACAAAAGCTTGGGTAATGTAGCTCAGTGGATGGTTAACGAGTTACCCATCTTGGTGACAACTGTTAATGACGTTCAAAATCGTGGTTAATGCAGCTCAGTGGATGGTTAAAGAGTTACTCATCTCGGTGACAATGGTTAATAACGTTTAAAATTGTGGTTGATGGATTATTGAACTTGGTTAATGGGTGCGTCGAGATAGGTAATTTATTAACCATCCACTGAACTATATTAACCACAATTTTGAACGTCATTAACCGTTGTCGAAAGTTGTCCCATTTTGGTTGTTCAATTTAACATAACTGAAAAAATATTTAGTTTATGATATGCATCCTTGATTTGTTTCAATTTATTATGCCTTTATGTCAGTATGGCTTTTGACTTCCTCACCTGTTAGGTGAAATTATTCTGGTATTATATCTGGTTAATTAATTAATTAATTAATTAATTAAATCACTAATAAATAGATGTTAAAATGGTTTTTCCTGCTTGGGTATATGTTTAATGTGTAAACTTTACAACTTGTGTTTTTACTAATCAATGACAGGCTTCATCGCTGGTGACAAAAGTTAGCAGAAGAACAAGAGCTGCTTTGCCTGGCAAGCCTAGCTCAGGCAAGACTAAACGAGGCATGGAAAAGAAAAAGGTATTCCTTTATAATTGAATGCATGTTTGTTATTGTTGGTGCTTTCCTTGAATTGATTGTTATAAAATATGCAAATTTCTTGTTGATACTATAAATACAAGATAAACTAAGCTGTTATTGCCTCCTAAGTAGCCACATAATCATAGTTATGTGTAGCATTTAATGTTCAATAATAGTGTTGATCTACTCAGTGTCTGAGCAAAGAATTTCTTGGCATCTTATTGATGCCTACAAACCAATATGTTATGAAATGAATGTATAGAAATGCTTAGATATAAGCAAACATAAGCTGGTCTGTTCACTATTGTAGTACTTGTTGAATTTTTTATCACAAGGATAAAATTGCAAAAGATTAATAATTCTTAACTCATTCTCTCATTTATTCATACTTGTTGAAATAGAGAAAAACAGAGGCATATGATGCTGAAACCGTGTGTCTAAACTACACAGCGGAGTCTCTTTTATATAGGCTTAATAAAATAATTTCAAAATAAATATAGGAGATTCCTTTCCTATTATACGATATGATATGCCTATACAATAAATACAAAGATCCTAAACATATTTTCAACACTCCCCCTCAACCTGGAGCATATAAATCATATGTACCGAGCTTGTTACATAGATAACTAATCCAAGGACCTCTTAGGGATTTGGTGAACGCATATGTCAGTTGATCATTGGAGTTGACAAAGCTAGTGGTGATGTCCCCTGATTGGATCTTCTCCCTGATAAAATGACAATCTACCTCAATATGTTTGGTCCTCTCATGCAAAAGTGGTTTAGAGGCAATATGCAATGTAGCTTGATTATCACATATTAACGTCATTTGCATAGTCTCTTCAAACTGAAGTTCTTTCAGTAACTGTTTCAACCAAATGAGTTCGCAAGTCGCTAATGCTATGGCCCTGTATTCTGCTTCTACACTGGATCTTGCAACTACATTCTGTTTCTTACTCTTCTAGGATATCAAGTTTCCTCCAATGAGTGCACAATACCCAGAATTGGATCACCTGTCAATGGGTGAACCTGCCCAATCGGCATCTGAGTAACCAACTATCTGAGTGTGCCCTCTATCTTCATAAATGAGACCTTTTCGTGAGCACCTTTAATGTATTTCAGGATCCGTATCACATCATCCTAATGGTCTTGACAAGGAGAATTTAAGAATTGGCTTACCAAACTGACTACAAAAGAAATGTCTGGACGGGTGACAGTAAGGTAGTTCAATTTTCCAACTAATCTCCTGTATATCCCCGAATCAGAAAGTGGCTCCCCCTGATCGGGTAGAAGTTTGACATTTGGATCCATAGGAGTGTCAACTGGTTTGGCATTCAATGATCCTATCTCTTCAAGAATATCCATAGCATATTTCCTTTGTGAGATCACTAGACAATCCTTAGATTGAGCTACCTCGATACCCAAGAAATATCGGAGTTTAGCAAGGTCTTTGGTCTGAAACTGATGAGTGAGATGTTTCACCTGTAGTATGCCCTACTGATCGCTACCAGTTATAACAATATCGTTCACATAAACAATCATATAAATGCATCCTTGGCCCGAATGACGAAAGAACACATAGTGGTTGGCTTCGCTTCGAATCGTACCAAATTGTTGCACTACAGTGCTGAATCTGTTGAACCAAGCCCGATGAGACTGTTTGAGACCATAAAGAGACCTGTGAATCTGACAAACCATGGTAGAGGACACCCCTTGAGCAACAAACCCAGGAGGTTCTCCATATACCCTTCCTTTTCAAGATCATCATCCAGGAGTGCATTCTTAATGGCAAGTTGATGAAGAGGCCAGTGTCGAATTGCATCAATGGAGAGGAGGAGCCTAACAGAGGCCATTTTGGCCACTGGAGAGAAAGTATCACCATAATCAAACCCAAATATCTGTGTGTAGCCTTTAGCCACCAAACGAGCCTTAAGTCGATCAATTTTACCGTCAGGACCAACTTTGACCGTATAAAGCCGTTGACAACCAACCAAAGACTTCCTAGAAGGAAGAGGGACTAGTTCCCAGGTACCATTGCTTTGAAGAGAACACATCTCATCAATCATTGCTTGCCTCCACCCAGGATGGGATAAAGCGTCACCTGGAGATTTAGGAATAGAGACAGATGACAAAGAAGAAAGGCAAGCATAATGCAAAGGAGAAAGACAATGATAACTGAAAGCAATATAATGAGGAGACGGGTGCGGAGAGCAATGGGAAGGACAGTGTCCGGTGGCGGGGCCGGATCCGGTTACGGGAGTGGTGCTGGGGAAGAGTCCATCATGGCCTCAGTAGCGGTAGGGACGTTCACCAAGGAGAGTGGTGGGCGACGGTGGTATGTCTGGAATGGTTGAGCAGGTGGGGATCCACAGGCGGAGTCTTGGTGGGACATTCTTGGGAGGGACAAGTGCAAAAGGAACATGGATGATTATAGAAAGCGGCTCAGGAGGCAAGTGGGTTGACTCAAAGTAGGGTACAGACTCGAAGAAGGTAACATCGATCGAGATAAGGTAGCGTTGAAGAATAGGAGAATAACAACGATAACCTTTTTGGGACCTATGATAGCCAAGGAAGATGCACTTAAGAGACTGAGTCGAGAGTTTGTGAAGACTAGGAGAAAGATTGTGGACAAAACAAGTGGACCCGAAGACATGAGGCGGAAGGGAATGAAGAGTTAGATGGGGAAAAAAGGAGAGAGTGAGGGACTTTATTATCCAAGACAGAGGAAGGCATGCGGTTTATAAGATAACAAGCCGTCAGCAATGTTGTCAAGATCGCGCGCCACCTCGTAGGAGCGCACGCTTCTACGCGTTTTACAGAAGCCATCGAGGCGGAGCGGTGGCAAAACACGGAGAACCGCCAGCGCGGTGGGATCGCCGGGGAAGAGCGCAAGCCCGGTGAAATCGGCGCTCTTCTGCGCACCCGAAATCAGGGTTTTCTAACCCTGTTTGGCATAGCAGCGGGTTTCAACCCGGTTTCAGTCAAAAATCCGAACCCGGCCCACTTTTTACCCGATTTTTTCAGCCCAGAATTTTAATAGCCAGAGTTCACTAAGTGTAAATGCTAAAGGTTAAAAAACTTTGGTAAATGCTTTATTAATAAATGCTTTAATGGTACTATTTTGAGTCCCAAAAATCCCACACAATCACACTGTTACAATGCAACAACTCATTAAATACTCCACTTTTGGGTATTTTCTTCATCATCTCTTCCTCTTTCTTCAACAACTCAACGAGTACAGTGCAGCAACTCATTTAGTTTCTTCAGCAATTCTCTTTCTGTTGTCCTCTCAACTCTCTCTGTGACTTATGATTAAATTAATGAGATTCTTATGTTAAAGTTATTTTTCTTATTCATGTTATTTTATATGCATATATAAATAATTAAATACTATTTTGTCTTTTTGGTGGGATCTTACGATCCGTGTTACGATCCCACGATTTACGATCTTCCTTCCCCAAAACGATCTTAGGTAGGATCTCGAGTTTGACAACCTTGGCCGTCAGGACTGCATTCCCCCACAAGCGAACATGAATATGAACATGAATGAGAAGGGTCCATGTGGTTTCAATGACATGTCGGTTTTTGTGTTCGGCAACCCCATTTTGTTGAGGGGTGTAAGCACAAGACGCTTGGTGAAGAATACCATTGGAAGCCATAAAGGTTTGAAATTGTTGGGACAAGTATTCATGAGCATTATCACTACGTAAGGTGCTAATTGAAATACCAAACTGGGTTTTAATTTCCTGATAGAAATTCTGAAAAATGGAAAATAATTTCGACCTGTTTTTCATTAAGAATAATACTTACAATGAGAAAAATCATCGATAAAACTCACAAAGTATTTGAACCCATGAGTAGAGACAGTACGACAAGGACCCCAAACATCAGAGTGAACTAAAGCAAAAGGGGATGAAGCCTGTTTATTGACTCGATTAGGAAATGAACTACGAGTGTGTTTCCTTAATTGACATGACTCACAAGGCAGACTAGAGAGCTTGGAGAGGCTCAACGCCAACCTTCGGAGTTTGGGAAGACCAAGATGACCTAACTGAGCACAAATGGTGAGAGGGAAATCTGTGGCTAAACAAACTAGAGAGGGGGTGGAGAGCTGGTAAAGGCCATGAGACTCACATTCGGTGCCAATCGTCCGTCCCGTACTCCGGTCCTACAGGATAACAATGTCTTTAGTAAAGGTAATCAAACAATCATGAGAACGAGTTAATCGACTAACAGAGAGTAAATTAAAGGGACAACCAGGGACATAAAGGACATAATCAACTGACAAGGAAGGGAATGGATGGGCAGTTCCGATTCCTTGGGATTGAGTTTGGGAACTGTTGGAAAGCCGCCTTAATTGCGGTCCACCTAGCCGCCTTAATTGCGGCAACTTTGGGCTGCCTTCATTTGCAGCCTCCAGTACCTTTAGTGTTGGATGTAAAGGGGTGTGTTTAGTCTCACATCGCCTAGAGATATGGTCTAAGTAGTGCGTATAAGGCTTGGGCAGTCCTCACCTTACAAGCCGGTTTTGTGGGATTGAGTTAGGCCCAAGCCCAAATTCTAAGATGGTATCAGAGCCTATCTTAGATCCGTTGTTGGTTCGTCCACATCGTCCACGCTCCAGGTACGTAGCACTGGGCGTGAGGGGGTGTGTTGGAAAGCCGCCTTAATTGCGATCCCCCTACCTGCCTTAATTGCGGCAACTTTGGGTTGCCTTCATTTGCAGCCTCCAACACCTTCATTGTGTTGGATGTGAAGGGGTGTGTTTAGTCCCACATCGCCTAGAGATATGGCCTAAGTAGTGCTTATAAGGCTTGAGCAGTCCTCACGTTACAAGTCGGTTTTGTGGGGTTGAGTTAGGCCCAAGCCCAAATTCTAAAAGGAACCATTAGCCAAAGTGACAATAGGTAAATAATCAGATGTAGAAAGAGGAGAAAAGAGCCTTATTACTAGAGATATGGTCAGACGCACCAGAATCAAGAACCCAAGGACCAAATGAGGGTGACTGAGATATGCAAGCAGATGAATTATCAGTGTGTGCGACCAAAGCAGTAGATCCGGAGGTTTGACGATGCTCAAACCACTGGAGAAAATCTTTGTTGGAAATAGCAGTGTTTATGATGTCTTTTTCCAAGTAGTTAGATTTATTGCATAGAAGTAGAGTAGATACAATGCACCGTCCACATTAATTCTAGCCTAGTTATTTACCTTGTAAATTGTATTTAGCATGTTATTTCCTATGTAAATCAACTGTATAAATATATCTTCTACTGAGTGCATTATTCACTCAAGCTATTCAGAAATACTTGTGTCTTTTAATATTTCACATGGTATCAGAGCTTCCGATCTAGGGGGCTCTGCTTCCGCATTTGGTTGCCTTTATTGCACCTTCATTGTGCCATCAGAATATTGTTGACCGCCATTCACCATCGTTGACCGTCATTGACTGTCGCTGACCGCCGCCTTTCAGCCCGAAACTTCAACAGAAAGATCGCAGATCAGAGATCGGCCAGAACCCAGAAGGAAGTCGCCGGAAACTCCCTCACGGGCCGACTCATGCGTACTGCATCTCCGGCGAGTGTTGTCCACGCGGCGCCTTGTGGACCTCCGTTTGGGACGCCACTTGCAAAGAACAGATTGCCGGCGCCTCCCGGACCTGTTTTGGGGGTTCTTTTCTTGATTGGACTCCTTTTTTTTGGATCTCTTTTTGGCTTGGTGTTTGTTCTTTTCTGTTTCGTGTTTTTCGGTTCTGCCATGTGTCAAACGGTGAAGGGATAGTAAACCTAGTCAACCAGAAGGAGATAGAAAAGATGAGGGCTTTACTCCGATGTCTTGAGAAACCATCAGTAATTGTTCCGTGTTGTATTCAGTTAAGCTTCCATTTTCATTTGGATTTAATCACCTTCTACTTCATTCTGGATATTAGACTCTGGAGCCACCGACCACATGACACCTTTTTCTACCCAATTCTCCACTTATTCACCCTGTCCCAGCAGTAAGAAAATTATCACTGTAGATGGTACTCTTGTAACTGTAGCCAGCCTAGGAAACATTCAACTAAATTCCTCCATAACCCTAAAAAATGTCCTCCACGTCCCAAAACTATCCACAAATTTGTCTATATACAAAAACTTACATAGATTTATCTTGTAATGTGATTTTTCACAGCGATTGTTGTGTAATTCAGGACAAGGAGTCGGGGAGGACGATTGGACGTACCAGAGAAGGGAATGGCCTTTACTATCTTGAAGAACCGGGTCTATCGACAAAAAACCACTTGTCCCACTCATTCATGTCAGAGTCAGTTCTCTCTAATAAAGAAAAAATACTTCTCTTCCATTGTCGATCGATTAGGTCACCCTTCTTTTGGAGTCATTAAAATTTTATTTCCATTTCTGTTTACTAAGGTAGATGTTGAGTGTCTTCAGTGTGAGGTGTGTGAGCTTGCAAAACACAAGTGTCTATCTTTTCCCTCTAGCAATAAAAGAAGCACTTTTCCTTTCTATCTTATTCATACGGATGCTTGGGGTCCCTCTGCTGTTCCAACTGTGTCTGGTGCTAGATGGTTTGTGACTTTTATAGATGGTTGTACCCGGGTTACTTGGATTTTCTTATTTAAAAACAAGTTTGATGTCAGTACTATTTTCCCAATTTTTTTCTACATGATTAAAAATCAATTTGGTGTGAACATCAAAACACTAAGGTCTGACAATGGCAAAGAATACTTCAATTATGTCCTTACTTCTTTCTGTCAAAAGGAGGGAATTATCCATAAGTCTTCTTGTGTTAAAACACCATAGCAAAATGGGATTGTAGAAAGAAAAAATAGGCATCTTTTAGACCAAACCCGAGCACTGTTGTTTCAGAAAAATGTTCCCAAAAAATTTTGGGGGGAAGCAGTTCTCACAGCCACCTATCTCATTATTCGATTACCCTTCAGAGTCTTAGGGTTCAAGAGTCCAATGGATGTCCTTTCTTCATTCTATCCAAATTTGTCAGCCACGAATAATCTTAAACCTTGTATGTTTGGGTGTGTGTCTTTTGTTTATATTCATAGTCAAGATAGGGGAAAACTGGATCCTAGAGCCTTAAGGTGTGTTTTTGTTGGATATTCCTCCACTCAGAAGGGATATAAGTGTTACCATCCTCCATCTAAAAAATTTTTGTGTATCAGGATGTAACCTTTCATGAAGGGGAAGCTTATTTTTCTCAACCATCTCGGGGAAGATAAGTTTGAAACACTTGATCTTCCTAGTCTTGAGTCAAACAAACCTGTGTCTAGGGCTGAAACTCAACCTAAAGCTGAGTCAAGCCCATCAATTGAACTTGAAACACTTAATCTTCCTAGTCTTGAGTCAAATACACTTGTGGCTAGACCTGAAACTCAACGTGAAGCTGAGTCAGACACATCAATTGAACCTGGCCCGGAAGTGGATGTAAGATGGGGAAAGAATCAAGTATTCACAAGAAAGTCAAAGGTCATTCATGAATCAACAAACGTTCAAGAGCCCAATTCAACTCCTTTGAACGAGGTAATTAATTTTAATTCTCTAGAATTATAGGATGAAATGAAAGCCCAAACAGCAGATGATGACCTAGACCTCTCAATTGCCATCCGAAAAGGAACTAGAAAATGTACCAAACAACCTTTATATCCCCTTTCCAACTACCTTTCATTCAACAAATTCTCACCAACCCATGGAGCCTTCTTTACCAGGCTAAACACTACTTCCATACCCACTACTGTTTCTGAGGCATTATCCGCTGAAAAATGGTTGCAAGCCATGAATGTAGAGATGGAGGCATTGAAGAAGAATGAAACCTAGGAGTTAGTGACTTTACCAGAAGGAAAAAGGCCAGTTGGGTATAAATGGGTATACACAGTAAAATATAAGGCCGATGGATCGATTGAAAGATACAATGCTAGATTGGTCGCCAAAGGGTTCACACAAACCTATGGGATTGATTATTCAGAGACATTTGCTCCTGTTGCTAAGATGAATGCAGTCCGAGTGATTTTGTCCCTTGCTGTAAATTATGGTTGGGAATTGCAACAATTTGATATAAAGAATGCCTTCATACATGGGGAACTTGAGGAAGAAATCTACATGCAAGTGCCACCAGGTTATGATAGAAAGGTTACTGCCAATATAGTGTGCAGGTTGAAAATGGCATTATATGAGCTGAAACAATTACCCCGAGCAAGGTTTGGAAGATTCACAAAGGTTATGACAACTTTGGGGTACAAGCAAAGTCAAGGAGGTCATACTTTGTTCATCAAGCACTCGACAACAGGGGGAGTAAGAGTGCTGATAGTATATGTGGATGACATCATAGTAATCGGAGATGATTGGAAAGAGCAACAAGTCTTGAGCCAGTGTTTGGCCAAGGAGTTTGAAATAAAAACTCTTGGAAAGCTAAATTATTTTCTAGGAATTGAGGTGGCACACTCAAGGAAAGGCATTTTTATATCCCAACAAAATTACATTATAGATTTGCTCAAAGATACAGGGAAAACAGCATACAAACCCGCGAGTACTCCTATGGATCCGAATTTGAAATTAGGAAATTTAGAAGAAGATGCTATAGTGGTCAATGAAATGTATCAACGCTTGGTAGGGAGATTAATATACTTGTCTCACACCAGGCCAGATATTGCATATGCAATAAGTTTGGTTAGTCAGTTCATGCATTGTCCGAAAGAGGTTCATCTACAGGCAGCTCATAGGATCTTGCAGTGTCTCAAGGGGACTACAGGAAGAGGAATTCTGTTCAAAAGAAATTGGAATATAACACTTGAGGCATACACTGATGCTGACTATTCGGGATCGATCGTTGATAGGAGATCTACTATAGGGTATTGCACCTTTCTTGGAGGAAATCTTGTGTCTTGGAGAAGTAAAAAGCAAAGTGTAGTAGCACATTTTAGTGCTGAAGCTGAATTTCGAGCTATGACACAAGGCATTTGTGAATTACTTCAGTTGAAAATTATTTTAGAAGACTTGAAGATTAAAAGGGAAGGACCTATGAAGCTCCATTGTGATAGTAAGTCTGTAATCAATATAGCACATAATCCTGTTCAGCACGATCAAACTAAGCAAATCGAGGTTGATAGACATTTCATTAAGGAGAAGCTCGATAGTAGATTAATTTGCACTCCATATGTGCTCGCACAAGGGCAACTTACGGATCTTCTCACCAAAGGGTTGAGTAGCCCAATTTTTGAACGAATTGTATCCAAGCTGGGAATGGAGAACACCTATTCACCAGCTTGAGGGGGAGTGTTGGAAATAACAGTATTTATGACGTCTCTTTCAAAGTAGTTAGATTCATTGTATAGAAGTAGAGTAGATACAATGCACCGTCCACATTAATTGTAGCCTAGTTATTTACCTTGTAAATTGTATTTAGCATGTTATTTCCTATGTAAATCAACTGTATAAATATATTTTCAGCTGAGTGCATTATTCACTCAAGCTATTCAGAAATACTTGTCTTTTAATATTTCACAATCTTCATAAGTAGCCGGAGAGGCTTGAGGAGGATCCATGGTGTTAGGAGGACCTGTGGAATTAGAGGAAGCCATAGATCAGCAACAAAAGGTCCAAAAACGGCAACCACATGATACCTTAAAGCCCGAAATGGCGCGCGCACAGTGCATCAGTAGCAGAAGTGCTTGGATCAGCCTAGGAGTGGTGGCGTTTCTGATAGCGGGATGGTCGGCCAGAAAGGTCATCGGAAAAGGTGGCGGCGGATGGCGGCAGAGAACAGAAACGACTGGAAATGTGTCGGAAAGAGGTCAGGGCAGTGGATAAGGGGCAAATCGGAGGAGGAACACGGTTTGCCAATTTCTCACCGGAGGACAGTGGGTCCACCGAGTAAGCACGGTTTTTGGGTTACCTCAGTTTAGATCTAGATACCATGTTGAAATAGAGAAAAATAGAAGCATATGATGCTGAAACCGTATGTCTAAACTACACAGCGGAGTCTCTTTTATATAGGCTTAATGAAATAATTACAAAATAAATATATGAGATTCTATTCCTATTTACATGATATGATACGATATGATATGCCTATACAATAAATACAAAGATCCTAAACGTATTTTCAAAAATAGTTATCAATACTGGCAAATAGAAAATAGTGATGCTATATGGCGGGGCTGTGGATGGCGAGCCTCTGCGTGTAAGTGTGTAAGCCATAGCGGCCACTAAGTCGTAGTGTTGTGGCCTGAATATTTGGAAGAGTGGCAGCTATTCTTCAAAGATTTGAAATATCTCTATTGTCTTTTTTAATAAAAAAGAAATACTATTAGATGAGACGAGTACAAAAGAGGAGGACAAGACATCCTCACAAACAAATAAAATAAGATAAAGCCAAAACCTTTGAGATTTTGTCTTGCAACAAAGCATGTCTGTCCTTTTGCATATCTAACAAAGAAACCCCACTAAAGAGACCATGAGAAGAACAGTGGAGGGAAGCCTATCCCAAATGAAATCTATAGTCGAAAAATTACCCTTGAAAATTTACGGTCTGTTTGGTTTGTTCTAGTTTCCTGTTTTCTGAAATAATTACAAAACTGCCACCTTAGGACCTGTTTGGTTTGCATTGAATTTCCTATTTTAAAAAATTTGGGAAGCAAACACTGAAAACATTTCTTGAATTGGGCTCAAATCAATTCAAGAAATGTTTTCAGTGAAAACATTTTCATTAAACTCAACTGAACACATTTTCAAGCCCATTTCCTATTTTCAGTGAAAATGAAAACAAGAAATGACCAAACCAAACAGACCCTTATTTTCATTCTGTTTCATGTTTCCAAAAAATTGTATACGAAACACTAAAAACAACTTTTTGCTGTTTTCACTATTTCCTATACAAATATTTGGAAACAGGAAAAAAAATGAAAATAAAGTGTTAGTTTTATAATTATTTCTAAAACACAGGAAATGAAGACAGGAAATTGGAAATAAAGCAAATAGGCCCTTAGTATTCCTTTCCAATAATAAGTAGCAACACCATTGAACAACATAAATAGAGCACTGCCATAAGATGTTTACTTTAAGAGAGCCAACTCCTCTAAACTTTATAAGGAAAATTGATGCAACAGACCAGAATTGGTGTATTAGAGGAGGATACAACCTGAACAAGTCCCTCAAGTCCAGACGTCTGAAACTATGGTAAGTACTGAGGAGTCAAGTAGTGTTCCGGATCCAAACACTTTAAACATACCTTTGAATAACCGTGACCCAAAGCCAGATGATTTACCTATTGCTTTGAGGAAAGGAAAACGATGTTGTGCCAAAGGGATGCACTCAGACTTATGGGATTGACTATCAGGAGACATTTGCTCTAGTGGCAAAGATGAACATCGTAAAAGAATACTTCTGTCTCCTTCTGCCCACTTTGATTAGGAGTTACACTAGTTTGATGTGAAAAATGCATTATTTCAGGGGGTTTTGGAAGAAGTTTATGTGGAGATTCCTCCTGAGTATGACTGTACTAATGACAGTAACAAAGTATGCAAGTTGGAAAAGGCCTTATATGGATTAAGACAGTCTCCCCGAGTGTGTTCTGGGAGGTTTGCCGAGGCAACAATGCCCTTGGGTTACAGACAAAGTCAGGGTGACCACACTTTTTTTTTCAAACATTGACAAGAAAGTAAGCACACTGTCCTACTTGTGTATGTTGATGACATCATTATATCAGAAGATGACTTAGTTAAGATACAATTGCTAAAGGCTAAATTAACAACTGAGTATGATATGAAGGATCTTGGAAGATTGAAGTACTTCCTTATGATTGAAGTTGCCTACTCTAAACAAGCCATCTTTATTTCTCAACGCAAATATGTTATCGATCTACTCAAGGAGACAGGAAAGTTGGGTTGTAAGGCGACTGGTGTACCCATTGAACAAAACCATAGGATGGGAAATGATGAAGAAAGCCCGAAGGTGGATAGAGGTAAATATCACCGGTTGGTAGGGAAATTGATATACCTGACACATACTAGACCAGACTTAGCATATGCAGTTGATGTTGTTAGTCAGGCATGACCCGAGGGTGAGACAATTGCAGGCCGTGAACAGAATTCTGCATTACCTTAAAACTACACCTGGAAAGGGATTGCTATTCAAGAAAGATGGAAATTTGTCCATGGAAGTGTATACAGATGCCGATTATTGAGGATCAAATGTCGACAGAAAGTCAAGCTCGGGTTACTATATGTTTTTGGGTGGAAACTTGGTAACATGGAGAAGTAAGAAGCAAAATGTGGTAGCTCGATCAAGTGCAGAAGCTGAATTCAAAGCTATGGCAAGAGGGATCTGTGAACTGTTATGGATGAAGATTGTATTGGATAATCTTAACATAAAGTATGAAACTCCTATAAAATTGTTATGTGACAATAAATCAACCATTAGTATTGCTCACAATCCTTTTCAGGATGACAGGACAAAACGCATTGAGATAGACCGACACTTTATCAAGGTGAAGTTGGATAGTGCGTTGATCACCACAATTATGTTCCTTCTGGGTCATAGATTGCAGACGTACTGACTAAAGGGCTAACCCACAGGCATGGTTGTCAAACGCGGAAGACCGGCCAAAGCGGCGATCACTGCCCTCGATTTGCGATTTAGGGATTTATGTCCCGTTTTCGGGTTTTCAGTCTGTTTCGTGTTTTCGACCCATTTTGCCCCCAAACCCGATTTCGGCTTGAATTTGACCCAGTTTCAGGTTCAATACCTGCTGCAACAAAGGGTTCGCTGATCTGATGCAGTGCGTCCTTGCTGCGTGCAGTGAGTCTTGCTGCATTTCTTTCGCGGGTGTGTGCATCCTTGCTGCGTTTTGAATGATTGCATGTGTTAGTATCAATAATTAATTGATACACTGCGTTAAATGTACGTAGTGCATGTTCAGATTTGGTTTAGTATACAATGCGTTTTGGGTAAAAGTTTGAAGTTTTGGATGATTTGTTAATTTAGAGTTGGAGTCTTTTATTTTGGTGTTTTTAGTTTTATGTAATGGAGATTGTGGCTTATGATTTGTATGACATTCTTATATTAAGGTTATTTACTTATTTTGGTGTTTTAAAGTTTTTTTTTTTTTTTTTTCTTATTTATGTTATTTTGTATGTATACATAAATATTTAAATGTAATTTTGTCTCTTTGGTGTGATCTTACGATCCGTGTTACTTTCCCATGATTTACGATCTTTCTTCCCCCAAACGATCCCAAGTAGGATCTCGAGTTTGACAACCTTGCCCACAGGAAGGTTCAATGATCTTACTTGCAAGTGGGGAATGATAGATACCCTTTCCCCAACTTGGCTGGTACCGTCTTGTGGTGTTTTGGTACTGTCTTATGGTATTGACCAGTACCGTTTGATGGTGTTCTGGTATCGTGTTATAGTGTTGACTAGCACTGTCTTATGGTACCATCTCAAGGTTTTGATTGGTAACGTCTGATGATGTTGACGGGTACTGTCTTATGATGTTGCTCGGTACCGGCTTACGGTGTTGGTACTGTCTGAGGATGCTGAATGATACTGTCTTAGAGCTACCCACAAAACGTTCCATGATCGTACTTGCAAGTTGGAAGTGATAGTATCCATTCCTGAGCTTGAGGGAGGGTGTTGGAATATTGGAATATATCTTTAGGATATTATTTTGTAATTATTTGTAAATTGTATAATAATTAGGACATATATGACAATTAGGACAGATTTTTCAGTTTCCTTATTTCAGCCCTATTCTTAGGAAGGTAATTAATGTACTTTATCCATATATTGTGAGAAACCTTGTATTGTTGATTATTCAGAAATAATTTATTCAGATACTCTCTTTCAACACTTATGTAGATTTTTGGTTTTTGGCTTTTGTCTTCGTGTGACTTCTATTTTTTATGTATAAATGTTCCATTTATGCTTGCAAAAGAACAGTGAGTTGTGTCACTTTAATGAAAATTGGCTTTGATTGTCAGTATGTTCAGAAGTACAATGCCAAGAGTACCAGTTGGAAAGAGTCGAAAGAGAAGTCAGCCTTTATTGTGGTCCCCCAGAGAGAGGATCAATCAGCTGCATCAAGTATAAAAGGAATTTCTGAAATTGAAACCTGTAATTCAACTTTTCTGCCTTCAGATTTTGTCAGATTAGCTTTTTCTTGTGAATGCCTCTGATAGTTATTCCACATCACCATATATAATGTTTTATTATCTACTTTCACTGCATGACCAGAATGCAAATTGCTGTGCCCTTTATTAATATGTGCAACTTGCGTTTACTTGCTTCCATATTTGAAGTAAAGATGTCTGGTGGTTATACAGATGATTTGAATTCCTAGTATTATTGAAGTAGGGTTGTATAGAATATATACAGGTAAAAGGGTATCTTTTCTCATAATTTTAGGACCCAAATCAGGTACCTAAAGATCTGGATATGATCTGTGATAGGGCCCAAGAGGTTGACGTGGGCCAAATACTGAACACTAGAGATGAAAAGCCTAAAGTTTGGAAGGTGTACTCTAGGAAGCTTGAGAGTGGGTCAGGGATGAATCCGAGAGTGAGTTGGCGGGGAGATGTGCATGACATGTAACTGGTTAGTTATTTAGGATGAGCGCATAGCATCAGGGTGGCATGAGTGTAAGCTACGGGTAGAGGAAAAGGATTGAGAAATATTCTCCAGGAGGTTAAAGGGATTTGTCTCTACCAGAGTGCTGTACTGTGACCCCTTTTTTTCTCTGCTAGAAGCAATAAAACTTCTGATGTTTATTCTGTTAATTTCCCTGGTGCTTTATCATTGGTCTGACCTGCCAGATCAAAACGGGAGCAGGGGTGAAAGGTAAGGGTTTACAAGTAGAGTTGATGCCTCCAAAAATGTCTGATCGAGTAGATGTTTTGGAAGCACAAGTGGCCAATGTTGTGGCTGACATGGGAGAGCTACGAAGCTCTTTTCAAGCTATGATGGCCAAAATGTAGAAGTAAAACTATTTGTTGCAGGAGGTGAGCAGAAGGTTTGGGAAACAGGTAGATCCTGTGGATATTCCACATTCTAGTGAACAATCGGAGAAAGGAGTTTCTTCTTCTGGGAGAAATCCTGGCAACAACAGATATCATCAGAATAGAGGGGGCTACAAGGTGACCAAATGGATGAATATTGTTGTCAGTAAAGATGATTGAGTTGCCTATGTTTGATGGGTCTGATCCAGTAGCTTGGATTACGAGAGCAGAAATTTATTGAGGTACGAAACACCTCAGATGAAGTCAAGATTCAGTTGGCTCCTCTCTGTATGGAGGGAGCTACTATTCATTGAAGAATTGTCTTTGTTGAAGCAATCGGGAAGTGTTCAGGATTATATAGAACTATATAAGCCTTAGAGCTTCTCTCGTCCCAGGTATCTCATCTTCCAAAGGAGCAATATGTTGGCTATTTTATGAGTGGATTAAAGCCTCACATCTGTAGAAAGGTACGAACGTTGAATCCTTAGTCACGAATCCAACTGATGCGAATGGCTCGCGATGTCAAGGAAGAATTATTCAGAGAAGATAAATTTCCTCTGCATGGCTTGTCGATCCAGCCCAGTCCCAAAGCAGTTGGGTCAAGGCACTCAAATGGGTCGACCAACTAATTCAGGTGGTTGGAGCTCTAGTAAGACCCGTGAGCCCAACGAATGGTTAAACACGTCTTCGCAGGTTAAACTCCCTTCGCCATCAATGGCTTCCACTTCAAAAGGGGTTTAGGCATATTATGTACCTGCAGCTAATGGACGGAAAAGCTAGAGGGTTGTGTTTTATTTGTGGTGAAAGGTCCACCCACTGCATCAATGTGCAAGCAGCTGTGATTATTGGTGCTGGATGAGATTGAAATAGTATATTCGGATGGGGAAATTGTGGCAATTGAGGTGGAGGAATCTGTGGAGGAAGGAGAGTTAGAATGTAAATTGATGGGTTTGTCGGGAATGAATAGTGAGGCTTCTTCAGAGAACAAAACTATGAAACTTGAGGTCACATTGCAAGTGATAGACATAGTCGTGCTTGTTGACAATGGAGCAAGCCACAACTTTGTCTCTCGTAAATTAACCCTCACTCTTGGTTTGCCAATGCAGAAGGCCAAAAGGTTGGGGACCAGGCTCGGTGATGGCCATAGGGTGTTTCTGCAGGGCAAGTGTGCAGGTTTGTCCATACAGTTGGGTCAATTTGAATTAAATATAGATGCTTATGTGCTACAATTAGGTGGTATAGGTGGGAGTATCTTGGCTGAATACTCTGGGGAAAGTAGCGATGGATTGGAAAGAAACATCTATGCAATTCCATCATGGAGGTATGGTAGTAACATTGCAGAGTAATTCGAGTTTAATGAGTAGTAAAAGAAGGAAGGATCAGTCGGTGGAGGAGCCGTTCTCATTACACAACTTGTTGGAGGAATGTTCCCTTGGTGTTGAAGGGTGTTTCTGGTCTACAACTGCAACTCCTTTTTAGCCTGATTCTTTTTCTGAATTAACTGAACAACAACAGCGAGAACTATTACAGCAGGGACCACATGCATAATATGTTTGATGTTGGAGCATATATGTCTGATGCAACCAGCTTGTCACATATTGTTGTAATATATTGGAAGAATATCTTCCGATATTCTCTTTTATTTGTACATATTTGTTTTTATTCTAGACATTTTTAGGATATATTTTCCTCCCTTATTTTTAGGTTAGCATTCAATGTCTTTAGCCTATATATTGTAACTTCTGTTGTACACAACTATTTAAGGAATTACATTCACACTTTTTATATTCCTTCTTTCTATAGGCTAGGGGGCTCCTAGGGTTTCTTTTTTTTTTTTTTTTTCAAGCAGCCTTATTGTTGTCTCCTTGCAGCCTTATTGCTACCTGCTACCTTATTGCAGCCTTTACGTCCTATTTTTTTTTTTACTTGAAAACACAGCAACCACCAACCGCCACCCACAGTTCAGCACATCGCCACCTAGGGTTTGCTTGCCGTGTGCTCGCCGGCCAACCATCGAAAACTCGGCCCCAAAATTGCCTCCACGCGCCCTCACGCACCACTCTTCTCTCTGCGCATGAGTTTCAGGCGCCGCCGCTTCAGTCGCGCGTGACGGCGCGTTCGACAGTTGTTTCCGCCGTTCTGCTTGCCTTCTCCTTGCAGTTCTATTTATGTAAGTTGGTCCTCCCAGAATGGCCTATTCCGAGACCTCTCAGTCTTCCACCACCTCCAAGGCTTCTCTGGTTGCCATTCTGGCTGTCAATCTAAATGACCATTCAGTCATGGCTTCTATTAGTAAGCCTTCTGGCACTTGTTCTCTAATCATGACGGGTAAGAATTTAAGTTCATTGCCCTTTAATATTTCTTGTACTATATATGCGGACCTTTGGATTATTGACTCTGGTACTGCTGATCATATGATCCCTCATCCCTCATATTTTTCCACGTACTCTAAGTTGTTTGGTAAGTGTAACACCCCCCTCGAGGTGTCACAGTTCGTAACCTAAATTCTCTTTTCCAGTTAATTAAAACCTTTTCGAAAATATTCATTAAACTTGTTGCGGAAATTCTGATACCAATCCAATACTTTAACAATAAGAAAGGAATAAATTCAAACTCATCATTTACAAGACTCATTCAATTTCGCCGTAAGCCATACATCATTTCAATTTCTTATTACACATTATATTGAGTCACGATCAAATGACCTGACTTTAAATCAAAATCCTAAGAGCTGGTCTAACAAAACTCTAAAAATAGTAAACATACTACCTAGCATGCATTGCCCAAATAATACTGGGCCTTGTCTTCGACAGTCCACTCGTCTTCGTCGTCGACACCAAGGAACTCAGCTACAGGGTCCCGCAGTGACCCAGAGGACCGTTGGAAAATATTTGTACATGTATTCAAAAAACACAACAGGGTGTCCAACATGTATAGGTAAGAGGGAGATACTCTTACACAAGTTTATCGTAATAGCCACACAAGTAAAGCAGCATACCAATAATGCATCAACACGGTCATGCGATAAAGTTTAGATATTCAATATATTTTCAAAATATCATACTCTTTCATCAAGATAAGTCAAATGGATGCATAAGACTTCAATTCGACTCTCTAGTTCATGTATTCCGGAGATTCCTAACTTCCCTTCCTCGAGCGATAGGCCGCGAATACGCCCATAACACAATTGTTCTCGCGAGTTGGCCTCTCAATTTAGGTCCGAGCTCCAATTGTTCTTGGGTAACACGTCATAACCATATCATGAATAGTCCAGTCTCTGATTGAGTTCATTCGTGTTGGGTAGCTGATTTACCACGGCACGGGGTCACGAGGCCTCCGGCCCCTTGTGGAGTTTCGAACATAGAAAGCTCCTATAGACCTAGTGGTCGTAACTGGCTCAAATCTCAACCACTTGGGTTGTAGCTGGGTTCGTATGGCATGTCGGCCGACTCATGCATGTATGCAGGAGGTTTTCTATTCTTTCTTTTCGTTCAATCTTTCTTTTTCTGTCAAGGCACAAGGCTTGAGGCTCATTTTAAAGGACATATAGCCCGTTCAATTCAAATTTCAGGACACGAGGTCCAAGTTCTTATTTGCGAAGTACTAGGCTGACGTCGCGGACACTAGACTTGCATTGGACACTAGTCCATTCTTTTTCTTTTTCAAAGCACAGGACACATAGTCCGAGTGCTCAATCCACGATGTGCTAGGTCGACGTCGCGGGCACTAGACTCGAATATAGGACACGAAGTCCGTTCATGTCACAGAAATCTAGCCCGACGTCTCGGTCACTAGGTTCATGTGCTTCACATGCATGAAGGGGTAATCACCAGTTTCATCAAATTTATTTTCGTAGTTCAAAACTCAAAAACAAAACTCAGGTTCTCTTTGGTATAAATCAAAACTCGTTTTCGCTCTAAAACGTATTTTCCACAAAAACTTTTCTTTACAAAACATTCTGAAAGACGCAAGTTCTAAAGGTTCCATCGTTTTAAAACATTTTTCTAAAGATTATTATCGGAACAGTTTTCGTGAAGAAACTTTTTTTCGTTTTCGGAATATCAAATACTTTCTTTAATAAACTAAATACTTTTCAAGGTTTCCTTTCTTTGTACGACATGTTTAGAAAATAATGATAAAGCAACTTTTCACTATTTTCCTAACCAACTCTCGACTTCCTAAGTCTTATTCAAAAACGTCTTGGATTCTTAACTTAGTGGCTTTTTAGTAAAATTGGCCATCATAACCTTTAGCTTAGAAGCTTTTCAGTCCTTAACATGTGCTACATATTGCTTCCAATCCAGTTTTTCATGAAAGAACTAAGCACATAGAGATCGACTGCCACTTTGTGAGAGATAAGGTTCTTTCAGGAGAAATCATAACTGATTTTGTTGGTTCTAATGATCAACCAGCTGATATGTTTACTAAGTCTCTTGGAGGACCTCGGGTTGAATCTATTTGTAACAAGCTTGGTGCATATGACATGTATGCTCCAACTAGAGGGGGAGGGTTAGAATTAATCACATGTAAATATTCCTTAGTTATACAAAATCCCAGATTAGTGCTAATTAGGATTAGAATTAGCAATCATATCATTTTAGCATTTATTGTATTTATTGTAATCTCATTATAAATACAATATAGTGTGGTTTGATTTAGACACAAAAATTCAAAATTCTATAAAATTTGTTATTCTTGTAATTTTGTTAAAAATGAAGAAAATAATGGTATTATTAAAATAATATCGTACATATAATTAGTCATAATGTCATATGAAGGAGGAATTGATGAAGCATTTGAAATTAAGGGTTGAAATGCTTTTAATATTTTTATTTAATAAAATAAAATAATATATATTTAAAATTTAAAATTAATAAAATATATTTATAATATATACACACATATTTATAATGATATTTTAGTAATCTTTTCGGGACCTTCGGGGGGGATTTTCTCCCTCACCCCCATCTCTGCAGGGACCCATTCGGGGCAGTCCCCATGGGGATCCCCACATACAGGTACAAATTGCCACCCTTGCAAATATATTGAGATTGATTGTCACTTCATCCAAGACAAAGTTGTTTTAGGAGAGATTACCACTTCCTTTGTCAACTCGAATGACTGATCTCATTAGCAAGGCACTCCGAAGACCAAAAATAACCTATATTTGTGCCAAGCTGGATGTGTATGATATGTACGGTCCAGCTTGAGGGGGATTGTTCGAAATAGAAGTAGAAGTTAAATTCAAATTCATGTACATGTAGGTTCATGTACATAGAAAGTAGCATTCATGAACATAGGTGGTAGCACTCATTAAATTTCCTTGTAATCGTAAGATGTAACTTCTTTGAGTCCCACATTCGATAGTAATATGGTCAGAGTAGTGCTTATAAGTGGGGGGCAACCCTCACCCTATGAGCTAGCTTTTGGGGTTGAATTAGGCCCAAACCCAAATTCTAATGTGGTATCAGAGCCTATCCTAGATCCGTTAGGCCACCCGCAAATGTCCAGCCCTGCAAACTTCACGCTCCAGATGTCCAGTCATAGGCATGTGCGGGGTGTTGGAATCCCACATTGAATAGTGATATGGCCTGAGTAGTGCTTATAAGTGGGGGTAACCCTCACCCTATGAGCTAGCTTTTGGGGTTAAGCCCAAACCCAATTTCTAAGATAATTATTTTGAAGTGTATGTAAATATCAAACTTGCTGAGTGCTATCACACTGAAGCAATTCGTCACAAAACATTCCTCTACAATCTTAAGTGATCCAAAGCAAGAGGTGAGTAGTGTTTCTTTCATATCATGACTAAATTATCTCTGGATAAGCGTATGCAGTTATGCACACATGGAACTAGAAGCATCCTTTAATTTGAGTATGCAAACAGGAAATATTTTTATATCTATTATTTGATAAGCCGGTGGCACCCATCCACTTTTAGAGAGAGACAAAAACAGCACACCTGCTGTTCTTAGAGCTACGATTAGGAATGGATCTAAATTTAGTTTCCGAATTATTTTGAAGATTAAACAATAGTAAATAAGTGCTTATGTTTCTAAGTCTACCCAAATATAATTTATTTCAGCTGATAAATGTTTTGGTTTTTGTTAGAATATCTTGTATTTAATTGTATTCATTATAGGATATTCTCTTATAATTAGTTTATTGTACAAATTAATAGAGCAATTATTAAGATTATTTTATTCCTTATTTTGAGGATGGCATTAAGTGTCATAGCTTATATATTGTAATCTTCATTGTACATTTTAACTTAGTGAATAATATTCAGCATCATTCTATTCAACTTGGTATCAATGCTCTAGGTTTCTTCCTAGGGTCTCTGCTCCTTCTTCCTTTTTTTTTTTTTTTTTTTTCAAAGCAACCTCCATTGCTGCCTAGGGTTTCATTCCCTTATTCCTTCTTCAGGCAGCCTTATTGCTGCGTAGGGTTTCATTCCTGTATTCCTTCTTCAGGCAGCTGCACGTCCTACCACCCACCGGCCATCGCCCTCGCCGGACTGCTCATCGGCCCTTTTCCGGCCAACCACCGAAGACCCACCTCTTCCCGACGACTCACGCGCCCTCACGTGCCACTGTCCTTCTCTGCGCGTATAAGACACGCGTCGCCATCCCAGTCGCTATTTGTCGCGCCGCTGCCACGGTTCTGATCGCCGGCTTCCACTATGTTTTTGAGGTATGGGTCCTCCTAGTATGGCTGAATCCGAGACTGTTGTGACATATCCCACCTCCAAGGCTCCTTTGGCGGCTGTTCCAGCCCTCACTTCTAATGATCTCCCTCAATCTTGCACTCATCTTAGTAAGCCTGAGCTAAGTCGTTTGTAGTTGCTCTTGGATTCTATTAGTAGGCCTTCTGGCACTTGTTCTGTACCCATGACCGGTAAGAATTTAAGTTCATTATCCTTTAATGCTTCTAGTTCTATATCTGAGGATATCTGGATTATTGAATCTGGTGCTACTGATCACTTGACCCCTCATCCTTCATATTTTTCAACTTACTCTGAGTTGTCTGGTAAGCATCACATCACTGTTGCTAGTGGATCCCTTGTCCCTACTTCAAGATGTGGTAACATTTCACTTGAACCTTCCCTTCCCTTACATAATGTGCTTCATGTCCCTAAATTGTCGCATAACCTTATTTCTTTAACTGTACAGTAACCTTCGTCCCCTCTCATTGTGTGTTTCAGGATCTTGCCACGGGAAAGACGATTGGAGTTGCTAAGGATCAGGGCGGGTTGTATGTTCTAAATCGGGATCGAGGTAGTACCAGACCGATGTTGTCAACTTATTGTCACCAGACAAGTTCAGAATCCGCTACTTCTCAAATATGGCTTTACCACAAACGCCCTGGTCATCCTCCTTTCCATATTCTCAGGTCTTTGTTTCCTCATTTGTTTACAAAGGGGCTAGTTGAGTCTTTGCATTATGATGGTTGTCAGTTTGCGAAACACCATCGTACAACTTTTGCTCCTAGTAATACTAAAAGTATTGAACCTTTTGATCTTATTCATTCTGATGTGTGGGGACCTTCCTCTACTTCTAATATATCTGGTGCCAAATGGTTTGTTTCCTTTATTGATGATTGCACTTTTACCGCATGATTCAAACACAATTTGGAAAAACTATTAAAAGGTTACGTTCTGATAATGGCAAAGAATATGTGAATCAACATTTTATCAATTTTTTTTTTGAAGAACACGGTCTTTTGCATGAGTTAACCTGTGGTGATACTTCGCAACAAAATGGGGTTGCTGAAAGGAAGAACCGTCATCTCCTTGAGATTGCACGGGCTCTACTCTTCCAAATGTCTGTCTCAAAGTCTTACTAGGGGGAAGTTGTTTTAACTGCCACATATTTGATAAACAGGTTGTCTCGAGTCTTAGATGGTCTTAGTCCTGTTCAACTAATGACGTCTTTTTTCCCTTCCGTTCTGACTATGAAAAATCATTCATGTCGTGTCTTCGGATGTGTTGCCTTTGTTCATGTTCATAGTCAGCATCGGGGTAGGTTGGATCCTTGAGCTGTTAAGTGTGTCTTTATAGGTTATGCTCCTAACAAAAAGGGGTACAAATTTTATCATCCTCCAAGTCGTCGGGTCTATGTTTTCATGGATGTCACTTTTCGTGAATCTGAGTCGTTTCACCCTGGCCCTCAGCTTTAGGGGGAGAGTGGTATTGAAGCTGAGCCTCTAGAATCCCATGTTCTTCCCTCTATGAGCCAAAGGAGTTACCTGTCTTCCCTCTTATAAAGGATGTGACATCATCTTCTGGTACTACTTCGGAGACCAAAGTAGCCCTTCCCATAGCAGATGAGTTGAAATGGAAAGGGTGTCGCTTTCAGAGGCGTACAAAACCCGACCAGGTGCAACAGCAACTTCAGTCGCCTGAACCGGAGGTAAATATTCCTAACTTTGAGCCTTTGATTAGTCCATTAAATAATATTTGTGAGCTTAACACTAATGACTTGCCAATAGCCTTGACAAAAGAAAAAAGAACATGTGCCAAATACCCAATATCTCAATTTGTGTCCACCAAACACCTGTCAATACATCATCAGAGTTTTATTTCAGCCATTGATTCTATTAGAGTCCTCACATCAGTACAAGAAGCATTAATGTATAAGTATTGGGTTCAAGCCATGCATGAAGAGATGAGTGCTTTGGGCAAGAATGAGACTTGGGAAATTGTTGAGAGACCGAAGAACGAAAGGATAGTCGGGTGCAGATGGGTTTACATAGTGAAATATCGGTCTGATGGTACTTTGGACCGATATAAAGCAAGACTGGTTGCAAAAGGTTACATTCAGACATATGGGATAGACTATGAGGAAACATCTACCCTGGTAGCAAAGATGAACACAGTCAGGATTATCCTCTCCTTGACAGCGCACTTTGGTTGGGACTTCACCAATTTGATGTTAAAAACGCCTTTCTATATGGCAACTTGGAAGAGGAGATATATATGGACATTCTACCAGGGTATGACCCTACTGGTGGAGGAAATGAGGTGTGCAGATTACGAAAGGCCTTATATGGTCTCATGCAGTATCCTCGTGCTTGGTTCGGAAGGTTCACCAATGCTATGGTGTCCCTAGGTTATAGACAAAGCCAAGGAGATCATACACTCTTTGTGAAACATTCTCAGAACAGCAAGCTCACTCTTTTGTTGATCTATGTAGATGACATGATCATTGCCAGTGATGATGAGGTTGAGAAATAGGTTCTGAGAGACGAACTAGCTGCACAATTTGAAATGAAAGACCTTGGGAAGCTGAAGTACTTCCTTGGGATAGAAGTTGCCTACTCCAAACAAGGCATCTTTATTTCCCAAAGGAAATAAGTCCTAGATCTTCTTAAGGAGACAGGTAAACTGGGATGCAAAACCTCAGGGGCTCCGATTGAACAAAATCAGACTTGGAAATGATGAGGAGAGCTCAAAGGTGGAAAGGGCACAATATCAGAGACTTGTGGGGAAGCTTATATATTTGTCTCACACTAGACCAGACATAGCCTATGCTGTCAGCGTGGTTAGCCAGTTTATGCATGATCCCCACGAAAGGCATATGCAAGCAGTGAATAGAATCCTCCAGTACTTGAAGACGAGTCCAGGAAGAGGACTACTATTTAAGAAGGAGTACAATTTGTCCATTGAGACCTATACTGATGCAGACTATGCCGGTTCAATTGCAAACAGGCGTTCTACCTCCGGTTACTGCATGTTTTTAGGAGGAAATTTGGTGACTTGGCGAAGTAAGAAGCAGAATGTGGTTGCAAGGTCAAGCGTAGAGGCAGAATTTCGAGCTATGGCACAAGGAATTTGTGAACTGTTGTGGATGAGAATTGATCTCAAAATCAAGTATGAAGCTCCTATAAGGTTACATTGTGACAATAAATCTGCAATCAGCATTGCTCACAATCCGGTGCAACATGATCGAACGAAGCACATAGAGATTGATCGTCATTTTATCAAGGAAAAAATTGATAATGGTCTTATAGCTACACAGTACGTCCCGTCAGAGCACCAACTAGCAGATATATTTACCAAGGGGCTTCTCACAGAACGATTTCAAGGCCTAACTTGCAAGCTGGGAATGATAGATATCTACTCACCAGCTTGAGGGGGAGTGTTAGAATATCTTGTATTTAATTGTATTCATTATAGGATATTCTCTTATAATTAGTTTATTGTACAAATTAATCGAGCAATTATTAGGATTATTTTATTCCTTATTTTTAGGATGGCATTAAGTGTCATTAGCCTATATATTGTAAATCTTCATTGTACATTTTAACTTAGTGAATAATATTCAGCATTATTCTATTCAACTGTTTTCTTATTTGTCATTGATGAATATGCAGTGCATGGCATTGAAGGTCCCATTTCTAGAATCCCGCTGACTTCTAACTCAGGAAAGAAAAGAATTCTTCTTCTGAAAGGAAAACAGTGGGAAATTCCCAATGTAGGTTTCATTTCTTTTCAACAATACCTTGCTCTTCTCCATTTTGCTTGCTTTTATTAATCATATTAACTTCTCTTGTTTCCTTCAAATAATATTTTGTTGTTCATAGAAAACAAGAAAAAAGAAAAATAATCAAAATAAGTGTATTTTCCCGCTCTCTAAATAAGGTTTATGAGTTAGTCAGTGTTTTACCGGACATACGAATTTATTTTTTGGTCAAAAATCAGAAATAATTTGAGTGTTACTTCACCCTCAGTTATTCTGGAGGTGTCAAATCCAGCAAATGTTCATTAGATCTCCACCCAAACATCTTTGAGCTCATCACTGTAAATTTATGATAATGCACTTTTTTATGGAACTTTCAGGCCACTGAGGCTATGGTAAAACAACAAAATATACAATCTGGGAATTCTCTTGTCTCAACTACCACAAAACAGAACCAGAGGTGTGAAGCTAGTGGAAGGTTGATTAGGAGCATACTTCTAAATAATGAAGCTCGTCAGAATCAGTCAACAACTGCTACACAACATAAGATTGAAATATTAAGCTCTGAGAATGGGAAGCGATCACCTCATCCTTTCGGTGCAAAGTCTGAGTTAAATGGTCTAGGTTCGAATCATGATGCTGGCCAAGTTAATTCTGAAAGGGATTCTAAAAGTGCTTTGGATGAAAATTATGTAAAAAGGGATCCGCATCGTTTTATTAGTGTTAGTGAGAAAACAGAAAAACGTACAAGAAACAAGGATAGACCTGATCGTGGTGTTTGGACACCTCTTCGTCGTTTTGATGTTTCACATGCTGGTAATGAGCAGTCATCATCCTCATTGGCGCAGCCTACTCTGTCAAATCCTGAATCAGTTGAAGGTTGGACCATTGACTACGCAATGAGTCGTTTATAAACAAAATAGATGATATATTTGTCTCCAATGTTTAGTATGAAATCATTGCCCTACCTGAAATTTCAACATAAAGCTGAGTGATTAAAATTCATTGTCTAATGGAATTTTTAGCTTCTACAGGTGGACGTAGCAGTTCCTCTATTGAGAATGGTTGGTATTTCTTTACTGATTATGGCTAATAAATGTAAGGCTCGTAATATAAGCCCTAGAATTTATATGTATTGATTCTAACAATAATGTTTCAACCGATCTGTGCTCTCTAGGTTTCCAACAAAATTTCACTCGCCGAGGAGCTTCCCATATAGTGAAGGACGATGATGCAGTCAGTTTGAGTGAAGGGAAACCTTCCAAGAAAGGTGTTGTTGGACATAGTTCTCATGAGGTATACATTGCATATGTTGATGTATTTTATCATGCCTCTTTGCTTGATTCACTGTGTAAAGTGCTTATTGTGTTTGCAGAAACAGGTCTGGGTTCAGAAATCATCTTCAGGGTCTTGAAATACTTTGGTAAGTCCATACACATTTCTAGTTTTATTGTCTGTTGTCTCTTCTAAATGAGATTAATAACTCATTCTGACTGTTAGGGGATTAGTAGTAACTCTTTCTGACTGTTGGAATCCTTGTAATTATTATGTAAATTTATTGTATAGGCGTATCATATTTTATCATATCATGTAAATAGGAAAAGAATCGTCTATTTTTTTTTTTGTAATTATTTCATTAAGCATATATAAAGGAGTCTCCAATTGACACACGAATTTCATCATTTTCTTTTTTCAATCGTTACTCTCAACATGGTATTAGAGCCTAAAGAGAGGCAATCCTAATCTGTGCATACCCAATGGACCCACTGGCCACCGATGAAATTTAATTCTGGCCAACCGTGTTCCAATTCCGGTTTGCCGGCCTCCTTTTGCTATGTCGTCCTTTCGGCACAGTCTGCCTGTCTTAGTCATACTATGTCCATTTTAGGTCTAAATATTTTGTCACTTATATTGATGACTATTCTCGTTGTACCTGGTTATTTTTAATGTAGAACAGGTCTGAGTTGTTTTCAATTTCCCAAATTTTTTATGATGAAATAAAAACTCAATTTGGTTTCCCAATTCCCACTTTTCGTATTGATATTGCCCATGAATATTTGTCTCAGCCTTTTCAAAATTTATGGCTTCTAATGGCATTCTTCGCCAAACTTCTTGTGCTTATACCCCTCAACAAAATGAGGTTGTTGAATGTAAAAATTGACGTTATTGAAACAACTCAGACGCTCTTGCTTCATGGGAATGTCTCGTTCCGTTTTTGGGGTGATGTCATTCTTACTGCTTATTACCTCATTAATCGCATGCCCTCCTCTGTTATTGATAATCAAGCTCCTCACACCGTGTTTGTGTCTTCGGGTCCACTTGTTTTGTCCACAATCTCATTCCTGGTCTTCATAAACTATCAGCCCGATCCCTTAAGTAGTTAAGTGTGTGTTTCTTGGTTACACTAGGTCACAAAAGGGTTATTGTTATTTCTCTCCTGACCTCCGCCGTTAATTGGGTCTCCTTCGATGTTTCCTTCTTCGAGTTGGTCTTATACCTTCTTCGAGTCATTTTCTAAATTAATCTCTACAGTCTTACTCATCCATATGACTCCCTCTCCGTCAAGTTGCCTCCACCTTAAACCACAGATGTTCCGAAAACCACTCTATTGTTCGTCCCTTCCAGGTATATCTTCGTCGTGTACCTCCTTCGCCTCCCGACCCTCTTCCTTTGCCTGTCACCGATGGCCCCTACGGAGTCTCCGACTCCAACTCCTTTACTAGCTTTGGCACCTCCTAATTCCGACCTTCTCATTGCTCTCACAAAAGCTATACGGTCTACTCGTAACCCCTCTCCTCACTATGTTGCTTTGAGTTATCATCGCCAATCTTTTTTGAATTATTCTTGTCTTTCTTGTCTTTTGTTTCTTTTCCTAAATCTATAGTTGATGCTTTATCCCTTCCTGGGTGGTGACAGGCTATGGTTGATGAGATTTGTGCCCTTCAGAGCAATGGTACTTGGGATCTTGCTCCTTTTCCTCGTGGGAAGTCTATTGTAGGTTGTCAATTGTCGGTTGGTTTATACAGTCAAGGATGGCCCCGATGGTAAGGTTGATCGCCTTAAGGCTTGCTTGTTGGCGAAAGGGCATAATTAGATTTTCGGCTTGAATTATGAATTTATGAGGTACTTTCTCGCTCGTGGCGAAGATGGCCTTTGTTCTTCTTTTTTTGTCTATAGTCGCTATTTGCCACTGGCCCCTTGATCAATTGGACATCAAAAATATCTCTCCATGGCTACCTTGTCAAAGAAGTTTATATCAAGCAGCCTCCAAGGTTTGTTGCTCATGGGGAGTGTTCTGGACTAGTTTGTTGTCTTTGCAAGTCTCTATACGACCTTAAACAATGTCCTAGTGCCTGGTTTGGCAGATTTAGCGTTGTAGTCCAGCAATTCGGTATGACACGCAATGAGGGTGACCACTCTGTCTTCTATCACCATTTCGCTCTAGGGTGCATTTATCTGATTATGTATGTTGGTGATATTGTTATTACTGATAGTGACCACCATGGCGTTAAACAATATCTTTCTCATCACTTCCAGACCAAGGATCTTGGCCCACTTCAGTAATTGGGAATAGAGGTGGCCCAATCCAAGGATGATATAGTAATTTCACAAATAAAGTATGTCATGGACATTCTTGAGGAAATAGGTCTTGTGAATGCGAAGCCTATGGATCTCAATACTAAACTTCTACCAAATTAGAGGGAACCTTTTTCGGATCCGAGCTGATATAGAAGGTTGGTTGGGAAACTGGACTATCTCACGTAGACTCGTCCAAACATCTGTTTTGCAGTCAGTATGGTATGTCAGTATCTAAAGTCACCTTGTTAAGGACACTAGGATGCAGTCATTCACATTCTGAAATATATCAAGGGAGCTCTCAAAAGTGGCCTTCTCTATGAAAGATAAAGGGGGTTGTTGGATATTCGAATGTCGATTAGGCAGGTTCTCTAACTCATAGAGGATTCACTTCTCAGTACTGTGTTCCTCGGTGGTAACTTGATATGATGGAAATTCAAGAAACAGAATGTTATCGCAAGATCGATGTCGAACCAGAGTATAAAGACACTGATGTGCGGGGCTATAATGTTGCCCACCTTTGAAGCTCCATTGTTGTTAAGATCGCGTGCTAAATCGCAAGATTGTGCGATTGTACGCTTTTTGGAGGATTGAGCGAGCTGAATCACATGACAGATCACCGCCTATTGGGATCGGTCAAGGATAGTCGATTTTCTCTGAAAAATCGCATGATCGGCGATTAAGTGGAGTAGCCCGATCCTGACTTTTCGTTCGCACGCGGTTTGGGCTTTGTTTTCGACCCGTTTTTCGTTTTGACTGTTTTGAAAAAAAAAAAACGGGTTTTTTAAAACCCAGTTAATTTTTAAAGGAGTAACAGTAAAAAATACCCAATACGGCGTTCCAATTCATACCCTGTTTTACTACTCCCATACAAAGTTTGAAACTTCTTCCCTCGCCCAGCCAAACGCTCACCACCTTCTTCTTCTTCCTCTCTCAGACGCGTCGTCGGCATCGTCCCTTCCATCGACTGTCTCTATTCTGTTCTTCATCTCTCTGTTTTGTTATGTTCTAACTTGAAGAGACTACAATGTCTTTAAATGTTCCTGCTAGTGGTAGTAATCTGAAAGCTGCTGGGTTGAGGACAGATGTGGCATGGAAGCATGGGGTTTCAGTTGATGGGGATGCAAGAAAAATAAAATGTAAATATTGTGAATTGAATTTGAATGCTCTCTTAGATTAGATGGCTAGAGTTAGATTGACTTGAATTTTATTATGAACATATTATGTTTTTGGGTTATTTGCATGTTTATGAACTTTTGAGTTGTGTTATGTATAGGATTTGGTTTCTTATGAATTATGAATATGGATTTTCAATTGAAGTTAGTTTAATGTTGTTATCTAAAGGGTTCTTTTCCTTATCTACACTGTTTTTCATGCATATGTACATGTATAAGTATAATTTTCTACTTTAGTTAGGATCTATCATCCCCCTCCCGATCCTCCCTAGGATCTCGATTTTCACGACATTGCTTCTATCCATTAATTCTTGGTAGGACAGATTCCTTGTACCTCGATATTGACCATCAGTATTACCCCTCTGTGGGCCACCTCCTTGCTTGATCATTCTCTCAAAACATCCTTGTTGCGAGTTCTACAATGAGCTATTTCTAGTAGCTGTAGGACTAGAATTTCTTGTGCTCCTAGTCATAGTTGTGGAAGCAGTGGGACTAGAAAAATTCTTGGTTAACCCAACACACTCCAATTCGTCTCCACAACTTGGGAAATCAAAATCATTTCCTCTCCAACTAAAAATTTCCCCATACTGCTCGTCAGACATGGGTGGAATTTAGAACAGTAAACATCTCAAATTATTGCACTTACTCATCAAACGAGCCGTCTTGGCTCAACACCTTGAGCTGAGAAAATGGGTTATCGGAATGGTGATCAATATATCGATCAAACAGTTATTAGCTAGCTGAACTTGTAACTTCGGTAGAGTGCCTTGTATAGTAAAATAAGCCTCAGCCCTAGAGACCCATCGCACTGGATCGTTGTCGTGCAAAGTAGACAGTTCAATGCTCTTAGCATGAGACGATAATTCTCAACATTAGACTGGCAATAATTCCTATCGACTAAGATGTGTGTTTGTCCGCATTAGTGGCTAGAGTTCCCGTCGTTTGCTTTGCGCGACTGTTGCTATGCTTACCGCTAGCTCTCGAAACATTTGGCGTGCTTCGCTGCAATGGATCCAGTAATCTAGCAGCTGAGCACCATGCTCCTTTAATATCAAGTCGTGCGACCATACCAACTGCTGCTGATTGCTCATCAGTCTCTCCTGAATTTGGAGCAAAGATTTGACAGCTCCAACATGAGCTTCCATCCATGGCTTCATGTCTTTGTGATGCCATTCAAGTGATTATACACTATTTTATCTCAATGAGAGCACCAATTGATAGGAAACGATTTCTATCTCAAATGCGGATATGAACTTAAAACATAGAAATGAAAAGGGAAATTGTTTACTTTGAAATTGAAAGGGGATTACATAAATGAAGAGGAAAGTCAGAAAAGTAAGAACAAATGCTCTCAGTGAAGGAAAAGCTCCTTAGGTTTGAAGCTACAAGTTGGGAATTGCAAACATCACATACCTCCCCCTTATGTCTCCTATTCCTCTCTTTAAACGGATCCCATCAGATATGTTTCTCTCTCTTCTAAATAGTCTTCCCCCTCACCCTTTCATTACATGTTCTTCTTCTAATTAGGGTTTGGGTTGGGCCCACTATCTTATCATCTCCCCCTGAACCTGAGGACGAGGAAAAGCGACATCCATGGAAACAAAAAAGCGACGACTAAAGGGTGATAACATTTATACCCCTTCTTGTTAAGAGCATAATTCACACATTTGACAGCACAGGGATCAAATTTATTTGATGTTGTTGATGGACATGAAGAAAGCTATATAGCCAAAAACACGAGACAATAGACTTTGCATAATCTGAACAAAAGGAAAAAAAGATGTCATGAGCTAAACTGGACTTACATTGTAACACCCTCGCAGAGACTACTGTTGGCGTTCCTATGGAAGACATCGCAGGAGTTGACTCAAAAGAAACTCTGCTAACAAACAACCTATCCTTGAGAGAGGGAGAAGGCACTGAACGCACTGATGAAAAGGTCCACCTAGCATTCCACATATGACCACAGCCTTGACGGCAGATGGCATGAAGACAAGCGGTGGAGCGGCTAAGAACCTTTCCTCTGTGACCCTTGCGGATGGTGAGCGTGGCTTTTTCCATGTGTTTTGTTAGTCATCCATGATGCCTATATGTCCAAACGTCGGAACCATCAGGAAACTCAATGGAAAGGCAGATCCGTAACGTCGGGTGAAGTCTCGGCATCACAGCCTTCTCGGAAGCCAAACATAGAAGCACATGAAAGTGAAACAGGGAAACACGAGAAGGGGGTTGAATTGTGTTTCTTAAAAAACGTTTTAAGCAAGCAAGATGTATAAACAAATCAAATCTAAAACAAGTTTTTGACAAACGTTGAGAATCTTTGTTTTCAATCCCCAACTTAGTAAATAAATAAACTTGACAAGATAAAGATAGAGAAATTCACACAGAGATGTATCCTAGTTCACTCTTTCAAATCGAAGAGCTAGGTCCAATCTCTTCCTCCAAAAGGTTTTTCCACTAAGTCACTTAGCACTTTTCACAAGTTGTTTCCTAGTCACTCCAGAATTTACAACTCCAAGTATTCTACACCTCTCCGGGCTCCAAGTATTCTTTTACACACAAGCCTCTTCAGGTATCCAATCATACCTCTGTTACCTTATGATCTACCTTTTTGTCTTTGGTTAGAATGGACGTTGATCATTCATTTGAAATTTCTTTAGAAGATCTTTAGTGTATTTAGTCTGATGAATGTACACAACCTTTGGGGTTTGTCTCATTTGTAGACCCAAAAAGAATTTGTGTTCTCCCATCATGCTCATTTAGAATTCTTTTGTCATGAGTTTAGAAAATTCCTTGCATAGAGAATCGTTAGGAGACCCAAAAATATTATCATTAACATAAATTTGGACTATTATGAAATTGTCTTTATTTGTTGTCTTAAACAAGGTAGTATCTACTTTTCCTATACAGAAACCATTTTCCATAGGAAAGAGCTGAGTTTCTAATACCAAGCTCTGAGAGCTTGTTTCAATCCATATAAAGCTTTCTGAAGCTTATATACATACTCAGGATGGGAATGATCTTCAAACCCTGGAGATTGCATTACATAGACTTCTTCATTAATTATTCCATTTAGAAAAGCAATTTTAATATCCATTTAATATAATGTTATGTTATGGTGAGCAACAAAAGATAGTAAAATACGTATTGCTTCTAGTCTAGCAACAAGAGCAAAAGTTTCAGTATAATCAATACCTTTTTCTTGAGAATAACCTTGTGCCTATAACCTTGCTTTGTTTCTCACAACTTTTCCATCTTCATCCATTTTATTTCTGAATACCCATTTCGTTCTAATTTTGGATTTTTCTTTGGGTTCTTGAACTAAGGTCCAAACTTTGTTTCTTTTGAACTGATTGAGTTCCTCTTGCATGGCCAAAATCCATCCATCGTCCAAAAGAGCTTCGTCCACTGTTTTTGGTTCTAACTCAGAGATGAAAGCTGAGTCAGCTTGATTTGTGATTGTTGACCTTGTTCTTACTTTGTCACTGGGTTGACCAAGAATTTGATCTTCAAGATGGTAGGTTTTGAATTGCCAAGCTTTCTGATTATCATTTGATGATTGAGGAGTGGACCCATCAGCTTTAATTTCCTCGAAGATTTCCTTGTTTTTGTTGGTTGGACGAAGATCATTCCGATCTAGATCGGCAAAAGATTCGTCCAGCTCTGATAATACTTTATCAGGCTTCTTGTCATCAAATTTAACATGAATAGATTCTTCGACAATTAAAGATCTACAATTATAAATTCTGAAAGCTTTAGATGTTTCGGAGTATCTGAAGAAAATACAATTATCAACTTTGGCATGAAATTTACCTAGATTGTCTTTAGTATTTAATAAAAAACAAGCACATCCAAAAGGATGAAAATATGATATGTTGAGTTTTCGTCCATTGTTCATCATTTACAGACATCAGACATGATACATTTTGATTAGAGAGGTCCTCTAAGTCAATTTTATATACATTGTTTTGCCTCTGACCAGTGAATAAAGTTGACCCATCATCATACTTGACTACACATTTATCTTTGTTGAAAGAAACCACAAATCCGTTGTCATACAATTGGCTTATGCTAAGCAGATTGTGTTTTAACCCTTCAACTAACAATACATTATTTATAGAGGGAGAATTATTCTTACCAATACCCACAATCTTTCCCTTTTGATTGCCTCTGAAGACAACTGACCCTTCAGATTTTGGCTTTAGGTCTAGGAACATAGACTTTTCTCCCGTCATGTGACGTGAGCATCTACTGTCCAGGTATCATGATTGGTGCCCTTTTCCTGCTGTTAAGCAAGTCTGCAATAGAGATTATCATGTTCTTAGGTACCCAGATAGACTTGAGTCCTTTTTGGTTAGTTGTAGGCAGTTTAATAGTTCTAGCGTTTTTCTTGTGCACGCATTTGGACGTGAAGTGTCCATTTTTGCCACAAACAGAGCAGTGCATCACTATATTTATCTCAGTTTTCTTGTAAGAGTTTTTAGATTCTCCTTTTTCACAGCCTATACCAATTTTATCGTGAGGAGATGTATATCTAAGAATTAAATTGAGTTTCTTTGATCCATCAGTAAATTTTGATAAACTATCAGTTAAATATTCAAATTGATGCTCAAGCTTCTCAACTTCACAAGATGCACTAGACTCGGAACTTGAGATTTCAGTTAGACTGATTATCTCTTCTTTTAGCTTTCCATTCTCAGTTTTGACTTTGTCAAAGTCTTTATTGAGTTTGGTGAGTTTTCTTTTAAGTGTCTTATATTCTGAATAAATAATCATATGCTTCTTTGGAATAGTCAGATATTTTTACCTCATCTTCTTCTGTTTCTGCCTCAGAAGAAACACTTGCCATGAGACACATATCTGTTGCTGGTGGGGATGTAGGTGGAGATCTTTCAAGGATATCAATTAAGTTCATCATTCCCCAAGCAGTTGTTTCTTCAGCCAGGGCTTCTCTTCTTGCTCCATGTATACTTCGAAATAGAAGAGCTCTTGCCTCAGAGTCTAGAACAACTCTTCTTCTTTCTTCTGTGGTGCAATTTTCTAGAGGTTTCATAGTGTATTCTCCATTGATGATGACGATAGGACGGAAGGTTTCATCAGTGAGAGACCTCCAATAAGAGTTTAGACAACTTTTGCATTGATTCTTGCTCTTCTTTCTTCTTCTTCAGAACACTCAGCCCTTGGTTTAACCATACGTTCACCATTGATAACGGTAGTAGGACAAAAGCTATCATTAGTGTATGTTCTCCATAGATCATCAACATTTTGCGCTAAGTTGAATCTCATGAAGAGTTCCCTCCACATAGCATAGTCACCTATTCCATAGAAAATTGGTGGTGTGTTTATAGAGAGACCACTAAATTCACTTAAAGGACCAGCTTCAGGATATAGTGTGATTGAAGAGGTAGATTGTTCGTCTTCCTCAGATGATTCTTCAGAAGGATAGTTTTCAGACCAGAGATATAAGTTTGCCTCTTCTTCATTTTCTTCTTCTTTATTGTTGCCATGAGATTCTTGCTTTTCTTTTTGAAGAATTTTTTCTTATCTTTCAGCTGAGGGCACTCAGCCTTGAAGTGACCTGGTTTTTTGCACTCATAGCAAACCATCAGATTTTTGTCTTTGGTTTCACCATGATCTTTGAAATTTTTCTTTGCGAAGGGCTTTTTTCTCATGTTTTTCTTTTTCAGAATACGTTCAAGTTTCTTTGATATGAGAGATAGTTCATCATCATCAGATTCTTCTTCATCATCTTGATCATTTTTATCACTGGACTCATTTGCTTTGAAAGCTTTAGCTGCTGGCTTTCTGAGCTTTTAAGGCAATGATCTTGCCTTTCTTAGTGGGGTTGTCCTTATTAAGCTCCTGCTCATGGACTTGAAGAGTTCCCATAAGATCATCCAAGGTCAAGGTTGACAGATCCTTGGCTTGAGTGATTGCAGTGATGAGAGGTCTCCATTCCTTGGGTAAACTTCTGAGGATCTTTGTAACATTTTCTTTTACTGTGTAAACCTTCCCAAGTGACTTGATATTGTTTATAATAGTTTGGAAATGATCCATCATATCAACAATGGTTTCTCTATTCTCCATTGTAAACATTTCGTATTGACTCATGAGTATTATGATCGTTGAGTCTTTCACTTTAGATGTTCCTTCATGAACATTAGATAGAGTATCCCAGATTTGTTTTGCTTAGTCACACGCATGAATCTTTTGGAACTCATCTGGACCAAGTTAGCACATCAGAGTGTATCTCGCTTTATAGTTTTGCTCCATCTTACTTCGTTCATCATCTATCCATTGAGTTTGATCTTTCTCAGTGCCATCAAAATTGTTGACGATGTGAGGACCATTCATGATTAATGGCCAAAGAGCATAGCTGGTGCTCAAGATGAATCCTTTGAATCTTTCTTTCCAGTAGAGGTAGTGAGTACCATTAAAGAATGGTGGCCTAGTCAAGGAGGCACCTTCAAGAACAGGTTGACTCCCGCTAGGCATCCCTTGTCCTGCCATTAAGCTTTGACTGGATCTTTTCCTCAGGCACGGCTGAATGCTCAACCCAGAGGCTGAGCTTTGATACTAACTGAAAGTGAAACAGGGAAACACAAGAAGGTGGGGTTGAATTGTGTTTCTTAAACCTTTTTTTTTTTTAAACGTTTTAAGCAAGCAGGATGTATAAACAAATCAAATCGAAAACAAGTTTTTGACAAACATTAAGAAACTTTGTTTTCAATCCCCAAGTTAGTAAATAAATAAACTTGACAAGATAGAGATAGAGAGATTCACACAGAGATGTATCCTAGTTCACTCTTTCAAATCGAAGAGCTAAGTCCAATCCCTTCCTCTAGAAGGTTTTTCCACTAAGTCACTTAGCACTTATCACAAGTTGTTTCCTAGTCACTCCAAACTTTACAACTCCAAGTATTCTACACCTCTCCAGGCTCAACCAACCCTAAAATTTTGAGAAAGTTTTTGAGCTTTTTACAAACTCACTAAGTGTGAGAGTATTACAAGATATAATTCTTTGAATCTGTTTGTAACTTTACAAAGATAGAATATGAAAGTTTACAGATCTTTTGACTAGAAAGTAGTGTTTGCTTAAAAGCATTTTGTTGCGAATGAGTTTTCTGTTGTTTGTATCTCTACTTTTTTCTTCAAATGATGGTCTTTTAAATAGTTTTGACTATCTTCCGGATTTCAAACGGTAGAAAACTTGTCCGTTTAGACTCAGTGAAATATCCGTTAGACACATGTCCATTTGCTAACTGTTTTTTGTTAATAGTTGTCCTTTCCTTGTGAGAACAGGGAGGCAACTTTGCTTTTGATAGAATAATAGTGATAGCAGCTTGCAGCAGGTTGAATCAGAGTAGACTGTCCTTTGCTTTTTGGCCGTCATGCTTTCTGCTTTACGTGGCTCGACGTGTACAACTTTGTACCTTGTTTTGCCTTTATGAAAAGATATTTTTCTTTTTGTAATCCAGTTAAGACTTTTGATAATTGTGCAACGTCATCTGCAAACCAAAGTTAGTGGACGCACAAGTAATATAAAAAATTGGACACATAATATACTTTGTGACATCTGGACGTAAAACACTTAACCTTTAAGAATAAGGCCCAAGTACCAGTTGGACGAACCACAGACTTATACCATTGGACGCAAAGAATGCTTTTGAGCTTATCGTCCAGTATGAGCTAGATATAACTTTGGACGTTGAAGCTTAGTGCTCTTTTAAGAATATATCTGAAGTCAGAGACAAAGAAAAGGTCTTTTGACCTTATGAATTAGTAGCAACCGATCTTCAATTATTTTCATAAGCATACAATAATTTTGTTAATCATTAAAACTTTTAGGGGTCATAAACCATTTCTGTTTTGGTTCTAACAGCACACAACAATACAATAAAAAGTAATGAGGTGAGATTCTCATTCATCAACACAACATATAGTAGATGCGAAAACAGTATGACATATATACGACATACAAGAGGTTCAGGTGGACATTCCGGAGTGACCAAGATCGCTGAACTCACAGCTGGAGGGACACAAGTGCTTTCTCACAACTGGAGGGGCTCAGGGAGGCAGTGCTTACTCACAGTTGGAGGAACCACTGTTGCACTTTCTTGAGAACAAGTGAAACCAGTAACCTGAACTACCGACTCAATGTCCTTACAGTTGGTGGGCAACCTTCCTACCTTGCGAAACGACTACTCTCATAGTTGAAGGACAGTGTTCCCAAGTGTAAGGATGTTGTAGATTGGCCAATAATCGTGTAGCCTCAGTTGTGCTTGTAGAATAGGCGATGATCCTTAGTGGTGATAACCTGGAGGTTGACTGTTGTGGTGATTTCGGGAGATGGCTGTGCTTATTGTGTGTGCGTGTTGGCATGTTATGTTCTACGTGTTTTCCCTATGCATAATAGTTGTAGAGTTTCTTACTGGTGCATGTTGTTTTTCCTGTTTTCTTTATATGCGTTGTTCGGGTCGTGATCCGAAGTCGGAGGTTCTAGCTGGCTAACAGGGCTGCTGCATTGGGTGAACGCTAAAGCGAAGTTAGATCCTTCTTCGGCAACTAGGTTGACAGTGGTGCTTCTCGAGCAGAGGAGGAGACCTCGGAGGTATCCTTAAGTCTTCTGTAGTGTTTGTATCACTGCCAGTGGGGCGTCTTTTTGTGTATATTGTTTTTACGTCATGGCTTCCAGGCAGAGCTCTGATGCGAAGTTTCAAGTTGTTATATTTTCTTATATGTGTAAGTTTTAAATAAGCTTTTTCTTGTATGTTGCATGGTATCGGATCTAGTAAGCTTAAGGTTTGGGAGCGTCACAGGTGGTTGTTTGGACAAGGCGAGGACACAACTGGGTAGAGATGAGGACGGTGAGTCAGGCGTTGGATGCGGCAGCCAATTGGGCAGTGAATGCACTGGTGGAAGGGCGGTGCGTGGATCTACACCCACTGAACACATGCAAGTGTGAGCCCGCATTGAAGGTCATTTGGCGGCAGCCATTTTGGTTGGCCAGAAAAAGGGACAACAGTCCGTCCTGTAAGTTCGCTGGTTGTAGAAATGGCAGCAATAGGCAGCAGACGGTGGTGGGAAGCAGTGGTGACCGGAAAGTGTGATTAAGGCGCAACGAACTGAGAATGAATGAGCCACGACCCACGATGAAGGTGTCAACTGCAATGAAGGTAGGTTAGGGTTGAATGTTGAAGTAGAATCTCCAAGATGGGTATTCCAACTTGGAAAAAAGGTTGAATATATGACGGAATAATTTTCCCTTTACAATGATCGAAATTTGAAGTACCTGGTAAAATTATCTGATCAACTAGCTTATAGATATAAAACAACATAAAATTATCTGTTGAACTAGCTTATAAATATAAATATAATATAAATGAAATGACATGTTGATGTGATTTTTTTGAGTTTAATTGTTATACACTGACAGTGTAAAACATTTTTATATAGACATTCAATCATAAATTTACACATTAGTAAAAAAAAATTGACTTCTATCTTAACTACCTTAAAAGTCATCCATACCATTATTGGTGATTGGTTGACAGTATACAAAAATTTAAATTGTCAGTACATAGAAATTAATCTCTTTTTTATATAAGTTTTATTTGTTTTGTAGACAAATATGTATTCTCTATTATTTTTTAACGTGGTATAAATTCACATCTATAGATTGTATGTGTAATTTTTATAATTCAAAGACTATCTTTTTTAAAAAGTATTATTTACTCTTTTTAGTGTAAAGTAGGAGTTTCGTCAAAATAATATGGGTAAAAATTAAAGAAAAGTTAATAAGCTATAAACTATTTAAAAGAAAAGCTAATGCGATAAACTTATTTACCATATACCTCTACTTTGGTCAAACAAACATATAAACTAGTCAAATAAGATATAAGTTTATACCACAAAAGTAAGATATAAGTTTGTTTATTTGACATTTGACTTGCCAAACAGAACATAAGGAGAAAATAACTATTGACCTAAAATATAGCAAAAAAATAAGGTAAGAAATAATCTATCCTAATAACTGTACAATCTACAGCAACTACAAGATATTATAATTTTAACAAAGACATTTCAGCAATGCCCATTTTTTAATATAGGCTGAGAGCCAAAGAATGATAAGAGTGTTAAGTAGAGCAAGTAAAGAAACTCAAGTTTTATAGACAGCAATGTTAGTAAGTAGAAATATGGAATCTCCACTAACGATGCTAACTTAATCATTAACCCCATGGTTTGAACTTTTGTTGTGCTCAGTGATGAGGATATTTAATTTCAACCAAGATTTAGCTGCTAGCAGCCCGTAAGGAATTAGAATTAGGTTAATGCTTGAGGGTACGAATAAGAAATTCTTCTCTTTCCTCAATTCTAAGTTTCCCTTTCCACCAACTAATCAATTACGCTAATTCTGATTGGTTAAAACCACTTTGGTCGAAATTCATACCAAAAACTATTGTACCAATAGAGGCATTTTTCTCTATGATCATAAGTTGATCTGGTGCCTATATAGGTCAAAGTTGATATCTGATTTTGTACTTTTGCGTTATTAATATATTCATACTAGAAGATTTGACATTGGTTTTAATTATTTTAAATTTTAACTTCGGGCTTTATTGTTAAAGGAATGTGCTCAAGATATAACAGTAGATGTTGCTTTACCTTTCTTTAGGATGCAAATTCATCTAGTGGCTTAAGAGTTAAGATTATTGTTTACATCCAATATTGCAATAACTTCGTAATATTGCAAACAGATATTGGACACTCGGTCAAGGCAATAATTCCTCGAAATTTTGAGGGGTTCATTCCTGCTTTGTTGAGCTATGGTCTCCATTTAGGACATTATCCGCAACTAATTCAGGTCAACCTGAGGAAAAGCGACTTGTAAGGTATGTGCAAGTTCTATTTTAGTTGAAAGGTCCTCTTCAAATTTGGGTTTCATTCTTACTCTGAAATTTCTTTTGCTTGTATCAGTTTCACGTGTGGATTTACATAGATGATCCAGTTGTTGCCTGACGGAGCCTGCACAATGAAGGGAATGCAAAGTTACCGACCTCGTTGATTGTGTACTGAAAACAGATTGGCATTGTTAACCGTGTTGGTGGGTTAGAATCTTGTATAGTTGGTGTCTCCTTAAATCGTTTAATATTTCAGTGTTGGCAAATGTGTATTTGGCGTGGCACTGTAAATTACATGGGATGGATTGTATCTTTGTCGGGAAGAGTGAAGCTTTTTGTCCTGTTCGGTGCGCATGTAAGGCCTATATTATACTTGATTTTAGCTAAAGATTTTACAATGCTTATAGAAATATGATCCAGTTATTTGAACGTCAAAATTGAACAACAAAATTCGATAACATTTTTTATAGTTAATGCAATTCAAAATCGTAATTAATGAAGCGTTGAGTTTGGTTAATGGATATATATAAGGTATCGCAATTCATTAATCATCCAGTAAACTTCATTAATTACAACTTTGAACGTTATTAACGATTTTCAGATGTTCAAAATTTTGAAATTCACGTATATATTTTAACACCTGAAAATCATGGTGAATGACGTTCAAAATCGTGGTTAATGAAGTTCAGTGGATAGTTAATAAGTTGCGATACCTTGTATATTCATTAACCAAAATCAACACTTCATTAACCACATTTATGAACTGCAATAACCACGAAAAATGTCGAATTTTGAAGTTCAAATAGCATCTTATAAAAATATGTCGAGCATCCAAGCCCCATAATAATGATTGGTGGTAACAGGTCATGCCTGTTTTATTGTTCTAAAAAATTGCATTTTGGTCCTTTCCTATTTTTGTCGTGTTTTCCTGTTGCTTTTGGCCATTGAAATCTTGCGGTAGTTTTTGCGGTGGTAACATTATGTCTTTTTCAATTTCTACTCGTTTTTTGCTCCAAGGTGACATGGTTAATTAGTGTAGAATTGAAAATGTATGAATAATTCTGCAGGAGAACTGCATTTCATGTTCAGTATGGCGAATTGTGGTTTGTGGAAGAAATCCCTAACTGGGAAGAAAGAGTCGGTAATGGGGAAAGGAGGGAAGAAGAAAATGCCTTACCTGACTTTTTTCAAATCTTTTTATTTTGAAATTATTATTGAAATATTTTAAGCCGTTGGATTAATTATTTTCAAAGATCTAGATTTGGTGTAACTCTTTTAGCACAAATGCACAAACAAAAGTGAGAGAGTCAATCTTAGCCATTAAAACAATACATGGATATATTTTGAAAAGATATGAATGCTAGAAAAAAACTTCTCTAAAGGATTTACAAATGATAGAGAAGAGACGAGAGTTTGCTTTAGAGATTTTGCTTCTTGGATATTTCTTTCGAAATGTGTCTTATCTCGCATTGCTCTATGTTGTTCTCCGTCTTGCAAACTTTCTCAAGGTCTTATTATGTGAGACATTTATTCGACTTTGTCTTCTTTTGGAATTGCTTTTCTTTAAATGTCTTGAGTGACCATTGTTGCTTAATTTAAGAGTGTTGTGCAAATGTGTAAGTGTACACAGTCCAACAAGTAATAAAGAGAGAGTAAGATCGTTCTCATGAGGATTAAATTGAGTTATAATTAATCACAGTTCTCTAATCAATATTCTATTTACCAAAGATCTTAAGGAATCAAATAAAAAGGTAACCAAATTAGAGGGAACATTTTCCGGATTCGGGACGATATAGAAGGTTGGTTGAGAAACTGGACTATCTCACATTGACTCATCCAAACATCTGTTTTGCAGTCAGTGTGGTATGTCAGTATCTAAATTCACCTTGTCAAGGACACTAGGATGCAGTCATTCACATTCTAAAATATATCAAGGGCGCTCTCAGAAATGGCCTTCTCTATGAAGATAAAGGAGGTTGTTAGATATTCGAATGCCGATTGGGCAGGTTCTCTAACTCATAGAAGATTCACTTCTCGATACTGTGTTCCTCGATGGTAACTTGATATCATGGAAATTCAAGAAATAGAATGTTATCGCAAGATCGATGTCGAACCAGAGTATAAAGACACTGATGTGTGGGGCTATAATGCTGCCCACCTTTGAAGCTCCATTGTTGTTAAGATCGCGTGCTAAATCGCAAGGCACAACTTTTCAAAAGCCACGTGGAACACGTCCTCAGCAGTTGGGACCCAACCATAGAGAGAAAGTGATGAGCTAGCATTTTGTCTTTAATGAGTACACTCTTCAGAAGCTACAACATCCTAGAGCATTTCCGTCCAGTTATCTTCTGATTTCAAGTAATTACTTGATCACAACCAAAATACACATCAACTACAACTAATTAAAAGAAAAAGGTCTTAAAACCCTACAATTACCACATAACAGATCAAATCGTAAATTAAACTAAAACACACTCAATACACAACTAAATCACTTTAAGACTTCACAAAAATTAAGCTAAGGAAGGTTAAATAACTATTATTTCTAAGAGTTATTACACCCCCAAACTTGATTCATCGTTGGTCCTCAAGCAACGGAAAGAAAAGAAACAAAAAAAAAAACACTAAAAAGAACACACAAACAACCACTTGACCTAGAAGATATAAAACAAACAACCAACTCAGCCTTGCCGTTCTTTTCATAGCAACCCTCAGACTAACACAACACACAAACTCCTTTTGCCTTATAGATTCATATTCACCTCAATTCAATTCCAATATGTGTGTCCAGCCCTAGAATCGTTTTCTGGTTTTCCAAAGCAACCCATTATACTCAGATTAACCTTTGACCCAAAACTGATTTGACTTACTCCTTTTCAAATCATGGGTTCAATACACGAAATGCTACAACATAGAGGGGTATTGAACTCAAAGATTGCAGATATTTCTCTAGTAGCTTACATGATCTCAAAGGGGTGCTTACTTCATATGAGCAAACAATTCCACAGCAACCCTTCAGCCTGAAAGGGGTACCTTTTTACAGCTACCCTTTTTACTTCATATGCTTTTCTTTTGGATTTTCTCTTCTTTTTTTTTAGAAATTATGCATTAGCAGGTGTGTGTCACTTCCAACCCAAGTCAAAGATATGTCAACTGTTCTCTACACCCCCCAAACTTATGCTTTTGCACAATGTGCAATTCACCCACTTGCTATCCATCTAGGAGTAAGCTTCATCAGAATCAGATGTTCAGCTTCTTTTTTTCTCCCAGATTACCCCAAATTACCTTCTTCGATTAAGGGCGTGTGTAAAGAACAATTTAAGGTTTCCACTTTTGTATAAGGCCAAAGGTTCACTACACAACAAAAGTTTATCATCATTGGGTGCTATATCAAAACAACAAAGACTTCATTGATTACTTTTCAAAATGACCCCATCTGCAGCCTCACCCAACTACTGTGTGGCAATGTCCCCCACTGCCAACAAAAAGTTTGCAAACGACCAGGTGTTATAAAGGTTGAATAAGATATGGACGCAAAGCCAGAGTGAGAGAGGGGGGCGAACCAGAGAGTGGAAACGAAAATGAAAAATAAATCAGGTGTAAATAATGTATAATAAAATCTGGTGGGATTACTTGATGCAATGAAATTAAACATGATGCACGGTGATCGACATGTATTGCTCTCACGCTAGAACGAGCACTAAAACTAAGACAACAGTAGAAGTCAGTTGTCAAAGCCAAGCAGTTAGAAAAACGGAAAAAAGTACAACAGTAATATACTATACACATGGAAAAAGTTATTTGAGAGAAAAAAAAACCAAGCTTATAGAAATCACTTATTAGTTGAATCATACGGTTGTCTCAAAGGCAATGAAATCGAGCTTTTTCCTCTATAATATAGAGTGAAGGTCCAAATTGATCCCTGAAAAATTCGATGACCCACTTTTAGTCCCTAAATAAAATAAATTAATCATTTAGTTCAGAAGGTTTACAAACGCGCGACACTTTAGTCTTTGGGTCCAGTTCCAACGTCTATTTACTTGCCTACACGACCCATTAACCATCCTACCTGGCTTGTTAGTGATGCTGCGTAGCCTATGAGGAATTTCCTCTGCGGAAAACAAAGAAATGAAAAAACGTGCATAATTTCAAAACCCAAATACTTGAAAGTTATGCATTTTTCTCACTTTTCATTAATTTTTCACAGCAGAAATTTGTCATAGGCCACACAGAATCACTAACGGACCAAGAAAGATAGTTAATAGACACGTAGGCAAGTAAATGGACATCGGAACTAAATTTAGAGACTAATGTGTCCTGCGTTTGTAAATTTGAGGGATTAAATGGTTAATTTATTTTTTTCAGGGACTAAAAGTGGGTCCCCGAAATTTTTCAGAGATCAATTTAGGCTTTCACTCTAATATTTGTAAGGATAAAAAATAAAATACTTCTCCCAACTGGGTTTCCCTGCACTACATACAACTATGGATGTCAATAATGCAAAGCCAACTTTTCGTAATCTTAGGGGGCTGGAAAGATAAAACAAGTCAAGATGATCATATTAAGCTATGGAATTTGCGCTATGTCCACCAAAATTTTGTGGAGTGATTGTGGCTTGGAGAAGAATGGACAGTGGTCACTGCCTTTTATTTTGAAAACTCCTTCAGGTGGGTTTTCCCTCACTAACTTCTCTTGGACATCTGGTGAAAGCGCATGATCATCGAGTGTTTGAATATAAAAACGGCGGCCAGTACCATATTTGTCAGGAGATAAAGACAGCTCCTCCATGATTGGACCAAGAGGGCTAGGTCTCAAGGAAACCATGGCTAAAGCAACATCCTGAAATACAACTCATTTCAAATTTTATAAGATACATATATTAGTAGAATCAATAAGGTTGGGATGGAAATAAAGGTAATAATAAATACTCATGAGAACAGACAAGGAAAACTGTAGAACCTAATTCAAGTTGTTACAAGCTGTGCACAAATTTCCGGATAAATTGCAGGGTTTTAAACGTGCTAATAAAAGACTCGAAGATTAAAGGATTCCATCATCCTTGACATTGAACTCAATTTACATCACTCAATTAGAAAAACAATAAATTAATATGGTACAGTTCTATCTTATTTGAATAGAGTTATGACCCCAATCCTTCAGGTGTAACAAGGAAAGATAAAGATTCCAAGATATGTTTCAGAAACCCAATGCCCACCACATAGATATTACGAAATTTGAAACATTCTAGGTGATTGTCCAGAGTTATGTCAGAGAATTATTCCAAAACGAAAATAAAATAAAAAATAAAAGCATATTTGGATGTCAGAAAAAAAAAAAATTAAATGCCCAACTTAACATAAAAAAACAAACAATTAATATATATGAACAACTTCACCCATACCTGAAAGTTGAAACATAAAACATAGTCGAATTAGAATGCCAATACTTCCAAGCTGGGTCTCAGCATAAGCATAGTAGAACAAGTATTCTAACTACTCAATGAGGGACATCTACAGAACGATAATCTACTGAACAATAAGCTACAATGCAATAACTAGTAATACAAGTTTCTAACACTCCTCCCTCAAGCTGGAGCACATAGGTATATATGCACCAAGCTTGTTGCACAAATAACTTATACGAGGACCTCTTAGAGATTTTGTGAAGACATCCACTAGATGATAATTAGAATTGACAAAGCTAGTAATGATATCTCCGAATAGGATCTTTTCCCTGAAAAAGTGACAGTCTACCTCGATGTGTTTGGTCCTCTCATGAAAAACTGAATTGGAGGCGATAAACAAAGCAACTTGATTGTCACATGAGTGCCATCCGCATCACTTCCCCGAATCGAAGTTCTTAAGAAGTTGTTTTAACCAAATAAATTCACGGGTGGCAAATGCCATGGCTCAGTATTCTGCTTCTACACTTGATCTTGCAACCACATTAGGCTTCTTACTTTTTCAGGATATCAAGATGCCCCCAATGAGAATACAATACTCAGAAGTGAATCGTCTATCAGTTGGAGAGCTTTCCCAATTGGCATCTGAATATCCAACTAACTATGTATGTCCCTTATCTTCATAGATGAACCCGTTTCCTGGAGCTCCTTTAACATATTCAAGGATACGGATTACAACATCCCAATAACCCTTGCACGGGGAATTCAAGATCTGGCTAACCACACTAACAAAGGAAATCCCTAAACGTGTGACTATTAGGTAGTTTCTCGACTTGTCTTCTATACCTTCCAGGCTTTGATAGAGGCTCGCACTGATGTGGTAGAAATTTGACATTGGGATCCATAGGAGTATCGATAGGATTAGCATTCAGTAAGTTCCGCAAGAATATCCATAGCATATTTCCTTTGTTAAATAATCATACCATCCTTGGACTGCCCTACTTCAGTTCCCAAGAAATATTGGAGTTTACCAAGATCTTTGGTCTGCAAGTGACGACAGAAGTGTTTTATTTACCTGAAGTATGCCATGGGAATCACTACCAGTGATCACAATGTCGTCCGCATATACAATCAAATAGATACAACCTTGGGTTGCGAGGTAGTAGAACAAAGAATGGTTGGCTTCGCTCCAAATCATATCAAACTATTGAACCACACTACTGAAGTGAACAAACCAAGCCCGATGGGACTATTTGAGGTCATATAAAGATTTGTGAAGACGATATTTGCAAGTAAGATGAGCATGAAAAATCAACTTGAGAGAAGGATGAATGGTGGACTTAATGACACTGCACAGCTGGGCATCAATCTTCTCCCACCAAAAATGCTCAGTAGCAAGCACATATTCGGACTTTTTGGTGAGATGGTCTGCGAACCCTTGACCTTTAAGCCACAACTTGATACCAAATGCCTATGTTGCATAGTTACTGCTACCGAGTTTGTCGTTAGAGAGAGGATCACTAACATAATTGAAAACAGAGGACTCGGCAACTGTAGTGTCCTGTTGGGGATCTGAGGCAAAAGCACCAACCATGGGACAAATCATAAAAGGCCAAAAATGGAAAAAAGGATGGTACCTGAACTTGTTCAAGAAAAATCGCTCGTTAACTTAGGGCGTGATTGAAGAAGGGGGTCAGATCCTCGTAGAGGAGAGCAAGGTGAGTTGAATGGGACCAACGACATCTGGAGAGGACACTAGGCGTGCTGCCACAAGCGATTGAGATGGGCAGCGCATGGAGAAAAATGGGTCACACCGTGGCAGGCATGCTTGGGCTGAACTTCGAGGGTCCGGCCAAACAGAGAGAGATGACACGTCTGGGGTGGTCATTGGACAGAAAAGCCGATAGAAGAATCGTCAGAGAAGGGGAAACATACACGATTAGAAAGCTTAAGGAATACTACCGGAGTGATGACACAGCGGGAAGGGGCCGACAAATTGGAAGGAAGAGACGGTCGAGTAGACACGATTAGTAAGGTTGCCTCTCTTTTGGCTCCAGATACTATGCTAAGATAAAAATAGAAAAGAGATATACATGATGTTGAAAACTATGTTTAAATTCATGTACTTAGGAAATTTATAAAGCTATACTTGTTTTTATTTCTACTAGAGGTGTTCATGGGTTCGGGTCAACCTGATGACCCAACCCAAATCGATGCATTTGGTTCGGACTTTTTCCTCCTTCGGGTCCAACTCGACCCTACCCAACCAAACTCGAGCTGGTTTGGATTGTGTGACGGATTTATCACTTTCAAACCCGAGACCCGACCACCCGACCCGTACACCCATATTTTTATTAATTTTATAAAAGAAATGACTTTATCACTTTAAGTCTTTCCCTTTCACTCAGCCTTCTCCACCAAGGTTTATCACTTTCACTCTCCACGACTCCATCGCCGCCTTCTCACCCTCACTCAGCCATCTCCGCCGACGGTCCGCCGCCTCACGCACACACTCATTCCTCTCCACCGTTCGAGTTCCTTTCTCCATCTTCTGTGCCATTCGAGCTCTCTGTCTCCGTCATCGGCTTTGCCTGGTATGCCGTCATCTTTCTTACGAACGTTGTTTGAGCTCTCTATGTTGTTGATGTTAGGTTTCTGTTGGAATTCGTAGTATTGTAATTAATCATTAATCATTAATAGCAACTGGTTCATGTACATAGGAACCATCATGTACTTAGGAAATAGATACTTAGTTATTACTTAGTTATTGCCTTGTAAATGTAAACAGCTTTTAATTCCTAGTGTGTATAAATATAGTAGCTGCTAAGTGTATTTTTCACTTAAGCAATCCATCATAACCTTGTGTCCATTTTTCTCTCCCAATATTGAAGTTAGTATCAGAGCAGGCTAGTCCTGCGTCTATTCCAGTCTAGTCCCAGGAGTCTCTGCCATCTGGTTCAGCAGAGGCACCCCATGAAATAGCCTTAGAAGACTCCGACCAGCCAGACCACCAAGAGCCGTCACCAGAAGCCCTGCCACGCGCCTCCACGCGCCGCCCTACGGCCACCGGAATCTTCCGCTGCTTGTCCAGCACTGGTTGCCGGCCTCTCCTCTTTCTATCTAGGGGATCAATTTTTCGATTCTCCAACATCTTGACAAGTGGGTCTCCTCCACTTTGATGCTCTGTTCTTGGGCGTTTTTTTCTCTCCGTTCAAAAACTTTCCATCTAGAAAACTTGGGTTTGGTTGCTTCTTTTTTTTAGGATGACCTCTGAATTCCAAAATGATTTCTCCCATGGCTTCTCTGGTCACAATAACCGACCCCAATGTTCCTATTGTAAGCGGATGGGACATACTCAAGACAAGTGTTATTCCCTTCATGGTTTTCCCGAGAAATTAGCCAATGTGTCCCAGTCTCTCTAGCTTTAGAAAAGGGACAAATCAAATTTTTTTGGGCCTCAACAGACATCCTAACTAACAACGGTGGTCTCTACTCCTCTCCCCCATCTCAGACCAAAAGAAACCCATCAATTTGCTCGATCCTCTCAGCTACTGTAACATGAATTTAAAAAATGGAAAGGTAGTATTGAATGGTAGACAAACTTGTACAGGTAATGCGTCCTCCAACCAAAAAGAAGTATGCACCTTTCCAACTATCTATACAATTTTAGATCTTTTGAAGCACCAGATACTAAATCAATTATTTAATTACCCTTAAACCAAAAAAATTAGAGAATAAAATAGCCCCTCTAGTTATTTGTATTTAATATTTGTGATAACCTCCCCACCCCAAACCCGTTCTTTTTTCCTCCCATGTTATATAAATGACAAGTAGTGACCTATAAATGACCCCTGTATCTTTTTCAGCATTTCCAATCATATTTAAAATTTACTAGAAGTGGCACATCTACACTGTCATTGATAATACCAATAATGTGATAACAATATATAGTATTACTCTTCTTGAGAAGCTTTTCACTTAAACTTTTTAGCAAGTATTTATCAGCACAGTAATACATTTCAGATTAAACTAATTAATACTTTTTATATCTTTTAACTTCCATTGAAATTATTGATTCTGCAATAAGTTTTATATACTTATAATTGAAAGAGGGAACAAGTATTTTCTGAATTGCTTGTGTGTTGAAAACACACATAGCATAGTGGTAATCTATTTATACACTAGAGGAATTAATTACAACTATGATAATTACAAGATAACTAAATGAGATAACTATTCCCCAAGTTCATGAACTAGAGGCTACATGAATCTAATTAATTACAATAGCTATTTCCTAAGCTATTAATGATTTGTTCATGAACCTTGGACAATGGTCTGCTGATTCCAACACTCCCCCTCAAGCTGCAGAATGGATATCTATCATTCTTAGCTTGCAAGTAAGTTGGTTGAATTGTTCCGTTGGTAAGCCCTTAGTCAACACATCTGCCAGCTATTGCCCAGAGGGAATGTAGGCTGTTGTTATCAATCCACTATCCAACTTTTCCTTGATGAAGTGTCGGTCTATCTCAATTTGTTTTGTCCTGTCATGTCGAACAGGATTATGAGCAATACTGATAGCCGATTTATTGTCACAAAACAAATCCATAGGGCCTTCATACTTTATCTTCAAGTCATCAAGCACAATTTTCATCCATAACAGCTCACTGACTCCATGTGCCATAGCTCTAAATTCTGCCTCTGCACTTGATCGAGCCACTACACTTTGTTTCTTACTTCTCCAAGTAACAAGATTCCCACACAAGAATGTGCAATAGCCTAATGTGGACCTTCTATCACTCACTGAACCTGCATAATCTGCATCAGTATAAGCCTCCATATTCAAGCTTCCACCTCTTTTGAACAAGAGACCTTTTCCTGGAGTGGCTTTGAGATACTGCAGAATACGTTCTACAACCTGTAAGTGTCTCTCCCTCGAATCATGCATGAACTGACTCACAACACTGACTGCATATGCTAAATCTGGTCTAGTGTGTGCCAAGTAAATCAACTTCCCCACTAATCTTTGATATTGGACCTTGTCAACCTTGGTGCTCTCCTCTTCGGTGCTTATCTTGTGATTCTGCTCGATGGGAACACTTGTAGGTTTGCATCCAAGTTTGCCTGTTTCCTTCAAAAGGTCAAGCACATACTTCCTTTGAGAAATGAAAATGCCTTGTTTTGAGTAGGCCACTTCAATCCCCAAAAAATATTTTAATTTTCCAAGATCCTTCATCTCAAATTCCGCAAATAATTTTTCCTTGAGCAGTTGTCTCTCAACTAGATCATCTCCAGTAATGATAATATCATCCACATAACCAAGAAGTATAGTCAATTTTACTCCTTGTGAATGTTTGAAGAAAAGTGTATGATCTCCTTGGCTTTGCTTGTAGCCAAGGCATACCATTTCTTTTGTAAATCTTCCAAACCATGCTCGGGGAGACTGTTTTAGCCCATATAAAGCCTTCCTCAATCTGCACACTTTGTTTGTTCCACTTGTGGGACCAAATCCTGGAGGAATCTCCATGTACACCTCCTGCTCTAAGTCTCCATGCAAGAAGGCATTTTTGACATCAAACTGATGTAGTTCCCACCCAGAGTGGGCAGGAAGAGAGAGTAAAATACGAACAGTGTTCATCTTTGCCACTGGAGCAAATGTCTCCTCATAATCGATGCCATAGGTCTGAGTGTATCCCTTTGCCACTAGTCTTGCTTTATACCTGTCTAGTGTACCATCTGACCGGTACTTTACAGTGTAAATCCATCTACACCCCATCGGTCTCTTTTCTTTTGGTTTCTCAACAATTTCCCATGTTGCATTCCTTTCCAGAGCTTGCATCTCCTCATTCATGGCTTGAACCCAATTCTTGTCCTTCAATGCTTCTTGTACTGCTCTAGGGATTCTTATAAAGTCAATGACTGCAATAAAACTCTGATGCTGCAAAGAAAGGTTTGTGGAGGAAACAAATTTGGAAATAGGGTACTTAGCAGAAGACCTTTTCCCTTTTCTTAATGCAATAGGTAAGTCATCATCAATGTTTGGATCACAATTATCCAAAGGAATAGGTTCAGAATGAATGGGACTAGTTTTTTCAGTACTCACCATGGGTTCGGATTCTTCGAGTTGCGGTTGGACTAGTTCGAGTTGTTTTCTCCTTTGATACACCACTTTTGGCGAGCTTGCTCTAGTTCGAGCAATTCTTTCAGGTTCAGGTGAGTGACCGTCAAAAGGAGCTAATTTCTGTGTATCAGAAGGCATACCAGATAGTTGAACCAAGGGAATGTTATTGTCTAGAACATCTCAGCTTCCAAATCAGTAATGTTCTCCCCTTGAAGCTGAGAGGAAAAATATGATTGACTTTCTTGAAAGGTGACATCCATGGAGACATACACTCGACGAGAGGAAGGGTGATAACATTTGTATTCCTTTTTGTCAGGAGCATAACCAATGAAAATGCATTTAGTAGCACAAGGGTCAAGTTTGCCTCAATGCTGACGATGGACATGAACAAAAACAACACAACCAAAAACACGAGATTCAAGACTTTGCATAATAGGAGCAGAGGGCAAAAATGATTTCATGACATTAACAGGACTAACACCCCCAAGAATTCTAGAAGGAATTCTATTTATTAGATAAGCAGCAGTTAAAACAGCTTCCCCCCAGTATGACTTCGAACTGACATTTGGAATAACAATGACCTGGTCATTTCAAGCAAGTGTCTGTTTTTTCTTTCAGCAACCCCATTTTGTTTGGGAGTATCAACACATGTGAGTTCATGAATAATACCTCGTTCTTTAAGAAAGGTAGCAAGACTTTGATTCACATATTCTCTAGCATTATCAGACTGCAATCGCTTAATAGTTTTTCCAAACTGAGTATGAATCATATGATAAAACTGGGTGAATAATTTGTACACATCAGATTTATCTTTCATCAGGAATATCCAAGTGACACGAGTGCAATCATCAATAAACGACACAAACCATTTTGCACTAGAAATATTAGTAATGGTAGCAAGATCCCAAACATCAGTATGGATAAGGGAAAATGGTTCATCACTTCTATTAGCACTTGAAGGAAAACTTACCCGATGGTGTTTGGAAAATTCACAAACATCACAATGAAAGGACTCAACTGATTCTTTTAAAAACAAAGAAGGAAACATGGACTTAAGCAGAGTGAATGGGGGGTGCCCCAGACGCTTATGTTGGAGCCAAATTTGGGAGGAACAAGACTTGGATTGATGGCAGAAATGTTGCAACTTCACACCAGATTCACCCGAAGTTTCCATCTCAAGGTAGTACAACCCTCCCTGTTCCTTGGCAAATCCAATCGCCTTCCCCGTAGTAATATCCTAGAATACACAATGAGAAGGGGAAAAGGTTACAACGCAATTCAGGTCTTTGGTAAGTTTATGTGTAGAAAGAAGGTTAGATGAAAGTTTAGGAACATGAAGCACATTTTGCAAATTTAGGAAAGTACTAAGTTTAATATTACCAAAACCCACAACCAATGTATGAGAGCCATCAGCTACGGTTATGTGATGATTAGCCATTGGGATTTGATACGATGCAAAATGGTAAGAATAAAAAGTCATGTGATCAGTGGCACCAGAATCAATAATCCAAGAATCCTCAGGAACCGTACCAGAAGCATGAGAGAACAGAGAACATAGATTCTTACCATTCATGGCATTAGAGCAGGAGCCGAAAGAATTACTGAGGGAATGAAGAAGAGTTTTTGGACATTCCAATTCCTGCTTACTAAGGGATTTTTCGTCAGCCATGAAAAAAGAATGAAACAGAAGAATGAACCAAATGAGTCCTTTCAAACAATAGCAACAATTTCAGTGTTGAACCCAACCGACCCCTGAAACAGGATAAGGGAGGGCCGGCGACCTGGTCTGTGAAAACGGCGTCGCAAAAGCAGCTCGGGAAGGTGGCACATGGAGCTCACGTGCCGACAGGAGCCGGCGCGTGGAGGCGCGTGCAGCGGCTTCCGGGGGTGGGTCTTCTGGGTTTGGCGGGTCGGAGCTTTTTGAGGAGGTTGGTGTTTGCTGTTTGGTGAAAAAATGGGTAAAAAGTTGGGTTGGTGCTTGAAGAGGCGTTGGGACTGGTTCAGTTTTCAGAATGGAGGCGCCAAATTTCAGAACAGAGCAATGAAGGCTCTGGAATGTGCAATGAAGGCACAAGAAATGAAAAGGTCCTGCAATGAAGGCAAGGCACCTTAGGATGCTCAGCAATGAAGGTTGAGGCAGCGGAAAAATGATGAAACAGAGACTCCCAAGGATCAGGAGCTCTGATATCAAATTGAAAGAGGGAACAAGTATTTACACACATAGCATAGTGGTAATCTATTTATACACTAGAGGAATTAATTACAACTATGATAATTACAAGATAACTAAATGAGATAACTATTCCCCAAGTTCATGAACTAGAGGCTACATGAATCTAATTAATTACAATAGCTATTTCCTAAGCTATTAATGATTTGTTCATGAACCTTGGATGGTGGTCTGCTGATTCCACACTTATTTTTTCGCCCTCCACACAACAACAACCTTTAAAAAATAAGAGAAAGAAAATGAAAGGGGGGTAATAAAACAGTTTTTTAGTTCCTAAACATTACTATCTATGAAAGTTGTGCAGCTTTAATTATCTCGCTTATAAACAGTCAAGATGCAGAAGCTATAAATTTAGAAGGCTAAAACTTAGAAATAGATGTCAATCCCCATACCTTTGCTGGGGATTGGTTAAAATATAACCCTTTCATCTGCTCTTTCTCAAACATAAATCCTGTAGGGGGCTTTTCTTTACCATTCCCATGGATCAAAAACTTCGATTCTTGCATAAAATGTTCAGCAGATCCAAGCTGCAGTGTAGATAATTTGTGAAAACAATTATAAGCTCTTCCACGTAAAAATGAAAAATGAGATAAAGTTAAAAAAAAAAAAATAAAGTTCATTAGGACCATAAAGAACTTTTACTTTGGCTGCTATATTGTTTACTTTCAGTGTCTATGGGAAGAAAACATTCCACTATCACTCTAATTATGACTATGAGTATATTTGAATGTGCTGTTTTGCAAAATCCAGAAAGTGCTTCTTATTTCTCGGAAACATTAAAATTTTCAGCTTTCTCGAAACATTTTCTTACTTTTTGCTTTTTCAAAAGCCAAAATATAGCTTTTCCAACTTTTTTATTCTTCCAAGAAAGTAACTTTTTGCTGCGGAGAAAAAAAAACTATTTAAGAAGGCAGAATAGTCATGGAAATTGATAGGAACAATTCCTACCTTAAATGCAGAAAATGAAATAGAAACACAAAGATGAGAGAAAGCTGTTTTAGTGGTTGAAATTAAAAGGGAATTACAGAATGTGAAAAAGTAAATACAGAGAAGATAAGAGCAAAGCTCCCAAGCCAGAGAAGACTCTAGGCTCCAACAATCTCAACAAAATAAAGCATACCTCCCCCCCCCCCCACTCACTACACGTCTACTCCTAATATAATTAACTCCCCCACTTTCTCTCTCCATAACTAACTATTATTTCCCCATAATGCTTCCTGCCCTCGCCTCAGAACTAAGGCTTAGGGACCTTGGGCCTTCAGGTGTAAACCTGAATGGGCTTAGGAGTTGAATTCCTATGAATACCACCTCCTGTGTTTACTGCCTTGTCCTCGAGGCAAAAAGAAGGAAACTGCCTTTTGATCATGTCTGCCTCCTCCCAAGTAGCTTCTTCCAGGGAAGTCAATAGCGCGCTATAGCGGCATAGCAGTGCGGATCAGAGGGTGGCCACTATGGCAGAGGCGTAGCAGTGCGTTTTACCGGAGCGGCTGTGGCAGCCGGAAAATCGCGGAAAATAGTTCTCTGCCTCTCCCTCCCTTTCAGTTCTCTGACATTCCCGGCAACTTTCCAGCAACAGTGGGTGTTTTCCAGCGAGTTCTCCTTCTCTGTTCTCAACACTCATTCCTCTGCACTGTACGGCATCAGCTCTCTGTTTCTCGGGTCTTCTCTGTTCTGCATCAGTTTTCAGTTCTTCTTTCTTTCTTAGTTCTCTGTTGTCCTTCCTCCTTTCTGATATGGCATCTTCCAGTCAACCAGCTTCAGCAGTAGCAGGGTCAGTGTCTTCTTGTGGACTGGTGAAACCTGTAGGTGAGAATATTGACATGGCATGGCAATGGAACAGTTTGAAAGATGCCAGCAACAGGAAGAGTGTGACCTGTTATTTCTGCGTAAAAACTAGTACTGGAGGTATTACTAGAGCTAAAAGGCATCGAATGGGAATAAGGGGAGATGTGAACATGTGCAAGAAAACTCCAGCTGAAGTTAAGAACTTGTTGAGGGAAGCCTTTGAGAAAAAATAAAAAGGGGTGAAGGAGACATGCTTGAATGAGTTGAATGAACAGCAAGATAAGCAAGATGACGTTAAAGAAATCTTTGAATATTCGAAGTGGGAAGAGGCCTGCTACATCATCAGCTGCTGCTGCGCCTGCTGCCAAGAGGACTCCAAATGTCAAAGGCCCCATGGACTTACTGTTATTCAGAGATCCTGAAACAACGATTCAATTGGCAAAGAACACGAAGCAAACAAGCATAAAAGATGCTTGTATGAAGGAAGCATGAGCAAAAACTGTTCAATACATAGCAAGATGCTTTTGTCGAAATGGAATTCCTTTCAACGTTGTGCGTACAAAAAGCTTCAAGGTGATGGTGGAAGCGATGAGACTCTATGGTCCTCACCTTAAGGTTCCAGGTTACCATGAAATGAGAGTTCCACTCCTTAAAAAGGAGTTGGAATATACAAAGGAACTGCTCCAAGGTCATGTGGATGAGCGAATAAATAATGGGTGCTCAATTATGTCTGATGCTTGGACCGATAGGAAGAGTAGGACTTTGATTAATTTTTTGGTGAATTGTCCATCGGGGTCTATGTTTGTGAAGAGTATTGATGCTTCTTCGTATATGAAGACCGGGGAAAATTGTTTGAGCTCTTGGACAGCTTTGTCGAAGAGATTGGAGAAAAGAATCTTGTGCAACTTATCAGTGATACAATGGAAACAATTACATATTGGTTGGTAAGAAATATTCTTAATTCACTCCTTTAATTTTTAGATGTTAGTTTGTTGTTCATTTAAATTTATTAACTTCGGTCTTAGGTAAATTGTTACAAACCAAGAGATCGAAGCTATTTTGGACTCCATGTGCTGCTCATGCCTGGACTTGATGCTAGAAGATATTGGCAAGATTCCTAGAGTTAAAAGGGCAATACAAAGAGACATTAGTCTTGTGGGTTTTATATATAATCATATATTGGCCTTGAACACCATGAGGAAGTACACAAGCAAGGCGGAATTGGTTAGATATGGAGTCACAAGATTTGCTACAACTTTCCTCACTTTGCAAAGGTTGCATAATCAGAAAAACAACCTTAGAAAGATGTTCACTTCTCATGACTGGTTTAAGTCCAAGACAGCCAAGGAGCGCAAAGGCAAAAAGGCAGTTGATGTTGTACTTATGCCTACTTTTTGGAATGATGTTATTTATGCTCTTAAGGCTATGGGGCCTCTTGTTCGTGTCCTTAGGCTTATTGACAATGAAAAAAAGCTTGCAATGGGTTATATCTATGAAGCCATGGATAGAGCAAAGGAGGCAAAATGCTTTCAATGGAAATGAAAGCAAGTACAGGGATATTTGCTCAATCATTGACAGAAGATGGGAGTTTCAACTTCATCATCTAATCCATGCAGCAGGCCATTATCTAAACCCCGAGTTCTTCTACAAAAATCCATAGATTGATGTTGATCGCGAAGTGGTGGAAGGACTTCAAGAGTGCATTGGGAGGCTTAGTGCAAGTGATGAAGTTATAGACAAGACCATTACCGAGTTGGTAAGATATAAAAGAGCTTTAGGCCACTTTGGGTTAAGACAAGCAGTAAGGCATTAGCTCCTGGTAAGTCCAAGTGCCTTTTTTTAAAATTTTAATTACATAACAATTCATATACATAGTAATGCTAATAAGTTGTTGCATTACACTTAAGTGGTGAAGGACATACGGATCACAATGTCCAAATTTGCAACTACTTGCAATCAAAATATTGAGCTTGACTTGTAGTGCATCACGATGTGAGCGCAATTGGAGTATTTTTGAGCATGTAAGTTAATATTAACTAATTTAGATTTATAGAGTTTCATACGATGATTGTGAAACTAATATTCATTTTTTGTTTATATAGATTCATTCGAAAAAGAGAAGTAGGCTCGAGCATCAGAAGCTTCAAGACTTGGTTTATATTAAATATAACCAAGCTCTTAAAGAGCGCTTCAACTGCAGCGATGTGACCGATCTCATTCTCTTGAATGATATTGATGATAGCAATGAGTGGTTATTGGGAAAAATGGGTGGAGATAGTGAAGATGCTCGAGATGAATTAGTTTTTGATGATGATGTCTTGACTTGGGGAGATGTTGCTTATTTAACTGGGGCTTATAAGCCTTTAACATACACTAGGCAGCAAACAAGATCAAGGAGGGCAGCTGCTTCTAGGCCTTCAAACTCAATGGCACAAGGAGTGATAGAAGAAGAAAGTGATGAAGACATTCAGGAGGAGGAGGAACAAATCTACACACTTAGTAGTGAGAGTGATAAAGAAGAAGAAGGACTCTTAGAAGATCTTGAATCTGATGATTGATGATTCCTAAAACTAGTACTTGAATTCTAATGTTTAGTTAATGTTGAAATACGAGGAAACAAGAGACATATGGTTTAACTCGTGTGTTTCAACTACACAGCGGACACTATTATATAGTTCTCTGAACAAATCAACATACAATCAAGGTTGCTTGAAATAGCTTATAGTTAATACTCTTGTTGGAATTAGAATAGCATTAATGTCCCACTTTCTTAGTAGATAGTTACAATGCATCTTTCATAGTCTCAATGTATCTTAGGAAATAGAGTAGTCTTGTAAACTGTACTTAATATTTATTAGCCTTGTAATCATTTTGTGTATAAATACCAATCACCTGAGTGTCTTTCCCACTCAAGCATTTCGCAAACTCTTTGTATACTTTATTTTCAACTTGGCATCAGAGCAGGTTGGTCCTTCGTCTGTTCTAGTATTGTCCTAGGGTCTCTGCCATATGGTCCAGCAGAGGCACCCTAAATCCAAAGTCTCCAAAGTCCCTTATCCTACCATTCTCAGGTAGCCACCACCGTCGGCCGACCCACCTCTCACTGCCACCGGAAATAGCATCAGAAGGCTCCGACCGGCCAAACCACCAAGATCCGTCACCAGAAGCCCTGCCACGCGCCGCTGCTCCACTCCACGCGTGAAAGCCACGCGCCGCCCTCCGGCCACCGGAATCTTCCGCTGCTTGTCCACAACTAGTCGTCGGCCTCATCCCTACCTGTTTAGGGGGTCATACCGACGATTGTTTGAGTTTAAGGGTAGTGGGTCTAAGTGCCCTTGAGGTTTCTGTCTCTATTTCCTAAATTCCTTTATTTTGAACCTTTCATTTCTGCATAATGACATCTTCAGGTTCTGACAAGGGTCAGAAGAGTCCCATTTCGTTTGCCTTTTCAGGAGCCCCATCTATCACCTCTGTCAAACTCAATGGCAAAAACAACTTAGACTGGTGTTCCGCTGTTGAGGTTTGGTTCCTTGGTCAAGGCCTTTGTGATCATCTGACAACTAAGGTTGAGAAGATTGATGCTATCTTAAAGGATGAATGGCAGAAGGTTGATTATCAACTAGTATCTCTTCTTTGGCAGTCTATTGATCCATCACTTCTTGTTCACTACCGCTCCTGTAAGTCTTGTTATGATATTTGGAAGAAGGCTAAAAGTGTGTATGCCAAAGACATTCAGCGCCTCTATGACTCTGTTCACAATCTTGCAACTCTTCAAATGCAAGATCATGACTTGATTTCCTATCTGAATAGAGCTCAGTCTGCAATTCATCAAGTAAAGATGATTCTCACTGATAGTGATTCTCAAAAGGTGGTAGACAAGTTAGATCAGATGTATATGGTGTTTGTTCTTCATGGTTTACATAAAGATTTTGAAAAGTTAGAAATCAAGTCCTAACGAACCCAAAAATTCCTACTGTTGATGAGTTGATTAACCGCTTATTTCGTGTTCCAATGACTGAAGAATCTGCCAAAACCAGACTCTCAAGGAGACTCTGCTGTCTTTGTGACCAATTCTGACCATGGGGGCCGAGGACGTGGCCGTGGCAGAGGTGGTCGCGGCACTTGGCCACAGTGTTCTTACTGTAAACGAATGGGACATACTCAAGACCACTGCTACTCCCTGAATGGCTTTCCATCCAAATCTACGCATATTTCACAAGTGCAGGTTTTGGGAACTGAGAAGAAGGATGATCCTCCACAAGTAAATAAGATTCTATCTGATAGTGAATATCAGGAGTACCTTAAGCTAAAGGCTGCTTCTTCTAGCAATGCCTCATCTTCAGTGCTTCCATCGGGTAATTCCTCAATTTGTTTTTCTCAATCATGCCTTCTGAATCCTGGATTCTGGACTCTGGTGCATCAGACCATATTGCTGGTAATCCTTCATTATTCTCGAACTTATCTTCTATAAAAAATCCTCATTTCATAACCCTTGCTGATGGTTCCAAAGTACAAGCCACTGGTATTGGTCAAATTTCTCCTCTCCCTTCTCTAAATCTATATTCTGTTCTTCTCATTCCATGCAGTCCCTTTAATTTACTTTCAATTAGTAAATTGACTCGCACTCTTAATTGTTCAGCCACCTTTCATTATGACTATTTCCATATTCAGGACCGGAGTACTGGGCTGATGATTGGTACAGGCTCCGAGTCACGCGGGCTCTATTACCTTCAACCTTCATCATCAATTGTGTGTGCTGCAGCTGATCCCCCAAGTACTCTTCATAATCGTTTGGGTCATCCAAGTCTGAATAAATTAAAGAAAATGGTTCCTAGTCTCCCTCACTTGCAGTCTCTTCAGTGCGAATCGTGTGAACTTGGCAAACATGCTCGTTCTTCTTTTCCAAGTAAAGAAACAAGTCGGTCCATGTTTCCTTTTGCATTGGACGACTCAGATGTTTGGGGACCGAGTCGTGTCAGCTCCGTTTTAGGATTTCGTTATTTTGTGACTTTTATTGATGACTTCTCTAGATGTACTTGGATTTATTTAATGAAAGACCGATCTGAACTCTTTGGACTTTTTCAGAAATTTTGTTCAGAAATTTCTACTCAATTTGGTCGTTCAGTCCACATTTTAAGGAGTGATAATGCTAAAGAGTATTTTTCTGCATCATTCAAGTCTTTTATGTCATCTAGAGGGATGATCCATCAATCTAGTTGTCCACACACACCATAACAGAATGGTATTACAGAAAGAAAACATTGCCGTCTTCTTGATACTGCTCGAACCTTGTTAATTCATGCTAATGTCCCATTAAAATTTTGGGCAGATGCTGTTCTTACAGCTGGATACTTAATCAATCGCATGCCATCTTCTGTGCTAGATAACCAGATTCCTCTTTCTCTTTTATTTCCTAATGCATCTACTTATAAACTTCCTCTACGTGTTTTTGGTTGCACTTGTTTTGTTCATGACTTGTCTCTAGGGAAGGATAAACTCACTGCTCGTGCAATCAAGTGTGTCTTCCTTGGGTATTCCAGTGTCCAAAAAGGTTACAGGTGTTACTCTCCTTCCTCGCATCGCTTCTTCACTTGTGCAGATGTGACCTTCTTTGAAGATTCTCCATTCTTCTCTTCCATCAGTGAAACTGTCACTCCATCTACGGTCCTACCTATTCCTTTCCTCAATCCCTCTACTCCTCAAGAAGATGGTGCTCGTCCTTTGATTACCTATCATCGTCGTCCTCGGGAAGCTGCAACATCTCCACCAGGTCTTGAGCCCAGTGATCCTACGCCTGACCCAGCTCTTGAACTGTCTCCGGCTCCGCCCTCCTCTACTTCCGACTTCCCGATTGCTGTTCGTAAAGGTATTCGTTCCACCCGTAATCCTCATCCTATTTATAATTTTGTTAGTTATCATCGTCTTTCTCCTGTTCAGTATGCTTTCACCTCTTCCTTGTATTCTGTCCCTATTCCTAAAACTGTCCAGGAAGCTCTTTCCCATTTAGGATGGCGACAAGCAATGATTGAGGAAATGCAAGCTTTGGAATCGAACCGTACTTGGTCTTTGGTTCCTCTACCTTTGAATAAAAATACTGTGGGATGTTAATGGGTCTTCACTGTCAAAGTAGGGCCTAGTGGTACTGTGGATCGTCTTAAAGCTCATCTTGTAGCTAAAGGCTTCACACAGATCTTTGGCCTAGATTATGGTGATACTTTTTCGCCAGTTGCAAAGATGGCTTCAGTCCGAGTTTTTCTATCCATGGCAGCCATGAATCAATGGCCTTTGCATCACTTAGATGTCAAAAATGCTTTCTTGCATGGTGACTTAACCGAGGAAATCTATATGGAGTAACCTCCCGGATTTGTTGCTCAGGGGGAGACAAGATTGGTTTGTAAACTTCACCTATCACTATATGGTCTTAAACAATCTCCTCGTTGTTGGTTTGGGAGATTCAGCTTGGTCTTACAAAAATTTGGAATGATCCGAAGTGAAGTAGATCACTCGGTATTTTACAAGCATTCATCCACTTTAAGCATATATCTTGTGGTTTATGTGGATGATATTGTCATAACAGGGAATAACAATATCAGAATTCAGCAACTAAAGAAGCATCTATTTTGTCATTTTCAAACCAAAGACTTGGGTCGGTTGAGATATTTTCTAGGAATTGAAGTCGCTCAATCAAAGTCAGGGATTGCTATTTCCCAAAGAAAGTATACTCTTGATATTCTTGAAGAAACCGGAATGATGAATTGTAAACCAGCTGAGTCACCCATGGATCCGAATGTTAAACTTATTCCTGACCAGGGAGATTTATTCTCAGATCCAAGCAGATATCGAAGGTTAGTAGGAAAGCTGAATTATCTAACTATAACTAGACCAGACATTTCTTTTGTTGTTAGCGTGGTCAGTCAATTTCTAAACTCTCCTCATATGGACCATTGGAATGCGATTGTCAGAATTTTGAGATTCATTAAAGGATCTCCAAGAAAAGGGTTATTATATGAGAACAGGGGGCATAAGGAGATTACTGCCTATACTGATGCAGATTGGGCTGGATCTCCGTGTGATAGGAGATCCACCTCAGGATATTGGGTTCTCTTTGAAGGAAACCTCATTTCATGGAAAAGCAAGAAACAAAATGTGGTTGCAAGGTCAAGCGCTAAAGCCGAGTATCAAGCTATGGCCCTCACTACATGTGAACTGATATGGCTAAAACAACTAATTAAAGAGTTAAAATTTTGCGAGATTGGAACTATGAGATTGATTTGTGATAATCAGGCAGCTCTCCACATTGCATCTAATCCAGTCTTCCATGAACAACCCAAGCATATAGAGGTTGATTGTCACTTTATTCGTGAGACGATTGTTTCCGAAGAAATTGTCACTTCCTTTGTTAACTCAAATGATCAATTGGCTGATTTGCTCACCAAAGCTCTTCAAGGACCAAGGATTACTTATATATGTAACAAGCTGGATGCCTTTGATCTCTATGCTCCAGCTTGAGGGGGAATGTTGGAAATAGCTTATAGTTAATACTCTTGTTGGAATTAGAATAGCATTAATGTCCCACTTTCGTAGTAGATAGTTACAATGCATCTTTCATAGTCTCAATGTATCTTAGGAAATAGAGTAGTCTTGTAAACTGTACTTAATATTTATTAGCCTTGTAATCATTTTGTGTATAAATACCAATCACCTGAGTGTCTTTCCCACTCAAACATTTCACAAACTCTTTGCATACTTTATTTTCAACTAAGGTAATAATTAAATAATTACAATTATTACATAATAGCATAATATCTGTTTATCCTAATTACCTAATATTCCTATAATAAGAATATATTATTTACATAAATATCAATACTCCCTCTCAAGCTGGAGCATACAAATCATATACACCAAGCTTGTTACATATATAATTTATTCGAGGACCTCCCAAAGACTAAGTGAAAACATCTGCCAGTTGGTCATTTGAATTCACAAAGTTGGTGGTGATGTCTCCAGATAAGATTTTTTCTCTGATGAAGTGGCAGTCTATCTCGATGTGCATGGTCCTCTCATGAAAAAATGGATTCGAGGCAATGTGTAGTGCATCTTGGTTATCACAAATGAGTGTCATCTGTGTAACATCCCCAAATCGCAGTTCCTGAAGTAACTTTTTGAGCCAGATGAGTTCACAAGTAGCTAATGCCATGGCACGATACTCAGCTTCAGCACTTGCCCTTTCAACAACATTTTGTTTCTTATTCTTCCAAGATATTAGATTATTCTCAATGAGTACACAGAATCCAGAAGTGGATCTCCTATCAGTTGGACAGACAACCCAATCAGCATCTGAATATCCAACGATATAAGTGGCCATTATCCTCATAGATGAGCCCTTTTCCTGGGTCCCCTTTGATGTACTTGAGGATACGAATCAAAGCATCCCAATGACCTTCGCAAGGTGAATTTAGGAACTGACTTACCACACTGATTGCAAAAGAAATGTTTGGACGAATGACTGTGAGGTAGTTTAGTTTCCCAACTAATCTTCTATACTTCCCTATATCCGAAAGTGGCTCCCCCTGATTTGGTAGAAGTTTTATTTGGATCCATAGGAGTATCAACTGATTTTGCATTCAGTAGACATGTTTCCTCAAGAATGTCCATCGCATACTTTCTCTGAGAAATGACTATGCCATCCTTTGATTGTGCCACCTCTATACCCAAGAAGTATCGGAGTTTTCCAAGATCTTTTGTTTGGAAGTGGTGACAAAGATATTGTTTTACTTGTGATATGCCATGGTGGTCACTCCCTGTGATGACAATGTCGTCGATACATAAAATCAAGTAAACACACCCTAGAGCAGAATGACAATAGAAAACTGAGTGATCTGCCTCACTCCGTGTCATGCCAAACTGCTGAACAACAGTGCTAAACCTGCCAAACCAAGCTCGAGGGGATTGCTTGACGCCATACAAAGACTTGCGGAGGCGACAAACAAGTCCAGCAGACTCCCCCTAAGCAACAAATCCAGGAGGTTGCTCCATATATACCTCTTTAGTGAGATCACCATGGAGAAAAGCATTCTTGATATCTAGTTGATACAATGGCCTACGACGAATAGCAGCTATGGAAGGAACAGACGAACAGATGCCATTTCAGCAACGAGTGAGAATGTGTCTCCATAATCTAAGCCAAAAACTTGAGTATAACCTTTCGCCACCAAGCGAGCTTTAAGACGATCTATCTGGCAATCCGAACCCACTTTAACAGTAAATATCCACCGACAACCTACAACAGATTTTCCAGATGGAAGAGGAACAAAGTCCCAAGTACCATTGCTCTCAAGGGCACTCATTTCATCAACCATAGCTTGTCTCCACCCAGGATGAGATAGGGCGTCACCTGCAGTCTTAGGGATAGACACAGAAGACAAAGAAGAAAGGCATGCAAAATTTGGTGGTGAAAGGCGGTGAAAACTTAAATTAATATAGTGTGGAGAAGGATTACGAGTGGAGCGTATACCTTTCCGAAGGGCAATGGGAAGATCAGGGTCTGGAGGCAAGGCCGGACGGAGCAGGCAGAGGACCTGGCGTCGGAGAAGAGTCATCAATGGCGGCACTAGTATCATCAGGAGGAACATGTTCAACCTGTGGAGGCAGCGATTGGCGATGCTAATATACCTGTATAGGATGAGTAGGGGCAACCGGTGTGGGGGATATCACTGGTGGAGTATAGGAGACAGGGTCCGGAGGAGAAGGAATAGGAAAGACATTTGTGACCGACTCGGGAGATGATGGGGGCCCAAAGTAAGGAACAGACTCAAAGAATGTGACATCAGCCGATACAAGATTGCGGCGTAGAGTAGGAGAATAACACCGGTAACCCTTTTGTGAACGAGTATAACCAAGGAAGACACATTTTAGGGACCAGGCAATGAGCTTGTCAATGCCCGGTTGGAGATTATGAACAAAACATGTAGACCTGAAGACGCAAGGATTTAACGAATGGAGGGACTGATGAGGGAACAAAATAGAGTGAGGTATTTGGTTATCAAGAACGGAGGAAGGCATCCTATTAATAAGATAGCATGCAGTAAGAACAGCATCACCCCAAAACCGGAATGGAACATGGCCATGAAGTAATAGGGTGCGAGTAGTTTCAATATGATGTCTATTTTTGCGTTCAACAACCCCATTTTGTTGAGGGGTGTGAGCACATGAGGTTTGATGAAGAATACCCTGAGAAGCCACAAAATATTGGAATGGGTGAGAGAGGTACTCTCAGGCATTATCACTATGTAAAGTACGAATAGGAATACCAAATTGATTTTTAATTTCAGAGTAAAACTGTTGAAATATAGAAAATAACTCAGAACGGTTTTCCATTAAAAATATCCAAGTACAACGTGAGAAATCATCAATTAAAGTAACAAAATATTTTGACCCTAAAGTGGACACAGTCTGACTAGGACCCCAAACATCAGAATGCACTAAGGAAAACGGAGACATAACTCGGTTAAAGACTTGACTGGGAAAAGAACTATGGGTATGCTTCCATAGCTGACACGACTCACAAGACAAAGAAGTAAGTTTAGCTAGACTCGGCACCAACTTCTGGAGTTTGGCAAGGCTAAGATGTCCCAACTGAGCATGAGTGAGAAGAGGGGAATCCTTGACAGCACAAACCCGAGAAGGAGGTGAAAGCCGGTACAAGCCAATGAGCTCACATCCGATGCCAATCATCCGTCCCGAACTCCGGTCCTGCAGGAAAACAAAATCTTTAATGAATGAAATGGTGCAATCAAGGGAATGGGTCAAGCGACTAATGGAAAGCAAATTAAATGGGGAACCCGGGACATAAAGCACATTATCAACCGAGAGGGAAGGGAAGGGATGGACAGTGCCAACCCCCTGGGAATGTGTTTTAGAACCATTAGCCAAGATAACTGTGGGTAAAAAACCAGATGTAGAAAGAGTAGAAAAAAGAGATTTATTACCAGAGATATGATCAGTGGCACCAGAATCCAGAACCCAAGGACCTAGGGACGACTGAGAGAGACAAGCAAAGGAATTACCAGTGTGAGCAACAAAAGTAGTGGACCCAGTACCCTGACGTTCTTCAAACCACTTAAGAAACTCTGAGTAGGCAATAGGCGATAGAGTAGGATGAGTGGGTGGCTCAGATGGGGCTGGTGCATCAACCTGTGCAACATTCGCAATGCGAGGAGGGTGGCCATGTAAAGTCCAACATTTATCAATAGTGTGGCCCAAGCGGTGACAGTGATTGCACTTTGGGTGAGATCTACCAGAATGACTACCCCGAGTGCGACCACGACCACCGCCCTGAGAGACAAGAGCAGAAGCATCAACGGGAGCAGGAGGTAGCTCAAAGCTAGAAGCAGAAGAGAGCCAAGAACTAGCTGATGATTTGGCCGGGGCTCGAAGCAAAGTGGACTAAGCCGTGTTCAAAGATAGGACATTAGGTGAACCCAAAATCTGATCACAGATGGTTGAGTACTCTGTAGGCAAACTGTACAGGGCCAACAACATGAAGAAGCTACTACGCTGCTCAAGTTCCTTGGCTGGAGTGTCAGCTGGTGGCAAAAGTTCATTGAAATCATGTAAGGCACCATAAACCTTTCCCAAATAAGCAGAAATAGGACCATCAAGCAGGCAAGGAGCAATGACATTCATGAGATTCTGGCAGACTCCATAGAGACGTTGTGTGTCATAGGTGTAGAGAACCTTGGCTTGCTCCCAAACGGACTCGCAGGTGAGATGGACACGAAAGATCTGTTTCAGAGAAGTGTGAATAGTGGATTTGATAATGCTACATGTTGGAGATCAGCGCATATCAATCAGAATCATCTGATTCTGATTTGATTCTGATTTGATTCTGATTTGTACAACCCACAATAGGATTTAATGTAAATAGGATCAGTTTTTATTTCGTGCCCTTTCCTTTTCTAGGTATAGCATTTATAGGGAGAATTATTTCCCTGATTTTCAGGGTTAGATTGGTGCACAGGTTTATTCCCCTGCATTCTATTTATTCCTCTCTTGTATCTTTTCCAAATCAGAGAAATATACAGCATATTTCCGAATGGTATCAGAACTCGATCTGAACCATCCCTAGCCTAGCGCCGCCAACCATGGGAGAGAACAAGCCAGAAGGTTCGACCACCAGTTTGGTCGAAGGGCCAACTCTTCCTATCACTGGTCACAAATTGAATGGCCAGAACTACACTCAATGGGTGCGGTCAGTCAAAATCTTCCTCCAAGGGAAAGGGAAGGAAGGTTACATCACAGAGGACTCCAAGAGTCCAAAAAAAGGGGACCCCAACCTCAACAAATGGCAACTGGAAAACAGTTTAGTCATGTCATGGCTGCTCAACACCATGACTAATGAAATTGGGGAAAATTTCATGTACTATGAAACCGCCAAGGAGATGTGGGATGCGGTGAAGGAAACCTACTCCAATGTGGACAATATGTCTACAGTATTTGAGATCAAGAGCATACTCCATGACCTGCGACAAGGTGATTTCTCAGTCACTGAGTATTTTAATACACTCAGTCGACATTGGCAGCAACTCGACATATATGAAGACGTTGAATGGAGCTGTACCGAGGATAAGAAAAAGTACAAAGAATTGGTGGAGAAGGATAGGATCTACAAGTTCCTATTGGGGCTAAACACAGAACTTGATGAAGTCCGGGGGAGAATCCTTGGAACCAAACCCCTTCCAAAAATTCGGGAAGTATTCTCGGAAGTGAGAAGGGAGGAGAGCAGGAGGAAATTGATGCTTGGAAAGTCCATGGCAGCCCCATCCATGGAAGGCTCAACAATGGCAGCAAGGGGAAACCAGCCTCGCCCATTTCAAAAGAAAAATCGGCCCTAGTGCGATCACTGCAAGAAACTAGGTCACACTAAGGACACCTGCTGGATCATTCATGGTAGGCCTTCAGAGGCGGAACAGACCAGACACCGAGACAGCAGAGGCAACACAGCAGAGGTTAATTCTGACCCTTCTCCATTCAGCAAGGAGCAAATGGAAGCACGACAAAAAATCCTCCAGCAAACCATTGGTATAGCTGCAGTGGCACAACAAGGTAATTTTTTGCATGCTCTAAATACTAGCAAGGGAAAACCAAAGTCATGGATCATTGACTCAGGAGCCTCAGATCACATGACTGGAGACTTAACTGTGTTTAACAGCTATTCTCCATGCCCAAATAATTACACAGTTCGGATAGCTGATGGTACTCTTTCTAAGGTCATGGGTAAAGGTTCAGTTATTATCTCACAAAAAATTACCCTTAATTCAGTCCTTTATGTGCCTAAACTTGACTGTAACTTGCTGTCCATTAGCAAACTTACAAGAGATTTGAAGTGTGTCACTAAATTTTTCCCTAACCTACGTGAATTTCAGATTTTGGAGTCGGGGAAGACGATTGACAATGCTGAAGAGTGTGCTGGACTCTACCTCCTCCAAGTTGAAGAATCAAAAACGGATCCCAAGGCCAACTCTTGTGCAGCAGTTCCCCCAAGTAGTGAAAATTCTGTAATGTTGTGGCACTATCGGCTAGGCCACCCAAATTTTATGTACTTAAAAAAATTGTTTCCCACATTAATCAATAAAAATCAGAAGTTGTTTCAATGTGAAATTTGCCAATTGTCCAAACATACCCGCAGCTCCTACCCGCCTCAACCCTATAAACCCTCTCAACCTTTCTCCCTAATTCACAGCGATGTATGGGGACCATCACATGTCAGCAATGTCACTGGGGCAAGATGGTTTGTCACCTTTATTGACGATCACACACGAGTCACTTGGGTTTTCCTAATGAAGGAGAAATCAGAAGTTGGAAAAATATTTGAATTGTTTCATACTACGGTGCAAACACAATTTCAAAGCACAATTAAGGTACTTCGGAGTGACAACGGCCGAGAGTACTATCACTCTGCACTAAATTCATACCTTCAGAAACATGGAATGATACACCAGAGTTCATGTGTAGATACCCCTCAGCAGAACGGGGTCGCCGAGAGAAAGAATAGACATCTCCTAGAAGTAACCAGATCTCTCATATTAGCTACAAACGTACCCAACCAATTTTGGGGAGAAGCTGTCCTCTCCGCCACCTACCTCATAAATAGAATGCCTTCCCGAATCCTCAACTTTAACACCCCTCACTCCACTCTCCAAACCTTATACCCAACCAGCCGCATCCTTACATCCATTCCTTTGAAAATATTCGGATGTTCAGCCTTTGTCCACAACCTCAACCCTCATCGCAGCAAACTTGACCCGAAATCCATCAAATGTATCTTCCTCGGCTACTCTCCTCACCAAAAGGGGTACAGATGCTATTCACCCCAAACCAAAAAATTTTACCACACCATGGATGTCACCTTTTTTGAGAATCAGCCTTATTACCCCAAAGTTGGCATTCAGGGGGAGCATACTTATCCAACTAATGTGGTAGAATCCCAACTTTTGGGATTTGCGCTAACCGAACCTGCCTCAAATGCAAAGCCAGCCGAGACTGCAGCTGAACCCGAGGAAAACGCAGCAGAAACTGAACAAGAAAATGCAGCAGAAACTGCACCAGAACCAAAGGAAAACGCAGCAGAAACTGAACAGGAAATTGCAATAGAAACTGCACCGGAAATTACTAAAACTGCACCAACTGAAGCAAGAGAGAGGACCTCATCTCAGCAGAATCAAGGCCCTGCCGCACAAGGAGACAACTGGACGATGTACTTCAGAAAGAGAAGGAAGGGAGTAGAGTCAAGCACAGCTCCACGGCAAAGCCATGAATCCAACCAGGCTCCAGAAAATGAGGTTTCCCTAGGTAATATTGTTCCTAACCCTGAACCTGTTAATGACATTGACATTCCTATTGCCTTAAGGAAAGGGGTGAGATCTTGCACTCAAAACCCCATTGAGAAGTGTGTGTCCTATGAAAAATTGTCACAGGGGTACAGGACATTTGTGGCAGCTCTTGACAGCACACATATCCCAAGGAATGTCCATGAGGCACTACAACAACCTGAATGGGCAGCAGCTGTAACAGAAGAAGTTCAGGCCTTGGTTAAAAATGGAACGTGGGAGATCACCACTCTACCGGAAGGGAAGAAACCGGTTGGATGTAAGTGGATATTCTCCATCAAATACAATGCGGATGGTAGTATAAACCGATACAAAGCCCGATTGGTGGCAAAGGGGTTTACCCAATCATATGGAGTAGACTACGAAGAGACTTTTGCACCGGTGGCCAAACTCAATTCAGTCCGAGCCATACTCTCTTTAGCTGCAAATTTAGATTGGCCACTCCATCAACTAGACATCAAGAATGCCTTCCTAAATGGTGAGCTAGAAGAGGAAGTCTATATGCAAATTCCCCCAGGACTAGAATCATCCAGCACCTCAAGCATGGTGTGCAGGCTCCAGAAATCTCTATATGGCCTCAAGCAATCTCCGAGAGTGTGGTTTGATAGATTGACTCGAGTTGTCAAAGAAGACGGGTTCAACCAATGCCAGTCAGATCACACCATGTTTATCAAACACTCCGTGAAAGGGAAGGTAGCCTTGTTCATTGTTTATGTTGATGATATCGTTATCACAGGAAACGATCATGATCAAATCAAGCATTTGAAGAGACTCTTGGCCAAGGAATTTGAAGTCAAGGACTTGGGTCAACTCAAATATTTTCTAGGGATGGAAGTTGCTCGGACAAAGAATGGTATTTATGTGTCACAAAGGAAATACACGCTGGACTTACTCCAAGAAACCGGCATGCTTGGATGCAAGGCAGCCAATACTCCTATAGAACGGGTAAAAAGAAGTGAAGAGGAAAGTCGACCAACAGATAAAGATAGATATCAAAGCCTAGTTGGGAAGCTAATCTACCTAACTCACACTAGGCCCGACATTGGGTTTGCTGTGAGCTTGGCTAGTCGCTATATGTCTAGCCCAACTGAGGCCCACATGAAAACTGTGAACAGAATCCTCCAATACCTCAAGGGTACACCAGGACGAGGGCTCTATTTCAAGAAGAACTCAAACAGAGGCATCGAAGTTTATACAGACTCGAATTGGGCAGGATGCTACCATGACAGAAAATCAACTACAGGCTACTGCTCCTTTATGTGGGGAAACATGGTGACTTGGAGAAGCAAGAAGCAGTCTGTGGTGGCAAGGAGTAGTGCAGAAGCTGAATTCAGAGCTATGGCTCAAGGTATTGGTGAAGGAATCTGGCTTAAGAGGATGTTGGATGAAATCAGAATTCCTATCAACTACACTATGAGGATATTATGTGACAACAAGGCTGCTATAAGCATTGCAAAGAACCCGGTCCACCATGATAGGACAAAGCATGTGGAGATTGACCGACACTTCATTAAAGAAAAAATTGACCATAAAATTATTAGTGTTGACCACGTTCCATCATGCAGGCAGACAGCAGACATCCTAACAAAGGCTCTACCAAGAAACACGTATGAAAATATCATATCCAATCTGGGTATGATAGACATCTACCACCCATATTGAGGGGGAGTGTTGGAGATCAACGCATATCAATCAGAATCATCTGATTCTGATTTGATTCTGATTTGTACAACCCACAATAGGATTTAATGTAAATAGGATCAATTTTTATTTCCTGTCCTTTCCTTTTCAAGGTACAGCATTTATAGGGAGAATTATTTCCCTGATTTTCAGGGCTAGATTGGTGCACAAGTTTATTCCCCTATATTCTATTTATACCTCTCTTGTATCTTTTCCAAATTAGAGAAATATACAGCATATTTCCGCACTACACAACTGAGCATCAACCTTTTTCCACCGAGGGCCGTCAGCAGCGGCTATATCGTTAGCTTTCTTGGTCAAATGGTCAACATAATCTTGGCCATTCAGCCAGAGCTTAATATCAGATGCCCAAGTGTCGTAGTTGCTTCCATCCAATTTGCCAGTGCAAAGAGGGGCACTAACATAACTGGTGAAAACAGGAGCGTCTGCCTTTGAGGAGTCCTTATGAATATGTAAGGGTCCAGAATGAGCCATTGATCAGTAAACCAACACCAAAAAATTGAAACCACAAGTACTGAGAGTAAACACGCAAGGAAGGAGGCATCGCAAGGCCTAAAGGACAAACAAAGCCCGGATGCAGGTAGAGCAGAGAGAGACGAGTATTGCACACTAAACGGCAGCCGGAAACACCGTCACGCGCGACGGAGAAGACGACACATTCGCGGAGCGGCAGAGACACGACTGATGAGTGGTGGCGCGTCCGATGGTGGTTGGCAACGAGGTTTGGACGGTTGCATAGATCGGCCACCGACGATTCCAACGGGGGGTCGTCAGCCGGAAAGGACGTCAGACGGTGGTGGCGGCAGCGACAGCGGCTGACAGTGACTAATGGTGTGAAAAACCGGAAAAAAGACACAGTTTTGCAAAAAAAAAAAAAAAAAAAAAAAAAAAATTCACTGATGGGTAGTAGGTCCACCAGGTAGGCACGGATTAGGGTTGCCTCTTGTTATGCTCTAGATACCATGTTGAAATAAGAGAGAAACAAGAGACATATGATTTAACCCGTGTGTTTCAACTACACAACGGAGACTATTATATAATGCTCTGAATAAATCAACATACAATCAAGGTAATAATTACAATTATTACATAATAGCATAATATCTGGCTATCCTAATTACCTAATATTCCTATAATCAGAATATATTATTTACATAAATATCAACAGTTAATTTAAGCCTCTAAGCCTTAAACTTCTTTGTTTCCTTGACTTTTATTGTTATTAACTTGCATGGTTTGCTTAGGACCTATGACTATTTATTATGATTATGAATTATGAATATATCATGAATTTTGAGTATGTTTAACTGTTTCGGCATGTATATGTACATTAGTATAAAACTGAACTTTTTTTAACTTATATAAAAAAGCCTAAAATAGCAGCCATCCCGCTATGCGCTATACCGCTACAGCGTTTTTTGGGTCGGCCGCTATGCGCTGCTATTTGGGATTGATAACTCTGGCTTCTTCTACTGGTTGAGCCTTCAAAGGAATTAGCCACTCAAGCACCGGCTTGCCTTGGCGTTTAACTTCTCTGGATGCAAGGACTGCTTTTGGAGCGACAAGCTCTGTCTCGTTAACCTCCAACTCAGAGGTAGGGATGCAGTTGCAGTATAACCCTTCAAAGCATGCTTAAGCTATGAAACATGGAAAACCGGATGAATCTTGGCTGTATCTGGTAGTTGCACCTTATAAGCAACCTCTCCTCCACGAGAAATAATTTTAAAGGGGCCATAAAACCTATGAGACAACTTAGTATTGATCCTTATAGCCACTGAGGCCTGCTTGTGTTGCCTCAATTTGATGTACACCTAGTCACCTTCATTAAAGATAGCCTTTGATGAGAACAATTGAAAGAGAGAAACAAAATATGTATTTTCTGAATGGCTTGTGTTAAATCCACACAGCACAATGAGATTATATTTATACACTTGGAATATTAATTACAACTCATAATTACAAGGAAAGTAAATAAGATAACTATTCCTAAGTGTATAGATAATTCCTAAGTTCATGAATATGAATCTAGTTAATTACAAATACCATTTCCTAAGTTATTAATTCCAATAACATTTAGTGCTTGGACGGTGGATTCCTTTTTTAGATGGCGGATACATTCCAACACTCTCCCTCAAGCTGGAAAATGGATATCTATCATTCCCAGCTTGCTCAAACTTATCTTTAGGAAGTCCTTTAGTCAGTACATCTGCCAGTTGTTGTCCTGAAGGAACATATGATGTGGCAATCAACCCACTGTCAAGTTTCTCCTTAATAAAGTGTTTGTCTACCTCTATATGTTTGGTCCTGTCATGTTGAACCGAATTGTGAGCAATGCTAATGCCAGACTTGTGTTCACAATAGAGCTTCATTGGGACTTCATACTTGATTTTTAGGTCATCCAAAATGATCTTCATCAATAACAATTCACAGATACCCTGGGCCATAGCTCGGAACTCTGCTTCTGCACTTGACCTTGCTACTACATTTTGCTTCTTACTTCTTCATGTTACTAGCTTCCCTCCAAGAAACATGCAGTAGCCAGATGTTGACCTCCTGTCAGTAACTGAACCATCATAGTCTGCATCAGTATATGCTTCCGCAGATAGATTCCACCCTTTTTAAACAGTAAGCCTCTTCCTGGAGAGGCTTTGAGATACTGTAAAATTCGATCAACAGCCTGCATATGTCTCATCCTTGGATCATGCATGAATTGGATTACCACACTAACAGCATATGCTAAATCTGGTCTGGTGTGTGCTAGATATATCAGCTTCCCTACCAACCTCTGATACTGAGTTTTATCAACTTTGGGACTCTCTTCCTCATTACCCATTCTATGATTTTGCTCAATAAGAACACTATTAATTTTACATCCAAGTTTCCCAATCTCCTTAAGAAGGTCAAGAACATACTTTCGTTGGGGAATGAAAATACCATGTTTGGAGTAAACAACTTCAATTCCAAGAAAATATTTCAATCTCCCAAGATCCGTCATTTCTAATTCAATAGCCAATTTCTTCTTTAGGAGTAATTTTTCAGCTTCATCACCACCTGATATAATGATATCATCTACATACACAAGTAGGACAGTCAATTTCCCTTCAGGTGAGTGTTTGATAAAGAGGGTATGATCACCTTGACTTTGTCTATATCCAAGGGACACCGTAGTCTTCGTGAATCTTCCAAACCAAGCACGGGGTGATTGTTTCAAACCATATAAGGCCTTCTTTAGTTTACACACTTTATTTCCTTCACCATAGTAGTCATACCCAGGAGGGGCCTCCATATAAACTTCTTCCTCTAATTCACCATGAAGAAAGGCATTCTTCACATCAAACTGATGAAGTTCCCATCGGAAGCGTGCAGCAAGGGAGAGCAAAATTCTGACTGTGTTTGTTAGAATTAATCACATGTAAATATTCCTTAGCTGTACAAAATCCCAGATTAGTGCTAATTAGAATTAGAATTAGCAATCATATCAATTTAGCATTTATTGTATTTATTGTAATGCCATTATAAATATAGTATAGTGTGGTCTGATTTAGACACAGAAATTCAAAATTCTATATGGTATCAGTAGTCATAAGATCCTAGGGTTCCTTTTCCACTGTGCTCTTCTTCCACAGTGCTTTTCTTCTTCTTCTCGGTGCTCCTATTCACCGACACAGCTGTGCCTTACCAGCTGCACACTTTCCGGCGAGACCCACCTCCAGCCGTAACTTCAGCACTCTCCAGAAGCCTCCTGCAAGTTCACCCGTTGTCGACCCGTCTCCAGCTGCCTCCGCACGCGCCGCCGGCCACTCGGCGGGTCCAATCCACTCTCCGGGGCGTCTAAGCGCGTGAATCACCTTCCAGACACCATTTTTTGCCGCCAACCGTCGCAAAGGCCCCTCTTCCCATTTCCGAGGTAACTCGCACCTTCCACTCCCTTTCCATCCATCACTCCGTTCTACCCTTTCACAGAGCAACATGTCTGCCGCCGTGAATGCATCTGACGCTTCCTCCGTGGTCAGTTTCACTACTGTTCCTTTGATTCCCTGTGAAAAATTGGTCGGTGCTACCAATTACGCTTCTTGGGCTGCTGCTGTTGAACTATGGTTTGATGGACAAGGTCATCACGATCATTTGCTCAAACAGGCCAAGAATATCCCCACCAAGGACCAAGCACGTAACGTTGGAAACAGATTGATGCCTCTCTTTGCAATGTTCTCTGGTTCTCAATTGTTGTCAAACTTCAGTCTCAATATCGCTCCTTTAAGATGTGCCATGATGTTTGGACAAAGGCGAAGAAGATGTACTCTAATGACATCAATCACTTATACAACATTGTCTCTAACCTTATCTCTGTGAAGAAACAAGACATGGACATGCAAAGCTATTTGGGTAAGCTTGACAGTTTGATGGCTGATTTTCATGCACTAATGCCTTTTACTGACAATACAGAAAAGCATGCTGAACAACGTGGGAAGTTCTTCATGGTTCTGGCACTTGCTGGTCTCCCACCTGATCAAGACTCAGTCCGCAATCAAATTCTGTCTAGCCCTTCTATTCCTACATATGATACGGTTTGTGAATAGATGTTGCGTATCTCTACACCTCAATCCTTTGCTCCACCCCCTGCATCTTTCAATGTGCCAGTTGACTCTACTGCGCTTGTCTCAAATTCTTATCAACGGGGTGGAAGAGGAAGGGGACGTGGAGGTACCCAAATAAAAATATTACAAAGTGATAATGCTCGTGAATATCTGTCTACCCAATTTCAATCTTTTTTTACTTCACAGGGTATCCTACATCAGACATCATGTGCTCATACCCCCCAACAAAACGGTGTCGCTGAAAAGAAGAATCGACACTTAGTGGAAACAGCTCGTACCTTGCTCCTTCGCAATAAAGTACCACCTCGTTTCTGGGGGGATGCTATTCTCATAGCTTGCTACTTAATCAATCGCATGCCCTCCTCTGTTCTCAACAACCTGGTACCACATTCCATTTTGTTCCCCCAGCAACATCTTTACTCTCTACCACTTCGCATCTTTGGATGCACATGTTTTGTTCATGACCTTACTCCAGGGAAAGATAAACTAGTTGCCAAGTCCGTCAAGTGTCTTTTCCTCGGCTACTCCCATCTGCAGAAAGGCTATCAATGCTACTCTCCTGATCTTCGTCGGTACAATGTCTTTGCGGATGTTAGCTTCTTTGAAACTCGTCCATTCTTTCCCTCTACTCTCGACGAGTCAAATGATCCCGGTAAGTCAAATGACCTCATTGCACCCACCCCTGTCTCTATTCCTACCCTTCGCACCTATCAAAGGAGGCCACGTCCACAATCCACTATCCCAGACTCCATACCTACTCCTCAGGACTCATCCCCTGCTCTGTCGGACTCTCATGCTCCGCAACCTACACCAGAACTACCCATTGCACTGCGTAAAGGTAACAGGTCCTCTCGAAATCCTAATCCTATTTATGATTGTCATTTGGATTATCATAGATTATCTCCATCTTATTCTGCCTTTGTGTTCTCCTGGGATTCTGTGTCTATTCCCAAAACTACAGGTGAGGCTATGTCTGATCCTAGATGGCGCCAGGCAATGGTAGATGAGATGGCTGCTTTGCACTCCACTGGTACTTAGGATCTGGTACCCTTACCGGATGGCAAAACCACAGTGGGTTGTCGATGGATCTTTACAATTAAAATTGGACCCGATGGACAGATTAATCGCTTAAAAGCTCACCTCGTGGCAGAAGGATACACACAGATCTTTGGCCTAGACTATGGGGATACCTTCTCTCCAATAGCAAAGATCGCCTATGTTCGTCTTTTCCTTGCCATAGCTGCTATTCATCAAAGGCCTCTCCATCAACTAGACATCAAAAATGCCTTCCTACATGGTGAGTTACAAGAGGAGGTGTATACAGAGCAACCACCAGGTTTCACTATTAGTGGTGCACCTCACCTCGTCTGCCGGTTACGTCGATCTCTCTATGGCTTGAAACAATCTCCCCGTGCTTGGTTTGGGAGGTTTAGCACCATACTCCAGGAATATGGCATGACCAAATGTGAAGCTGATTACTTTGTCTTCTTCTTGCACTCTTCACCAACCACCTGCCTCTACCTGCTTGTCTATGTCGATGACATCATCATCACAGGTAATGATCAGGCTGGCATACATCGACTCAAACATCATCTGTCCATACACTTTCAAACTAAAGATTTGGGTCCACTGAAATATTTTTTGGGGATTGAAGTTGCTCAATCTAAGACAGGTGTAGCTATTACCCAGCGGAAATATGCTCTTGCTATCCTTGAGGAAATTGGCATGCTAGATTGTCGACCATGTGATACTCCTATGGATCCTAACATCAAGCTATTACCAGGTCAGGGGGAGCCACTGAAAGACCCTAGTAGATATCGACGTCTGGTTGGCAAACTTAATTACCTTACAGTGACCAGGCCTGACATTACCTTTGCTGTAAGTGTAGTTAGTCAATTTCTGAATGCTCCTTGTGATAGCCACTAGAACGCCGTAATTCGCATTCTTAAGTATATCAAGAGTGCACCGGGTAAAGGATTACTTTATGCAAACAAGGGTAACACCCAAGTTGTTGGCTATTCTGATGCTGATTGGACAGGTTCACCATCAGATAGAAGATCCACTTCAGGGTATTGTGTCCTTGTTGGAGGTAATTCGATCTCATGGCGGAGCAAGAAGTAGAACATAGTTGCAAGGTCAAGTGCAGAAGCAGAATATCGTGCTATAGCAGCAACAGCTTGTGAACTCACATGGTTGAGACATTTACTCCAACAACCAAGTTGCGCTACATATTGCTTCCAATCCAGTTTTTCATGAAAGAACTAAGCACATAGAGATCGACTGCCACTTTGTGAGAGATAAGGTTCTTTCAAGAGAAATCATAACTGATTTTGTTGGTTCTTATGATCAACTAGCTAATATCTTTACTAAGTCTCTTAGAGGACCTCGTGTTGAATCTATTTGTAACAAGCTTGGTGCATATGACATGTATGCTCCCGCTTGAGAGGGAGTGTTAGAATTAATCACATGTAAATATTCCTTAGCTATACAAAATCCCAGATTAGTGCTAATTAGGATTAGAATTAGCAATCATATCAATTTAGCATTTATTGTATTTATTGTAATCCCATTATAAATATAGTATATTGTGGTCTGATTTAGACACACAGAAATTCAAAATTCTAGTGTTCATTTTTGCCACAGGGGCAAATGTTTCTTCATAACCTATCCCATCGGTTTGTGTATACCCTTTGACAACCAGCCTTGCTTTATACCTATCTAGTGTACCATCTGACCGATATTTCACAGTGGAAATCCATCTACACCCCACTGATCTCTTTTCCTTTGGCCTCTCAACAATTTCCCATGTTCCATTCTTTTCCAGAGCTCGCATCTCCTCATTCATGGCTTGAACCCAATTCTTATCCTTTAATGCTTCCTGTACTGTCTTAGGGATTATGATAAAGTCAATGGCTGCAATAAAACTCTGGTGCTGCAAAGAAAGATTTTTAGAGGAGACAAATTGAGAGATATGGTACTTAGCACAAAACCTTTTCCCTTTTCTCAATGCAATGGGCAGATCAACATTTTCAGGGTCAGGATCAACATTTTCAAGGTCAGGTTCACAGGTATTTAATGGAATATGTAAAGAATCAGGTTCAGAAGTATGGAAATCAGTATTACCATTACTTATCACATCTTCATACTCTTGGAGTTGAGGTTGGATCAATTCAAGTTGTTTTCTCTTTTGATACACCTTTTTGGGTGAGCTAGCTCTAGTTCGAGCAACTCCTTCAGGTGGATGGCTAGCAGAAGGTGCTAATTCTTGTTTTTCATAAGATATCAATGGATGGAAGCATGGGTATGTTGTTGTCCTAAGAAAAACTCTCAACTTCTAAAAATCATTATTGTTCTCCCCCTGAAGCTGAGAGGAAGCAAAGAAAGACTGATTTTCCTGAAAAGTTACATCCATGGAGACAAAGAAGTGACGACTTGAAGGATCATAACATTTATATCCTTTCTTATCAGAAGCATAACCAATGAAAATGCATTTAATAGCACGAGGGTCAAATTTGGCCCGATGCTGACGATGAATATGGACAAAAACAGAACAACCAAAGACACGAGACTCAAGACTTTGCATAATAGGAATAGAGGGAAAAACAGATTTCATGATAAGGACAAGACTAACACCCCCAAGAACTCTAGAAGGTATTCTATTTATTAGATAAGCAGCAACAAGAACATGAAGCACATCTTGCAAATATAGGAATGGGCTAAGTTTAACATCACCAAATCCCGCCACTGATGTATGAGAGCCATCAGCAACAGTTATGTGATGATTACCAACAGAAATTTGATATGATGAAAAATGGGAAGAACAAAAGGTCATGTGATCGGTGGCACCAAAATCAATAATCCAAGAATCCTCATGGACAGTTCAGAAGCATGAGAGAATAAAGAACATAGGTTCTTACCATTTACAACATGAGGAGAAGTGAAATGTTGCTTACTAGAGTAGTGGGTGATAGCTGAGATGTTGGTAATCTCAGTGTTAGACATGATGATTCGGTGTGGTAGCAACCAAGAGCGTGATGAAGGCGTGAAGTAAGACACACATGCTGCAATGAAGGCAACTATTGCGGTGGGAAAAAAAATGAAGGTAGCTTGCCTGTTGCAGTGTGGCAACAACAAAGAAGGGGATTTGCAATGAAGATGACTTTAGGGTACTGCAACTGAGAAAGATAAAGCACAATGAAGGTGTTGAACGTGCAATGAAGGCACAAGACAAAACAGGTCCTGCAATGAAGGCAAGGCACCTAAGGTTACTCAACAATGAAGGCCGAGGCAGCGGAAAAGCAAAGGCAGAGATTCCCAGGGTCGGGAGCTCTGATACCAAATTGAAAGAGAGAAACAAAATATGTATTTTCCGAATGGCTTGTGTTAAATCCACACAGCACAATGAGATTATATTTATACACTTGGAATATTAATTACAACTTATAATTACAAGGAAATTAAATAAGATAACTATTCCCTAAGTGTATAGATAATTCCTAAGTTCATGAATATGAATCTAGTTAATTACAAATACCATTTTCCAATGACATTTAGCGCTTGGACGGTGGGTTCCTTTTTCGGACGGTGGATACATTCCAACAAGAACTCGGATGAAATCGATGATTTGCTTCGTCATGCCTTTCCAATAAAAATTTCCAACAAGCCTCTTATATGTTGTAGTGAAGCCTGAGTGTACCTCCCATAGGAGTTTAAGTGATGAATTCCCTGCAATGCTGATGTGTTGGTTGTCTCTAATGTTATATCCATTAAGAATTGTGGTTTTGCCCTCCTTCTCAAAGCTCAGTGTCTTCCTTTTCCAATCAATTGTAGTTTTCCCCCAAGGTTTCCAGCCATTCCACTCCTAATATAAGATCTATACCGCCCAAGTCTAGCATATATGCGTCCACTACCATGTGGTATCTTCCAACTTCCACCTCGAGTCCTATGTGTTGGAAAGTCACCTTAACTGCTGCCCACCCCTAGCCGCCTTAATTGCGACAACTTTGGGCTGCCTTCATTGCAACCTCCAGCACCTTCATTGCAATGGGTGTGAGGGGGTATGTTTAGTGCCACATCGCTAGAGATATGGCCTAAGTAGTGCTTATAAGGCTTTGGGCAGTCATCACCTTTCAAGCCGGTTTTGTGTGGTTGAGTTAGGCCCAAATCCAAATTCTAAAATGGTATCAGAGTCTATCCAAGATATGTTGTTAGGCCGCCCGTATCGTCCACTCTCCAGGTGCATAGCCCTGGACGTGAAGGGGTGTTGGAAAGCCGCCTTAATTGCGATAGGCCCTAGCCGCCTTAATTGCGTCAACTTTGGACTGCCTTCATTGCAGCCTCTAGCACCTTCATTGTGCTAGGTGTGAGGGGGGTGTTTAGTCCCACATCGCCTAGAGATGTGGCCTAAGTAGTACTTATAAGGCTTGGACAATCCTCACCTTACAAGCCGGTTTTGTGAGGTTGAGTTAGGCCCAAACCCAAATTCTAAGACCATGCATCAACCTTGAGAAACGTATCGACTACCATTTCCCATTTTCACCCCAAACTCCTTTTTGTGCGATACTGTTAACCCCAAGGAACTCACCAATTCTCGAGGAATAAAATTGTGGCTAGCACCACTGTCGACCAAGAGAAGAATGGGATAGCCCATGGTTGTCAAACTCGTGAGTCAACTCGTTGACTCGTCCGAGTTCACGATTCCACATAGGCCAAACGAGTTGAATCGCTGTTAGAATCGTTTTTGGGGTAGAATCGGTCAAACTCGTTTGACTCGGTCAAACTCGCGATTCTAGCCGCAAGTGAGCGAGTCTGAACTCGCCTTAGGAATGGGCCTGAAAATGCCCAAAATGCACCGTTGAAGAAATTTTTCAATTCTTCCCTTCATTCGCGTGCTCCCTCCCCCCAAACTCACTTCTTCCCTTCTCTGTTCCATAAAACACAAACGAAGACCTAGCCCACTGACTGCCGTCGAGCTTCCTCCTCCCTCCTTGCTGCGAACCTCCGCCGCCTTCCCTGTCGCGAACCCTCGCCGGAGTCCGCCTGCACCTTGCTCGAACCAGAACCCTCCTTCTCTACTCGAACCCGAGACCCTTCTTCTCGGTTCGGGTTTGTTGCAATAGCAGGCTAGCAACTGCTGGAAACCCTCCTTCCTTGCTCGACCCTCCTTCCTTGCTCGAAGAGTGAAAGTAAGAAACCCATATTCATCTTCTTCCCTGTTCATAGAGTGAGTTGGCAATGTCTGAATCGGATAACACAGCTGCAATAGCAGAAATCGGAAGCTCTAGAGGTAGAGGTAGGAAAAATTACCCTGGAAACAGGACTGATCCTGAGTGGAAACATGGCACTGATGTTCAAGGCAATGGAAAAAATGTTAAATGCAACTATTGCCATAAGGTTGCTAGTGGTGGAGTTTTCAGATTTAAACATCATCTTGCCGGCAGTAGAGAAGATTCTGAACCGTGTGCTACGATGCCGGAGGAAGTTAAACATCTATTTATGAAAATTGTTGCTGAGGCTAAAGAGGCAGCAAAGAAGAAAAGAAGATTGATTGATGTTGATGAGGAAGATGTTAACGAAGTTCAAGAGGTTGCAGCAGCTAGCTCTCAAAAAAGAGGATTTTCCTTTGCAAAAGGGAAAGTAAAAGTTGGTGGTGGGGTTCAAGCAACCATGAATCAAATGATGAGAAAGGACTTAAAAGATGAAGTTGATGAACAGGTAGCCAAATTTTTTTATATAAGTGCCATTCCTTTCAATTGTATAAAAAATTTGGAGTTTGCAAAGATCTGTGAACTCATTGGGAGATATGGAATTGGCTACAAACCTCCATCATATCATGATATTAGAGAGAAACTTTTGAAACCAGCAGTGGCTAAAACCGACAATATGCTTGATGAGTTTAAGGAGGAATGGAAAAGAACCGGTTGCACAATCATGTCTGATGGTTGGACAGATAAGAAGAGGCGTTCCATATGTAACTTCTTAGTGAACAGTCCTAAGGGGACAGTGTTTCTTTATTCATTGGACACTTCTGACATCTCAAAAACAACTGAAAAAGTTTTTAAGATGTTGGATGATGTTGTTAATGAAGTTGGAGAGGAGCATGTGGTCCAAGTTGTTACTGATAATGCTGCAAACTTCAAGGCAGCAGGTGAAATGTTGATGCTGAAGCGACCCAACTTGTATTGGACTCCATGTGCTGCTCATTGTATTGACTTGATGTTGGAGGATTTTGAGAAACATCTGAAGGTGCATCAAGTTACTATACAGAAGGGGAGAAAGATCTGCACATACATTTATTGTAGAACCATGCTCATTAGCATGGTGAAAAAGTTTACTAAAGGGAGGGACTTGATTAGGCCCGGTAAGACTAGATTTGCCACTGCTTACTTGACCTTAGCTTGTCTTAATGAGCATAAGGCATCATTGTTGAGCATGTTTAGCTCTGAAGACTGGAATTCAAGTAAGTTTGCCAAAACCAAAGAGGGAAGAAAAGTGGAAGATATTATTTGTGATACTCGATTTTGGAAAAACATAATTGTATGCCTCAAGGCAGCTGCTCCCCTTATTGTTGTCCTTCGTTTGGTGGATTCTGATGAAAAACCCGCCATGGGTTTTATATATGAAGGGATGGATTGTGCCAAAGAGAAGATTAAAAGCAACTTCAATGATGTTAAGAAATGGTAAACTTTCCTAACTTTATCACATTTGAAATTTAATTACCTTATTTGTGTTGTGTTATTAATATAGGATCTTTGTAATTTGTAGCTATGAACCCATCTGAAAAATCATTGATGAGTGATGGGATAACCAGCTTCATAGGCCCTTACATGGAGCTGCTTATTATCTTAATCCCTCATTACACTATGATTTCGATCATGATGATGTTGAGGTAAAAATTGGGTTGTACGGCTGTATGGCAAGGTTGGTAAAGGATCCCGAGGAGAGGAAGAAGATTGGTGTACAGCTTGCCGACTTTCATTATGCTAGAGGGCTCTTTGGTCTTGATGTTGCAAAGGCTAGCAGGAAGAGTATGCTTCCTGCAGAATGGTGGGACTTCTATGGGAATGGAGCAGTAGAACTAAAGAGGTTTGCTATTCGTGTGCTTAGCTTGATTTGTAGCTCTTCTGGGTGTGAACGTAATTGGAGTTCATTCGAAATGGTAATTGTAGTTATGATTTTGTTTCTAGTTATTAATTTACTTTGTTCAGAAATATTAAGTTTTGATTTTTATGTTTTATTTTCTAGGTTCATACAAAGAGAAGAAATAGATTGCATCAAAAAAAGATGAACGACTTGGTATATGTGATGTATAACTTGAAGCTAAAGAGTAGAGAAAATAGGAAAAGTGTTGTCCTTCCATTTGAAGACATTCATTCTGATGATGAATGGATAACTGAAGAGGGGGATGATCCAAATGTTGATGAGGACAATGTTGAGCAACCTATCAATATTGATGAAGAGAATGTTGAGCTTGAGCAACCTATCAATGATCCAATTGATTTGTGCTTTGATGAAAATATTGAAGAAGTTGTTTCATTCGGGGAAGAACTTGATTATGATGATTCTGATGATGATGATGATGGAGATGATGTTGTTAGAGATTTGACTTTAGACATTTAGGAGTTGTTTTTTGATGTTCATGTTATATACTTTTATGTGATGGTAATGTTTTGTATTTGGATTATGGTACTTTTTAATGATTATGGTGATGGTAGATGTTATTGGATTATGATGTTGCTGTTTTGTTGCTTTTATGTTATTTATATATGTCATTTATAGTTTTTTTTTTTTTAATATTAGGTAGACTCTTACGAGTCTACGTGTCGAGTTTACGTATGCTTCACGAGTCTACCTAGACTCGCGAGTCTGACAACCTTGGGATAGCCTCCTAACAAGCCTTCAAATTTTATGGTTTTGAAATGGTATAATTTTTTAGGATCAACCCCCCTGTTATCCAAAACTTGGCACACCATATCCCCTTTTGCATTCTCCTCTCTCTTCCACCGGAAGTAGTGACTCCATTGTTTGTCTGTCGCCTTCCCAAATCACTAGAAGTAGGTGCTTATCAGGGCATTGGTGAGTCGGACTATAATGTTGTCCACATTTGAAACAGAGGTCCTTACTTTTTCTCTCCATCAACTCCTAATACGACAGATTTCGTGTCCCACCTCGAGAGTGAGAAGTGGTCTGCCGCGTTGTACCAACCCCTGCCCCTTCTCGTTATTTCCAATGAATTTCCTGTAGAGTAAGCGGAACTGGCAAAACTCCCTCCCTGACTGCGGTTTCCGCCCTGATTCGGGGTCGTTGACGCAACAACTCTCCGGTTTTTATATGTATTTCGTCCTCCCATCATCCCACCCGATTGGGTCACCCGATCCCATCGTCACTCTATCAGTCGTGCGATTAAGATCAATTTGTGTCGATTTGGAGGTTCGAAAGCCAGCACCTCCATCCGAAATTCTTCCTTCAAGCCACCCAAAAAAAAAAAAACCCATGTATTGCTCCTCTGTCATAGGTGGAACTTGCGCCATAAGGACCTCGAAGGCTTCCACATATTATCCACCGTTCTGGTTTGTTGAAGAAGTTTGAGTTGCGAAAAAGGTTTCCGGATTGGTGATCTCCATAACGATCCATTAGTTATCGCTTGAACTTCTCCCAATTCAACTGCAGCTCAGCATCGCATAAAATTTTAAACCAATGCCACGTCATACCTTCCATGAAAATCTGCGCCAACTATATTTGCATCTCTGGTGGCGTTCCTTGGTCGGCGATGTAGGTTTCAGCCTTCGCAATCCACCCTATTGGATCCTCACCATTGAAGGAAGCTAGCTCGACCAGTTTCGCGGACAAACGAAAGTCGTCCGTAGCTAGAAAGGTCGAACCTGATCCTTTGTGCGACTCCGAGCCAGAACCCGGTGTTTGTTGCCACTGGAATCCATCTCGAACCTCGAGATGCAGAGCTTGGAGGGACCTGGTGATCTCATTGACAGTAGTCATCAAGGAACTCAGCTGAGTTGTGAGTTCCTTCAGTGTCACATCATGTGATCGCACCAGTTGGTCTTGTCCCCTGAGCAGTGCCTCTTGATTTTTGAGACTAGACTCAACAACGACAACGCATCTCTACGGAATCCAGTCGTTGCGAAGCCATTCTCGTGCGCATACACTCTCAACCAAAGCACCAATTGATAGGAACAATTCCTTTCTTAAATGCAGAAAATGAAATAGAAACACAGATGAGAGAAAGTTGTTTTACTGGTTGAAATTAAAAGGGAATTATAGAAAGTGAAAAGGAAATACAAAGAAGATAAGAGCAAAGGTCCCAAGCTAGAGAAGACTGTAGACTCCAACAATCTCAACAAAATATAGCATACCCCCCCCCCCCAAACTCACAACACGTCCGCTCATACATAACTAACTCCCCCACTTTCTCCATAACTAACTATTATTTCCCCATAACGCTTCCGAGCGTCGCCTTAAAACTAAGGCTTAGGGACTTTGGGCCTTTGGCTGTAAACCTGAATGGGCTTAGGAGTTGAATTCCTATCATAAAAGAAGTTGGCCGAGCGGCATATTAGAGTTAGAGCAATGAAAGATTAACTTGAAAGTTGGTTAAAACATCCAATTCTAACCATAGTCATGATAATGCAAGGTTGTGAAAATAGATGAAGAAATTACACCATCTTATACGTTTAAAGCAATCTATCCAAAAAATAAAGTAGGATGGAATGTCATAATATTACATTTTTTCCTTTAGAACTAGTATAGTATGAGGTTGCACAACCCATGGGAAAGAATGAAGGACAATATATACTGCACATAATAGCATAATTGCTAATAAAAATGGTTAAAAACTTGGAAAGATTAGTTGGCACGATCCACATTATATAAAAATGTTATAGCATGTGTTATTATTAATTTGGGTTTGATTGGAGGATTTATTCACCCATATATTAAGTCTCAAAAATGCAATTGGAGGATTTATTCACCCATATATTAAGTCTCGAAAATGCAATTGGTCACATAAATAAGAGAAGAAACTAGCTAGATACCTCCTTTTTAAAAACATCGAAAGGCCTTTGGCCATCACTGACCATTGTAGCACAAAGAAAAATAGCTTTTGAGATCTTCTGTGAATAATGTTCCAATGCATAAGAAATGCAAGCACCACCAATGCTGTGACCAACAAGAACAACCTGCAAAATTTCCATTTTCATGAAATATAACAGAATGCAGGACAATGACATACTTCAAGTTGAATATATTTTCTCTGTCACTCATTCGAACCTTTTCATCCTCAGGAAGGTTTTCAAGATAATCAGTTAAAGGTTTTGAATACTCTGCCAGTGTAGTGACACTGTTAGTGTCTGTGAGATCAATTCCAGAACCTGTAAGATCTAAGGCAACAGGAAGCAGTCCTGCTTCTTCTAGAAGGACAACAGTCTTGTACCAACACCATGCTCCAAAACCTTCTCCATGGATTAATACAAACTTCTTAGTTTTAATGTTCTCCAGAACTTCTGGAACCTGCATATGATATGACATAAATAACTGGGTATAATTGGGTTGTAGCAAGGACAAGAGAGAAGAATCAGAGATGACCACAAGTCTTTACGAGAACTAACAACTGACAAGAAGTCAGGAATGTTTCAAATAAAACTCAAGGGAAAACCAGAGCATTGTTATACCTATAAATAATTAATGATACTAGGCTAAAGAAGTTTGTAAGCAACTATTTTCTACAAATACACAAGATTGTGAAGAACGTATATATTGATTATTCATTTCCTTTCCATTCTAGGTCCTAGCTAACATTTGCAACACTCAAGAATGTATTAATTTTAATTCTATGCATAAATTCAAACAATATTTCAAAGATACTTAAAAGGAGGAGTTATTTTACATCAGATGACAAACAAAATGCACCTGTATAAAAACAAACTTAATAAAACAGTACCAAAAGTGAGGTTTCTCAACACAATTTGGCTCCAAACATGAACCGTCCTTATTTTCCCTAGACTCCTACTAAAAAGAGGAAAATTCCCCAGCATTTTCCCATAAAGCTTAAGAATAACTGGGAATATAATATGTTAGAAGAGACTGAGCCAAATCAAATCTGCAACATGGTTACACCGCAAACTACGTGCTAGTAACAATGCATTAGTGGAGTCAGTACTCAGCACCTGATAGTTGGGGGACAGTGATTTGGTAACTAATCATAAATTGGATCTGCTTTTCAAGGCATAGTGGAATTGGCCCTGTACTTTTCCAGATGCACCTTTTTAGGCACCAAAAGAAAAAGAATTCTCAAAAAATCAAAAAGTAACCCTTGATTTCTTTTTCTATGTATATACTTTTCACTTCAGCTACGACTTGTTTTTGTTTAGTTAACTTACATCCACTAGCAATTAACTACACATAAACTTAAAGAACTTAATCATGACACCCACTTTTTGGCACGGATTAAATGATTCAAAAATCAAAACTCAATAACCCAAACATGATGCTTAAGAGACCACCCACCCCCCCACACACACACACACACAGAGAGAGAAAGACCACACCTTTTTATTGGCTGAGAATGAATCAGATAGATTGCGCCTACGAGAGCTTGTGGAGCCAATCCTCCTAGACATGGAACCTTCAAACCTCTGAGACAATTGATGCTGTTGAAGTGCCATAGAGAGTGCCTGGAGATGCAGGTCTTCCTCAGCAACCAGCTTCCTCTGTGATCTACCCATTCTCTTGCTTCTCGATCCAACATCTTTGGACTCCTTCTTTGACATGCAAATAAAACGATTTCCCATGTTTTTCTTCAGTTTTTTACAGGGAAATGTTTGAAAAATGAATAAACTCCAAGGTATGGTATGGTTTCTCTTCTGCTCTTATATTTTATTTGTCTTTGTATTTTTCTGTATTGTGGTTTTGGATAGTTGGACGAGTTGTTGTTGAGGAAGCGAAAATTAAGGAAAGAGATGTTGTTGGGTATAAATGCAAAAAAATAAAGGCAAATATGCGAATCAAACAACTCAAACCCTCAAAGTCTCGAGGCCCCAACTGATTTTGGGTATAAATGGCTTTCTCTCTTCTTTTCAACTACAAGATTTCAACGATTACTTCAACATTTCATAATTTTAGTGCTCTTTCTAATTATTTCTCAGTAAACCTAACTAAGACCATTGCAATTATTTGTATTTTTAAATAATCGATTATTATTTTATAAAATAAAAATTTAAAAATCAAAATATGATTCGTCCGACTGATAAGGGATTCGGACACTTTAAGCAAGTGATCAGGGGTTCGAATTCTGACTCTTGTGTATGGAGAAAACCTGATTGAGAGTGGAGAACCCACCTTGTGTGTCCAATAGGTTCCTCGACGGAGATTAGTCATTACTAACGATGGTAGATACTTCATACATATATCATGATTACCAAAAAAAAATTAAAATAATAATAGATAAAATATTTTGCTATATTGATTGGTTTTCTTTCATTGTTGTTTCAGTTTGTATGTTGAATTGTGGATTCCATAATACTTGTAATTTGCTTGATCATGGCTTAGGCTTGAGGTGGAGCTAGTTTCTCCCTAATTTCCTCTCGGTTGGCTTCTTGATCATCAAATATGAACAAGTTTGGTTTTTCCTCCGAAACTAGTTTGAATTTTCATTTAAATTTTGGATCCATTCTCTGAGAAGGATCCTACATTCTATAGATCGTGCCTTGGATCACAACAAGTCTTCATAATATAAATTCAAACATCAAATCTCAATCCAAACAACAAATCATAGGACATTTATGGCTTTTCAAACCTTGGTGCATCTCGTTACTGACTTAGGTTCCGATTTTCACGATTTTTTGGCGGTTCTTTGAGACTAATGATTCTTGGGGACCAACCGAATTGTAGACACAACCGATTCCCGATTCAACAGGTTGAACCAAATGGTCTGGCTCAGTTCTTAAAACCTTGATACTAACTATCTTAAAAATCACCGTACTATGATTTCTGATTAATTGCCAATGCAAAAAGCTTTACACTAAGAATACATAACAACTAAACTCATTTAAATTCTTTATTTATCAATAGGAGATAGTAAGAACACTAATTAAAGAATTAAAATGGCAAGATTTGTGTAAAAAAATGGCAAGCTTTGATAGAAAAATGGTGCAGTTAATGTAATGAAAATTGTTTTTTGTTTTTAATGAAAGTTTACTATTTTTTAGAGTAACGGCCCAAATTGATCATTGACAAAAAAACGCGGTGATATTTTGGTCCCTAAGAAATAAAAATACCAATTTGATCCTCAAGAATGTAAAATAAGGGTCAAATTAGTCCTTTTTAGGATAATTTTTAGGGACATTTTAGTCCCTGTTAGAGACTATTTTGATCCGCATTTTACATTCTTAAAGACCAAGTTGGTATTTTCCATTTCTCAGGGATCAAAATGTTATCGTGATTTTTTGTCGAGGATCAATTTTGGTATTTACTCTTTTTTAATTTCTCAAACCATGGTTTTAGAAGAATTATTGCAACCCAATATATTCATTTCAAATTGCATTAACCTCCACCAGGATATTTTAACAGAATGATCTTGTTAATCAGTATCTTAGGGGTATTGATTAAGGAATAAAGAAATGGTAAACTTTCATTGGTAAGTACAACACTTCTCAATATATCAAATACACTTTTTGTTAATGAAAACTTATCACTTTTGATTCCTTAATCAATGTCTTAAGGACACTGATTAACATTTACGTTAGCAGAAAACCAGCATATTATATCACAATAAATGGTCATTCATTCTCAATTCTCACATTTTTGGCAATTCTATATCAACCCAGTTATTGAAATAAATTAAAATAAATAGTCCTCTAAAAAAAAATAGCAAATCATTCTTAAAAGCAATGCATGATTGGCGAAAATATTCAATAAATCCATCACTTACAACCTCAAACAACTCATTATATTTAATTCAAAAAATGTATTCTATGTATAAAATTCAAATAATACATGTAAGAATATTAATTCATTTCAATTTCAATTTGTATATATCAGCCGTTTACCATGTTTAAAGCAGAGCTATTGCAGCCCTATTAATTCATCTCTCTTCATTGCCCCCTTTTTATCACTTCATCATCTTCCTATCAAATTTATTTCTTTGAACTAAAATTGCAACAGAAAAGGGATTCAGGCTTGCGCCAATCGTAAGTAAACCTCCCTTATTCTACATGCATTTTATTTCATCAATGTTAAATCATCTTCTGTTTTGTTTCATCTTCCATTTGACACTAATTTGCAGAAATGGTGTTTACTATTTTGTTTTAGTTCGAAAATTTTAAAAAGAGTTTTCATCTGCTAAAAAAAATCCAAACGACTACTAAGATATTCAGACCAGCATGTATTCGTTTCTGCTAATACAACAAGTCCTACTTATATTTGAATGTTAAATATGATTTTTTTAGGTTAAAATAATTTTTTGTTCCCTATACATGTCCCTGATTTTCAATTTGGTCCCTATACTAAAAAACTTTCAAATCAGTCCCCATACGTGCTTAATGTTTTCAATGTAGTCCCCACCGTAACCCACCGTTAGTGCTCCATCAGTAACGATCTGCTTGGCCCGTTATCCTCCATGTGGCACTTACCTGGCACTCACGTAGGATACACTCACCTGGCATTTAACCTCTTCTTCCCTCCATCTCAAGTCTAAATTGAACTGTTGTAACATCCCGATTTTCTGTAATTCTAATCGAGTTGGTTAATCTCGATTAGGGCTTTGGATGATTGTGTGAATTGTTGTGTGTTAGTTTAAGACCTAGTTTGAAGCTTAGTAATAGGCTTGAACAAGGTTAGAGGTGCCAAAGGCGTTAAACGAGTAACTGTGGAAGCCAGAAGTTTGGAAGGTTTTTCCTCGCTGAGCGGCACGCTCAAGTGTGGGAAGGGAGCACGCCCTAGCATGCCAACGCTCAAGCGTTGGTAATGTTGCACGCTCAAGCGTTCTGAGTGCATTTGCCAGCTAGTGTGCTTTTTGACGTGTGTGCTACACATGTCAGGCCAGGATGAAGGCGAAGCGGACAAGGTTCCACGCTCAAGCGTGGAGGGAACCTCACGCTCAAGTGTGGGCACGCTCAAGCGTGCAGGTTGTCCACGCTAAAGCGTGCACAAAAGCTCAAGTTAGTGGAGTTTTCCTTTCTCTCCCTCATTTGCACGAAAACCACCTTGAGTTTTCAGAATTCTCTACAACTAGAGAGAGAAGGGGGTTGTGTCTTGAGAGAGAAAGTTTTGATTCTTAGACTTCGGAGCTTCGGATCGCGATTCCGACTACACGGTTGCAATCGCAACGAAGTTATCTACAGCTCTGACGAATTGGTTTCTCGATTCGTCCAAGGTAAACTCGAATCCCTAACACGCGTTCTTCGTGTTCTTGGCGTTCTTCGAGTCTTTACCTTTTTCTTTGATCTTTTGGGCTTGCCCTAGGGCTAACACTATTGTATATGTGTTGTGCTCGTGATTAGGGCTAAGTTCGCACTTGTGATTTCCCGCAAATTGGAGCTTGAAGGCGCGGCTACCAAGAGGATTTGGGGCTGTTCGTGGCTGAGCCTGCAGCTGCGTGCGGAGGTGATCGTCTTGAAGTTCATGCGATGATTGTTAGGTGGGGAGAAAGAGTATTGCTGCCGTCGAGAAGGCAATAGTAGTGTAGGATGTTTTCTGCTATGTGTAGGGAAGCCCTAACCCTACTAGTGGTTGAGCCCCAATAAAGTACATAAACCCTAGGTTTAGCTTACTTTGGGCTATCGCCGTTAAGATTGGAAACCCTAGGCTAGCAAACTATTGATTGAGGATGTTTGGTTTAGTATGACTGTATGCTGCCGATTGTTGCTGTTGCTATCTGTCTAAGTGCCTATATGCTGCTTGGTATGTGATATGATGCTATGTGTTGTTGTTGATATTATTGTTGTTGTTATTATGCTGTATGTTGTGATGTTGAGCGTTGTGGCAGAATGTCGTAGAGTTAAGTTTGGCTGTGTGCCATGTTGTTGTCGGGTTGATACCGTGGATGGTGTCTTTGCTGTTATACTGACTTTTCGAGGCTGTGGCCGTGATTGTTTGAGTTGTGGCTCGTGGACGCGTGGCGTCGAGGCTGTGGTCGTGTGGATGTAGTGGCATCGTGTTGTTTCTGATTTTAAATTTGGTCCCTATACATAAAAAACTTTCAAATCAGTCCCCATACGTTCTTAACGTTTTCAATGCAGTCCCCATCGTAACCCACTGTTAGTGCTCCAGAAGTAACAATCTGCATGGCCCGTTATCCTCCATGTGGTACTCACCTGGCACTTAACCTCTTCTTCCCTCCATCTCAAGTCTAAATTGAACTGTTATAACATCCCGATTTTCTATGACTCTAATCGAGTTGCTTAATCTCGATTAGGGCTTTGGATGATTGTGTGAATTGTTATGTGCTAGTTTAAGACCTAGTTTGAAGCTCAGGAATAGGCTTAAACAAGGTTAGAGGTGCTTAAGGCGTTAAACGAGTAAATGTGGAAGCCAGAAGTTTGGAAAGCTTTTCCCTGCTGAGCGGCACGCACAAGCGTGGGAAGGAAGCACGCCCTAGCGTGCCAACGCTCAAGCGTTGGTAATGTTGCACGCTCAAGCGTTCTGAGTGCGTTTGCCAGCTGATGTGCTTTTTGACGCGTGTGCTACACGTGTCAGGCCAGGGTGAAGGCGGAGAGGACAAAGGTTCCACGCTCAAGCGTGGGTACGCTCAAGCGTGCAGGTTGTCCACGCTAAAGCGTGCACAGCGGGTCAAGTTAGTGGAGTTTTCCTTTCTCTCCCTCATTTGCACAAAACCACCTTGAGTTTCCAGAATTCTCTACAACTAGAGAGAGAAGGGGCTGTGTCTTGAGAGAGAAAGCTTTGATTCTTGGACTTCGGAGCTTCGGATCGCGATTCCGATTACACGGTTGCAATCGCGACGAAATTATCTACAACTTTGATGGATTGGTTTCTCGATTCGTCCAAGGTAAACTCGAATCCCTAACACGCGTTCTTCGTGTTCTTGGCATTCCTCGAGTCTTTACCTTTTTCTTTGATATTTTGGGCTATTAGGCCAGGGTGAAGGCGGAGCGGACAAGGTTCCACGCTCAAGCGTGTAGGTTGTCCACGCTAAAGCGTGCACAACAGCTCAAGTTAGTGGAGTTTTCCTTTCTCTCCCTCATTTGCTCAAAAACCACCTTGAGTTTCCAGAATTCTCTGCAACTAGAGAGAGAAGGAGGCTATGTCTTGAGAGAGAAAGCTTTGATTCTTAGACTTCGGAGCTTCGGATTGCGATTCCGACTACACGGTTGCAATCGCAACGAAGTTATCTACAGCTCTAACAGATTGGTTTCTCGATTCGTCTAAGGTAAACTCGAATCCCTAACACGCGTTCTTCGTGTTCTTGGCGTTCCTCGAGTCTTTACCTTTTTCTTTAATCTCTTGGGCTTGCCCTAGGGCTAACACTTTTGTATATGTGTTGTGCTCGTGATTAGGGCTATGTTCGTGCTCGTGATTTCCCACAAATTGGAGCTTGAAGCCTCAGCTACCAAGAGGATTTGGGGCTGTTCGTGGCTGAGCTTGCAGCTGCGTGCGGAGGTGATCGTCTTGAAGTTCGTGCGACGATTTTTCAGGTGGGGAGAAAGAGTACTGCTGCCGTCGGGAAGGCAAGAGTAGTGTAGGATGTTTTCTGCTATGTGTAAGGAAGCCCTAACCCTACTAGTGGTTGAGCCCCGATAAAGTACCTAAACCCTAGGTTTAGCTTACTTTGGGCTATCGCCGTTAAGTTTGGAAACCCTAGGCTAGCAAACTGTTGATTGAGGATGTTTGGTTTAGTTTGACTGTATGCTGCCGATTGTTATTGTTGCTATCTAAGTGCCTATATACTGCTTGGTATGTGACATGCTGCTATGTGTTGTTGTTGATATTATTGCTACTGTTATAATGTTGTATGTTGTGATGTTGAGCGTTGTGGCGGAATGTCGTAGATGCAGTGGCATCGTGTTGTTTCTGATTGAGAGTTTAGGTGTGAGATCCGGTATCAAGCCCGTTGAGGATGTTTGCTGCATATCATCATCAGCTGCCAAGTGGCTAGGCCGTGTGACAGGTAGTATGGGCTGCCAGCGTCGTACGAGGTTAGTTGTACTTGAGTGCGGGTACGGATAGCGGAAGGGGCGGTCAAGTGAGTGACGTTGGGGATGTTGCCGGTCTCGAGAATAGTTTACAGTGACGGATGAGGTAGCCCCTATCCTGTCGTGATGCTCGATCCAGTCCGGTTTGCCCGACTAATCCCAGAGCTTTGCATTTGTTCCAGGCTAACGTTCCTAGGCGATCGAGATACCCCGGCTCCGATGTGGAAGGGGGATGCACTCTTATTGGTCACGGTGAGTGGTTTGGTTTCTTGGGAAAGCTATGAGACAACCCTCCTCTCTTAGAAGGATAATCCCATTAGTCCCAAAACTCCTTCTATTATTAACTATGCCTAGCCGTGTACAAAACGATAGGGTGGTAGTCAAACAACGTCGCAGAAGCAAACAAGCAATAATGGCAAGCATAGAAAGATTGTCAGAGTGAAACGCAACATAAAAGTAACTGTACAAATACCATACATATCTTACCCCATCAGTAGGGCACTATACATACATATACATGCTGTAAAATAAAAACCGAAAATACATCAACATCCAAAAGAAAGACTCTCGGAGCTCAACAGCACTACCTGTCCCCTCTCAAAAGGTACATAAAAAGCTCTCAACTCACAACCTAGGACGCACTAGCAGGCTCTCACTATCAGTGGTGAGGATGCCCTAAACTAGCCTGACCCTCGCCATGAGTACGCCTGTACCGCACCAGAGGCTCATACTCTGACGAAGAGCTGGACACCACAATCCTACGCCTACGGTAAGTACTCAGATACCGCTCTGTCCTCCTGCGCTGGCCTCGGTAGACGTAGCCTCTCCTGCTGGGCACAACTGAGGACCAGGGTGCCACCCACATATAGTCTCGCTCCCTCTGCCTCAGCAGTCGCCACATCCTGGGAAAAGGAAGAAACTGGTACACGCGGTAAGGGCCAATGATGTCCATATATGGCGGTGTGCCGCTCCGAAAGATCAGACTGACGGGTCCCGTGTAAACCACCAAAAAGGTCGACCTGCCATCCCCTCTCATCATGATATACAATCTCAATGTCTCCCAGCACCGGCATCCGCGGTGCCCCCGTGATAAACGGGTGAAGCCTGGGGTCCATCCTGTGCCTCGGCTGGCTCATCGTCTTCATGCAAACCCCAAACAGAACAACTAAACAATAGTAGGGAGATAAGAAATACCATGCATAACAATATCGAAAAACAACAGTAATGCCGTAAAGACATATAACATGTAGCAGATATCGCAGATATAACAGTTACTGCATTCCAAAAAATGTCTCTTAAGACAACACATGCAACCAGCATCCATCTCCATGAGTCTCACACTCAGATCAATCCTCTAAACCGGGATACTAATCCTATGCAGCATGTCGGTCGAATCACTCACAAAACTGGTTCCCACTGGAACGGTTCCACACCCGAACAAGTCCACACCGGAACATGTCCTGTGTCGGAACGGAGTTAGCTTGTCCAAGAAACCGAATCGCTCACCGTGACCAATAAGAGTGCATCCCCCTTCCACACCGGAATCGGGGTATCTCGATCGCCTCGGAACGTTAGCCTGGAACAAATGGAAAGCTCTGGGATTAGTCGTGCAAACTGGACTGAATCGGGCGTCACGACAGGATAGGAGCTACCTCATCCGTCACTATAAACTATTCCCGAGACCGGCAACATCCCCAAGGTCACTCACTTGACCGCCCCATCTACTCTCCGTACCCGCATTCAGGTACAACTAACCTCGTATGACGTTGGTAGCCCATACTACCTGTCACACGGCCTCGCCACTTGGCAGCTGATGATGATATGTAGCAAACATCCTCAACGGACTTGATACCGGATCTCACGCCTAAGCTCTCAGTCAGAAACAACACGATGCCATTGCATCCACATGGCCACAGCCTCGATGCCACGCATCCACGAGCCACAGCTCAAACAGTCATGGCCACAGCCTCAAAAAGTCAGCATAACAGCAATGGCACCATCCACGGTATCAATCCGACAATAACACGGCAAACAACCAAACTTAGCTCTACGGCATTCCGCCACAACCTTCAACATCACAGCATACAACATAATAACAGCAACAATAATACCAACAACGGCACATACCAAGTAGCATATTGGCACTTAGTTAGATAGCAACAACAATAATCGGCAGCATACAATCATATGAAGTCAAACATCCTCAATCAACAGTTTACTAGCCTAGGGTTTCCAAACTTAACGGTGATAGCCCAAATTAAGCTAAACCTAGGGTTTAGGTACTTTATCGGGGCTCAACCACTAGGAGGGTTAGGGCTTCCCTACACATAGCAGAAAACATCTTACACTACTCTTGCCTTCTCGACGGCAGCAGTACTCTTTCTCCCCACTTGAACAGTTGACACGCGAATCCATGCGATCACCGGCTTGCCAAGCTCGCAGCCTCCCAACATAAAGAACAGCTTCGGAACATCTTCGAAGCTTCTCCCTAGCCGCAGCCTCAAGCTCCAATTGCGGGGAAATCACGAGCACAACATATATACAATAGTGTTAGCCCTAGGGCAAGCCCAAAAGATCAAAGAAAAAGGTAAAGACTCGAAGAATGCCAAGAACACGAAGAACGTGTGTTAGGGATTCGAGTTTACCTGGGACAAATCGAGAAAGTAATCTATCAAAGTCAAAAATAACTTCGTCACAATCACAACGATGTATTCAGAATCGCGATCCGAAGCTCTGGAGTCCCTTAATCCAAGCTTTCTCACTCTAAAACACTGCTTCCGCTCTCTCTAGTTGCAGAGAATTTTGGAAACTCAAGTGAATTTTTGTGCAAATGAGGGAGAGAAATGACACTCCACTAACTTGAGCTGTTGTGCACGCTTTGCGTGGACAACCTGCACGCTTGAGCGTGGAACCTTGTCCGCTCCGCCTTGACCCTAGCCTGACACGTGTAGTACACGCGTCAAAAATCGCACCAGCTAGCAAACGCACTAAGGATGCTTGAGCGTGCAACGCTACCAACGCTTAAGCGTTGGCACGCTAGGGCGTGCTTCCTTTCCTATGCTTGAGCGTGTAGCTCAGCTGGGAAAAGTCTTCCAAACTTCTAGCTTCCAAAGTTACTTGTTTAACACCTTAGACACCTCCAACCTTGTTCAAGCCTATTCCTAAGCTTCAAACTAGGTCTTAAACTAGCACACAACAATTCACGCAATCATTCAAAATCTTAATTGAGGTTAACTGCAACACCCTGATTTTCATGTTTTATAATTATTCAGTATTTAAGCGTTTGTATTTTATTAGAGGGTCTAGAGGGTGAAATAAAAGAATCCGAGACCATAGTCATGCTCTACGCTATGGTAGGAAGCTATGGTTAAGTTTTGGGCGAAAACTTAAACAAAGCCCGATCTACGTTTTTCACGGATAGTAGTGTTTTTCTACTATCAAGACCTAATTTTGACTCATGAATGAGTTAGTAAGTCTTAGAATTTAATTCTCTACATATTTGCTAAAATCCGTCCTTACATCCAAAAGTGAAAATAATATATTATATTCGGACTTATACTCGAACCTGGAGACTTTTGGAGCTGTGAGGGGATTTAACGGGACCTGCTAAGGATAAACTTGATGTCACATCAAGTCACATCAAGTTGACTTTCGTGACACCCTCATGGTGACTGTCTGAAAATATCTGGACGTGAAATGACCAAAATGCCCCCGATCTTTTAAGGAAATTATCGAATTGTCCTTTGATTATTTACAAGTTTGCCATGATAAGAATATATCTATATCACTCACTCTCTCGCTTAGCCATTCGGCCATCTCTCTCTCTCCTCTCTTCTCTCACTTGTTCTTCATGTTTTTCAAGTTTATCAAAGTTTTTCAAGTGTTCTTCACCAAAAACCAACTTTTGATCTTGAAAAGTTGAAGCTTTTTATGAAAAGCAAGTTCCTCTCTCTTAAGTCTTTGCATCTAGGAGGTATGAACTCCATCTTAACTCTCTTAATCTCTCTATTTCATATCTTGAATCTCTTGATTCATGAAGATCAAAGTTTTGATTCATAACTTTGAAAATTCATAGAAAAGTGTAGAAAAATCCTTTTAATACCAAATCAATTTCTATGAACTAGTTTCATCATTCTCTTTCACTTTTCAAGAGCATGAAATCAAATAAGTTTTCTAGCCTTTTCTTCTCAAAGTGGCCGAACCTTGTATGCGAAAAAGTTTGAGTTTTTGATTCAAGCTTTGAACAATAAGACTTGTTTTAGTGTTAGGAGCACCTAAGGATCATCCATCCAAGAGATAAGAAATTTAGGAAATCTCTAGCTTATTTTTCTATATAGTGGGCGAACCTCAAGTTGGTGGGTATAGGGGAGATTTGTGTTTTTGGATGTTAATTGTTTGATTGATTGTGTTGTTTGTAGTTGGTGATGAGTAATCGGGAGATTCGCGAACCGATCGACCGACTTTGATCCGGAAGATTATTCATCAACAGGTATGGGGGTGAACCTCATCACACCAAAATTGGTGGAGGTGAAAATGGTTGTTTTATGTTATTTGGGTGAAACCCTTTGGTTTGGGTTCACCACTTTAGTTGTGAAGTTCTATTGGAGAACAAAGTATGTAATAATGTTTCTATGTCTAGTAGGTGTTTTTGATGATGTTGATTGGATGAAAAATATTTTCATTGTATGTTGAAAAACCCTACTTTGATCTCCAGATCAAGTAAGGATTTTTATGCTTGATTATGATGCAATGATGTATAATTGTTGTTTGACATAATTTTGTGAGCATTTTGAGCTATGACTTGTCTTTTGGGTGAAGCAAAATCTTCACTTTTCCCTTGAGGAGGCTTGCGGCCTTAGTGAGAAAAATATGGAAGAACATGTGTTGTTCTTGAACATTCAAAGTTTTGGAAAAAGAAAGTGTTTTAATAACTTATGTTTCAAAGGAAAACGATCAGTGATTTTGATTCAAAGATCAAATAAAGTGTCAACATTCAAGTGTTTCACCAAAGTGAAAAATGTCTTTTACTTTAACCGTAGTTCATCTAATTAACTAAAGTGTTTTAAAAAGAGGAATAATGAAGTAGTTTCATGAAAGTTAACATAGTTTTAATAAGACATTAATTTATCTTAGAACCAAGATAATGTTCCTTTTTCAAACATAATGAAGACCTTTATCCTTAAGTTAATTAAAACGAATCATAGTTACAAAATTAGATGAGATTATATTTTCTTTTACACTAACTTAGAACATGGTTTTACACTAAGTTAGTAAGGAAAAACCCTTTTCAAATTAGTTACGGTACTTTGCTTTAAGAAAATACAAGGTTATTTCAAATCAAATGAGTTTTCCAATTAGAACGGTTTTGGTTTACAAAGAGAGTTTTTCAACTCAAATCTTAAAGTTTTACGCGTGAAAACCTAAGTTGAAGTAATTAACTTAGAGTTGAAGATAAGAGGTAATTAAGTATGGTATGTGGTGGAACAAGACCATGTACTATTACCATTGTAGACTTAGTTCATCAATGACTTCATAAGACTTAAGTGAACCAACACGTTTTCATTAATTGAAAAATCAAGAAGTTAATATCTTAGAAAGGATCAAAGACTTATCTAAGAGGATTCTCAATCCTTCTACATAAAACTTAGGACTTGAGACATAATTCATGAGACATAAACACAAACACGAAACGTTTTTGGGTTTTGAAATAGTAGTTTGATGACAGACCGGTGATTCGAATCCAGGCCAATCGTTCAATTGTTTCAATCTTGTAATGACCGGAACGAGAGGAATCCTAAGGCTGTGCAGGTATGGGACAATACAGCTGAAGGAAGGCTTATAAGAATTGATTGGTACTACCTATACCAATAAGATTCATCTTCTTTTCGGGAGCCCAGAACATAAGAACTACATAGTTAAGCGTGCTTGACTTGGAAAAATTGTAGGATGGGTGACCTTTTGGGAAGTTTCCCAGAAAGTGTGTGAGTGAGGACAAAACACGCTAAAAAGACCCGTGTTGGTTTGTGGGGACAGTCGGCAATTCTGATAGCAGTCCAGGTCATTCCAAAGGAATCCCGAGATATTAATCCGGCGGATAAATGTTTTATAATACAAAGACTCGTATAGTTCCTAAGGAAGAGAACCTTAGTGAACCTTGAGGTTTATCCGGTGGGTAGGCATTGATTTATCGCATCCGCTTTGTGTAAGCATTGGCATTTCATTGCATGAGTTTGTAAGGCCTTGAGCCTAGGAGTTGAGCTTACACCTAGATGCTGGTGCGAATCTTACGGTGACGATCTTAAATGGTCTTTGGAGGTATCAAGGTTGGAAGGGCTGACATGAGACCAGTTAGTGATTCTTCTGTGTCGTGGCGAATCCGTGCAATACACTGATATCCTCTACTAGATGTTATACTTTTCATGTTTGGTCGAAAGTGTTTCCGTAAAGCCAGATACGTGCACGTTACGAATGTTGTAGCATCTTGCTCATGGCTGGCAAAAACAGGAATATGTCCTCCCATTCACTCTCTCCGACACTTTGTTAGCTCCATGGAGTAGGGGTCAGAGTTTTACCCTTGTGGCATATGGCATTGAGTCATGTACATTGCACTGCATTGCATGGCTGTTGATGATTTCATTTATTTGTCGTACATCGTTGTTCTGTTTTTGAGAATGCCTTATATTATGCTGCTAGTTGATCAACATAAGTTATATTTGAGCTTTATGATAAGCATGTTGGGTACGTTGTTACTCGGTCAGTCGTCCCGTTTTTTCTCTTGCTGTTTTGTTGTGTTGATGATCGGGAATCTCACCCATATATGTATATTTTCTCTGCTGGTATTGTTGTTTCTTCCTAAGCAGATTGACGTGTCAACAATTCAGTTCTGCATTTACTTTGAGTCCGGAGGGGGGCTCCTTTTGCTGTTTAATTTTTGGCCAGGCCGTGTCCAGTGTCTGTTGTACTTTTTGGGAGCTGTGACTCCTAGTACTTATTATATTCTTGTGGTCAGTTATGCATTGAACCTATGTCTGTATATAGTACTATTTCTGTTTCTGTATTTTAATTTAGTATGACTTCTAGAAATGCATGGTGAACCTAAGTTCAGTTATTATTACTTACCTTTACTAATACCATTACATCTTTGTGATAAGAAAAAGAAAAGAAAATCGTATTTTCCGCATTAATATTATTTTCGGCATTATAATCGTTTGGGAACTTGACTCTCGGGAAAGGGTGTTGCATTAACCAACTCGACTAAAGTTACAGAAAATCGGGATGTTACAAGCTAACTCCGTTTCGACACAAAATCTGTTCCGATGTGGAACCATTCTAGTGGGAACATCTTTGTGAGTTTTCGGCCGACATGCTGCACGGGATTAATATCCCGGTCTAGAGGATTGATCTGAGTGTGAGACTTACGGAGATGGATGCTTGTTGCATGTGTTGTCTTGAGAGACGTTTTATGGAATGCAGTAACTATTGTATCTGCGATATCTGCTACATGTTATATGTGATTACTGCATTACTGTTGTTTTCCGACTTTACGTTGCACTGTATTTTTTATCTCCCTATTGTTGTTTCTGTTGTTCTGTTTTGGGTTCGCTTGAAGATGACGAGCCAGCCGAGGCGCAAGATGGACCCGAGGCTTCACCCGTTTATTCCGGGGGCACCGCGGATGCCGGTGCTGGGCGACATTGAGATCGTCTACCATGATGAGAGGGGATGGCGGATGGACCCCTCGACCTTTCTGGTGGTTTACACAGGAACCATCAGTCTGATCTTTTGGAGCGGCACGCCGCCGTATGTGGACATCATTAGCCCCTACCGCGTGTACCAGTTCCTTCCTTTCCAGAGGATGTGGCGACCTTCGAGGCAGAGGGAGCGAGACTGCATGTGGGTGGCACCCCAGTCTTCAGTTGTGACCAGCAGGAGAGGTTACATCTACCGAGGCCAGCACCGGAGGATAGAGCAGTATCTGAGGACCTACCGTAGGTGTAGGATTGTGGTGTCCAGCTCTTCGTCAGAGTATGAGCCTTTTGTTCGGTACAGGCGTACTCATGACGAGGGTCAGGGTAGCTCAAGGCATCCTCACCAGTGATAGTGAGTGCCTGCCAGTGCGTCCTAGGTAGTGAGCTGAGAGCTTTTTATGTACCTTTTTGAGAGGGGACGGGTAGTGTTGGTGAGCTCCGAGAGTTTTCTTTTGATGTTTGATGTATTTTCGGTTTTTATTTCACAGCATGTATATGTATGTACAGTGCCCTACTGTTTGGGCTATAGTTACGCATGTTATGTATGTATATATCTACCTTTTGTATGCTGTTACGCTTTTACTCTGATCGTTTTCTATGCTTGCCGTTGTTGCTTGTTTGCTTCCGCAACGTTGTTTGCTATCGCTTTATACATGGCTAGGTATAGTTAATGTAACGACCCGGACTGCTTTCAGGATTACCAACTGTCCCCACAAACCAACACGGGTCTTTTCAGCGTGCTTTGTCCTCACTCACACTCTTTCTGGGAAACTTCCCAGATGGTCACATATCCCATAATTACTCAAAGTCAAGCACGCTTAACTATGGAGTTCTTATGTTCTGGGCTCCCGAAAAGAAGATGCATCTTGTTGGTATAGGTAGTACGAATCAATTCCTTTAAGCCTTTCTCAACTGTACAGTCCCAAACATGTACAGTCTCAGGATCCCTCTCATTCCGATGTGAATCTGGTTTATTCATGTGTCCCTTTGCCTAGAAGCCTGCCAGGAGCCGCTCCTTGTCCGTGTCTCAAGCACCGACGATCACTCCCCGCCCTCATCAGCCTCAGGCGTCACATTAACATCCCAAAACTCCCATGTCTACCTTTTTAACTGTTTGTGTGAATAACTTGACTGAGAACACAATTCGATTAATCATAATCATAATAATAGTTGATGATTGGAAATTCACATTTGAATTTCAATTATGAAATTAATAATCATAAAATGTTGTTTTGAACCCAGTGTGTCGTTTTGAGTCGGAACCGGTGAAAATATTATAATTTTAATCGGGACCGCTTTACCTTGGGATGCGTGCCAGGGGCCGGGGAAGTTGTTCTGGCCCAGAGTCGGGAGTAGTTCATGACTGCATCTCACGCTTCACGAGACGTTGTCAACCGTCCAACACCTTTTCATTCCTTTAACCAATGGATTAAATTCTTATGACTCTTAGTTAATAACCTAGCATCTTTTCCTTTTATGGAGAAATCCAATTAACCTATTTATGCTTAATCTCTACTTCTTTTAATATGAGATCAACAAATATTACCTCTTTAATTCTTGGCCCTTGGATTACTTACACAATTTCCATTAAATGTCATTAGCTTTTTGAATTAAATTCTTGGTCCTAAACACTTAGTTACCTATTATTCTACCTAAGCATTTGATTTAAGTTGGTTGCCCCAAAGTTGAGAAAAGGCCCATGGCCTTATGGTGTTTAAGACACCAAAACACCATCTTTTTTCACTTACTTTAATCAAAACTAGTCCTTCATGAACTTGGGAAAAAAATCCTCTCTTCTCTCTCTTAAGTGTTCATACGGTTTTGGCTTCATTGCTTATGAACCAAAACTTGTTTCTAAAATCTAAAACCATAGTTGTTCTTGTCTTGATCTCTAGATCATCTTTGATGAAGAAAGTTTCTTGATTGGAGGAACTTGGTTCTTGACCCTCAAGAACACCAACCTTGTTCATCATGTGTTCTTCACTAAGTAAGTCTCTAATCTTACTTTTCTCTTCATATCTTTTCTTAGAATCATGAAACAACTTCTTTTTAGTTCATGATTTTTGTGAAACAAGTTCAAGATCTTACCTTTTCTTTTCTTATGAAGATTCGGCCTTGTCACTCTTTCTTGGAGCTTGGAGTTTTGCTCATCCTAAGGATCTGCAAGAGGTAATGGAGGAGTGAACCTCATCACACCACATCGGTGGTGGGGAAGATGGTTTATGGGTTTGGTTTGGGGAAAACCCTAAACTAAGGGTTTCCTACTTTGTCTATGTGGTTCTCTAGGAGAACAATGTTGTAATAAATATTTGTTGCTTGATTTGTGTTCATTGATGTGTTTGAATGGTTGAAAATAATTTTTATGTGTGGGAAAACCCTAACCTAGAGTTCCTTCTTCTTTTGTTGAAAAGGGTTTGGGAAAATGTAATTTTCGGATCTGACTTTGTGTGAGTCATTTCGGTTTTTCTCTCAACCTAGATCTTGGATTTCAAAAATTGTTTTTGATCCTGAAACTAGACATCTTGGGCTTCATTCTGAGAACAAATTTCGTGTGTTTTCATAAAGAATTTACCCTTGAAAACCTATTTCTATCTCAGTACAAATTTCTGTCTTGGATTCTGACTACAGTGGCTTCTTGCATAAAACTGTACTGACTTGGTTATTGTTTGTGAAAATGAATTTTATAAGCAAAACTTAGACATCCTAAGCTTTCATATGAGTCCTCATTTGCTCAAATCCGAGATCATTTGGTCAATCAAATGTTTGTCACAAGTTGATGCTTGATATGCGGAAATTTTCTGTATACGGGTTTTGGTGTTGATATTTGGAATTGTATGTTATGATGTTGATGTGACTATTTGTGTTTGATTGTTAGTGTTGAAAATCATTTTGGCTTGGTGAGAAACTATTCTTAGGTTCAAGGCCTAAGGATAGGATTTTTGAATGATGAACTTGTTCGCATTTACTACTTGATGGAATGACTATATGTTGAGATGTTTTTCATGATGCTAGCATGTTGTTGGATGGCTTGTATTTTGTTGGAAAACACCATGTGAGGTTCGGCCTTATTAAGATAGAAAGGGGAAGCCAAAGCTTCTATGTTCAAGTAATGGTGTAATGGACTTAAATGATTCCAAGAAGACAAAAGAAATTAAAAAGACTTGCCTTACTTACATGGAGGCATTCGGTCATACTATAGTAATTAGGTCTAGGAATCTAAAATGTTGATGCTAAGAGGCTTAATGTGTTTACACTAAAGTATAAAGGGAATAGAAATTAAAAAGGTTTTCCAAAGAATTCAAGTTTTGGTTCCAAAGAACTAAGTGTTGTAAATTAAGTATTTTGATCTCGTGTGGAAAAGTATTCAAGGATATGAGGGTTTGATGTTGATCAACAACTTATTTTATCATGTTCTTTTGAGGAAAATATTTTCAAGAACAAAGAGTTTTCTAAATGATTCATGTGGTTTCTAAAGGTCTTGGTTAGCAAACCTACTTTCAAGAGAAATGAGAATTCTTGTAATTGTTTTCTTTAAAACAATAAGTCTTTACACTACTATGATCAATTTTGAAATCTTACAAAACAAATGAGTTATAGTTTTCATTTGAAAATGACAAGGTGATTTAAAGAAAGATATATTTTCCCTTTTTATGCTAAGTAAAGGAAATTAGTATTATTTCAAAGGAAGTTTTACGCTAGTTTGGCAAAAGACAAGGTAATATGTATCTTGGGTTTTTGAATACCTTACGAGTATATGTATAGAGTTTTGAAAACTATGTTTGATGAAGGAGATTCCATGAACTAGTTTACTACCAAGGAGAGTATTTTAAAGACTTTACTATAATAGCGTAAATACATATTATCTTCTAAAGGAAATTCAATGAGTTCCATAATGGATTCACAAAGACTAAATAAAAAACATGCACCTATATCTTGTGGTCATGGAGAACCATATCCCACACCCTTGATGATTTAGGTCATCTAAGGATCCATAATACTTAATCACAAAGAATTACTTATACAAAATAAGTAATGCTTTCTTTGATAGATAAGTGAGAATATATGATAAAGGAATCCTTGTGGACCTTGTCCTCCATAATACATCTAGGTTATGAACTAATGAATCACAAGACGTGAACATCGTGTTACGAACGACGAAGTGGTACGCGATTTCAAGGAACGGAACCAAGAATGGGCGACTAATGGCAAGTCATGTGAAAGTGGATCCCGTAAGGGTATCCTGTGGTTTATCAAGAGATAAACGTGGTACTATAGTGATGAGATAGTACGTGGCTGTATTATGACATTTCTTGACATGCATGTGCATCTGTGCTTGAGTTGGGCGATATGCCTAGGAGTTGAGATTACACCTTGGTGCAGCTGCGATCGTCTGAGGTGTCGATCATGAGGATCTTGGGGACGTTAGGGGTTGGGGAAGACATATGTGGCCAGAGAGTAGCTCCTCTGTGTCGTGGATATCCATCGAAAAACACTGACGTCCTGACTGAAACACCAGGCAAATCATGATTTGGGTAAAGAACGTCTGGTGTGAGCCGTTATAGCAATTGCCATCTTGATGTGGCACTATGGGGCTGAGATAACGCAGACAATGTTCTCCCAATCACTCACTCTTATTTTGTTTAGCTCCATGGAGCAGGGGTCAGAGTCTTACCCTTGTGGCATATGGCATTGAGTCATGTACATCGCATTGCATTGCATTGCATTGCATGACCGTTGATGGATACATTTACATGTTATACATTATTATCCTATGTTGATGATGTCTTATGTTGTTGATTGGATAATATGAGATATTGAGATGTATGATATGCATGACTAGTATTTTATTGTCTTGTGTGTCATACCGTTTTTACTTCTGCCATATGTTGTGCTGATTAATTGGAATCTCACCTCATTACTTTGTATTGCATCGTTGTGTGCTTCTCTGGTTATCTCTCGAGAAGGTCATGTTACCGAGACTTCACCCGACATTTTGGATGCACCTCTCTGTTGAGCCTCTCAGTGGTTTTCGCGTTTGGACATCTAGTCATGATGAGCTTCTAGCAAAGCACATGGGAAGAGACACACTCACCATCCGCAAGGGTTGTAGAGGAAGAGTTCTTGACCGCTCCACAGCTTGTCTTCATGTCGTCTGCTGTCAAGGTTGTACCCGTAAGTGGGATGCTAGATGGAATTTTCCACCCATGCGTTGAGTGCCTTCTCCCTCTGATAGGGGTAGGCTGCTTGTTAACAGAGTTGCTTCTAAGTCAACTTCCGTTATGTCTTCCATAGGGATGCCAGTAATAGTCCCTGCTAGGGTTCATGTTATGTCTCATTTGATGGGTCCTGGTTGGGGGGCGATGAGTGAAGAGACTAGGAGTGAGGTGATTTATCCACACCTTCCTATTTATTTCGCTTGTCTCTCCGAAAAGAAGAAGTCAGAGGAAGTATTTAGCGGTTGATCCGAGGGATGTCTTCCTGTGTAATATGTTGTTGGCCAGTGTAGCGTGTCAGAGGGTCTGTACCTTTCTTTTATCTTTTGTGGAGCTGCGACTCCAAGTATCTTATGTTTAGGAGCTGTGTCTCCAACCTTTTATGATGAGTCTTATCTTTCTGTAGTCGGGTTGGGTTCTTATGTAAACCTTTATGAACTTATATTATGAAGTGTTGCTATTTACCTTACATGCATAAATGGTTATGAGCTTTTACAGTTATGCCTTGCAAAAAGGAAAATTTCATCCCCATCTTTCTTAAATGTTTTAATTAACCCGTTTTTCGGCCTTAGAGTATTTTAAAATGTTTGTAAATGTAATGCCCCCGAAAAGGGTGTTACAATTAATATTGATAGGAGCTTAGGACTAATGGGATTATCCTTCTAAGAAAGGAGTGTCGTCTCATTTTGGTGGTATCAGAGCAGTTTGATTCTAAATTAGACTGTGAAGGTAAGTGTACTGGTTTTAACGGTTGATAACTTAGTTGTATCAACTATGTCGGGTTTTGGGTAGAGTGTCCGATGCGCTAGTTATCGAAGTGTGATAACTATTTTCATTCATAAGGCATATGATATGTTTAACCGTTAAGTGCTATTATATGTCTTATGAATTGGAACTGATATCTCCTTTTACAGGAAGGTAAATGGCACGTGGAAGAGGTAGAAGACCGGCTGCGACCAGAGGCAATGGTGATAACAGCAACAATGGTGACCACTCAGGGACAGGAAGTGGAGGTGACACCTCTGAAGCAATGCGGGCCATGAGGGATTTGGCTACCACAATGATACAACAGATAGATGTAATCCTAGGCATGGACTGGCTTTTGGCCAACCATGTAATGTTAGACTGTTCAAACAAAACTCTCAGTTTTTCCAAGCAATCTGGATTGATGCCTGCTGACAAGAGTATTCCGACGGGTGGACGATCGGAGGAGTATGTGGTGCTGTTCTCTTTGGAAGTAAAGGAGACTCCCAGTGTTGAAGCTTTGCCTGTCGTGCGAGAGTTTCTGGAAGTGTTTCCCGATGATGTTCCTGGACTGCCACCGGAGCGAGAAGTTGAGTTTGTTATAGATCTGGTACCAAGAATTGGGCCTATATCGATAGCGCCGTATCAGATGTCTCCAGTTGAGCTAATGGAGCTAAAGAAACAGTTGGACGAGATGCTAGGCAAAGAGTTCATCAGACCTAGTGCATCTCCGTGGGGAGCGCCTGTACTGTTTGTGAAGAAGAAGGACGGATGCTCGAGGCTGTGCGTAGACTATCGTCAGCTGAACAAAGTGACGATAAAGAATAAGTATCTGTTACCATGGATAGATGATTTGATGGATCAGCTAAAAGGAGCAGCTGTGTTTTCTAAGATCGACTTGCGATATGGACCGTCAGATCCGAGTTAAGAAGGAGGATGTGCCGAAGACTGCTTTTCAGAGTCGGTATGGTCACTACGAGTACTTGGTTATGCCGTTTGGTGTGACTAATGCTCTAGCTGTTTTCATGGATTATATGAAGAGGATCTTCCGACCGTTCCTTGACAAGTTTGTTGTCGTATTTATCGATGACGTCCTGATATACTCTTTGAGTAGAGAGGAACACCAAGAGCATCTAAGGGCGGTGTTGCAAGTGCTAAAGGATCGGCAGTTGTATGCTAAACTGTTGAAGTGCGAGTTCTGGTTAGAGGAGGTTCAGTTTCTAGGCTATGTGATCTGTAAGGAGGGAATCGCAGTGGATCCTATGAAAGTTGAGGCCGTAGTGAGTTTGGAAAGCCCTAAGTCTTTAAGCGAGGTGAAAAGCTTTCTTGGTTTAGCGGGCTACTATCAGAGGTTTATTGAGGGATTCTCTATGATTACGTTACCTATGATGCAGTTAACGAGAAAGGGGAAGACGTTTGAGTGGTCAGAGGCTTGCGAGCAAAGTTTCCAGGAGCTGAAGAGAAGATTGACCACATCACCGGTGTTGGAGCTGCCAGATCCCTTAGGACGATTTGATGTATACTGTGATGCATCTTATCAAGGCTTGGGATGTGTGCTCATGCAAGAAAGAAATGTGGTGGCGTATGGCTCCAGGCAGTTGAGAGTACATGAGCGAAACTACGTAACGCATGATCTGGAATTGGCTGTGATAGTGTTTGCTTTGAACATATGGAGACACTATCTCTATGGTGCTAAATTTAGTGTGTTTAGCGACCATATGAGCCTGAAGTATCTGTTCGACCAGAGAGAGTTGAACATAAGGCAGTGAAGGTTGATGGAATTCATAAAGGACTATGAATTCGACCTGCAATACCATCCAGGTAAGGCGAATGTAGTGGTGGATGCGCTTAGTAGGAAGTCCCTACACGTATCTGCGATGATGGTAAAGGAGCTAGAGCTTTTAGAGGCAGTTAGAGATCTGAATCTGGAAGCGGAAATCATCGAGGATAAGTTGAATCTGGGGATGGTTAAAGTATCTAGCGATTTCCTGAATCTTTTATGGAAGAGGCAAGCTGAGGATAAGTACCTCGGGATATTGAATCAGTTGATAGAGGAATGTAAGACTTCGGAATTTTAAAAGAGGTACTGATGGTCTGCTTAGGTATGGTGACCGAGTATTCAAAACAGTCATCCCTTTTTGTTCACAGGTATGCGACGGAAATTTCAGGGACAAAATTTTCTGTAAGGGGGGTGGTAATGTAACATCCCGACTTTCTGTGACTCTAATCGAGTTGGTTAACCTCGATTAGGGCTTTGGATGATTGTGTGAATTGTTGTGTCCTAGTTTAAGACCTAGTTTGAAGCTTACGAATAGGCTTGAACAAGGTTGGAGGTGCCTAAGGCTTTAAACGAGTAACTGTGGAAGCCAGAAGTTTGGAAGGCTTTTCCCCGCTGAGCGGCACCCTCAAGCGTGGGAAGGGAGCACACCTTAGTGTGCAAATGCTCAAGCGTTGGTAATGTTGCACGCTCAAGCATTTTGAGTGCGTTTGTCAGCTATTGTGCTTTTTGACGCATGTGCTACACGTGTCAGGCCAGGGTGAAGGCGGAGCAGACAAGGTACCACGTTCAAGCGTGGAGGGAACCTCATGCTCAAGCGTGCAGGTTGTCCACGCTAAAGCGTGCACAATAGCTCAAGTTAGTGGAGTTTTCCTTTCTCTCCCTCATTTGCATGAAAACCACCTTGAGTTTCCAGAATTCTCTACAACTAGAGAGAAGGGGACTGTGTCTTGAGAGAGAAAGCTTTGATTCTTAGACTTTGGAGCTTCGGATCGCGATTCCGACTACACGGTTGCAATCGCGACTATGTTATCTATAGCTCTGACGGATTGGTTTCTCGATTCGTCCAAGGTAAACTCGAATCCCTAGCACGTGTTCTTCGTGTTCTTGGCGTTCTTCGAGTCTTTACCTTTTTCTTTGATTTTTTAGGCTTGCCCTAGGGCTAACACTTTTGTATATGTGTTGTGCTCGTGATTAGGGCTAAGTTTGCGCTCGTGATTTCTCGCAAATTGGAGCTTGAAGCCACGGTTACCAAGGGGATTTGGGGTTGTTCGTGGCTGAGCTTGCAGCTGCGTGCGGAGGTGATCATCTTGAAGTTCGTGCGACAATTGTTCAGGTGGGGAGAAAGAGTACTGCTGCCGTCGGGAAGGCAAGAGTAGTGTAGGATGTTTTCTGCTATGTGTAGGGAAGCCCTAACCCTACTAGTGGTTGAGCCCCGATAAAGTACCTAAACCTTAGGTTTAGCTTACTTTGGGCTATCGCCGTTAAGATTGGAAACCCTAGGCTAGCAAACTGTTGATTGAGGATGTTTGGTTTAGTATGACTATATGCTGCCGATTGTTGTTGTTGCTATCTGTCTAAGTGCCTATATGCTGCTTGGTATATGATATACTGCTGTGTGTTGTTATTGATATTATTGCTGCTGTTATTATGCTGTATGTTGTGATGTTAAGTGTTGTGGCGGAATACCGTAGAGTTAAGTTTGGCTGTGTGCCGTGTTGCTGTCGGGTTGATATCGTGGATGGTGCCGTTGCTGTTATGCTAACTTTTCAAGGCTGTGGCCGTGATTGTTTGAGCTGTGGCTCGTGGACGCATAGCGTCAAGGCTGTGGCCGTGAGGATGTAGTGGCATCGTGTTTTTTCTGATTGAGAGCTTAGGCGTGAGATCTGGTATTAAGCCCGTTGAGGATGTTTGCTGCATATCATCATCAGCTGCCAAGTGGTGAGGCTGTGTGACAGGTAGTATGGGCTGCCAACGTCATATGAGGTTAGTTGTACCTGAGTGCTGGTATGGAAAGTAGATAGGACAATCAAGTGAGTGACCTTGGGGATGTTGCCGACCTCGGGAATAGTTTACAATGACGAATGAGGTAGCTCTTATCCTGTCGTGACGCCCGATCCATCCGGTTTGCCCGACTAATCCCAGAGCTTTCCATTTGTTCCAGGCTAACGTTCCGAGGCGACCGAGATACCCCGGTTCCGGTGTGGAAGGGGGATGCACTCTTATTGGTCACGGTGAGCAGTTCGGTTTCTTGGGCAAGCTAACTCCGTTCCGACACAAAACCTATTCCGGTGTGGACTTGTTCGGGTGTGGAACCGTTCCAGTGGGAACAACTTTGTGAGTTTTCGGCCGACATGCTGCATGGGATTAGTATCCCGGTCTGGAGGATTGATCTGAGTGTGAGACTCATGGAGATGGATGCTGGTTGCATGTGTTGTCTTGAGAGACGTTTGTAGGAATGCAGTAACTGTTATATCTGCGATATCTGCTACATGGTATATGTGTTTACTGCATTATTATTGTTTTCCGACTTTACGTTGCACTATATTTCTTATCTTCCTATTGTTGTTTCTGTCGTTCTATTTTGGGTTCACTTGAAGACGACGAGCTAGCCGAGGCGCAGGATGGACCCGAGGCTTCACCCGTTTATTTCGGGGGTACTGCGGATGCCGGTGCTGGGCGACATTGAGATCGTCTACCATGATGAGAAGGGATGGCGGGTGGACCCCTCGACCTTTCTGGTGGTTTACATAAGACCCGTCAGTTTGATCTTTCAGAGCGGCACGCCGTCATATGTGGACACAATTGGCCCCTACCGCATGTACCAGTTCCTTCCTTTCCAGAGGATGTGGCAACCTCCGAGGCAGAGGGGGCGAGACTACATGTGGGTGGCACCCTAGCCTTCAGTTGTGACCAGCAGGAGAGGTTTCGTCTACCGAGGCCAGCGCCGGAGGACAGAGCAATATCTGAGGACCTACCGTAGGTGTAGGATTTTGGTGTCCAGCTCGTCGTCGGAGTATGTGCCTTTGGTGGCGAGGGTCAGGGTAGCTCAGGGCATCCTCACCACTAATGGTGAGAGCCTGCCAGTGTGTCCTAGGTAGTGAGCTGAGAACTTTTTAAGTACCTTTTTGAGAGGGGATGGGTAGTGCTGGTGAGCTCCGAGAGTTTTCTTTTGATGTTTGATGTATTTTCGGTTTTTATTTCACAGCATGTATATGTATGTACAGTGCCCCGTTGTTTGGGCTACAGTACCGCATGTTATGTATGTATATATCTACCTTTTGTATGCTGTTGCGCTTTTACTCTGATCGTTTTCTATGCTTGCCGTTGTTGCTTGTTTGCTTCCGCAACATTGTTTGAATACCACGCTATCGCTTTATACACGGCTTGGCATAGTTAATATTGATAGGAGCTTGGGACTAATGGGATTATCCTTCTATGAAAGGAGGGTTGTCTCAACTGTCCCATCCAAGCGACGAGGTTTGTTGGTGTATGAACAATGGTGGAGGCGTAGGCTATGGTGGCGCGCAAGTAGAGAAAAAGTAGCACACGAATTGCAGAAGTGTTTGGTATGTTTGTCTCTTGGTTGTGTCGTTTCAATTTTGGAGAGAGGAAGAGAGATAGAATGGTTCTCAGAGAAGGGTGTGGACTTTGGACAACTTTCTATTTTCTTGTCCAGCCATGGGTACATTGAATATTGAATCGTCACTTCCATTCTATCCTCTGCTTCATGCTTCAAAATATAATATTTATTAAGTTGAACTCTCAATGTAATATAATCAATTGATTCAATTCTTAAGACCTTTCGCGGTGGGCAATGCTCGTTGAGCATTGATGAGATAGGCACGATAATAGAGGAAAGGTGAATTGAAAATTGAATATTGTGTTGGGGGTATCAAGAGGGATAATTTTTAAACACAATTTATAAAAACCTCTTGAGCGGAAAAAACGCCTTTACTAAAGGATCACGTATCGCACATGAATCACAAGGATATTGTGTTTAACTCTTGAAACTTAGCTTTACCACGAATACTGTGAGCACGTTAGCGGCATTGGTAAATCACGAACGCTGCTACTGTGCGAATGGCAACTTGATCTACACAGCTACAGAGCAGCAGATCCGAGGAACACTGCTGCTATCACCACAAAGGGAGAGGGTCTTATCTATCACCAGTATTGCAAAGTAGCAATACCTCTACTCAATCCACTCGAGCAAACCAACGTCAGAGATAGCGTAGTGCTAGCTATCAGAAATGGAAGAGGCGCGGCACACAGAGAGAGAAAGGAGACGCGACTGTCAATAGAGTACAACGGTCGTTATGAGTGCTTTGCGTTGTGTCTTGCTTAAGTGATGTTTACAGCTTACTAATAGTTGTCACTCACTTAACCTAACCCATTTGGGTTACTGTATGCTACAGGCCCAATGTCTAATTATTAATTAAATCATACTTAATTAATCAATTAAACTTATCCTCATTTAATTATTAATTAAATCATATTTAATTAATCAATTAAATCAATCCCATTTAATTATTAATTAAATCATATTTAATTAATCAATTAAACTAATTCTCTGAACGTTTGCTCTATGCGTGTGACCCTATAGGTTCTCAATTAGTTGGCAATAATATTAATTATTATTAATCATATTAATAATCAATAATATTATAAACAATGAGCAGCATTTAGCAATACATCATTGCTACTCAATTAATTAGAACATTAGTGATACAATTAAAACCATATTATAACCATATATAATGTGAAGTCAACGTCCTTTCATCACAATGTCTTAATTGAACACAAGACATAAATGTGGCATCCTTGTTAAGTCCAATTATTTATTTCTTGATCTACTAATTGACGTACGATCATGTGGGTCCAATATCTCATATTGTTCCACCTTAGCATGGCCATGCATTTCTACGTCGCATACCATCAAGAGGCCTGTGATACCCGCTACCCCGCATACGATAAAATAAAATAAAGCATGCAAGTTAAATAAAATTTTAACATGAAAGGTAGCAAGTACCACATGATCCGAAAACATTTTAAACATAAATACAACTGCGGAAAAACATTAACATAAACATAACCCGAAACCCGATGTCACATAATCAGAGTTGGTATACATATACCGATAACACATCGGAATAAAACTAAACTTCCTATCTACTACTACTAAGAGAGATCTCCACGGGATCACTCCTCGTCAGCATGCTCACCCTCCTCTGCACATGCAACATCATATGCACAAGAACAACAAAAGATGGGGGTGAGAAATACGATCATAAATATATGTAAAAGGAATGGAATAGTAATTAAGATGACATACAACATACATCAATCAACACATGTATAATCAATATCTATATATGCATATCAAAGATGCATGTCAATGCGAATGCAACATCACTACTCCGTATGCATGTGGCCAACAACTATAACTCTGGAAAGACGATTAGGAGTACATGTCCGGTTATCAACGTGGATGTTATGCCAGACCGTGGGCCATCCCCGAACACTCTCACTATCCTGATAACGTATAGTGGCTAGTCAGGGTACTCAAGCTTATCCTTTAGGTCACTCCGACAATAGGTAGCTAGCCCATGTCACCTGGAATTTCCCTACCCAATGTACCCGCAAGGCCGGGATAACACCCATCGTGGCCTCCACTATCGCGATTCATCGTTTGCTTTCCACCCAACATATCAACGTCAACGTATGATGCATGTTATGCTCAACAACATGCGAACACATGTCCAACCATCCACCATCAACACCATTACATGGCTATCAACTTTGACCAACAAGTATCAAAGATGATTTATCAACATCAAACTTGACCAATGAGCATCAAGAATGATTCAACCAACAACATCGGTAACAGTACGTCGTTACCAATAATATCATCGTCTTATTAATTATTCTCTTTGTTAAGTCTTAACTTAACATTACCTTTATTAAGCATTATACTTAATCTTATTATCTAAACCTCAACTCATATTTTATTAAGATTATAACTTAACCTTAATATTTAAGCCTCCAGTCATATATTTATTAAAATTATAACTTAATCTTAATATCTAAACCACAATTCATATCTTATTAAAATCATCACTTAATCTTAATATCTAAACCACAATTCATATTTTATTAAGATTATAACAAGCCTACATAACACTATCCATCAAGCATAAGGGGTCAAAACTGCTCCTGGGCATGTGAGAATCGATTTCCATTCTCTGGAATCGATTTCTCAGATCTTCAAATCGATTTCCAATCCCTGGAAATCGATTTCAACATACTCAAATCGATTTCCCAAATCGATTTTGAACAAGGGAAAATCGATTCTAGAAATCGATTTCTACAAGGCCAAATCGATTTCCACGCTCTGGGAATCGATTCTTGGTCGATTCAAATCGATTTCCATGTGCTGGAAATCGATTTCTGGGTGTCAGATCACACAGCAGCGGGTTTCATCTGCTATAGACCAGTCTACGTTCTCTAATTAACATATCATTTGAGCCTAAGCTATTTATCATCAATTTGATTATTTCAACACTCATGAATCATAACCTAAGGGTTCTCAAACTAATCCTTGGTCATCAATCTCACATTGCCTATTTATTTTCTCCCTATAACTATGTTCTAATAGTATAGGATTAATAAGACACCATATCATGGCATAAACAACATGTTCATCATCATCAATTCATCAATAATCATATAAATCATATACTCATAGTTATAAACATGTTATAACATCAGATTATTCATCAATCAATACTCGTACAGCTAGGAAACAACATAACAACATTCATAGGCACTTACAATTCATATAGGCAAACATATAGGGATCATGGGTTAACCCCTTCATCTTAACCTATCCCAAAACCCACATACTCATGACCAATTTTCTCCCCCCCATACCTGGTATGATGATTCACAGCCTAAGGGAAAGAGAACAAAGCCAAGTTCTGCTACGGTTCCTTCTTACGGGTTCAGCACTTGATCACGATCGCAACACTGGAAAGCAGAGTCGATCCTTAAGTTAAGGATTAAAAGGGAAAACAAAACTAGGATTAGAAACTCACCTTGGTTTCTAACTTAGGAGATTAACTCTAGCAGCAGGGATAGACTAGCCAAACAACGGCGTGTTCTTGACGAAGAACACCCAAGCAGGATTCGTCCTTTGGGTTTTCTAGAGCGAGAGATCAATTAGAGCTCTTAGGGATGAGAAGAGGCAAAAAGTGTGTACAATAGGGTGTGGATACTAGGTTTAGGTCATACGCTATGTATATATAGCTGTTAGGGACGTTTTAGGACGAATGGGCCGTACACAGCATAGCCCAGTAACCCAAACGCGTACACAAGCTCTGACGCGCATGAAAATCGATTTCAACATCCATGGAAATCGATTTTCCTTTGGCCAAATCGATTTTCTTATCAAAGAAATCGATTTTGCCCTTCAAAGAATCGATTTCCTCCTTCTGGAAATCGATTTCTTCACCTGGAAATCGGTTTCCCAAATCGATTTCCCAAATTGATTTTCCAATCGATTTTGGCATCGAGACCTGAATAAAACTTGTAGGCAATCCTCTAAGCTTTCCAACGCATCCTAGATCATCTCGATCGGATGTCTAGAACTCAAGATATGGCCAAAACCGTGAAACAGGTTATATAGACTCGGATGAATTGATTATTCTAAAGGCTAAACTATTACAACTATGAACTTATGCACCAAAAACAAGCAAAAACGACATATGCAAGCATCTATAAGCAAGTATCAATACATATATACATAGAAGTGAAAGAGCAGGGTGTTACAAGGCCTATAGACATTACTCTTGTTATGTAGGAGGGACGAATCCTATCTACATTACTCACATTCCTCAACATGTTTTATTGCAGGCCCAATAACTATCTTTATAGTTGTCCTGTTACAGACAACGTTTAATAGTATTAAAGCCTACAACTAAATATGTTAGGAATCGTAGTGACTTCAAGTCGAAGGATTACTTCACTATGGTCACCATGAGAATCGCTTATGACACTTACATAACTATTATGCATTGTTCTCATAGCGGGTCACTCCAGTATAAATATTCCACTAATATTTATACCTATGTGAAGACTTGATATCTTATATCTATGACCCGTGAAATGTGGTTGCAACACCCTTTCCCGAGTGTCACATTCCCGAACGTTTATAAGGCCGAAAATATTTATTAATGCGGAAAATATGATTTTTCTTTTTCTTTTCTTTTCATAAAGATGTAATGGGATTAGTAAAGGTAATAAATAATACTAATAAGTGAACTTAGGTTCACCATGCATTACTAGGACATACATACAGTATTATAATACAGAAAACAGAAAACAGAAACAGAAATAACAACATTACTATATACAGACATAAGTCTAATGTATGACTAACATAAGAAAACACAATAAGTACTAGGAGTCGTAGCTCCCAAAAGGTACTACAAAAACTGACATAAGAAAATACAATAAGTACTAGGAGTCATAGCTCCCAAAAGGTACTACAAAAACTGACATAGTCTGGCCGACAACAGAACTAAAACAGAAAAAGAGTCCACCTCCGAACTCAAAAGGACTGCGGAACCGAACCATCGTCGCGTCCATCTGTTCAAGCATCAACAGCAAGTACCAGCAGAAAACATACAGATATGGGTGAGATTCCCGTTCATCAACACAACAAAACAGCAGTAGTAAAAACGGGACGACTCACCGGGTAACAACGTACCCAACATGCTTACAAAGGTTCTCAATATAAATCAGGTTAAGCAGTTAACAGTACAATAACAGTTAAGCAGTTAACAGTACAATAACAGTACAATACAATGCATTCTTAAATAGAACAGCGATGTATAACAGTAAATGTAAACATCAATAGCCATAAACATCAACAGCCATGCAATGCAATGCAATGTATATGACTCAATGTCAATGTCACTGGGTACTACTCTGACCCCTACTCCATGGAGCTAACAAAACATTCGGAGAGAGTGAATGGGAGGACATGTTCCGGTTTCTGCCAGCCATGAGCAAGATGCTGCCATGAGCAATATGCTACAAAATTCGTAACGTGCACATATCTGGCTTTACGGTAACACTCTCGACCAAACATGAAAAGTACGGCATCTAGTAGAGGATATCAGTGTATTGCACAGATTCGCCACGACACAGAAGAATCACCAACTGGTCACATGTCAGCCCTTCCAACCCTGATACCTCCAAAAAGACCATTGAAGATCGTCACCGTAAGATTCGCACCCGCATCAAGGTGTAAGCTCAACTCCTAGGCTCAAGGCCTTACAACTATGCACATGAAATGCCAATGCTTACACAAAGCAGATGCGATCAAGCAATGTCTATCCCCCGGATAAACCTCGAAGTCTACTAAGGTTCTCTTCCTTAGAAACCACACACGTCTTTGTTTTATAAAACAGTTATCCATCGGATAAAACAATTATCCATCGGATAAATATCTCGTGATTCCTTTGGAATGATCCAGACTGCTTTCAGAATCGCCGACTGTCCCCACAGACCAACACAAGTCTTTTCAGCGTGTTTTGTCCTCACTCACACGCTTTCTAGGAAACCTCCCAGAAGGTCACCCATCCCATAATTACTCTAAGTCAAGCACGCTTAACTATAAAGTACTTATGTTCTAAGTTCCCGAAAAGAAGATAAATCTTGTTGGTATGGGTAGTACCAATCAATTCTTATATGCCTTCCCTTAACTATACAGTCCCATACCTGCATAGCCTCAGGATTCCTTCCACTGTACAGTCCCATACCTGCACAGCCTCAGGATCTCTCTCATTCCAGTTATCACAAGACAGAAACAATTGAACGATTAACCTGGATCCGAATCACCGATCCGTCATCGAACTGCTGTTCAAAAACCAAAACGTTTCGTGTTTGTGTTTACGTCTTATGAATTATGTCTCAAGTCCTAAGCATTATGAATAAGGATTGAGAATCCTCTTAGATAAGTCTTTAAGCCTTTCTAAGATATTAATCCCTTGTTTTTCAATTAAGGAAACAAGTGTTGGTTTCACTTAAGTCTTATGAAGTCATTGATGTACTAAGTCATCAATGGTATAGTACATGGTCTTGTTCCACCATATACCATACTTAATTAACCCTTGTCTTCAACTCTAAGTTAATTACTTAACTTAGGTTTTTCACGCGTAAAACTTTACGATTGAGTTAGAAAACTCTTTTTGTAAACCAAACAACGTTTACAGTTGAAAACTCATTTGATTTAAAACAACATTTGAACTACTTACTTCATTTCTAGCATTTTCTGAAACATGAAATTCGCTTAGCGGAATTTCATTCGCTTAGCGAAAATGAGGCAGTAATGCCTCCTTTGGAACTCCTCTGGTTCGCTCGGCGAGACACAAATCGCGTAGCTAAATATATTGGATTCGCTTAGCGAATATGAATTCGCTTAGCGCAAGTTCAGACGGTTGCACCTGTTTAGAAACACCTCTGGATCGCTCGGCGAGACAGAATTCGCGTAGCGAAACTTCACTTTATTCGCTTAGCGAGAATGATTTCGCTTAGCGAAAGTTCATACGGTTACACCTCTATTGGAGACTTCTCTGGATTGCTCAGCGAGATGTGATTCGCGTAGCGAAATTTGCTGGGTTCGCTTAGCGAATATGAATTCGCTTAGCGAAAGTGAGGCAGTGATGCCCAACTAAGACTTTCCCTGTTTTTCGCGTAGCGAAAGTAAATTCGCTTAGCGAAAAGTTGCCTTAAAACAAGACATCAACCTTAGGGAACCATTTTGATTCTCTTCATGAAAACACTTCTTTTCTCATTTTGAGTCACTTGATTAGCTAGATGAACTAAGGATAAGGTATAAAACATGTTTCACTTTGGTGAAACCACTTTGAGATTTAATTCCCTTTAAAGTCACTTAGGGTTTTTCTTTGAAAAACACAAGTTATTGAAAACGCTTTCTTTACATCAAAACTTGACTTGTCCAAGAACTATTCATATCCTTCCTTTCCTCAAGGTCATGGCTAATAGCCAACTAGGAATCAACGTGAAGTTTTACTTCATCAACCAATCAAAGTATGGCTCACAACACTTACACAATCATGATAACCATAATACACATTACTACATCATAATCAAACATCCAAGTCCATCACACATTATGGTCTCATAATCAATAATAAAAGTCCATACTTGATCTAGTGATCAAAGTAGGTTTTCCAACATACATGAAAATGGTTTTTCATTCAATCATCTCATCATCAACATATACTAAAGCACACTACAACATACTCAAGCATAAACTCATCATGACAACCTTGTTCTCCAAGAGAACTTAACAAAACATAACAACTAAAAGTGAACCCAAACTAAAGGGTTTCACCCACACATAAAGTAAACAACCATCTTCACCACCACCATCTTGGTGTGATGAGGTTCTTCTCCCCATACCTGTTGAAGAGCAGATTCCCAGATCAAAGTCGGTTGATCGGTTTGTGAACCTCCTGATAGTTGTCACCAACTACAAACAACCAAACAATCAATCATTAAACAACAATCAAACCAACTCAACAATTCTCACAAAGAGGGTTTCGGCCACCCTAAAGAGAATAAAGCTAGGAATTGATCTTGGTTTTCCATTTCATGGATTCAAAAGCATTAGGAAAGCTAAGAATGAAATCAAGTGTTAAAAATCAAAACTTGATGAAAACACTATTCATCATCATCAAGAAGGGTTCGGCCCTAATGTGCTTTTTGAGCTATGATGAGAGTTGAATCATAAGCTCTTGGGTTTAGATAGAGAATGATGATGTGAGTTCAAAGAAATTGGTCTCACATCAAAATGATTTTTCTACAATTTCCTATGGATTTTCAAAGTTTTGGATCTAAGAAATAATTTTCATGAAAATGAAGATTGATCTTGAAATAAAGAGATATTCAAGAAGCTAAGAGATCATAGAAGTGATCTTACCTTGAAATGATGGAAGATTGCTCAAGGAATCAAGTGATTCTAACAAGTGATTCAAGCTTTTCAAGAAGAAAAATGGAGTTTCTCTTCAAGAACAACAATGGTGTTCTTCTTTGGGCAGAAATTTCGTGAATGAGGGGCTGGATGGGCTGAGTTCAGCCTTTAAAACAAGTCACTTAAGGGCAAAATGGTCATTTGCCAAAAGGGTAAAATGGTAAAAGTGCAAAAGACTAAGGTTAGGGGCATTTTGGTCATTTCGCGTCTAGATTTTTCCGATCGTCATGACGACTCTGGCACACTCTCCCAAGTGTCCTGGGATGTTGTGATATCAAGATTATCTGTTGGCGAGTCTCGGTAAGTCCATATGTGGCTCCGTTCGTCACCCGATTGAGAAATCCGCCCGAACGAAGGTCAGGAAGTGATTTTTCTGAAATTTTTACGAAATTTAACCAAAACGTAGATAATCGAATTCTAAGACTTACTGTCTCGTTCACGGGTCCATCTGAGGTCTTCTGAGCAGTAAAATCATACTGTCAGTGTAAAAACGCAGACCGAACTCCGTTTGAGTTTTTGACTCAAAACTTAATCGTAGCTTCCTACGATATCGTCGAGCATGACTATGGTCTCGGAATATTTTATTTCCATTCCTAAGACCTCGAATAAAATAAAGACATTAAAATACTGAAGAATTAGAAAACGTGAAAATCGGGGCGTTACAGTGGTCATGAGTACACTCACATAATAGTCTCAATGTATTATTATTGTCCTTATTAATAATAATACTTGACTGTGGATATTTAAGAATAGTGTTCTATAATTCAATGGTATCTCACGATCAAGTCATACTTGACGTTCCATTAAATGAACTACCAATTCTAAGGACTTTATTATCCTATAAATATGATCATCAAATACAACATAATAAATAAATGCCTCATATATAAAATATAGAATAAAGTCATGGTACAATATATATAAATCCAAAATATATATTAGCCATTAGGGCTTACATCAACATATTGATGACTGATGGATGACATTGATGATGAGGCAGGCACAACTGTAAACCAATAATGCAATTGATATTTGATTTTCGGGGTGGTTCGGGTATCGTTGGGTTTATTTTTCCACACCTTAACCCGCCCACACTAAACTATGTTGAACTAACTGAAAGAATCGTTGACCCGCGAGACCGCTCAAACCCGCCAGTGCATCTACTGCTTCTTCCAGGTAACTCGAGTTCGGGTCGAATCAATATTTGAAATAAACTCAGTAAACACAAGAAGGGGGGTTGAATGGTGTTTACTTAAAACTTTTTCAATAAGCAAAAACTTTTTCAAAACGTTTAAACGTAAGATACTGTTAGAAAGAAGTATGTGTTTGAAGACGTGAAAACGAAGTATGATAAAACAAATAAGTTTGTTTTTAAAGATCAAAACACTTTCACCCTAGGTTAGATATAATCAGTTATCTCAACAATAATAATAAAGAGTTGAAGGAGAGAAAGAATCACACTCATCAATTTTATATTGGGTCACTCCAACTTTGGGCTACGTCCAGTCCTTGGCTTAACTAAGAGTTTCACTATAACTGATCAGATTACAGACAAGTATTATTTGCACACCTAGCCTCTCCAGGCTCAAGTATTGTTTGCAAACCTAGTATCTTCAGGCTCGATCAACGAGTAATGTTTGCACACCTAGCCTCTCTAGGCTCAACAAGTATTTTTCAGTTAGCCTCTCCAGTCCTTAACGAAACAAATGAATTGTTTTTGAAGCAGCAGCTTCAGCTGAATGAGCAAATCAACCAGATTACACTCACAGAGTGAATATGAAGTATATAGGGTATGACTGCGCAATAACTTCTCTTAAGATTTACAAATAATTGAGACGTAAATGAAGGAATGAAGAATTAAAAGTTATACGATAAATGAGAGTATGTTCAGCTTGCTTGATGTATTATTATTTTTTTCTTCAAAACTTCGGAGTCTTCTATTTATAGACTTCTCAGCAATAAGTTCGTTGTGAGACATTCTATCTTTGATGCTTGCTTTGTCTCAAGTCTTCAGAGAAACCATTAATGCAATAAAGTCATTCTGATGAAGCATTAAATGTGTTGCAAGACGTTGAGGGTATTCTTGTACTGAAGTATAACATTTTATCTTAGAACAAAGTGAAAAGCAGATTATCAGGATTTTTGCAGTGCAGATTTTTTTCTTTAGTGTAAATGCTCAGAGTTATCAGTTGTAAAGTGACTTCGTTGCGTACTAAGAGTAAAGGTGTCAGGTACGATACTCAGAGGATGTAGCTTTGTTCCGATTGACTTTGCGAATGAAGAGTCCTCGTGAAGCTTTTTAAATATGTTCCCAACATAATTCAAAAAGATTTGTATTTGTTATTTGAGGAAGAGAGTAAAGACGCGTTAGATGACGCGAGAAGACTCGTCTGTCTTTTTAAGACTCTTGGATCTTATTCTTCAGTAATATCTGGCTCAGACGCTTGATATGCAGATAATAGGTGATAGTGATAGCTCAGATAAGACGGTGTAAATAAGCAGACGCTTTGAATATAACTTTGAGTCCTTTCTCATTTGACGATACGTCTCTATACTTCAATAAGATGATTAGATGATAACACATGGTTTATTTAAATCATTCTATAAATGTTTGGGTTCATCAAAAGTTTAAGGTTTAAAGCAATATCAGATGCTTGGAGACTCAACAGTCTCCCCCTTTTTGATGATCACAAACATTTTGTGATTTTAATAAACCTTGTAAAAAGGATAACAAAAAGTCATAAAAGATTAAATAAAACATTGTGTGTTATCATGTCCCTTTTTACATAAAGATACTTTTCCTTAACGTTCTCCCCCTTTTGGCATCACCAAAAAGGAATGCATGAGATATGAAGTAAAGAGATGCATAATAAGAGATATAAAGGAAAGATACTAGAATTATCATTATACAATAAATTCTTTACATATAGAGAAACGTAATGAATGTACATATACAATATTTTTAACATCACTGACATCATTGTGTTGCCGAAAAACAATTCATAGAATCTAAAACAATAGCTTGAAAACTACGAAACTCTGTAAGTAGCTGGGTAAGCAACCGTCGAGCTTCATGGTCCTTAAACTGAATTTGTTCAACGGGGGGATCATTAGGAGGAGAAGGTACAACCGGGTACTAAGGTAAGGCCAAAACAGTTGGGGTAGAAAACAGAGAAGCAATGGAGATGAGAATAAGAAAGTTTTCAAAAGAAAGAGGAGAAAAGAAGAAAAACTGAAGATTATGAAATCTAGGGGCAACAAACAGAGGCAGAGATGGTTCAGAAGCATTAAAGGAAAATGTAAAAGAAACAAGAGTTTCTAAGATCGAAGGTTTTAAATGAGTGAGAAAAGGAAGTTTACAAATTTTTGTAGCAAATAAATCTAAAAACCATTGAAAACAAAAATGAGTAAGAGGAGTATATCCTAAGGATGGAAAAACTTGAAAGGGTAAAATAAAATAATTTTAAGAAAAGAGGAGCAAATAAGGGTTGGGAGAAGGGGTACAGCTGATGAGATTTCCTCTTTGTGGTTTATATCACTCCGATTTTTACTGCTTTCTAAGATCGATAATTTATATAAATAAGTTTATATTTTATCCGAGATTTAGAAAATAATTTTGAATAAACCAATATCATATTTATACTCTACATTATCGTAGAGAGTTACATTTAAATTTTGGGTTGAAAATTCAGACGGAACCCGGTCTGTGTTTTCACTGACAGTAAGATTTTACTTATCAGAAAACCTAATTTTGACTTGTGAATGAACCGGTTAGATTTTATATCTCGTTTCCAACAATATTGGAGATTTTGTAAATTTTCAAAATAAATAAGTTCTTACACTTTATTCAGGCGTAACCTTGTTGGTTGGATGGGTTTTGATTCAAATCTTTGGTAAATGATTATGGATTATGTTTTTATCATACTTAAGGATCATTAATCCAAGAGTTCGTAAAATTTTAACATCCTTAGCCTAAATACTTAGTGAAGTCCGAACCATAATCCACATGAACTAGATGAGTTCTGTTGGATTTTATTAATTTTTGGTTGTAATTTGTTGTGAAGCATCAAACTGTGTTCGATCGTTCCAAGCGTGTTAAAGTGTCGGTTGCGGAGTTGTGTTTGGAAGCTTGTACGGGAAAGTGCGCGTGTAGCAATTCGTAGCCGTTTCAGGTGGGGAGAAAGAACTGTTATCATCGAGAAGGCAAGCGTAGTATAGAATGTATACATGTGTAGGGGAACCTTAAACCCTACTGGAGGTTGAGCACTGGACAAAGTACCTAGACCCTAGGTGTAGGTATCTTTGGGCTATCACCGCTACGATGATACCCTAGGCTAGACGACGTGATTGTTGAGGTTTAGGGTTAAAGGAGGGGACGTGATGTCATTGATCCTTATGAGGATGTCCAATTGGGGACGTGATGTTATTAATTCCTACGGGAATGTTCAACTGGGGACGTGATGAAATCGGCCGACATGTATATAGGGATGCCGACATGCATATAGTGATTAATATCCCTCTTAGAGGAAAATGACTTTTGAGATGGTTGCGCTGTATGACTTGAGAGATGATTGTTGGTGTGTTATATGTTTCTATGTGTTGTGTGCTACATGTATATATATATATATATATATATATATATATATATAGATATATATATATATAGATATATATATATATATATATATATATATATATATATATATATATATATATATATATATATATATATATATATATATATATATATATATATATATATATATTGCCTCTCTCCCAGGTTTGATGATGCATGTTTCTTATCTCCTTGCCTTTTTCTCTGTGTTTCTTTTATTTTATGGGAAGACCCTGTGGAGGAACTAGTTGCTGAGGAGTTAGATGACACTCCTTACGAGCCTGATGCCGGTGGTGAGCGCTGTTAGTCTGAGAGTTTTCTCTTTGTCTTTTGATGTATTTTGCTTATAGTCTGTACCGATGTACTCTGCATGAATACATTACTACTGTAGGCCTAGTGACGGGGCAACCGATGCATGTATGTATCCTTTATGTTTGAACTGCGTTGCTCTGATGTATGCATGCTTTGGCATAGCCTTGTTTACGTTTTTAATCTTTCCGCTCTGCTTCGTCTTAATAATGCGCACTCCGCTTCATCTTAATAAAGCGCACTAACGTTTATAATACGGTTTAAGGCTTAGTTAATATCTTAGGTTCTTTAATGGAATGGCGGGTCGTCTCATTTAGTGATATCAAAGCAGTTCGATTCTAAATCAGACTGTGTGGTTTAGGAAGTGTGTTGGCTTTGATAGTTGGATCCACATTGGATATCAACTGTGTTAGAAAAAGGGGTAGAGCGTTCGATGCGCAAGTTATCGAGTGTGACCACTATTTTATTCGTAAGACATATGATATGTATATCTGTTGATTAATATTGTATGTCTTATGGATCGAAGCTAATGTTTCCTTTGCCAGGACGGAATGGCTAGAGAACGTGGTAGAGGAAGAGGAATACTAGTTGGAACCGGGGACTTCGACCATATTGGTGATACCTCAGGAACCGGTGGTGGCGGAGATCAGAACGAAGCACTGAGGGCCATGAGGGATTTGGCCACTGCAATGGTGCAACAAACATAGCAGAATGCCCAGTTTATGCAGCGACAAGAAGAGAGGGACGCTAGACAACAACAACATCCGGTGAGAGGAGATGAAGTGGTAAACGCCGGGCTAAATGCTTTTATGAGGGGAAATCCTCCCCAATTCCATGGAGAATACAATTCGGAAGCTGTTGAGTAATGGCTGCAAGAGATCGAGAAGGTCTTTGTCGCTATCCATTGCAGAGAGGATAGGAAAGTCACATACGCTGCTTTCATTCTAGTCGGAGCAATAGAAGCATGGTGGAAGAACAAGCACAGACTACTGGAGATGGACGAACGGATGTTAACGTGGGAGGTATTCAGAGAGAGCTTCTTGGAAAAATATCTCCCAAGGAGTGTCCGTCAAGAGAAAGAGAAAGAGTTCCTGAATCTAAAGCAGGAACAAAGGTCGGTGGGAGAATAAGCCATGAGGTTCAAGGCGCTGTTGAAATTCTCTCAGTTCTACCAAGTGTACTCAGATGAAGACTGGGTTTCCAGAAGGTTCGAAGATGGGTTAAGGCCCGACCTGAAGAGGGCTATGCTATCGTTGAGCATCCGAACATTCCTAGAGCTGATAAAGAAATGTATAGTACTAGAAGGGCACGATCAAGAGGGAATCACGCAGGCTCAAGTGAGAAGTTGTAATACCCCCCTTGGGCATTACATCTTAAACACGTGCGAAATTAAATTTAAAAGAGAATTGCTGGTTGCTTTTGGAAAAAAGATAATTTAATTTAAGTTGGAAAACTCGGGTATAAAAATTTTCTATGTAATACTTCAGAAAAGTAATACACACATCACAGTAATAAAATCACATTATACTTAGCAACACACATAAACTGGGTTTATTCACAAACCCTAAACCATCACATATAAGTTTTCCTGAAATTGTTTTTCATACAGAAGTTCCAAACTATACAAAGGTTATTAAAACCACATATACCGACTTTCTCAAATTAAACATTGAAAACCCTAAGAGCTGGTTTGATAAAAGAACTCTACGAACAATAGAGCCTACTACCTAGCATACATCGTACCAATGAGAGTGGGTCTCATCGTCCGCAGTCCCCACATCTTCGTCGTCGACATCAAGAAACGTAAGCTACAGGGTCCCGAAGTGACCCAAATGACCGTTGAGAGTGTAACACCCTGCTTTTCGTTAAATATTTTACTTAAGTTTGTCTTATTAAATTATAATTATTGGTTAAGGGCTAAGTGAGATTTTTGGCTTAAAAGTCCCTTTCTGGAACATTGGCATGCCCATGCTGATTTCCAGCACGCCCGTGCTGATTTCCAGCACGCCCCTGATGTTTTAGCGTGTCTCGTGACCAGCTGAGTCACAAGCATGGCCGTGTCGTTTGGCAGCACGGTCGTGCCGTTGCACGAATCGCGTCTCGCTGAAGCTAAGTTCGGCATGCCTGTGCCATTATTCAGCAAGCCCGTGCCAATTGTACGGACTGCGTCTCGCTGACGCTAGGGTCAGCATGCCCGTGCCGAAATAGAGCACGGCCGTGCCATGTGCGCAGATTATATATTCGCACAGAAACCGAGGGTTAACAATTTTAACCCTCATTTGACGACGGCTGCTACCCTAGTGCGGCCAGAGCACTTTGCTTCTGATTTCCATTAACCTTGGTGTGTTCTTGGAGTTTTGGATGCCTTAGGTAAGCCCCTGGTACGCTTGTGCCAGCCCTGTAGGTAACGTTCTTCTCTTTTCTTAGTTTCTTTTCATGATTTTTGAATTAGAAACTGATTGGTTGATATTTTAGTTGACCAAGGCTTGGATTCGGACTGAGCCGCTTGTGAGGACGTGACCGATTGTTGTTTGGGGCTATCGTTGCTGCAACCTTCAAACCAGGTATGGGGAGAAGGATAGTTTAATCACTAGGCAGTGGGGGTAGTGCAAGATGTGGGGTTCCCATGACCCCAAGGTTATTTGTATGCTATTTGTTAATATGCCTGTTGCTATAATTGGTTGCTGCTATTATATGCATTGTTGTTGAATTAATGTTTGATGGCATGTGCATAGCCTATTTGTTGTTAAATTGTTGTTTGATATGAACCTGCTGCTATATCCCTAAATTGGTTAAATAATAAAGGGACTGCCGTTCCCCAAAAATATTTCATAAGACGTGAATTAATAAAGAGTGAGTTTTTATTTTAATGGATTAGTAATGAACCTAGGGATGATTTTTGAGAGTGTTAGGGATTTTTGGTTAAATTATTAACCTATTCTTCGCTGCCTAGAACTACACTGTCGCACAATCAGCACGGCCGTGCTGAACAGGGAGCACGCCTGCTCCCAGTTGAATTCTGGAAAATGGCCAAGCCTTGAGCACGGCCGTGCAACATAGAGAGCACGCCCGTGCTATCGTGTAGCACGCCCGTGCCATATATGCAGCACGCCTGTGCTACACGTAGGAGGGAGCACGCCCGTGCCATCGAGCAGCACACCCGTGCCACCCCTCTGGTCAGAATCTGAGACTTACGATTAATATGGGTTTTTAACCCCAATGCTTCCAATACTGATAGCATAACACACCAACCAAATGATGATTATAGATAACTTAATCTTATAATAATTAAGACGATGAGGAACAATGAGTTGGTTAAGTTGGTGCCCTCGGGGTTACCGCATGATGATATAATTGGATGCCTTTAGTGGTCCAATTGAGTTGATTGGATGCCTTTAGTGGTCCAATGTTGCGTTGATATAATTGGGTGCCTCTAGTGGCCCAATGATGAGGATGTTATTCTTGGGTGCTTTTAGTGGCCCAAGTGGAGGAGGTGGTTGTTGTTGTTTGTGGATAGTGTTCATTCATCGCATTGGAGATGTTAGTTGGGGGAAGTTCAATATAGGGGAGGTCGTCCTTGAGTACGGCGATCTGGCCATCCACGGTTGGTTCACCCAAGGTTTGGTGAACTATGGCCCCCCGTGATGAGGCATCCATGGTTTAATGCATTGGCTATCCAAGGAGTTCACCCATGGTTTGGTGAACTGCCGACGTTGGTGCCTTTAATGGCTAATGTGGATATGTAACTCCAAAGTTGTTCTTCCTGAGTTAGTTGGATCCACATGCATTGATGGAGTAGTAGAGTAGAGTTACATTGCATCATATAAGCATACTAGTTGATTGTTTATGCTGAGATGATATTTATGTATGTAAGTGTATGCTATGACTGTTGCCATACCATGATGTATGTTCATCTTATTTCTACCTCCATGCCGTTGTGATTACATGTTTCCTTACTCCTCTTTCTGTGTTTTCTTGTTTGGCATGTATGGCTCATGCAGAGGATGACGAACAGCCCGGAGAGGAGTGACTCTGAGGAGTTTAGAGACTTTAGTCTGGCTTGTGAGTTTACTCCTAAGAGTATTAGGCTTGGAACCTTAAAGGTTACCAACAGTTTGATGGATAAGATTAGAGAGGGTCAGATGTCAGATAAGTTTCTGTTAGGCCAGCGGGAATTGCTTGCTCTGGGTAGGATCCTTAGCTTTAGAGATGGAAGTGATGGGATCTTGAGGTTTGGGGATAGAGTGTGTGTACCAGATGTTCATGAGCTTAGGAAGTCGATCCTTGCGGAAGGACATAAGAGTGGATTGAGTGTGCACCCAGGTGCCACCAAGATGTATCAAGATCTTAAGCGTATGTTTTGGTGGCCTAGGATGAAAAAGAAGCACTACACCAAAATAGGGAAAAATTGACGCAACATTCACCAGCGTTTTCCCGTAAAATGCTAGAAAATATGAGGCGGAGAAGTATTACTAGCGGTTTCTTTGGTAAGTGCTAGCAAATTATTGGGATTTACCAGCGCTTTTTTAACTAAGCGCAAGCAAAGCTCTGACATTGAGTATTGCCAGCGCTTTTCCAAATAAACGCTGGTAAAGGACAAGACATTTGCCAGCGCTTACTTAGGAAAGCGCTGGTAATAGTATTACCAGCGCTTTCCTAAGTAAGCGCTGGCAAATGTCTTGTCCTTTACCAGCGTTTATTTGGAAAAGCGCTGGCAATTGTCCATTTCTATATAAGTATAATTTTTTGATTTATATTACTGATCAATACTCGATCTTCACTTAGCGCGCGCGCTTTCAGTAATAGTCTTCACATGCACAGTACTCTCACCGCGAACTCAAACCTCCTCATCTTCTTCACAATCGCGAACTGAACCCTCCTCATCTCCTCCACAACCGCGAACTCAACCCCTCTCCTCCACCACAGCGACCCTCAATCCGCTCCCCACAACCGCGCGTCCACAACCCTCTCCTCCACGGTGAGAACGAAGGTTGCCACGTGAGCTGAACTACACCTCGTGCTTTCCCAACAACAAATTATCCAACCTTTTAAGATTTTTTATTTATTTTGTTTTTTAATTTTCAGTCTTCCAGCTAGCGTGGTTTACAAAGAACAACAAAGTAACAAAACAACCACAAAATTGATGCAGCTTAGATCAATCTCTCTCTTCGCTCAGCACTCACGACCTAAGCACTCACGCTCAGCACCTTCGCGAAACCTCACGGTTCTCTCCTCAAACCCTCTTCTCAACAGCGCGAGGAGCTTGAGGTATTTTTTTTCTTTTTTCTTCTTTTTCCTCTCTACCCTCTCTCCCCACTGTCACTGCCACCACCAGATTGGGAAAGAAAAAAATGTGTCACAATTGTGTAGATAAGCTTTGTTGCATATGTATTGTACATTTGTGGTTCTGCTTTACTGAGAAAATGTCTGTGTGATGATAAGATAGAAAATTTATAGTTATCTTCAATTTTATTGCAACAAGTGGCCTTCTACTTAATTCGGCAAGTAATCCACAAGTGTAAGGACTTGTTTATGTACATTAAGTAGCTCTTAGTATTGCAGATTAAAGCCCTTCAGATTTGGCAATGGAACCTCTATCATTGTTTATAGACTAGCTCCATCAAGATTAGCATGTGGTTTTGACCTTAGCAACTAATTAAATGCATATAACCCAGGAGAATTCCATTTCTATAATGATTAAACGAATATCTAAATTGACATTAGCTACTTGTGGCTACTCTTTTAGGATCTTTTTATTTGTTAAAATGTTCACCACTCACCAGAAATTATTACATGAACATGAACCATGCCTGAAATGATGGAATCTGGTTTTATCCCTAACTATTAGTTCCCTACTGTAAGCCTTTGAAGCCAGCTTTGCCATATGGTGACAATCCACACACATTCTAAGGTTCTTCACTATTCTTATGGTTACTCCAGGTACTGTACTAATAAGGGCATAGGCAATAGCCAATTTCTCACTATGCCTGTAGAGTGCAGTCTCCTTATCCTCTTCCCCTATATCAAGGAAAAAATATACCTCAAGGAAAAAAACCTCACGGTTTCTCTTTTATTTTCCTCGAGGTATATTCTTGCTATGAGAATGTGTTGTAGAGGGTATATTTGTGTTTCTGTGTTTTGTACTTTAATTGACATGTCTTCCAGATTTCGAATTTGCTTTTCTAATTTTGTATACACTTAGCAGTGGATCCCTGAACTCCAACATTTTGCTCCTGGTGTCCCAGTGGTACTAGTTGGAACCAAATTGGGTAAGTCATCAAGCACTGTTCTTAAATTCTTAAATTGGGTAACTAAAATATTCTTGAGTTTAATGATTATTATTATAGTCAAACTGATTTAATAATAATGTGACATGTGATATAATGAAAATTAAACTCATTTATTTTCTGTTTCTCATTTATATATTCTAACATGTGATAATTGAAGCAGCACATTACCAAGCGGGAATCACTTAGAAGAAATTCGTTCATGGAGTGATAGGGACATCCCATTTCTCACATATCGAAATAGGTTAGTTTTCTTCTCTTTCATGCTGTCCGTGGTTCTGCTTTTGGTCTCACCTTCTTTGTCTAATTTTACCTTTACTTTATCTTTGTCACTTGATAATCTGCAGTTTTGGTCATGTCTTGATTTTCTTATTGTCTACCACAGATTTCTTACTCCTACCCGGTATTTATCTTTTTTTAATCTCTTATAAGCAGTATAATCATTAGACATATTTATTTTTATCGGTGTACACATGCATTAACCTTAGTTTCCTGTTCAATAATGATTTGTATATTGTTTTTGACACAATATACAAGTTGTTCTTGAATTGTCCAAAGTGGACAGTCTAAGAATGTAAAATCCCATTCAATCCATATTATTGTATGTCTTAATCATTAGCTTCTTGATCTAAGAATGTCATTGGTTTGTATTTTCTCATTGTTCTCTGTGTACATACCTAATTTGGGTCGTAATACCACCTGAATTAAGTTGTGTGCTTGGAGAACTAAGGGGAAATGCTGCCGAAATTTTCTTAGAACAAGAAGTAATTAAGACATATATACAATAATATAATGCGAAGTTTATAATCTTGGATAGGATAGGACCCCACCCTTTAGTATGAAGTAGACATGCATCATGCATGCATGTAGTACTATTGAATGTAGATGTCAACCTCTTTAAACTCAAAATAATTGCTGTAGATCGGGAAAATATGGATCGAAAGTGGATGTCTGCCAATCGTTTGTCGAAGGAATATAAGGACAGAGTGCAAGATTTTATTAGGTTTGCAGTTGGACACGCAGAAAACCCTAGTAGAATCATATGTCCATGTTTAGGTTGTTGTTATACAAGACGAGTTAGTGTACCTGACTTGGAAGGACATTTAATATGCAATGGAATTGATCAAAGTTATACTTGTTGGACAAAGCATGGCGAGACCAGAGGTGAATCTAGTGATATGGGGAATAGTGGGAAATATGCGTCAAATGATGCCAATACAAATACATATGAGGGCGATCGTTTTGAAGAGATGGCAAACGTGGTTGAAGAAGATCTTCGTGATTGTCCTCAAATGTTTGAGAAGTTGATAAGTGATGCAGAGAAACCGTTGTATGAGGGTTGTACTAAATTCACAAGATTGTCGGCGATGTTAAAGTTGTTTAACTTCAAATCGGGCAATGGATGGACTGATAAGAGCTTTAATGACTTACTCACACTATTGAAATCTATGTTGCCGGAGGATAATGTGCTTCCTAGTCGGACATATGAGGCTAAACAAATGTTGCGCTCTATTGGCATGAGCTATGAGAGGATACATGCTTGTCCTAACGATTGCATTTTATTTCGGAATGAACATGCATCGTTAAATACATGTCCTAAATGTAATGCCTCACGATATAAGAAGAAAGAATCAGCTCCAGAGAAGGTTTTGTGGTATTTCCCAATAATACCTAGATTTAGGCGCATGTACAGTAGTTCAGAAGATTCAAAGCACTTTACATGGCATGAGGATGAAAGGATTAAAGATGGCAAGCTACGGCACCCGGCAGATTCTCCTCAATGGAAAAGAATTGACCATGATTATCCCGATTTCGGGCAAGAACCAAGAAACCTCCGACTTGCATTGTCTACTGATGGATTTAACCCACATGGTATTCAGAGTAGCTCTCACAGTACATGGCCTGTGATTTTGGTGATTTATAACCTACCTCCATGGCTATGCATGAAGCGCAAATATATGATGCCGTCTCTGTTAATTTCTGGGCCCAAACAACCAGGAAATGATATCGACATATACTTGGCTCCTTTAATTGAAGACTTGAAGCAAATGTGGGAGACAGGTGTAGAGGTGTACGATGGGTATAAAGAAGAAAGTTTCACCTTGAGGTCTATGATCTTCGGCACAATTAATGATTTTCCAGCATACGGTAATCTGTCAGGATACAGTACCAAAGGTCAATGTGCATGCCCTATATGTGAAGATAATACAGATTGGATGCAGTTGGAACATGGTAATAAGAATGTCTTCCTTGGACATCGTAGATTTTTGCATTCAAGTCATCATTATCGATTATGGAGAAAGGCATTCAATGGGAATATAGAAGAACGTAGAGCTCCTTTGCCGTTGATGGGTGTGCAACTGTTTGAAAAGGTAAAAAATTTGAGTATCGAATTTGGGAAGCCTTTTGCCGAAGAGCTTGTGACACGAGGGTGGAAGAAAAAGTCGATTTTCTTTGAGCTGCCGTATTGGAAGTCATTATATGTAAGACATTTCATTGATGTGATGCATGTTGAAAAAAATATCTTTGATAGTGTCATTGGTACCTTACTCAATGTGCCAGGGAAGACTAAAGATGGCATCAATGCAAGGTTGGACTTGGTTAGTATGGGATTGAGACGAGAATTGGGACCGGTGAAGAAAGGGAAACGTACATATCTACCACCAGCAGCTCATACTCTATCTAGAAAAGAGAAAATTTCTTTTTGTAAGTTTCTTCATGGAGTGAAGGTTCCAGAAGGGTACTCTTCAAACATTGCTAGCCTCGTGTCGATGAAAGATCTCAAGTTGAAGGGTCTAAAGTCCCACGATTTCCATGTTCTTATGGAGAGTTTGCTACCCATCGGTATACGGTCCATTTTGCCCAACAAAGTGCGGGAGACCTTAACTAAACTTTGCTTCTTCTTCAAGGCAATTTGCAGCAGAGTGATTGACCCTGAAAAGTTGCCAGCATTGCAAAGAGAAATAGTTGTGACTTTGTGTGAGATTGAGATGTATTTCCCACCTTCATTCTTTGACATAATGGTTCATCTAACCGTTCATCTGGTTAGAGAGACACAATTGTGTGGGCCAGCTTATATGAGATGGATGTACCCGTTTGAGCGTTACATGAAAATATTAAAAGGGTATGTGAAAAACCGATCACGACCAGAGGGTTGTATTGTTGAACGGTATATAGTTGAAGAAGCTGTTGAATTCTGTACCGAATACTTATCCAATGTCAAACATTCCACAGGGATGCCAAAGTCTCATCACACAGGAAGAACAATAGGGCAAGGGATTTCTGGAATTGAAATATTGACTATACCAAGAACAGAATGGGAGCAAGCACACTTGTATGTTCTACACAACGCCGATGAAGTTGAGTCATATGTTGTAAAACACAAGGACATACTTAAGAATTTGTACCCAAATAAGAATCAAAATTGGTTACAAAGAGAACATATTCGGTGTTTTATAACGTGGCTAAAAGATCACATTTCTGTTGAGTATGCTCTAAATCCTACCTCAGTTTCAGAAAGATTGAGATGGTTAGCGAAAGGTCCAAGTCTACATGTTTTATCTTACACCAGTTATTTGATGAACAGGTACACATTCTATACAAAAGAACAAGATGATCGAAGTACAGTGCAAAATAGTGGGGTGACTCTTATAGCTCAATCTATGCATATCTCAAGTGCCAAAGACAGAAACCCCATATATGCGAATATGTCATACTTCGGGGTCATCAAAGGTATACGGGAGTTGGATTACACAATGTTTCGGGTGCCTGTGTTCCGGTGTAAGTGGGTTGACAATAATAACGGTGTACAGATGGATGAGTTGGGGTTCATGCTCGTTGATTTCAATAAGGTGGGTTAGATGAGTTAGTTAGACTTATTAGTTGGAGGTCTAGCAGATCTATAAATGTGTGCATGAAAGTACTGTAAGTGCAGTGGTATATGAATTCAATAAAGAGTTAATTTTGAGTATTATTCAGCATATATATTTTCTCTCTAAATACTCTGTTTTCAGTAGTGTGTGTGGATTTCTTCTTCCCTTTTCCCCATAGTTTATATATTTAATTACTCTCACATTTGACCATATTGAAATGTACAAACTTGATTTAATTTTCGTTTCGCACTATCCAGAACGTAAATGTCCGGTATACTCTGATGATAAACTTACTGCACTCAAGCAAGAGTGGTGCCGTTATATTGTTGATTTTATCGAATGAAGGTATATGTAAGTGTGATCTATTGTAGTCATTTCGAGTTTATATACCATTTTGAACTTAACAATGTTTATTTGGATATTATTGAAGGGGAGCAAGGATTTTGTTGAAGGGAAAGCAAAGGATTAATTAATCAAGGGCTTCTTCAATCAAGCTAGTACTAGCTAGGATTATTTTTTGGTTTTTGCTCTTGTATATATAACATATTGTTGGTTTTCCTAACTGTATGCATATGTACATGAATATACTGTGCTAAGATTGATCGAGGGCTTCTTCTTTCTTCAATCAATTAAGCTACTGTGATAGTACAAGATTTTTTTGCTCTTGTATATATATATATAAACATATTAATTGTTGAGGTTTTGCTCTTGGTTTTGAAAATTGCTGGTTTTGCTTGTGTTGATTTGCAAATTGTAATGGAAAACAGGGGGAATAGTAAAAGTAATTATATATATAAAAAAAAAAAAACAGGGTATTGCCAGCGTTTACTTGAAGAAGCACTGGTAAAGGTTATACAATTGCCAGCGTTTCCTTTAATAAGCGCTGGTAAAGGTTAAACAATTGCCAGCGCTTTCTTTAAGAAGCGCTGGTAAAGGTTAAAGCGCTGGCAATTGTTTAACCTTTACCAGCGCTTATTAAAGGAAACGCTGGCAATTGTATAACCTTTACTAGCGCTTCAATAAGCGCTGGCGAAATTTTTCCCCTTTTGCTAGCGGATAAATAGTCAGCGCCCGAAAGCACTGCTGAAGGCCTAAAATAAACGTTGGTAAATCCCTTTTCTGTAGTAGTGAAGGTGGCTGAGTTTGGGTATGCGTGCTTAGTGTGTAAGAAACCCAAGACAGAACACCAAAAGCCTTCAGGTAAGTTGCACCCTTTGAGCATCCCAGAATGGAAGTGGGATAGCATCTCTATGGATTTTGTGTCTGGACTCCCTAGGACTCCAGCTGGTTTTGAGGCTATATGGGTTGTTGTGGATGGATTGACTAAGTCTGCTCATTTCATTCCGATGAATATGGAGTATCCTTTAGAGAAGTTGGCTAGGTTACACATCAGAGAGATAGTTAGGCTTCATGGTGTGCCCTCTAGCATAGTATTAGATAGAGACCCGAGGTTTACCTCTAGGTTCTGGGATAGGTTGCAGAATGCTTTAGGGACAAAGTTCAGGCTAAGTTCATCGTATCATCCACAGACTGATGGGCAGTCTGAGAGGACCATCCAGTCCTTAGAGGATTTGTTGAGGGCTTGTGTGTTAGAGCAGTCAGGCAGTTGGGGCAAGTTTTTGCCCCTGATAGAGGTCACCTACAACAACAGCTTCCATTTCAGTATTGGGATGGCACCTTACGAGGCTCTGTATGAGAGGAGATGTAGAACACTCTTCTGTTGGAATGAATCTAGTGATAATGAGGTGTTAGGACTAGAGATTGCACAGAAGACAACAAAAAAGATAAGGATGATCCAGGAAAAGATGAGAGTGGCACAAAGTAGGCAAAAGAGCTACCATGACAAAAGGAGGAAGGCGCTCAAATTCCAGGAAGGTGATCATGTGTTCTTGAGAGTTACCCCGACAACTATGGTTGGTAGAGTTATGAAAGCAAAGAAACATACACCTAGATTCATTGGTCCGTTCCAAATCTTTAAGAGAGTCGGCGAAGTCGCCTACCAGATAGCCTTACCACCGTTCTTGTTCAACCTTCACAGTGTCTTTCATGTGTCCCAACTCAGAAAGTATGTCCATGACCCTAGTCACGTGATAGTACCCGATTAGAGACAGTTGAAGGAGGACTTGACTTTTGAGGCACTACCCCTTCTAGTCGAGGATAGGAGGGTGAAGCAGCTAAGAGGCAAGGATATTCCTTTGGTCAAAGTTATTTGGAGCGGAGCCACTGAGCAAAGTGCTACTTGGGAGCTGGAGAGTAAGATGATGGAAGCATATCCACACCTTTTCAATCAAGGTATGTAAAAATTTTGAGGACGAAATTTTTATAAGGGCGGTGGAATTGTAACACCCTGCTTTTCGTTAAATATTTTATTTAAGTTTGTTTTATTAAATTATAATTATTGGCTAAGGGCTAAGTGGGAATTTTGCCTTAAAAAACCTTTTCTAGAACATTGGCACGCCCGTGCTGATTTCCAGCACGCCCGTGCTGTTTTAGCGTGTCTTGTGACCAGCTGAGTCACAAGCACGGCTGTGCCATTTGGCAGCACGGTTATGCTGTTGCGCGAACCGCATCTCGCTGACGCTAAGTTCGACACGCCCATGCCGATTGTGCGGACCGTGTCTCGCTGACGCTAGGGTCAGCACGGCCATGCTGAAATAAAGCACGGCCGTGCCATGTGCGCAGATTATATATTCGCACAGAAACCGAGGGTTAACAATTTTAACCCTCATTTGACAGTAGCTGCTACCCTAGAGCGGCCAGAGCACTTTGCTTCTGATTTCCATCAACCTTGGTGTGTTCTTGGAGTTTTGGAGGCCTTTGGTATGCCCCTAGTACGCTTGTGCCAACTCTGTAGGTAACGTTCTTCTCTTTTCTTAGTTTCTTTTCATGATTTTTGAATTAGAAACTGATTGGTTGATATTTTAGTTGACCAAGGCTTGGATTTGGACTGAGCCGCTTGTGAGGACGTGACCGATTGTTGTTTGGGGCTATCGTTGCTGCAACCTTCAAAGCAGGTATGGGGAGAAGGATAGTTTAATCACTAAGCGGGGGGGAGGGGGGGCTAGTGTAAGATGAGGGGTTCCCATGACCCCGAGGTTATTTGTATGCTATTTGTTAATATGCCTGTTGTTATAATTGGTTGTTGCTATTATATGCATTGTTGTTGAATTGATGTTTGATGGCATGTGCATAGCCTATTTGCGGTTAAATTTTTATTTGATATGAACCTACTGTTATATCCCTAAATTGGTTAGTTAGGATTTTAATTTGTTAAATAATAAAGGGACTGCCGTTCACCAAAAATATTTCATAAGACATGAATTAATAAAGAGTGAGTTTTTATGTTAATGGATTACTCATGAACCTAGGGATGATTTTTGAGAGTGTTAGGGATTTTTAGTTAAATGATTAACCTGTTCTTCGCTGCCAAGAACTGTACTGTCGCGCGATCAGAACAGCCATGCTGAACAGGGAGCACGCCCGTGCTCCCAGTTGAATTCTGGAAAATGGTCGCGCCTTGAGCACGGCGGTGCAGCATAGAGAGCACACCCGTGCTATCGTGCAGCCCGCTCGTGCCATATATGCAGCACGCCCGTGCTACACGTAGGAGGGAGCACGCCCGTGCCATCGAGCAGCACACCCGTGCCACTCCTCTGGTCAGAATCTGAGACTTACGATTAATATGGGTTTTTAACCCCGATGCTTCCAATAATGATAGCATAACACACCAAACAAATGATGATGATAGATAACTTAATCTTATAATAATTACGACGATGAGGAACAATGAGTTGGTTAAGTCGGTGGCCTCGGGGTTACTGCACGATGATAGAATTGGATGCCTTTAGTGGTCCAATTGAGTTGATTGGATGCCTTTAGTGGTCCAATGTTGCGTTGATATAATTGGGTGCCTCTAGTGGCCCAATGATGATGATGTTATTCTTGGGTGCCTTTAGTGGCCCAAGCGGAGGAGGTGGTTGTTGTTTGTGGATAGTGTTCATGCATCGCATTGGAGATGTTAATTGGGGGAAGTTCAACATAGGGGAGGTCGTCCTTGAGTACGGTGATCTGGCCATCCACTGTTGGTTCACCCAAGGTTTGGTGAACTTTGGCCCCCCGTGATCAGGCGTCCATGGTTTGATGCGTTGGCTATCCAAGGGGTTCACCCATGGTTTGGTGAACTGCCGACGTTGGTGCCTTTAGTGGCCAATGTGGATATGTAACTCCAAAGTTGTTCTTCCTGAGTTAGTTGTTTCCACATGCATTGATGGAGTATTAGAGTAGAGTTGCATTGCATCATATAAGCATACTAGTTGATTGTTTATGCTGAGATGATATTTATGTATGTAAGTGTATGCTATGACTGTTGCCATGCCATGATGTATGTTCATCTTATTTCTACCTTCATGCCGTTGTGATTACATGTTTCCTTACTCCCCTTTCTGTGTTTTCTTGTTTGGCATGTATGTTTCATGCAGAGGATGATGTGCAGCCCGGAGAGGAGTGACTCTAAGGAGCCACCACTCATAGTTAGGGCCATTCAGCTTAGTTGCTTATTTCCATTTTATTTTTGTTTCTGTTGTATTCCGAGGATATTTTCGGAACGATTGTACCAGTTCTGAATTGTGACATCGGGGTTGGGTTTATTTATTATGTTGAGATTTTCTTTATCTTTTTAAGTATTGATTTAATCATTTCCGCGTTTGAGAACTGTTTCATGTGGTACCTTTTCTACCCATGAATCTTTTTAGTAATAGAATGCATGTTTTATTTCTTATTTGTAATTAATTTATTAATATTATTTATATTTAATGCATTTATAACATGCGGGGTAGAAGGTTATCACATTTTTTGGTATCAGAGCCGGTCTGTCCTATCAGGCCGTGGTATGAGTCTGTTGTATGCTCTTGTTTGTGTATCTTGTTTGTATTGTCTATACTTGTATAGGCAATGATGTTTTAAGTTGAAAGAACAGATAGAGGATTTGATGAAGAAGCAGTTTATTAGGCCTAGTGTGTCTCCTTGGGGAGCACCTGTGTTGTTGGTGAAGAAGAAGGATGCCAGCATGAGGTTGTGTGTCGACTATCGGCAACTCAACAAGGTGACCATTAAGAATCGGTATCCTCTACCTACGATTGATGATCTCATGGACCAGTTGATAGGCGCTTGCGTCTTTTCTAAGATAGATTTGAGGTTAGGGTACCATCAGATTCGGGTTAAGTCTGAGGACATTCCTAATACGGTGTTTAAGACGCGATATGGTCACTATGAGTACTTGGTTATGCCCTTTGGTGTGACCAATGCTCCTGCTGTGTTCATGGACTACATGAACAAGACCTTTCACCCTTACTTGGATAAGTTTATGGTGGTGTTTATAGATGACATCTTAGTGTACTCCAAGACCAAGGAGGAACATGAGGAGCACTTGAGGGTTGTTTTGCAGACCCTTAAGGAGAAGTAATTGTATGCTAAGTTGTCTAAGTGTGAGTTCTGGTTAGAGGAGGTGAGCTTTTTAGGACATGTCATCTTTAAGGTTGGCATAGCAGTAGACCCAGTTAAGGTTGAGTCGGTGCTCCAATGGGAAACGCTGAAGTCAGTGATCGAGATTAGGAGTTTCTTGGGGTTAGCCGGGTAGAAGGTTTCTCCAAGATAGCTTTACCCTTAATCCGTCTCACTAAGAAGGGACAGTTTTTTGTGTGGGACTCTAAGTGTGAGGAGAGTTTCCAAACTCTTAAGGATAGGTTGACATCAGCACCAGTGCTAGTTTTGCCAGACCCTAGTGAACCTTTCGTAGTTTACTGCGATGCTTCTAAGCAAGGTTTAGGTGGTGTGTTGATGCAGGATGGTAAGGTAGTGGCTTACGCCTCTAGGCAGTTGAAAACTCATGAGAAGAACTACCCTACCCATGATCTAGAGTTAGGAGCTGTGGTTTTTGCCTTGAAGATTTCGAGGCATTATCTTTATGGATTGAGATTTGAGGTCTTTAGTGATCATAAGAGTCTGAAATATCTCTTTGACCAGAAGGAATTAAATATGAGGCAGCGTAGGTGGATGGAATTTCTTAAGGATCATGATTTTGAGTTGACCTACCATCCAGGAAAGGCCAATGTAGTGGCTGACGCCCTTAGTTGGAAAGTATTGCATGTCTCTGCTTTGATGGTTAGGGAGATGGATCTGATTGAGGAGTTTAGAGACTTTAGTCTGGCTTATGAGTTTACTCCTAAGAGTATTAGGCTTGGAACCTTGAAGGTTACCAACAGTTTGTTGGATAGGATTAGAGAGGGTTAGATGTCAGATAAGTTTCTGTTAGACCAGCGGGAATTGCTTGCTCATGGTAGGATCCTTAGCTTTAGAGATGGAAGTGATGGGATCTTGAGGTTTGAGGATAGAGTGTGTGTACCAGATGTTCATGAGCTTAGGAAGTCGATCCTTGAGGAAGGACATAGGAGTGGATTGAGTGTGCACCCAGGTGCTACCATGATGTATCAGGATCTTAAGCGCATGTTTTGGTAGCCTAGGATGAAAAAGGAGGTGGCTGAGTTTGTGTATGCGTGCTTAGTGTGTCAGAAAGCCAAGACAGAACACCAAAAGCCTTCAGGTAAGTTGCACCCTTTGAGCATCCCAGAATGGAAGTGGGATAACATCTCCATGGATTTTGTGTCTGGACTCCCTAGGACTCCAGCTGGTTTTGAGGCTATATGGGTTGTTGTGGATGGATTGACTAAGGCTGCCCATTTCATTCCGATGAATATGGAGTATCCTTTAGAGAAGTTGGCTAGGTTACACATCAGAGAGATAGTTAGGCTTCATGGTGTGCCCTCTAGCATAGTATTAGATAGAGACCCGAGATTTACCTCTAGGTTCTGGGATAGGTTGTAGAATGCTTTAGGGACAAAGCTTAGGCTAAGTTCAGCGTATCATCTACAGACTGATGGGCAGTCTGAGAGGACCATCCAGTCCTTAGAGGATTTGTTGAGGGCTTGTGTGTTAGAGCAGTCAGGCAGTTGGGGCAAGTTTTTGCCCCTGATAGAGGTCACCTACAACAACAGCTTCCATTTCAGTATTGGGATGACACCTTTATGAGGCTCTGTATGAGAGGAGATGTAGAACACTCTTCTGTTGGAATGAATCTAGTGATAATGAGGTGTTAGGACCAGAGATAGTACAGGAGACAACAGAAAAGATAAGGATGATCCAGGAAAAGATAAGAGTGGCACAAAGTAGGCAAAAGAGCTACCATGACAAAAGGAGGAAGGCGCTCGAATTCCAGGAAGGTGATCATGTGTTCTTGAGAGTTACCCCGACAACTATGGTTGGTAGAGTTATGAAAGCAAAAAGACTTACACCTAGATTCATTGGTCCGTTCCCAATCTTTAAGAGAGTCGGTGAAGTCGCCTACCAGATAGCCTTACCACCGTTCTTGTTCAACCTTAACAGTGTCTTTCATGTGTCCCAACTCAGAAAGTATGTCCATGACCCTAGTCACGTGATAGTACCCGATTAGATACAGTTGAAGGAGGACTTGACTTTTGAGGCACTACCCCTTCGAGTCGAGGATAGGAGGGTGAAGCAGCTAAGAGGCAAGGAGATTCCTTTGGTCAAAGTTATTTGGAGCGGAGCCACTGGGCAAAGTGCTACTTGGGAGCTGGAGAGTAAGATGATGGAAGCATATCCACACCTTTTCAATCAAGGTATGTAAAAATTTCGAGGGCAAAATTTTTATAAGGGTGGTGGAATTGGAACACCCTGCTTTTCGTTAAATATTTTATTTAAGTTTGTGTTATTAAATTATAATTATTGGTTAAGGGCTAAGTGGGATTTTTGGCTTAAAAGTCCCTTTCTGGAACATTGGCACACCCGTGCTGATTTCTAACACGCCCGTGCTGTTTTAGCGTGTCTTGTGACCAGCTGAGAACAAGCACGGCCATGCCGTTTGGCAGCATGGTTGTGCCGTTGCGCGAACTGCGTCTCACTGACGCTAAGTTCGGCACGCCCGTGCCGATTGTGCAGATCGCGTCTCACTGACGCTAGGTTCAGCAAGCTCGTGCCGAAATAGAGCACGGCCGTGCCATGTCCGCAGATTATATATTTGCACAGAAATCGAGGTAACAATTTTAACCCTCATTTGACGGCGGCTGCTAGTGGGGCCAGAGCACATTGCTTCTGATTTCCATCAACCTTGATGTGTTCTTGGAGTTTTGGAGGCCTTTGGTAAGCCCCTGGTACGCTTGTGCCAGCCCTGTAGGCAATGTTCTTCTCTTTTCTTAGTTTCTTATCATGATTTTTGAATTAAAAACTGATTGGTTGGTATTTTAGTTGACCAAGGCTTGGATTTGGATTGAGCCGCTTGTGAGGACGTTGCTGCAATCGTTGTTTGGGGCTATCGTTGCTGCAACCTTCAAACCGGGTATGGGGAGAAGTATAGTTTAATCACTAAGCAGGGGGTAGTGTAAGATGAGGGGTTCCCATGACCCCGAGGTTATTTGTATGCCATTTGTTAATATGCTTGTTGTTATAATTGGTTGCTGCTATTATATGCATTGTTGTTGAATTGATGTTTGATGGCATGTGCATAGCCTATTTGTTGTTAAATTGTTGTTTGATATGAACCTGCTGCTATATCCCTAAATTGGTTAGTTAGGATTTTAATTTGTTAAATACTAACGGGACTGCCGTACACCAAAAATATTTCATAAGACATGAATTGATAAAGAGTGAGTTTTTATGTTAATGGATTACTCATGAACCTGGGGATGATTTTTGAGAGTGTTAGGGATTTTTGGTTAAATGATTAACCTGTTCTTCGCTGCCCAGACCTGTGCTGTTGCGCGATCAGCACGGCCGTGCTGAACAGGGAGCACGGACGTGCTCCCAGTTGAATTCTGGAAAATGGCCGCGCCTTGAGCACGACGGTTCAGCATAGAGAGCACGCCCGTTCTATCGTGCAGCACGCTCATGCCATATATGCAGCACGCCCGTGCTACACGTAGGAGGGAGCATGCCCATGCCATCGAGAAGCACACCCATGCCACCCCTCTGGTCAGAATCTGAGACTTACGATTAATATGGTTTTTTAACCCCAATGCTTCCAATAATGATAGCATAACACACCAAACAAATGATGATGATAGATAACTTAATCTTATAATAATTAAGACGATGAGGAACAATGAGTTGGTTAAGTCGGTGGCCTCGGGGTTACCGCACGATGATATAATTGGATGCCTTTAGTGGTCCAATTGAGTTGATTGGATGCCTTTAGTAGTCCAATGTTGCGTTGATATAATTGGGTGCCTCTAGTGCCCCAATGATGAGGATGTTATTCTTGGGTGCCTTTAGTGGCCCAAGTGGAGGAGGTGGTTGTTGTTTGTGGGTAGTGTTAATGCATCGCATTGGAGATGTTAGTTGGGGGAAGTTCAACATAGGGGAGGTCGTCCTTGAGTACGGCGATCTGGCCATCCACGATTGGTTCACCCAGGGTTTGGTGAACTATGGCGCCCCGTGATGAGGCATCCATGGCTTGATGCGTTGGCTATCCAAGGGGTTCACCCATGGTTTGGTGAACTGCCGACGTTGGTGCCTTTGATGGAGTAGTAGAGTAGAGTTGCATTGCATCATATAAGCATACTACTTGATTGTTTATGCTGAGATGATATTTATGTATGTAAGTGTATGCTATTATTTTTGCCATGCCATGATGTATGTTCATCTTATTTCTACCTCCATGCCGTTGTGATTACATGTTTCCTTACTCCCCTTTCTGTGTTTTCTTGTTTGGCATGTATGGTTCATGCAGAGGATGACGAGCAGCCCGGCGAGGAGTGACTCTGAGGAGCCGCCACTCATAGTTAGGGCCATTCAGCTTAGTTGCTGATTTCCATTTTATTTTATTTTCTGTTGTATTCCGAGGATATTTCCGGAACGGTTGTACCGGCTCTGAATTGTGACATTGGGGTTGGGTTTATTTATTATGTTGAGATTTTCTTTATATTTTTAATTATTGATTTAATAATTTCCACGTTTGAGAACTGTTTCATGTGGTACCTTTTCTACCCATGAATCTTTTTAGTAAAAGAATGCATGTTTTATTTCTTATTTGTAATTATATTATTAATATTATTTATATTTAATGCATTTATAACATGCGGGGTAGAAGGGTGTCAGAAGAAGCATCTGTACACGTATCCAAAAACACAACAGGGTGTCGAACATGTATAGGCAAGGGTGAGTAACCAATATATGGATTTAAACGCGATAACTACATGCACGACATACAATACAGCATATGAACATATATAGTATCTACAGCAGAAGTAACACAGGACAACACACTAGGTAACAACATATCCAACATGCATACCATAAATCGGAATATGTCATATTAATCAATTAGCAGCATAAGACTTCTTCGGAAGCAGAATAATGATGTAGAGTAAGTAAATGTAATCATCAACAGCCATGCAATGCAATGCGATGTACATGACTCAATGCCATATGCCACAAGGGTAAACTCTGACCCCCTACTCCATGGAGCTAACAAAACATCGGAGAGGGTGAATGTGAGTACATGTTCTAGTTATTGCCAGCCATGGGCAGGATGCTACAACATTCGTAACGTGCACGTATCTGGATTTACGGAAACACTCTCGACCAAACATGAAAAGTACGACATCTAGTAGAGGATATCAGTGTATTGCTCGGATTCGCCACGACACAGAAGAATCACCAACTGGTCTCATGTCAGCCCTTCCAACCCTGATACCTCCAAAGACCATTTAAGAATCACCAACTAGTCACTTGTGGAATCTGCAACCCTGACATCTCTCAAGACCATTTAAGATCGTCACCGTAAGATTCACACCAGCATCTAGCTGTAAGCTCAACTCCTAGGCTCAAGGCCTTACAAACTCATGCAATGAAATGCCAATGCTTACACAAAGCAGATGCGATAAAGAAATGTCTATCCACCGGATAAACCTCAAGGTTCTCTTCCTTAGGTACTATATGCGTCTTTGTATTATATAACTTTTATCCACTGGATAAATCTCATGATCCCTCCGGGTTCGAGTCATCACAAGACTGAAACAATCGAACGACTTTTCTTGGATCCGGACCACCGGTCCATTTTCGAACTACTGTTTCAAAACCCAAAACGTTTCATGTTTGTGTTTGTGTCTTATGAATTTCATCTCAAGTCCTAAGTGTTATGAAGAAGGATTGAGAACCCTCTTAGATAATCTTTGATCCTTTCTAAGATATTAATTCCTTGAGTTTCAAATAATGAAAAGAGTATTGAATCACTAAAGGCTTGTGAAGTCATTGATGAACTAAGTCATCAATGGTATAGTGCATGGTCTTGTTCCACCATACACTGTACTTAATTATCTCTTTTCTCTTTCTTTAAGTTAATTACTTAACTTAGGTTTTCATGCGTAAAACATTACGATTTGAGTTGAAAACTCTCAGTTTAATACTTTGCAAACCAAAACCTTTCTAATTGAAAACTCATTTGATTTAAAAGAACTTTGTTACTTGCTTGAAGTAATGTACCTTAACCAATTTGAAAAGGGTTTTTCCTTACTAACTTAGTGTAAAACCATGATTTAAATTAGTGTAAAAGAAATGGAATTTCATTTAGTTTTCCAATTATGATTCAATTAATTCAAACTTGAGGACAATGTCCTCTTTATACTTGGAAGATTGAATGTTAACTTAGTTTGAAAGAGTGACATCCCATTAATCCTAAGGTAACTTCATATTAATTTTACTTTCTTGAAATCACTTTCATCCTTTTATTTTTAAAACACTTAGTTAATTGGATAAACTATGACTAAAGTGAAACACGTTTTTACCTTAGTTAAAAACATTTGAGGACCGAAATCCCATTTGATCTTTGGATCAAAATCCCTTCTCGTTTGTTTTTGAAATACAAGTTACTAAAACATTTTCTAACTTTCCAAACATATTGAATGTTCAAGAACAACTCATGTTCTTCCTTTTTCTTAAGGTCAAGGCCGAATGCTCCCTTACATGGGATGGGTTGATTTTGCTTCACTAACTTGTCAAGTAATAGCTCAAAAGCTCACAATATAATGATGAACAATAATCATGCATCATTCAATCATAATTAAGCATAAAAATCCTTACTTGAGCTTGAGATTAAGCATGGTTTTCAACATACATGAAAACACTTTTCCATCCAAACATACATCATCACAAACATATACTAAGTATAGAAACATTATTACAGCCATATGAAGTTCAAACAGAACTACACAGACAAATCCCGGATAACATATAGTTATTGGGAAAATCCCTCAGGCAAACTCCCCTTACCTCTTGAAGTTTTCCACTCCACGAAAAGTTATCCGATCGGTCCGCGAACTCTCCCGATTACTCGTCCGATTACCCAATCACAACTATAAACACATAATCCATTCAAACATTAACATTTAACAACACAAATTCTCCTAATCCTACCTATATAGGGTTTGGCCATGGAGCTATAAAAATAGTTAGGGATGTCCAAAAATTCCTATCTCTTGGATGAAAGATCTATAGGTACTCCTAACACCCAATCAAGTGTCATTACCCAAAAATTGAAACAAAATTTATACTTTCCCCAATATATAGGGTTCAGCCACTCCTTAATTAAAGGTGCTAGGGAAGTTCTTTGATCACATACTCTTGGATTCAAGACTCACTAAGCATGATAGAACTAAATCAAAGCTTATTATACAAAAGAAATGAACAAAACTCTATTCACCCAAATGGATGAGATTCGGCCATGCTTATCCATTTGAGCTAGGGAGCTCTTTTGGTTTCATGCTCTTATATAATGAAAGATGATGAAGCTAGCTCATAGAAATTGGTTTGACATTAAAAGGATTTTTCTACAATTTCCTATGAACTTATGAAGTTTAGGCTTCAAACTTAAACATAGCTTGAAACACATGATTCAATGGAGAAAAGATGAAGTTTGAGAGCTCAAGAATGGAGTTCATACCTCCTTGGTGATGAGGATGAGCAAAGGATCAACTTTGCTTCACAACTTCCTTGAAGAATCTTAAGAGAATGGAGAGAAAATGGAGAAGAAAGTTGAAGTGAAGGAGAAAGAAGTGAAGGAGATTATGAAGGAGGGGGAGGGCGTGGTTATGAGGAGAAAGGGCAAGGAAGTCCACAAAAATTCACTTGAGGGGCAAAAGAGTCTTTTCACCTTAGGACCTAAGTGTAATTTCCATAAAAGTCAGGGGTATTTTGGTCTTTTCGCATCCAGATATTTTGAAAATCATCATGACACTTGGCACGCATTCCTAGGTGATGTTACTTGATGTGACTTCATGTTTATCCGTTAGCGGGTCTTGGTAAATCCATATCCAGCTCCGTTCGGCACCCAGTTTGAGAATTCGCCCGAATAGTTTATTATTATTTCGATTTTTAGTGTGCGAAACCAATTTTAGCAAAATTGTAGAGAATTCGATTCTAAGACTAACCGTCTCATTCACGAGTCAAAATTAGGTCTTCTGAGTAGTAAAATACTACTGTCAGTGAAAAACGTAGACCGGGCTCCGTCTGAGTTTTCGACCCAAAATTTAATCGTAACTCCCTACGATAGCATAGAGCATGACTATGGTCTCAGATTATTTTAATTCACTCACTAGACCCTCCAATAAAATACAAACACATAAATACTGTTTATTAAATTTAGAGAGCATGAATAATCGGGGTGTTAGAGAAGTGGTGGACCAGTCAGAAGTTTTGGTCAGAAAGGTCGCAGAGGAAAGTTTCAACTAAGGGAGAAGCCTTATAGTTGTCCAGGTCAACAAACAACAGCTTCTGGAAGGGGGAATACCAGTCAAGGACAGCCAGGATTTTCCACATGTTTTCTATGTGGCGGACCGTATCTAGTGAAGGATTATCCCAAGCACCGAATGTCAACTGTTTCCATTGTGGCAAATGGGGCCACTATGCCAACGAGTGTCGAACAGGGGACACTGGTAGGGGTCAAATTCAACAACAAGGCAGAAGAACTCAAGATGTGGGGACAAGCCAAACCGTGGTGGGCCAGCAGGACAGGCCACAGATGACGAGAAGAGTGTTCGCCGTGAGATGATCTAAAGCCTCTCATTGTCCCGATCTGATATAAGGTAAGTGCCTAGTTGCTGGGAGACTCTTATCTATTTTATTTGACTTAGGGGCTACACACTCTTTTATATTATTAGCATGTATGGATCATTTGAATTTGCCTGTTTTATCCTTACCATATGATTTGACTGTTTCTACACCTACGGGTGATTCCCTGACAACCCTATTTGTCTGTTTACAATGCCCGGTCGTTATAGAGAACCGATCTTTCCTGGTAGATCTAGTTTGTCTGCCTATGCAACAGATTGATGTTATCCTAGGCATGGATTGGCTTTCGGCCAACCATGTGGTATTAGACTGTTCAACCCTATTATATCATTAGCATGTATAGATCATTTGAATTTGCCTGTTTTATCCTTACCATATGATTTGACTGTTTCTACACCTATGGGTGATTCCCTGACAACCCTATTTGTTTGTTTACAATGCCCGGTCGTTATAGAGAATTGACCTTTCCTGGTAGGTCTTGTCTATCTGCCTATGCAACAGATTGATGTTATCCTAGGCATGGATTGGCTTTCGGCCAACCACGTGGTACTAGACTTTTCAACATTATATCATTAGCATGTATGGATCATTTGAATTTGCTTGTTTTATCCTTACCATATGATTTGACTGTTTCTACACCTACGGGTGATTCCCTGACAACCCTATTTGTCTGTTTACAATGCCCGGTCGTTATAGAGAACCGATCTTTCCTGGTAGATCTAGTCTGTCTGCCTATGCAACAGATTGATGTTATCCTAGGCATGGATTGGCTTTCGGCCAACCATGTGGTACTAGACTGTTCAAATAAGACCCTCCATTTTTCCGAGAAATCTGGATCTTTGCGTGCCAGTGATGGTGTGTGGGGAGTTGTACAATCAGGAGAGTGCATGGTGCTGTTTTCTTTGGAAGCCAAGGAGACTCCAAGTCTAGATGCTTTGCCGATAGTGCATGAGTTTCCAGATATTTTCCCTGATGATGTGCCAGGATTGCCACCCAAGAGGGAGATAGAGTTCGCGATCGATCTTGTACCTGTAGCCGGATCGATTTCGATAGCACCTAATCGATTGTCCTCAACAGAGTTGGCAGAGCTGAAGAAGCAACTGGACGACATGCTAAAGAAGCAGTTTATAAGACCAAGTGTTTTGCCGTGGGGAGCACCTGTGTTGTTCGTCAAGAAAAAGGACGGTAGTTCAAGGTTGTGTGTGGACTACCAATGGCTCAACAAAGTAACGATCAAGAATAAATACCCGTTGCCAAGGATTGACGATCTTATGGACCAGTTGAGGGGAGCAATGGTGTTCTAGAAGATCGATCTGAGATCCGGATATCATCAGATAAGGGTGAAGGAAGATGATACACCGAAGACAGCTTTCAGGAGTTGGTACAGACACTATGAGTATCTAGTTATGCCTTTTGGTGTGACTAATGCTCTTACAGTGTTCATGGACTATATGAACAGAATCTTCAGACCGTACCTTGATAAGTCTGTCATTGTTTTCATCGATGACATCCTTATCTACTCCTCTGACAAGGAAGAGCATCAAGAGCATTTGAGGGTTGTACTTCAAGTTATTAAGGACAGACAACTCTATGCCAAGTTGTCTAAGTGCGAGTTCTGGCTGGAGGACGTACAATTCCTTAGACATGTGATCAACAAGGATGGTATACCAGTAGATCCTACAAAAGTAGAAGTTGTGGTTAAGTGGGAAAGCCCTAAGATGGTAAGCTAGATCAGAAGCTTTCTCGGGCTAGTAGGATACTACATGAGGTTTATTGAGGGATTCTCGAAGAATGCGTTACCTCTGACGCAATTGACGATAAAAGGAAGAGCGTTTGAATGGACAAAAGAGTGCGAGGCTAGTTTCCAAGAGCTAAAAAGGAGGCTAACTACATCTCCGGTACCATTCTTGCCAGATCCATCAACGTGGTTCGATGTATACTATGACGCATCGTATCAAGGTTTGGGTTGCGTACTCATGCAAGAGAGGAAAGTGGTAGCCTACGCTTCCAAACAGCTAAAAGTGCATGAACAGAATTACCCAACCCATGACCTAGAGTTGACTACAATAGTGTTTGCATTGAAGATATGGAGACACTATCTCTAAGGCGCTAAATTCAGTGTGTTTAGCGACCATAAAAGTTTAAAGTATCTGTTCGACCAAAAGGAGTTGAACATGCGGCAGAGGAGATGGATGAAATTCATAAAGGATTATGAATTTGATCTACAGTACCACCCAGGAAAGGTCAACGTGGTAGCAGATGCATTGAGTCGGAAATCTTTGCATACGTCGGCTTTGATGGTGAAAGAGTTGGAGTTGTTAGAGCAGTTCAGAGATCTAAACTTGGACGAGGAGTGGTGTAAGGATAAGATAAGTTTAGTAATGGTCACTATCACTAGTGATTTTCTGAACTTGATCTGGAAGAAGCAAGGAGAAGATTAGTACCTACAGGAAAGGAACCAGATGGTAGAAGAAGGAAGGACTTCAGAGTTTAAAAGAGGTGTTGACGAAATTTTCTGAGGTTTGGAGACAGGATATGTGTGCCTAAGGATAGTGAAGTTAGAAACATGATCTTGGAAGAGGCACACAAGAGCAAGCTAAGTTTTTATCCCGGAGCTACAAAGATGTACCAAGATCTAAAGGGAATGTTTTGGTGGCCAGGGAAGAAGAGGGAAGTAGCAGAGTATGGCCAATCCTGTTTGGTGTGTCAAAAGGCAAAGATTGAACACCTGAAAGCAGCAGGGTTATTGCAATCGTTGGACATCTCAGAATGGAAATGGGATAACATTGCAATGGATTTTGTTTCCGGACTACCAAGGACACAAAGGAGGTGCGATGCGATTTGGGTAATTGTTGATAGGCTTACGAAATGTGCTTATTTCTTGCCGATCAACCAGAGGTAATCTTTGAAAATATTAACCCAAATTTACATCAAGGAAGTGGTAAGATTGCACGGAGTACCTTCGAGCATAATTTCGGACAGGGATCCGAGATTTACTTCCAGATTTTGGCAGGCTTTAAACAGTGCTTTGGGAACGAAGCTAAGGATGAGTTCAGCCTATCATCTGCAGATGGACGGTCAGTCTGAAAGGACGATTCAATCTTTGGAGGATCTTTTAAGAGCATGCGTGTTGGAAAACACAGGAAGTTGGGACAAATTCCTTCCACTGATTGAATTCAAGTACAACAATAGTTTCCACTTGAGTATTGGCATGGCGCTATATGGGGCACTGTATGGATGAAAGTGCAGAACACCGCTCTGTTGGTATGAAACCGGGGAGAATCAGCTGATAGGACCAGAGATAGTGCAGGGTGTAACGCCTAAGGCTGACGAGGGCGGGGAGTGATTGCCGGTGCATGAGGCACGGACAAGAAGCGGCTCCTGGCAGGCTTCTAGGCAAAGCGATACATGAATGAATCGAATTCACATCGGAATGAAAGGGATCCTGAGGCTGTGTAGGTATGAGACTGTACAGTTGAAGGAAGGCTTATAAGAATTGATTTGTACTACCTATACCAACAATATGCATCTTCTTTTCGGGAGCCCAGAACATAAGAACTCCATATTTAAGCGTGCTTGGAGTAATTGTAGGATGGGGACAGTCGGCAATCCTAAAAGCAGTTCGGGCCGTTACAAATGGTATCAGAGCGGACTTCTCCCAGTACGACGTGGCTTGGGGACGAACCAGGCGGAAGCTGGTGGGCATGTAACGGCTAACGCTGACAAAGGCAGGGAGTGATCGCCGGTTCATGAGGCACGGATAAGGAGTGGCTCCTGGCAGGCTTCTAGGCAAAGGGATACATGAATGAACCGAATTCACATCGGAATGAGAGGGATCCTGAGGTTGTGCACGCATGCGACTGTACAATTGAAGGAAGGCTTACAAGAATTGATTTGTACTACCTATACCAACAAGATGCATCTTCTTTTCGGGAGCCCAGAACATAAAAATTCCATAGTTAAGCATGCTTGACTTGGAGTAATTGTGGGATGGGTGACCTTCTGGGAAGTTTCCCGAAAAGCGTGTGAGTGAGGACAAAGCATGCTAAGAAGACCCGTGTTGGTTTGTGGGGACAGTCGGTAATCCTAAAAGCAGTTCGGGCCGTTACAAATGGTATCAGAGCGGACTTCTCCAGGTATGATGTGGTTCGGGGATGAACTAGGCGGAAGCTGGTGGGCATGTAATGCCCACGGCTGACGAGGGCGGGGAGTGATCGCCGGTGCAGGAGGCACGGACAAGAAGCGGCTCCTGGCAGGCTTCTAGGTAAAGGGATACATGAATGAACCGAATTCACATCGAAATGAGAGGGATCCTGAGGCTGTGCAAGTATGGGAGTGTATAGTTGAAGGAAGGCTTATAAAAATTGATTTGTACTACCTATACCAACAAGATGCATCTTCTTTTCGGGAGCCCAGAACATAAGAACTCCATAGTTAAGCGTGCTTGACTTGGAGTAATTGTGGGATGGGTGACCTTCTGGGAAGTTTCCAGGAAAGCGTGTGAGTGAGGACAAAGCACGCTAAGAAGACCCGTGTTGGTTTGTGGGGACAGTCGGCAATCCTAAAAGCAGTTCGAGCTATTACAAATGGTATCAGAGCGGACTTCTCCAGGTATGATGTGGTTCAGGGACGAACCAGGCGGAAGCTGGTGGGCATGTAATGCCTAAGGTTGAGGAGGGCGGGGAGTGATTGCCGGTGCATGAGGCACGGACAAGGAGTGGCTCCTGGAAAAATTCTAGGCAAAGGGATACATGAATGAACCGAATTCACATCGGAATGAGAGGGATCCTGAGGCTGTACAGGTACGAGGCTGTACAGTTGAAGGAAGGCTTATAAAAATTGATTTGTACTACCTATACCAACAAGATGCTTCTTCTTTTCGGGAGCCCAGAACATAAGAACTCCATAGTTAAGCGTGCTTGACTTGGAGTAATTGTGGGATGGGTGACCTTCTGGGAAGTTTCCCAGAAAGTGTGTGAGTTAGGATAAAGCACGCTGAGAAGACCCGTGTTGGTTTTTGGGGGCAGTCGGCAATCCTAAAAGCAGTTCGGGCCCTTACACAGGGAACTACGGAGCAAGTTAAGAAAATTCGAGAAAAGGATGAAAGTAGCACGGGATCGGCGGAAGTTTCCCAGAAAGTGTGTGAGTTAGGATAAAGCACGCTGAGAAGACCCGTGTTGGTTTGTGGGGACAGTCGGCAATCCTAAAAGCAGTTCGGGATGTTACACAGGGAATTACGGAGCAAGTTAAGAAAATTCGGGAAAAGGATGGAAGTCGCACGGGATCGGCAGAAGAGCTACAGTGACAAGAGGAGGAGACCTTGGAGTTCCAAGAAGGCGATCATATCTGTATGAGAGTCACTCCAAGAACTGGAATTGGCAGGGTAATCAAATCCAGAAAGCTTACACCTAGATTCATTGGACCATTTCAAATTCTTCGCCGAATTGGTCCAGTTGCCTACCAAATTGCTTTACCTCCCAATCTATCCAATATTCATGATGTATTCCATGTATCCCAACTCAGAAAATACCATCCTGATCCATCACACGTGATAGAGCCTGAATCAATTCAGATAAGGGAGAACTTGGAATATGAAGCACTGCCTGTACGGATCGAAAACGGGAGAGTGAAAGAACTCCGCGGGAAGAAGATTCTTCAGTTAAGGTCATATGGGATGCTACAACAGGAGATGCTACCTGGGAAAGAGAAGAGGACATGCAACGACAATATCCGAGTCTATTCTGAATGGTACCTCGAATTTCGAGGACGAAATTCTTTTTAAGGGGGTAGTATTGTAACACCCCGATTTTTACTGCTTTCTAAGATCGGTAATTTATATAAATAAGTTTTTATTTTATCCGAGATTTAGAAAATGATTTTGAATAAACCAAGATCATATTTATCTTTACATTATCGTACAGAGTTACAGTTAAATTTTGGGTTGACAATTCAGACGGAACCCGATCTTCGTTTTTACTGACAGTAAGATTTTATTGATTAGAAAACCTTGACTCAAGAATGAAATGGTTAGATTTTATATCTCGTTTCCAACAATATTGGAGATTTTGAAAATTTTCAAAATAAATAAGTTCTTACACTTTATTCGGGCATAAAACCTAAATCGGGAAATCGACGGAGTCGAGAACGGACGTGCAGAGACACAACCAGACACCGGATGAGGGACACGAGTCACCTGAGTATGGTGAGTCAGAGGGTGAGTCACCACCGTGACTTACCACAAGTCATCATGATTTTAAAAAATATCTACGATATTTGGGGCGAGAAAAGACTGTTTTGCCCCTAGAAATTGATGAAATTATGTTTGCGCCGCATGACTCACCACCCATCATCATTACTTCTAGCAAAATATCTAGATATTTTGTGACTTTGGAGGTGGTGGGACAATTATGTCCTTAGTCTTTTGTTAAAATTCCAAAGTTGTCCCTTAGTGAAATTACTCTTTTATCCCAAAAGTAAACAAAATTTTGCCCTCCATGTCCCATGGGCATCACACCCAAAAGGCTCCCCCCAAGGCCATTCACTCATTTTTCTTCTTCCCTCCATCATCTTCTTCACTTTCTCTCTTTTTCTCAAGTGAACCTTAGGCCAAATTTGTGAAGAACCTACTTGATTTCTTGCCATTTTCCATCATTCAAGAGGTAATCTCTTCTCTCTATGATCAATTATGATCTCCTTTTCATTCATTTTCTTGATTCAAAGCCATGAACATCATGTTTCTATTCTAAGGCTTTATGTTCAAAAGTCTCTAGAAAATCATAGAAAAATCCTATGATCATGAAACCAATTTCTATGAACTCACCATGATGTGCATATTGATCATCTAGAAGCATGAACCCAAAAGAAATTTTCTCCTTATTTTCTCCAGGAGTGGCCGAACCCTAACCTTGTTGGTTGGATGGGTTTTGGTTCAAATCTTTGGTAAATGATTATGGATTATGTCTTTATCATACTTAAGGATCAATAATCCAAGAGTTTGTAAAATTTTAACATCCTTAGCCTAAACACTCAGTGAAGGCCGAACCATAGTCCACATGAACTAGATGAGTTATGTTCGAATTTATTAATTTTTTATTGTAATTTGTTGTGAAGGATCAGACTGTGTTCGATCGTTTTAAGTGTGTTAAAGTGTCGGTTGAAGAGTTGTGTTCGGAAGCTTGTACGGGAAGGCGCGCGTGTAGCAGTTCGTAGTTGTTTCAGGTGGGGAGAAAGAACTGTTATCGTCGGGAAGGCAAGCATAGTATAGAATGTATACATGTGTAGGGGAACCTTAAACCCTACTAGAGGTTAAGCCCTAGACAAAGTACCTAGACATCAGGTGTAGGTATCTTTGGGCTATCACCCCTAAGATGATACTCTAGGCTAGACGACTTGATTGTTGAGGTTGATATGTTGAACTGCCTATGTGATTAACTATTTATCCGATATGTTGAACTGCCTATGTGATTATCTATTGATCTTTTATGTTGAACTGCATATGTGATTATATGTCTATTTGTCAACGTGATGATATCTATATTGGCATACTTATTGTCATGATATTTTATTCTTGTGATTGGCTGGATGATTGTTGATGAAAGTATGGAGAGATTGTGATGTTGTTCGGGTTGATTGTAACACCCTCCTTGGGCATTACATATTGAACACGTGCGGAATTAAATTTAAAAGGGAGTTGCTGGTTGCTTTCGGAAAATAATTTACTTTAAGTCAGAAAACTCGGGTGTAAAAACATTCTGCATAATACTTTGGAAAAATGATGCACACATCACAATAATAAAATCACATTATACTTGACAACTCACATAAACTGGGTTTATTCATAAATCATTTTACCATCACACATAAGCTTTCCTGGAATTGTTTTTCACATTGAAGTCCCAAACTGTATAAAGGTTGTCAAAATCACTTATACCGACTTTCTCAACTTAAACATTAAAAATCCTAAGAGCTGGTTTGATAAAAGAACTCAAACGACAATAGAGCCTAGCATACATCGTACCAATAAGATTGGGTTTCGTCGTTAACAGTCCACACATCTTCGTCATCGACGTCAAGAAACTCAAGCTACAGGGTCCCGAAGTGACCTAGAGGACCATTGGGAAGCATCCGTAAATGTATCCAAAAACGAAACAGGGTGTCCAACATGTACAGGCAAGGGTGAGTACCAATATATGGATCTAAACACGATAACTACATGCATGACACGCAAAACAACATATGAACATATGTAGTATCAACACAGCACAACAGTAGAAGTAACACGGGACGACACACCAGGTAACAACATGCCCATCATGGATCCCATAAATCGCAATATATCATGTTAATCAATTAGCAGCATAAGACATCTTTGAAAACAGAATAGTGATGTACAATAAGTAAATGTAATCATCAATAACCATGCAATGCAATGCGATGTGCATGACTCAATGCCATATGCTACAAGGGTAAAACTCTGACCCCTACTCTATGTAGCTAACAAATACGTCGGAGAGAGTGAATCGGAGGACATGTTCCGTGTATTACCAACCATGGGCAAGATGCTACAACGAATGTAACGTGCACGTATCTTGCTTTACGGAAACACTTTCGACCAAACATGAAAAGTAAGGCATCTAGTAGAGGTTATCAGTGTATTGCTCGGATTCGCCACGACACAGAAGAATCACCAACTGGTCTCATGTCAGCCCTTCCAACCCTGATACCTCCAAAGACCATTTAAGATCGTCACCGTAAGATTCGCACCAGCATCTAGGTGTAAGCTCAATCTCCTAGGCTCAAGGCCTTACAAACTCATGCAAGGGAATGCCAATGCTTACACAAGGCAGGTGCGATAAAGCAATGTCTATCCACCGGATAAACCTCAAGGTTCACTAAGGTTATCTTCCCTAGGAACTGTATGCGTCTTCGTATTATAAAAATTTTATCCACCTGATAAATTTCATGATTCCTTCAGGATCGAGTCATCCTATGACTGAAATAATTGAACAATTTCTCATGATTCCTTCGGGATCGAGTCATCCCAAGACTGAAATAATTGAACGATTTTACTTGGATCCGAACTACCGGTCCGTTATCGAAACATGAAAAGTAAGGCATCTAGTAGAGGTTATCAGTGTATTGCTCGGATTCGCCACGACACAGAAGAATAACATGAAAAGTAAGGCATCTAGTAGAGGTTATCAGTGTATTGCTCGGATTCGCCACGACACAGAAGAATCACCAACTGGTCTCATGTCAGCCCTTCCAACCCTGATACCTCCAAAGACCATTTAAGATCGTCACCGTAAGATTCGCACCAGCATCTAGGTGTAAGCTCAATCTCCTAGGCTCAAGGCCTTACAAACTCATGCAAGGGAATGCCAATGCTTACACAAGGCAGGTGCGATAAAGCAATGTCTATCCACCGGATAAACCTCAAGGTTCACTAAGGTTATCTTCCCTAGGAACTGTATGCGTCTTCGTATTATAAAAATTTTATCCACCTGATAAATTTCATGATTCCTTCAGGATCGAGTCATCCTATGACTGAAATAATTGAACGATTTCTCATGATTCCTTCGGGATCGAGTCATCCCAAGACTGAAATAATTGAACGATTTTACTTGGATCCGAACTACCGGTCTGTTATCGAACTACTGTTTCCAAAACCCAAAACGTTTCATGTTTGTGTTTGTGTCTTATGAATTTCATCTCAAGTCCTAAGTGTTATGGAGAAGGATTGAGAATCCTCGTAGATAAGTCTTCGATCCTTTTTAAGATATTAATTCCTTGAGCTTCAAAAAATGAAAAAATTATTGATTCACTTAAGGTTTATGAAATCATTGATGAACTAAGTCATCAATGGTATAGTGCATGGTCTTGTTCCACCATATACTATACTTAATTATCTCTTTTCTTTTGCACTAAGTTAATTACTTAACTTAGGTTTCCATGCATAAAACTTTACGATTTGAGTTTAAAACTCTCATTTTAAGACTTGGCAAACCAAAACCTTTCTAATTGAAAACTCATTTAATTTAAATAAACTTTGTTACTTGCTTGAAGGAAAGTACCTTAACTAATTTGAAAAGGGTTTTTCCTTACTAACAGAATGTAAAACCGTGATCTAAGTTAGCGTAAAAGAAATGGAATTTCATTTTCATATTTTAAAACATTTGTTTAATTGATTAACTATGCCTAAAGTAAAACACATTTTCACCTTAGTTAAAAACACTTTAAGGGTCGAAACCCTAGTTGAACTTTGGATCAAAATCACTTCTTGTTTGTTTCTGAAATACAAGTTACTAAAACACTTATTAGCTTTCAAAAACATTGAAGTTCAAGAACAAACTCATGTTCTTCCTTTTGTAACCATTATGGCCGAATGCTATACCATGTGGAATGTGAAAATTCTGCTTCACTAACTTGTCAAGTAATAGCTCAAAATGATCACAATATTATGATGAACAATAATTATACATCATTCAATCATAAACAAGTATAAAAATCCTTACTTGATCTAGAGATCAAAGCATGGTTTTCAACATACATGAAGACATTTTTCCATCCAAGCATACATCATCATAACATATACTAGGCATAGAAACATTATTATAATCACAACGAAGCTCAAACAGAACTACAAAGATCAATCAAGGATAACATATAGTTATCGTGAAAATCCCTCAGGCAAACTCCCCTTACCTTTTGAAGTCAAGTAATGTTTGTGCCCTTTGATTTTCCAAGGCTTCCCTCTACTCCAAAAATCAATGACTCCCACAGTCCAAGCGAAGCTACTAAGTGGTGTTCACGGTCTTTGGCCGGAATGATCCTCCGATTAATCGTTCGAACCACTCAAGCAAAACCACCTTCACACAATCAATTGAAAACTTTAACAATAACAAACTAAATCTCCTTACCTCACATGGTCTAGGTTTCGGCCATGGTGACTTAAAAAGGCTAGGGATATCTAAAAATTTCTAACTCTTGGATGAATGATCCTTAAGCATACATAACACTAAAACAAGTTTATTATACAAAAACTTGAAGCAAAACTCTTGGTGTCCCAAAAGCTAGGTTCGGCCACTTTATGGAGAATTTAGCTAGATATGTTATTTGATTACATGCCTTTGGATAGTGATTGAGGGTGATAAGACTAGATCATAGAAATTGATTTCACATTAAAAGGATTTTTCTATGATTTTTTAGAGATTTTTGAAGAAAGTTTCATGAAATTGGATGATGATGATTCATTGCATAATCTTGCAAAATGAATGAATAAGAGCATATGATTGGTCATCGAGAGAAGAGATTACCTCTTGGAGTATGGAAATTGCAAGGATCAAGCAAGTTGTGCTTCACCAAGTTGCTTATCGATCACATGAGAAAATGAAATACATAGATGTCAAGACAATGAAGCAAGGAACAAGTTTACTAACTTGAGTCAATAGAGTTTACCCCTAGGCTGATGGGAAAATGGAGAGAAAGTTAAGAACACCAAGAACATTTGAGAGAAAACCAAAAGTCAAGCTTTTGATTTTAAAAATCATAACACAAGTAAGATTTTGTGTTTGTAGCCAAAGTGAGGGAATGGAGTGTTAGAGAGGGTCATATAGGCGTGAGTCTCAAGGGATAAAAAGGTCCAAGTTTTGTTCATTTGGGGACAAAAGAGTAATTTCACTTAGGGACAAAATTGTTATTAAACAAAAGGCTAAGGACATAAATGTCAAAACACCAAAAAATATCTAGATATTTTTAGAAAGGTAATGATGACAGGTGGTGAGTCATAGGGTCAAAAATGTCTTTTCATAAATTCCCAGGGGCAAAAGAGTCATTTCATCTCGGGGCAAAATTGTCATTTAGGAAAAGATCATGGGAATTTTGGTCTTTTCCTAATGCAATCGCGTTTCAGATATTTTTAGAACGTAATGATGACATTGGTGAGTCATACGGCACAATGGTAGTTTCATCAATTCCTAGGGGCAAAATGGTCTTTTCTCGTCCTAAATATCTTAGATATTTTGGAAATTCGCAAATATCTTGGATATTTTCTTAGGAAATCATGATGACTTGTGGTGAGTCATGGTGGTGACTCATCCTCTGACTCACCCTGCTTAGGTGACTCGTGTCCCTCATCTGGTGTCTGGTTTTGTCCCTGCACGTTCGTTCTCGATTCCGCCGATTTCCCGATTTAGGTTTTACGCCCGAATAAAGCGTAAGAACTTATTTATTTTGAAAATTTTCAAAATAACCAATATTGTTGGAAATTCGATTTAAAACCTAACTGTTTCGTTCACGAGTCAAAATTAGGTTTTTTGATCAGTAAAATCTTACTGTCGGGGAAAACGCAGACCAGACTCCGTCTGAATTTTCAACCCAAAATTTAACCTAACTCTCTACGATAATGTAGAGTATGAATGTGATTTTGGTTTATCCAAAGTCATTTTCTAAATCTCGGATAAAATATAAACTTATTTATATAATTTACCGATCTTAGAAAGCAGCGAAAATCGGGGTGTTACATTCCTACCCCACTTAAAAAAATTCGTCCTCGAAATTTCGTGACTCAAAATCAGACAAGATTTCTTAATCTCCATGTTCCACATCGTACTCTCCGTATGTAATTCTCCCTTAGGTAACATTCGTAACCTAATAACAAACTCCATACTTATTTTCCGTTCGACTTACCATTAAAATCAAATCGTTTCTCCTCTATCCATACTCCTTCTCCTTGATGCCTTCCCTTAATCTCGCACATGTGAGAGATATAATTAAAACTTAACCACTTTTCCTTCAATACTAATCCATTCAAAAAATTTTCATCTGACATCTTTAACTCTTACTGTTAACACCAAGATTTAAACTATGATACACATTTCTTTTACAACACATCCATCAGTTTCGATCTAAGGTATCCAATCTTAGTTTCTTTTGAACGTAGTCCACCTCTCCAATTTACACCATACTGATGAATCACAACCTTAAAGAACATGATTGCATCTCTTAATGCAATTACAACCAAAGAGAAATCACATTGGGTACAGTTATCCAAAATCATAAATCTTGAACTTTTCTAACAACTTAGTTTAACTCAGGAATACCTCTTTTATGTTTATATTCAGATTTGGTAAAACTACTAAGGACACTTCCCTATAAATCTTCAAACTCATACAATTAATCTTAAATACGGACATTGATCATTACCCTAGGTTCTCCAACGATTATTCTACCTCGATCAATATTTGATTTACAATGATTGTCTCCTTTACTGAGATTGATCTTAAGGCTTCACATCTTATTAGTCACAACTATACCTCAACAAAACTCCCATCACTTCTCGTCTATCATGCTAAAAGGATGTTCGTAGTTAGATAATACACTTACTCCTAACCAGCATTCCAAAGATCAAATCGTTTTTCTTGCTCGTCCACTTGAGTTGAGAGTGATCAGTTGAACCCAGTCTCTACTCGGTCCTTGAAGATTAAGGAAAGAAATTTTCAACAAAGGAAGTTTTTCTTGGTCTTACTCTCATAAGAAAGTATATAGAAGAATTTTTAATACATGAGAAAGGATAGAGGAATATCCAGTATGTAAAAAGATTCTTCAGTAGGTTCGTGAGTGTAAAAACTTATAGCTAATACATGTTTACAACCATGACTCTAATAAAGTTCCTTTTTTCACAAGAATCTTCCAATGGATTAGGGAATCAAAAGATGAACAGTTCTGAACCCCAAGAGGATTCATTTTTAATATAGGGAATTTACAAAACGACAATTTCAAAAGTAGGATATTCTGGCCAAAAATCAGACTCGATCCCATTTACCAAATGTAAAAGTGATTAGACTAAGTTTTATCAAGAAACTTCTAGTATCAAGAAGTCGTTTGTGTTACGACTCAAGAAATAGACATAAAAAATCTTTCAAAGAATTAATATTAAAATGTCCAGACCAATGGACACTATTAAACCAATCCACTCAAATGTCTAATACACTGAGAATTATGTAGGAGTGAGAGCACAAATGCTTCTTTGGGGTCAGGCAACACTAACACAGGTGAAGTAGTGAACCTTCTCTTTAATTCTTGAAAACTTTCCTCGCATGCTTCAATCCAAGTAAACGCTTGGTCCTTCCGAGTTTATTAGGTAAGAGGTCCAACTATCTTGGAGAAATAAAATTAACTTTAGAAGCTTAACATCAGCCTTTTGCTTATCCATCAACTGTCGGGAAAAGTCATTCCTTCTTTTACTTATATGCTAGTCCATCATTCTCTACTACTAATCCTTCACTAAAGACTTACTTCTATTCTTACTTCTAAGCATTACTTTAGGGATCAAGAACTTAAATTAACTTCCATTCTTGTTCACTCAGTCTCTGATCATTCGTATCCTTCGGAAAAGTTGTACTTAGGTATCATATGTACTTTTCACCATCATTAGCTTGGATTACAAGTTCACCCAAAATGCATAACCATCAATCTGTCCTAGTGGAAACAAATGCCTTATCCATCAAATCCACAAACAGTGGAGGTTCTAATCATTTATTAAAAATACCATAAGAAGAAACTTCACGTGATTACCACACTCCGAGGGAAATCATCATTGAACTATTATCTGGTTCCTAAGTTTCCTTTTCTCATTCATTATAAGACTGTCTATCCTTTCAAACAAAGATCCTCATCAGGTGTAACTAACTCTAGAAAGTCCAATAATATCGGTCTATTCCAGTCATTACAGCTTCTTCCACTGTTAATAAACTATGGGGTAGTCGATGCGATAACTTAACATCGAGTATTCGGACAACTATCACTATTGTATAAGCTAACTTAAATCATATGGTTAGACCATCATCGAATCATCACAACACAGTTATACGAATTCTCATTTTTCAAATCATCAAGTCTTCATTCTGCGATTCTATCCCCATGACTTAAGCGGTCGTCTAACAATATGAGGAACTTAGTAATTTCTTAGTGGTTTTTCCAACAGATTTCCGCGTCTGAGAATGCTCGAGCTCATAATCACCGTCATAACTTTTTCTCGAGGTCCACTAAGGTCTTACTACACTTCCCTTGCTCTACCTGGATTCCATTCTAGTCTCTCAACTCTATTAGCGAGTATGTCGTTATCTTGCCATTCCTTTAGTCGCTTACTAGCTACCTATGCATCTACTTTAAAAACTTTTGGTATTCTTCTGCCTGTCCAAGGCACACTCGTTCAATGTCTGATACAATCCCAAAAGGATAAACGGCTTGTCAATATGAATACAAGTACTATTGACTAAATATGAGTTGTTACAAGGCCTCAACCCGATTAGAACCCATCAAAACACACATACTTATGTGTCGACACACATTGTTTCGACAAGGAAACAATTCAACAAGGTCCAACCAGAGATCACACAACAAACCACAACAGAAATATTCCTCAAGGTTCCCGAAAGACTCGACCAGCTCTGATACCAACTAATGTAACACCCCCTGGTCATTACAAATTTAACACGTGCAGAATTAAATTTAAAAGAAATTTGCTGGTTGCTTTCGGAAAATAATTTACTTTGAGTCAGAAAACTCGGGTGTAAAAACTTTCTGCATAATACTTTGAAAAAATGATACACACAGCACAATAATAAAATCATATTATACTTGACAACACAAATAAACTGGGTTTATTCATAAATCATTTTACCATCACAAATAAGCTTTCCTGAAATTGTTTTTCACACTGAAGTCCCAAACTGTACAAAGGTTGTCAAAATCACTTATACCGACTTTCTCAACTTAAACATTAAAAATCGTAATAGTTGGTTTGATAAAAGAACTCTAAGGACAATAGAGCTTAGCATACATCTTACCAATGAGACTGGGCCTCGTCAATCCACACATCTTCGTCATCGACGTCAAGAAACTCAAGCTATAGGGTCCCGAAGTGACCTAGAGGATCGTTGGGAAGCATCTGTACACGTATCCAAAATCACAACAGGGTGTCCAACATGTGCAGGCAAGGGTGAGTAACCAATATATGGATCTAAACACGATAACTACATGCACGACACGCAAAACAGCACATGAACATATGTAGTATCAACACAGCACAGGCTCAAGGCCATCATCTAGGTGTAAGCTCAATTTCCTAGGTTCAAGGCCTTACAAACTCATGCAATGAAATGCTAATGCTTACACAGGGCAGATGCGATAAAGCAATGTCTATCCATCGGATAAACCTTAAGGTTCACTAAGGTTCTCTTCCCTAGGAACTGTATGCGTCTTCGTATTATAAAACTTTTATCCACCGGATAAATCTCGTGATCCCTCCGGGATCGAGTCATCACAAGACTGAAATAATTGAAGGATTTTTCTTGGATCCGGACCACCGGTCCGTTATCGAACTACTGTTTCCAAAACCCAAAACGTTTTATGTTTGTGTTTGGGTCTTACGAATGTCATCTCAAGTCCTAAGTGTTGGAACCAAAGTGGTTATGGTCCACTAATCCCTTAAGTTTTGATGTTAACAAAGGACTAATTTTAGAAGAACAAAGATTATCTATGGACTAACGCTTTATCTTAAGTGTGCAGGATAATATAAGTCCAAAGACTTACGCTCGTCCAAACTCCAAAGTGGATTAGCTCTCGCTCTGTCCAAACGATAAAAAGTCTTTTTAAATGATAGAATCTTGAGTCCAAAGACTCCTCCTTTTATTGTGTTGTAATCATTAAAGTCCAATAAGCTTTATTTGTTTTAATCGTGAACACACTTGTAATCTCTTGAATTTATTATTCTATGTGTAAAAAGCTTATATCTGAAGGAACCTATTTGAAACACTAGAAGGGGGGTTGAATTGTGTTTCTTAAGTTTTTAAAACTTTTCGCAAGCAGATATCAGTTTTCGCAAAGGTTGGACGGTTAAAAAGATAACGGACGCAAAGAGCGATTCCAAACACCAGTTGGACGCTTACTCAGAAGAGATAAAATAAAGAAAACAAGCGCAATAAGAAAACAATTCAATCCCAAGGAGTTAGATAGAAAATAATCTAAAGCAAATATAAGGGAGAGAAAGGAACACGAAGATGTTATCCTGGTTCACTCTTCACCAAAGAGCTACGTCCAGTCCTCTCTACATAAGAGCTTTTCCTAATGTAACAAAAACCCTTTGTTACAAGTATTCAACACCTCTTCAGGCAAGTATTCTAAACCTCTTCAGGTAAGTATTCTACACCTCTTCAGGTAAGTATTCTATACCTCTTCAGGCACACTAAGTATTCTTTCTAAACAACCTTCTTCAGGCTTAACCAACTAGGTTTTTTGAAAAGAGTTTTGTTCTACTAACTCATTAAGTGTGAGAGTTTGAAACTAAAGCTTAGAAATCTTGAACAATACTCTACGCAGAGAGTGATATGAAAATAAAGATCAGAGTTAGCTTTTCAAGGTTTGAGTATTTCTCTTGATTGCTTTGTGTGCTTGACTATTTTTCAAATCTTTGAATCAGTTGTTCTTATTGAACGTCTTCAAGATCAAAGGTATTTATAGCATACTTGATTTGATCAACTTTAGTCTTCAACAGATGGAAAAGGATCCGTTCTGATTGAGCATTAAATGCGTTAGTCCGTTGAGTATGATAACTTCCTTGAAGCTTCTGATCAGCAAAGTAGACTATCAGGCTTGATAGCTAGAAATAGGACTGACATATCCTCTTTGTACTCGAAAGTTGCCTTTTGTCTTTCTTATTGGAGAAGGTCAACTTCTTTTTGTGTCAGGGACAGTCTGGCTTTTGCTTTTGTTTGAACGAGTGTTACAGGGAATATTTGTCCAAAGGATATAAGCCTTTTACATAGAATAATAAATTCAAAAACTTTAAATATGTATTTGCGCTAAACAAATAAATCATTATTGAACTATAACGATTACATAATAACAGGAAGAGTCTTTGGACTCAAGATTCTATTGTTACAGCTTATTATCGTCTGGTCTGATCGAGAGTTAAATCCTGTTTGTTGTTTGGACGGGTGAAAGTCTTTGGACTTAGATAGTCTTTGGACTTATATATATTTTATCCTGCACACTTAAGATATAGCGTTAGTCCATAAGAAATCTTTGTTCTTATGAAATTAGTCCTTTGTTAACATCAAAACTTAAGGGATTAATGGACCATAACCACTTTGGTTCCAACAATATTCTTTGGAAAAACATTCTTTGTAATCTTCGTACCATCGAAAGCTGAAGCCAATCTGTCCCTGTCACAAAAAGGTTTTGGCCTTCTCCAAAAAGGAAAGACAAAAGGCAACTTTCGAGTACAAGGAAAAGGTGTCAACGCCTCTTTAAGCTATCAAGCCTGATAGTCTACTTTGATGATCAGAAGCCTTAACAAGTTATCAGACTCAACGGACTAACGCATTTAATGCTTAATCAGAACGGATTCTTTTCCAACCGTTGAAGATTGAAGTTGATCAAAACAAGATTGCTATAAATATCTCTCATCTTGAAGATACAAACTAGTGATGCACACTTGAATCAAACTTGAAAGATATTCAAGCACACAAGAAAACAAGCAATCAAGAGAAAATATCAAAGCTTGCAAAACTTACTCTTTTCTTATCTTTCAAATCACTCTCTGCATAGAGTATTGCTCAAGAGTTCTAAGCTTTTATTTCAAACCCTCACACTTAGTGAGTTAGTAGAACAAAACTCCTTTCAAAACCTAGTTGGTTGAGCCTGAAGAGGGTTGTGTAGAAAGAATACTTAGTGTGCCTGAAGAGGTGTAGAATACTTGCCTGAAGAGGTGTTGAATATTTGTAACAAAAGGTTTTTGTTATAGTGGAGGAAGCTCTCAAGTAGAGAAGACTGGACGTAGCTCTTTGGTGAAGAGTGAACCAGGATAACATTCGTATGTTCTTTTCTTTCCTTTATTGTTGCTTTAGTTTATCTTTTAACTAAATACTTGTGATTGAATTGATTTCTTAACGCGCCTGTTCTTTTTTTTATAATCCTTCAAAAAGCGTGCAAAGTTATTTGGAAATGATCTTTGCGTCCATCGCTGTTTCTTTGGTTAACACATCTTTGCAAAAATATATATCTGCTTGTGAAAAGTTTTAAAAATGTAAGAAACACAATTCGACCCCCTTCTTGTGGTTTAAACAGGTTCCTTCAATTGGTGTCAAAGCTCAGCCTTTGGGTTGAGCACTTAGCCGTGTAGAAGAAAAGATCCTACAACAGATATGGCAGGACAAGGTATGCCAAGCGGGAGTCAACCTGTTATGAAAGGCACTTCCATGACCAGACCTCCGTTTTTTAACGGAACCCATTACTTGTACTGGAAGGAGAGGTTCAAAGGCTTTATCTTAAGTACAAACTCAGTTCTCTAGGCCAGAATCACGAATGGTCCAAATGTGTGTCTCAACTCTGATGGGACAGAAAAAGTTGAAGATGACTGGACTGATGCCGAAAGAGCCAGGATGGAACAAAATCATAAAGCCAGATATGCTTTAATGTGTGCTCTTATCCTGATGAATTTCAGAAGATTCATGCATGTGAATCAGCAAAGCAAATCTGCGATACTTTGTCAAATCTCCATGAGGGGACCACCAAGGTAAAATATTCAAAAATCATCATGCTGGTTGGCCAGTGTGAATAGTTCACCATGGCTAAAGGAGAGTCCATCTTGAACATGATTGGTCGTTTTCAGAAGATCATCAACAATCTAAAGTCCCTTGGGAAAGTTTACACTGCCAAGGAGAATGTCACTAAAATTCTTAGAAGCTTGCCTAAGAAATGGAGACCACTTGTTACTGCAATTACCCAGGCCAAAGATCTCTCCACTTTGACACTGGATGATCTCGTAGGAACTCTTCAAGTTCATGAACAGGAGCTTGATCTTGCTAATCCTGGAAAGAGAAATAAAGGGATTGCCTTGAAAGCTCAAAAGTGCAACAACTCAAAAGCTCTAAAAGCTGATGAGTCTAGTGATAATGCTGATCAATCTGATAATGAAGCATCGAATGATGATGAGTTATCCTTCATCTCCATAAAAATTCAAAACATGTGGCAAAAGAAAAATGGGATGAAAAGAAGGCCATTTTCAAAAGAAAAACTTCAAGGACCATGCTGAGTCCAAAGACAAAAGTCAGCTGATCTGTTTCGAGTGCAACAAGCCAGGCCACTTCAAGGGTGACTGTCCCATGTTAAAAGACAAGAAGAAGTTTTTCAAAAAGAAGAAAAATAACTTCATGGCTACCTGGGAAGATCTCAATTCTTCTTCTAAATAAGAAGAAAAAGAAACAAATGAAGAAGTTAATCTCTGTCTTTCGTCCAACGTCCAAAACAAAGACTCTTCGGATGATGAACAACTTGTTGTTCCCGAAGAAGGAACTCAAGAAGCTACTTCTAAGAAAGGATGGAATGCTGCACCCGTTTTCAATGGAACGGACTATCCTTATTGGAAATCAGTTTTTCAAATATACGTCCAAGCTCAAAATTATAAGTTGTGGAATATATTCACTAATGGAGATCATCGTCCAACAATCATTCTTGAGGACGACTCAACAGCATCCAAACCTGAAACTGACTGGACGAATGAGGATATCATACAATATTCGCTAAATGCTCGTGCCAACTGGTGTCTCATCAACGCTCTCGATCGATCAAGATTGGAGATGGTCTTGCAGTTCCAAACTGCTAAGGAGAAGCTGGACATCTTAGAGCAATTGTTCAGTCCAAGGAGTCCTTCTACCTCAAACTTCTGTCTGATGGCAAAGACTTCATCAGACGCTGAATCAGAAGAGGAAGAGGTAACTGTTTCTGACTCTCTTCAAGAAGCATATGATGAACTGCTTAATGATTCCTTTTTATTGCATCATCAATATATTATGCTTAAAAGAAAATTTTCAAAAATAAATAAAGTGTTGGAAGATATCAGCAAGCAAAATAAGTAGCTCATTGAAGAAAATAATAATCTAAAATTTGAGAATGTCAGTCGAACTGACAAACTCACCTCTGAGTCTAGTGAACCTCACGAGGTAACTAAACTTAAACAAGAGGTATCTGATCTAACCAAAAGCGTATCAAAGCTTTTTGGAGGATCAAAAAGCTAGACTTGATACTAAGGTATTCTAGATCACCTCATGAAAAGTCTGGCTTAGGCTATGACTCTGAGAAACAAGAAGCTTCTCACAAAGTATCAAGGACCAATCAATATCATAAGGTTTTTCAATCTCATGGAAAGCAAAAAGACACCACACAGCATGCATCCAATACTTAATGCAACTTATGTGGAAAGAGTAGTCATATCTATTCAAAATGCATAGACAAAAAGAAAAACAATATGCATGAACGAAGACCACAGACTAACCAAAAAGGACCAAAGTCTATCTGGGTACCTGAAAATATGATAATCCCTGTTGCAGACCTGCTTAGCAACACGAAGAAGACCCTAGTCTTGGTACTTGGGCAGTGGATGCTCACGTCACATGACGGAAGAAAAGTCTATGTTCCAAGAACTACGTGAAAAGACTGGTGGATGGGTCACCTTTGGAGGCAACCAGAAAGGAAAGATAGTTGGAATTGGTAAGATTGGTAAGCATCCTTTTCCCTCTATTGATAATGTTCTTCTGGTTGAAGGATTAAAACACAACTTACTTAGCATAAGTCAGTTATGTGATAGTGGGTATGATGTTTCCTTCAATAAAGGTGAGTGTATGGTCAAGAACCCTGATGGGTCCATCTTATTCACTGCCCATGGGCAAAATAATCTTTATAAGATTAACTTGGGGGAACTCTCAAATCAAAGTGTATCATGCCTAGTGTCTATTGAAGATGAGCGATGGATCTGGCACAAAAGACTTGGTCATGCAAGTCTGAGATTAATCTCAAGACTAAACATGCATAACCTCGTAAGAGGTCTACCAAAGATTGTGTATAGATCGGACGCTCTCTGTGATGCGTGCCAAAAAGGAAAACAAGTTAAGAACTCTTTTGAATCCAAGAACATTGTAAGTACTTCAAGGCCACTAGAACTATTGCATCTTGATTTGTTTGGTCCAACAAGGACTGCTTCTGTTAGTGGTAAGAAATATGGGCTTCTCATAGTAGATGACTATACTAGATGGACATGGGTTAAGTTCCTTGCTCAGAAGGATGAGTCTATCAAGGTTTTTACTATATTCTGTAAGAGCGTTCAAAATGAAAAAGGCATATATATAAGCTCAATCAGAAGTGACCATGAAGGCAAATTTGAAAATGAGCTTTTCCAAAGGTTCTGTGATGAAAGTGGTATTCATCACAATTTTTCTGCTCCTAGAAAACCACAACAGAATGGTGTTGTTGAAAGAAAGAACCGATTTCTTCAAGAGATGGCTAGGGCAATGCTCAGTGATAATTCTGTTTCCAAACACTTCTAGGATGAAGCTGTTAATACTGCCTGTTACATTCAAAACAGAATATACATAAGACCAATCTTGAATAAGACTCCTTATGAACTATGGAAAGGACGCAAACCCAACATTTCTTATTTCCACCCCTTCGGATGTCAATGTTTTATTTTAAATACTAAGGATCAACTTGGTAAGTTTGATGCCAAAGTAGACAATGGAATATCGGTAGGATACTCTGAAACATCCAAAGCTTTTAGAGTCTATAACTCTAGAACATTGGTTGTTGAAGAATCCATCCATGTTAAGTTCGATGACAAACAGCCTGATAAGAGATTATCAGAGCTAGATGATTCTTTTGCAGATATGAATCTAAATGATATAGAAGATCGTCCAACGCTTAACAAAGATGAAGTATCACACGCAACTCAGGACGCGTCATCGTCTCAGCAAGTAGCTGACACCCCTCGTTCGTGGCAAGTCAGGACTTACCATCACGAGGATCAAATCATTAGTAAACCAAATGATAGAGTCCGGACAAGGTCAACCTTCAGAGAATAAGCTGACTCAGCCTTCATCTTTGAATTGGAACCAAAGTCTGTGGACGAAGCCTTAATGGATGAATGTTGGATCCTCGCTATGCAAGATGACCTTTCAAAGTTACGTTTGGACGCTGGTCTCTTTACCAAAGGATAAGTCTGTCATTGGAACCAAGTGGGTCTATCATAACAAGTTGGACGAAGATGGTAAAGTTGTAAGGAATAAAGCAAGGTTAGTTGCTCAAGGCTACTCTCAAGAGGAAGGTATTGACTATGGTAAAGTTGTAAGGAATAAAGCAAGGTTAGTTGCTCAAGGCTACTCTCAAGAGGAAGGTATTGACTATACTGAAACTTTTGCTCTAGTAGCTAGACTAGAGGCCATACGCATTTTACTCTCATATGCTGCACATCATAACATCATGCTTTATCAAATGGACATAAAAAGTGCTTTCTTGAATGGTTTCATTAATGAAGAAGTTTATGTTGTTCAACCACCTAGTTTTGAAGATCAAAACCATCCTGAGCATTATATAAGCTTAAGAAAGCATTATATGGACTCAAACAAGCTCCTAGAGCTTGGTATGAGAGACTCAGCATATTTCTAATGGAGAATGGTCTCTCAAGAGGAAAAGTGGACACAACTCCTTTTTGAAAAGAAAGTAAAAATAATTTTATTGTTGCACAAATTTACGTTGATGATATAATATTTGGTGCAACTGATGAATCTCTTTGTCAAGAGTTTTCTGAGCTAATGCAGAAAGAATTTGAAATGAGTATGATGGGAGAATTAAAATTCTTCCTCAGACTTCAAGTAAAGCAAACACTGGACGGAGTGTACATTCATCAGATGAAGTACACAAAGGAGCTTCTGAAACGCTTCAAATTGGATGACTGTAAACCAATGAATACCCCAATGCATCCAACGCCATACTAAACAAAGATGACAAAGATTAAAAGGTAGACCAAAAGATTTATAGAGGTATGATTGGATCCCTCTTATATCTAACTGCATCCAGACCAGATATCATGTTTAGTGTTTGCCTGTGTGCTCGATTTCAATCTGATCCAAGAGAGTCTCATCTTTCAGCAGTAAAGAGAATCTTTAGATATCTCAAAGGTTCTACTAATTTGGATCTATTGAATAAGAAATTTGATGAATACAGATTAGTTGGATTCTGTGATGTTGACTATGCTAGAGATAGAATAGAAAGAAAAAGTACCAGTGGAGATTGTCACTTCATTGGAGCCAATCCAGTCTCATGGTCAAGCAAAAGATAAAGCACAATCGCCCTATCAACTGCTGAAGCTGAGTACATTGCTGCTGCAAGTTGCTACTCACAACTTCTTTGGATTAAACATCAGTTGGAAGACTACAACGTGTTTGTAAGTAATATTCCAATAATGTGTGATAATACTGTTGCTATTAATTTGTCTAAAAATCCCATGCTGCACTCTAGAGCAAAGCATATAGAAATCAAGCATCATTTCATTAGAGATTATGTGCAAAAAGGAATAATAGATATTCAATTTGTTGATACTGACCATCAATGGGCAGATATCTTCACAAAGCCTTTAGCTGAAGATAGGTTCACATACATAAGGAAATATCTGAACATGCATTTCATTGATCAATTGCGAGTCCAATACATATGAGTCCAATATGTGTTGACTGCTCGTCCAATGCATTAATTAAACTAAATCTTTGTCGAATGAAAATTTATTTGTCATTCCCTAACTGAGTTAGTTCCGTTTTTCATTATTTGTAAAATTGCTTTTTACAGTTTCAAAATCTGATACGTGTGTCAGACATTTAATGCACGTTGCCTCACCTTTTTTTTTTTTTAAATTCTTTTTGAAATACGAACGGTTTTTGGCCTAAAGCGTTCTTTGTTAAAGGAGCAACCTTTACACACCTCCTCACCTTCTTCTCTCTCTTTGAAAAGAAAAACTTTTTGCAAAAAACTCTCCTCTCTGAAACAATGGCCTCATCCTCCTCCATGACCACTAAGGGTAAAGGAAAGAACCTTGATGTTCAGACTGCTGATGTCCTGGTTGAGTTCAAGTTCAATCTGAAATTCTTCGCTGATAACGGGATAGACATTTCCCCAAATATTCAAGCTGCTGGTTGGACAAGTTTCTTTGAAGATTCTCCAATCATCTACCCAGTTCTTGTAAGGGAATTCTAGACAAACTCTACAATATCTTCAAGGGAAATCAGAAACAAGGTTCTCAACACTGAAGTCATTGTCTCTGAAGCAACCATTTCCAACGCCATTGGTTGTGCCCAATCTGGAATCACCTGTGATGATAAATGGGAAGAAGAACTTGGTGGTTCTGACACCATCAAAGAATGCCTTTTGAAGAACCTATCTGACAAGCTTATAGCCTCAAGAATGACTGACAAGGCTAGGGTTCTTCATCAAATTCTAAACAAGTCCTTCCTTCACAAAGCTGGTTCGAAGGACAATGTCTCGAAGGCACATCAATTTTGCCTAGTTTACTTATTCTGGAAAGGCAAATCAACCTTCCACATCTTCTTTTCACTTGCTTCAAGTACGTTATTGAAGGGTCTGGTAAGAATACTGCCATCCTTTATGCTACTCTGCTTTCAAGCATCTTTGAGAAGCTTTTGGTCTACAATGATCTTTTGTCCCTGACTCCAGAATAGAAACTCAAATATTTTGGTGTTCATGGCATTGATCGTGTGCATCAACCAGAGTTCAGTAAGCAAAGCTTAGTGATGATGCCATTGGATTGTCTCAAAAAGTCCAAGAAAGAAGGAAAGCTGAAAGGTGTTCAGACGCAAGGTACTGATGAAGCGTCTAATCAACAAGTCTCTGCTAGACGCTCAATAGAGCCTGCTCGTCCAAAAGCTAAAACATCTTCTGCTCGTCCAACAGCCTCTATCCAACCCACAAAAAAAAAAAGGAAGCTGGTTCTAGCTTCTGTTGATGAGGAAGATGAGGAAACCATCCCTTTAAACCCTATGGAGCACCTTATCCCAGAATGATTTACCTAAAGTGAAAATACATACACATACCCAGAATCACCTTTGAAAATGAAAGCTCCAACTGGGCTGACGTTAAAAGAAGATTCCCTGTTCTCTTTTTCATAAACACTCACCTCCCTCCACTTCTCAACATCCTAAAGGTCCTATTCCTCCACCAGAATACCAATATGAAACACCTTCCCCTCCACCTCAAAACCCCTCTGGTCCACCTCCTAAACATGGTTACTATCCCATCCCTTACACACCCACCGGTCCTTTGCCAAGTCAACTCTTCAATTCTCATGGACCCTTGTTAGTCCGTCTTGAGCAGAAAAAGTTCCCTCCAAGAAAAATCTATCCTAATCTCATTAAGGACAAGGCATTCCAATGGTGTCATTACAATGTTGGCAGACATGTGGTAATTCTTAATGAAGAAAAGGAAGGGTGCAAAACCACTGAGGAAAGAAGATCAAGGACTTATGGTTTGACCAACATCTATCTTGATCAAGACATCAAGTTCATTCCAAGCTATCCCTCAGCATGGAAAGAATACTCTGATGTTAGGGACTTCTTACCATATTATGCTGTTAGAAAAGAGTGTGATATGTCACGAAAAGCCAAGATCCATCACAATCTGCCAAAGAAATTTTGAGGCAGAAGTTCTAAAACAAGAGTAGGAATTGTTTCTCCTAGAGCTTGTCAAAAATTTCCTATTATGGACCCAAATAAAAACAAAGATGGACGAAAAAAGGCTTGAAAGATGGACGCTGCCTTATAGAACTGCTTTTGATCTTCTCTTCTGGACTAGATCAAGAGACGACTCAGTAGAACTAGCCCACATTTGGCAAAAGGATCCTCTTAAGAGGTATGACCCAGACGCTCGAATCTACAGGGAGAACTTCATTCGGAGATGCACTCAAGAAGCGTCCACATCTGGTTTATCAGTCGAAGAAAAAATGAAGATTCATGTCTTTCCAAGACAATACAGAATCTCTGAGGCTGACTTCTTAATAATGGACGACATCTTTGGAATACCTTTGTACCGAACAGACGTTCTTCTTGCCCTTAAACCCAGAGGGAGAGAAAATAGGTTTAATGACGCTGAGATCATCCTTGAGGTACTTCCACCTCCACCTAACCCAGTTATTCAAGAAGATCCTAACTCCGAGGCACCCCCAGCTGCACCGATACCAGTTATTTCTGAAGAAACTGGGGACACAGAGATTGTCTATGAGGACCCTTGTCCTGAAGAGCATGTAGAGAAATTTGAACAAGGTGCAGACTCAGCACCCTCTAAGTCTTAACCTATTCCTCTTTCTGTGGTGCATCCTGCTAATCGTTCATCGTCTAATGCTTTAAGTATGATCCCTGGTCAACAGAACCTGGATGCAACTAAGGAAATTGCTGAGAGCTCTGTCTCTACTGTTCCTCCGGAATTTCAAGAGTTCGTCCAGAGATCTATCGAAGCGAATAATGTAATGCTGCTCCAACAGATTGCCTCTATGGTTCAGAACCTTTTTCCGAAACGTCCTCCATCACCATCTCCACCTTATTAATTCTTTTTTCTATCTTAGGTTTTTAAATGTTTACACTGACGATGATGTGTTTTCTCTATTTTGTCTGATGACAAAAAGGGTGAGAAAGGGATATTTGATTGAAAATTAAATTCTAGTAGTCTTATAACTGCTTGATTGCTTGCATTCACTCGTATATGCTTTTACTCTACCCACATATTCTTTATATGCTTATAATCTTTATTCTTAGGGGGAGCTTCTCAGCTCATTAGGAAACTTTGTTCAATCAAATTAATATGTTTTGTCATCATCAAAAAGGGGGAGATTGTTGGAACCAAAGTGGTTATTGTCCACTAATGCAACACCCTTTCCCGAGTTTCACATTCTCGAATGTTTATAAGGCCGAAAATATTTATTAATACGGAAAATGCGATTTTCTTTCTTTTTTCTTTTCACAAAGATGTAATGGGATTAGTAAAGGTAATAAATAAAACTAATAAATGAACTTAGGTTCATCATGCATTTCTAGAACATATTGTATGATAAATACCGAAACAGAAGACAGAAACGGAAATAATACTGTATACAGACATAGGTCTAATGTATAACTGATATAAGAAATAATAAGTACTAGGAGTAACAGCTCCCTAAGAAATACTATAGATACCGACACAGTCTAGCCAAGACAAAATAAAACAGCAAAAGGAGTCCACCTCCGAACTCAAAGGAACTGCTGAACCCAACCGTCGTCGCGTCCATCTGTTCAAACAGCAACAGCAAGTACCAGCAGAAAATATACAGATATGGGTGAGATTCCCGTTCATCAACACAACAAAAGAGCAGTAGTAAAAATGGGACGACTCACCAGGTAACAGCGTATCCAACATGCTTACTAGAATTCTCAATGTAAAACATGTTAAAAAGTTAACAGCATAATATCATGTTAAATAGTTAACAGCATAATATAAGGCATTCTTAAAACATAACAACGATATACAACAGCAAATGAAATCATCAACAGCCATGCAAGGCAGTGCAATGTACATGACTCAATGCCATATGCCGCAAGGGTAAAACTCTGACCCCTACTCCATGGAGCTAACAAAAGTGTCGGAGAGAGTGAATGGGAGGACATGTTCCGGTTTCTGCCAGCCATGAGCAAGATGCTACAACATTCGTAACGTGCACGTATCTGGCTTTACGGTAACACTCTCGACCAAACATGAAAAATACGACATCTAGTAGAGGATATCAATGTATTACACGGATTCGCCATGACACAGAAGAATCACCAACTGGTCACGTGTCAGCCATTCCAACGCTGAAACCTCCAAAAAGACCATTGAAGATCGTCACCGTAAGATTCGCACCCACATCAAGGTGTAAGCTCAACTCCTAGGCTCAAGGCCTTACAACTATGCACATGAAATGCCAATGCTTACACAAAGTAAATGTGATAAAGTAATGTCAATCCATTGGATAAACATCAAGGTTCACTAAGGTTCTATTTCTTAGGAACTATACGCGTCTTCGTTTTATAAAACATTTATCCGTCGGATAAATTTCTCATGATTCATTTGGAATGACCTAGACTGTTTCAGAATCATCGACTGTCCCTATAGACCAACACAAGCATTTTCAGCGTGTTTTGTCCCCACTCACACGTTTTCTAGGAAACTTCCCAGAAGGTCATCCATCCTATAATTACTCTAAGTCAAGCACGCTTAACTATAAAGTTCTCATGTTCTAAGCTCCCGAAAAGAAGATAAATCTTGTTGGTATAGGTAGTACCAATCAATTCTTATATGCCTTCCTTGAACTATACAGTCCCATACCTGCATAGCCTCAGGATTCCTTCCACTGTACAGTCCCATAACTTCACAATCTTAGGATCTTTCTCATTCCGGTTATCACAAGACAGAAACAATTGAGCGATTAACCTGGATCCGAATCACCGGTCCGTCATCGAACTACTGTTTCAAAACCCAAAACGTTTCATGTTTATGTTTATGTCTTATGAATTATGTCTCAAGTCCTAAGCATTATGAATAAGGATTGAGAATCCTCTTAGATAAGTCTTTAAGCCTTTCTAAGATATTATTTCCTTGTTTTTCAATTAAGGAAATAAGTGTTGATTCACTTAAGTCTGATGAAGTCATTGATGCACTAAATCATCAATGGTATAGTACATGGTCTTGTTCCACCACATACCATACTTAATTATCCCTTGTCTTAAACTCTAAGTTAATTACATAACTTAGGTTTTCACGCGTAAAACTTAACGATTAAGAGTTGAAACTCTTTTTGTAAACAAAACCGTTTTCATTGAAGACTCATTTGATTTGAATCAACATTGCCTTTGCTTAAAGCAAAGTACTTTAACTAATTTTTGAAAGAGTTTTCCTTACAAACTTAGTGTAAAAACTATATTATAAGATAAAAGGAAATAAAATGCAATCTCCTCTAACTTCCTTAACAATGATTCATTTTAATCAACTTAAGGATAAAAGGTTTCTATTTTATTGAAAAAGGAACATGACTTTGTTCTAAAACACAGGTAATATCTTTATGAAATTATGTTGACTTTCATGAAAACATTTCATTAATCCACTTTTAAATCACTTGATTAACTAGATGAACTAATGATAAAGTCTAAGACATGTTTCTCTTTGGTGAAAACACTAAGATTAAAATAAAAGGCATATTTCACTTTGGTGAAAGCACTCAAAGATTAAACTTCATTTAATCTTTGGATCAAAATCACTTGTGGTCTTTCTTTGAAACATAAGCTACTAAAACATTTTTCTTTCATCAAAACTTTAATTTGTTCAAGAACTACAACACATGTTCTTACTTTCCTCAAGGTAAAGGCCGAAAGCGAAAACAATCCAAAAGTGAAGATTTACTTCACCAACTAACCAAGTTATGGCTCACAAAACTTACACAATTATGATAAACAATAAACACACATCATTGCATCATAATCAAGCATATAAGTCCATCACACATAATTGCATCATAATTAGCATAAAAGTCCATACTTCATCTAGAGATCAAGGTAGATTTTTCAACATACATGAAAATACTTTCTCATCTAATCAACATCATCATAAAGCATGATAAAACATACAAAGCATATACCACAATTATTACACTTTGTTCTCCAAGAGAACCAAATTGAATGGTGAACCCAAACCAAAGGGTTTCACCCACACATAAAGTAAACAACCATCTTCACCAGCACCATTTTGGTGTGATGTGGTTCACCCCCCATACCTGTTGATGAGCAGATTCCCGGATCAAAGTCAGTTGATCGGCTTGTGAACCTCCTGATAATCGTCACCAACGACAAAAAACCAAACAAGCAAACATTAAACAACAAACAAAACAAAACTCAACAATTTCTAAACCAAGGGGTTTCGGCCATCCTAAGGAAAATAAAGCTAGGAATTGATTTTGGTTTTCCATTTCATGGATTCAAAGGCAATAGGAAAGCTAAGGATGAAATCAAGTGTTAGAAATAAAAAATTGCTGAAAAATACTATTCATCATCTCTCCATAGGGTTCGATCCATTTGGGGCTTTTTGGGCTATGATGAGAATTGAATCATAAGCTCTTGGGTTTAGGTAGAGAATGATGAAGTGAGTTCAAAGAAATTGGTTTCACATCAAAAGGATTTTTCTACCAATTCCTATGGATTTTCAAAGTTTTGGATCTAAGAAATGATTTTCATGAAAATGGATTTTGATCTTGAAATAGAGAGAGATTCAAGAAGCTAGGATATCATAGAAGTGATCTTACCTAAGAATGGAGGAAGATTGCTCAAGGAATCAAGTGATTCTAACAAGGTTTCATGAATCTTCAAGAAGAAAATGGAGTTTTCTTCACGAACAACTATGGAGTTCTATAGGGGAGGGCTGTGTGCGTGGAAATGAAGGCTGGAAGGGCTGAGTTCTAAAAGGCTCACTTAAGGGCAAAATGGTCATTTGCCAAAAGGGTAAAATGGTAAAAGTGTAAAAGACAAAGGTTAGGGGCATTTTGATAATTTCGCGTCTAGATTTTCCCGACCGTCATGACGACTCTGGCATACTCTCCCAAGTGTCTTGGGATGATGTGGTATCAAGCTCATCCATTGTCGGGCCTCGTTAAGTCCCTTTATGACTCCAAACGCCTCCCGATTCGGCTAAACGGCCGAATATAATATAATATTATTATTTTTCGGACGTCGGCACGAATCTCAACAAAGATGTAGAGAATAAAATCCCGAGACTTACTGTCTCGTTCACGGGTCCAAATTAGGTCTCGATAGTAGAAAATGGCTACTATCCGTGAAAAACGCAGACCGGGCTCTGTTTGAGCTTTTGCTCGAAACTTAACCACAGCTTCCTATGGTTGTGTAGGACATTCCTATCTGGTCAGAATATTTTATTTCACTCTCTAAACCCTCCAATAAAATACAAACGTTAAAATACTAGAGAATTCGAAAACGTGAAAATCGGGACGTTACATTCCTACCCCTCTTAAAAGAATTTCATCTTCGAAATTCGTAACTTAAAAACTAAACAAGATTTCTCAATCCCCACGTTCCACGTTGTACCCCGTACGTAAACAGATTTGGGAAAGAAATTTTCAACAAAGGAAATTTTTCCTGGTCTTGATCTCAAAAGGAAGTATACAGAAAAATTTTACCAATCTGGAATGATTGCAGGAATATCCGGTATGTAAAAAGATTCTTCAGTTGGTTCATGAGTGTAAAAATGCATAGCAAATACATGTTTCCATCCATGACTCTAATAAAGTCCCTTCTCTCATAAGAACCTTCCAATAGATTTGGGAATCAAAAGATAAACAGTCAGGCAAAAAATCAGACTGGATCACCTTTATCAAAGGTAAAAGTGATTAGACTAAGTTTCATCAAGAAACTTCCAGTATCAAGAAGTCGTTTATGTTATAACTCAAGAAATAGTCATAACAAATCTTTCAGTGAAATAATACGACGAAAATGTCCAGACCAATGGACACCATTTTACCAATTCACTCAATTTTCTAATAAATTGAGGAATAAGTAGGAGTGTGAACACAAACGTTCTCTTGAGTTCAGGCAGCACTAACACAGGTGAATTAGTCAACCTTCTCTTTAAGCCTTGCAAACTTTCCGCACAGGCTTCAGTCCATCCAAACGCTTTATCCTTCCTCGTCAATTGGGTAAGGGTCCTACAATCTTAGAAAATCTCTCGATGAACCTCCGATAATACTCAGTCAAACCCATAAAACTGCATGTCTCAGTCACTGTGGTTGGTCTTTCCCACCCAAGAACTGCTTCAACTTTTGACGGATCGACAGCCATTCCTTCCTTTGAAGTCACGTGACCCCAAAAACTATACTTCGTCGAGCCAAAACTTACACTTGGACAGCTTTACATGTAGCTGTTTCTCTTTCAGAACCTGAAGAACTACACTAAGCTGTTCAGCGTGTTCTTCCAGGTCTCGCGAGTAGATGAGTATGTCGTCTATGAAGACAACGACAAACTTATCCAGGTATGGACGAAAGATCCTATTCATATAATCCATGAATATGGCTAGAGTATTCATCATCCCAAACGGCATTACAAGGTACTCGTAGTGCCCATAGCGTGTTCAAAACGCTGTCTTTGGTACATCCTCTGCCTTCACACGAATCTGGTGATAACCCGATCGCAAAACAATCTTGGAGAAAATTGCCGCTCCCCTCAACTGATCTATCAAGTCATCTATCCTCGGAAGAAGATACTTGTTCTTAACGGTAACTTTGTTCAACTGGCAATAATCCACACATAGGCGAGATGTTTCGTCTTTCTTTCTCACCAACAGCACAGGTGTTCTCTACGGCAACACACTGGGTTTAACGAACTGTTTTTCCCCACATAAGTCCACCAACTGTTCCTTAAAGGTTTTCAACTCTGCAGGTGCCATATGATACGGTGCCATAGACACTAGTCTGGTTCCTGGCACAATCGATCACAAACTCGATGTCCCGAACTGGCGGTAAATCTGGTACGTCTTTAGGAAAGGCTTCCGGGAACTCGTTAGTAACATGTATTCCTTGAGCTCCTTCTCTCAAAGAAGCATTTACTTGGTTGGCAATCCAAAAATCCAGAATTCCCAAAACTAGGAAAGATTAAGGTTTTGTTTGCACCGTCTAACAGGATATGGTTACAAGATAACCAATCCACTCCTATGATCACATCCATTTGTGAAAAAGGCAAACAGATCAAATTAATAAAAAACGTTCTATCTTTTACAGAAATAGAACAATTCAAACAAACTTTCGTAGTTAAAACAGGCTTTGAAGTAAGTGCCGAAATTACCAAATCTAAGGGTAAAGAAAGATACAGATAATCTAAAAAAGGTTCACGCAGTCATATGCGATAAAGGAATTTGTTGCGCCTGAATCCAAACAGCACAATTAAGGTTTTACCTTCAGTGACGAACTGACCGTGAATTAGATCTTTATTTTGAGAAGTCTCAGCACCATCCCCAATATAAACTCTACTCATTGCCTTAGGCTTCGCTGTTTGCACATCATTGACAGAATGTCCACCTTTTGATTGCACGCAATCGCGTGAAGCATGCCCCGGTTTCCCACACCTGAAGCATATGATCCCCTTGATCAAGCATTCTCTGGTGACATGATTGTTCTTGCCACACTTCATACACATCTTTGGGGCATTTCCAGACCGACTATTACCCCCACTGCTTCCTCCTACAAAACGCTGTTGTTGACCCCGCTGTTTTGAATATGGTTTCCATCGAGATCTATCATCACGACCATTGGTGCCTTTATGGAACCTAGTCGGTCCGGAGTGACGTTGCCTTCCTTCACGAGTCTTCATCAGATCTTCGATTAGGAAGCATTCATCTATCAACACCGAGAACTCTTTGACCTCGAGAGGTAGCACCGCTCCTCGAATCTCGTCCCTTAAACCCTCTTCGAACTTTGTGCACTTCCACTCCTCATCGGGATGAAGATGGAAATACCTCGAAGACTTCAACAGGGACTCAAAACGATCAGCATATTCTTTGACAGACATTTCTCCTTGACGTAGCTATAGGAACTCTATGTCTTTCAACTCGTCTAGCACCCGCCGGAAAATACTCGTTCTGAAGAACTCTGCGAGTGACAACTTACAAGAAAGCAAAAGCATCATTATCCTGCCCAATATCATTCCTTTTTAGAAACAATAATGCAGAGAATAACAAACAATTGTTGTCTTCCTTACAGAAACACAACACAAAGAACAAACAACACAAATGGATAGACCGAAGTCATCATCCTCTCCAACATTGTCTTCTCTCAAAAACAATAACACAGAAAAACAATCAGAGAAAACACAACACAAACAAGACAGACCATAACCTACAAACCCCAAAAAGACTCGGCCAGCTCTGATACCAAATAATGCTACACCTTTTCCCGAGTGTCACATTCCAGAATGTTTATAAGGCCGAAAATATTTCTTAATGCCGAAAATACGGTTTTTTTTTTCTTTTCATAAAGATGTAATGGGATTAGTAAAGGTAATAAATAATACCAATAAATAAACTTAGGTTCATCATGCATTTCTAGAACATACTGTATGATAAATACAGAAACAGAAAACAGAAAACAGAAACGGAAATAATATTGTATACAGACATAGGTCTAATGTATAATTGATGTAAGAAATAATAAGTACTAGGAGTCACAGCTCCCTAAGAAATACTACAGATACCGACACAGTCTGGCCAAGACAAAATAAAACAGCAAAAGGAGTCCCCCTCCAAACTCAAAGGAACTGCTGAGCCGAACCGTCGTCGCATCCATCTATTCAAGCAGCAACAGCAAGTACCAGCAAAAAATATACAGATATGGGTGAGATTCCCTTTCATCAACACAACAAAACCGCAGTAGTAAATACGGGACGACTCACCAGGTAACAGTGTACCCAACATGCTTACTAGAATCCCTAATGTAAAATATGTTAAACAGTTAACATCATAATATCATGTTACACAGTTAACAGCATAATATAAGGCATTCTTAAAACATAACAACGATGTATAACATTAAATGAAATCATCAACAGCCATGCAATGCAGTGCAATGTACATGACTCCATGCCATATGCCACAAGGGTAAAACTCTAACCCCTACTCCATGGAGCTAACAAAAGTGTCGGAGGGAGTGAATGGGAGGATATGTTCCGGTTTCTGATAGCCATGAGCAAGATGCTACAACATTCGTAACGTGCATGTATCTGGCTTTACGGTAACACTCTCGACCAAACCTGAAAAATACGACATCGAGTAGAGGATATCAGTGTATTGCACGGATTCGCCACGACACAGACGAATCACCAACTGGTCACATGTCAGCCATTCCAACCCTGATACCTCCAAAAAGACCATTGAAGATCGTCACCGTAGGATTCGCACCCGCATCAAGGTTTAAGCTCAACTCCTAGGCTCAAGGCCTTACAACTATGCACATGAAATGCCAATGCTTACACAAAGTAGATGTGATAAAGTAATGTCAATCCATTGGATAAACCTCAAGGTTCACTAAGGTTCTATTTCTTAGGAACTATACGCGTCTTCGTTTTATAAAACATTTATCCGTCGGATAAATATCTCGTGATTCCTTCGGAATAACCCAGACTGCTTTCAGAATCACCGACTGTCCCTACAGACCAACATAAGTATTTTCAGCGTGTTTTGTCCTCACTCACACGTTTTCTAGGAAACTTCCCAGAAGGTCACCCATCCCATAATTACTCTAAGTCAAGCACGCTTAACTATAAAGTTCTTGTGTTCTAAGCTCCCAAAAAGAAGATAAATCTTGTTGGTATAGGTAGTACCAATCAATTCTTATATGCCGTCCTTTAATTTACAGTCCCATACCTGCATAGCCTCAGGATTCCTTCCACTGTATAGTCACATAACTGCACAATCTTAGGATCTTTCTCATTCCGGTTATCACAAGATGGAAACAATTGAGCGATTAACATGGATCCGAATCACCAGTCTGTCATCGAACTACTGTTTCAAAACTGAAAACGTTTCATGTTTGTGTTTACGTCTTATGAATTATGTCTCAAGTCCTAAACATTATGAATAAGAATTGAGAATCCTCTTAGATAAGTCTTTAAGCCATTCTAAGATATTAATTCCTTGTTTTTCAATTAAGGAAATAAGTGTTGATTCACTTAAGTTTTATGAAGTCATTGATGCACTAAGTCATCAATGGTATAGTACATGGTCTTGTTCCACCACCTACCATACTTAATTATCCCTTGTCTTAAACCCTAAGTTAATTACTTAACTTAGGTTTTCATGCGTAAAACTTTAAGATTAAGAGTTGAAACTCTTTTTGTAAACAAAACCGTTTTACTTGAAGACTCATTTGATTTGAAACAACATTGCCATTGCTTAAAGCAAAGTACTTTAACAAATTTTTGAAAGAGTTTTCCTTACAAACTTAGTATAAAAACGATATTCTAAGATAAAAGGAAGTTCCTCTAACTTCCTTAACAATGATTCATTTTAATCAACTTAAGGATAAAAGGTTTCTATTTTATTGAAAAAGGAACATGACTTTGTTCTAAAACAAAGGTAATGTCTTTATGAAATTTTGTTGACTTTCATGAAAACATTTCATTAATCCACTTTTAAATCACTTGATGAACTAGATGAACTAACGGTAAAGTCTAAGATATGTTTCACATTGGTGAAAACACTAAGATTAAAATAAAAGGCATATTTCACTTTGGTGAAAGCACTCAAAGATTAAACTTCATTTAATCTTTGGATCAAAATCACTTGCGGTCTTTCTTTGAAACATAAGCGACTAAAACATTTTTCTTTCATCAAAATTTTAATTTGTTCAAGAACTACTACACAAGTTCTTCCTTTCCTCAAGGCCGAAAGCCAAAACAATCCAAAAGTGAAGATTTACTTCACCAACTAACCAAGTTATGGCTCACAAAACTTACACAATTATGATAAACAATAAACACACATCATTGCATTATAATCAAGCATATAAGTCCATCACACATAATTGCATCATACTTAGCATAAAAGTCCATACTTGATCTAGAGATCAAGGTAGGTTTTTCAACATACATGAAAATACTTTCTCATCTAATCAACATCATCATAAAGCATGATAAAACATACAAAGCATATACCACAATTATTACACTTTGTTGTCCAAGAGAACCAAATTGAATGGTGAACCCAAACCAAAGGGTTTCACCCACACATAAAGTAAACAACCATCTTCACCAGCACCATTTTGGTGTGATGAGGTTCACCCCCCATACCTATTGATGAGCAGATTCCCGGATCAGAGTCGGTTGATCGGCTTGTGAACCTCCTGATAATCGTCACCAACTACAAACAACCAAACAATCAAACATTAAACAACAAACAAAACAAAACTTAACAATTTCTAAACCAAGGGGTTTTGGCCATCCTAAGGAAAATAAAGCTAGGAATTGATTTTGGTTTTCCATTTCATGGATTCAAAGGCAATAGGAAATCTAAGGATGAAATCAAGTGATAGAAATCAAAAATTGATGAAAAACACTATTCATCATCTCTCCATAGGGTTCGGCCATTTGGGTCTTTTTGGGCTATGATGAGAATTGAATCATAAGCTCTTGGGTTTAGGTAAAGGATGATGAAGTGAGTTCAAAGAAATTGGTTTCACATCAAAAGGATTTTTCTACCAATTCCTATGGATTTTCAAAGTTTTGGATCTAAGACATGATTTTCATGAAAATGGATTTTGATCTTGAAATAGAGAGAGATTCAAGAAGCTAGGAGGAAAATTGCTCAAGGAATCAAGTGATTCTAACAAGGTTTCATGAATCTTCAAGAAGAAAATGGAGTTTTCTTCAAGAACAACTATGGAGTTCTATAGGGGAGGGCTGTGTGCGTGGAAATGAAGGCTGGAAGGGCTGAGTTCAGCCTATAAAAAGCTCACTTAAGGGCAAAATGGTCATTTGCCAAAAGGGTAAAATGGTAAAAGTGTAAAAGACTAAGGTTAGGGGCATTTTGGTAATTTCGCGTCTAGATTTTCCCGACCGTCATGACTACTCTGGCATACTCTCCCAAGTGTCCTGGGATGATGTGGTATCAAGCTCATCCGTTGTCGGGCCTCGTTAAGTCCCTTTTCGACTCTAAACGCCTCCCGATTCCGCTGAACGGCCGAATATAATATAATATTATTATTTTTCGGACGTCGGCACGAATCTTCACAAATATGTAGAGAATAAAATCCCGAGACTTACTATCTTGTTCACGAGTCCAAATTAGGTCTCGATAGTAGAAAAAGGCTACTATCCGTGAAAAACGCAGACCGGGCTCCGTTTAAGCTTTTGCCCGAAACTTAACCACAGCTTCCTATGGTTGTGTAGGACATTCCTATCTGGTCAGAATATTTTATTTCACTCTCTAAACCCTCAAATAAAATACAAACGTTAAAATACTAGAGAATTAGAAAACATGAAAATCGGGGCGTTACAACTAATACCTTAAGTTTTGATGTTAACAAATGACTAATTTTAGAAGAACAAAGATTATCTATGGACTAACGCTTTATCTTAAGTGTGCAGGATAATATATATATATAAGTCCAAAGACTATCTAAGTCCAAAGACTTACACTCGTCCAAACACCAAAGTGGATTAGCTCTCGCTCTGTCCAGGCGATAAAAAGTCTTTTTAAACGATAGAATCTTGAGTTCAAAGACTCTTCCTTTTATTGTGTTGTAATCATTAAAGTCCAATAAGCTTTATTTGTTTTAATCGTGAACACACTTGTAATCTTTTGAATTTATTATTCTATGTGTAAAAAGCTTATATCCTTTGGACAAACATTCTTTGTAATCTTCATACCATCGAAAGCTGATGCCAGTCTGTCCTTGTCACAAAAAGGTTTTAACCTTCTCCAAAAAGGAATGACAAAAGGCAACTTTCGAGTAAAAAGAAAAGGTGTAAGCGCCTCTTTAAGCTATCAAGCCTAATAGTCTACTTTGATGATCAGAAGCCTCAACAAGTTATCAGACTCAACGGACTAATGCATTTAATGCTTAATTAGAACGGATTCTTTTCCAACCGTTGAAGACTGAAGTTGATCAAAACAAGATTGATATAAATATCTCTCATCTTGAAGATACAAACTAGCGATGCACACCTGAATCAAACTTGAAAGATATTCAAGCACACAAGAAAACAAGCAATCAAGAGAAAATATCAAAGCTTGCAAAAGCTTACTCTTTTCTTATCATTCAAATCACTCTCTGCATAGAGTATTGCTCAATAGTTCTAAGCTTTTATTTCAAACCTTCACACTTAGTGAGTTAGTAGAACAAAACTCCTTTCAAAACCTAGTTGGTTGAGCCTGAAGAGGATTGTGTAGAAAGAATACTTAGTGTGCCTGAAGAGATGTAGAATACTTGCCTGAAGAGGTGTTGAATACTTGTAACAAAAGGTTTTTGTTATAGTGGAGAAAGCTCTCAAGTAGAGAGGACTGGACGCAGCTCTTTGGTGAAGAGCGAACCAGGATAACATTCATGTGTTCTTTTCTTTCCTTTATTATTGCTTTAGTTTATCTTCTAACTAACTTCTTGGGATTGAATTAATTTCTTAACACGCCTGTTCTTTTTTTATAATCCCTCAGAAAGCGTCCAAAGTTATTTGGAAACGATCTTTGCGTCCATCGTTGTTTGTTTGGTTAACATCTTTGCAAAAATATATATTTGCTGCGAAAAGTTTTAAAAACGTAAGAAACACAATTCAACCCCCCTTCTTGTATTTCAAACATGTTCCTTCACTAAGTGTTATGAAGAAGGATTAAGAATCCTCTTAGATAAGTCTTCGGTCCTTTCTAAGATATTAATTCCTTGAGTTTCAAATAATGAAAAAAGTATTGATTCACTTAAGGCTTATGAAATCATTGATGAACTAAGTCATCAATGGTATAGTGCATGGTCTTGTTCCACCATATACTATACTTAATTATCTCTTTTCTTTTGCACTAAGTTAATTACTTAACTTCGGTTTCCATGCGTAAAACTTTACGATTTGAGTTGAAAACTCTCATTTTAAGACTTTGCAAACCAAAACCTTTCTAATTGAAAACTCATTTGATTTAAAAGAACTTTGTTACTTGATTGAAGTAAAGTACCTTAACTAATTTGAAAAGGGTTTTTCCTTACTAACTTAGTGTAAAACCGTGATCTAAGTTAGCATAAAATAAATGGAATTTCATTTTCATATTTTAAAACATTTGTTTAATTGATTAACTATGCCTAAAGTAAAACATATTTTCACCTTAGTTAAAAACACTTTAAGGGTCGAAACCCTAGTTGAACTTTGGATCAAAATCACTTCTTATTTGTTTTTGAAATACAAATTACTAAAACACTTATTAGCTTTCAAAAACATTGAAGTTCAAGAACAAACTCATGTTCTTCCTTTTGTAACTATTATGGCCGAATGCTATACCATGTGGAATGTGAAGATTCTGCTTCACTAACTTGTCAAGTAATAGCTCAAAATGATCACAATATTATGATGAACAATAATTATACATCATTCAACCATAAACAAGCATAAAAATCCTTACTTGATCTAGGGATCAAAGTATGGTTTTCAAAATACATGAAAACATTTTTCCATCCAAGCATACATCAGCTTAACATATACTAAGCATAGAAACATTATTATAATCACAACGAAGCTCAAATAGAACTACGTAGATCAATCACGGATAACATATAGTTATCGTGAAAATCTCTCAGGCAAATTCCCCTTACCTCTTGAAGTCAAGTAATGTTTGTGCTCTTTGATTTTCCAAGGCTTCCCTTTACTCCACAAATCAACGACTCCCGCAGTCCAAGCGAAGCTACCAAGTGGTGTTCACGATCTTTGGCCGGAATGATCGTCCAATTAATCGTCCGAACCACTCAATCAAAACCACCTTCACACAATCAATTCAAAACTTTAACAATAACAAACTAAATCTCCTTACCTCACATGGTCTAGGTTTCGGCCATGGTGACTTGAAAAGGCTAGTGATGTCCAAAAATTTCTAACTCTTGGACGAATGATCCTTCAGCATACATAACACTAAAATAAGTTTATTATACAAAAACTTGAAGCAAAACTCTTGCTTTCCCAAAAGCTAGGTTCGGCCACTTCATGGAAAATATAGCTAGACATGTTATTTAATTACATACCTTTGGATAGTGATAGAGGATGATAAGACTAGATCATAGAAATTGATTTCACATTAAAAGGATTTTTCTATGATTTTCTAGAGATTTTTGAAGAAAGTTTCATGAAAGTGGATGATGATGATTCATTGCATAATCTTACAAAATGAATGAATAAGAGCATATGATTGATCATGGAGAGAAGAGATTACCTCTTGGATTATGGAAAATTGTAAGGATCAAGCAAGTTGTGTTTCACCAAGTTGCTTATGGATCACTTGAGAAAATGAAATACATAGATGTCAAGACTATGAAGCAAGGAACAAGTTTACAAACTTGAGTCAAGAGAGTTTACCTCTAGTTTGATGGGAAAATGGAGAGAAAGTGAAGAACAACTCAAGAACACCAAGAACAATTGAGAGAAAGCCAAAAGTCAAGCTTTTGATCTTAAAAATCATAACACAAGTAAGATTTTGTGTTTGTAGCCAAAGTGAGGGAATGGAGTGTTAGAGAAGGTCATATATGTGTGAGTCTCAAGGGATAAAAAGGTCAAAGTTTTGTTCATTTAGGGACTAAAGAGTAATTTCACTTAGGGACGAAATTGGTATTAAACAAAAGGCTAAGGACGTAAACGTCAAAACGCCAAAAAATATCTAGATATTTTTAAAAAGGTAATGATGATGGGTGGTGAGCCACAGGGTCAAAAATGTCTTTTCATAAATTCCCAAGGGCAAAAGAGTCGTTTCACCTAGGGACAAAATTGTCATTTTGGAAAAGATCAAGGGTATTTTGGTCTTTTCCTAGTACGAACGCGTTTCAGATATTTTTAGAATGTAATGATGACAGTGGTGAGTCAAACGGCATAATGGTAATTTCATCAATTCCTAATAGCAAAATGGTCTTTTCTTGCCCTAAATATATTAGATATTTTGGAAATCCGCAAATATCTTAGATATTTTCTTAGGAAGTCGTGATGACTTGTGGTGAGTCATCATGGTGACTCACCCTCTGACTCACCCTGCTCTGGTGACTCGTGTCCTTCATCTGGTGTCTGGTTTTGTCCCTGTACGTCCGTTCTTGATTCCGTCGATTTCCTGATTTAGGTTTTACGCCCGAATAAAGCGTAAGAACTTATTTATTTTGAAAATTTTCAAAATAACCAATATTGTTGGAAATTCGATTTAAAACCTAACCGTTTCATTCACGAGTCAAAATTATGTTTTCAGATCAGTAAAATCTTACAGTCAGTGAAAACGCAGATCGGGCTCCGTCTGAATTTACCGTAACTCTCTACGATAAATTCGAGTATGAATATGATTTTGGTTTATCCAAAATCATTTTCTAAATCTCGGATAAAATATAAACTTATTTATATAATTTATCGATCCTAGAAAGCAGCGGAAATCGGGGTGTTACATTGATACCATTGTGGTCCTGACCATGGAGCTATGACTCGTGGACTCTAGGCGTCGTGATGTTGATGTTGATGTCGATGTGTATGCAATGCATCGTGGCTGTGGCCGAGTGCTTAGGCGTGAGGTTCCGGTATCAACCTGTGATGGATGTTTGTTGCATATCATAGCGTTGCATATCATAGCATATTTGATCCCAATGGGGGATGCCCAAATGGGGGCGAGATATGTACCACCAATCCTGAGGCGGGATGTCCAATTGGCGACTTGATGTTATTGATCCTTACGAGGATGTCCAATTGGGGACGTGATGTTATTAATCCCGACGGGGATGTCCAACTGGGGATGTCATGAAATCGGCCGACATGCATATAGGGATACCGACATGCATATAGGGATTAGTATCCCTCGTAGAGGTTTGATATGAGAGAATGACTTTTGAGATGGTTGCGCTGTATGACTCGAGAGATGGTTGTTGGTGTGTTGTATGTTTCTATGTGTTGCGTGCTACATGTATATCTATCTATCTATCTATCTATATATATATATATATATGTTATACTATTGCCCCTCTCCCATGTTTGATGATGCATGTTTCTTATCTCCCTATCTTTTTCTCTGTGTGTTTCTTTTATTTTATAGGAAGATCCTGTGGAGGAACCAGTTGCGGAGGAGTTGGATGACACTCCTTACGAGCTTGATGCTAATGGACGAGCCACGAACCCTAGCCTCGAGAGGGTGGGTGGTGAGCACTGTTAGTCTGAGAGTTTTCTCTTTGTCTTTTGATGTACTTTGCTTATAGTCTGTACCGATGTACTCTGCATGAATACATTACTACTGTAGACCTACTAACGGGGCAACCGATGCATATGTATCCTTTATGTTTGAACTGCGTTACTCTGATGTATGCGTGCTTTGGCATAGCCTTGTTTACATTTTTAATCTTTCCGCTCTGCTTCGTCTTAATAAAGCATGCTAACGTTTATAATACGGTTTAAGGCTTAGTTAATATCTTAGGTTGTTTAATGGGACGACGGGTCATCTCATGGTTCTATCAGGATATCCAATCCATGGAATTTGATAAAAACTCACTCTTTGGCCTCGAACAGGCGTCTGAAGCTTGTCTTTAACCGATAGACCAGAGCAGCAGTTGATATTTCTGACAGACCTTGTGGGAGGAGGTTTAAGACATGTAGAAGTAGTCCACTTTTCAAACTTCAATTTTTTGTTAGCAGTGTCAATAAGATAGTTTTTTGGTTCAGCATATAAAGAGATACTCTTCTTCCGAGGCTTGGGTTCCAACAAGTCTGGCTTGAGATATATCTTGGGCTCAGGTTTCATTTCAACATGAGAATCTGGTGTCCAATGAATGGTGTGCTTGACCGTAACATTTTGTCTTGACAACTATTGCTCAGACTCCAGAAACCCAATCTTCATAAAATCCACTCGATCAGTGGTGAATGGATCAAGAAGTTCTTTGGGTATTGGGTCAAAGGACCTAGGTTTATATGGAGCAAGGTCAGATTTTGGAAAGCAAGCATGTGGTTTCAAGAGAATTCTGTAGATACCTTCCAATTCCAAGTTTTGAGAGAAGGAGGTATTTCAGAGGAAGGAACAATGGGTTCAGTGATAAACCTCAATTCTGTGCATTTTATGAGAGGTAATTGGGTTCTATTTCAATACATTTAATGATAATTATTATTGTATTTCACCCTTTTGCATAAGTTTTTACAGAATTGACGTTTAAGGCTGCTTGATGGACAATTAAAAGATTTTGGAAGATTTTGTGCTAAAAAGAGGAGATTTTAAAGACTGGAGCTCGAAGTATGGTCGTACATACCTATTTTCACACCAAATCTAGTGTAATTATGAAAAATATTCAATCCAGTTCTTAGCAGCAGAAGTATGCCTGTACAGAATATATTTCTGCATATATCCCTCCTCACCGTTTTGATCATAACTTGAGCTCTGGATGTCTGATTAAGGCGTTCTTTGTGGCTTTGGAAAGCTTACAAAACAATCTACAAGTTTATACAAGAAACACGGCCGTGAACTGTGAATCACGGCCGTGATCAGAACCGTGCACTATTTGACGCTGTTTTACGAGCTCTATATGCCAATACTGAATCAAGCACGGCCGTGCTCAATTAAGCACGGCCGTTCTGGTGGTGCTGACAACAAATTTTAGGGTTTTTTTTCCCTATTTCAGTTGTAGCTTTTACCAATAGTTTAGTAGTTCTTAGTAGTTGTTTTATTTTTGGTTTGGATTTCTAGAGTAGGATTTGCGCTTGGGGGGTTAAGTTGGAGGTTTCTCATCTTCTTAATTCTCCATGATGCATCTCCCATTGTTGAATTTGGTTTTATCTATGTTTATGGGTAGCTAATTTCATCGCTAGAGTTGTGGTGAATCTTGTATTAGTAGAAACCCTTTTTGCTATGTCTTAGCTTTAATTCGAATTCTATTTGGTTTCAAGATTGCAATTTGAATAGCGTTATTATATTGTTCTTCATTCCATGTTAGGATTGATCACCCTTTGCATGCTAATAATCAATTAGTTGATCAGCGGCCGTACTGCAATTAATTGGTAGACCTATAGGATAAACGAGGTTTAAATTATTGCATGACCAAACTTGTTTTATTCCTTTCAATCATTCAACCTCTTTGCTCTTTATGCTTTATAATCATTTAAACTCTTTACCTGACAAGCATTGGGTTCATCTGCGAAATTGAATAGAACTAGGATTTCGGGGATATCGAAAGTACAAGTGAAACCACAACTCTAGGCTTCACACTCTTGATTTCAAAACCATTATTTCTTTTTTATTTTTCTTTTTATTATTGCTTACATCTTAATTTTCATATTCTTTCGATTTGTCTAAATAGCGTAAGGATTTCTCTATACTCACTTGCATATTGCTCATTAATCCCTTGGGTTCGATATCTGGACTTCCGTCCTATATTAATTTTGCAATAGGGTGCACTTGCCCCTAAGTGTGTTTAGAACGCAACATTCAGCTTCTTATGGTGATGGTGGAGGTGACGGTATTTGTGGTGATGGTAGAGGTGATTGTATTTGTGGTGATGGTAATCTGGGTGATTTTGGGTGTGAGGATGATTGTGCAGGGGAATGAATTTGTAAATTTTGAGGAGATGGGGGTGAGGATACCTTGGGAGGAGAAGAGACTACGATTGTGTCATGAGACTGGGAGCTGATAGAGGCTTTGATCCTTCCTGATCGTCTGAGAGGAGCCTGTTCAACTTCAGATGCCTTCCTCTTGAGAGTTTTCTTTTGGACCCTAGGGATAGTCTCTGGCAGACTGGGCTCTCACTCAGCAGATACTTCCATTCTCGACCGCTTTGAAGCAGGTTCTTCATCCATATCAGAGATCACCAGTTTACGTTTAATTAGCAGTTTAGATACTTTTAAGCTCATGGAGGTGTCTACTGATACTTCCAATTCAGAAATGGGCAAAAAGGTTGGTCCTTGATTTGGGGGTTCTTGAGCTTCATCTTCCTGTCCTTCAAGAGGCGTCTCCCCATCCAGTTTCTTAAGCCCCATTCGAGACGAAGTCTTAACATTAATGGGGTTTCCCATGGGGACCCGACCAACAGACAAATCAAAGCCTAGATTTGTGAAGATCTTTGTCAACAGTATGCCATAAACAAAAGTCTTTTTCTGTTCACTAGCCTTGCCATTTTTCACCATATATTTCAAAATCAAATCATTTAAATCCACCTTAAATTAAATGATAAAGAGCAAACTATCCATCCTGCTTACATGATCTCGTGCTCCATGTCTTGGCATCACACAGTTGATAAGGAGAACATGCAGAAATCTTCTCTTTGGAATCAGTTTGAAAGACTTGAGAGATGGAGGGTTAGGGTTTCCATACAGAGCGATGTTACCTGTCTGAGATCCAACAATATCTTCCCAATTTTCAGAAAAGCAGCGCCTTCACAAGCACAATCAGTTCCTTTGGCAATCGTGGTTAACTGAATCGAGAGGAGACGGTTCATGACGGTTCCTTTAAGTTCCACATCCGGATTGTTTTCTTTTACCGAAGCAGTTTCCCAAAACATAGACAGAGGTCTGGGAAAACCTATTCGTTGAGAGAGAAGAACTTCATCCATCCAGCATTGTTTACTTCTTCAGAGACGTCCATACCTCCTTTTCTGATCTTTTCCAACTCAACCACTCGTCCAGGAACAATCTTGACAATCTGAGATTCTTCCATATTCAGCCACTTAGGTATCCTGACGACAAACATAGAGGGTGCTCGAGAGCGCCTTTGTCCTTAGAAGACTTGGGTACCATGAGGTGTAGGTTTAGGGTTTGAGAGAGAGAAAAAGATAAGGCTTTCTAGAAAGGAATCTTTTTGAGGGAGAAACAGTTTGAAGTAATTTAAAAAAGATGAAAGAGATATAAAAGAAATGATTCCCCCTTTTTTAAAACTGAAAAACTTCATCGTTTCAGAAGACAACTGTACCTTTTTGAAATAAAAAGATAAAAAGCAGCACTTGATGTCTCAGTTACGTGTCATACCTTAAGACGCATGATAAGTTTAGAAGGTGCAAGTATGCATGTGTATTTACACTTTAAGACAATTAGACGCTTCATTCAGCAATAAAATGCATGTTGATATTATTTCTAATGTAATTAAATCTATCTTCGGCTAATGGTTTTGTAAAGATATCAGCCTTTTGATTTCCAATCTTGACAAACTGTAACTCAAAAACTCCTTTTTGAACGTAATCTCTTATGAAATGGTGTTTGATTTCAATATGCTTTGCTTTGGAATGTTGTATGGTGAGACAACCCCACATACATGAAGTCATCCCATTAGCCTCAGAACCCACTTATATTATTAACTCCACTTAATGATAAAGTTACGCGCTTATTAAAACCAACTATAGCAAACATTCAAACATAAACGCGTACATGCATTAGAGTAGAACACAACAGGAAAAAGGTAAAATATATATACATGCAATACTGAAAGATACGTGGTTGCCCCATCAGTAAGGCTAGGTACATATACATACATAAGTACATCAAAAACTGAAAATAAAAGAAAGTACATCAAGGACCTCCAAAACTTCACAAAAACACGCTCGCCAGTACTCCCCACCCACTCAAAAAAATACATCAAAATATCTCACCACACGGACCTAGGGCGACGCACTAGAAGCAACTGACTCACTCTAGTGAGGGTGCCCGGACCTACCCTGTCCCTCTCCGTGAGTATGCCTTTTAAACCCACACAAGCTCATAATCGGACGAGGAACTCAACACAACAATCCGATGTCTCCGGTATGTCCTCAGATACTGCTCTGCTCACCTCCGTTGGCCTCTGTAGACAAAGCCCCGCCTGCTGGATACAGCCGATGACTGTGGCGCAACCCACATGTAGTCCTGCTCTCTTTGCCTCGGAGGGTGCCACATATGTGGGAAGGGAAGAAATTGCATCACACGGTAGGACCCAATGATGTCCTCATAAGGTGGTGTATCGCTACGGAAGATCAAGCTAATGGGTCCTGTGTACACCGTAAAAAAGGTCGAAGGGTCCACCCGCCATCCCTTCTCATCATGATAGACTATCTCGATGTCACCTAGCACCGACGTCCGCGGTGCCCCTGTGATGAATAGGTGAAGCCTCAGGTCCATCCTGGTACTCTGCTGGCTCGTCGTCTACTCGCAAAATCGAACAACATAACATATAAAGGAAAACAGAGGGAGGTAAGATATACGGCTCATCAATGCAAAGGGATGATGCAAAGTAGTAAATATAGCAAACACAACCATCTCCCAATGTCTCGACACCACGGTCGTTTCCCTAGCTAGATGTACACATAATCTTTCTATGCATGTCGGCCGATACTAAACGTCCTCCTAAGGATAACATCATACGTCCGTTCATCGGACAAGTTGGTTTGTTCCGGTAATCCGTTCCGCTCGCCATGACCCATAAGAGAGGGTTATCTGGGCCTTGGAGGATCCATCGGCAACTGGAAAGACTTACGGGCTAGTTGGGATAGTAGGACATTCCCAGGACTACCACGACACGGTAGAAGCTACTATCCGGTCTCATGTGTCCAGTATATCCCCGAGGTCTCTCAGACCTTCCCTTTCGTTTTTCGCACCTGCACTCGATGCACCAACCTCGTGTGCCTCCCGACACACGGCTCGCCACTTGGCTTCATATGCAAATGCTATGCATGTCATCCATCTCGCTTGAGCTGATATCGTTCTAGATGCAAACTAGATCCTCAAACATCATGAGCTCCAAGCTCCCCTGAACCATATGAGTTCCAAGCTCCCATCTTAACCTCACGAGCTCTAAGCTCCAACTATAACCTCAAATCTCGACTAACAGTTCAAAGTCCACAATGGTCAAAGCCCTAAGCATACTAAACCTCCAAGTTCTCATTCATACACGCATTTTAGGGTAAATGCAGCAGTTATCATTATCATGCTCAATAAGGCGGTAAACATCTCAACACATCAATATGCTATCGCAGTCATCATATCATGCATATATCTCACATACCGCAGTTAGCAGATACTCACATAACAGCATATAACACATATAACCAAGCATCACAAATCCGCTAACCTAGGGTATCAAACATGGTAGTGCTAGCCCAAAGTAGACTAAACCTAGGGTTTAGGTACTTTGTCAGGGCTCAACCTCACGTAGGGTTTAGGGTTCCTCCACACAACGTAGAACATATAACAAAGCTATATAGACTACTCTTGCCTCCCCGACGTGTGAAACTCTTTCTCCTCGCCTGAACAGTTATGCACGCTTTCCCGTGCAACACTGACTGCAGCTCTGCAACAGACAACTGTACAAGCTTTTACACAAGCTCCACACGCAGCTCCTCACACTGCCAAGGATACCCCTGGCATGCACATTGGGCCAACAATCGCCCCGAGCACACGCACGGGGTCTAGAAACAACCAGAAACTCAGAAACGGTATCGAAAACAACAAGAAACGATCGCACAACTACGAATCAAAGAACTCAAGATTGCATCAACGAAAATAAAAAGGAAACACTCACTAAACAGGGTTGTTCTTCATGGCTGCCCTCAAGCATGGGTCCTCGTGCGACTCTTAGAACGATCAATCGGGTAGAAATGCCTGTAAAACCCTAATGTGTTAGCAAAACATCATTATGTTGGAGTACGACTGAGAAAAGACTACTAGAAACCAAGAGAAATACCAAAAAGAACTTAGGGTCGACGATTTCGGCACCTAGGCTTACCTCAATGAAGCTTGAAACAAAGGTCACACCCTAGGCAAGTCTAAAGCCACGAGCACGAATGTGTAGTCGGAATAAAGTTTCGACGAATGATTGGCTTGAAATCACTCAAGCACTCAAACTCACTTTCTGGGCTCTCTCTAGGACGCAAGAACAAGAGAAGCTCTCAAGAATTTCGTGCAAGGTGGAAATGAAATGAAACTTAGGCATTTTGAGTAAGTAACCAGCACGCTTTAGCGTGCAGAACTTTCAACGCTTGAGCGCTCCCATGCTCTAGCATGGGCTCTTTCCACGCTTGAGCATGGAACCTCGTCCACTCCATCCTCTTCTTGGCTTGACACGTGTCCCACACGCATCAAAACTCAGAACAACTGGCATAACGCACTCAGCATGCTTGAGCGTGCAACTTTTCCTCGCCTAAGCGTTGGCACGCTTGAGCGTGCACCTCTCCCACGCTTGCGCGTGCTGCTCAGCTGGGAAGTGACTTCCAGCCTTCCGACTCACCTAGTTTCTCGTGTTACACCTTAAGCACTTCCAACAGGACTCAAGCCTATTCCTAAGCTTCCAACTAAGCTTATAACTAGCACACAAACAATCACACAATCATGCAAACACCCGATCAAGGTTATCTGTAGAGCCCCGATTTTCACGTTTTCTATTTCTTCAGTATTTTAATGTCTTTATTTTATTCGAGGTCTTAGGAATGGAAATAAAATATTCCGAGACCATAGTCATGCTCGACGATATCGTAGGAAGCTACGATTAAGTTTTGAGTCGAAAACTCAAAACGGAGTCCGGTCTGCGTTTTACACTGACAGTATGATTTTACTGCTCAGAAGACCTCGGATGGACCCGTGAACGAGACAGTAAGTCTTAGAATTCGATTATCTACGTTTTGGTTAAATTTCGTAAAAATTTCAGAAAAAATCACTTCCTGACCTTCGTTCGGGCGGAATCCTTAATCGGGTGACGAACGGAGCCCATATGGATTTATCGGGACTCGCCAACAGATAATCTTGATATCACATCATCCCAGGGCACTTGGGAGAGTATGCCAGAGTCGTCATGACGTTCGGAAATATTTGGACGCAAAATGACCAAAATGCCCCTAACCTTAGTCTTTTACACTTTTACCATTATACCCTTTTCACAAATGACCTTTTTACCCTTAAGTGAGCTTGTAAGAGGCTGAACTCAGCCCCTCACTCCATCATTTTCGCACAGCCCCTCATCCTTTAGAGTTCCATAGTTGTTCTTGAGAGAAAACCCCATTGTTGGTCTTGAAGCTCCTTGAGTTTTTGTTGGAATCACTTGATTCCTTGAGCAATCTTCCTTCATTTCAAGGTAAGATCACTTCTATGATCTCTTAGCTTCTTGAATCTTTCTTTATTTCAAGATCAATCTTCATTTTCATGAAAAGAATTTCTTAGATCCAAAACTTTGAAAATCCACAGGAAATTGTGGAAAAATCCTTTTGAGGTAAGACCAAGTTCTTTGAACTCACATCATCAATCTCTACCTAAACCCAAGAGCTTGTGATTCAACTCTCATCATAGCTCAAAAAGCACTTTTTGGCCGAAGCCTATTTGATGATGATGAATAGTGTTTTCATCAATTTTTGATTTTTAACACTTGATTTCATCCTTAGCTTTCCTAATGCCTTTGAATCCATGAAATGGAAAACCAAAACCAATTCCTAACCTTTTAACCTAGGGTGGCCGAAATCCTCTTTGTTAGGATTGTTGAGATTGGCTTTGATTGTTGTTTAATGTTGGATTGTTGTGTTGTTGTAGTTGTTGACGATTGCCAGGAGGTTCACAAACCGATCAACCGACTTTGATCTGGGAATCTGCTCATCAACAGGTATGGGGAGATGAACCTCATCACACCAAGATGGTGGTGGTGAAGATGGTTGTTTAAGTTATGTGTGGGTGAAACCCTTTAGTTTGGGTTCACTTTTAATGGTTAAGTTGTGTTAAGTTCTCCAAGAGAACAATGTGTGATATTTGTAGTTATGCCTTATCATGTGTTTCATGCCTTATCATGTGTTTTATGATGATGTTGTCTAGGTGAGAAAATGATTTCTTGCATGATGAAAAACCTGCTTTGATTATTAGATCAAGTATAGACTTTTGTGTTTATGTGCTTAACTATGATGCAATGTTGTGGGTTATGGTTTATCATGATTGTGTAAGGTTTGTGAGCCATACTTTGATTAGTTGATGAAGTAAAACTTCACATTGATTCCTAGTTGGCTATTAGCCATGACCTTAAGGAAAGGAAGGATATGAATAGTTCTTGGACAAGTCAAGTTTTGATGTAAAGAAAGTGTTTTCAATAATTTGTGTTTTCAAAGAAAAACCCTAAGTGACTTTGAATGGAATTAAATCATAAAGTGTTTTCACCAAAGTGAAACATGTTTTATACCTTATCCTTAGTTCATCTAGCTAATCAAGTGACTCAAAATGAGAAAAAGAAGTGGTTTCATGGGGAGAATTAAAATGGTTCCATAAGGTTAATGTCTTGTTTTAAGGCAACTTTCCGCTAAGCGAATTTACTTTCACTAAGCGAAAACAGGGAAAGTCTAAGTTGGGCATCACTGCCTCACTTTCGCTAAGCGAATTAATATTCGCTAAGCTAACCAAGCGAGTTTCGCTACGGGAATTACGTCTCGCTGAGCGATCTAGAGAAGTCTCCAAAGGAGGTATAACCGCCTCCATTTCGCTAAGCGAAATTATACTCGCTAAGCGAATAAAGTGAAATTTCGCTACACGAATTCGGTTTCGCCGAGCGATCCAAAGATGTTTCAAAAGAGGTGTAACCGCCTGTATTTTCGCTAAGCGAATACAACACATTTAGCTACGCAAATTATGTCTCGCCGAGCGATCCAGAGGAGTCCCAAAGGAGGCATTATTGGTTCAATTTCGCTAAGCGAATATAATTTCGCTAAGCGAATTCCATGTTTCAGAAAATGTAGAAAAATAGAGTAAGTAAGTGTTTCAAAAGTTGTTTCAAATCAATTGAGTTTTCAATTGAGAAGTTGTTCTGGTTTGCAAACGTTTTGGGTTTTGAAACAGTAGTTCGATGACGGACCGGTGATTCGGACCCCGATCAGTCGTTCGATTGGTTCAGTCTTGTGATGACTCGATCCCGGAGAGATCACGAGATTTATCCTGTGGATATAAGGTTTTGTCTTTCAAAGACACGTATAGTTCCTAAGGGAGAGAACCTTAGGAGACTTCGAGGTTTATCCGGGGGATAGACATTGCTTGATCGCATCTGCTTTGTGTAAGCATTGGCATTTCATTTGCACAGTCATAAGGCCTTGAGCCTAGGAGTTGAGCTTACACCTTGATGCGGGTGCGAATCTTACGGTGACGATCTTCAATGGTCTTTTTGGAGGTATCAGGGTTGGAAGGGCTTACATGTGACCGGTTGGTAGCTCTTCTGTGTCGTGGCGAATCCGTGCAATACACTGATATCCTCTACTAGATGTCGTACTTTTTATGTTTGGTCGAGAGTGTTTCCGTAAAGCCAGATACATGCACATTATGAATGTTGTAGCATCTTGCTCATGGCTGGCAGAAACCGGAACATGTCCTCCCATTCACTCTCTCCGACGTTTTGTTAGCTCCATGGAGTAGGGGTCAGAGTAGTACCCAGTGACATTGACATTGAGTCGTATACATTGCATTGCATGGCTATTGATGTTTACATTTACTGTTATACATCGTTGTAATGTTTAAGAGTACCTTATTTTATGTTGTTAACTGCTTAATATGTTTGACATTGAGAATTCTTGTAAGCATGTTGGGTACGCTGTTACCCGGTGAGTCGTCCCGTTTTTACTACTTCTGTTTTGTTGTGTTGATGAACGGGAATCTCACCCATATCTGTATGTTTTCTGTTGGTACTTGCTGTTGCTGTTTGAACAGATGGGCGTGATAATGGTTCAATCCAGTAGTTTCCTTGAGCCCTGAGGCGAACCTTCTTTTTGTGGTTTAGTTTTGTTGTCGGCCAGACTACGTCAGTTTTGTAGTACCTTTTGGGAGCTACGACTCCTAGTACTTATTGTATCTTTTTATGTCAGTTATATATTAGACCTATGTCTGTATATAGTAATGTTGACGTTTCTATTTTTGTTTCTGTTCTGTGTTTATTATACAATATGTTCTGGAAATGCATGGTGAACCTAAGTTCGTTTATTAGTATTATTTATCGTTACTAAATCCCATTGCATATTGCGAAAAGAAAAAAAAGAAAAATCGTATTTTCCGCTTTAATAAATATTTTCGACCTTATAAACGTTCGGGAATGTGACACTCAAGAAAGGGTGTTGCATTATCCACCTCAGTTAGGGTTTCAGAAAACAGGGATATTACATAGGGGATTTTTAGATAGGCTAATAGCACTTTGATTATCACACCAAACAAGTATATTATGTTAAAAAATAGAGTAGTCCTCAATTTGATGTTTTACGCATAACAGTTGTGAACATCAACTGGCAGCAGAGATGTATTCTGCTTCAGCAGTTGAAAGTGCAATTGTTCCTTGTCTTTTACTTGACTAAGAGACCATGTTTGCTCCAATGAAGTGACATCCTCCACTGGTACCTTTTCTTTCAACTCTATCTCCAGCAAAGTCAGCATCGCAGTAACCAGTTAACTTGAAATCATTAGTTCTCATATACAACAAACCAAGATTAGTGGTTCCAATAAGATATCTGAATATCCTTTTAACAGCTTTTAGATGTGATTCTCTGGGGTCAGATTGAAATCTTGCACATAAATAGACACTGAATTGAATGTCTGATCTGCTGGAAGATAAGTACAGAAGAGATCCAATCATACCTCTGTAGGCCGTTTGATCTACTTTTTACCTTCCACATCTTTGCTAAGGATAACAGTTGGATGCATAGGCGTTTTAATCGATTTTGATACATCCATCTTATATTTCTTAAGAAGTTCCTTGGTGTAATTTTGTTAATGAATGTAGATACCTTCAACATTTTGCTTTATTTGTAGTCCAAGAAAGAACTTCAATTCTCCCATTAAGCTCATTTCGAACTCATTCTGCATCATCTCGGAGAAATCTTTACTGTGCTTTTCATTAGTAGCACCAAAGACAATATCATCAACATATATTTGTACTACTATGAACTTATCTTTAGATCCCTTTTTGAAAAGAGTAGTGCCTACCTTTCCTCTTAAGGAATAATTTTCCATTATGAAAGAGCTAAGTCTATCATACCAAGCTCTAGGAGATTGTTTTAGACCGTACACAACCTTTTTGAGTTTTAAAACATGATCTGGTTTTTCAGAATCTTCAGAACCAGGTGGTTGCTTAACATAAACTTCTTCTTCTATAATACCATTAAGAAATGAACTTTTGTCATCCATTTGAAAAAGAGTTATGTTGTGTTGTGCAGCATATGACATGAGAATGAGAATAGCTTCTAATCTTGCTATAGGTGCAAAAGTTTCAGTAAAGTCAATACCTTCTTGTTGGTTATGGCCTTGAGCTACTAACCTTGCTTTGTTTTTGATAAATTTGTCATCTTCATCTAGTTTGTTTCAAAAAATCCATCTTGTTCCAATTACAGACTTATCATCTGGTCTTAGTACAAGATGCCATACATCATTTCTTTTGAACTGATTTAGTTCTTCTTGCATAGTTAGAGTCCAGCTTTGATCAATGAGAGCTTCCTTGATGTACTTTGGCTCAATTTCAGATAGAAAGGCCATATTGTTGCTTTCTCTGAAAGTTGATCTGGTTCTTATGCCTTGAGAAGGATTTCCAATGGTTAGTTCTTCAAGTGGATGTACTTTGTATCTCCAGTCTCGTCTTCGACTATTGTTATCAGACATCTGTAGTTGCGTCTGTTCAAAAGATTTTTCAGCCGATTTTGGACTTTCTATTTTGAGTCATTTGACTGCTTATCCATTTGATTGCTTATATCCAATCTTGCAAGATCATCATCTAGATCTGATAGTTTCCTATCAGTCTTTAATCCATCATTAAATTAAACATTTATGGATTCTTCTACTACAGCAGTTCGAGAGTTATAAATGTAACGCCCCATTTTCTTGAATAAGGTGCGGCACATTAATTAAGCATGTTTAAGGGCTTAATTATGTTCCTTATGTGTGGAGATGACCGTGGTTCAAATTGGGGACAATTTGGCCTTGGAAGGAGCTCAGAAAGTGCAAAAGCGTAGAGGAAGGGGTCCTGAACGCAATGAAACACAAGTTGATACCGTCGTGGTTCTGATAGTGGAGCTGTGGTTCATCGACGCAAGGCATCGTGTTGATGTTAATGTGGATGCAATGCATCGTGGCTGTGGCTGAGTGCTTAGGTGTGAGGTTCCGATATCAACCTGTGATGGATGTTTGCTGCATATCATACCATGATGATGTTCCACCTGTCCCAATAGGGGATGCCCAAATGGGGGCGAGTACCACCTGTCCCGAGGCGGGATGTCCAATTAGGGACGAGATATGGGATGTGATGTGATGAGTTCCACCTGTCCTAATGGAGGATGCCGAAATGGGGGCGAGTACCACCTGTCCTGAGGCGGGATGTCCAATTGGGGACGATATGAAATGATGTGAAATGATGATGATGTGATGTATTTGTCCCAACGGGGATGTCCAATTGGGGATGTGATGAAATTGGCCGACATGCATATAGGGATTAGTATCCCACATAGAGGTTTGATCTGAGAGAATAATCTTTGAGATGGATGTGACGTGTGACTCGAGAGATAGCTGTAGGAATGTTGGATGTTTTTTGTTGCTGTGTGCTACATGTGTATAGGCTATACTATTGCCCCTCTCCCATGTTTGATGATGTACATGCTTCTTATCTCCCTGTATCTATTTCTGTGTATGTGTTACCGCTCCTTGCGAGCATACGATGATCATCTAGAGAGTGATGGAGCGAAGACAGCACCCGTGGGTGATGATGTCTTTTCATTGCACTAGCAGGCGAGGTTCGTGCTACGCGAACAGAGACAGAGTATAGTAGTGTCGAGTTCCTGATATGAGTATAAGTCGTTGCGGGTTTATCGGAGTACTTATGGTGAGGGACAGGGTAGCTTAGGGCATCCGCGTCACTGATGACGCGATCCTGATAGTGCATATGTCGTGGGAGTGTGATGTGAGAATCTTTGATGTATTTTGAGCGGGAATGGTGAGTGTTGTCAGTATGAGAATGTCTTGATCTTTTGATGTACTTTTGTCATCGTCGATTCTCGATGTACTCTGTGTGTATATATTACTACTGTAGCCCTATTGATGGGGTAACTGATGCATGTATATATCTTTTATGTTTCTTATCTGCGTTACTCTGATGCATGCTTGCTTTATTGTAGTTTGTTTCCACTTTTATCTTTTTCGCTTCGCTTCGCCGTGTTAATAAAGCGCGCTAACGTTTATAATATGGTTAAGGTTAGTGAATATCATAGGTTCTTTAATGGGACAACGAGTTGTCTCATTTGGTGGTATTAGAGTAGTTTAGGTCTAAGACGGACTGTGAGGTTTTGTCAGATTAGAATCGAGAACTATGTGATTTAGGAAACGTACTGGCATTGTTAGTTGGATACACATTGGATGCCTACTATACTAGAAGGTGGGTAGAGTGTCTGATACGTGAGTTATCTTGTGTGATAACTGTTCCGTTCATTCAACGAGTGGTGGACCAATTTGTAGCAACAGTCATAGAGGACGAGAAGGCAGGTTCCCGCGGAGCGCGAAGCTTTACAGTCACCCGGTGCAACAAGCTGGGAATGTTGGAGGAGGAAGTTCTAGTCATGCACAATCAGGAGTCTTGACATGTTTCCGGTGCGGGGGACCGCATTTGATCAGGGATTGTACCCAAGCACCCAACGTCAACTGCAGGCAGGGGAATGATAGAAGGGGTCAATCCTCCCAACAAAGAACAAGGACTCAGTGTTGGACCAGGACAGCAAGTGATGAGTTAGCAGAGCAGGCCACAGATGATGGGAAGAGTATTTGCTGTGAGAGGATTTGAAGCCTCTCGTTGTCCCGATTTGATACAAGGTAAGTGCCTAGTATCTGGGAGACTTTTATCTGTTTTATTTGATTCAGGGGCTACACATTCTTTTATTTTTTAGCGTATATGGATCATTTAGGTTTGCTAGTTTCATCCTTACCATATGATCTAACTGTTTCTACACCGACAGGTGATTCCCTAACCACTCTATTTGTCTGCTTAAAATGTTCGGTTATCATAGAGAATCGATCTTTTCTTGTGGACCTAGTTTGTCTGCCTATGCAGCAGATCGATGTTATCCTAGGCATGGACTAGCTTTCAGCCAACCATGTTGTATTAGACTGTTCAAACAAATCCCTTCGCTTCTCAGAGCAATCTAGATTATTGCCTGCCAGTGATGGTATTTCGGGAGGTGTACAATCAGGAGAATGCATGGTGCTGTTTTCTTTGGAAGCCAAGGAGACTCCAAGTCTAGATGCTTTGCCGGTGGTGCGTGAGTTTCCCGATGTTTTCCCGGATGATGTGTCAGGATTACCACCTAAGAGGGAGATAGAGTTTGCCATCGATCTTATGCATGGACCCGGACCGAATTCAATAGCACCCTATCGAATATCCCCAACAGAGTTGACAGAGTTGAAGAAACAACTGGACGACAAGCTGAAGAAACAGTTTATAAGGCCCAGTGTTTCGCCATGGGGAGAGCCGGTGTTGTTCGTCAAGAAGAAGGATGGAAGTTCAAGATTGTGTGTGGACTACTGACATCTCAACAAGGTAACAATCAAGAATAAGTACCCGTTGCTAAGGATTGATGATCTTATGGACTAGTTGAGAGGAGCAACAGTGTTCTCGAAGATTGATCTGAGATCCGGTTATCATCTGATAAGGGTGAAAGAAGATGATATACCGAAAACAAATTTTAGGAGTCGGTACGGACACTACGAGTATCTAGTTATGCCTTTCGGTGTGACTAATGCTCCGGCAGTGTTTATGGATTATGTAACACCCTGATTTTCTAATTAAACAATATTTATGTGTTTGTATTTTATTCAAGGGTTTAGATAGTGAAATAAAATAATCTGAGACCATAGTCAAGCTCTACGCTATCATAGGAAGCTATGGTTAAGTTTTGGTCAAAACTCAGACAGAGCCAGGCTTGCGTTTTTCATTGACAGTAGTATTTTACTACTATCATGACCTAATTTTGACTCATGAACGAAACAATTAGGTTTTAAATAAAATTGTGAACGATATCAGAGATTTTGAAAAACATTCAAAATAAATAAGTTTTCACGACTTTCTTGGGCAAAAACCTAAATCGGGTGAACAACGGAGCCGAATACGGGATTTACCGGGACCCGCTATGGATAAGGTTGAAGTCATATCACCTAGGAAGGTATGCCATGACTCACCACTGTAATGATTACGTTTCAAAAATATCTGGACGCGAAAAGACCAAAATGCCACTGACCTTTTCCATAATTACCATTTGCCCTAGGATGAAAAGACCGTTTTGCCCCTGAGAATTTATGAAATGACCCTTTTGACCCTGTGACTCACCAATGCCATCATTACTTCTAGAAAATATCAAGATATTTATAGGGGAAATGACAATTATGCCCCTGATCTTTTAAGGAAATTACCAGAATGTCCTAAACTTAACTACAAGTTTGCCATTGAGATAAAATAAAATCTCACCTTCACTCTCTCTCTCCAGGCCACACGGCCCTTTATCTTTCTCTCTCTTCTCTCACTTTGTTCTTCAAGTTCTTCATTTCCTTCAACCATTTCTTCACTTTGATCTTGAAAAAGTTGAAGTTTTTGGTGAAATCAAGTTGTTTTTCTCTTAAGGATTGGCATCAAGGAGGTATAAACTCCATCTTAGCTTTCTTAATCTCTCTATTTCATCTCTTGAATCTCTTGATTCATGAAGATCCAACTTTGATTCATAACTTTGAAAATTCATAGAAAAGTGTAGAAAATCCTTTTAATACCAAATCAATTTCTATGATCTTGTTTCATCATTCTCGTTCATTATCCAAGAGCATGAAATCAAATCATTTTTCGAGCCATTTCTTCTTAAAGTGGCCAAACCATCTTGCTTGAAAAAGGTTGAGTTTTTGATTCAAGTTTTGAGTAATAAGACTTACTCTAGTATTGTGTATACTTGAGGATCATTGATCCAAGAGTTGGAAACCAAATGAGCTTCCTAGCTCATATGGGTTTTCTTGGCCGAAACCTCCCTGTGTTGGTGGATGGGATTTTGGTTCAAGTTTTGGTATAATAGGCTTTGATCTAGCCTTACCACACCTAGTAAGGATGGAGTCCAACAGATAGGAATTTTTGGACATCCCTAGCTATTTTTATAGCTCCATGGCCGAATCCTATATAGGTAGGAATAGGAACATTTGTGTTTTTAAATATTGATGTTTGTATTGACTATGTGTATGTAGTTGTGGTTGAGTAATCGGACGAGGAATCAGGAGAATTCGCGAGCCGATCAGACGACTTTTGCTCGGAGGATAACTTCAACGGGTAAGGGCAGTTTGCCTGAGGGATTTTTCCGATAACTATATGTTATCCGTGATTGATTTGTGTAGCCCTGTTTGAGCTTTGTTGTGATTGTAATAATGTTCCATGCTTTAGTATGTTTTAGTATGCTTTAGCATATGTTATGATGATGTATGCTTGGATGGAAAATGTTTTCATGTATGTTGAAAACCATACTTTGATCTCTAGATCAAGTAAGGATTTTTATGCTTGTTTATGGTTGAATGATATATGATTATTGTTCATCATAACATTGTGAGCATTTTGAGCTATGATTTGTCTATTTGGTGAAGCAAAATTTTTACATCCCTTGTGTGAGAGCATTTGGCCTTGGCTCAGAAAAAAAGGAAGAACATGAGTTGTTCTTGAGCATTCAAAGTTTTTGAAAGCAAGAAAGTGTTTTAATAACATATGTTTCAAAGAAAAACAATAAGTGGTTTTGATCCAAAGATCAAATGGAGTTTCAACATTCAAGTGTTACTAAGGTGAAAATATCCTTTTTACTTTAGTCCTAGTTTATCCAATTAACTAAGCATTTTAAAAATAAAAGGATGACATGATTTCATGAAAGTAAAAGTAACATGAAGTTACCTTAGGATTAATGGGATGTCACACTCTTTGAAACTAAGTTAACATTCAATCTTCCAAGTGTAAAGAGGACCTTGTCCTCAAGTTTGAATTAATTGAATCATATTTAGAAAATTAAATGAGATTACATTTCCTTTACACTAACTTAGATCATGGTTTTACACTAAGCTAGTAAGGAAAATCCTTTTCAAAATAGTTAAGGTACTTTACCTTAATCAAGTAACAAAGTTCTTTCAAATCAATGAGTTTTCAAATAAAAAGGATTTGGTTTACAAAGAGATTTTTCAACTCTAAATCATAAAAGTTTTACGCGTGAAAGCCTAAGTTAAAGTAATTAACTTAGAGTAAAAGAAAAGAGATAATTAAGTATAGTATATGGTGGAACAAGACCATGCACTATACCATTGAGGTCGAGAAGGCAGGTTCCCGCGGAGCGCGAAGCTTTACAGTCACCCGGTGCAACAAGCTGGGAATGTTGGAGGAGGAAGTTCTAGTCATGCACAATCAGGAGTCTTGACATGTTTCCGGTGCGGGGGACCGCATTTGATCAGGGATTGTACCCAAGCACCCAACGTCAACTGCAGGCAGGGGAATGATAGAAGGGGTCAATCCTCCCAACAAAGAACAAGGACTCAGTGTTGGACCAGGACAGCTAGTGATGAGTTAGCAGAGCAGGCCACAGATGATGGGAAGAGTATTTGCTGTGAGAGGATTTGAAGCCTCTCGTTGTCCCGATTTGATACAAGGTAAGTGCCTAGTATCTGGGAGACTTTTATCTGTTTTATTTGATTCAGGGGCTACACATTCTTTTATTTTTTAGCGTATATGGATCATTTAGGTTTGCTAGTTTCATCCTTACCATATGATCTAACTGTTTCTACACCGACAGGTGATTCCCTAACCACTCTATTTGTCTGCTTAAAATGTTCGGTTATCATAGAGAATCGATCTTTTCTTGTGGACCTAGTTTGTCTGCCTATGCAGCAGATCGATGTTATCCTAGGCATGGACTAGCTTTCAGCCAACCATGTTGTATTAGACTGTTCAAACAATCCCTTCGCTTCTCAGAGCAATCTAGATTATTGCCTGCCAGTGATGGTATTTCGGGAGGTGTACAATCAGGAGAATGCATGGTGCTGTTTTCTTTGGAAGCCAAGGAGACTCCAAGTCTAGATGCTTTGCCGGTGGTGCGTGAGTTTCCCGATGTTTTCCCGGATGATGTGTCAGGATTACCACCTAAGAGGGAGATAGAGTTTGCCATCGATCTTATGCATGGACCCGGACCGAATTCAATAGCACCCTATCGAATATCCCCAACAGAGTTGACAGAGTTGAAGAAACAACTGGACGACAAGCTGAAGAAACAGTTTATAAGGCCCAGTGTTTCGCCATGGGGAGAGCCGGTGTTGTTCGTCAAGAAGAAGGATGGAAGTTCAAGATTGTGTGTGGACTACTGACATCTCAACAAGGTAACAATCAAGAATAAGTACCCATTGCTATGGATTGATGATCTTATGGACTAGTTGAGAGGAGCAACAGTGTTCTCGAAGATTGATCTGAGATCCGGTTATCATCTGATAAGGGTGAAAGAAGATGATATACCGAAAACAAATTTTAGGAGTCGGTACGGACACTACGAGTATCTAGTTATGCCTTTCGGTGTGACTAATGCTCCGGCAGTGTTTATGGATTATGTAACACCCTGATTTTCTAATTAAACAATATTTATGTGTTTGTATTTTATTCAAGGGTTTAGATAGTGAAATAAAATAATCTGAGACCATAGTCAAGCTCTACGCTATCATAGGAAGCTATGGTTAAGTTTTGGTCAAAACTCAGACAGAGCCAGGCTTGCGTTTTTCATTGACAGTAGTATTTTACTACTATCATGACCTAATTTTGGCTCATGAACGAAACAATTAGGTTTTAAATAAAATTGTGAACGATATCAGAGATTTTGAAAAACATTCAAAATAAATAAGTTTTCACGACTTTCTTGGGCAAAAACCTAAATCGGGTGAACAACGGAGCCGAATACGGGATTTACCGGGACCCGCTATGGATAAGGTTGAAGTCACATCACCTAGGAAGGTATGCCATGACTCACCACTGTAATGATTACGTTTCGAAAATATCTGGACGCGAAAAGACCAAAATGCCACTGACCTTTTCCATAATTACCATTTGCCCTAGGATGAAAAGACCGTTTTGCCCCTGAGAATTTATGAAATGACCCTTTTGACCCTGTGACTCACCAATGCCATCATTACTTCTAGAAAATATCAAGATATTTATAGGGGAAATGACAATTATGCCCCTGATCTTTTAAGGAAATTACCAGAATGTCCTAAACTTAACTACAAGTTTGCCATTGAGATAAAATAAAATCTCACCTTCACTCTCTCTCTCCAGGCCACACGGCCCTTTATCTTTCTCTCTCTTCTCTCACTTTGTTCTTCAAGTTCTTCATTTCCTTCAACCATTTCTTCACTTTGATCTTGAAAAAGTTGAAGTTTTTGGTGAAATCAAGTTGTTTTTCTCTTAAGGATTGGCATCAAGGAGGTATAAACTCCATCTTAGCTTTCTTAATCTCTCTATTTCATCTCTTGAATCTCTTGATTCATGAAGATCCAACTTTGATTCATAACTTTGAAAATTCATAGAAAAGTGTAGAAAATCCTTTTAATACCAAATCAATTTCTATGATCTTGTTTCATCATTCTCGTTCATTATCCAAGAGCATGAAATCAAATCATTTTTCGAGCCATTTCTTCTTAAAGTGGCCAAACCATCTTGCTTGAAAAAGGTTGAGTTTTTGATTCAAGTTTTGAGTAATAAGACTTACTCTAGTATTGTGTATACTTGAGGATCATTGATCCAAGAGTTGGAAACCAAATGAGCTTCCTAGCTCATATGGGTTTTCTTGGCCGAAACCTCCCTGTGTTGGTGGATGGGATTTTGGTTCAAGTTTTGGTATAATAGGCTTTGATCTAGCCTTACCACACCTAGTAAGGATGGAGTCCAACAGATAGGAATTTTTGGACATCCCTAGCTATTTTTATAGCTCCATGGCCGAATCCTATATAGGTAGGAATAGGAACATTTGTGTTTTTAAATATTGATGTTTGTATTGACTATGTGTATGTAGTTGTGGTTGAGTAATCGGACGAGGAATCAGGAGAATTCGCGAGCCGATCAGACGACTTTTGCTCGGAGGATAACTTCAACGGGTAAGGGCAGTTTGCCTGAGGGATTTTTCCGATAACTATATGTTATCCGTGATTGATTTGTGTAGCCCTGTTTGAGCTTTGTTGTGATTGTAATAATGTTCCATGCTTTAGTATGTTTTAGTATGCTTTAGCATATGTTATGATGATGTATGCTTGGATGGAAAATGTTTTCATGTATGTTGAAAACCATACTTTGATCTCTAGATCAAGTAAGGATTTTTATGCTTGTTTATGGTTGAATGATATATGATTATTGTTCATCATAACATTGTGAGCATTTTGAGCTATGATTTGTCTATTTGGTGAAGCAAAATTTTTACATCCCTTGTGTGAGAGCATTTGGCCTTGGCTCAGAAAAAAAGGAAGAACATGAGTTGTTCTTGAGCATTCAAAGTTTTTGAAAGCAAGAAAGTGTTTTAATAACATATGTTTCAAAGAAAAACAATAAGTGGTTTTGATCCAAAGATCAAATGGAGTTTCAACATTCAAGTGTTACTAAGGTGAAAATATCCTTTTTACTTTAGTCCTAGTTTATCCAATTAACTAAGCATTTTAAAAATAAAAGGATGACATGATTTCATGAAAGTAAAAGTAACATGAAGTTACCTTAGGATTAATGGGATGTCACACTCTTTGAAACTAAGTTAACATTCAATCTTCCAAGTGTAAAGAGGACCTTGTCCTCAAGTTTGAATTAATTGAATCATATTTAGAAAATTAAATGAGATTACATTTCCTTTACACTAACTTAGATCATGGTTTTACACTAAGCTAGTAAGGAAAATCCTTTTCAAAATAGTTAAGGTACTTTACCTTAATCAAGTAACAAAGTTCTTTCAAATCAATGAGTTTTCAAATAAAAAGGATTTGGTTTACAAAGAGATTTTTCAACTCTAAATCATAAAAGTTTTACGCGTGAAAGCCTAAGTTAAAGTAATTAACTTAGAGTAAAAGAAAAGAGATAATTAAGTATAGTATATGGTGGAACAAGACCATGCACTATACCATTGATGACTTAGTTCATCAATTATTTCATAAGACTTAAGTGAAGCAATACTTATTTCATTAATGGAAAATCAAGGAGTTAATATCTTAGAAAGGATCAAAGACTTATCTAAGAGGATTCTCAATCCTTCTTCATAATACTTAGGACTTGATATGTGATTCATAAGACATAAACACAAACACGAAACGTTTTGGTTTTGAAACAGTAGTTCGATAATGGACCGGAGGTCCGGATCGAAGAAAAGTCGTTCGATTGTTTCAGCCTTGTGATGACCGGAACGAGAGGATGCATGTATGGGATTTTATAGTTGAAGGAATCCTGAGGCTGTGCAGGTATGAGACTGTATAGTTGAAGAAAGGCTTATCAGAATTGATTGGTACTACCTATACCAACAAGATTCATCTTCTTTTTGGAAGCCCAGAACATAAGAACTCCATAGTTAAGCGTGCTTGACTTGGAGAAATTGTTGGATGGGTGACCTTTTGGGAAGTTTCCTGGAAAGCATGTGAGTGAGGACAAAGCATGCTGAAAAGACCCGTGTTGGTTTGTGGGGATAGATGGCAATTCTGAAAGCAGTCCGAATCATTCCAAAGGAGTCACGAGATATTTATCCGGTGGATAAATGTTTTATAATACAAAGCCAAGTATAGCTCCTGAGGAAGAGAACCTTAGCGAACCTTAAGTTTTATCCGGTGGATAGACATTGATTTATTGCATCCGCTTTGTGTAAGCATTGGTATTTCATTGCATGAGTTTGTAAGGCCTTGAGCCTAGGAGTTGAGCTTACACCTAGATGCTGGTGCGAATCTTACGGTGACGATCTTAAATGACCTTTGGAGGTATCGGGGTTGAAAGGGCTGACATGTGACCAGTTGGTGATTCTTTTGTGTCGTGGCAAATCCAAGCAATACACTGATATCCTGCCGTACTTTTCATGTTTGGTTGAGAGTGTTTCGTAAAGCAAGATACGTGCACGTTATGAATGTTGTAGCATCTTGCCCATGGCTGGCATTAACCGGAACATGTCCTCCCATTCACTCTCTCCAACGATTTGTTAGCTCCATGGAGTAGGGGTCAGAGTTTTACCCTTGTGGCATATGGCATTGAGTCATGTATATCGCATTGTATTGCATGGCTGTTGATGATTACATTTACTTATTGTACATCACCATTTTGCTTTCAAAGATGTCTTGTGCTACTAATTGATTAATATGATATATTGCGACTTATGGTATGCATGTTGGATATGTTGTTACCTGGTGTGTTGTCTTGTGTTACTTCTACTGTTGTGCTGTGTTGATACCACATGATGTTTTGTGCGTCGTGCATGGAGTTATCGTGTTTAAATCCCTATATTGGTTACTCACCCTTGCCTGTGCATATTGGACACCCTGTTGTGTTTTTGGATACGTGTACAGATGCTTCTAAATTGTCGTTTGGGTCACTTTGGGACCCTGTAGCTTAAGTTTCTTGATGCCGACGACGAAGATGTGTGGGCTGCTGACAACTAGGCCCAGTCTTATTGGTACGATGTATACTAGGTAGTAGGCTCTATTGTCCGTAGAGTTCTTTTATCAAACCAGCTCTTAGGATTTTCAATGTTAAAATTGAGAAAGTCGGTATATGTGATTTTGAAAACCTCTGTATAGTTTAGGACTTTTGTATGAAAAACGATTTCAGGAAAGTTTATATTTGATGGTGAAATGGTTTATGAATAAACCCATTTTATGTGTGTTGGTAAGTATAATGTGATTTTATTATTGTGATGTGTGTATTACTTTTCTGAAGTATTATGTCGAAAATTTTTACACCCGAGTTTTCCAACTTAAAGTAAATTATTATTTTTTGAAAGCAACCAGCAATTCTCTTTAAATTTAATTCCGCACCTGTTTAAGATGCAATGCCCAAGGGGGGTGTTACAGATTACATGAACATAATCTTAAGACCGTACCTTGATAAGTTTGTTGTTGTTTTCATCGATGACATTCTTATCTACTCCTCAAGTAAGGAAGAACATCAAGAGCACCTAAGGGTTGTACTTCAAGTTCAAAAGGGCAGGCAACTCTATGCAGAGTTGTCTAAGTGTGAGTTCTGGTTGGAAGAGGTACAATTCCTTGGACATGTGATCAATAAGGATGGCATAGCAGTAGATCCTGCAAAGGCAGAAACTGTGGTTAAATGGGAAAGCCCTAAGACGGTAAGCGAGATCAGAAGCTTTCTCGGGCTAGCAGGATACTCCAGATGGTTCATCGAGGGATTCTCAAAGATTGCGTTACGTTTGACGTAATTAATGAGGAAAGGAAAAATGTTTGAATGGACAGAAGAGTATGAGGCTAGCTTTCAAGAGCAGAAAAGGAGGCTAACCACATCTCCGGTACTAGTCTTGCCAGATCCATCGACGTCGTTCGATATGTAGTGTGATGCATCGTATCAAGGCTTGGGTTGCGTACTCATGCAAGAAAGGAAAGTAGTGGCTTACGCCTCAAGACAGTTAAGAGTGCATGAACCGAACTACCCAACCCATGACCTAGAGTTGGGCGCGATAGTGTTTGCATTGAAGATATGGAGACACTATCTCTATGGTGTTAATTCAGCGTGTTTAGTAACCATACAAGTTTAAGGTATCTGTTCGACCAAAAGGAGTTGAACACGCGACAGAGAAGATGGATGGAATTTATAAAGGATTATGAGTTTGATCTACAGTACCATCCCGGGAAGGCCAACATGGTAGCGGATGCATTGAGTCAGAAATCTTTGCATATGTCCGCTATGATGGTGAAGGAGCTGGAACTGCTAGAATAGTTCAGAGATCTGAATCTAAACGTGGAGCTATCCAGAGATAAGATGAGCTTAGGGATGGTCACTATCACCAGTTTGAACTTGATCTAGAAGAAGCAAGGAGGAGATCAATACCTACAAGAGATGAATTAGATGGTGGAAGAAGGTAGGACCTCCAAGTTTAAGAGAGGTACTAACAGAATCCTAAGGTTTGGAGAAAGGATCTATGTGCCAGAGGATAGAGAAGTTAGGAAGATGATCTTGGAAGAGGCACACAAGAGCAAGCTAAGCTTTCATCCAGCGGCTACGAAGATGTACCAAGATCTGAAGAGGATGTTTTGGTGGCCAGGGATGAAGAAGGAGGTAGCAGAGTATGTCTAATCCTGTTTGGTGTGTCAAAAGGCAAAGATTGAACACCAGAAGCCAGCAGGGTTATTGCAATCACTGGACGTCCCATGTAACACCCCCTTGGTGCTACGTCTCAAACTCGATTGCAAAAAACATAAACAAATAAAAAAAAAAAAAACGCTGGTTGCTTTCGGAAAATACTTTAAGTAAATAACTATGTTCGAAAAAGTGAGTCTAAAAACTTTCTCCACGATACAATAATTAAATACGGGAAAGATGGAGTGAATATCATAACATACTCTAATATTAAACATCCATGACAAAATAAACATAAGGTATTAATGCCGGAGCATATAGGTTTTCTAGAAATAGAGTTTAACTAGCAGTAGAAATTCTAGTCTATTATCACAGGTTACAGACTTCAAAATAATAAGTCAACATAAAAACAACAGATAAACTACGATTGCTTCAAGAAAAGAAAAACCAAGACTCTAATGCTGGTCGGGCTAAAAGTAGCCGTTGGGGGAGAAATCCCAAAGTCAGCTCTGATTCCTAGAGGAATTCGGAGGGATCCTCCTTCTCTTCATCATCATGGGACTCCGTCATCAGAGTCCTCAAGTGTCCGCGGGTACCTCTGGGTAGCATCTGTACATGTATCCCAAAACACAACTGGGGTGTCCAACATGTATAGGCAAAGGTGAGATACTCATTCCACTAGTCTATCACGATAGCCGCACAAGCAACAAACAAAACATACCTCTAAATATAAATACAGTTGCATTAACAAATTTTCATATAATTATAATATCTTAAACACCATCATAATTATAACAATGCATGAGACTCCAATATCATCTTTCTAATTCATGTTCTCCGGAGATTCTTAACTTCCCTTCGTCAAGTGATAGGCCATAAATACTCCCATAACACAATTGTCCTCATGAGTCGGCCTCTCAATTTAGGTCAGAACTTCAATTGTTCTAGGGTATCACGTCTCAGCCATATCATGAATAGTCCAGTCTCTGATTGAGTTCATCCGTGTTGGGCAACCGATTACCATGACACAAGGTCGCGATGCCTCCGGCCTCTTGTGGAGTCTCGAACACAGGATGCCCGTATACACCTAGTGGTCTTAACTAGCTCATAGTCTCAACCACAACGGATTGTTGCTCGATTTCGTGGCACGTCTTCCGATTCATGTATGTACACAGAAGGTTTTCTGTTTTCTTTTTCGTTCATTCTTTCTGTCAAGGCATAAAGCTCATGACTCGTTTTAAAGGACATTTAGCCCGTTCATTCAAAACATAGGACACATAGTCCGAGTGCTCAACTCACAAAACAGTAGCCCGATGTCTCGGTCACTAGGTTTGTAGATTCCAAAAGGGTAATCACCATTTTCCTTTTCAGGTCTTATTTTCGTATATAAAACTTTGGAAACAAAACTCAAAACCTCATTGGCGTAAACTAAAACATTTTCTCAAAAGAATTTATTTTCAAGAAAACTCTTTTCTTTATAAATCTATTTTCTAAAGGTTTCGTTGTTTGGAACATTTTCCTAAAATGCAAGCGTTTGGACGGATCTTCCTTAAACAGACTTTTTCTTTTGAAAAAGGGTCTAAAATTTTAAAAGAAGTTTCTTTCCTTGATAAGGCAAAACTAATTCTCAAAATCTTTCTTTGATTTCAGAATACATTTTTAAAACTTTGATTAAGGCTTTTAAGCATTTTAATCTTTTTTATCAAGCTATAGCTGATGCTATGCGCTCAACCAGTACAGTCATATCACAATCCAGGATATATATATATATATATATATATATATATATATATATATATACACACACATCAAATTTTGAATCAATATTATGAGTATATCACATCCGAGGCATCAATGCCACAATCCATTTTCAAACATCCAATCACATACTTACCAACTAAATCAAGTATATACACAACATATAGTACATTCACAAAGTAGGATTCATCCTATAATTCCAATAAAAAACAACAACCATCACATCTAACAACAAGCTTATGAGACTACCAAACTTATTGTGAGAAATCTCCCTTTACCTCTTGAAGATTTCTGGTTCGCCCCCGAAGAGTTTTCCGTTTCGACTCCGGTTTCGTTCGCACCGCCTAGAACAAACAATCACAATTCAATCCTTCACAACAATCAATTCAAAGTTTCAAAATTAAAAACATAAATCTCCTCCCTCTATTTAGTCTAGGTCTCGGCCATATTATTACAAAATAGGCTAGGGATTTCATTTGGTTTCAATCTCTTGGAATCAACACCTAATGGTAATGAAAGGATGAAATTCATGGTCACTTTCTAAAAATTGAAGCAAAACACTTAGTCCCCCAAAATTTAGGGCTCGGCCATCATAACTGGAAATGGCTAGGGATCTCATTTGGTTTCAATCTTTTGGATGGATGATCCTCAAGTATACACAACACTAAAACAAGTCTCTTTACACAAAAATTTGAAGCAAAAACTCATGATTTCTCATCATGTAGGTTCAGCCATTTCATACCCATATTGGCTAGGAAAAGCTTTTGATTACATGCTCTTGGACAATGAAAGAGTATGATGAAACTAGCTCATAGAAATTGGTTTCATGATCATAGGATTTTTCTACAATTTTCTGCGGATTTTTGAAATTTGGTTCTTGAAGTTGGAACTCATGAAATCAAGGTTTTCAAACAAGAACAGGAGAAGATTCATGAGCTTTAAGGATCAAAGGAGTAATCTTACCTCTTGAATGATGAAGAATGAAGAAGAATCAACACCTATTTCACCAAAACTGGTTAAGGTTTTCAACTTGAAATGAAAGAAAGCTTAAGGAAAAAGATGGAGTTTTTATGAAGAAGATGAAGTTAGGAGAAGAAAGTGATGAAGGCCTCATGGAGCTAGCCTTTATGCATGAGGCATGAAGGGCAAGGGTGGTTCAAGAAAATTTTCACTTAAGGGCAAAAAAGTCTTTTCACACAAGGTTAAATGGTAATTATGAGAAAGGTCAGGGGCATTTTGGTCATTTCATGTCTAGATATTTTCAAACGTCATCATGACACTGGCACGCTTTCCCATGTGATGTGACCTGATTTGACTTCAAATTTATCCATTAGCGGGTCCCGGTAACTCCGTATTCAGCTCTGTTCTTCACCCGGTTTAAGATTTCGCCCGAATAACTTATATTATTTCACTTTTTAGTGCAAAAAACCAATTTTATCAAAAATGTTGGAAATTCAATTCTAAACCTAACAGTTTCATTCACAAGTCAAAATTAGATCTCCTGAGCAGTAAAATCGTAGTGTCAGTGAAAAACCGCAAACCGGGTTCCGTCTGAGTTTTCAACCCAAAATTTAACCATAGCTTTCTACGATAACGTCGAGTATGAATATGGTCTTGGTTTATTTTATTTCATTTTCTAAATCCTCGAATAAAACATAAACTCAATTATATAACTTATTGACATTAAAAGCAGCGAGAAATCGAGGTGTTACATCCCTGAATGGAAATAGGATAATATTGCAATGGATTTTGTTTCCGGACTACCAAGGACGCAAAAGAGGTGCTATGCAATCTGAGTGTTCGTTGACAGGCTTACGAAATGTGCTCATTTCTTGCTGATCAACCAGAGTTATTCTCTAGAGAGGTTAACCTAGATTTATATCAAGGAAGTTGTAAGGTTGCATGAAGTACCTTCAAGTATAATTTTTGACCGAGACTCGAGATTTACTTCTAGGTTTTGATAGAGCTTGAACAATACTTCAGGAACTAAGCTAAGGATGAGTTCAGCTTATCATCCACAGACGGATGATCAGTCTGAAAGAACGATTCAATCTTTGGAGGATTTGCTAAGAGCATGTGTTTTGGAAAACACAGGAAGTTGGGACTATTTCCTTCCACTGATTGAATTCACATACAACAGTAGTTTCCACTCAAGTATTGGTATGGTGCCATACGAGGCACTGTATGGAAGAAAGTGCAAAACACCGCTCTGTTTGTATGAAGCCGGGGAGAATCAGTTGATAGGCCCAGAGATGGTGCAGCGAACAACAGATCAAGTGCAGAAGATTTGGGAAAAGATGAAGGTCTCATGGGATCGGCAGAAAAGCTACAGTGACAAGAGGAGGAGACCCTTGGAGTTCCAAGAAGGTGATCATGTCTTTATGAGAGTCACTCCAAGAATTGGAATTGGCAGGGCAATCAAATTTAGAAAGCTTAACCCTAGATTCATTGGACCATTTCAAATCCTTTGGCGAATTGGTCCAGTTGCCTACCAAATTGATTTACCTCCCAACCTATCCAATATTCATGATGTATTCCATGTATCCCAACTAGGAAAATACTGTCTTGATCCATCACACGTGATAGTGACTGAATCAATACAGATAAGGGAGAACTTAGAATATGAGGCACTGTCTATACGGATCTGTTGGGAATTTGCGTATTTAAAAAATATAACTCAGCAAAAAAATTCCCACCAAAAGATCCATGTGAATGGTCATGACTCATGATTGTAGTGTTTACCTCTTGTAGCGAAGGTTTACCACGATCACTGCCAGGGGAAGAACAATTCTGCTCACTTGATCACGAGCACTACAAACATTGCTCTGAAGAATAAGATGAACGCTATCACTAGTACCGCAATGGAGCAACACCTCTACGTAGTCCATGCAACACCTTTTCCCGAGTGTCATTCCCGAACGTTTATAAGGCCGAAAATATTTATTAATGCGGAAAAATACGATTTTTCTTTTTCTTTTCTTTTCATAAAGATGTAATAGGATTAGTAAAGGTAATAAATAATACTAATAAGTGAACTTAGGTTCAACATGCATTACTAGGACATACTGTATACTAAATACAGAAACAGAAAACGAAAAACAGAAACATCAACATTACTGTATACAGACATAAGTCTAATGTATGACTGACATAAGAAAACACAATAAGTACTAGGAGTCATAGCTCCCAAAAGGTACTACAAAAACTGACATAGTCTGGCCGACAACAAAACTAAAACAGCAAAAGAGTCCACCTCCGAACTCAAAGGGACTGCGGAACTGAACCATCGTCACGTCCATCTGTTCAAACAGCAACAGCAAGTACCAGCAGAAAACATACAGATATGGGTGAGATTCCCATTCATCAACACAAACAAAATAGCAGTAGTAAAAACGGGACGACTCACCGGGTAACAGCGTACCCAACATGCTTACAAGGTTCTCAATATAAATCATGTTAAGCAGTTAACAACATAATAGCATGCTAAACATTTAACAGCATAATATAAGGCATCCTTAAACAATACAGCGATGTATAACAGTAAATGTAAACATCAATAGCCATAAACATCAATAGCCATGCAATGCAATGCAATGTATATGACTCAATGTCAATGTCACTGGGTACTACTCTGACCCCTACTCCATGGAGCTAACAAAACATTCGGAGAGAGTGAATGGGAGAACATGTTCCGGTTTCTGCCAGCCATGAGCAAGATGCTACAACATTCGTAACGTGCACGTATCTGGCTTTACGGTAACAATCTCGACCAAACATGAAAAGTACGGCATCTAGTAGAGGATATCAGTGTATTGCACGGATTCGCCACGACACAGAAGAATCACCAACTGGTCACATGTCAGCCCTTCCAACCCTGATACCTCCAAAAAGACCATTGAAGATCGTCACCGTAAGATTCGCACCCGCATCAAGGTGTAAGCTCAACTCCTAGGCTCAAGGCCTTACAACTATGCACATGAAATGCCAATGCTTACACAAAGCAGATGCGATAAAACAATGTCTATCCATTGGATAAACCTCAAGGTTCACTAAGGTTCTCTTCCTTAGGAACTACACACATCTTTGTTTTATAAAACATTTATCCATCAGATAAATATCTCGTGATTCCTTTGGAATGATCCAGACTGCTTTCAGAATCGCCGACTGTCCCCACAAACTAACACAAGTCTTTTCAGCGTGTTTTGTCCTCACTCACACGCTTTCTAGGAAACTTCCCAGAAGGTCACCCATCCCATAATTACTCTAAGTCAAGCACGCTTAACTATAAAGTACTTATGTTCTAAGTTCCCAAAAAGAAGATAAATCTTGTTGGTATGGGTAGTACCAATCAATTCTTATATGCCTTCCCTTAACTATACAGTCCCATACCTGCATAGCCTCAGGATTCCTTCCACTGTACAGTCCCATACCTGCACAGCCTCAGGATCTCTCTCATTCCAGTTATCACAAGACAGAAACAATTGAACGATTAACCTGGATCCGAATCATCGGTCCGTCATCGAACTGCTGTTTCAAAAACCAAAACGTTTCATGTTTGTGTTTACGTCTTATGAATTATGTCTCAAGTCCTAAGCATTATGAATAAGGATTGAGAATCCTCTTAGATAAGTCTTTAAGCCTTTCTAAGGTATTAATCCCTTGTCTTTCAATTAAGGAAACAAGTGTTGATTTCACTTAAGTCTTATGAACTCATTGATGTACTAAGTCATCAATGGTATAGCACATGGTCTTGTTCCACCACATACCATACTTAATTAACCCTTGTTTTCAACTCTAAGTTAATTACTTAACTTAGGTTTTTCACGTATAAAACTCTTACGATTGAGTTAGAAAACTCCTTTTGTAAACCAAACAACTTTTACAATTAAAAACTCATTTGATTTGAAACAATATTTGAACTACTTACTTCATTTCTAGCATTTTCTGAAGCATGAAATTCGCTTAGCGAGAGTACATTCGCTTAGCTAAATTAAGGTAGTGATACCTCAATTGAAATTCCTTTCTCGCGGGGCAAACAGAAGTTTCGCGTCGCGAGGCTGAGAGTTATATTTGCTCCTTATACAAATCCTCTGTATCGCGAGGCGAATGTTGTCTCGCGTCGCGAGGCAGAGAACTGTATTTCAAACCGACCTTCTGCTTCGCGAGGCGATAATTGTCTCGCGTCGCGAGGCAGAGCTACAATTCTTCACTGCTTAGGCGGTTCGCGGGGCGAGAAATACTTCGCTACGCGAGGCAGAGAAGCTGCATCTTTGCTGCTCAGGCTAGTCCACTGTTTCGCGAGGCGAGGCAAGGTTAGCCTGGCGAATGCCTTATTTTCCCTCGGTCTCGCGAGGCGAGACAGGGTTCGCTGGGCGAGTGCCCTGTTTTTCATTTTCCCTAACTCCTTCATTATTTCTTCTTTTGAAACACTTAGTTTGATTAACAAACCTATGGCTAAAGAAAAGACATTTTCCACTTTGGTGACACACTTTAAGGGTTAAAACTTCATTTGATCTTTGGATCAAAAATCACTTTTGTTTCTCTTTGAAATCCTAGGTTATGAAATCATGTTTTGTTACATCAAAACCTTGCTAGATCAAGAACAACACATGTTCTTATCTTTCCTCTTACTAAGGCCACCAATGAAAATATAGCTCAAAAGCCTACTACAACACATGAGACTTTGCTTCACCAACAAAGCAAATATAGCTCAAAAGCTCACACCAATTATGACAAACCACAATTACATCTTATTACATCATAACCAAAACATCCAAGTCCATCACACATCATGGTCTCATTATCAAACCATAAAAGTCCATACTTGATCTAGTGACCAAAGTAGGTTTTCCAACATACATGAAAATGATTTTCATTCAATCATATCATCATCAACTTATGCTAAAGCACACTACAACATACTCAAGCATAAACTCATCAAAACAACCTTGTTCTCCAAGAGAACTTAACAAAACTTAACACATAAAAGTGAACCCAAACTAAAGGGTTTCACCCACACATAATTTAAACAACCATCTTCACCACCACCATCTTGGTGTGATGAGGTTCTTCTCCCCATACCTGTTGAAGAGCAGATTCCCGGATCAAAGTCGGTTGATCGGTTTGTGAACCTTCTGATAATTAACACCAACTACAAACAACCAAACAATCAAACATTAAACAACAATCAAACCAAACTCAACAATTCTCACAAAGAGGGTTTCGGCCACCCTAAAGAGAATAAATCTAGGAATTGATCTTAGTTTCCCATTTCATGGATTCAAAGGCATTAGGAAAGCTAAGGATGAAATCAAGTGTTAAAAATCAAAAATTGATGAAAACACTATTCATCATCATCAAGAAGGGTTCGGCCCTAATGTACTTTTTGAGCTATGATGAGAGTTGAATCATAAACTCTTGGGTTTAGATAGAGAATGATGAGGTGAGTTCAAAGAACTTGGTCTTACCTCAAAAGGATTTTTCTACAATTTCCTATGGATTTTCAAAGTTTTGGATCTAAGAAATAATTTTCATGAAAATGAAGATTGATCTTGAAATAAAGAGATATTCAAGAAGCTAAGAGATCATAGAAGTGATCTTACCTTAAAATGATGGAAGATTGCTCAAGGAATCAAGTGATTCCAACAAGTGATTCAAGCTTTTCAAGAAGAAAAATGGAGTTTCTCTTCAAGAACAACAATGGTGTTCTTCTTTGGGCAGAAATTTCGTGAATGAGGGGCTGGATGGGCTGAGTTCAGCCTTTAAAACAAGTCACTTAAGGGCAAAAAGGTCATTTGCCAAAAGGGTAAAATGGTAAAAGTGCAAAAGACTAAGGTTAGGGGCATTTTGGTCATTTCACGTCTAGATTTTCCCGATCGTCATGACGACTCTGGCATACTCTCCCAAGTGTCCTGGGATGTTGTGATATCAAGAAATATCTGTTGGCGAGTCTCGGTAAGTCCATATGTGGCTCCGTTCGTCACCCGATTGAGAAATCCGCCCGAGCGAAGGTCAAGAAGTTATTTTTCTGAAATTTTTACGAAATTTAACCAAAACGTAGATAATCGAATTCTAAGACTTACTGTCTCGTTCACGGGTCCATCTGAGGTCTTCTGAGCAGTAAAATCATACTGTCAGTGTAAAAACGCAGACCGGACTCCGTTTGAGTTTTTGACTCAAAACTTAATCGTAGCTTCGTACGATATCGTCGAGCATGACTATGGTCTCGGAATATTTTATTTCCATTCCTAAGACCTCGAATAAAATAAAGACATTAAAATACTTAAGAATTAGAAAACGTGAAAATCGGGGCGTTACAGTCCACGCGAACAAATCACCGTTGGAGAAAACGTCGTGCTAGCTAACGGCGGGGGATGGGGGGCGTGCCTACCAAGGAGGTGGTGAGACGGCCGCTAGGTTATGTGCAGTTGTCATCACTCGCTTAAGTGACGTGCACAGCCTTATAAGCTGTCACCCACTTACCCTAACCCCAACGCGCTTGAACGCTACAGGCCCAATCTATAATTAATATTATTAAATCATATTTAATAAATTAATTCATTCTCCGACGATTTGCTCTATGCGTGTGACCCTATAGGTTCTCAATATTGGCAATAATATTAAATCACATTTAATATTATAAACAATGAGCGGCATCTAACAATACACAATTGTTACCCAATTGGTGAGAATATCGGTGATATGATATATACCTTATGGTAACCAAAATAACCATGTAGTAAATGTCCCTTCGTCCATATGTCTTAATTGAATGCAAAGCATAAATGTGTCATCCTTGTTAAGTTCAATTATTTATTCTCAATTCCTGAGTAGACGTGTAATCACAAATGGGCCCAATATCTCATACCGGCCCAACGTAGCATGGCCATGCACTTGCAAGTCTCACTCTATCGAGAGGCCCATGACATTACTCCTGTTATGTAGGAGGGACGAATCCTGTCTACATCACTCATATCCCTCAACATGATTCATTGTAGGCCCAACAACTATCTTTATGATCATCCTGTTACGGATAACATTTGGTAGCATTAAAGCCTACAACCCCTCATGGAGGAATTGTAGTGACTTCAAGTCGAAGGACTACTTCACTTTGGTTACCACAAGAAACGCTCATGACACTTACATAACTATTATGCAGCGTTCTCATTGTAGGTCAATCCAATATAAATATTACTCTAATATTTATACCTATGTGAAGACTTGATATCTTATATGCATGACTCGTGAGATGTGGTCATCAGTCTACCCATATAGTAGTCTTGATGTATTATCGTCGTCCTAATTAACAATAATACTTGACTACAGATACTTTAAGAATAGTATTTTAATGTTCAATAGGGTCTCACGATTAAGTCATACACTTGATGTTCTATTGAACTGAAATAACTATTCTAAGGACTTTACTTCATTTAAACAATTAATAGTATAAACTGAAATGCCTCATATATATATATATATATATATATATATATATATATATATATATATATGTAAATCAAAGTTATGATACAAATGTAAATCTCAAAGAGAACTAATGGCCTCTAGGGCTTACACCAACAATCTCCCACTAGCACTAGATCCAATCAGGCATAAATCTAATACCCATCAACCTACTATGACCATCATGCTTCTGCTGAGCAAGATGTTTCATAAGCGGGTCAACAACATTGTCAAGTGTTGTTACTCTGCTTATCTTCACATCTCCTCTATCGATAATCTCTCGAATGAGATGGAAGTGCTTTAGTATATGTTTGGATCGCTGGTGAGATCTAGGTTCCTTGGCTTGTGCAATGGCTCCATTGTTATCATAATAAAGATCAATGGAATCCACAATGCTAGGAACAATACCAAGTTCAGTAATGAACTTCCTGATCCAAAGGGCCTCCTTTGCTGCATTGGAGGCAGCAATATACTCAGCCTCTATGGTAGAATCAGCAACTGTTTCCTGCTTTGAACTCTTCCAGCTCACAGTGCCACCATTCAGGCAAAACACAAAACCATACTGCGATCTGGAGTCATCCTTATCGGTTTGGAAGCTAGCAACGGTTTAACCCTTTACAACAAGATCTTCCTCACCTCCATAGATCAAGAATGTATCCTTAGTTCTTCTCAAGTACTTGAGGATATTCTTGACAGCAGTCCAGTGACTCTCACCGGGATCAGACTGGTACCTGCTCGTTATGCTTAAAGCATACGAGACATTTGGTCGAGTACATAACATGGCATACATGGTAGATCCAATTGCAGATGCATACAGAATCTTACTTATGCGATCCCTCTTTTCATGATTGGAAGGGGATTGTACCTTTGAAAGGCATATACCATGTGACATAGGCAAGAGTCCTTTCTTGGATTCATACATGTTAAACCATTTTAACACCTTGTCTATGTATGTACTCTGACTTAGGTCGAGCAGTCTCAATGAACTATCTCTATAGATTTTGATACCGAACACATAGGTAGCTCGCCTAAGTCTTTCATAGAGAAGCAATTCCCTAACCATGTCTTTACATTTTTTAGGGTATGGATGTCATTTCCAATAAGTATTATGTCATCCACATATAGTACTAGAAAGACAACAATGCTCCCACTAACCTTCTTGTAGACACAAGGTTCATCTTCATTTTTGATGAATCCAAACTTTCTTACATCATCATCAAAATGAATATTCCAGCTTCTGGAAGCTTGCTTCAATCCATAAATGGATTGTTGTAATTTGCACACCTTTCCAGCATTCTCTAGAGTGTCAAAACCCTCAGGTTGTGTTATGTACACATCCTCGAGAAGATTTCCATTCAGGAAAGCAGTCTTGACATCCATTTGCCAGATTTCATAATCCTGGTGTGCTGCAATAGCAAGCAAGATCAGAACAGATTTAAGAATTACAACCGATGAAAAGGTTTCATCATAGTCTATGCCATGAATTTGTTTGAAACCCTTAGCAACCAATCATGCTTTATAGGTATGTACATTACCAGCCATGCCAGTTTTCTTTTTGAAAACCCATTTGCACCCTATGGGTTTTACCCCTTCTGGTGGTTCAACCAAGTTCCAAACTTGATTAGTGAACATGGAATCCATTTCAGATCTCATGGCCTATAGCCATTTCTCATATTCTGAGCCAGTGATGGCTTCCTAGTAAGCCATAGGCTCATCTTGATCCATGAGTAAAACATCACCTTGTTGAGTCATGAGAAATCCATATCTCTCAGGTTGGTGACGTATCCTGTTAGACCTACGCGAGTCTTGTGCTATCGGAGCAGATTATTGTTCCACAACATCTTGCGGAGGTTGCTCTTGTTCCATCATAGGTTCATTGCTATTTTGTATTCTTGAACTTCTTCAAGTTCTATTTTCCTCCCACTGGTTCCTTTGGAGATAAACTCCTTTTCTAGGAATACACCAGTCCTTGCAACAAACACTTTGCCTTCAAAAGGATTGTCGAAATAGTATCCCTTGGTTTCCTTGGGATACCCCACAAATAAGTACTTATCAGATTTGGGTTCAAGTTTATTAAAAATTTGACGTTTCACATAAAACTCACAGCCCCAAATCTTCATAAAAGACATACTGGGTCGTCAGTCAGTCCATATCTCATATGGTGTCTTTTCAACCGTCTTAGATGGAACACAGTTAAGTGTAAAAGCTGCTGTTAATAAAGCATATCCCCAGAAGGAGTTTGGAAGGTTTGCAAGACTCATCATGGATCAAACCATATCTAATAAGGTCTGATTCCTCCTTTCAGATACACCATTCCATTATTGTGTTCTAGGAGGAGTGAGTTGAGATAATATCCCACACTCTTCCAGATGATCATCAAACCCCAGGCTTAAATATCACCACCTCGATCTGATCGAATTGCTTTAATATTCTTGCCTAGTTGGTTTTGTACTTCATTCTTGAATTCCTTGAACTTTTCAAAGGATTCGGATTTATGTTTCATTAGATACACAAATCCATATCTACTAAAGTCATCAGTAAAAGTGATGAAGTATTGAAAACCACCTCTAGCCTATGTGTTTAGGGGTCCACATACATCACTATGTATAAGGCCGAAAAGATCACTTGCCCTTTTACTATTACCAGTAAATGGAGCTGTCCCAATAAACAAGACTCGCATATCCCATATGATTCATAATCAAAAGAGTCCAATAGTCCATCTTTATGGAGTTTGGAAATGCGCTTCTCATTTATGTGGCCCAATCGATAATGCCAAAGCTAAGATGGGTTCAACTCGTTCGGTTTGACCCTTTTGGTATTAATGTTATAGATAGGCATATCAAGATCAAGGACATAGAGTCCATTATACATTTATGCACTAGCATAGAAAATTTCATTTAAATAAATAGAACAACATTTGTCCTTTATTATAAAATGAAAACCACTCTTGTCCGAACAAACAGAAATAATATTCTTGCTAATAGCAGGCACAAAATAACAGCTCTCCAACTGAATAATAAGCCCAGTAGGCAAAGTCAATACATAGGTTCCTACAGCTAAAGCAGCAACTTTTGCTCCATTGCCAACTCGTAGGTCAACTTCGTCTTTTGCCAATGGTCTACTCCCTTTTAGATCCTGCAAGATCCACATCCAGTATCTAATACCCATGATACAGAAGTAGATAAATTGACTTCTATAACATATATACCTAAGGTGGAAGTCTCACTTCCCTTTTTCTTGCTCTCTTTCAGGTATTTGGGGCAGTTCCTCTTCGAATGTCCAGTCTGACCGCAATGGAAGCAAGTGTCCTCCTTAGTAACTCCACCCGTAGGCTTTAAGCCAGAAGTGCTGGGCTTGGACTTATGGAAGCCCTTGCCTTTGCCCTTCTGCTTATCCATGGGTTTCTTGGGCTACTTCTTGCCCTTTCCAGCTTGGACCATCATGATGGCCTTCCTCTTTCCTTTATTAACATTTTGTTCAGTAGTTCTCAATATGCTCAACAATTCTGGCAACGGTTTGTCAAGATCATGCATATTGTAGTTCATGACAAATTGACTATAGCTCTCAGGCAACAATTATAGAACTACGTCAGTGGCAAACTCTTCTCCCAAAGGAAAACCCAACCTTTCAAGATTCTCAATGTACCCAATTAATTGAAGTACATGAGGACTCACAGGGCTTCCCTCTGCCAATTTAGAATTGAAAAGGGTTCTGGAAACCTCGAACCGCTCATGCCTTGCCTGCCCTTGATAGAGCATTTTGAGGTGCACAATCATATCATACGCCTCCATGGTCTCATGTTGCTTCTGAAGCTCAGAGGTCATGGTAGCAAGCATGAGGAAGCCGACGTCTAAGGCATCATCCTGATGCTTTTTATAAGCATATTTCTCAACCTTAGAAGCATTAGCTGTTGGTGGCTTTTCAAGGATTTGTTCTTTAAGAACATACAACTTCTTTTCATGCCTGAGGACAATCCTCAGGTTCCTGTACCAGTCCAGGAAATTCGTTCCGGACAACTCGTCCTTCTCAAGGACAGATCGTAGTGATAGGTTATTTGACGTGTGGTTTGCAGACATGGTTATCTACAACAGAAATATACAAAATATAAGTATCATGCATAAACATATTTAATAAGGTCATTTATTAAATATGTCTCCCACTATTTTACTCAAATCAATGACCCTCACCATTGACTCGGAAAATCCCGTTGGAAGATTTTCTAGTGGGACCAAGATCCATAATTCACTTCATTCTGAGTCAGCTTTGGCTAATCACCCAAAACTTGGCTATTTAAGTAGGAAACTTTTTCCAATTACATCTCATGTAATTCTTGGATCAATTGGATGAATAACTCTTATTCTAATCCATCTTATGGATTAATGCCCAACTCTATGCCTCTAAGACATTTTCAATCCTATTGAAGTTGGCTTAGTTAAGTCAGGCTCAATGGTTGAAAAGTGGATATTACATTTATCCCATCGCGTCTTACTAATATAGACAAAGGTACTCTGCTTTGGCAGACCTACGCTCAATCGATATTAGTCTTGACGAGTGTCATGCATTGGAAGACATATTCAAACATGACTTAATATTTCCTTTTGAGGGATTTATTTATAAATTTGATCTCACCATAAGTTAAACTGTTTAACCTACTATATACTAACATGCGTCTCATACATATATAGCACATAACAAATATGACATGGTTATGGCCCCTAACGCATTGATTCTCCCAAGCCAATGAGAGAATCTGATCTAAAAACCCTAGTAGCGTACAAGGTTCACCAAGCATGATCACCTACCAAGTTGTCTTCTTTTGAAGTCGTCTTCTTGTCTCCATCATAACATTACAATTGGAAGAAACCTCTTTTACATTCAAGGGGAATAAGGTGAGAAAAGAATGTAAATATGGAAATCAAGAGAAACGCACGACACGCAGGCCGTATTTCAAAATAACCAAAGAAAGAAGAAAATGACTAACGCCATAATCATTCACCATCCACAACCAAATACATAATAACAATTTAATAATAAAATATTATAATATTTATTATTATTATTAATATTAATATTAAGTGATTTCAAAAACCACTAAAAAAAAGCATCTGATATCCTCATAACCGATTACCATAATCGATTACTGCTATTCTGACTCCTCAGAAAATGACTACTGTACTATCATAATCGATTACCATAATCGATTATTGCTATTCTGACTTCTCAGAAAATGACTACGGCACTATCATAATTGATTAATGTACCACCATAATCGATTATTGTTCTACCATAATCCATTGCATAATCGAATACATAATCGATTATGTAATCTGTTATACGAACGTTCATGCAAACTCTTTGCATAATCGATTATATAATCGATTACCTGATCGATTACATAATCCATTATTGTGGTTCTGACCAGAATTTGCCTTGCTTCCACAACGATTAGGGCATCAACATTTGATCCTGCATAATCGATTATTGTTCCACCATAATCGATTATGGCGCGTCTGGACATAATGTGCGCATGACAGCAACACTTGCTGTCGTCGTAAATCAAAACAAGGATTTCAGAAAAACGTTTTTCACAAAACACTTTTACGATTTTCAAATATAACATGTTAAAGATCATATCTTTTCAAAACTAAACATCCTATAACATATAAACACACAAGAGAATCATGGTTTCGCAAGCAGCTCTGATACCACTATTGGGAATTTGCGTATTCAAAAAATATAACGCAACAGAAAAATTCCCACCAAAAGATCCATGCGAATGGTCATGACTCATGTTTGTAGTGTTTACCTCTTGTAGCGAAGCTTTACCGCGATCACTGTGAGGGGAAGAACAGTTTTTCTCACTTGATCACGAGCACTACGAACACTGCTCTGAATAGGAAGATATACGCTATCACCAGTACCGCAATGGAGCAGCACCTCTACGTAGTCCACGCGATCAAATCACCATATGAGAAAATGTCGTGCTAGCTGATGGCAAGGGATGGGGGCGCACCTACCAAGGAGGTGGTGTGACAGCCGCTAGGTTATGCGCAGTTGTCATCACTCGCTTAAGTGATATGCATAACCTTATAAGATGTCTCTCACTTTCCCTAACTCTAATGGGCTTGTATGCTACAGGCCCAATCTATAATTAATATTATGAAATCACATTTGATAAATCAATTCATTCTCCGACTATTTGCTCTATATGTGTAACCCTATAGGTTCTCAATAAATTGGAAATAATATTAAATCACATTTAATATTATAAACAATGAATGCCATATAGCAATACATCATTGTTACCCAATTAGTGAGAATATCGATGATACGATATATACCTTACGGTAACCAAAATAACCATGTAGTAAATGTCCCTTCGTCCATATGTCTTAATTGAACACAAGGCATAAATGTGTCATCATTGTTAAGTTCAATTATTTATTTCTCAATTCCCGAGTAGACGTGTAATCACAAATGGGCCCAATATCTCATACTAGCCCAATGTAGCATGGCCATGCACTTTCACGTCTCACTTTATTAAGAGGCCTATGACATTACTCCTGTTATGTAGGAGGGACGAATCCTGTCTACATCACTCACATTCCTCAATATGATTCATGGTAGGCCCAACAACTATCTTTATGATCATCCTGTTACGGATAATGTTTGGTAGCATTAAAGCCTACAACCCCTGATGTAGGAATCGTAGTGACTTCAAGTCAAAGGACTACTTCACTTTGGTTACCATGAGAAGCGCTCATGACACTTACATAATTATTATGCAGTGTTCTCATAGTGGGTCAATCCAGTATAAATATTACTCTAATATTTATACCTATGTGAAGACTTGATATCTCATATCCATGACCTGTGAGATGTGGTCATTAGTCTACCCACATAATAGTCTCGATGTATTATTGTCGTCCTAATTAACAATAATACTTGACTACGGATACTTTAAGAATAGTATTTTAATGTTCAATAGGATCTCACGATCAAGTCATGCACTTGATGTTCTATTGAACTGAAATAACTATTCTAAGGACTTTACTTCATTTAAACAATTAATAGTATAAACTGAAATGCCTCATATATATATAAATACATGTAAATCAAAGTCATGATACAAATGTAAATCTCAAAGAGAACTAATGGCCTTTAGGGCTTACACAAGCACGATCGAGGATAAGAGAGTGAAAGAACTCTGCGGGAAGCAGATTCCCTTAGTCAAGGTCATATAGGATACTGCAACAGGAGATGCTACCTGGGAAAGATAAGTGGATATGCGACAACAGTATCCGAGTCTGTTCTAAACAGTACATTGAATTTCGAGGATGAAATTCTTTTTAAGAGGGGTAGTAATGTAACACCCCATTTTCTTGTTTAAGGTGTGGGACATTAACTTGAGGAGGCCATGGTGCAAATTTGGGACAGTTTGGCCTTGGAACGAGCTCAGAAAGTGCAAAAACGTGGAAGAACGGGTCCCGAACGCGATGAAACGCTAACCGAGCGATTAATTTATTACTTAATTAATTAATGGAGGGTTGGCATATTAAAATTTAGACGGTGACTTGAGTACAATAGTCTTTTAGGAGTAGCCTAAAATAGTTACAGAAAAATATTCTGGCAGTGGGATTACGCGGGAAAATGTCGAAAAAAAACCCGGGCGTGCCGACGGTACAACACGCAATGACAGGTGATGCGACACCAAGGTGCCACATGGACTCCACTAGCCTAACCTAGTGACACATGTAATCCACTAATTATCTAACTATGGGCCACTAAAGGCACCCAATATAACATCATAACATTGGACCACTAAAGGCATCCAATTCCATCGTCAACATTGGACCACTAAAGGCATCCAATTACATCATCGTCAACATTGGACCACTAAAGGCATCCAATTATATCATCGTGCGTTAACCCCTCGAGCACTGATTTAACCAACTCATCGTTCCTCAACGTCTTAATTATTATATAATTAAGTTACTAGGACACCTAATAATTCTACTACCTAAATATAACACTCCTAATGAAATAAAATAACCAAAACTATACTTTACATCTCCATCACCTATTTTATAACTGGACCAGAATAGAGAAGTGGAGAGACTTCACTTTTAAAGCCATTTTTGAACACTTTGGGAGCTTGCATGGTGGCTTTGGAGTGTCCATTTCAAGGTGCTATAGTTGAAGAAAACATTCACCCTTCTAAGCTCTTCCTACTCCACCCATTGGTTTCACCATCCATCACACTCTTCTTTCATCTACACTCTTAGGTATGAACTTATATTTGATTTTCTGGGTTGCTATTGTAGTAAAACTAAAATTTGGTTGAGGATTTGGAATTTTCGCATGTTTAGATGAAGAGAAATGAACTTTTAAAGTTCATGTTGATGAACTCGGATTTCTGGAAAATCCTGTGTAAAACAGTCCCAGTGCTTGATTTTTCCTGAAGTATTGGCTTCAAATATTGACATGGGACCAATTGTATTTTGTTTGTCGATGAGCTGGGTACTTGCAGTTAAAGTTTCAAAATTTTCCAAGATCATTTGACCATTCGTTCACTCTTTTTACTAACTACATTTCTAGAATTTTCTGATAGCTTGATGTCTGTGTGTTCTTAGAGCCATAACCTTTTAATTATAAAAAAAACTCATGTTTAAATAACGGGAATATAACTGAAACATATATATTTGGGGCTTGAATTTAGACATATTATTTGCATGATTTGGTCAAGATTGGCTACCTTAAAATTTTGTTCAAAGTTGTGGTATGGGTGCTGATAGTAATGAATTTCTTGATTGACGTTGGTTTGGTGTGGGTGCTTACACCCTTGTTGATCGTTGTTTCTTTAGACTTAAAGGAGTAGGATCTTGACGAGTTGGAGCTTTCTCGGGATTTGCGTACGTGCACTGCGACCTTCACACGATACAAAGACGCCAGGTGGGGAGAAAGAAACTGTTATTGTCGGGAAGGCAAGCGTAGTGAAGAATGTATGCATGTGTAGGGGATCCTTAAACCCTACTAGAGGTTGAGTCCATGGAAAAGTACCTAAACATTAGGTGTAGGTATCTTTGGGGCTATCACCGCTAAGTTAATACCCTAGGCTAGACGACGTTCTTATTGAGGTTGATGTGATATGCATGCTACTTTGCCTATGTGATTATTTATTTATCTGCTTATATGATGATATGTGTATTAGCATGCTTATTGATATGATGATTTTATTGATGTTGATTGGTTTATGAGAGTACGGTGAGGTTGATGTCTTGTGCGAGTTGATACCGTCGTGGTTCTGATAGTGGAGCTGTGGCTCGTGGATGCAAGGCGTCATGTTGATGTTAATGTGGATGCAATGCATCGTGTGGCTGAGTGCTTAGGTGTGAGGTTCCAATATCAACCTGTGATGGATGTTTGCTGCATATCATAGCATGATGATATTCCACTTGTCCCAATGGGGGATGCCCAAATGGGGGCGAGATGTGTTCCCCCTGTCCCAAAGCGGGATGTCCAATTGGGGACAAGATATGTGATGTGATGTGATATGATGTGATGTGTTCCACCTGTCCCAATGGGGGATGCCCAAATGCGAGCAAGTACCACCTGTCCCGAGGCGGTATGTCCAATTGGGGATGAGATATGTGATGTGATGTGATGATTTCCACCTATCCCAATGGGGGAGAATACCACCTGTTCGAAGGCGGAATGTCCAATTGGGGACGATATGAAATGATGTGAAATGATGATGATGTGATGTATTTGTCCCTACGGGGATGTCCAATTGGAGACATGATGAAATCGGCCGACATGCATATAGGGATTAGTATCCCTCGTAGAGGTTTGATCTGAGAGAATAATCTTTGAGATGGATGTGACGTATGACTCGAGAGATGGCTATTGGAATGTTGCATGTTTTTTGTTGCTGTGTGCTACATGTGTATAGGCTATACTATTGCCTCTCTCCCATGTTTGATGATATGCATGCTTCTTATCTCCCTGTATCTATTTCTGTGTATGTGTTAGCGCTCTTTGTGAGCAAAAGACGATCATCTAGAGAGTGATGGAGCAGAGGTAGCACCCGTGGGCGACGACGTCTTCTCATTGCACTAGCAGGCGAGTGTTCGTGCTATGCGGACAGAGATGGAGTATAGTCATGTCGAGTTCCTCATCTGAGTATGAGCTGTTGCGGGTTTATCGGCGTACTTATGGTGAGGGAAAGGGTAGCTCAGGGCATCTGTGTCACTAATGACAGATCCCGCCAGTGCGTCTATCGTAAGAGTGTGAGGTGATAATCTTTGATGTATTTTGAGCGGGGATGGTGAATGTTGTCAATATGAGAATTTCTTGATCTTTTGATGTACTTTTGTCATCGTCGGTTATTGATGTACTCTGTGTGTATATGTTACTACTGTAGCCCTACTGATGGGGCAACCGATGCATGTATATATCTTTTATGTTTCTTATCTGGGTTACTCTGATGCATGCGTGCTTTAGTGTAGTTTGTTTCCGCTTTTATCTTTTCCGCTTCGCTTCGCCGTGTTAATAAAGCGCGCTAACGTTTATAATATGGTTAAGGTTAGTTAATATCTTAGGTTTTTTAATGGGGCAATGGGTCGTCTCAATAAACTATGAAGGCTCTTGAAGTTTCAGAATATCCAATAAAGATAGCTTTATCCACAATTCATAGGGAGTTCTCATAAGAAATGGTCTCACTAGAATTCTATTTTGTACATAACATGCAGTGTTAATTGCTTCTGCCCAGAAGTACTTAGGAAGGTTATTCTCATTGAGCATTGTCCTTGCCATCTCTTGGAGAGATCTGTTCTTTCTCTCTACAACTCCATTTTGTTGTGGAGTTCTTGGAGCGGAGAAGTTGTGAGAATTTCCATTCTCATCACAGAACATTTTAAATAGCTCATTATCAAATTCTCCTCCATGATCACTTCTGATGGCAGAAATATAGAAACCTTGCTCGTTTTGTACTCTTTTACAGAAATTGAGAACATTCTGAAAGACTCATCCTTGTGGGTTAGGAAGATTACCCATGTAAATCGAGATTAGTCATCAACTATGACAAAACCATATTTCTTTCCACCTAGGCTAGCAACATTTACTGGTTCAAATAGATCCATATGTAACATTTGCAAGGGTCTAGAGGAAGATACTAGATTTTTTTATTTGAAACTAGATTTTACTTGTTTATCCTTTTGACATGCATTACACAAGATATCCTTCTTAAAAGAGATATCAGGTAATCCTCTTATGAGGTTGTGCTTCTTTAGATTTGAAATAATTTTCATACTCACATGTCCTAGTTTCTTATGCCATAGCCATCTTTCATCTTCCTTGGACACAAAGCATTTTACATTTTGATCTGAGAGGTCAGCAAGTTCAATCTTATAAAGATTTTGTTGCCTTTGAGCAAAAAAGAGACATTTGCCATTTCTGTCTTTGACTATACAGACATCTTTGGTAAATAAGACAATAAATCTACTACCACATAACTGACTTAGGCTAAGTAAATTATGTCTTTATCCTTCAACCAATAAAAAATTAGATATAGAGGGTAGAGGAGGTTTTCCACCAATTTTATCTACTCCGACCACTCTTCCTTTCTGGTTACCTCCAAAGGTAACATGTCTGTTGTCTTTATGTTGGCGGTCTTGGAACATTGACCTTTCTCCTGTCATGTGTCGTAAGCAGCCACTGTCCAGGTACCATGACAGGTGTTTTCTTTGTCCTATTAAGGATATCTGCAATAGGAATGATTACTACTTTAGGTACCCATATCTTTCTGGGTAATTTCTTGTTAGATTTACTCGTCTGAGGATGTTTCTTGGAATGAAAACATTTGGACGTGATATGTCCAGCTTTTCCACAGAAGTTGCAGACAGGTTTATAATTAAAGAATGGTTTAACATTATGATATGAAGGTGTGGATTTTTGAATTGAGACTTTAACATTCGTCTTATGATGCGTCTGTTCATCGACTCTTATCCTTGACTTGTTTAGGGAGTGTCTTTGACAACCGAGAAGCTTTGTCAAATTTTCTCTACCATTAACAAACTTGGAAATATCCAAAGTGAGTTCGTCTACTTTCTGTCGAAGCTTTAACACTTCTTCAGACTGTAGTATCTCAGTCGAAATCTTAGCCAATATTTCACACTCTTGACTTTTATGTTCACACTCTTTTAGGAGCTTAACATATTGTCTTTTTAGTGCTTTAAAGGCTTTGGTTAAGCTAGTGGATTCTTCTACTAATTCATCATAAGCATCTTGCAAGTCATCAAGTTCAGTTGTTAACTCAGTATTTGATTCTGAGTTTGTGTCTGCCATCAAGCAAAGATTTGTTTTTTCTCCTGCTTCAGCATCATTGTCAATTGAGCTTCCATCTAGATCTTCTCATGTGGCCATCATTCCTTTATTCTTCTTGAAGAACTTCTTTTGAGGCTAACCCTTCAGTTGTGGACAGTTAGTCTTCATGTGGCCTAGTTTCTTACATTCATAGCATACAATGAAATTGTTTTCAGAAGATCCACTTTCATTGTAATTTTTATCCTTGTGGAAGCATCTGAATGGTCTCTCCCTTCTGAAGCTCTTCTTTTTCCATAGCTTCATCATCTTTCTGGTGGCGAGAGATATTTCTTAATCCACAAAATCTTCGTCTGAGTTATCTGAGTCGTCAGATGGTTCGTCAGCTTTCAGAGCTTTAGATGTTTCTTTGCTGACATTTTTCTCAACATTTAGAGCAATGGACTTTCCCTTTTTGATGGTATTGTCTTGATTTAGGTCTTGCTCCTGAACCTGTAGAGTTCCAACCAATTCATCCATAGTTAGGATGGATAGATCTTTGCCTTGTGTAATGGCTGTCACAAGAGGTCTCCAAAGTTTTGGACGACTCCTAAGAATTTTAGTCACATTCTCATTGACTGAGTAAATCACTACAAAAAAAATGGCAAAATCGTGACCGTAGTATTCGGTCGCTATACATCAAAATTCGGTCGCTAATTAAATTAGCGACCGAATTCGCGACTGAATAGTAATCGTGGCGAAAGGCATGGTCACTAAAGCCTCCGCGACCGAATTTTAATTCGGCCGCTATTAGTGACCAAATTATCAGTCGCAAGTCTTAATATTTCGGTCGCTATGGTTTTGGTCGCATTATATCAGATAACCAAAATTATTGACTTAATATTTGGTCGCTAATCTACGACTACTTATATTAACAACAACCGATATTTCGGTCGCTAAATTGGGAGTGGATTTTTTTAAAAGGTGGCAGCCGATTTACCGGTGGCTAATTCGGTCGCTGTAATTTTCCTTTTTTTTTTTACTATTTTAAAAAAATTTTAATAAATTCTTTTTAGTTCATTATTATGATAATACATAAGAATCAATTGGATTCTTTTCAAATTATTGTCATTGATTAGAATTAAAAAAACATTTAAAATATTAAATATATTAAATAATGCTATAAGTGTATTAAACAAAACTTCAATATAGGGAAGGGGGCGAGAAGTCATCTATAAAGTCAAACCTAATGTAAAAAAAAATCGTCCATGATTTAAATAAAATAAAAATGTACCAAACTAAAATGTATCAAAAATCAAAATGGAGGCGGAGGCGGAAAGTCGTCCTCGTCATCATCGGCGGCAACGTCCTCTGGAGAAGGAGAAGGCACAACTGGATGAGGGGGTGGCACAACAGGAGGTTGGATCCTCGTATGCTCCATCACCATCCGTAGATGCTGACCCTGCTCCACTGTCATCTGTGTCAGCTGAGCAATCTGCTTCGCCATCAATCGTTCTCTCTCAGTCTTCTCCTTGAGCTCAGCGTTAAGCTATGTAATGGTGTCCTGCATCTGCTCGAACTGCTCTGAAGGGACGGTATCTGTGCAAGACGAAGTAGGCGTGCCAGATGATGAGGCAATAAACTCGTCGCCCAAGTGGCCGAGGCCATACATGTGCCCTTTCTTGTTCCTACCTCCGACGACCTCCAAATATAGGGCATTGTCGTCGACGGAGATCGGAGATCGAGGGCCCTCACCAGATAAAAACTCATCTTGTGAGGCATGTGATATGACCTCATCCCGCCTATGATTATATGTGTCCTGCAAAGTATAGTAGAAGATCATTAGTTACAATTATAATATTAACAAGTAACAATAAATCACAAGTTTTAATTAAGTTTGTTTTTTACATACTGCATAATTACGAGCCTTATCATTGATCCATTCCCCCGACTTTAACTTTTTGGTCTTTTCCACCAACTCCATAGCGGTCGGGGGTCGCTGTAACTCCACAGCTTGCATATATTTAGATATTTTTTAAATTCATAATATGTGCAATAAATAGAAACTAAGTATTGCCCTAAAATATCATTTAAACTTACCAACTCATCGAAGTGGGCGGCGGCCGATTTAGAGCCGCCGGTGTAGGCAGATGCCCCTCCATCAACAGCTCGATTACGTCGGGCGGTGGCGCTCTTCTCCTTGAACTTCGGAGTGGCCCAATGTTGTTCCAGGCCCTCCCTGATCACCGGATTCATCCAGTTACCCTTATCCTGACCGGTTCTGAGCTTATTAATTGTGTTTTTCATAGCTAAAAAACCTTTATGCTCAAAACATGTCCCGATGGTGTTCTCAATATGTGGACCCCACCTATACGATTTCTGCAAGAAACACTTATTAGTCAAGCTTAAGAATAAAGCATTAAACCTAAAGTAAATATAATTAAATATTTTAATAAATTATTACCTTAAACTCTCGAAAGAACATGTCCCTAATGTCCTGAGGGATGGCCTTCCAATTAGGCCATGCAAAATCAAATTTTTGTTTGAGGATCTTGGAAATGGTATCGGAAGGGCCCTTCGCAGGTATAAAGCTGCAGGAAAATTAATTAAACAATGTTTTAAATATGACCTTAAATTAAATTTATATATAATAAAATTAAATTAACTTACTCATTCTTGCCCCTAGGGACAAGAAGCGTCCTCCGGCCAGTCAAATCCTGGCTCTCATGTGGCGCCATTGATGATGACGGTCCAATCGACGTCCTAACATCCGAGGCTGGTGTAGTTGGTGTCGATCCATCACCCATGGGCCCAACTGCAGATGTACTGCCGAGAGTGACTCTGTCAGAAGCCGACGGGTCGATGGTGGGAGAAATTGTCCCAGAACGACCTCTGCCACGACCTCTACCACGACCTCTGACAGGGACTCTGCCACCACGCTGGCCTTTGCCTCTGGACGAATCTGCTATCTGTTTGAAAATAGGATATGTAACATCATAATACTAACTAATTGATTAACTATAATAAAAACGAATAAACATAACAAATGAATAATACATAAGTTACCAAAATTGTATTTGCATCACTGAAATCACTCTCACTCTCATTCTGACTTGATTGAAATGTGTCTTCGCTAGATTCTTCCAAGTCAGACTGGTTCATTAACTTTCTATCAACTTCTTCCCCACCGCCAGCAACGTCCGTGAGAGAATTATCAATGATATCTGGCGTAATATCTAGTGATACATGGGGCCCTACAAACTCATCATCTTGGTAAGGAGCATCTTTCTCATGTTGATTGATTATGTTATCAGTAATTGTACTGCGAGCCTTTATCTTGATGACACCCAACCTGCCTTGATGTCCCTCGGGATATGGCACGTAATAAACCTGCTCTACTTGTTGTGCAAATATGAATGGGTCGTACACTTTATTATATCTACGAGATTGCTTAACTTCAACAATGCCATATTTTTTTATCTATTTTTGACCCTACGTTAAGAGTACTATCAAACCAATCACACTTGAAGAGAACTAACTTCATCATGGGGAAACCAGTGTACTCAATTTCAATAATGTCAATTAGAATCCCATAAATCATACTAATAGAAGAAAAAGTTGTGTATTATTGGATCTAGAACCTACAAATTTTAACAATTGAGCGTGTAAATCATACTAATAGGAGAAAAAAGTTGTGTAATAACTCAAGACACTCGAACTTACATATTGTTTGAACACACAGGAAAGTGAGAAGTAATTTCCCGATCAATCTGAGCTTCCGAAATGTCATGTTGGATCTCCCTTAGAAAATTGGCATACATACTACACATGGAGGTTCAAAACTAGGCGATTAATGAAACTAAATGACAACATAATTAATAAAACACAATGTACACACTTACTCTAAATATGGCGACACCTCTTCACAATTTTGAAGAACGTATAAATGAGCAGCATTAATGTCACGTTGGTCCAAGAAATATCCTTTGGATTTGCCACTAAATTTGCCTGGATAATTGAATATTGATATAGGAGGACTAGACGAACAACCTTCACCTGAATCAACATTACGTGGCATTCTAGTCCTTCTCGTGTCAATTTCATCCGGATAGTAATAAGAGGCAAAGGTAGATGTCTCCTCCACTAAGTAGGCTTCACAAATGGAACCTTCTACTCGGGCCTTGTTCTTGACTTTGTGTTTCAAGTAGTGCAAAAACCTAATTAAAAGGTATAAATACAATTAAAACATATAAAAAGAGGACGACATGGACTTACAATTATAATAAAAATATTTGAGGTTGTATACCTCTCAAAGGGATACATCCAGCGATATTGGACAGGACCGCCAACTCTTGCTTCGTAAGGCAAGTGAATTGGAAGATGTTCCATTGAATCGAAGAAGCTTGGGGGAAAGATTTGTTCCAACTTACATAACAATACAGGTATATTCTCTTCCATAACCCTTAATTGTTCCACATATAGTGTTGTCGAAGTCAGCTCCCTAAAAAAATGGCTAAGCTCAACAAGTGGGTTCCAAATTGGTTTCGGTAACGAGTCAACGTGTAATGCCCCGATTTTCACGTTTTATAATTCTTCAGTATTTATATTTTATTGGAGGGTCTCAAGGGTGAAATAAAATATTATGAGAACATAGGCATGCCCTACACAACCATAGGAAGCCATGGTTAAGTTTCGGGAGAAAGCTCAAACGGAGCCCGATCTGCGTCTTTCACAGATAGTAGTGTTTCTCTACTATCAAGACCTAATTTGGACTCGTGAATGAGACAATAAGTCCCATGATTTAATTCTCTATGTTTTGGTTAAATTTCAAAAATAAAAAATAAAAAAAAAAAATCATTTCATGACCTTCGTTCGAGCGAAATTCTCAATCGGGTGACGAACGGAGCTGCATATGGATTTACTGAGACTCGCCAACAGATAACCTTGATACCACATCATGCCAAATCACTTGGGAGAGCATGCCAAAGTCGACATGATGTTCGGAAATATCTGGACGCGAAATGACCAAAATACCCCTAACCTAAGGCTTTTTCACTTTTACCATTTTACCCTTGAAGCAAATGACCATTTTACCCTTAAGTGAGTTTTTAAAAGGCTGAACTCAGCCCCATTTCAGCCCCTCACTCACGTACATCCAGCCCCAAAATAGCTCAAGAACACTTCACCTTCAACTTAGAGAAAAACTCCATTGTTGCTCTTGAAAATCCTTGAAAACCTTGTTAGAAAGCCTTGATCCTTTGATCAATCTTCATCCATTCTTGGGTAAGATCACTTCTATGATCTCCTAGCTTCTTGAATCTCTCTCAATCTCAAGATCAAAATCCATTTTCATGAAAAATCCATTCTTAGATCCAAAACTTTGAAAATCCATATGAAATTGTAGAAAAATCATTTTAATGTGAAATCAATTTCTTTGAACTCACTTCATCATTCCCTACCTAAACCCATGAGCTCATGATTCAATATTCATCATAGCTCTTAGTCCCCAATATGGCCGAACCCTAAATAGTGATGATGAATAGTGTTTTGTTCAAATTTTTTATTTCTAACACTTGATTCCATCCTTGGCTTTCCTATTGTCCTTGAATCCAAGTGATGGAAAACCAAATCAATTTCTAACCCTTTTTCCGCATAGTGGCCGAAAACTCTTTGAGTAGAAATAGTTGAGATTTGTTTTGTTTGTTGTTTAATGTTAGATTTTTGTGTGGTTTGTAGTTGGTGACGAGTATCACGAGGTTCACAAACTGATCAACCGACTTTTATCCGGATATCTGCTCATCAACAGGTATGGGGGTAAACCTCATCACACCAAAGTTGGTGGTGGTGAAGATGGTTGTTTAAGTTTATGTGTGGGTGAAACCCTTTGGTTTGGGTTCACCTTTAGTTGTTAAGTTCTCTTGAAGAGCAAAGTGTAATAATGGTAGTTTATGCTTTATTATGCTTAGTGTGCTTTAGTGTGCTCTAGTATATGTTTATGATGATGTGATTGGATGAAAATCATTTTTTCATCTATGATGAAAAACCTACTTTGATCTCTAGATCAAATATGGACTTTTATGCTTGATTATGATGTAATGATGTGTGATTGTTGTTTGTCATAATTGTGTGAGCATTTTGAGCTATAATTTGCTTAATTGAGGAAGCAAAGTCTCCACTTTTCATTGGAGTAGGCTTGTGGCCTTAGTAAGAAGAAACATAAGAACATGTGTTGTTATTGATATATCAAGGTTTTGAAGTAAGAAAAGTATTTTCATAACCTATGTTTTCAAAGAAAAACAAAAAGTAGTTTTGATCCAAAGATCAAATGAAGTCTCAACCTTTAAAGTGTGTCACCAAGTGAAAAATGTCTTTAACTTTAGCCATAGGTCATTTAATTAAATTAAGTGTTTCAAAAAGAGGATTAATGAAGAAGTTAAGGAAAAGTGGAAACAGGGTATTTGCCTGGCTAACACTGTCTTGCCACGCGAGACAGAGGGAAAACAAGGCATTCGCCTGGCTAACCTTGTCTCGCCACGCGAGATAGAGGGCTAGCCCAAGAAGCAAAGATATGACTTCTTGGCCTCGCGTCGCGATACCATTCTCGGCTCGCGAACCAGAAGGGTTGTCTAAGCAGTAAAGATATAGCTTCTCTGCCTCGTGTCGCGCTGCCATTCTCGCATCGCGAAGCAGAAAGACTGTCTAAGAAGTGAAAATAGCCTCTCAGCCTCGCATCGCGAAACCTATATTCGCCCCACGAGAAAAGGTGTTGTTTATAAAGAGAGTTTTCCAACTAAAATTGTAAAGTTTTACCCATAAAAACCTAAGTTAAGTAATTAACTTAGAGTTGAAGATACAGAATAATTAAGTATAGTATGTGGTGGAATAAGACCACATATTATACCATTGATGACTTAGTACATCAATGACTTCATAAGACTTAAGTGAATCAACACTTATTTCCTTACTTGAAAATTAAGGAGTAATATCTTAGAAAGGGTTAAAGACTTATCTAAGAGGATTCTCAATCCTTATTCATAATGCTTAGGACTTGAGACATAATTCATAAGACATAAACACAAACACGAAACGTTTTGGGTTTTGAAACAGTAGTTCGATGACGGACCAGTGATTCGGATCCCAATCAATCGTTCACTTGTTTCAGTCTTGTGATGACTCGATCCCGGAAGGATCACGAGAATTATCCGGTGGATAAAGGTTTTGTTTTTCAAAGACACGTATAGTTCCTAAGGAAGAGAATCTTTGTTGACCTTGAGGTTTATCCAATGGATAGACATTGCTTTTTCGCATCTGCTTTGTGTAAGCATTGGCATTAAACGGAACATGTCCTCCCATTCACCCTCTCCTATGTTTTGTTAGCTCCATGGAGTAGGGGTCAGAGTAGTACCCAGTGGCATTGGCATTAAGTCATGTACATTACACTGCATTGCATGGCTGTGGATGTTTAAATTTACTGTTATACACCGTTGTTCTGTTTTTAAGAATGCCTTATATTATGCTGTTAAATGTTTAACATGATTTATACTGAGGATTCTAGTAAGCATGTTGGGTACGCTGTTACCTGATGAGTCATCCCGTTTTTACTACTTCTGTTTTGTTGTGTTGATGAACGGGAATCTCACCCATATCTGTATATTTTCTGCTGGTACTTGCTGTTGCTGCTTGAACAGATGGACGCGATGACGGTTCGGTTAAGCAGTTCCTTTGAGTCCAGAGGTGGACTCCTTTTGCTGTTTTATTTTGTCTGGGCCAGACTATGTCGGTATCTATAGTACCTTTTGGGAGCTACGACTCCTAGTACTTATTTTATTCTTATGTCAGTTATACATTAGACCTATGTCTATTATACAGTATTATTTCTGTTTTCTGTTTCTGTATTTCTAATACAGTATGTTCTAGAAATGCATGGTGAACCTAAGTTCATTTATTAGTATTATTTACCTTTACTAATCCCATTACATCTTTGTGAAAAGAAAAAAAAACCGTATTTTCCGCATTAATAAATATTTTCGGCCTTATAAACGTTCGGGAATGTGACACTCGGGAAAGGGTGTTGCAGAACGCAATTGGAATCAACCGTTGCATGAATACGACAATCATGGCTCTTCATTCCATGTAACTTTGCCTCCCTAATGTCGACACATCTACCCAAATTGGAAGCATACCCATCAGGCAACTTGAGTTATTTAACCCACTTATAGACAGCTACTCTTTGGGGTTTGCTTAGTGTATAACTTGCCTTCAGTTTCATAAGTCTGCCACCACCATGGTCTTTCAACTCAAGCTCCTTCCGATTACATATTTCAGCTAAATCTAATTGGGCTTTATTTGTATCCTTTTTCCTCCCCTTGATGTCCATAATAGTGTCAAAACACATTCATCTCAGTATGCATGACATCGATATTGTGACGGAGAAGGTGCGTTCTCCAATATGGCAACCTCCAAAATATACTTTGTTTGGTCCAATTATGCTTAACACCATAACCGAGAATATGTTCTCCTTGCAATTCATGAATGAGCGGTAAGGACTCTACTTTCTGGCATACATTGGGACCAGACAAATGCAGTGGAGGAGGTGTAGTCTCCGCGACACGTTTCTTGAATGCTTTTTTATTCTTCCTATAAGGATGATCTAGTGGAAGGAATTGGCGGTGACAATCAAAATATGAGGTCTTTCGACTATTTTTAAGTGTGAATGCCTTCGATCGCTCCATACATATTGGGCAACCTAGCTTCCCTGCTGTCATCCAACCCGACATCATCCCATAGGCTGGGAAGTCATTGATTGTCCACATCAAAGCTGCCTTCATCATGAAATTTTGCCTCAACAATACATCATAAGTTAACACGCCATCATGCCACAATGTTGTCAACTCATCTATGAGCGGCTGCAAGTACACAGCAATCTTCCCTTTTGGATTAGACGGACCCGGTATTATGACTGTTAGGAACATAAACTCCCGCTTCATGCACATCCCAGGGGGAAGATTGTACGAAGTTAGGATAACCGGCCAACAAGAATAAGGTTTTCCAGATTGATCAAAAGGATTAAATCCATCCATACATAACCCCAATCGGACGTTCCGAGGGTCCTTTGAAAACGTTAGATGCACTCTATCAAAATGCTTCCAAGCTTCTCCATCCGATGGATGACAGAAGACATCTTGCTCCCTCTGATTCTCACTGTGCCACCTCATGTGAGATGCAGTGGCAATTGAAGAGTGCTATATTTTAAGTCTTGGGACGAGCGGAAAGTACCACATTTTTTTACTAGAAGTCTTCTTCTCAACGCCCCTTCTAGTGGTTGTCTTGTACCGATCCGCTCCACAAAAGTTGCATTGTGTTATGCTATCCGCCGAATTATCCTTGTAGTAAAACATACATCCATTCAAGCAACAATCAATTTTCAAACAACCAAGGCCCAAATTCTCCACAGACTTTTTAGCCTGATAAAAATTGATAGGAAACCAATTGTCCTCTGGCATCATCTCGCCCATAAGTTAGGCGATTCAATTAAAACAACCTTCTGGCATATTATAATCAGATTTGATGCTCAAAGCTGCCAAAGAAGCCGACAATTCTAAGTGCTTCCGACATCCTTCCCACAATGGAGCTTTTGCAGCACCCAGGATGTCAAAGAATCTCTGAGTTTCAACATTCGGATCCTCCTCTATGTATTGGGAGCCCGTTCCCTCATCTTGTTCTATTGCATGACTAACTGAGGGTCCAACATGATCCATAATCATGTGCTCGTAAGGATTCAATTCTTCTCTCTGCTCACCACTTCCATGGTATGAACCTTCGAAAACCGCAGATGTAAAATCTGGCAAGGACTCACCATGGTTGCTCCACCAATAGTAATCAGCCATGAACGTATTTGAAAGCTTTACACTTGCATCTGGAGCAAGGACACCTCAACTTATCATCGCCCCGCCTTATAAATCTGTCCTGACTAATAACAAACTCTATAAACTCACCCACTCCAACTCTGAACTCTTCCATAAGACGTTTATTATGATCCAACCTACGATACATCCACATCCGATTCTCCAGAATCTCCATTGCTGCCATATACATAGAGCAACCTACCACAGCACGTATTATGGGTTATTCCAAGATCTCCATCAATCTCCTTCCTTATGACAAGGTATGAACCTATCCCGTTCGAGAAAAAACCTTTACCACACTCGGTTAATACTAGTTATTCCCTTATTCAAATGCCTTATACTTAATGAAATTTCGACAGCATTTCCCTTCGATCTCCAAGTACACGACTTGAACGGGCTCAGATCTACCACGATCAAGTATGTACTGGGGGAGAACAAAAAGAGAAGCATCAAACCAAAATTTCATCAAGTATATAAGGCATTTAAACGTGGAAATGACTATTATACGAGTGTGAAAAAGGTTTTACCCCAAACTGTCCCATTTGGACAATTCAAGATTCAATAAAATGAGCATTCGTACCTTAAGAAGGTAAGCATACTCATTAATATTGGAACTCAAACGGGAAACTAAGGCTTTTGTAAATAATTAACTCTAAGAAAGTAGAATCATTATCTTATATATTAGGGGTACTATAGAAACTTGAATAAAATTTTCAAGCAAAAAAATTGAATCACACATCCTATTGTGTTCGGCTCTCCATTAACAAGCAACACATAATTGGAAAATACATGCATAAATTCTAAATTATCAGCACACAACTAGCATCCTGCCTTTCGGAAAGGATCACATCCTATTGAGCTCAGCTCTCCACTAACAAGCAACACATAATTTGCACAAGCATGCATAATTTCTTAATTATCAGCACACAACCAGCACCCTGCCTTTCGGAAAGGATCACATCCTATTGAGCTCAGCTTTCAACTAACACACAACACATAATTGCTAATCACATGCATAATTTCTAAATTATCAGCACACAACCAGCATCCTACCTTTCGGAAAGGATCGCATCCCATTGAGCTCAGCTCTCCACTAACAAACAACACATAATTTGCACACACATGCATAATTTCTAAATTTTCAGCACACAAACAGCATCCTGCCTTTCAGAAAGGATCACATCCTATTGAGCTCTGCTCTCCACTAACAAACAATACATAATTGCCAATCACATGCATAATTTCTAAATTATCAGCACACAACCAGCATCCTGCCTTTCGGAAAGGATCACATCCTATTGAGCTCAGCTCTCCATTACAAACAACACATAATTTGCACAAACATGCATAATTTCTAAATTACCAGCACACAACCGGCATCCTACCTTTCGGAAAGGATCACATCCTATTGAGGTCAGCTCTCCACTAACAAACAACACATAATTGCTAATCACATGCATAATTTCTAAATTATTAGCACACAAACAGCATCCTGCCTTTCAGACACGATCACATCCTATTGAGCTCCGCTCTCCACTAACAAACAACACAAAACTTCACATAAAACATTACATATACCACATAAATCAAGGCATAAAAAGAGAGAGTATCTAACTTACTTTGATTCCAAGCAAAGAATGATAAAGGGTGCAAAGCTCGAGGAGTGCTGGAAGAAAAAAGAAATATCACAGTCAAATTTCATTAAGTTCAACAATTCTCAAACTATAAGCATCAAACAATCAAGAGATTTTTCCATGCTGTAAATACTATTTGCTTCATGAAACAATTAATTTGCAGCCATAACAATTAGCAAAAAATAGCAATTGAATGCAATTGTAACTATGAAAAGCTACAATAGAAGTTATCCACTGCTTGTTTCTTTTCTTCATTAGCATAATAGAAGTTATCCATCCAAAACAATAAAATGAAAGTTCAGCTCTATTCAGACCTATTCAATGAAAATGTGGAAGTGCCGATGGCGTAAGGATGAAGTGCGGGAGATTAAACTGAATTCATGAACAAGAAAAAAAACAGCTGTGGTATTTTGGTCATAATCTAATTAATTAAGTATATGGTTTCTGTAACACCCCAATTTTCGTTTATATGTGTATCAATGTGTTTATATATGTTTTCATATGATGATCTATGTCCTTAGTTCCATATTGGGTGTTTAAGTGTATGTTTTGGGTAGTTTAATCTGTAGAAAGGGTCAGGAAACCTGTTTTTACGATTTTGGACGTATCTTGAGTTCTAGATGTCCGATTGAGGCAATCTTGGATGCGTTGTAAAGCTTAGAGAATTGTCTACAAGTTAGAACAGCCATAATCGATTATGAATGTCAGAACAACCATAATCGATTATTGGTTACCCATAATCTATTTTGGGTATTCGAGAATGCTGATTATCGAGTCAGAACAGTCATAATCAATTATCATAATCGATTATTACTGCGTTTTTCTGCAGAAACAATTTTTGGACCCTTAATTCGGCCCGTTTCGTCTTAAATCCTTTTTAAACCCTTTGAGTATGAAATAAACCCTAGTTTAGCAGCCTCTAAACCTCTGAAAATCTCCTTTCTCAATCTCTTAGGTTCTATCTTAATCCCTTTGAGATTCATCAAGAACGTAAACTGTTTTACCCGTTTTCGTTGGAAAATAACCGCAGCTGATACGAAACCTTTGTGCAGCAATTCTTCCTTATTCTTGTTGACCTTAATAGTTTAGGGTTGAGCAAGTGTATTGTACCAAGGACAAGGCAACTCTTCCTCTCCTTTGTTTTAGTTTGAGTGTTCTAGTTTGTGATCAAGGTAAGATAACCAACCCTAAAGTTCATCCTTTTTCCTTTAATTTCTATTGGATTAGGAATTGAATCTATTCCTTGCGTTATGTTGTATGGTGATCAAGCGCTTGAGCCCTGAGACGGAACCAAGAACGAATCTCGCACTCTCTTCTTCCTCGGATTTCGTTTCGTCATACCAGGTATACGGGGAAAGATGATCATACCATATGGGAATGTGACAATGGGATTGAGATGATTGGGGATTCCCATGATCCCCTTGTGCCTTGAGTGATTTGTTGATACCATTATTGGAGCAATGGCTTAGATGATTGTGTGCTATGAATATAGTATTGAATCAATTATATGATTGTGATATCATGAAGACGTGTATGTATTGCTATAATGATGTTATAAATAGTATGTGTTACTATAAGTGGTATAGTGTTGTTAATGTTATTATGATAATGTGTTGATCATGAACTATAAGTGGTATAATATGTGAATATTGAGTTATAGTTAAGGACGAATGTATGTGAACTATGATTGTGACTATATTGAAATGTGATGTATTGTTTATGTGTGAGACTCAGCTCTAAGGAGCCTGTGATGGGTGCTCATTTGTGGATGTTATGTGTGAGACCCAGCTCTAAGGAGCCCGTGATGGATACTCATTTGTGATTGCTTGTGTGACGCCCAGCTTTGCAAAGCCTGAGATGGGACTCAGCTCTGAATGGCCCATTTATGGACCCAGCCATGGAATGGCCCGAGATGGGATCCACCCGCTAAGAGCCCGTGGATGAGACCTAGCCGCTAGAGAGCCTGTTTGTGGGTACTCAAATATGTGTGTTGTATGAGTCCGGGGGGACATTGTTGCTTATGATTGTAACGCGACATGTTTACAAAATATAATGAAATGATATGTTAAATATTATGAAATGATTTGACTTGAATTACGAAGATGATTATGTCATATTTGTGGTTGTGTAGTATTTACATGTTTATGTATGTATACGTATATATGTATATTTGAGTGGATGCACTTGCCTTAATTTCCATTTTACTTCCATCACATATGTATATGAGTATGTCTTCTCACCCTTTTGTATTTGTGTCTCTTCTTGTATAATGTACGATTTGTACAGATGATTCTCAAGTGATTGAGGAGTAACGCATTGGAGCTTACGTGGAGTCATGGATGCTCTATTAGGAGTTGTTTTCATTTTGATGTTGTTCTTTAGGCTTTGGATTATGTTATTTATTTCTTTATGGGTTTTTGTTTAGCTCTGATCCATGTGACATCGGGCTAGGGGATTATCTTATTTAAACTATTTATTATTTATGCTAAACTTGTAAACGTTTTATGACAATATATTTAATTTAATTGGATTTGAAGTTGAGTTTATGAATGGTGATACTCTTAACTATTGCGAAAATGTTTATTAATGATAGAACTCGTATCTTTATTCCGCAAAGAATCTTTTTGCAAATCAATATTTATATAATAAATCTATGTTGGGGTTAAGGGTGTCACAGTTTCTATTTATGAAGAAGGAACAAGTAAAAATAAAAGAAAAAAAAACTAACAATACAATAGTTGGTGCCATTTTTACCTTAGGTGGAACTAGGGGTAACAGAAACCGGTAACAAGTATTCAAAAGAAGTGATATTGTTAGATAAACCACCCACCCTCTACCCTTTCGAGACAGCTAAAACCTATGTGTTGGTAGCTACAACCAATCTGCCTCACTCACTATTACTTACTTATATTTTGGATTCTATTTATGCTTACTTTCCTTTCTTTAAATCACTAACTTGGATTCTTGATTGGTCTTGATTTTTTTGTGCCTTTCTGATCTGTAAGAAATCTGATTGATGAAAATGAATCCATAAATTAATACACGCCTCTTGGAAATTCCCCCGAGCCTTACTATACAGATTTTACTCAAGCTTGAGTCAGTTTGGTAGGGAGTAAAAAAGTTCAGCTCTTCATTACCTTTTCTACAAAGCAATACCCTAACCCTATATATGAATCTCAACCTAATTCAGTCCTCAAAATAATTTTCAAAATAAAGTCATAACTTCTAAACCCTAGAAAGAAATTAAACATGAGGTCAGTGTTGTACCACAATTGTCGCTCGGAATCCACCTTAGACCTGCAGTGCATGGAGTCTCGTGAGCGTTTATGCAACTGAGAAGAGAAGAGATGAGAAGGGAAAAAAGGAAGAGAAGAGAGGAAGAGGAGAGAAGGAAGAGAAGAGAGGAACTTACCGGAGGAAAGGACGGTGGCCGTAGTGCGTTTCTACAACTAAGAAGAGAATAGAGGAAGAGAAAGAGGAGAGAAGAGAAGGAAGAGAATAGAGGAACTTACCGGAGGAAGGGGAGAGAAGGACGATGGTCGGACGATGGTACGGTGGCAGAGAGGGACGGAAGAACGAAGGAGAGGCAGAGAGGGACGTAGGAGATGCAGAAGTGAGGAAGGAAAAGGAATTTCACGCGATTTAAGGATTTAAATCTAGCGACCGATTAAATTCAGTCGCTAGTTGGTCGCTAAAAACCATCCACTAGGATTGCATTTAGCGCGTCTTAGCGACCGAAATAAATATCGGTCGCTAACATCTCCACTGATAATTTTCGATCGCTATTCGGTCGCAAATCTGTCTCTTTTAGAAATTCATTTAGCACATCTTAGCGACCGATTTTAAAATCGGTCGCTAATTAAGGTCAACAGTTTTGACTCTAAAAATATTTACTTTAGTGATCGAGTTGGCGACTGATTTATTTGCGACCGTGTAGTTCGGTCGCAAATTTGGTCACCAAATGTATACCTTATGTGAACCGTAAAAGTCATGTTACCGGTCACGAAATCGGTCGCACTTGGCGACGGATATCTTCAGTCGCAAATTTTCAGTCGCTATTTGACCTTTTTTTGTAGTGAATCTTTCCAAGAGACTTGAGATTATTGGTGATAGTTTGGAATCTACCAATCATCTGAAGAATAGATTCTCCTTCATCAATGGAAAAAGTTCGTATTCCCTGACTAGGATACTTATTTTTGTTTCTTTCACCTTGCTGGTTCCCTCATGGAGATTAGCTAAGGTGTCCCAAATTTGCTTTGCTGAGTCATAGGCATGAACTTTTTCAAACTCACTTTGACTTAGAGCACACATAAGAGAGTAACGAGCTTTGTGGTTTAAGTCCCACTTAGTTCGTTCAGCATCAGTCCTATCATCTTCTGGTTTGGATTGACCATTATCAGAGAGTGGAATGTAAGGACCATTTTGTATAACGGACCAACATCTGGAGTTAGTATTCATGATGAACCAATGGAATCTTTCCTTCCAGTAAAGATAGTTTGTTCGATTAATGAATGGAGGTCCGGTCATGCAAGTTCCTTCAGCTATGGGTGCATCTCCCATATATCCAGCAGCTTGTCCGACCATGATGTTTCTGTTCGTCCAGAAGCGTTTTCCTCAACACTTGTTAAGGTGCTCAACCAAGAGGCTGAGCTCTGATACCAACTGAAATAAACTCAATAAACACAAGAAGGGTGGGTTGAATGGTGTTTACTTAAAACTTTTTCGATAAACAGAAAATTTTTCAAAACGTTTAAACGTAAGACGTTGTTAGAAAGAAGTATGTGTCTAAAGAAGTGAAAACGAAGTATGATAAAACAAAGAAGTTTGTTTTTCAATATCAAAACACTTTCACCCCATGTTAGATATAATCAGTTATCTCAACAATAATAATAAAGAGTTGAAGGAGAGAAAGAATCACACTCAGCAATTTTATAATGGTTCACTGCAACTTTGTGCTACGTCCAGTCCTTGGCTTAACCAAGAGTTTCACTATAACTGATCAGATTACAGACAAGTCTTCTTTGCACACCTAGCCTCTCCAGGCTCGAGTATTGTTTGCACACCTAGCCTCTTCAGGCTCGATCAACGAGTATTGTTTAAACACCTAGCCTCTTCAGGCTCAACAAGTATTTTTCAGTTAGCCTCTCCAGACCTTAACGAAACCAATGAGTTGTTTTTGAAGGAGCAACTTCAGCTGAATGAGCAAGTCAACCAGATTACATGTAAAGCCCTTCGTTACATTAGTAACCCAAGATAATTATTTTGGATAAAATATGAAGAAATAAAAAATTTCTTAAAATATTACTTAATAAATACTTAGTGTAATAAGATAAATAATAATATCAATATAATGTTTACATCAATAAGCCCATAAAATACTCAAGTAACATAATTAGTTCAAATGCCTCAAAATTGGGCGTCTAATACAACTCGTGTAAATAAAATAAAATACATAACGATGACATAGGTTCTTTTGGCATAAGCCATAACATACTAACCAAATACTAAAACTAAGAAGATAAACTTCAAGTCTCCGTATGCTCAACTGCGACTTCCTCAAACTCTGAAAACAATACTACTAATGAGATTTATAATCCCGGTGAATAAAAATACAGCTAAAAAGATTTTCACAAAAGCATTGTTCTCAGCCGGTACGGCAACCGGAAAAATTATTCATGGTACCCGCTATTTTCCAAAATAATAGCATTATAAAATAATATTAATATAAATTATTATTAGCAATAATTAGTCATCATCAATACATCATAAATCAAGTATGTCAAAATCTCATATATCAAATAATTCCATTAAACCACATATGTCATCATATGACTGGCAAACATCACTCAACAATTGCGTCTCATTGCCTACCTCTACTCAAGAGAGGTATTTCGATGTCACCTTCACATCGACGACATTACTCATATTTTTCGATATCAACCATGTGCACTGACAATATTACTTATTTTTCGACATCCCAATGTATGGCGATGTTGCTTTCGATACCTCATCAACAAGTGGTATTACAATTTAAACATTCCAATTCAATGACGATGTTACTTTCGATACCCCATTCGTAGGCGGTATTTCTCACTCATCATGCCTCATGCATCATATTCATTTAAACATGCCAAATCAAATATATATCAAGTAAAGCATGTAAATCAACCATTATACATGTCAATCATACATAACATATCATCAATCACAAAAATAAATGCTTAATTTAATAAACTTCTATTTTAATTAAAAAAAAAAAAACAAATCAATTTAGCGTTCTTGAACCCTAACATAGAAAAACCCAAATTTTCCCAAATCAATCTCCCAAAATTCATTATTGGTTTTAAGACCCAAAATCCCAAATTTGTGTACTATGAAAGGGTGAGAAAAAAATATTTTTACTCATTTCTTGTAGACCTGCCAAATGTTTGAAGACGTAAGAGCAAAAAATGTTTCACCAAGAATTTTCTTCAGATGCTCCTGTAATCGACGATCAATCAGCGGTAGTGCCTTTTTATTTTTTTCTGGTCAGCGCTGACTCTCTGGAATTCTTCTTTTTGTTGAAAACTAGCTGAGAACCCGTGCATTCGCACGGGTCATGCTACGTTGCGTACTATTATTTTTTTTAAATTATAATTGAGAATCAATAAATTTTTTATTTATGAAAGAAGTGAAAAAAAAAATAATAATATACCAATATTAACAAATTAATAAAGCTTACAATTGCATTTACAAAGTAACTCATGACAAAAGCAATTGCAGAACATGATAGAAACAATAATTGGTAGGTTGGTGAAGGAAATAGTCTAATACACACTGCTTCAAGCAAATGAGAGAATCACAAATTATAATTGGTTCTCCAAGAATAAGTAATATGAAGACTTCTTTGCATGTTTTGTCTTGGAAGTAATATTAACATGCCCGTAATGAAATAGCAGATTCAATAAGTAATAGGCAGTTAGTACTTCATAAATATTAAGGATATTTACTGAATAGATATAGATATATTTCAAAGAAATGATACCTTTGCAAAGAATATATTCTATACTATAGGTGTAGTATCCCTCATTCAAATACTGAAAAAAAAAAATATGGATTTTACTAATTATGTTATATAAAATGATACCGCTAGTCATATTTTGAACAATAATATATAGAGTTTAGTGATAAGGATTCATACCTCTTTGAATATTGGGAACATGCGTGTTTTAAGTCTGACTATTTCAAAAAAAAAGGTGCATAGTGAAGACCGGACCAAAATATCTATTTTTCCGGTTTATAAGATGTTAAGTTTTCAAGATGTGTGCTCAAAAGATGAAGTCATAATAAATCTTTGGAAGAACTCAAATGGTATGTCTGTTGCTACAATTAAAATTGGTACAAATAAGGACATTAGGACATCACAAAAATATATCAGTTAATAGTGTATATATCAAATCACAAAGAAATTGACATAGAATTGATACCACGAAATGAGAGCAAAAACAAAATAGCAGATTTGAATGTGTTCTGCTGATCATAACCTGTTAAATTAAAAATTCAATAATTTAAGTCAAGTATTATATTATGCTATTTATTTTGTATAAAGGTTGAATTTGAAGATACTTACTTCTTAGAGATTTTGGAAGACCTCCTTGAAGACCACATTGGTGGTAGTGTTTAGTGGTTGCCTTTCTTTATCATGTATCAAGATCTTCAATCCTTGTTTGCTTTGAACTCTTGAAATTGCCACATATAACTGACCATGACTAAACACAGGTCTAGGTAAGTATAATCCAACAGTTGCCAATGATTGACCCCGAGATTTGTTGATTGTCATAGCATATGAGACAATTATAGGAAATTGTCTCCTAATAAGTTTGAAAGGCCATGGTGATTAGGACGGTGACATTGACATCCAAGGAATGTATACACATGTTCCAATGTTCTTTCCCGACATTATCTTTGCTTCAAGAACATGATTTGCTAGTCTCGTCACAATCAGTCTAGTTCCATTATATAAACCTTCAAACTGATCAAGATTTCTTGAAGCATAATTGGAGTTCCAATCTTCAGTTTTATTTTGTGATTGGGAAGACCTGATGTTCTGAGAGAGCTTAGGAATTCTGGTGTAATTACTTCAAATGGTTGACTTTCATAACCTTCTGATTTATCAATAGAGTTTGAGCTTAGATATTCTCTTTCATCACTTATATTCATAGATGAATATTATTATGAAGTTAATAAGAACTGTAATTGAATATAGCATCTTATAAATCAATCATGAAGAACATATTAAATAATTTACCTGGAATCAAGTTCAGCATATATTCATTTATCTGATCAACAATTTCAGCCGTTGATGCCTAGATAGCTCTAGACTGCAAGAATTCCTCATTCTTGTATTGATGTATTAAATCAGGGTATGTGCTTCTCACTATAGCATCTATGGGGTCATTAAAATTTGTGATTAATAGTTCATCTGGAATATCTATTTTTGCATAGCCATCATTTGGTTCAGCTATCTTCCCATCTCCAACATCCAATATCCATTGTGAAAATTGATTGAGTTCTGATGCATTTGTATTTTCCAAATCATGCTGCAAATGCATGTTTTTAGTGAGGGTTAATACCTAACAATGATCCCAAAGATATGATGCATTAATTGTTTCATGTACAATGTCAGAACGACTTCCTTTTGGAATGACTGGTAGAATTTACCTAAAGTCTCCTCCAAAAACAACTACTTTTCCTCCAAATACTGAAGATGCATGATTATCAAAACTCATGTTGTCTCTTAGAGTTTTATCCAATACTTCGAAACAAACTTATGGGTCATTGGAGCTTCGTCCCATATTATCAATTTTGTTACTTTCAATAGCTTTGCAAGTTCACACCCTTGATGAATATTGCAAGTTGAGCTATCTAGTGTAGGAACAGGAATTTTGAGCTTTGAGTGTGCTGTTCTCCCTCCTGGTAACAATAGAGATGCTATGCCACTGGATTTCACAGTCAATACAATATGATGTTGAGAACATAAGGCAGAAGCTAAAGTTTTCCACATGAAAGTTTTTCCAGTGCCACCATAACCATATAGGAAAAACAAAACCCCTTGCTGGTTGTTTACTACGTGCATGATTGTATGAAATATGCATTTCTGCTTATCTACATAAGTAATTACATTAATTTAAAAAATAGGGTATCATATGAAATTTAAATAACGATACATAGTAATTTAAATCGAATTGAAAAGTAAATATATCACGTGTGAGAGAACTGAATAAGTTGTGAAATTGATCATTGAGGTAAATCAACTCTGTTATAATCACGTTCTGCATATATGAGTCTATTCCCTAATTGTAGTGATGGATATTCCTTCAGGCGGGTGAACATTCCCTAAATGATAGTCATCAGACGGGTGAACATTACCCATCTGATACGGGTGAACATTTCTTCACTGATAGTCATCAGACGGGTGAAAATCTTCAGCTTCAGACTGCTGACCCCATGGAGCAGATGGGTGAGCTTTCTCGGTTAGACGGGTGAGGTCACCAGTCTGAAAGCTGAAGATCTTTAGCCGTCTGATGACTATCAGTGAACAAATGTTCACTTATCTGATGACTATCAGTGAAGAACCTTTTAAATGATAGTCATCAGACGGGTGAACATTTCTTTAGTGATAGTCATCAGACGGATGAACATTTCTTCAGCTTTCATACTGGTGACCCCACTCGAGTAGACGGGTGAGCTATCTTGGTCAGACAAGTGGGGTCACCAGTCTGAAAGCTGAAGAAATGTTCACTGAAAGCTGAAGAAATGTTCACCCGTCTGATGACTATCAATGAAAAAATATTCACATGTCTGATGACTATCATTTAAAAGGTTGTTCACTGATAGTCATCAGACCGGTGATCATTTCTTCACTGATAGTCATCAGACGGGTGAAGATCTTCAGCTTTCAGACTGGTGACCCCACTCGAGTAGACGGGTGAGCTTTCTCGGTCAGACGGGTTGGGTCACCAGTCTGAAAGCTGAAGAAATGATCACCCGTCTAATGACTATCACTGAAGAAATGTTCACCTGTCTGATGACTATCATTGAAAAGGTTTTTCAATGATAGTCATCAGACAGGTGAACATTTCTTTAGTGATAGTCATTAGACGGGTGAACATTTCTTCAGCTTTTAGACTAGTGACCCCACTCGAGTAGACGGGTGAGCTATCTTGGTCAGACAGCTGGGGTCACCAGTCTGAAAGATGAAGAAATGTTCACCCGTCTGATGACTATCAATGAAGAAATGTTCACCCGTCTAATGACTATCATTTAAAAGGTTATTCATTGATAGTCATCAGATGGGTGATCATTTCTTCACTGATAGTCATCAAACGGGTGAACATTTGTTCAGCTTTCAGACTGGTGACCCCACCCGTCTGACCAAGAAAGCTCACCCGTCTACTCGAGTGGGGTCACCAGTCTGAAGCTGAATCTTCACCCTTTTGATGATTATCAGTGAAGAAATGATCACCCGTCTGATGACTATGAGTGAAGAAATGTTCACCCGTCTGATAACTATCAGTGAAGAACCTTTTAAATGATAGTCATTAGACGGGTGAACATTTCTTCATTGATAGTCATCAAAGGGGTGAAGATCTTCAACATCAGACTGGTGACCCCACTGGAGTAGACGGGTGAGCTATCTCGGTCAGTAGTCTGAAAGCTGAATATCTTCAGCCGTCTGATGACTATCAGTGAAGAAATATTCACGCGTCTAATGACTATCATTTAAAAGGTTCTTCACTGATAGTCATCAGACGGGTGAACATTACTTCACTGATAGTCATCAGACGGGTGATCATTTCTTCAGTGATAGTCATCAAACGGATGATTATTTCTTCATTAGACCGGTGAATACCAATGTGAATTCCAGAATTCATTAAACTATATTTTGGGTTTTAGACGAATTATAATTTTATTCCAGTAGAGCAGTGTCCAATATATACCTATATATGTACCTACTACTTCATATTTTTTTGTTTTCTGTGTGTATAATTTATATACCACTATTTAATAGTTGATTGAAATAACAGTGTCAAGGTAAAACTGTTATTGTTAATCTGTTCATCTATATAAGTAATTACATTAATTTAAAAAATAGGGTATCATATGAAATTTAAATAACGATACTTAGTAATTTAATGCGAATTGAAAGGTAAATATATCACCTGTGAAAGAACTGAATAATTTGTGAAATTGATCATGTAAATCAGCTATGTTATAATCACGTTCTGCATATATGAGTCTATTCCCTAATTGACTTGTGATATATCCGTTTGGATATGGCATTGCTGGATATTCCTTCAGGCTTTTTCTGTTTTGTTGCAATAATTTCTCAATCTCAAATAGAGTTAAATTTTTCAACTCTTCATCGCTAAGTTACAATTCTAAAAATATAGAAGTAACAATTAGTATCAAGATTATGTTAAGATGCATGACATAAATTGTAACAGTGGCTCAAACATTTTGTTGGATCTGTACCTTGATTACTGGACAATTTTCTTTGATCAGAAAGAATCCCATCGGACAACCATTGCCATGTTTCTTTCCATACATTCTCTGGTCTATTAATGCTACTTGATGTGAGCATTGTGACAAATTACTTCCTTAAGTAGAGACCTGAACCCTAGTAATAAGCCTCTTTTATAGCTTCTATATATTCTTTATCATCCTCAATCAATCCCATTGCAAAACATGTGAATGTAGTACATAATTATTATATGGAACAAACTTTAATCAACAAACTTTAATATATCAAACTCAATAATATTATATGAACACTACATGTGAATGTAGTACATAATTATTATTGATTATAGATTAATATAAAGATACTCAAAAACCTGTTTTTAAAGCTCTGTACTTCTACTATATCTTCATTAATCAAGAGCTTTGAACCACTCCATGAGTTTGATACCAAAGGCAGATATAGTCCTAACACATTAATGAACTTTTAAAGTGTAATAACCAAACAATAATATAGGTATCTAAATAATAAATAACAATTAGGTAGGACATATAATATTTACCTTGCGCTTCCTTGATTCTTGCATGTGTCAGTATAATAATAATTAGGCCAGAATCAGGTCTTTGATCATAATAAGTTAGCAGTTTCATGGCATGGTCATCCCAAAGTGTACAGTTGAGCAGGTCACCACTACAATTAAATTATTAAATTAAATCAATCTAATTAAAAATAAAGGCAACACAAAAAGTAGATACTCAATTTATTACAATAGAGACATTCAAGTACATTACCTAACATCTTTCATATTAAAAACAACCTTATAATTCCCGTTAGGCTGACGAAAAACAATTTCATGTAGAGCTCCAATAACATCTGTATAGAGATAACCATAACAATTTGATGTTAATTTTTATACATGTCTTGAATATAAAATAAGATCATCATTCAAATTAATTCAATCATTCATGTAAAATTTACCTATTAACAAATCAGTGCGGAAATTTCCACTGAGTATCTCACCAAAACTCTTAAACCGGTATTCATATAGTGGAATGTCAGGCTGAGATCGCTCTTTCAGGGTAGTACCACCAATGAAATTCAATCTGTAGGGATGGTCACAGGCCTTATATTCAAGATCATTGCAGACAACATGAAAATTATGCATTACATAAGTGCCATGCTCTTTTAACTTTGTCTCCCATTTCAACATTTCATCCTTTCTCATTGACAGTTGTATCTGATCACCCTAGTTGATCAAAATAGCAACAAAGTTTATTGATTAAAATGGCAAAAAAAATAATCATTTAAAAAAACAACGAAGACATGGATCACTAAAACTGAGTACAGATAACAATAATTATACCTTTGCATCCATTAAGATCATTTCATAATGACCTGAATGCGGGGGTTTTGACTTGACAAACCAAATATCAATAATACGAACAGCAAGTGTCCATATTTCCCTTGAGTCATTAATATCTTTAATGGGATCAAACTTCCATGCCATTACCTAAAATTGTGAAAATAAGAAATATGATTTAGTATGTGAAAATAAGTAATAAGATATATTACAAAATGACACAATGATTTAGTCAGCAACGGGTTTGGAGCAAGTCTAAAACTCCAAAAAACAAAAACAAGTTAAAAATAGAGCAGGTGTTATGAGCAAGTCTAAAACTCCAGAAAAGAAAACATGAAAAGTATAAAACTCCAGGACTCAAAATAAACACAAAACACCAATCACGCTACATTTTTCAGGGGCTAAAACATATGATTCATCTTTCTCATCTTCTAAAACATGAAAAAGGGGTTCATATCATTAGATTTTGTAAGCAAGGGGTTTGCAGCAACATGAACATAAAACTAAACAGAAAACCCATTATACTGTTATAAAGTTTCAAAGAAAACCCTAAACAACAACGAAAAATGGAAGTGAAATGATAACACCTTCAATGATCCTAGTCTTGAAAGCTTCAAATACTGCCTCTTAGTTGCCTGCTTCAAAGAAATAAAAAAAGTAATGAATCAAAATCAAAGAATGAAGTTTTGAAGCAAAGGAATCCATTAAGAAGAACCGAAATAAGATAATGAAGGGAGAATGTCATAAAATGGCATCCAAGCCCACCAATTCTAGCACAGACGGTGAAGAAGAGTAGCAAGTAGATGGAGTAGACGGGTGAACAAAGTGAAGAAAAAATGGAGATGAGAGATGAAAAAATAGTCTCTGCACCGAGTTCTGTCCTAGACGTGTAGGAGGAAAGGAAGAAGGCCTCGCCAGCTGGGGATGCGCAGAAGCTCCCTCTCCCTGCTCTGCTGCGTGAGTTGACAGGAGTAGATGCACTGACAGATTTTTATGGGGAAAGGAAGAAAGTCTTGCATGCAAAATAATAATAATAATAATAATAATAATAATAATAATAATAATAATAATAAGTATTTCCCCAGGATAATTGCCAAAAATAACCCCAAGAATGGACACGTGTCGACATGCTAATAAAGGGTATTAGAGACATTTCCCCATGTATTGAAATGTTTATATAGATATAGATATAGATATTTGACAAAGGATTCTTAGTTTTCAAATGAGAAAGGAAGGCTGAACGTGAATTGAGCATTCTTTTAATATAATTATGGGCCCCGCCCTTATCTTTCTTTGGCTTTTGCTACATACACCCCACCATTTACTCATCCACCACCACATTTTTTTTTTTCAATTTTTTTATTCCCAAGATACCCCTATCTAGAATACACGCCTTTCCAAATGTGTTCCGGCAATTAGTTTCCGGAATACTAAAAAATTGTGTTCCAAAATTTTTCAAGTTTTTTGACCTACCGGTATTTAGTTTCTGGAATACAAAAAAAAATGTATTCCGGCAATTAGTTGCCGGAATACAAAAAAATTGTGTTCCGAAATTTTTCAAGTTTTTTAACTTACTGCAGTTTAGTTTCCGGAATACAAAAAAATTGTGTTCCGGGAACTAATTTCCGGAATACAAAAAAAAAATGTATGTATTCCAGCAACTAATTGCCGGAACACATTTGGAAGGGTTTTTTTTGTCTTTTCACCTATAAAAACGAAAAAGTAGGGGTGGATGTTTAAATGTAGAGGTGTAGGTAGCAATACCCTCTTTCTTTTTCTTAGAAAACCAATGGAACTTCACGTTCCTGTTTGCTCTCCACGTGAGGTGAATTTGGCATAAGCCTAATATCACTTGCTGGAATTCACGTGGGCTTGGACTTTCATAGCCCAAACTCCAATTTTCAATTGGCCACAGCTACCTACATCACTCCTTTTTCTACATACACCACCCCAATTTTAAATTTTCTGAGTTAAAAGGCCTAAATGCCCCTATCACTTTGGAAAAAAACAAATCCACCCTTTTGCCTCCTCTTTTTCTTCCGCACCACCACATCTTTCTTCCTGTTCTTCTTTCTTCCTCTTCTTGTTGTTCTTCTTCTTTCTCTTCTGGCTTCATCATCATCAGCTCCACTGTACGACGTCGGCCAAGAGGGAGTCAAAGTCAGTGCCCACCGCGTTGCCCACTGTGTACGACATTCGCCACCACGTCCAACCCACTGTACGACCTCGCCCACCATCTTCTCAGGTAACCCGGCGGCGTTTATTATTTTTTGGGTTTTCGGTTATTTCCGAAAATTAAATGCCGGAATACAATATCATGTACTCCGGCATCTAATTTCCGGAATCTTATTATTTCAAATTGTGAGTACCGGAAATATATTTCCAGAAGACAATGTTGTACGTTCCGGTCTTTAAAATCCGGAAGTCAACTTTAACGTATCGGAAACTAGAAACCGGAATTTGGTTTTTACATTATTTATAATTCTGGCAATAAGTCACCGGAATATGTTTAATGTATGTTCCGAAAACAAATTGCCGATACAATAAAAAAAACTTATTTCTGTATTCCGGATTCTAGTTTCCGGAATTGTAATAATTTTGTGTCTTATATTCCGGAATTTAGAAACCGGTAGTGTAATTTTCGGTGCCTGCTGAGCTAGTTGGAGATCCTAATGCTTCGGCACTGGCAGAGTCGTTTCCTGGAGGTCCTGAGGACACGTCAGTCCTTACATCATTTGGGATCATGTTACTACTAGATTGTGGATCAATGATGTAAGAGACCTCTATTTTTAGTATTTTTTTTTAATTAAATAAAATCATGGAATCTGAACATAACAACACTTTTATTGATTTAGGATCGTGGTGAGCTGAAGATTGTCTCTCATGGGAAGAAAGTGAGAGAATTCGTCATCCAGAACGACGAGGTACAGACCCTAGTAGAGGACTCTGGGTTGTCACCATTGCTACATTGCAGCTATAGCATGGTAGACAAGGGACTTTGTTTGTGTTTGCTGAGAGGTGACATCGAGAGACTAGTAGCTTCCACATGCCCTTTGGAGAGATGACTATAACACTAGATGATGTGTCCTCCATACTGCACCTGCCGATCAGAGGTGCCTTCTTCACGAAGCCGAAGATGGATACAGATGTTGCGATTAAGTGTTTGCATGAGCTGTTACGGGTGGATAGGCTACATACAGTGCAGGAGTGTCGGTCCACGAGGGGACCACATGTACGGTTTAGGTGGTTGCGGGATACCTATGACAATCTATGTAGGGAGCGGCGTTGGGATCATGCAGCGAGAGCATTTTTGCTCCATCTGGTTGGCTACACACTTTTTGAGGATAAGATTGCAACTTATGTCGACGTTGCATTTTTGGAGTGTTTTCGAGATTTGGGTACTTGCAATACCTTTGCATGGGGTGCTGCTGCCCTCACTTACATGTATGAGCACCTTAATGATGCTAGTGTGCATAACACCAAACAGCTCGGGGGTTACGTGACGCTTTTACAGGTATGAAATTTTCGAATCTGTAATGCTCTTAAGTTACTTCTAATTAAAAGTAATTGACTTATTAACATTGATACAAGCATGGATATATGAGCATTTTCCAACCCTCGGCCCTAAGGAGGAGACCATAGGATACAATGAGGATCTACCCCGAGCCCTTCGATGGACACCTGTATGGGGTGCAGGTCTTGTGCTCCCCATTAGGAGGGAGGTAGATGACTTGTTGGTGGACCACGTATGCTGGATGCCTTATGGCCCGCATAGAGCACACCGGCCATTTGAGGATATTAGCTTGTTTTCAGGGTACATCAGATGGGGTACCCTCATGCATGCACACTTGCCGGAGAGGGTTTTGCGACAATTTGGACATGCACAGGGCATACCGCGATCACCACGTGAGATTACAGGTGTGGTCACTACTCCAGCTGAGACGGACGAGTGGTGGGTGCATTTCACAAGTCATGTGGTTTCTCGCGCTGCTAGAGGGCCTCAGGCGACACATCCGGCTGAGTGCGTAGATGGTTACATCATACCACGTGATGTTCAGATTCCTGTTGTGGCAGTGGCACCTGCTGCACCTGCCCCTGGATCCAGCGATGATCATCCTTCAGTGGTCAGTTTATATGCATTTATACTTTATGCCTATATTGTCCGATATATTATGTTGATTAAAACGTAATATTTGTTATTCATACTTGCAAGCAATTTGCTTGAGGATTAGTGAGATTATGCAAGATATGATTGATAGATAGATAGTCACTGCTGGCTCCGATGGTTACTCATTAGCGCGAGAAGCATTGACCTTGGCCCGTAGGGGGAGTAGTGGGAGAATAACTTATCAGAGGAAAAAGAGGGGTCGGTCGACTTAGTTTATGATGTATTTAGGATTCTGATAATTATGTATTTTGACGCATACGATAATTATGTATTTTGACGCATACGATCGTGGTGGTTATTTATATTATTATTATTTTATAACTGATGGCTTTTATCAAGTATTATTTTAATAATTGTGCAATATTAAATGAGTAAGAGCTAATAATACGTGTATATAAGATAGAACTACAGTCATATAATCAATCATCTGCTAGATTTACATATTCACATTCATGTCTTCATAAAGATGCAAAAAGTTGCATGCGACTAATATATGTAGTTTCCCATGATCGAGATTCATCATTGTAGTAAGTAGACCATTGCATAGCAGTGGGAGGTATTGGGGACCCAGGCTTCAACAACACCTATAAATGACAGTAAACAAAGTCAATCAACTCGTTCTAAATGGGGGAAAATATTTTGAAAACTACTTTGCAAAATGTTGAATCATCATCATATACCTGTACAAAATGACAGTTATGCACCAAGGCAATGCTAATGATACGGTGACTAGATAGAGATGACGATGGTCGACCTCGAAGAGGTAAAAATGTCATACACCCATGTGAGGATAAAAAGATCAAAACTAGGTTATATCTAGACGCTATCACATAGCCCATGTCAGGTAAAGTCATCCACTTATCCGGACCTGCCATCCCGTCAACTAACAGTCATCCTTTTAGTTCCTGTACTCGCCCAAGACTGCCAAATAGAGCGACATATTTAGCTTTCCATTCTACTAGCTCTCTATTACAATCGTCCCGAATAATAGCCCAAGAGTCCTCACCTTTACCAAGTAAGGCCGCACTGGCACGATAACCACAATTACCATCTGCAACCACATCAACAATGCCCTCAATATATGGACGAATCTCCAAAGGAAGTTGGTCAAATTACTTCATTTCGCTCTTCCGTCTTGACCCATTTCCTGATGCACGTGGAGCAACCTGAGTAGATGTACTATCATGGACGGAATGCAATGCATCAACATGCTCAAAGTATGAAAGATCACATCTAGTTGATTGCTCTAACTTAGACCCACGACCCTTTTTAGGTGCCCCTTTTGTTTTTACCTTTTCAGGAGTAGGATGAATTGAACTTGTATCGGGAAATGCTAGTTAATACACTTTAGTTCTCAATACAATTTTCCTTGATCGATCAAGTCCATCAAATCGTTTCACCAATGCTTCCACAGCTGGTACCAGTGTCAACTCTGCATCCGGATCACTCACTCCTTGAGCACCAAAGTATAACTTCTGCCAGTGAATATGAATAGCATCCAAAGGAATAGAGATATGCATCATAATATACCTAGCAAGCTGTTGGGGTAAGCCCTAGTGGCCAATCTGTTCTGAATAGATAATCATTTGTATCATGACTTTGATCATATATTTGATATATGTATAAGGCATTTATTTATTATGTTATATTTTATGATCATATTTATAGCATAATAAAGTCCTTAGAATATGTAGTTCATTTAATGGAACGTCAAGTATGACTTGACCATGAGATGCCATTAAATTATAGAACACTATTATTAAATATCCATAGTCAAGTATTATTATTAATAAGGACAATAATAATACATTGAGACTATTATGTGAGTGTACTGATGACCACATCTCACAGGTCATAGATATAAGATATCAAGTCTTGGCATAGGTATAAATATTAGTGGAATATTTATACTGAAGTGACCCGCTATGAGAACGCTGCATAATAGTTATGTAAGTGTCATAAGCGATTCTCATGATGACCATAGTGAAGTAGTCCTTCGACTTGAAGTCACTACGATTCCTAACATATGTAGTTGTAGGCTTTAATACTATTAAACGTTGTCTGTAACAGGACAACTATAAAGATAGTTATTGGGTCTGCAATGAAACATGTTGAGGAATGTGAGTGATGTAGATAGGATTCGTCCCTCCTACATAACAGGAGTAATGTCTATAGGCCTCTTGATGGTATACGACGTAGAAATGCATGGCCATGATAAGGTGGGACAATATGAGATATTGGGCCCACATGATCATACGTCAATTACTAGATCAAGAAATAAATAATTGGACTTAACAAGGATGACACATTTATGCCTTGTGTTCAATTAAGACATTGAGACGAAAGGACGTTGACTTCACATTATATATGGCTACAACAAGGTTTTAATTTTATCACCAATATTCTAGTTAATTGGGTAGCAATGATGTATTGCTAGATGCCGCTCATTGTTTATAATATTAATTGATTATTAATATGATTAATGATAATTAATATTATTGCCAATTAATTGAGAACCTATAGGGTCACACGCATAGAGCAAATGTTCAGAGAATTCATTTAATTGATTAATAAAATATGATTTGATTAATAATTAAATGAGATTGATTTAATTGATTGATTAAATATGATTTGATTGATAATTAAATGAGGATAAGTTTAATTGATTAATTAAATATGATTTAATTAATAATTAAACATTGGGCCTGTAGCGTACAATGGCCCAAGTAGATTAGGTTAAGTGAGTGACAGCTATTAGTAAGCTGTGCATGTCACTTAAAGTAACACACAAAACAGAGCACTTATAACGGCCACTGTACACCCTTGACAGCGCGCTCTCTTTTCTCTCTCTGTGTATCATGCCTCTCCCAATCCTGATAGCTAGAACTACGCTATCTCTAACGTTGGTTTGCTCGCGTGGACTGAGTAGAGGCAGTGCTACTTTGCAATACTGGTGATGGAGAAGCCTTTCATATAGTGGTTATGGCTGGACAGTTATCGTAATCTCGCGATCCGATATTCGTTAACCGTTGGATCTGGCTTATTTTTGGACAGCAGGTTCGTGACATGTGGCTCTACATCTTCACCATTCAGTTTTACGATACGAGGTCTAGAGCGAAAGTTATGAGCATTGTAATTATCAGCGTTTTTGGCTAACCAGTGTTGTTGGCGCGCTCACAGTGTTCGTAGTAAAGCTACGTTTCAAGAGGTAAACACAATATTCTTGTGATTGATGTACAATACGTGGTCTTTTAGTAAAGGGGTTTTTCCGCTCAAGAGGTTTTTGAAAATTGTTTTTGAAAATTATCCCTCTTGAAACCCCAACAGTGGTATCAGAGCGTCTGGTCGTAGTTTGCCATGTATCCTAGGATGTTTGCCTTGTTTGATAACATGTTTATTGCTTTTGAATGTGATTTAATAGAATATATGTTATCCCTCTGCATGTGACTTTTAAAATTGTTTTAAACTTGCACTGTGCAATTCACGTTCCTTTTAAAATTGATGTTTAAAATTTTTTGTAAATATTACTATGCGCAGTTATCCAATTTGAAGTTTAAAGTTGGTCGCTGTGCGTAATGATATAAATTGCGTAGCGTATATTTTGACAATAAATTGGTTTCAAAATTTTATTTATTTTTGCAATCAATTGGGGATCATGTGTATGATTTGATTTCAAATTTATTTATTTATTTTTGAAATCAATTGGATTATTTATTTATTTTTAAAATCAATTGGAGATCATGTGTATGATTTTTCCTTTTAATAAATTGTTTATTAAATGTGAGGTGTGTGGTTATGGCCTTAGATTGTGGTGTTATTTTATTTGGTAAATACGGCCTGCGTGTCGTGATTTATTGTATTTATTTTATAAATACGGCATGCGTGTCATGACATTTATTTTATTTATTTTCTTTAAATTTTATAAATTTTTCGGGTTGACATGGAGGCAACACCAAATCATGACGCCAGTGGGAGAAACTTTGGAAGTTTGCTCGAGGGTCAAAGATTGTAATAATTAGTTTTAATTATTGCACATTAGGAGGCCATAATCATAATACCTTTTATATGTCTTGTATGTTTATGTATGTGATGCATGAAATGTATGAGATGTATGATTTAAATTTAGAATTTAAATTGTATGATAGCATGTATGTCATTGTATGCTTAATATGTTTTGAATGTATGTAAGCTAGCATGCCATGTATGCTGTGAGAGACGTTTATATGATAAACAAGCTGGTGAGATAACTTAATTATTAAATTCCCTCAATAAATTAAGTTATTAAATGCCTCCTGATGTGTGGCACTCATCAAGGCCAGAATCATTTAAGTGTGAGTCATGCCACAGCTGAGCACCTTAATATATTCCGGTGAGGCGCAAATAGTGAAATAACCTACTGCCAACCATTAGGTTGAACTTAACTAAGTGTTTTCAGGATTGAAACGGCTTAGAGGCATGGGGTTGGGCATTAATCCATATGATGGATTAGAATATGGAGTTATTCACCCAACTGGTCCAAGAATTACATTGGATGTAATTGGAAAGGAGTTTGCTACCTAAATAGCTGAGTTCTGGACGATCAGCCACAGCTGACTCAAAACGAGGTGAAATATGGATCTTGGTCCCACTAGAAAATCTTTCAACGGGATTTTCCGCGTCAATGATGAGGGTCATTGATTTGAGTAAAATAGTGGGAGCGTATTTAATAAAAGACCTATTAAATATGTTTTAATCATGATACTTATATTCTGTATATTTCTGTATTAAATAACTATGGCTACAAACACAACTTTTATTGTTGCAATACATCCTTGAGAAGGATGAGTTATCTAGAATTAATTTTCTGGATTGGTACAAATTTTGAGGATTGTCCTCATGTACGAGAAAAGAACTGTATGTTCTCAAGCAATTAATTCTCAAGCAATTTGTTGCTACTGCCATAAGGGTCGAAAGGGATGCTTAATAGAAGCATCAAGTCGATGCCATTGATGTACGACATCTCATGCTTGCAATCATAGAGACGTATGATATGATCATGCGCCTTATGATGCTTTAACAAGAGCTAGCAAGACATAAGAGGTACTAGAAAGAGTAAAAAAGACAAGAAAGGAAGTATGACTTCTTGTTTAGGCATATTTGTTATAAAAGTCAACATATCTACTCCAACATTATGGGTATTGGATACCACATATGGATCTCACATTAATGTGAAGGATCAAAGGGAGTAGGACATTGACTAATAGGTAAAGGTCTACCCTATGAGTAGAGATGAAGCAAAAGTTGCTACATTGACTATAGGAGTTTGAATTTACCATTAGGTAAAGGTCTACCCTATGAGTGGAGATGAAGCAAAAGTTGTTACATTGACTATAGGAATTTGAATTTACCATTAGGTAAAGTTCTACGCTATGAGTCGAAATGGAGCAAAAGTTGCTACATTAACCATAAGAGTTTGACTTTGCCTTATGGGCATTAATGGAAGTAAATAACTATTATTTTATTCTAGTTGATAATAGAAACATCATTTCTATATCTTGTATAGACAAGAAAGAATTTTAAATTGCAATAAATGGACAATTGTTGTTTCATCTATTCAACTGATATCTTCTATGCTTGTATTCATGTGAGATATGGACTTTGTGTCCTTGATCTCGATATGCCCATCTATAACATAAATGCAAATAGGGTCAAACCAAGTGATTTGGACCCTCTATGTCTTTAGCAATATCTTTAGACCATATAAGTAAGAAACACATTTCCAAGCTCCACTAATTTGGACTCTTGGACTCATCCAATTATGAATTGTTTGAGGTCTGTGAATCTTACTTGTTTGGAAAGATGACTACGCTCCATTCACTAGTAAGGTGGAAGGGTTGGTAATCTTTTGGCATGATACATTGTGATGTATAAGAGCCTCTAAACAAGTTTTCTAGAAGACAAGTTTCCGTACTTCGTCTCGTTTATTGATAACTTCAGTGAAGATGGATTTGTGTAAGACACAAGTCAAAAGAGTCTAAGACATTATGGTGGTTGTTAGCGTTAATGCTACAACGAGGAAACATTGATGCGACAAAGATCAATTATCGGAAACTAGATAGGTTTCTCATGCATTAAATGCGGGGCAGACGTGCCGTGAAACGGGGGACCTTGATAAACAGGGAGAACCTGAGATGACTTATTTGTCATGACATTGTGCCTTGATGGACAATGGTGTCATATGTGTTATTGTGCCTTAAGTTGGGCAATATAATATGACCATATTATTCTGGAGTACTTTTGATTGCGCCCCCATGTGAGAATCGCGTAGTGTCATGGGATTCAAAGTACTCGTCCTGGGGCCAAATATTGGTGAAAATCTTTGGAGCCTGATCAGCTCGTTTCGAATGGTGATGGGATTTCCGGAAATCTAGTAATCTAGTGTGAATATTGAGATATATGGAAGTGCCATGCATACGTTTAGGAGATAACGTTGATTGTGGGGTACGAAACCCTTGTGCATTTACTGCCTTTTGTATTTAATGATATATGCCATGTTATATGATGATTTGGGTCTGTTGTGTGGATTGGGCATATAGTTGTTGTTTATGGATTCATATATTGGTTTCTCACCCTTGCATGTTTTTGGACGGGTTGTCCTTTGGTATATATTGTATCGTGTTTACAGATGGAGCCGGAGCCGGATCACCTAGCGCACTCCGGGATGCGCGTCCTAGCGTTTGATCGAAGGACAGACCCAGCCGCGTGGGTCATCCACCCAGGGGTGGAAAGTGCGGCGTATACTGGACCAGTTTGCACTGTAAGCGGAACGACGGAGACGGGACCGCGGAAGAGTACTCGGACAGTGGAGACCATCCAGGTGCCTCTCCCTCCCATCGGGCTGATGCTGCAGGCCCTTATGGAGCAGGGTGTGATCGAGTCGGTCGCCCCCGCTGCACAGTCCCCGCAGCAACAGCTACCCCAGACGCCTCCCCCGCCTTTTGTCTTGGTAGCGGGCGAGCACGTCGTGGAAGATGTGGGAGAAGAGGAGGAGGAGGAGGAAGACCCTGAGGAGGATCCTCAGGAAGACCCGGAGGATCATTCTTCGGATGCTTCCGATCCCCATCCACAGGGGAACGGGAATGTAGGTTCCCAGAGTTCTTCCTCTGGTTCCAGCATTGGACTTCCCTCCGAGGGATTGTCCAATGGTTTCCATTAGTCGGACCAGCTTAGGGTGTAGACCCCTTTTTGAGGCAGTGGTTTTTGGGTAGTCTGTTAACGGCTACTGATGGCCATAGGTTTTAGAGATATGGTTCCAGACTGCCGCTGCCTAGTTTTATAGCTTTTTAGAAAGTTTAGAAATCATTCGTTCTTTTGTAAAGGGACTTGTTGTCCATTATATATATGTATATATATATATATATCTTGTTCTAATTATTGCATATGAGTAGTTCTGTTATCCGGAGTGGCGAGTTTATGTATTAATGAGAAAAAAGTTTGGTCACGATTTCCAGAATCTGCTTACACAAAAGATATATTTTCCGAAAGTAAAACCAGCGAAATTTTATTTATCGTTCATTAAGGGTTTTGAGTTACGAAAGTGGCACTGGGTTTGAGGGTGTCACATTAGTGGTATCAGAGCTGGTCGAGTCTTTCGGGAATCCTTGGGGAATAGGTCTGTTGTGTTTGCTGTTGTGTGATCTCTGTATTCGCGAGGCGAAAGTGATTCGCGTCGCGAGCCCGAGAAGTTTCTTAGGGCATGTTCTCTGTCTTGCGTAGCGAATGGGAATTCGCGTCGCGAGGCAGGGAGATGATGCTCTGTTCCTCGAGTATGTTCTCTGCGTCGCGTAGCGAAAGGGATCTCGCGTCGCGAGGCAGAGGAGGGGAGTTGCATGCTCTCTGGATCGCGTAGCGAACCGAAATTCGCGTCGCGAGCCAGAGAAATAGTGCTCTGTCTCTCAGGTAGGTCCTCTGCGTCGCGTGGCGAATTGAGTTCGCGTCGCGAGACAGAGGAGTGGAGTTGCATGGCCTCTGATTCGCTAAGCGAAATGTATTTCGCGTCGCGAGGCAGAGAAGCTTTCTAGATGTGTTCTCTGCATCGCGTGGCGAATGGGATTCGCGACGCGAGGCAGAGGAGTGGTGTCTCGGACAGGACCCCTGTTTCGCGTAGCGAACTGGATTTCGCGTCACGAAGCAGAGGGCATGTTTTCTTATCGCGAGGCGAAGGAACTTTCGCGTCGCGAGGCCGAGAGTTATGTAGGCTTCCAGGATCGCGAGGCGAATGAGTGTTCGCGTCGCGAATCCGAGGAGCTGTTCCTTGTTTCTCAGGCAGACTCTCTGGTTCGCGTAGCGAATCTTTTTCGCGTAGCGAAACCAAGGGTTGAGATGTTACTACTCTTGGATATGTTGTATGTTTATAACTGCTTATTTGCTTTATTTTCTGGTTGCCATTTGACTGAATTTGGGCCTTGTAGGTCCGATATGGAACTAGAAATTGGAGCAGAAGCAGGACGTGGACGTGGACGTGGATGTGGCCGTGGACGTGGTCGCGGTCGGGGAGCTGGTGTTCAAGCTGAGGATGTTGCTGGAGCAACTGGAATGGATTTTGCTGCTCAGGCAATGGCTAACATGGCTGCGGCTATTGCTGTCCAAACTGCAACCATGAACGCCCACAATGCTCAGGAACAACTCCGTGCTGACCAGGCCGCTGAGGGTCGAAGCTTGACTACTTTCAGGCGTCAGAATCCGCCACAATTTTCTGGTGACGTGGATCCTGAGAAAGCTAATCTTTGGATTCATGAAGTTGAGAAAATTTTTGAGTTGATACGTAGTCCCGAAGAAGTGAAGGTGCCATATGCCACATTCCTACTGATAGGAGATGCGGAGTATTGGTGGAAAGGAACGAAACAACTACTGGAGGCAAATCACGAGGTAATTTCGTGGACGCTGTTTAAGGATCGCTTTTTGGGAAAGTATTTCCCTCAGAGTGCAAGAGCAGAGAAAGAGCAAGAATTCTTGCGACTACAACAGAGAGATATGTCAGTCGGAGAATATGCGGCTAAGTTCGAATCGTTGGCCAAGTATTTCCGTTTCTTTCAGAATAACCCTGAGGAAGAATGGAAATGCGAAGCTTTTGAGAGAGGACTGCGGTATGAGATAAAAGAGTCGGTTCTACCGCAAGGAATCAGAAATTTTCAAGCGCTCGTTGAGAAAAGCAGACAAATAGAACTAATGAAGCGTGGGAGAGACAATAGAGGAAACGTCGGAGGACCTTTCCGATTCAAGGGTCAATATCAGGACCAGAGAGGGAAACAAGTTCAGAAGAAACTATATTCTCGACCACCTGGGAACTTCCAGAAACAACCTTATCGACCTGTTGCTCGTGCATCGGGCAGTGGAGGTCAAGGAGGGTAAAACCAAGATAGGAAGTGTTTTAAGTGCGGAGATCCATCGCATTTTGCGAACAACTGTACCGTGAGAAGTGGTCATTGCTACCGTTGTGGACAACCAGGTCACTTTGCCAAGGATTGTAGAGCCCAGAATCCAGTCCAAACTGCGGACAGGAGTGGTGGAGCCAAACGACCGACGGCTAGGGGAAGAGTTTATACCCTGAGTGGTGCTGAGGCTTCGAACTCCGAAGATCTGATACAGGGTGTGGGTGACATAGACGGTAATCTCTTATTAGTGCTCTTTGATTCAGGTGCAACCCATTCATTCATTTCTATGGATTGTGTGAAACGTTTAGAGTTATCTGTTTCTTCCTTGTCATTTGATTTAATTGTTTCTACACCAACTGCTGAACCTGTTGTTGTGAATTCTATATGTCTAAACTGTCCTATTGTTATCCAGGATAGACATTTTCTTGTTGACTTAATATGTTTGCCTTTAATACAGTTAGATGTAATTTTGGGCATGGATTGGTTATCTTCCAACCAGATCCTATTAGATTGTGCACATAAAACCCTAGTTTTTCCTAGTACTGAGATTTCTGGATTTTTAACCGCCAACCATGTTAGAACTTCTTCGAAAGAAGGAGATCCGAAATACGTGCTTTTAACCAACTTTGAAGTCGAGGGGAAGACCGAGCTGAGTCAGATGCCTGTTGTGAGAGATTTTCCCGAGGTGTTTCCAGAGGATGTTCCAGGTTTGCCACCTGTGAGGGACATAGAATTCTCCATCGATCTGATCCCAGGAACCGGACCGATATCGATAGCTGCATATCGAATGTCGCCTACTGAGCTTGCTGAGTTAAAGACACAAGTCGAGGACTTGTTATCCAAGCAGTTCATCAGACCAAGTGTTTCGCCATGGGGAGCGCCGGTTCTCTTAGTGAGAAAGAAGGACGGAGGTTCGAGACTTTGTGTGGACTATCGTCAGCTGAACAAGGTGACGATCAAGAACAAGTATCCGTTGCCTAGGATTGATGACTTGATGGATCAACTGCGAGGAGCTGCTGTTTTCTCAAAGATCGACTTAAGGTCAGGATACCACCAGATTCGAGTGAAAACGGAGGATATACCAAAGACCGCTTTTAGAACTCGTTACGGACATTACGAGTATCTCGTGATGCCTTTTGGAGTGACAAACGCACCTGCTGTTTTCATGGACTACATGAATCGGATTTTTCGTCCGTTTCTTGATAAATTTGTTGTAGTGTTCATAGACGATATTCTAGTTTATTCTAAGAATCGTGAAGAACACGAGGAGCATTTACGGCAAGTCCTTCATGTTTTGCGGGGAAAGATGTTATATGCGAAACTCTCTAAGTGTGAGTTTTGGCTTGAAGAAGTCGGATTTTTGGGTCATGTTATCACAAAACAAGGAATTTCTGTGGACCCTGCTAAAGTAGAAGCCGTACTTTCTTGGGAAAAACCAAAGACTGTAACCGAGATAAGAAGTTTTGTTGGATTAGCCGGTTACTACCGAAGGTTTATTGAAGGATTCTCTAAGATTGTGTCGCCATTGACTCAATTGAAGAGGAAAGACCAACCTTTTGTTTGGACTGATCAGTGTGAAGAAAGTTTTCAAAAGATTAAGGAACTTCTGACTACTTCACCAGTGCTGATACTTCCAGAACCGAGTGAACCTTATGAAGTATATTGTGATGCTTCACATCAAGGTCTAGGTTGTGTGCTGATGCAACACCGCAAAGTGGTGGCTTATGCATCACGACAGTTAAAGATTCATGAAAAGAATTATCCCACTCATGACCTAGAATTAGCTGCAGTGGTTTTTGCACTAAAGATATGGAGACACCATCTGTATGGTGCAAAGTTCGATGTCTTCAGTGATCACAAGAGTTTGAAATATCTGTTCGACCAGAAGGAGCTCAATATGAGGCAAAGACGATGGATGGAGTTTTTAAAAGATTACGACTTCACGTTGCAATACCATCCAGGGAAGGCGAACGTCGTGGCAGATGCTTTGAGCCGGAAAGCCGTTCATATTTCAACTATGATGGTGAGAGAATTGAAACTGATTGAAGAGTTCCGTGATCTGAACTTGGGATTAGAAATAAGTCCTAAGAAACTAAGCTTTGGAATGCTTAAGATCTCTAATGGTTTGATGGAAGAAATACGTGAGCAACAAGCTACTGATGAATCTCTTCAAGAGAAAAGGGTGTTGGTGGAACAAGGGAGAGCTAGTGAGTTTACTTTGGGAGCAGATGGAATCTTAAGGTGTAATGGACGAGTTTGTATACCCAACAACCCGGAGATGAGAAAGATGATTCTCGAAGAATCCCATAAGAGTGGATTGAGTATGCATCCTGGTGCAACCAAGATGTATCAGGACATGAAACAAAGATTTTGGTGGCCAGGTATGAAGAAACAAGTTGCAGAATACGTTGCATCATGTCTAACTTGTCAAAAAGCAAAAGTAGAACATCAGAGACCTGGAAGGATGTTGCAATCCCTAGATGTACCGGAATGGAAATGGGAGAGTATCTCTATGGATTTCGTAGTGAGTTTACCCCGAACACCAAGGAACTTTGATTCGATTTGGGTAATCGTGGATAGGTTGACGAAATCGGCACATTTCTTACCTGTGAAGACGAACTACACAGTAGCAAAGTTGACTGAAGTGTACATAAGAGAAGTAATTAGATTACACGGGATACCCTCAAGTATTGTTTCGGACCGAGATCCGAAGTTTACATCGCGTTTTTGGGAAAGCTTACATCAAGCTTTGGGGACTAAGTTACGTCTAAGTTCAGCATACCATCCCCAGACGGATGGACAAACAGAACGAACGATTCAATCGTTAGAAGATTTGCTAAGAGCTCGTGTGTTGGATAATCGAGGAAGTTGGGATGAACTGTTACCTCTGATTGAATTCACGTATAATAACAGTTATCACTCAAGCATAGGGATGGCACCCTATGAGGCTCTATATGGGAGGAAGTGCCAAACTCCTCTTTGTTGGTATCATGATGGAGAGAGTACAATTCTAGGACCCGAGGTTGTGCAAGAGACGACTGAGAAAGTCAAACAGATTCGGGAAAGAATGAGGACATCTCAGAGCAGACAGAAGAGTTATTCGGATAAGCGAAGACGACCTCTCGAATTTCAAGAAGGCGATCATGTGTTTCTGAGAGTCAATCCAACGACTGGGGTAGGTCGGGTAATGAAATCCAGAAAACTCACTCCTAAATTCATTGGACCATACCAAATTCTTCGGCGTATTGGTCCAGTAGCGTACCAAATTGCTTTACCTCCTTTTCTTTCAAATTTACATAATGTCTTTCATGTTTCACAATTGAGGAAGTATATCCCTGATCCATCTCATGTAATTGAACATGATCAAGTACCCTTGAAAGAGAATCTGTCTTATGAGACCGCACCTGTAAGGATTGAGGACAAGAGAGTCAGACAACTGAGGGGAAAACAAATCTCTTTAGTCAAGGTTATTTGGGATGATACAACTGGAGAAGCAACTTGGGAAACTGAGGACAACATCAGAGAGCAATATCCTTATCTGTTCACAGGTATGCAATTTCGAGGACGAAATTATTTTAAGGGGGATAGTAATGTAACACCCCGATTTTTCGTGCTTTCTAAGGACGATAAACTCAATTAATGAGTTTATATTTTTATCTGTGTCTTAGAAAATGATTTTGGGAAAACTAAGATCATAGTCTTGTTTTATAAAATCGTAGGATCTTTCGGTTAAGTTTTGGGTCGAAAACTCAAACGAAAACCGATCTACGTTTTTCAGATGATAGTGTTTTCTACTATCACGACCTAATCTGGACTAACGAACGAAACCATTAGTCTTAGAATATATTCCTCTATCTTTTTCCTAAAATGTGTCCTGACGTCCAAAAATATAAATAATATTTTATATTCGGGCCGATAATCGATCGAGGAGGCGATTCGAGCTGTCTTAGGGTTTTTCGAGACCCACGATCAGATGTTTTTCATACCCAAATTGTATCAAGTTATTTGAGGAATTCATACGAGTGTCGGGACGATTCCAAATATCGGGATGTGAATTGACCAAATTGCCCTTGGTTAATTTTATTACCAATTTACCTTTCCTATTATTAAACTAATAAACCCTAAATATCTAACAACTTTTACCCTCATCCTCTCATTTTCTTTCCCTCATTTTCGGCAGCCCCCTCTCCCTCCAACACTCCATCTTCTTCCTTTCTCTTCTTTCTCTTTTCTCCTCAAAATCTCCATTTTTGGAGGTGGAAAGCTTGAGTTTTTGTGGAGCAATCTTCACCAAACTTGGAGTGGATCATCATAAGAGGTAGTAGTTCAACTCTATCTCTCTCAATCTCTCCTTTCTCTCCTCATATTTTCATGATCAAGGATGTTAGGGTTTTGTCCCTAAAATCTTTGAAAATCCATGAAAAATTGTAGGAAAATCGTATCTATACCAAACCAGTTTCTATGGCCTAGGTTCATGACATACTTGTATGATCTAAGAGCTTAGAGCCAAGAAATCCCTCTAGCTATGTTTTCTAGGTAGGGGCCGAAACCCCCCTATGTGTGTAGGGTGGGGTTTTGGTTGGTTTTTGATGATCTGATCTGATATCTAGGGCTATCACACTTAGTTAGGGTGTTATCCGGAAAATGAGAAATTTTGGAGCTCCCTAGCTATTTTTAGTGTAATAGGGCCAAACCCTAGGGGTGGTGCATTAGGAGAAATCTTTGTTTTGTAAGTTAATGCCGATATGTTTTACGTGTATGTAGTGATCGGCAGCGTGTTGGGACAGAGAAACAAGTTGATCGGGTGTTCCGAGTTGAACTGGGAGCTACAAGAGGTAAGGGGATAAACCTAAGGAATTCCATTTCCGACGGCTATGTGCTGCATCGGTGTTTGTACTGTATTTGTATTGTATTTAAATAGTTATATCATGATGTTAGTTAATTTCTTGATTGACTGCTGTTGATTGGAATATGCATTGATGTGCTGATGTATTGATGTAACTGTTGATATAGTTGAATGCATGTTATACTTGCTGAATGGTTATATGGATGTAATGTGTGCCCTGCTGTGGGATTTAGGCAATTAGAGGACCTAATTTTGATTAGGATCCGACATCGTGTAACTTAAAAGCTTTAAAAGTCTGAAATGTGTTTTGATAAGAAAAAGTGAAGTTTAAAAGCGAATAGGGCATTAGAAACCTTCAATATGTCTTAATTTGATAAGTAAACCCTTTTGAGTAATGTGGTTTCCGAAGTCATCCTGAGTTTATTCAAGAAAAATGAGTTTGTACAAGTTTTGTTTTAAGTTCATATTTTACCGAAAAACAACGAAAGAAAAAGAAATGGTCTCTGGACCAAGTTTTGTTTTATGGAAAACCGATCCCGATGACTTTGTGTAAGTATCGGAGATTTTGGGTTTTGGTTTTCGAGTTTTCAAGAAAAGTGGTTTTAAAGCTTAAAGCTTGGAAACTAGAAACCGAGACGTCGGGGTTCTAGGGTTCTGCAGAACACGTGGATCAAGGATCCGTGTTAGTTGTGGTCCTGTCGGCTTAGGGACAATCTTGAATCCGGCGTCCTTGACTGGTGCATCGGTTAGGAATGTTGGGATTTGAGTTGTTTTGGACTAAGTGTCCTCTTTTGAGAAAATGTGTTTTGAGGCTTAAAGAGTCTAAGACATTATGGTGGTTGTTAGCGTTAATGCTACAACGAGGAAACATTGATGCGACAAAGATCAATTATCGGAAACTAGATAGGTTTCTCATGCATTAAATGCGGGGCAGACGTGCCGTGAAACGGGGGACCTTGATAAACAGGGAGAACCTGAGATGACTTATTTGTCATGACATTGTGCCTTGATGGACAATGGTGTCATATGTGTTATTGTGCCTTAAGTTGGGCAATATAATATGACCATATTATTCTGGAGTACTTTTGATTGCGCCCCCATGTGAGAATCGCGTAGTGTCATGGGATTCAAAGTACTCGTCCTGGGGCCAAATATTGGTGAAAATCTTTGGAGCCTGATCAGCTCGTTTCGAATGGTGATGGGATTTCCGGAAATCTAGTAATCTAGTGTGAATATTGAGATATATGGAAGTGCCATGCATACGTTTAGGAGATAACGTTGATTGTGGGGTACGAAACCCTTGTGCATTTACTGCCTTTTGTATTTAATGATATATGCCATGTTATATGATGATTTGGGTCTGTTGTGTGGATTGGGCATATAGTTGTTGTTTATGGATTCATATATTGGTTTCTCACCCTTGCATGTTTTTGGACGGGTTGTCCTTTGGTATATATTGTATCGTGTTTACAGATGGAGCCGGAGCCGGATCACCTAGCGCACTCCGGGATGCGCGTCCTAGCGTTTGATCGAAGGACAGACCCAGCCGCGTGGGTCATCCACCCAGGGGTGGAAAGTGCGGCGTATACTGGACCAGTTTGCACTGTAAGCGGAACGACGGAGACGGGACCGCGGAAGAGTACTCGGACAGTGGAGACCATCCAGGTGCCTCTCCCTCCCATCGGGCTGATGCTGCAGGCCCTTATGGAGCAGGGTGTGATCGAGTCGGTCGCCCCCGCTGCACAGTCCCCGCAGCAACAGCTACCCCAGACGCCTCCCCCGCCTTTTGTCTTGGTAGCGGGCGAGCACGTCGTGGAAGATGTGGGAGAAGAGGAGGAGGAGGAGGAAGACCCAGAGGAGGATCCTCAGGAAGACCCGGAGGATCATTCTTCGGATGCTTCCGATCCCCATCCACAGGGGAACGGGAATGTAGGTTCCCAGAGTTCTTCCTCTGGTTCCAGTATTGGACTTCCCTCCGAGGGATTGTCCAATGGTTTCCATTAGTCGGACCAGCTTAGGGTGTAGACCCCTTTTTGAGGCAGTGGTTTTTGGGTAGTCTGTTAACGGCTACTGATGGCCATAGGTTTTAGAGATATGGTTCCAGACTGCCGCTGCCTAGTTTTATAGCTTTTTAGAAAGTTTAGAAATCATTCGTTCTTTTGTAAAGGGACTTGTTGTCCATTATATATATGTATATATATATATATATCTTGTTCTAATTATTGCATATGAGTAGTTCTGTTATCTGGAGTGGCGAGTTTATGTATTAATGAGAAAAAAGTTTGGTCACGATTTCCAGAATCTGCTTACACAAAAGATATATTTTCCGAAAGTAAAACCAGCGAAATTTTATTTATCGTTCATTAAGGGTTTTGAGTTACGAAAGTGGCACTGGGTTTGAGGGTGTCACATCTGGTGTTAGTGGTGAAGGAGGTGCATTATCTATTTAAAGAGTAGCACTCCTTCACCGTACATGCCATAACCCCGATGGGCTTGTAGACTACAAGCCCAAACTGGAATTAATTAATTAAATCATATTTACTTAATTAATTCCTTTCCAACTATTTGCTTTATGTGTGTGATCCTGTAAGTTCCCACTAAATTGGCAATAATATTAAATATTATAATAATATCACATATTAATTATAATATCAAATATTATAAACAATGAGCGACATCTAGCATGCATCACTGCTACCTAATTTATGAGAAAATCAGTGATTCGATTTTAACCTTACTGCAACCAATTTACTGTGTAGTAAATATCCCTTTGTCCATATGTCATAATTGAACACAAGACATAAACGTGTTATCCTTGCTAAGTTCGAGTATATGTTCCTCGATGTCTGAGTAGATGTGTAATCACAAATGGGCCCAATATCTCATTTTGGCCCATTTCAGCATGGCCTAGCAATTTCACATCTTACTCTATCGAGAAGCTCATGACATTGCTCTTGTTATGTAGGAGGGACGAATCCTATCAACATCACTCATATCTCTCAACATGATTCATTGCAAGCCCAATTACTACCTTTATGATTATCCTGTTATGGATAATGTTTTATAGCATTAAAGCCTATAGCTCCATATGTAGGAATCATAGTGACTTCAAGTTGAAGGACTACTTCACTATGATCGCCATGAGAAGCGCTTATGAAACTTACATAACTATTATATAGTGTTCTCATAGTTGGTAAATCCATTAAAAATATTACTCTAATATTTATACCTATGTGAAGACTTGATATCTCATATCCATAACCCGTAAGATGTGGTTATCAGTCTACTCACATAATAGTCTCGATGTATTACTGTTGTCCTAAATAACAATATTACTTGACTATGGATATTTTAATAATAGTGTTTTAATGTTCAATAGGATCTCACGATCAAGTTACACTTGATGTTCTATTGAACTGAACTTACTATTCTAAGGACTTATTATATACAAAAGAGATAATATAATAAACTGAAATGCCTTATATAAAACATGATATAAATCGTAGTTATGATACAGATGAAAATCTAATAAATAGATTAGTCACTAGGGTTTACACCAACAATATTAACAACTCATTCTGTGACACAAATAATAAATATTGAAGAATTTATTTTATATAAGTAAATTAAGACTTTTTTTTAATCTTTAATATCTACATACAAAGTGATTAATATAGAAATTACAAATAAAAATATAACACATGGGATCGACTTTGAAAAGCGTTTAAATGTTTTTTTTTTTTTACTTCCTATATGATGTGAAGTAATATTTTATATAATCAACTGAAATTGTATTGGCTTAATATTTTTAAAAGAAAATAAATGAAGAATTTTATAATCACCGTAAAAACAGCTCAATTAAGAATTTTTAGTTTTTTTAACTAACAAAAATAAAAAGACTATTATTCAATTAAATAGAGTTAATTTGGATAATTAAACATTTACATTAATACAAAAAATTCATAGAAATGAATTGTTTAAGTTTCATTAAAAAACTTCATATTTCGAGTTATATTTTCAAAATTTTCGTAAAAGTTGTGCTCTTAAAAATGCGTATAATGTTGTATTATTTGTGATATTTAGACTAGGATTTCAATTTCAAAATAAAAAGTATCATTTTCAAAGTTTCTATTTTAATAAATTTGATTGTATATTAAAATGATATGTTTTTAATTAAAATTTTCCGAAAATGTATACATCTTTTAAATTGATTTTATTAGAAAATATTTATCTTTATATGAATGTTTATTGTCCAGAATCTTTTTATAATCTTGTATTTATTTGTTTTGATTAGAAATTAAATACCAATTTAGAAACAAAAGTTTTCATCATATTATTGGAGGTAATTATAAATGTAATTATTATAATAACATTAACATTAGTTATAATTATAATTATAAGAATTTAACAATCACTGTCATTAAGTAAATGATTATTGTAAGTCCCCTCCTTCTGGTGTTACTTTCGTAACCTCAAAAACAACACAAAGTATATAAAAAAGAATTTGCTGGTTTAGTACTTTTGGAAATTAGGTTTTCTTTGCTTCTATCTTTCTTTATTTGAAAATCATGGTAAAATTTTTTCGTCTTCAAATGACACTAAAGAAAACATGTACTCAAGATAATTATTAACACTACTCATATACACGTATATGTATCACCAGTTAACAACATACATAGGAGACCTTGGACAACATGTCCGTCTTCAAAAGATAAACAAATAAAAGTAAACACTGCAAGCTTACAAACTAGGTAGCTATAGTTTGGAAAATGTATCTCCAAAACCCTAGTCATCAGTAGCCGCTAACAGACTACCTAAAAGACACTACCTCAAAAGAAACCTTAAGCTGGTCCGACAAAACTAGTACCTAACATACATCGTACCAATGAGGCTGGGTCTCGTCCTCCACCATCCATACCTCTTCGTCGTCAACCTCAAGCACTCAAGCTATAGGGTCCCGGAGTGACCCAGAGGACTGTTGATAAACATCTATACACGTATCCAAAAACACAACAGGGTGTCCAACATGTACAGACAAGGATGAGAAACCAATATATGAATTCAAAGTACAACAACTACATGCCCAAAACACAGCCAATAGATTCATACATCAAACATAGTTATTGATCATGATAAATACATCACAGAATATCATGATAGTAAATAAGCACAAGGGTCTCGTACCCAACAATCATCGTCGTTTTCCAAACGTATGCATAGCACTTCCACATATACCATCTAACACTTAGTTCTTAATTTCCGGAAATCTCATCACCTTTCAAAGAGCGGATCAGGCTCACAATTCATTGGCCCTCAGGCAACAATGACTAGCACCAACTTGCTAAACAAGTACATGAATCCCATGACACTATGCGATTTTCACATGGGGGCGCAATCAGAGGTACTTAACAATTGTAATCTGTAACACCCGGGGCTGACGAGGGTGGGGAGTGATCGCCGGTGCATGAGGCACGGACAAGGAGCGGCTCCTGGCAGGCTTCTAGGCGGAGGGACACATGAATGAACCGATTCACACCGGAATGAGAGGGATCCTGAGGCTGTGCAGGTATAGGACTGTACAGTTGAAGGAAGGCTTATAAGAATTGATTGGCACTACCTATACCAACAAAATGCATCTTCTTTTTGGGAGCCTAGAACATAAGAACTCCATAGTTAAGCGTGCTTGACTTGGAGTAATTGTGGGATGGGTGACCTTCTGGGAACTTTTCCAGAAAGCGTGCGAGTGAGGACAAAGCACACTGAAAAGACCCGTGCTGCTTTGTGGGGACAGTCGGCAATCCTAAAAGCAGTCCGGGCCGTTACAAATGGTATCAGAGCGGATCTCTCCAAGTACGGTGTGGTTCGAGGATGAACCAAGCGGAAGCTGGTGGGCATGTAACACCCGGGGCTGACGAGGGCGGGGAGTGATCGCCGGTGCATGAGGCACGGACAAGGAGCGGCTCCTGGCAGGCTTCTAGGCGGAGGGACACATGAATGAACCGATTGACACTGGAATGAGAGGGATCCTGAGGCTGTGCAGGTATGGGACTATACACAGTTGAAGGAAGGCTTATAAGAATTGATTGGTACTACCTATACCAACAAGATGCATCTTCTTTTTGGGAGCCTAGAACGTAAGAACTCCATAGTTAAGCGTGCTTGACTTGGAGTAATTGTGGGATGGGTGACCTTCTGGGATTTTTTCCAGAAAGCGTGCGAGTGAGGATAAAGCACGCTGAAAAGACCCGTGCTGGTTTGTGGGGACAGTCGGCAATCCTAAAAGCAGTCCGGGCCGTTACATAATCAGGTCATACTATATTGTCCAACTCAAGGCACAATACGTTCCCTGAACACGTATGACACCATTGTCCATCAAGGCACAATGATACACAATGACATAAGTCATCCCCAGGTTTCCTTGCCATCAAGGTGCCCTCATTTCAAATGGCATGTCTACCAAAAAACATATGCATGAGAAAACCTTTGTTTTCGTCTGTTTATCTTTGTCGTATCATTATTTCCTTGTTGAAACTCAAAGCTATCAACCACCACCACTTTTTGACTCTCAAGTCTTTTAAATTTTATCAAAAGGGACATACAGTTCAAATCTCAAAAAGGACACACAGTCCGAAACAGGCCGAACCCAAAATTCCCCAACCGATGCACCAGTCACGGATTTTGGATTTTAGAGCATGCAAACGTCCACAAGCCTACAGGACCATAAGAATTGTCCGCAAGTTTGCAGTACCAACTCACTACACCGATCCTTGATCCACGTGTTCTACAAAACACTAGAACCCCGACGACTCGGTTTCTAGGTTCACCTCCAAAATAACCATTTTTTCTTGAAAACCAAAACCCATATCTCCGAAGCTTATGCACAAAGCCTTTGGGATCGGTTTTCCCATAAATCAACTCTTGGATCAAAACCACCTTTCTTTTTGAAATACTTTGGTAAACCACCGCACTTTGAAATACGGTTTGTTAAAACCCTTTTTCTTGGATAAAACAATTTATTTCGAAACGAAAATTTCTTGAAAGCACTTTTTGTTTCAAAGTCTTACTTTTCTTAAACTAAAGTTGTTTTTCTCCTTTTTCTCTTTATGTTAACTCATTTCCCAATAAAGTAGATTTTATCTTCTTTATTCTCAAAAGACATTAATTCCTTTTGTTTTCAAAATCTTTTGAAACTTTAACCTTTCATTTTCTTAATTTACGTTCCAAGCTTTTTGAAGTTTTTAACTTTACATGATTTTGGACCCTAAGCGCTATTAGGTCCCTTAGCACAATATTTATCGTAACAGGCATAATAAACAGTTATCCACCATACACTAAATCAGGCATATTCAAACATAATCAAATATGAGAAAGGAAAATTAAATCACTCCACATCAACCAAGCACATTGAAAATATTACAATCCATATACACAAACACAGCACACAGCTGTCGGAAATGGAATTCCTCAGGTTTGTCCCCTTACCTCTTGAAGTTCTCCTCCGAGTCAAAGTCGTCCGATCGGTTCGCGAATTCTCCCGATTCCTTGTCCGATTACTCAACCAAAACTACATACACACAAATCAAAACATCAACATCAAACAACATAATTTTCCTCACTTTCCTTTCCTAGGGTTCGGCCACTCTCCAAGCAAATAGGCCGGGGAAGTTTTTGATCACATGATTTTGGATTCAATGACCTCTAAGTGTGATAGAACTACATCAACACTTCTTAAGCAAAAATTTGAACAAAACTTCATTGATCCAAAAGGGGGGAGGTTAGGCCATCTATACCCATCTGGGTTAGAGGACTCCTTTGGTTACAAGCTCTTGGATTATGAAAGAAGGTAATGAAACTAGCTCATAGAAATTGGTTTGACATTAAAAGGATTTTTCTACAATTTCTTATGAATTTATGAAATTTAAGCTTCAACTTGAATAAAGCTTGAAACTCATGATTTCAATGGAGAAAGATGAAGATTGAGAGCTCAAGAATGAAGTTCATACCTCCTAGATGATGAAGATGGATGAAGTGATCAACTTTGCTTCTCAAAAGTTCTTGAAATTTGTTAAGGAAATGAGAGAAAATGGAGGAAGAAAAAGTGTGAAGGAGAAGGAAAATGAAGAGTGATGTTGATGAGGGTGGGGCATGGGACTTATGGAGGTGAGGGCAAGGATGTATCAATTTTTTCACTTAAGGGTAATAAGGCCTTTTCACACAAGGACCAAAGGGTAACTTCCATGAAAGTTCAAGGGCATTTTGGTCATTTCGCGTCCAGATATTTTAAAAACCATCATGATACTGGCACACATTGTGACACCCACTACCCCGTTCATGATAATTTGTACAAGAGATCATACAAATCTTTAAATTAAAAACGTGTTATAAAAATTTGTTTCAAGAGTAGCAAGTATCACATTATCCAAAACAATTAACCGTATAAACCAAATAAGTTTTAAAACATTTAAAACTCAACAACTGCGGAAATAAACTAAACCCGAAACCCAATGTCACATATCAGAGTTGGTATATAATACACCGATAATACATCGGATAAAATTGAAAATAAACTAGCAAACTAGCAACCTAACTACAAGCAAGCGATCTCCTCGGGACCACTCCTCAGCAGCTGGCTCACCCTCCTCTGCATAAACAAGGAACATGCATAGAACAACAAAAGTAGGGAGTGAGAAGTCATATACATATGAATATAAACGGTAACAGAGTAGTTAATAAGATGTGCATACAACACACAATCATACAAACATAATATATCATGTTAAAGAATGCGTGCAATGCTATGCAACGTCACTACTCCATGCACATGTGGATCCATCAATTCTAACTCTGGAAAGACGACTAGGAGTACATATCTGTTTGACCAACAAGGACGCATCACCATACCAGATTTTCGCCACAGATACTCTTACTAATCCTGAAAACGTATAGTGGCTCGTCAGGGTAGTCAGGTTGTCAATAGGACGCTCCGGCCACGGGTTGCAAGTCCATGCCATAAGGAACCTCCTTACCTAACTCTACCCTCAAGGCCGGGATAACACCCATCGTGGCCTCCACCATCGCGATTCATCGTTTGCTTTCCACCCATCAGACATCTTCTATGCAATGATGCGTGAAATGTCAAACAAACATGCAATCACATGTCCAACTATCCTTCATCGTAATCATTCACAATGATTAATAACCTTGACCATCAACAATGATCACAATCAACATCTGACGATAACCCATCGTTACCGTCTTTATCAACACCACTAATAGTAACACATCGTTACTACTAGCATCATTATCTTTATTAAGTATTATCTGAGTTAACTAAGCCTCTATCCCTATTTTACTTACCAATATTATTCTCACTAATTTTCTCATCTTATTTTCATTATTATCCTCAAAACATATTCTTTAGATTATCATATTCTTCACTTACTTTCTTTATTTTTTTTTTATAAATGGAGTGCAAAAGCATCACTATAAGAACCAAAGATCCCAACTAAGTTGGTACCAAAGGACTTACCAATCATCTGCAGCAATACCATAAATTTATTAGGAAAAAAAAGATAAAGAATACAAAATCATGGGGGGACCAAACCAAAACCCATTGAAAAAGAACAATAAAATCAACGAAATCTAAAATTAGGAAGATTATACCGATTCCGGTTAAAATCATCCTTAATGAAACTGGGGATTAAATCCCACCATGTAAACCCATGATGAAGCAAACCATAAGAAGCTAACTTGTCTGCACATGAATTACCTTCCCTTAATACATGTGAAACTTGAAAATGCATTTGCTGAATAAGGTTTTTGCAATTAATCCATCTATTCCTTATCTTCCAAGGAATCGCAATTTTGGAGTTAAAGGCAGCCACCACCAATAAAGAATCAGTCTCCAACCATAATCTATACCAACCTTTTTTAAATGCTATCTCAATTGCAAGCATGGCTGCACAAAGCTCAGCAAACAAGGATGTATTAATTCCAATTGATTCAGAAAAACATCCTAAAACCGCAGCACTTTTATCACGAAAAATTCCACCACAAGATGCTAAACCAGGAGATCCAAGAGCTGCACCATCAGTGTTACATTTAATCCAACCACAAATAGGAGGGTGCCAATCCACTTAAATGATTTTAGGAGCTTTAGACACATGAGAAGTGATTGAGAAAGATTTTAGAATGGAGAACTCAGTAATTGATGAAGACATACAACCAGAAGAATGGTTACCCGAAAGAGAGACTGCTGCAGCAATTAAGCTGATAGCAGTACCAATCGAGACAAACTTGTTATGGAATCTTACTTGGTTCCTGCAGTACCATATAGACCAAATCACATTGATAATACCTGAAATAATAACATCCCTGACTTGAGAACTCCAAGACTGATCACAGACTGACAACACAGCAATAAAAGAGGAGAGATCTAGAGCAGTATGCAACACAGCACCCAGCCAAGCCCAAAGATGCAAAGCAAATTTACAGTTCAGAAACAGATGCTGAGAAGATTCATCATGCTCACCACAAAGACTACAAACTGAAACAGTTATGCAATCGCTTATCTGCAAATTATCATCAGTAGGCATTTTGTTATGCAGCAATCTCCACAACAAGAAGGATTTGGATGGAGGAACATTATTATTCCAAATAATTTTTCCCCAATGGACTGCTGGAACAACAGTATTTAGAAATGTATAAGCAGCCTTGAAAGAAAGCAAACCATCATTAGTGCTAGTCCAAATTAGATAATCTTCTGAAGGCAAAACAAGAATTACTATATGCTGAATTTCAGAGATGAGAATAAGGAATCTATCTGCTAAAGAAGCAGGAATAGACCAAGCATTATCAACAATAAAATCGTGCACCATAGCCTGTAAGGATTGCTGCACAGAAACTGGAATTTGAAGCATATCCACAACTGGAAAAGAAAGCCATTTGTCTCTCCAAAAATTAATCTTATGACTTGAACCAAGATGCCAGGAACTCCAAACAGAAATCGTGTTCATATATTTTTTCACTGCAGGCCAAATTGAAGACTTAACATAGTAGTTTATTGGAATATTCTTCCTCAGAAATCTGGCTCCTAGAAAAGCAGACCATTGAGAAGTTGCAGAATAAAAATCCCAGCTAAGTTTGAGCATTGCAGCTTCATTAATGGATCTAATAGATCTCGGGCCAAGACCCCCCTCCAAGACTGGTTTACAAACTTTATGCCATGCAACTGTTACTACCTTTTTTGTATAAATATCACCAGACCAAATGAAGTTTATTATCCATTTATCAATAGATTTCAGCAGGGAAATAGGCCACACATAAACCTGAAAGCTGTGGAGCAGCATGCCATTAATAACTGAATTTACCAATTGCACTCTGCCCATAATTGAAAGAAGAGACCCCTACTAAGCTGCAAGTTTAGTTTTTATTCTGTCAGCAATCGGCTGCAAGTGAACCATTTTGGGCTTGCCTTTAAATAAAGGGACTCCCAAGTAATTGAAGGGTAATGACCCTGCAGAGAAGCCAACAAAGTTTGATATTTCTGCAATTCTGCTATTAGACATCTTTCCAACATAAAACTTGCATTTCTCCAGGCTCAAATGTTGACCTGATGCATTGCCATAATTTTGAAAAAGATCCATAAGAATCCTCAAATTGTTTTTAGTTCCTTTGGAAAAAACCAATATGTCATCAGCATAAAGGACATGACTTGGAGTAGCATAATGTCTTGGACCTGTCATTCTCTTTAATTGACCAAAGTTCACTAAAGAAGAAATTCCTCTACTGAGAACATCCTCAGCCAAGCAGAATAAGAGAGGAGAGAGGGGATCACCCTGCCTCACACCTCTTTGACATGAGAAGAAGCCAACTAAGTGTCCATTAACAGCAAAGGACAGCTTAGCAGAATGCAAGATTACCCGAATCCAATTACAAAAAGTAGAGTTGAAACCAAAAGCTTGAAGAACATGCAGTAGAAAATTCCAATCTATCATATCAAAACCTTTTCTAATGTCAAACTTTAGAGCTACATTACCTCCAAAAGTTTTAGAGTCGAGCATATTTACTGCTTCTGAAGCAATACAGATACAGTCTGTAATTTTTCTCCCTTTAATGAATCATCTTTGCTGATCAGAGATGATATTAGGAGCAAGCAAGGCAAGCTTATCAGCTAAGACTTTAGAGATAATCTTGAATTGAAAATTAGCTAAAGCAATTGGTCTGAAATCTTGAATTCTATCTGCACCAGGGAATTTTGGAATTAAGCATACCAAATTTGAGTTCAGATTGGGGAGAAGCCAAGACTGTTTAAAAAACTGCATAACCGAATGATAGACATCTGAACTAACTAGATTCCATAATTTTTGATAAAAACACCCTCCAAAACCATCTGGACCTGGAGCTCCTGCACCATTCATGGAAAAGACTGCACCTTTTACCTCTTCTAATGTAGGCAATTTTGTGAGCATGGCATTATCCTCTATAGAAACCAAAGAGGGAATTACTTTATTTACTAGATCTGTTTGAGTGCAGGAAGATTCAGTAGCATATAAAGAAGAAAAGTATTCCAATACAACCTGATCAATTTCAGAAGGAGAATCTATAATGGAGTCACCATGTTTCAAAACTGACATTTGCTTCGAAACCTGTCTAATCTTGGCAGATCTGTGGAAAAAAGCAGTGTTTCTATCCCCATATGAAAACCAATTCAAATTAGCCTTTTCCTTCCAAAAAAGCTCCTCATAAGTCAGAGCTTGCTGCAACTCCAGCTGAGCTTTCATTTCCTGATTATGCATATCCCCAGAAAATCCTTGAAGAGAAATTTGCTCCTGAACTCTATCAACAGCAAGCTGTGCCTTCTCAACTCTCAGATGAGCATTACCAAAAACTTCTCTATTCCAAATTTTAAGTTCCTTTTTCAAATTCTTCAGTTTTTGAGCTAAGACAAACATCGGACAACCAAGAACAGGTTTTTTCCAAACCTCCTCCACTACTCTTTCACAATCTGGATGTTCAGTCCACATATTCATAAATTTGAAGTGAGAGGAATGAACATTGGAATTTTTCTTCATAATTACCAGAATTGGATAATGATCAGATTGAGACCTTGTCAATGTGCAACACGACATACTACTCCAATATGAAATCCATTGCTGATTACAGACTGCCCTATCTAGTCTCAATTCAGTATGATGTCTTGCATTTCTACCATTTGACCATGTATACTGTGATCCCTTTGTTTGCAGGTGAGTAAGACTGCAAGAATCTGACCAGGCCTGAATTCCTCACAGGATGCCTTAATGGGCAAGCAACCTCCTCTTTTTTCATGAGCACCAAGTACTGCATTGAAATCTCTAATATAAAGCCAAGGACCAGGATTATTCTGTTGAAGAGTTGCCAATTCAACCCAAAGATACCGTCTAAGAATGTGAGTAGTGCATGCATAAATAGCTGATATATAAAAAACAGAATTGTCCCAAGAAATGGAAAAAGAGAACTGCTGTGTTGAAGTAGATAGCAGAACTGGATCTAAGTGTTCAGCACAAACACCCCATATATTAGGACTTCGCAAATTCCTATTATTCAAAGCAAAGGGTTTTAGGTGCATATTTTTCCAAAAAGAAGAAGGAAACTGATCTATAGTGATCCAAGGTTCAGATAAGAATAGAAAATCTCGTTTATGACTGATACAAAAATTTTTAAGCACTAGTCTTGTATTAGAATTTCCCACACCTCTTGCATTCCAGTAAAGTACCTTCATTAAGCAAAGTTATGAGGGCCTACTCTGGACCTGATATTATACTCATGCTGAGGCATAGCATTCATCTGTTTTCTATGCTTTCTCCTCTGAGATTTTGTAAGAACAAAACCTTTTGCATTATCCTGCTCAGGACGAGAAGAATCAACACTATCATCCTGTATCTCATCATCATCCCAAAATTTTCCAGTAAACTTCAGAACTTTCAAATCATGAGCAACCTTAGGATTCAAAGGAGTACTAAAATTGGGAGTATCCTCACTACCACCACTTTAAAATTGGGAGTATCCTCACTACCTTTAGAACTTTCAAATCATGAGCAACCTTACTTTCTTTATTTAAATATGTGAGTTCATGTAATTACATTCATGCCCGATAATCGATTATTACATATTATAATCAATTACTGCTAACTTAGTAATACATTATTGCTAGCCTTAAACGTTTCTAACACTCATGGATCAACACTTATGTTTTGGAACTATAATCCTTGGGTTATCATCCTCACCTCTCATAGTAACTCCATTTATTATGAACCTTCATGGACTTACAACTGGGTCTATAGCTTAGGATTAATTTAACATCCACTATCAATGCTTAATCAACGTAGCCACTCATCATAATACATCATCATCAACATGAAACATGAATCAACGCATATAATTATGCCATAACAATAATAACTCACATCTAATAGTCACAAGAATCAAGAATATCACATATAGTCATTTAAAAACACCCGTAGACATACATGAATACATAGATAAGGTTCAAAACTCATATATCATATATCAACATAAAATTAGGGTCATGGGTTAACCCTTCATCTTACACTACCCCTACACCTATATTCATATTGACCTTCTCCCCCATACCTGGTATGACGAAACGAAATCCGAGGAAGAAGAGAGTGCGAGATTCGTTCTTGGTTCCGTCTCAGGGCTCAAGCGCTTGGTTACAATACAACATAACAAAAGGAATAGATTCAATTCCTAATCCAATAGAAATTAAAGGAAAAAGAACGAACTCTAGGGTTGGTTATCTTACCTTGATCACAACTAGAAGACTCAAACTAGAACAAAGGAGAGGAATTGTTGCCTTGTCCTTGATTCAATACACTTGCTGTATGATGGTGCCAAATAGAGCCCAAAAACGTTTATAATCAGTCCCCAAATCAAGAAAACTCGAGGAGAATTGAAGAAGAGACAAGGGTACACGAATTTACCTGAATCTTAACCTATTAAGGTTAATAAGAACAAGGAAGAATGGCTGCTCAAGGGCTTCGTATCAGCTGCGGTGATTTTCCAACGAAAACGGTTAAAACGGTTTACGTTTTTTGATGAATCTCAAAGGGATTAAGAGAGAATCCTAAGAGATTGAGAAGGGAGGTTTTCAGAGGATTAGAGGCAGCTAAACTAGGGTTTATTTCGTGCTTAAAGGGTTATAAAAAGGTTTAAGATGAAATGGGCCGAAATAAGGATTGAAAACCCATTTCTACAGAAAAACGCAGTCATAATCGATTATGACTGTTCTGACTTGACAATCGGCGTTCTTGAATACCCATAATCGATTATGGCTGTTCTGACCCTAATAATCGAATATAATAATCGATTGTGACTATTCTGACTTGTAGATAATTCTCTAAGCTTTTCAACGCATCCAAGATCGTCTCAATCGGACATCTAGAACTCAAGATACGTCAAAAATCGTAAAACAGGTTTCTTGGACTAAAATGGATTGACCCTTTCTAAAGGCTAAACCACACTAAACATATACTTAAACATCCAACATTAAGCTAAGAATATAAATCAACATATAAACATATATTAGCACATCGATGAACGTATAAACGAAAATTGGGGTGTTACACACATCCCTAGGTGACTTGACCTGACGTGACTTCAAGATTATCCGTTTTCTCGGTAAATTCCTATCCAGCTCCGTTCGTCACCCGGTTTGAGAATACGACCGAATAACTTATATTATTATGATATTTTTGTGCGCGAAACCAATTTTAGCAAAAAGGTAGGAAATTCGATTCTAAGACTAACTGTCTCGTTCACGAGTCAAAATTAGGTCTTCTGAGTAGTAAAATGCTACCATTAGTGAAAAACGCAAATCGGGCTACGTCTGAGTTTTCGACCCAAAAATTAACCGTAACTCCCTACTGTAGCGTAGAGCGTGACTATGGTCTCAGTTTATTTTAATTCACTCTCTACACCCTCCAAAAAAATACAAACTCATATATATAGTTTATTGACCTTAGAAAGCTTGAAAAATCAGGGTGTTACAATTATCATTCCAAATTTAAATTTAAATAATTTGAAATGGAGATTGGAATGAAAGGTTACGAATTGATTGACATTTATATGAATTAAAATGATATATCCAGTATTGATATCAATTTGTGATAGAATTTAGATCATTTTCCCTTTAAATATCAAGTATCGAATGTAATTGCTAGATTGGAGAATGAGAGCCTTGGTATACCTATTCTTTAAATGGAGTTCAATGTTTCCCTTTTTAAATTATGAGACCATGTTCTTTTGCCAAATATCATTTTTTTTTGTTACAGAAAGTTTAGGCGAGTTGGGTCCTGTAACACCCTAAAATTTGTACAATGGATAAAAATATAAAGAAATAAATTATAAATATTAGAACTAATGAAATAAATAAAAAAACTAATGTAAAAAATTTTGATTTTTGACTTAATTTGGCATAATAGCAGTATAAACCGGTATCGAGTGAGTGTCAACCCGAAGTTCGAAAATTAATTCAGATTTTCTCTTAATAATCTTATTTTATTTTCAAATTCTAAATTAAAATTGAAATTTAAATTGTAAAATTTTTCCACTCTTTGAAAAGTCAAAGTGTATCATCTTTGTTCTAATTTTGAAGTTGAAACTTCATCACACACAATTATCACCTCCTCACTTTGCTCAAAATTTCTTTAATTTCATTTAATATCTTTTAAGTTTCCAATAAATGTATTTATTTTGTAACATCCCGATTTTTTGTAACCCTAATTGAGTTGGTTAATCTCGATTAGGGTTTCGATTGGTTGTGTGAATTATTTGGTGTTAGTTTACGGCCTAGCTGGAAGCTTAGGAATAGACTTGAATTAGGTTGGAAGTGCCTAAGATGTAACACGAGAAACTAGAGAAGTCAGGAATTTGGAAGGCTCTTCCCAGCTGAGCAGCATGCTGAAGCGTGGGAAGAGTGTGTAACATCCCGATTTTCACTGCTTTCAAAGATCAGTAATTTATATAAATAAGTTTATATTTTATCCGAGATTTAGAAAATGATTTTGGATACACCAAAATCATATTCATACTCTACGTTATCGGAGAGAGTTACGGTTAAATTTTGGGATGAAAATTCAGACGGAACTCGGTCTGCGTTTTCACTGACAATAAGATTTTACTGATCATAAAACCTAATTTGGACTTGTGAACGAAACGGTTAGGTTTTAAATCGAATTTCCAACAATATTGGTTATTTTGAAAATTTTCAAAATAAATAAGTTCTTACGCTTTATTTAGGCGCAAAACCTAAATCGGGAAATCGATGGAATCAAGAACGGACGTGCAGGGACAAAACCGGACCCCAGATGAGGGACACGAGTCACTTGAGTAGGGTGAGTCACAACAAGTCATCATGACATTCTAAAAATATCCAAGATATTTGTGGAATTTTTAAAATATCAAAGATATTTAGGGCGAGAAAAGACCGTTTTGCCCCTAGGAATTGATGAAATTACCATTGTGCCGTATGACTCACCAGTGTCATCATTATGTTCTAAAAATATCTGAAACGCATTCACACTAGGAAAAGACCAAAATACCCTTGATCTTTTCCTAAATGAAAATTTTATCCCTCGGTGAAATGACTCTTTTGCCCATGGGAATTTATGGAAATACATTTTTGGCCTTGTGAATCACCACCCATCATCATTCCCTCTAGAAAAATATCTAGATATTTATGTTATTGGAGATGAAATGCCGTTTATGTCCTTAGTCTTTTGTTAAAATGACAATTTTGTCCCTAAGTGAATTTACTCTTTTGTCCCTAACTGAACAAAGCTTGGACCTTCTTGTCCCTTGGAAGCTCACGCCTAAAGCCCCCCACTAACACTTCATTTCCTCGCATTGGCTACAAACACAGTCTTGGTTGTTTTAATGAATTTTAAGATCAAAGTTAGAGTTTTTAGTTTCTCTCCTTTGTTCTTGGTGTTCTTGAGTCACTTTCTCACCATTTTCCCACAATCAAGAGGTAAACTCTCTTGACTCAAGTTGGTAAACTTGTTCCTTGCTTCATTGTCTTGACATCTATGTATTTCTTTTCTCAAGTGATCCATAAGCAATTTGGTGAAGCACAACTTGCTTGATCCTTGCAATTTTCCATCATCCAAGAGGTAATCTCTTCTCTCCATGATCAACCATATGCTCTTCTTCATTCATTTTGTAAGATTAAGCAGTGAATCATCATCATCCACTTTCATGAAACTTTCTTCAAAAATCTCTAGAAAATCATAGAAAAATCCTATGATCACGAAACCAATTTCTATGAACTCATCAAGACCTCTATATTCATCATTCAAGAGGATGAAACTAAAATTTCTTCCCTATTTCTCCAATAATGGAAGAAACCCTAACCTTGTTGGTTGGGTGAGTTTTGATTCAAATCTTTGACAAATAATTAGTGATTATGTCTTCATCATACTTAAGGATCATTAATCTAAGAGTTAGTAAAATTTCAACATCCTTAGCCTAATTAATTAATGAAGGCCGAACCTACTTCATAGTGGATTAACAAGTCTTTTCAAAGATTAACTTGTACTATGTTGTTTGGTGAAGGATTTGTTGAGTAGTTGTAGTTTGGTGATTCGTGGAATAAGCTGAGCTTCAGAGGATCATTCAAACCAAAGATCGTGAACACCGCTTGGTAGCTTCACTTGATTTGATGGAGTTGGTGATTTGTGGTGTAGAAGGAAGTGTTGAAGGATCGAAGGGAAAGAACCTTACTTGACTTCAAGAGGTAAGGGGAGTTTGCCTAAGGGATTTTCCCGATAACTATATGTTATCCGTGATTGGTTTGTGAAGTTCTGTTTGAGCTTCGTTGTGATTATAATAATGTTTATATGCTTAGTATATGTTATGATGATGCATGCTTGGATGGAAAAATGTTTTCATGTATGTTGAAAACCATACTTTGATTTCTAGATCAAGTAAGGATTTTTATGCTTGTTTATGGTTGAATGATGTATGATTATTGTTTGTCACAATATTGTGATCATTTTGAGCTATTACTTGACAAGTTAGTGAAGCAAAATCTTCACATTCCACATGGTATAGCATTCGGCCATAATGGTTACAAAAAGAAGAACATGAGTTTGTTCTTGAACTTCAATTTTTTGAAAGCAAATAAGTGTTTTAATAACTTGTATTTGAAAAACGAACAAGAAGTGATCTTGATCCAGAGTTCAACTAGGGTTTCGACCCTTAAAGTGCTTTAACTAAGGTGAAAATATGTTTTACTTTAGGCATAGTTAATCAATTAAACAAATGTTTTAAAATATGAAAATGAAATTCCATTTCTCTTACACTAACTTAGATCACGGTTTTACACTAAGTTAGTAAGGAAAAACCCTTTTCGAATTGGTTAAGGTATTTTATTTCAAGCAAGTAACAAAGTTCTCTTAAATCAAATGAGTTTTTAATTAGAAAGGTTTTGGTTTGCAAAGTCTTAAAATGGGAGTTTTCAACTCAAATCGTAAAGTTTTACACATGGAAACCTAAGTTAAGTAATTAACTTAGTGCAAAAGAAAAGAGACAATTAACACTACGCCAAAAGAGGGAAAAATTGACGCAACCTTTACCAGCATTTTCCCGTAAAACACTAGAAAATATGAGGCGGAGAAGTATTATTAGCCCTTTCTTTGGTAAGTGCTAGCAAATTATTGGGATTACCAGTGCTTTATTAATTAAGCGCAAGCAATGCTCTAACCTCGAGTATTAGCAACACTTTTCCAAATAAGAGCTGGTAAAGAACAAAACATTTGCCAGCGCTCAATACTATTGCTAGCGCTTTCCTAAGAAAGCGCTGGCAAATGTTTTGTTCTTTACCAGCGCTTATTTGGAAAAGCGCTGGAAATTGTCCTTTTCTATATAAATATAATTTTTTGATTTATATTACTGATTACTCTTCACTTACACTTTCGCGCGCGCTTTCAGTAATAGTCTTCACACAGTACTCTCGCGACCTAAGCATCACCGCGAACTCAACCCTCCTCATCTCCTGCACAACCGTGAACTCAACCCTCTCCTCCACAACCGCGAATTCAAACCCTCTCCTCCACCACCGCGACCCTCAATCCGCTCCTCCACAACCGTCGTCCACAACCCTCTCCTCCACAACCGCGACCTAAGCACTCACGCTCAACACCTTCGCGAAACCTCACGGTTCTCTCCTCAAACCCTCTTCTCAACAGCGCGAGGACCTTGAGGTATTCTTGCTGGTTCCTTTTCTCTTTTATTTTCCTTGAGGTATATTCTTGCTATGAGAATGTGTTGAAGAAGGTATATTTGTGTTTCTGTGTTTTGTACTTTGACATGTCTTCCAGATTTCGAGTTTGCTTTTCTAATTTTGTATACACTTAGCAGTGGGTCCTCCCTGAACTCCAGCATTTTGCTCCTGGTGTCCCAGTGGTACTGGTTGGAACCAAATTAGGTAAGTCATCAAGCACTGATCTTAAATTCTTGTTTCAACCCAATACCATTTTATCTTTTGATTGCGGATGTTCTTATTTTGCCAAATTATTCGTAAGAACATTTAAGGTTTGCACAGTATATCACAATGTATCACTAAGTGTTTTCCCCTTTATCCCACTTACACCCAAAGACACTCAAGAATCTGGTTGATTCTTTTCCTCTCTGTGATAAGCGTTTTACAAGAGTATTTTCTATTCTTGAATTCTCAACTAATGTGAATACTGATTGCAATGATAACAGTGAATTACTCCTACTTATAGTAGCACTAAAGCATAACTGAAATTAGTTACTGTTATACCCATTCATTTCATTAATTATGGATACGTATGAAAATAATAAATTATGTTATAAATTACTGTTTTATTTTCATAAATGAATTAAATAAATATTGTATGACACTAATAGTTTTATAACTTGGTATCAGAGCCAGGTTTACAAAGTCCTGAATAGGAATTAGATGTTGATAGCATTTGTAGCCGGTCGTCGAACCCCGGCGAGGTCTAATTCTAGTTTGATCTTTGAGAAATCTTTTGATTCCACATAGTAGCAAGAGGGCAGTATGATATGGGTTAGTTTAGTTAGTTTTCAGACACTGTGTTCCCTTAGGTTCTTTTTTTTGCCCTACAATTTCATGTTGTTCTTATACCTGGCATAGGAAAATAAAAATACTATTGTTGAACTATTAAGCATTCTTAATTCTTAATGTCCTTAAAGTTAGGAACTGGGCTTCCAAATGAGTAAAGTACAACCCTTTATCTCTTTGGTAATACCCTGCATCTTCCATGTTTTGTGAGCAACTTTAGTGTAATCTATAATTCTAAATCTGCCTTTTTTTTGGCTTCCAAGTTTGCTCAAGTAGCTACTTCAGTTCATGAATTCTACTCATTTTACATATCAATTGTTCTTCCTGTAATCTTAATTGCTTTCTTATTTTGTTGTCCAATCTATTGGGTTTTTTCTGTAAAAGATACAAGTACACATGCATTGGCACTCATAGAAAATTACTTACCATGATGAAACTGTCTAGGCATTGTTTAGGTGCATGACATGATGATATATACTGAAGGAAAATAGAATTAAATAATTTTCTATTGTAATGCATTCATCATCTTATTTTGAGGTATATCAATTGCTTGGGACCAAAAGATGTTTAGGTGGAGGTGATTATGTGATGTATGAGCATTTTATAAAAATAAACATGATAGTTGTATCTATGATCTGCTTAGGAATCTTTTTGCTTGACAATCATTCAGTCATGAATCATGAACTTCAATTTCTTTCTATTGCTAAAGGTCATGATGTAGGTTTATCTCTTCAATATGTATCTGTAATGTGTTCCAATAAATTACAATATGTAGCATAGAGGGAAAGTTTTGTTGTTGCTGAAAATTTTGCATTCAAAGCACCTTGATTTAATCTATTGCATGGTTATAACCATATCTTGTTCATGTCATCTGATTTTAGCTTTGGCAAGCCACTTTTTTATTATTATATAGATTGAAAGTGTAACGCCCCGATTTTCACGTTTTCTAATTCTTCAGTATTTTAACGTCTTTATTTTATTCGAGGTCTTAGGAATAGAAATAAAATATTCCGAGACCGTAGTTATGCTCGACGATATCGTTGGAAGCTACGATTAAGTTTTGAGTAAAAAACTCAAACGGAGTCCGGTCTGCATTTTTACACTGACAGTACGATTTTACTGCTCAGAAGACCTCAGATGGACCTGTGAACGAGACAGTAAGTCTTAGAATTCGATTCTCTACGTTTTAGTTAAATTTCGTAAAAATTTCAAAAAAATCACTTCCTGACCTCCGTTCGAGCGAAATCCTCAATCGGGTGACGAACGGAGCCACATATGGATTTACCGGGACTCGCCAAAGGATAATCTTGATATCACATAATCCCAGGACACTTGGGAGAGTATGCCAGAGTCGTCATGGCGATCGGGAAAATCTAGACGCGAAATGACCAAAATGCCCCTAACCTTAGTATTTTGCACTTTTACCATTTTACCCTTTTGGCAAATGACCATTTTGCCCTTAAGTGACTTGTTTTAAGGCTGAACTCAGCCCCTCACACTCTCATTTTCGCACAGCCCTCTCAAAAAGAGAAGAACACCATAGTTGCTCTTGAAGAAACACCATTGTTGCTCTTGAAGCTCCTTCATTTCTTGTTGGAATCACTTGATTCCTTGAGCAATCTTCCTTCATTTCAAGGTAAGATCACTTCTATGATCTCTTAGCTTCTTGAATATCTCTTTATTTCAAGATCAAGATCCATTTTCATGAAAAGAATTTCTTAGATCGAAAACTTTGAAAATCCATAGGAAATTGTAGAAAAATCATTTTGATGTGAGACCAATTTCTTTGAACTCACTTCATCATTCTCTACCTAAACCCAAGAGCTTATGATTCAACTCTCATTATAGCTCAAAAAGCACAATATGGCCAAACCCTAAAAGGTGATGATGAATAGTGTTTTTCACCAATTTTTGATTTCTAACACTTGATTTCATCCTTAGCTTTCCTATGCCTTTGAATCCATGAAATGGAAAACCAAGATCAATTCCTAGCTTTATTCTCTTTAGGGTGGCCGAAGCCCTTAGGTAGAATTGTTGAGTTTGGTTTGATTGATGTTTAATGTTTGATTGTTTGGTTGTTTGTAGTTGGTGACAACTATCAGGAAGTTCACAAACCGATCAACCGATTTTGATCCGGGAATTTGCTCTTCAACAGGTATGGGGGTGAACCTCATCACACCAAGATGGTGGTGGTGAAGATGGTTGTTTAAGTTTATGTGTGGGTGAAACCCTTTAGTTTGGGTTCACTTTTATGTGTTAAGTTTCGTTAAGTTCTCTTGGAGAACAAGATAGTCATGATGAGTTTATGCTTTAGTATGTTGTAGTGTGTTTTAGCATATGTTGATGATGAGATGATTGAATGAAAATCATTTTCATGTATGTTGAAAAACCTACTTTGATCACAAGATCAAGTATGGACTTTTATGCTTGGTGATGAGACTATGATGTGTGATGGACTTGTATGTTTTGGTTATGATGTAATAAGGTGTAATTATGGTTTGTCATAATTGGTGTGAGCTTTTGAGTTACATGTGCTTTGTTGGTGAAGCAAAGTCTCCATTTTTTCATTGGAGTAGGCTTGTGGCCTTAGTAAGAGGAAAATATAAGAACATGTGTTGTTCTTGTTCTAGCAAGGTTTTGATGTAACAAAACATGATTTCATAACCTATGTTTTCAAGAGAAACAAAAGTGATTTTGATCCAAAGATCAAATGAAGTTTTAACCTTTTAAGTGTATCACCAAAGTGGAAAATGTCTTTTCTTTAGCCATAGGTTTGTTAATCAAACTAAGTGTTTCAATAAGAGAATTAATGAAGAAGTTAAAGAAAAGTGAAAACAGGGCACTCGCCCAGCGAACCCTGTCTCGCCCCGCGAGACAGAGGGAAAACAAGGCATTCGCCCGGCTAACCTCGCCTCGCCTCGCGAGACAGTGGCTAGTCCGAGCAGCAAAGATGCAGCTTCTCGGCCTCGCGTAGCGAAGTAGTTCTCGCCCCGCGAACCGCCTAAGCAGTTAAGAAGTACAGCTCTCTGCCTCGCGACGCGCGACAATTATCGCCTCGCGATGCAGAAGGTCGGTTTGAAACACAGTTCTCTGCCTCGCGACGCGATACAGAGGATTTGTATAAGGAGCAAATACAGCTCGCATCCTCGCAACGCGAAACTTCTGTTCGCCCCGCGAGAAAGGAATTTCAAATGGGGTATCACTGCCTTATTTAGCTAAGCGAATGTACTCTCGCTAAGCGGATTTCACCCTTTTAGAAAATTCTAGAAATGCAGTAAGTAGTTTAAATGTTGTTTCAAATCAAATGAGTTTTTAATTGTAAAAGTTGTTTGGTTTACAAAAGGAGTTTTCTAACTCAATCGTAAAGTTTTGCGCGAGAAAAACCTAAGTAAAATAATTAACTTAGAGTTAGAGACAAGGGTTAATTAAGTATGGTATGTGGTGGAACAAGACCATGTACTATACCATTGATGACTTAGTACATCAATGACTTCATAAGACTTAAGTGAATCAACACTTATTTCCCTAATTGAAAATCAAGGATTAATATCTTAGAAAGGCTTAAAGACTCATCTAAGAGGATTCTCAATCCTTATTCATAATGCTTAGGACTTGAAACATAATTCATAAGACGTAAACACAAACACGAAACGTTTTGGTTTTCGAAACAGTAGTTCGATGACGGACCGATGATTCAGATCCAGGTTAATCATTCAATTGTTTCCGTCTTGTGATGACCGGAATGAGAGAGATCCTGAGACTGTGCAGGTATGGGACTGTACAGTGGAAGGAATCCTGAGGCTATGCAGGTATGGGACTGTATAGTTAAGGGAAGGCATATAAGAATTGATTGGTACTACCCATACCAACAAGATTTATCTTCCTTTCGGGAACTTAGAACATAAGAACTTTATAGTTAAGCGTGCTTGACTTAAAGTAATTATGGGATGGGTGACCTTCTGGGAAGTTTCCTAGAAAGCGTGTGAGTGAGGACAAAACACGCTGAAAGGACTTGTGTTGTTTGTGGGGACAGTCGACGATTCTGAAAGCAATCTGGATCATTCCAAAGGAGTCACGAGATATTTATCTGATGGATAATTATTTTATCCGATGGATAAATGTTTTATAAAACAAAGATTTGTGTAGTTTCTAAGGAAGAGAACCTTAGTGAACCTTGAGGTTTATCCAATGGATAGACAATTGCTTTATCGCATCTGCTTTGTGTAAGCATTGGCATTTCATGTGCATAGTTGTAAGGCTTTGAGCCTAGGAGTTGAGCTTACACCTTGATGCGGGTGCGAATCTTACGGTGATGATCTTCAATGGTCTTTTTGGAGGTATCAGGGTTGGAAGGGCTGACATGTGACCAGTTGGTGATTCTTCTGTGTCGTGGCGAATCCGTGCAACACACTGATATCCTCTACTAGATGCCGTACTTTTCATGTTTGGTCGAGAGTGTTACCGTAAAGCCAGATACGTGCACGTTACGAATGTTGTAGCATCTTGCTCATGGCTGGCAGAAACCGGAGCATGTCCTCCCATTCACTCTCTCCGAATGTTTTGTTAGCTCCATGGAGTAGGGGTCAGAGTAGTACCCAGTGACATTGGCATTGAGTCATATACATTGCATTGCATTGCATGGCTATTGATGTTTACATTTACTGTTATACATCGCTGTATTGTTTAAGAATGCCTTATATTATGCTGTTAAATGTTTAGCATGATATTATGTTGTTGACTGCTTAACATGATTTATACTGAGAACCTTTGTAAGCATGTTGGGTACGTTGTTACCCGGTGAGTCGTCCCATCTTTACTACTGCTATTTTGTTGTGTTGATGAACTGGAATCTCACCCATATCTGTATGTTTTCTGTTGGTACTTGCTGTTGCTGTTTGAACAGATGGACGCGACGATGGTTCGGTTCAGCAGTCCCTTTGAGTTCGGAGGTGGACTCTTTTGCTGTTTTAGTTTTGTTGTCGGCCAGACTATGTCAGTTTTTGTAGTACCTTCTGGGAGCTACGACTCCTAGTACTTATTGTATTTTCTTATGTCAGTCATACATTAGACTTATGTCTGTACATAGTAATGTTGTTATTTCTGTTTCTGTTTTCTGTTTCGGTATTATAATACAGTATGTCCTAGTAATGCATGGTGAACCTAAGTTCACTTATTAGTATTATTTATTACCTTTACTAATCTCATTACATCTTTATGAAGAGAAAAGAAAAATAAAAATCGTATTTTCCGCATTAATAAATATTTTCGGCCTTATAAATGTTTGGGAATGTGACACTCGGGAAAGGGTGTTGCAGAAAGTTTCAGGTTTTATTAAAAATTAGCTATTATACAAGAGATATAAGTATAAAATTGCTATAGATCAATGTAATGAGTGGCTCTATATATGATTAACTTACTACTAATATTTGTCTGAAGGATGATTTAAAAGATTGTCCTTTCACATGTAGATGAGTTGTATGGCAAAATCATCCTGCTTCTACTGTTGAATATTTCCACTTGAGTTCCAGTGGAGCTTCTTCAAAGAAGCGCTGGTAAAGGTTGCCAGCGCTTCTTAATGAAACGCTGGTAATTTTCAACCTTTACCAGCGCTTCTTCAAGGAAGCGCTGGCAATTTTATAACCTTTACCAGCGCTTCTTCAAGGAAACGCTGGCAATTTTTAACCTTTACTAGCGCTTCTTTATCGCTGGCCAACTTTTCCCCCTTTTGCTAGCTGATAAATAGTTAGCGCCTGAAAGCACTGGCGAAGGCCTAAAATAAACGCTGGTAAATCCCTTTTCTGTAGTAGTGTAAGTATAGTATATGGTGGAACAAGACCATGCACTATACCATTGATGACTTAGTTCATCAATGACTTCATAAGCCTTAAGTGAATCAATACCCTTTTCAATATTTGAAACTCAAGGAATTATTATCTTAGAAAGGACCGAAGACTTATCTAAGAGGATTCTCAATCCTTCTTCATAACACTTAGGACTTGAGATGTAATTCATAAGATACAAACACAAACATGAAAAGTTTTGGGTTTTGAAATAGTAGTTCGATAACGGACCGGTGGTTCGAATCCAAGAAAAGTCGTTCAATTGTTTCAGTCTTGTGATGAATCGATCCCGGAGGGATCACGAGATTTATCCGGTGGATAAAATTTTTATAATACAAAGACGCGTATAGTTCCTAAGGAATAGAACCTTATTGAACCTTGAGGTTTATCCAGTGGATAGACATTACTTTATCGCATCTGCTTTGTGTAAGCATTGGCATTTCATTGCATGAGTTTGTAAGGCCTTGAGCCTAGAAGATTGAGCTTACACCTAGATGTTGGTGGGAATCCTACGGTGACGTCTTAAATGGTCTTGGAGGTATCAGGGTTGGAAAGGCTGACATTGGCCAGTTGGTAGCTCTTCGGGTTATGGCGAATTCGAGCAATACACTGATATCCTTGACTAGATGCCGTACTTTTCATGTTTGGTTGTAGAGTGTTTCCGTAAAGCTAGATACGTGCACGTTGCGAATGTTTTAGCATCTTGCCCATAGCTGGCAAACACGGAACATGTCCTCCCATTCACTCTCTCTGACGTTTTGTTAGCTTCATGGAGTAGGGGTCAGAGTTTTACCCTTGTGGCATATGGCATTGAGTCATGTATATCGCATTACATTGCATGGCTATTGATGATTACGTTTGCTTATTGTACATCACTATTCTGCTTTCGAAGATGTCTTATTCTGCTAATTAATTAACATGATATGTTGCGATTTATGGTATGCATGTTTAGCATGTTGTTACCTGGTGTGTCCTACCGTGTTACTTCTACTATTGTGCTGTGTTGATACTACATATGTTCATATGCTGTTTTGTGTGTCGTGCATGTAGTTATCGCATTTAAATCCATATATTGGTTACTCACCCTTGCCTGTACATGTTGGACACTCTGTTGTGTTTTTGGATACGTGTACAGATGCTTCTCAACGGTCATTTGGGTCACTTCGGGACCCTGTAGCTTGAGTTTCTTGATGTCGACGACGAAGATGTGTGAACTGTTGACGATGAGGCCCAGTCTTATTGGCACGATGTATGCTAGGTAGTATGCTCTATTGTCCTTAGAGTCCTATTTATCATACCATCTCTTAGGATTTTTAATGTTTAAATTGAGAAAGTCGTATATATGATTTTGAAAACCTTTCTATAGTTTGGAACTTCAGAATGAAAAACAATTTCAGGAAAGCTTAGGTGTGATGGTAAAATGATTTATGAATAAACCCAGTTTATGTGTGTTGTCATGTATAATGTGATTTTATTATTGTGCAAAAAGTTTTTACAACCGAATTTTCTTACTTAAAGTAAATTATTTTCCGAAAGCAACCAGAAATTCCCTTTGAAATTTAATTCCGCACGTGTTCAATATGTAATGCCCAAGGGGGGTGTTACATTAGTTGGTGTCAGAGCTGGTCGAGTCTTTCGGGAACCTTGGGGAATAGGTCTGTTATGTTTTGTTGTGTGATCTCTGGTTGGACGTTGTTGAATTGTTTCCTTGTCAAAACAATGTGTGTTGACACACAAGTATGTGTGTTTTGATGGGTTCTAATTGGGTCGAGGCCTTGTAAGAATTCATGTTTAGAAAATAGTACTTGTATTCATGTTGACACGCCATTTATCCTTTTGGAATTGTGTCATACATTTGAACGAGTGTGCCGTAAACAGGTAGAAGAATACCAAAAGTTTTTAAAGTACATGTATAGGTAGCGTAGCTAGTAAGCGACTAAAGGAATGACAAGATAACGACATACTCGGTAATAGAGTTGAGAGACTAGAATAGAATCCAGGTAGAGCTTTGGAAGTGTAGTAAGACCTTAGTGGACCTCAAGAAAAGTTATGACTGTGAATATGAACTCGAGCATACTCAGATGCAAAAAACTGTTGGAAAAACCACTAAGAAATTACTAAGTTCCTCGTATTGTTAGACGACCGCTTAAGTCATGGGGATAAAATAGAAGAATGATGACTTGATGATTTGAAAAATGAGAATTTGTATAACTGTGTTGTGATGATTTGATGTTGGTTTAATCATATGATTTAAGTTAGCCTATACAATAGTGATAGTTTTCCGAATACTCGATGATAAGTTGTCGCACTAACCACACAATAGCTTGTTGACAGTAGAAGGAGCTGTAATGACTTGAAATAGGCCGATATTATTGAACTTTCTAGAGTTAGTTACACCTGATGAGAATATTTGTTTGGAAGGATAGATAATCATATAATGTTGAGAAAAATCTTAGGAGCCTGATAATAATTTAGTGATGATTTTCCTCAATGTGTGGTAATCACGTGAAGTTTCTTCTAATTGTATTTTTAAGAAATGATTAGAACCTCCGCTGTTTGTGAATTTGATGGATGGGGCATTTGCTTCCACTAGGACAGATTGAGGGTTACGCATTTGGGGTGAACTTGTAATCCAAGCCGATGATGGTGAAGAGTGTGTATGATACCTAAGTACAACTTTTCCCGAAGATTACAAATTATCAGAGACTGAGTGAACAAAAATGGAGGTATGAATTTTGGATAAAGAATGGATGTCCTTAGGATTGGTATCCGTAGGGGAAAGAATTACAATGGATCCTACAGAGATAGGAATAGTGTCTCGTTAAGAGAACTTAAGACAGTGACCAGTGTAGATAAGTAAGACAGATAAGTTTGGACTCGCTTGCAACGACAACTATTTGAAGATATTGTTGACTCTTTGTTTGGACACTTTTAATTTTCGAGGACTTGGACTAAGTTTGATATTAAGTTTGGATTTTCAAGATTTAAAATTGCATTAGAGTTTGGGGGTTAGATTGGGACATGTAGCAACGAAATGGGAATTAGTTTAAGTATTTGACAAAATAATGGAAGTTAACTGAAGTGCTTGATCACTAAAGTAATTCTTAGAAGTAAGAATAAAAGTAAATCTTTAGTGAAAGATTAGTAGTAGAGAATGATGGACTAGCATGTAAGTAAAATAGGGAACGACTTTTCCCGACAATTGATGGATAAGCAAAAGGCTGATGTTAAGCTTCTAAAGTTAATTTTATTCCTCCAAGACAGTAGGACCTCTTACCTAAATAACTCATGAGGGCCAAGCGTTTACTTGGACTGAAGCATGCGAGGAAAGTTTTCAAGGGTTAAAGAGAAGGTTGACTACTTCACCTGTGTTAGTGTTTCCAGATCCCAAAGGAGCATTTGTGCTTACACTTCTACATTATCCTCAGTGTATTAGACATTTGAGTGGATTGTTTTAATGGTATCCATTGGTCTGGACATTTTTCATATTATTTCATTGAAAGATTTTTTATGACTATCTCTTGAGTTGTAACACAAACGACTTCTTGATACTGGAAGTTTCTTGATGAATCTTAGTCTAATCACTTTTACTTTTGGTAAATGCGATCCAGTCTCATTTTTTGCCAGACTATCCTACTTTTGAAATTGTCGTTTTGTAAATTCCCTATATTAAAAATGAATCCTCTTGGGGTTCGGAACTGTTCATCTTTTGATTCCCTAATTCGCTGGAAGATTCTTGTGAAAGAAGGAACTTTATTAGAGTCATGGTTGTAAACATGTATTAGCTATGCATTTTTACACTCACGAACCTACTGGATATTCCTGCATTCTTTTCAGAGTGGTAAAATTCTTCTATATACTTTCTTATGAGAGTAAGACCAAGAAAATTTCCTTTGTTGAAAATCTCTTTCCTTAATCTTCAGGGACCGAGTAGAGACCGAGTTCAAATGATAATCCTTAACTCAAGTGGACGAGCAAGAAAAATGATTTGATCTTTGGAAGGTGGGTTGGGAGTACGTGTAGTATCTAGCTACAATCATCCTTTTAGCTGGATAGACAAGAAGTGATCGGAGTTTTGTTGAGGTATACACTAGTGCACAATATGCATTCCACGTCAGGAATTTACCACGGTTGTTTTAAACCCGTAGTAGAAAATAGCGTGGTGGCAATTTTGTAATAAATTGCATTCAGTTTAAGACTTTCTACTACGGTTCCCTATCTACTCATAGTAGAAAGTCTTTTTCTACGTGCGCTCACTTTCCACTACGGTTGTATTTAGAACCGTAGTGGAAAGTTTATTTTCTACTACGGTTCTAAATGCAACCGTAGTAAAAAGTCTTTTTTCCTGCGTGCACTCACTTTCCACTACGGTTGCATTTAGAACCGTAGTAGAAAGTCTAATTTTGAAATAACCTAAACAATTTTCTCCCTGATGCGCATTACAACGTTACTCTCCGCTCTCTCGCGCCTTTCATCTTAAACCCTTTCCCTCCATTTGGCACCACCACCACCACCATCACCACCGTTTGGCACCATCACCACCACCTTTGTATTCAACTCTTCACTGCGAGCCTTTCTGCTGCTTCTAGGTTTCATAGAACCTGAGATTAAACTCTTCACCCACGCCCCACACTTCGCACAAACCAATTCCTTCCCTCTTTTGGCCGTCGCGAACTCCTCCGAAGACTGCTCCATATTGGTAAGCTTCATCATTGTTTGGGTTTTGTTTTCGGTTTTGTTTTGATTTCTCGGTTTGGGTTTGGGTTTGATTTTTCCCTTTGTGTTTTTCAGATACTGGTAAGCTCCATACTACATTCCCTCAAGTTATCACTGCCACACCACCACGCCCTCAGGTAATCCCCACCATGCACCCTTTGTTTTTTTATTTTGGTCCTTGTGTTTTTAGATATGGTTGTTTTGTTTGTTCAATTTAAACTCTATTTTGGTCCTTTCTGAATCAATGTTGTAGGAATATTGATACAAATTTAACTTTCAGTTCATGAACCAAACAATGACTGGTTATGTTGCTTCTTAACCTCTTACCTTCAATCTTTGAATGATGATGCTTTATCTAAGTTATTTTGTTAAAACCCTTCTTTGAAACCCTTTATCCAAATTATTTTGTTAAATGATGGTGTTTGAAACAGCTGTTGATGTGGTAGGCTGGTAACCTTAGATGAAAAAATATATTTGGTGTGCATTGGGTTTGTCTTAGTTTATTGCTTTGGTATCTTAGTTCATCCAACTAACGTTAAAGCTTGAGGTTTATATGATAGTGAGGATTTTGACTGTATCAGTGGGAAAGTTCTACCATTTTTATGTAACATTGGAATTAATCCATTGTGTTGTATTTATTTTTCCAGTTGGATTGAATTGTTCATGTTGCTAGCTACCCTTTGCTGCTTGCTACTTCTCATTTTTTTTTTTCATTTTTCAGCAAGATACAACCCTTTATGTTTTTTTTTTTGTGTTTTTTCGTTAAAAACTCAGAATGCTTTTCCGTGTTTGGTGTTAATTGGCAGTTAGCGGTTCTTTGCCCTCGCCGGAATGAAGTCGCCTTCTTGTGTTCATTGCACCATACCCCACCTATAGTTCTTAAGGAAGTAGTTGATACGTAAACAAACTTCTTTCACTCTTAATTTGTAATATTACATTTGTTTATCTATATGTATTAATATTTGATGTATCAATGTTTGTTTATCACAGAGCTATGCAGGCATGCAATAGCTTTGAAGGTAAAAGGGTCAAGAGTAAAAGGCCTCAATGGATTTGCCCACGTGTCAGTAATTAATCCGAGATTCAATTAGAGGTTATATATATAATATTAGTTATATGACCTTATATTAATTTATTGTTTATCATTTGTAGTCTTATCGACAAAGTGGCGGCTGTAAGTGTGCATATTATGTCATAAGACATATGTTCACTATTGTCTCTGCGAGTATTACTTCTCAATGGGCGGAGGTAATTATTAATAGAATAGTACAAGAGTTAGTTAAATTATATTTTTTTTTATTTCTTGATGAGCAAAATGTTTAATTTTTCTTATGTTATGTGAACTTGCAGACTTTCAACAATACGGCTCCGCTATCTAATGATGATATTCAGGACATCAAGGAAAAATGGGCAAGCTTCGTTGTTGACTAATGTAAAGGTCATAACAATATATAGCTTAGATGTATTTAATTAGTTTGACATTCATATAGGTTTGTAGGAATCATATATATAGCTTAATTAGATGTATTTAGTTTTGACACTTCGTTGCCATGTTTTTATTGATTGAGTACTATAGAAACTAATTAAATATCTCTCTTAACACTTGTTCAATTAAGCATATATATATATATATATATATATATATATATATATATATATATATATATATATATGGGGGCGACTCAAGTGAGAGGAGTGTATTATTGTGAGAGTGAGAGGAATAAATCTCGGCCATTAAACCATACATGGGTGGTCAGGATTAGAAGTTAGTTGGTGGTCATATGGTCACTTAAAAAAGTCACATGACTTTATCTTCTAATCTTGACCATTCATGTATGATCCAAAGGTCCAGATTTGCTCCTCTCACCTCTCACAATAACACACTCCTCTCATTTGAGTCGCTCCTTATATACACACACACACACACACACACACACACTTTGTTGACTTGTTTGTTCAACTTGGTTTAGTATATTTGTTATTGCTGTTGAATTAGATCTGGCTAGTTTGTATAAAACTGAATGAAAAAAGGAAAGGAAAGAAAGGAAAACAGAAAAGATTATTAAAAAAAACACTTTCTACTACGGTTGTGATCGCAACCGTAGTAGAAACAACCGTAGTAGAAAGTCACTTTCCACTACGATTGTGAGACTCACCCGTAATAGAATGTGACCATAACCGTAGTAGAAAGTCACTTTCTGGACGTCTTTCTTCATCCAAAAAGTCACTCTTTACTACGGTTTGTAGACATAACCATAGTAGAAATGTAACTTTCCACTACGATTCACCAACCGTATTGAAAAGTTCCCACTTTCTACATCGCATCTTTCTACTACGGTGGTCCAACCGTAGTAGAAAGTCAAAACTAACCGTAGTAGAAAGTGCGTTCTGTAGTAGTGATAGTTGTGATTGATAAGATGTGAACCTTTAGGATCAATCTCATTAAGTGAGACAATTATTATAAATCAAATATTGATCGAGGCAGAATAATCGTTGGAGAACCTAGGGTAATGATTAATGTATGTGGTTAAGATGGATTGTATGAGTTTGCAAATTTATAAGAAAGTGTCCTTAGCAGTTTTACCTAAGCTCAATAGAAGCAGAGAAGAGGAGTTCTTAAGTAAAACCAAGTTGTTAGAAAAATTCAAGATTTATGAATTTGGATAATTCTACCCAATGCGATTTCTTTTGGTTGTAGTTGCATTAAGAGGTGCAATTGTAACACCCTGCCTTTCACCCCTATGTTTATATGTGTTAATCCTTGCTTATAGATGTTTGCATATGTTGTTTATTCTTGTTTTTGGTGCATAAGTTCATAGTTGAAGTAGTTCAGCCTTTAGGATAATCGATCCATTCAAGTCCAAGTAACCTGTTTCACGGTTTTGGCCATATCTTGAGTTCTAGACATCCGATTGAGGTGATCTTGGATGCGTTGGAAATCTTAGAGAATTATCTACAAGCCTTATTCTGGTGTCTAGGCCAAAACCACATTTTTTTAAGGGGAAATCGATTTTCGATTCCAGCAAGTGGAAATCAATTTTTAAAAGCCAAAATCGATTTCTTTTATAAGAAAATTGATTTGGTCAATGGAAAATCGATTTCCATGGTTGTGGAATCGATTCCCATGCCTGTCAAAGCTTGCGTACGCGTTTTAAACCTGTTTATGTTATCGGGCTATGCTGTGTACAGCCCATTCGTCCTAAAACGTTCTTAACAGCTATATATACATATTGTATGACCTAAACCTAGCCTTTTCACTCACTTATACTCACAAGTTGCCTCTTCTCATCCTTAAGAGCTCTCACTGATCTCTTGCTCTAGAAAACCCAAAAGACGAATCTTGTTTTGGTGTTCTTCGTCAAGAACACGCCTTTGCTCGGCAAGTCTATCCCTGCTACTAGAGTTAATCTTCCTAAGTTAGAAACCAAGGTGAGTTATCTAATCCTAGAGTTGGTTCCCTTTCAATCCTTAACTTAAAGATCAACTCTGCTTTCCAGTGCTGCGATCGTGATCAAGTGTTGAACCCGTAAGGAGGAACCGTAGCGAAACTTGGTTCTTTTCTCTTTCCCTTAGGCTACGAATCGTCATACTAGGTATGGGGGGAGAAATTGGTCATGAATATGTGGGTTTTGGGATAGGTTAAGATGAAAGGGTTAACCCATGACCCCTATATATGCCTGTGTATATGCCTGTGTATACCTATGAATGTTGTTATGATGTTTTTTTGGCTATATGAGTATTGATTGATGAATAATTTGATGCTATAACATGTTTATAATTATGAGTTCATGATTTATATGATTGTTGATTAATTGATGATGATGAGCAAGATGTTTATGACATGCTATGGTGTTTTGTTAACCTTATGCTATAAGAACGTAGTTATAGGGTGATAATATAAAAGCGAGACGAGACTGATGATCAAGGATTAGCTCAAGAACACTTAGGTTATGATTTATGAGTGTTAGGATAATCAAATTGGTGATAAATAGCTTAGGCTTGAATGATATATCAATTAGAGAACGTAGAATGGTCCGATAGTGCAGAAAACCCGTTTCTGCATGACCTGACACCTAGAAATCGATTTCTAGCACTTGGAAATTGATTTGAACACCCCAAAATCGATTTCCATAATGTGGAAATCGATTTGGCCTTGTGAAAATCGATTCCCATCATGGGGAAATGGACTTGGGACTCCTGGAATCGATTCCTAACTTAAGGAATCGATTTTCGCACGTTCGGAAGTAGTTTCGACCCCTTATGCTTGATGGATAGTGTTATGTAAGTATGATATGATCTAAGGACTTTAGATTACCCTTAGGAGCTTAATAATACTTGATCTTTGCTCTTACTTAACACTAGGATGTAACCCCATGGTTTAAAATAGAACGAGTTAGAGAAGAATGTCATGAAATAATAAAGATAATAATGAAGATGCTGTTAATAACGATAACGATGAGTTATTATTAGTGATTTTGTTGATGACCATCGTGGATGGTCATAGTTAGTAATCAATGTGATTGATTATGGTGGTGAGTGGTTGGCATGTGTTTGCATATTGATGAACATTGCACGCATCATACGTTGAAGTTGATATGTTAGGTGGAAAGCAAATGATGAATCGCGATAGTGGAGGCCACGATGGGTGTTATCCCGGCCTTGAGGGTACATTGGGTATGGAGGTTCTAGGTGACATGGGCTAGCTACCTATTGTCGGAGTGACCTACTGAATAAGCTTGAGTACCCTGACTAGCCACTATACGTTATCAGGATTGGTGAGAGTGTTCGGGGATGGCCCATGGTATGGCATATCATCCACGTTGATAACTGGACATGTACTCCTAATCGTCTTTCAAGAGTTAGAGTTGTTGGCCACATGCATACGGAGTAGTGATGTTGTATTCGCATTGTTATGCATTTTTTATATATATATTGATTATACCTGTGTTGATTGATGTACGTTGTATGTCATCTTAATTACTATTCCATTCTGTTTACATATATTTATGATTGTGTTTCTCACCCCTATCTTTTGTTGTTCTTGTGCATATGATGTTATATGTGCAGAGGAGGGTGAGCATGCCGACGAGGAGTGATCTCGTGGAGATCTCTCTTAGTAGTAGTAGTAGTAGTTAGGATTTATGTTCAGTTGTTTAGCTTTATTCTGATGTATTATCGGTATATGTATACCAGCTCTGATATGTGACATCGGGATTTGGGTTATGTTTATTATTTATGTTTTCCGCAGTTTGTTTTTAAAGGATTTTGATTATTTCAGATTCCTACGTTTTACGTTATAGATGATGTGATGCACATTACCCTTGATGATACATTTTTATTTTAATTGTTATATTATTCTTAAATACATGTATGATTTTATTTTAATTGTTATATTATTTATGTTTTATTATATGCGGGGTAGTGGGTGTCACAGCAATCATGTTCTTTAAGGTTGTGATGCGTGAGTATGGTGTAAATTGGAGAGGTGGACTACATTCAAAAGGAACTACGACTAAGATTGGATACCTTGGATCGGAACTGATGGATGTGTTGTAAAAGGAATGTGTATCGTAGTTTAAATCTTGGTATTAACAGTAAGAGTTAAAGATGTCGGAGGAAGATTTCCTGAATGGATTAGTATTGAAAGAAAAGTGGTTGAGTTTTAATTATATCTCTCACATGTGCGAAATTAAGGTAAGGTATTAAGGAAAAGGAGTATGGATAGAGGATAAACGAATTGATTTTAATGGTAAATCAAACGGAGAATAAGTATGAAGTTTGTTATTAGGTTACCAATATTACCTAAGGGCGAATTACATATGGAGAGTACGATGTGGAACATGGGGATTAAGACATCTTATCTAATTTTGAGGACGAAATTTTTTTAAGTGGGGTAGGAATGTAACACCCCGATTTTCACTTCTTTCTAAGATTAGTAATTTATTAATAAGTTTATATTTTATCCGAGATTTAGAAAATGATATTTATAACACCCCACTTTAGGGGTCACGATTATTTAACACAAGACGAACGAAAAGAGGAAATATATTAACATATAAAGAGCTTACCGAAAATAAGGGTTTTTTTTCCCCTTTATACTCAAGTTTCGAAAACATATAAGGATGTTTGTACTCATAAGAACAGATACGTGTAATCATAAACAACATCGAAATAAATAAAAGCTTCCCATAATACATATATATAAAACTCAGAGTTTTCAACATCTGACTGCAAAAGAAAGTAACCAACATACAAACAACTCAACCTACACCACTTGGAGATGCAGCTCCACAACATAAAGGGGAAGGGGTACATCCTAAAAATACAGATGTGGGGACACACAAGATATTGGCCCAAAACAGACACTACACTACTCGTCGGAGTAGTACTCCTCCAGGTCCTCCTCCATGGCCTCCTCCTCCTCATCCTCATCCTCTAAGGCCTGCATGTCATACACACTCATGATCTGTTCCGCATGCCGATGCATATCCTCATCAGTCCTCATCCACCACGCATCCTGACTCGCGCTAGCAGGGGCTACCTCAAGAACGTCCTCCGGCACATATTCGGGTACTTCCTCTCCCTCCTCCTCCTCCATCTCCTTATCATCAGACGAGAGGATAACGAGGGGAGTAGAGAAGGATACCCTGGTATGAGCTGGTGTGCTCTTGCAAGCAGTCATCCTCTAATTCGCCCGCTGGCGAGGAATCCGAGGATGTAGATTGGAAGGCACATACGTAGGCCCTGGGGACGGGACAACAAGGAGGGAAGGGTCGGCAGTAGATACAGGTACGGCGGAAGTAGACGGTGCAGTAGGTGGAGGTGGCATGGAAGCAGGGTCGACGTACACGTCCCTGGGCTCCTCCCGGTGAACTGTAGGTTGGGTAGTAGGCAGTCGCAGACGATCAGCAGGTGGTAGTGGTGGCTGGGTGATCCCTGAGCTACCCTCACCACTAATCCGTAAGGTGCAAACTCTCTCGGAAAGGCTCGTAATAGAGAAAGGTAACTCCCTCCTACTCGTGAGACTGACCACTCCAGTATAGGTGCGACATCCGTCAGGATGGATCGTGTAACATCTCAGTTTTCGGAAACCTTAATCGAGGTAGATTGGGTAATTATACGCATATTGTAAATTAATTCCATAGCTTGAAAGTATGTTTAGAGAGTATGTTAAGAGTAGGAATGAATTGGATAAGAGAAGGATGAAGGACAAAGGGATCAGGAGTAGAACGCTCAGGCATGGACTAGTGTAACGCTCAAGCGTGATAACGCTCTAGTATGAGGAGCTTTGGACGCTCAAGCGTGGACCCTCTGACCAGTGACTGGTAGTGATGGGACGTAAAGTGACACGTGTTAGTTACGCGTCGTGGCTGGCACGTGATGGGCGGTGCCTTAGCGGTGAGGAAACGTCAACGCTCAAGCATTGGGGAAGCCAACGCTCAAGCGTTGGAATGCTAAAGCGTGGATAATTCCAATGATAAAGCGTGGGCAGTAGAAACTTTTCCTACATATACTTCATCATTTTTCACCGAGGGGAGTTTACAAAAATTTACAGAGACAGAGAGAGTTCGAGGCTGAGAGTTCTAGAGACAGTTCCAAGCTTTGAGGCAAGTTTGTGCTCCGTTCGCCGATCTGATTCCAATTCCGATCGTGTTTTCGCGATCAGCGCAACATGTACTCCAATTCTATCGGTTTACTTTCATGATCTGTCAAGGGTAAGCCGAGTTTCCGTATCTACCTACATTGTACTTATACAATTTTCTCTTTTGGTTTAAGCTTCTTTTCGCGATTTTAACTTCGTATTAGGGTTAATGCTATAGTCTACATGTTATTTTCGTGATTAGGGCGAGTTTGGAAGTTGCATGTAGAAATCGTTGGAGCAGGTGGGCTGCGGCTGTGAGGCAAGGAGAGGAGCAAAGGAGTGCTCGTTGTGTCCGTGATTATCACCATATTCGCTATCAGGTGGGGAGAAAGAGTTACACACGTCGGGGAGGCAAGAGTAGTTCATATAGTTGTATTGTATGTTTATGTGTATAGGGGAACCCTAAACCCTACGTGAGGTTGAGCCCTGACAAAGTATCTAAACCCTAGGTTTAGTCTACTTTGGGCTATCACCGTTATATTTGATAACCTAGGTTAGCAGATTTGTCATGCATGATAATATGTGCTTTGTGTTGATATATGCATACTTTCTATCTATGATGTTTGATATTTGCAAGAGGTGCATGATATGTTGATGATAATAGTACGTTGGTATGTATGCTGTTTATTGCCTTATGGAGCATGTTGATAATTCCTAAACTGTTGCATTATATCTGGAAATGCGTGTATGTATGAGATTCGGAGGTTTAGCATGATTAGGGCTTTGACCCGTGGTGGATGTTGAGCTGATGATTGAGATCTGAGGTATAGTGGAGTTTGGGGCTCATAAGGTCATGATGGGAGCTTGGAGCTCATATGTGTACAAGTGGAGCTTGGAGCTCGTATATGTATCTTTGGAGCTTGGAGCTCGTAGGTGTACCTATGGAGCTTGGAGCTCTTGTTGCTAAGAGCAAGTTTGCATGTGTTGTGATATCAGCTCAAGAGAGATGGATGACATGCATAGCATATGCATTTGATGCCGAGTGGCAAGCCGTATGCTGTGAGGCACATGAGGTTGGTGCATCGAGTGCGGGTGCGGAAAAAGGAAGGGTAGGTCTGTGTGATCTTGGGGATATATTGGACATAGGTGTACCCACAGGAGACCGATATGGTCGTGCCTATCGTGTCGTGGCGGTCCTGAGCATGTCCTACTATCCCGACTGGACCCTGAGTCTTTCCAGTTGCCAGTGGATCTTCCGAGGAGGCCCAGTTAACCCTCTTTGTCTGGGACAGTTGAGCGATGATGCACCCTTATGGGTCACGGCAAGCTGAACGAATTACCGGAACGAACCAACTTCTTGTCCGATATGCGGAGTGATGTTGCCCTTAGTAGGGTGTTTAGTACCGGCCGGCATGCATAGAAAGAGTATGTGTACATCTAGTTAGGGACCGACTGTGGTATCTTGATGTTGAAAGATGATTGTGTTTGCTACATGTTCTGCATTGCATCATCCCTGTTGTAGATGTGATGTATATCCTATTTCCCTGTATTTCTTGTATGTGTACGTTCGGTTGTGCGGACAGACAACGAGTTAGAGGAGGATCAGAATGGACCCGAGGCTTCACCCATTTATCACAGGGGCACCACGGATGCCGGTGCTGGGGGACATTGAGATAGTCTACCATGATGAGAGGGGATGGCAGGTGCACCCCTCGACCTTTTTGGCTGTCTACACCGAACCTATCAGCTCGATCTTCCGAAGCGGCACATTCCCATATGTGGACATCATCGGACCTTATCGCGTGTACCAGTTTCTTCCCTTCCCTCTGATGTGGCACCCTCCGAGGCAGAGAGAGCGAGACTACTTGTGGGTGGCACCCCAATCTACTGTAGTATCCAGCAGGAGAGGCTTCGTCCACAGAGGCCGGCGCAGGCGTACAGAGCGGTACCTGAGGGCAGCTCAGAGGCGTAGGATCGTAGTATCGAGTTCCTCATCCGAGTATGAGCCTACGCAGGTTTATAGGCGCACTCATGGATAGGGACAGGGTAGTTCAGGGCATCCTCACCACTGAGGGTGAGAGCCAGCTAGTGCGTCTCTACGATTGTGTGGAAAGGTTTTGATGTATTTTGAGAGTGGGCTGGGGATAGTGCTGGTGAGCCATAGAGTTATTTTTGGAGGTCCTTGGATGTACCTCGTTGATGTTTTCAGTTTATTATGTATTTTCGTCTGTATTATAACTTAGCCCTACTGATGGGGCCACCATGTGTGTGTGTGTGTGTGTATATATATATATCAGTACAGTGTGTGTGGATGTTTCGTTTATCCCGTTGTGTTTACTCTGATATTGTGCGCTTATAAATTGATCATATGTTATTGTTGTTTTAATAAGCGCGTAATCATTAAGTTATAATTAATAGTACATTTGGGTTCTAAAATAATGGAATTTCTCGAGTGGGACTTGGGGACGTCACAGATCGTCCAAGCGTCCGCCCCATCGTGAAGTGTCAAGTCCAAGGTAAAACGGGAAGGTGGATCGTTCGCCATATCTACTCACCAAAGCAAGATGAAAACCATGCGAGCAGCGTAACAACAAAAGTAATGAGGTGAGATTCCGCATATCGCACAACCAGAACAGCGGTGATAAAAGTCACGCACACACGCACCCAATCGGCATATAGCGCATGGGCTTTCACTGCATAACAATTAAGTACATAGCATCACAGTTAATATATCAATCAACAATAATATGGGTCAAATGTCAACTGAAGTATGTTATGACACCAATGCAAAATGACTCAGCCCCTACTCCATGGAGCTAAACATATCAAGAGTGAGTGATTGGGAGAACATTGTCTGCGTTATCTCAGCCCACTATGCCACATCCAAAGATTGAAATCATTATAATGACTCATGCCAGACGTTCTTTACCCAAATCATGATTTGTCTGGAATCTAGTCAGGACATCAGCGTTTTTCGACAGGTCACCCACGACACAGAGGAGCTACTCTCTAGCCACATGTGGTCTCCCCAACCCTAACGTCCTCAAGATCTCCAAGATCGTCACCTCCAACAATCGCACCCACACAAAGGTGTAAGCTCAACTCTCGGGCACAACGCCCAACTCATGTACAGATGTGTATGCATGTTCAATAAAATGCCACAACACAACACGTACTACTCCATCACTGTGGTACCACGTTTATCTCTTGATAAACCACAGGGCACCCCTACGGGACTCACTTTTACACGACTTGCCATCAGTCGCCCGTCCTTGGTTTCGTTCCTGGCAATCACGTACCACCTTGTCGTTCGTAACACAATGTTCATGTCTTATGATATATTAGTCCATAACCTAGATGTATTATGGAGGATAGGATCCACAAGGATTGTAACATCCTAAAATTAAAAATAATTGGAGATAATAACGTTAGAGAAATTAGATAATTTTTGGGAGGCTTAGACTGCATGTTTTGGGCCTTTGAATTAATTAGAAAGGATAAAAGATAATTAAAATCTGCAACAATAATAGAACTCTATCTAGACTTTATCTAAAACTTATTTAATAACAAACTCTAACTACACTCTATCTAAAACTTATTCAAAGACTCTATCTAAAACTTAATTCAAAAATCAGTCTCTATGTCAGGATGCGTTAAAAATAGGTTTAAAAATAGGGAATCAGTGCAACACTATATATATACCTTCATATAACACCATAGTGCGGCTAGGAACCCTTTTTGCATCCTAAAACACCTTAGTAACGGTTGTAGAGCATCTTCATGCTTGGGAGATGGGGTTGCAACAAGCAATGAGTTTGGAAGGAGAACAATAACAACAACAACAACAACACTAACAACAAGAGGAAGATGAAGATGAAGAAGAAGGAGAAGGAGAAGGAGAAGGGGATTCAAGACTGAAGAAGGCGACATCTAAGATTCGCCATAGGGTACGCTTGGAGATTCTTGGAGGTCTTCAAGAGGTGAGTAGAAATACTCTTTCTCACCCTTTTCATGGTGCAAATTGATTTGGGGTTTGGGTTATGTTTTCAAAATGCGTTTTTGGAAAATAATCATGCGTTTGGTCAAATCCTGATTTTACAAATTTGGGGGTTTTCCTTCTAAGGTGTTCCTGCTATTAATTTAATGGTTATTATTGAAATTGATGCTATGATATATATGATACATACGTGATTTGGTTGAATTGATATGTTATATATGCACTATTTGACGATATTTGTGATATTGGCATGATTCAATAACTGTTAATATGTTGGATGTTGTTTGCTGCAATACCACCTATGATAGGGGTATCGAAAGTAACACTGCCAATGATTTGGGGTGTCGAAATATGAAATACCGCCATGATGGGGTATCGAAAGTAACATCGCCACATGTTGGGATGTCGAAATGAGTAATACCACCAGTGTACAATGGTTGGTATCGAAATGAGTAATGTCACTGAAGAGAAGGTGACATCGAAATACCTTCATGAGTAAGGTAGGCAATGGGACGCCATTGTTATGTGCAGTTTGAAAGTCATATGACATATGAGAATATTTGAGATTGTTTGATATATGAGATTTTGTCATATTTGATTTATGATGTATTAATGATGATTGTTACTGTCAATAATAATTTATATTATTATTATTATTTTACTATACATTATTTTGAAAATAGCGGGTACCATGGATAGTTTTTCCGGTTACCGCACCGGCTGAGAACAATGCTTTTGTGAAAACCCTTTAAACTGTATTTCTGTTCACTGGGATTTTATATCTCATTAGTAGTATTGTTTTCAGAGCCTGAGGATGTCCCTGTTGAGCAGCCAGACGTTTTGAAGACTATCTCTTTAGCTTTAGAGCTTGGTTAGTATTGTATGGCATATGCCAGGTGGACCTTTATTATTTTTTAGTTATTTTCTTATGCGAGATGTTATAGACGCCCTGTTTTGAAGTTTTGAAACTGATTATGTTATTCGGTTTTTGAATTAATGTAAACAATTATTTTGGACTAATATTATATTAAGTATTTATTCAGTGTTTATTTAAGAAAAAAATTTTATTTTTCCTGATTTTATTTAAATTATTAATTTGGGTTACTAATGTAACGAAGGGCGTTACATTTTTGGTATCAAAGCAGTTCAATCCTAAATTGGACTGTGGTTATTGGGTTTTTCAAAAAATCAAAACTTGGGCGCATAGGATGCTTGTTAAAGTTGTAGATGCTGCATACTATGCTTTGGATATTGAGCCTGGCCAACTCAATGCTTCATTGGTAGTGAGCAGATTTATGACGACTAATAGGCGAGGGACGAATGATGCGCTTGTGACAGCTATGGACTGTGTGACCATACATGTGCAAGAGCAGATGGAGACTCTCCGTCATATGAGGGGATATGGGGTGGTAGCACCCCAAGAACCTCAGTATGTGGGGTTATCATTTTTCAGAGAACGATCTGCCACCTTTCCGAGACAGCTTAGATGCTGCAGCAGTGAGAGAAGCCGAAGAGAAATTGTGCTTATAACAAGAGGTTATCATATTGTTTGATTCAGGAGCAATCCATTCTTCCATAACTCTTAGTTGTGTCAAAAATCCAGAGTTGCCTATTTCTAAATTATCTTTCCACTTTTGTGTTTCTACCCCTGTCAAAGATAAATTGGTTACATCTTTTACCTATTAGAAAAGTTCTTCGATACACCAAAATTTATCTTATGATTTGATATGTTTTCAAATGTTGTGTTGGATGTCATTCACTCACTCTTAGTATGGTTTCGCTATCGTCTAATAATGTTGTCCAAATAGAAATATGTATATACTTCACAACCTATGTTTGATGAATCTTTTATGTATCTTTTATGTTAAACCTTGTCGTATTCGTTTCCAGGTCATAAGTTCTTAGTTGAGATAGTTTAATGATCCATATTGTTGTTTCTGTTAAGAAAGAGACTGAAAGTGATGTAGCGGCGCTACCTGTTGTCTGTTAGTTTCTAGATGTGTTCCATAAAGAGGTCTCTAACTTACATCAAATATAGAGGTTGAGTTTAACATAGGACTAGTGCCTAGAAGTGGATCAGAGTCAGTAGCACCTTATAGACTGACATCCTTAGAGTTAAATGAGCCTAAGAAACAATTAGAGGAATTGCTAGAAAATGAGTTTTTATACGGGGATTTGTTTATTATTAATTAAAAAAAAAGAGTTGGAAATTCAAGATTGTTAATTCTTAACATTATATTCTTCAAATATATTTTTATGTCATTTGATGAATTTGCTTGATAGATGTATATTCTTTGTATTTTAAAAAAATAAAATAAATAGTTTTACTTTTCATTTATCATTTATGATATTCGTCCTTGATAGTAAAATTGTCAAAGAGAGTCTCGCTTGTTTTGAATTCATGTTTTTAACTTTCTTTTGTTTCAATGAGTTTTCAATTCATAAATGAAAATATCTTTGTGCATCATTGTTTTTTTTTAGTCAAACCAAATTGATTGTGAATTAAAACTTTTTACCTTGATGCATCCTTTCACATTCTTGATTTGTGTTATTTTATTTTATTTATTTGGAATCATAATTTGCTCATGTTCCCTAAGGCATGCATTGACTTCTTTATTTTTATACTAATTCTTTATTATTTAATTATATTATATGTCTAATCTCTCTTTAATTATAATTGAGGAATGTGTTTGATTTGTAGTAAGTTTTTTTAAGTGCTTCTAGTGAAAAAAAAATTATGGGAATATGAACCTATGTGTGGACATTAGATGATCAAACAAAATAACTATTAAGGATAGATATCTTTTTCCTAGAATAAATAACCTTAGATCATTCGAGTAGAGTGGCGTTTGATTCAAGTAAAGTAGATGCAGTGATAGGATGAGAGCAACCTAAGAAGTGACAGGTGTAAGTAGTTCTTAGAATTAAAAGCGTATTATATGAAGTTATAAATGGGTTCTCTAGGCTAGCCTTACTTCTGACCGAGTTAACTAGGAAAGGAAAATATCTTCTATGGAATAAAATTGAAGTTTTTAATAATCATAAGAGCCTTAAATTAGAAAAATATATAGAATTAAAAATAAGGCAAGGAAGGTGAATGAAATTTCTTAAGGACCATAAATTTGAGTTGAAGTACAGTTTAGGAAAAGTTAATATAGTGGTGGAGGACCTAAATAGAAAATCCTTGCATATTAGTGCTTGAGATGAATATCTTAGAAGAGTTTATGGACCTGAATTTCAATGTAACCTTAAATGCTTTAAGCTTGAAATTGAATAAGTTGAAATTTGAAGTGACCTTAGAAAATAGATTATGCGAGTGTAGTTTTTAGACCAGGAATTGCAATCTCTTTTAGATCAAGAGAATAATGTGTTGTTTGATAATAGTCTAGTGTTGTTTAAGAATGGGATGGTTGTTCCTAAGGAGGGGAGCCCTAGAAAAAAAAAATGCTAAAATAGATACATGAAGGGAAGTTAACCATACATCTAGGAATAAGCAAGATGTAATAGTAGATGAAAATAAAAATAATGGATGTTATATTAAAGAAGGTGTATATATATGCTCAAATTTTAATTTATGTTGTAATTTTGTTATATAATTTTTTTTAGAAAATCATCTTGCTTGAATATTTTAGATTGTTTCTCAAGGGACCAAACACTATTTGCAATTAATATATCCCTTGGACTTATTATCCGTATAGATTAATGACATGTTTAATCTTAACAAACATATATTTCTTGTCAAAAAATAAAAAAAAAAATTAAAAATCTTATTTGTATGTGATCACTCAAAAATCAAAATGAAATTGATTTCTTAGTTCTACTATGATATTTATTGATAAAAATTGTTTTGAAAGTTGTATATGCTCAATGACTACACAATTTAATTGCAAGTTAACTAAATCTTATTATGTTTTTGTTACCAAATTTTGTTTTAGTAAGACCATCTCTTAATAGAAAATGAAATTATTTATTTTCTTATAAAATTATCAACTTGAACTGGATAAAACTTAGGATATGGATGTCTCTACTGTTTTAATTTTCTTTCTTTGTTTCATTTTATTTGTTTATCTATTTTATAAAAATTTCTGTGCTGTTAACAATATAATAGTTTTGGTGTGGAATATAAGGGACTATAAGATCTACATATGAAAGGTATAAAACTTCAATTTAATTTCTTTTGTGAATTGTTTGTCATGAATCTTTTCTGAGAATGCTTATAATGATGGAATGCAAGTGAAGATATTATGATTTTAGTATGATGGACAGAAACAAACACTTAAGTGCATGATTTTAGTCTGTAAATGTTATCATTGATTTTCTTTAAAATTATGTTTATATTTAAGGTGTCATGAATTGTACACTTAATATGTGGTGAAATAGTTAATGACTATACGTATATTGATGGTATGATTAGGATATGTAGGTTCTCCTTATGTTAGTATACAGTAGGTGAGGAGATCTTTTTAGGATCGGATTTAATCCAGGAGACCACATTTAGAATTCAGAGGGGAGAGATGCGCACTGCGCAGAATAGTTAAAGATTGTTATGCCGACAAGGAAAAGTAGCCTTTAGAATTTTAGGAAGGGGAACAAATATTCTTGATAGTCATTCCTAAGATTGGGATGTGAGGGTCAATGTCAGTCAGAAAACTAATTCCTTGTTTTTATGGGTTCTTTCCACATCCTCAAGAGAGTCGGGCCTGTTGCTTACCAATTGGCTCTTCCAACATGGTTGTCATACCATCATGATGTATTTCTTATTTCTCAACTTCGAAAATTGTGTCAGATATGTCTCATGTACTAGCTCCTGAGTTAATACAATTGAGGGATAACTTAATATTTAAGTCAGGCCTAGTCAGATCATCGATAAGAGCACTAAGACTCTGCAGAACAAGACAATCCCCTTGGTGAAGGTGGTTGGGAAGAATTTAACTCTAGAAGAGGCTACTTGAGACGTAGAAGAAGACTTGGCTCGCCAATGCCCAGACTCTTTATTTGCTTCGTACGTGCGAGTGGAGTTAATTTCGGGGACGAAATTCTTAAAGGAGGGGAGAAAATGTAACATCCTAAAATTAAAAATAATTGGAGATAATAACGTTAGAGAAATTAGATAATTTTTGGGAGGCTTAGACTGCATGTTTTGGGCCTTTGAATTAATTAGAAAGGATAAAAGATAATTAAAATCTGCAACAATAATAGAACTCTATCTAGACTTTATCTAAAACTTATTTAATAACAAACTCTAACTACACTCTATCTAAAACTTATTCAAAGACTCTATCTAAAACTTAATTCAAAAATCAGTCTCTATGTCAGGATGCGTTAAAAATAGGTTTAAAAATAGGGAATCAGTGCAACACTATATATATACCTTCATATAACACCATAGTGCGGCTAGGAACCCTTTTTGCATCCTAAAACACCTTAGTAACGGTTGTAGAGCATCTTCATGCTTGGGAGATGGGGTTGCAACAAGCAATGAGTTTGGAAGGAGAACAATAACAACAACAACAACAACACTAACAACAAGAGGAAGATGAAGATGAAGAAGAAGGAGAAGGAGAAGGAGAAGGGGATTCAAGACTGAAGAAGGCGACATCTAAGATTCGCCATAGGGTACGCTTGGAGATTCTTGGAGGTCTTCAAGAGGTGAGTAGAAATACTCTTTCTCACCCTTTTCATGGTGCAAATTGATTTGGGGTTTGGGTTATGTTTTCAAAATGCGTTTTTGGAAAATAATCATGCGTTTGGTCAAATCCTGATTTTACAAATTTGGGGGTTTTCCTTCTAAGGTGTTCCTGCTATTAATTTAATGGTTATTATTGAAATTGATGCTATGATATATATGATACATACGTGATTTGGTTGAATTGATATGTTATATATGCACTATTTGACGATATTTGTGATATTGGCATGATTCAATAACTGTTAATATGTTGGATGTTGTTTGCTGCAATACCGCCTATGATAGGGGTATCGAAAGTAACACTGCCAATGATTTGGGGAGTCGAAATATGAAATACCGCCATGATGGGGTATCGAAAGTAACATCGCCACATGTTGGGATGTCGAAATGAGTAATACCACCAGTGTACAATGGTTGGTATCGAAATGAGTAATGTCACTGAAGAGAAGGTGACATCGAAATACCTTCATGAGTAAGGTAGGCAATGGGACGCCATTGTTATGTGCAGTTTGAAAGTCATATGACATATGAGAATATTTGAGATTGTTTGATATATGAGATTTTGTCATATTTGATTTATGATGTATTAATGATGATTGTTACTGTCAATAATAATTTATATTATTATTATTATTTTACTATACATTATTTTGAAAATAGCGGGTACCATGGATAGTTTTTCCGGTTACCGCACCGGCTGAGAACAATGCTTTTGTGAAAACCCTTTAAACTGTATTTCTGTTCACTGGGATTTTATATCTCATTAGTAGTATTGTTTTCAGAGCCTGAGGATGTCCCTGTTGAGCAGCCAGACGTTTTGAAGACTATCTCTTTAGCTTTAGAGCTTGGTTAGTATTGTATGGCATATGCCAGGTGGACCTTTATTATTTTTTAGTTATTTTCTTATGCGAGATGTTATAGACGCCCTGTTTTGAAGTTTTGAAACTGATTATGTTATTCGGTTTTTGAATTAATGTAAACAATTATTTTGGACTAATATTATATTATGTATTTATTCAGTGTTTATTTAAGAAAAAAATTTTATTTTTCCTGATTTTATTTAAATTATTAATTTGGGTTACTAATGTAACGAAGGGCGTTACAAGGATCCCCTTCATCAATCTTCTCACTTGTCTATCAAAGGAACATTACTTATTCTTTATAAGTAACTCTTAGTGATTACACGTTATGGATTCCTTAGATGACCTAAATCATCAAGGGTGTGGAACATGATTTTGTCCTGACCACTAGATGTTAGTACATGTCTTTTACTAAATATTTGTGTGTCCATTTTGGAGCTCAAATAGATTCTTTTAGGAGATAACGCGTGTTTACGCTATTATGGTAAAAGCTCCAAAGTACTATCCTTTATAGTAAAGTAGTTCGTGAAATCTCCTTTATAGTCTGAAAAACTCTGTTCAATTGTCTATAAGGCGTCTCATTTAGTGTAAAACTCTTTTGAATTGGTCCTAGTTCTATTACTTAGTGTAAAAGAAATATACTTCTTATTTGAAATCGCCATTTTGTTTTAAATGAACTATAACTTATATAATATTGGAAAGTTCAAAAGTAATAGTAGTATCAACTCTTGTTTTTAAAGAAAAGCTTTGTAAGAATCCTATCTTCTCGAAGAAGATTTACTAACCAAAAATCCTTGAAAACCATCTTGACTAACTATGAAAATCTTGGTTCTTGAAAATATTTTCTTCAAAAACATGGTAAAATAAATGGTTGATCAACATCAAATCAACCTATTCTTAAAATAATTTTCATATGAAGTCAAAACACTTATTTCACAACACATGGTTCTTTGGAAACTTGATTTCTTTGGAAACCTCTTCAATTTATATGACTCTTATACTTTAATATGAACTCATTAAACCCCTTAGTATTGACATTTTAAGATCCTAACCCTACTATCCATGACAAGGCTGAATGCCCTATAGAAGTAGGATAGGTTTCATTGTTTTGTTTTGTGTTCTTGGAACCATTTTAAGTTCATTGAACCATTACTTAAACATAGAAGCTTTGGCTTCCCTCATCAACATTATAAGGCCGAACCTTGCATACTCATTTTCAACCAAAAGAAATCATCCAACAACATCCAAAGTAACTAGAAAATCATACCAACATATAAGCATGTTACCAAGGCAACTTAGAACATAAACAAGTTCAACATTCTAAAATCCTATCCATAGATCTTTTGACCGAAGAATATTTTTTCACTATGCCAAAATGATTTTCTTCTAGCATATACAAACACAATCATCATATCAACACAACAACATAACATAATATGACAACAAAGTAATGAACTTTATAAAGAAACCCTAGATCTAGGGTTTTCCTTCAACAAAACTAGGAGGACTTTATCACCACCATTAAGGTGTGATATGGTTCACTCCTCCATTAACTTTGTGAAACTTCCTTGAAGAGTAGAAGATGAAAACTTGGCCACCAACACTACTAGGAAAATAGTGACCTAGAGGAAGAGCAAACAAGTTCAAAACTTGATTTTTCAAGTTCATAAATGAGACGACCCCACTTACGTAGGATAATCCCATTAAGTTCAGAATCGGCCTACTATGTTATTATTAACTATAACCTGGTGATATTATTATTACGCGCTTATTAAACGAATGGCAAAATGGTAAAGCATACACGACAAGCACGTACATAAAAGCATGCATCAACGGGAAAGATAAAACATAGACATGCATTATATAAGTATTTAGGTGGTTGCCCCCTCAGTAGGGCTACTGTAAAACATACATCACTGTACAACTAAAACTGAAAGATAAAACATATACAACAGGACTCCAAAAAGAGAAGAAAAGCTTTCAGATATCTTCACCAGCGCTCCCCAGCCCTCCACTCAAAATACATCAGCCAGTCCACTCAGTCCAAGAAGAAGACGCACTGGCTAACCCTCACCATCAGTGGTAGGGATGACCTGAGCTACCCTGTCCCTCTCCATGTGTATGCCTATAGACCCGCACAGGCTCGTACTCGGAGGAGGAACTCGACACCACTATCCGGCGCCTTAGGGCCGCCCTCATGTACCGGTCTGAACGTCTCCTCTGGCCTCTATGCACAAAGCCCCTCCTGCTGGATACAGCTGAAGTCTGTGGTGCCACCCATCGGTAGTCCTGCTCTCTCTAGCTAGGTGGTCACCACATCCGTGGAAAGGGAAGGAAGTGGTAAACACTGTAGGGTCCGATGATGTCAGCATACGGCGGAGTACCTCTCCGGAAGATCAAGCTAACTGGTCCTGTATGTATAACCAACAAGGTCGAGGGTCGACCCGCCATCCCCTCTTGTTGTGGTACACGATCTCAATATCCCCTTGCACCGGCATCCTCGGTGCTCCAGTGATAAACGAGTGTCTCCTCGGGTCCATCCTCTGGTACTGCTGGCTCCTTGTCTACTCACAGAACGAACATACATATACAAGAAAAGAAATAGGGAGATAAGATATACAGCACATCAAATATAGGGATGATGCAACACAGCCTCTATAGCAAACACAATCATTTCTCAGTGTCTCGACACCACGGTCGTTCCCCAGCTAGATGTGACACGTACTCTTTCTATGCATGCCAGCCGGTACTAAACACCCTACTAAGGGCAACATCTCGTCCGCTCAACGGACCACAAGTTGGTTTGTTCCGGTAATTCGTTAAGCTCTCCGTGACCCATAAGAGAGCATAACCGCTCAACTGTCCCAGACAAAGAGCGCTATCTCGGCCTCCTCGGAAGATCCACCGACAACTGGAAAGACTCAGGGTCCAGTCGGGATAGTAGAACGTGCCCAGGACTGCCACAACACGAGAGGAGCTACCTCATCGGTCTCTTGTGAGTACACCTGTGTCCAGTATATCCCCGAGGTCACACAGACCTTCCATTCCGTCTTCTGCACCCGCACTCGGTGCACCAACCTCGTATACCTCACGGCATACGGCTTGCCACTTGGCATCATATGCATATGCTATGCATGTCATCCATCTTCCTTGAGCTGATATCACGACACTTGCAGCTTTGCTCTCAGCAACACGAGCTCCAAGCTCCAACTATACCATATGAACTCCAAGCTCCCATTGTACCATATGAGCTCCATGCTCCCGTCATAACTTACGAGCTTCCAGCTCCAACTATAACCTCAATCTCAACTATCAGCTCAAACCTCCACCACGGGGTCAAAGCCCTAATCAGACTACACCTCCGATTCTCATGCATACACGCATTTCAAGATACATACAGCAATTCATCAATATCAGCATGTTCAATGCAGCAGTAAATATCTCATACAACAACATGCCATCATATCATGCATACATACCACAGTCAGCAGATAAACAAATACTCACAAAGCAGCCATACATACATCACGCCAGTCAACATAAGTCTGCTAACCTAGGGTATCAACATAGCGGTGCTAGCCCGAAGTAGACTAAACCTAGGGTCTAGGTACTTAGTCAGGGCTCAACCTCACGTAGGGTTTAGGGTTCCCTACAAACACACAAAATATAACAAAACTATATAGTCTACGCTTGCCTCCCCGACGTGTGTAACTCTTTCTCCCCACCTAAACAATCGGCACGCAAATCTAGACAATCATCGGCTGCTCCTCCTTCCTCAAGCTCGCAGCCACTCCTTCAATGGCAGCTCCAAGAACAGCCCCCAATCCTCTTGGTAGCTGCAGCCTTAGTCCTCAATTTGCGAGAAATCACGAGCACGCACTTTGCCCTAATCACGAGCTCAACACACACACAACAGTGTTAGCCCTAGGGAAAGCCCAAAAGATCAAAGAAAAGGCAAAGACTCGAAGAACACCAAGAACACGAAGAACACGTGTTAGGGATCCGAGTTTACCTATGGCAAATCGAGAAACTAATCTGCTGGAGTCGGAGATAACTTCGCCGCAATCACAACGGTTTAGTCGGAATCGCATTCCGGCGGCTCGATCATCTCTAACCTCAAGCTTTCTCTCTCAAAAACTCAGAGCTTCTCTCTTAAACTCGCAGAATAGCTCCCCAATTCGTGTAGAATGAGAAGATGAAAGTGGAAGCTCCACTTATGGTTTTTGCTGTCCACGCTTAAGCGTTCATCATACTGCACGCTTGAGCGTTGCCACGCTCTAGCGTGGGATCTCTCCACGCTTGGGCTTGGAACCTCGTCCACTCCACCTGCTCCCTGGCTTGCCACGTGTCTCTCACGTGTCCAAACTCAGAACAGTTGCCCAGCGCACTCAGCAAGCTGTAGCGTCCACCTCTTCCCACGCCTAAGCATCGTAATGCTTGAGCGTGGAGTTCTCTCACGCTTGAGCGTCAAGCTCAACGAGAGGAGAACTTCCAGCCTTCTAACTTCCCTAGTTTCTCGTGTTACACCTTAGGCACTTCCAACCTTGTTGAAGCCATTCCTAAACTTCCAACTAGGTGCCAAACTAACACACAAGCAATCACACAACCATACGAACACCCGATCAAGGCCATCGACCTTAATTAGGGTTACGGAAAACAAGGATGTTACATTATCACCCCCCTTAAAGAGAATTTCGTCCCTGAAATTCCTTGCTCATAACTGTAAACAAAGACGGATACTGCTGGCCCTTGTCAGCTTCACGTTCCCATATTGAATCTTCGATTGCTGGGTCCCATTCAACCCTTACTAGAGGAATCTGTTTACCGTGAAGTTCCTTGATCCTTATATCCACTATCCGAGTAGGTAAAGCCTCGTATTCAAGGTTCTCTCGTAATTGGATTGATTCGGACTCTAACACATGCGATGGATCAGGGTAATACTTTCTAAGCTGAGAGACGTGAAAGACGTCGTGAAGGTTTGACAGATTTGGCAGTAAGGCTATCTGGTAAGCTACTGGGCCAATTCGGCGAAGAATCTGGAATGGTCCTATGAATCTAGGTGTAAGCTTTCTGAATCGAATTGCCCTACCAACTCTCGTCCTTGGAGTAACTCTCAGAAATACATGATCGCCCTCCTAGAACTCTAGGGGTCTTCTCCGTTTGTTAGCGTAGCTCTTCTGCCTATCCCTTACGGCTTTCATCTTTTCCCGGATTAACTTAACCTGTTTCATCGTTTGTTGCACCAACTCCGAACCTAACAACTGATTCTCTCCAGTCTCAAACCAGCACAACGGGGTCCTGCACTTCCTCCCATACAAAGCTTCATATGGCGCCATCCTGATACTGGAATAGTAACTATTGTTTTAGGTAAACTCAATCAAAGGAAGAAAATCGTCCCAACTCCCCGTGTGTTCCAACACACACGCTCTTAGCAGATCTTCCAACGATTGAATCGTTCGTTCCGACTAACCATCCATTTGCGAATGATAAGCAGAACTCAACCTTAACTTAGTTCCCAACACTTCGTTCAAGCTTCTCCAAAACCTAGAAGTAAACCTCGGATCTCGGTATGAGATAATACTTGAAGGTACACCATGTAGCTTCACCACCTCCCTGATGTAAATCTGAGTCAATCTTTCCAGAGAGTAATTCTGGTTGATAGGTAGGAAATGAGCACATTTCGTCAATCTATCTATGATGACCTAAATCGCATCACACCTCTTCTGAGTCCTTGGTAACCCAGAAATAAAGTCCATTGCAATGCTATCCCACTTCCACTCCGGAACATCTAGCGATTGCAACAGCCCTGCTGGCTTCTGGTGTTCAACCTTCGCCTTTTGACACACCAAGCAGGATAGGACATAAGCTGCCACATCTTTCTTCATCCCCGGCCACCAAAACAGCTTCTTCAAATCTTGGTACATCTTAGTAGCCCCTGGATGAAAGCTCAACTTAGTCTGGTGTGCCTCCTCCAAGATCATGTCCTTAACTTCTCTATCCACAGGCACACAAACTCGATCACCATACCTAACCAAACCATCAGCACCACTTCTGAACTCAGACGTTTCACCTTCTTCGATCAACCGGTTAACTTCCTTAAGGTACTTATCCTCAGCGTGCCTTCTCCAAAGCAGATCCAGGAAATCGCTAGTTACCTCTACCATCCCTAGATTCACCTTATCCTCAACGATTTCCACATCCAGATTCAAATCCCTAAACTGCTCTAGCAACTCAAGCTCCCGTACCATCATGGCAGATACGTGTAGGGACTTCCTACTAAGCGCATCCTCTACTACATTCGCCTTACCTGGATGGTATTGTAGGTCGAATTCAAAATCCTTTATGAATTCCATCCACCTCCTCTGCCTTATGTTCAACTTCTTCTGGTTGAACAGATACTTCAAGCTCTTATGGTCGCTAAACACACTGAACTTAGCACCATACAGATAGTGTCTCCATATTTTTAATGCAAACACTATTGCAGCCAACTCCAGATCATGAGTCGGGTAGTTCAGTTCATGCACTCTCAACTCCCTAGAGGCATACGCCACCACTCTCCCTTCTTGCATGCGGACACAACCCAATCTTAGTATGACGCATCACAGTATACGTCAAAACGTCTTAACGGATCTGGTAAAACCAACACCGGCGATGTGGTTAACCTCTGCTTCAACTCTAAGAAACTCCGCTCACACGCTTTTGAGCACTCAAACGTCTTTCCCTTTCTCGTTAACTGCATCATGGGTAACGCAATCTTAGAGAATCCCTCGATAAACCGCCTGTAGTAACCTGCCAGCCCAAGAAAGCTTCAAACTTCACCCATAGACTTTGGGTTTTCCCACTTAATCACCGCTTCGACCTTAGCAGGATCCACCGTGATTCCATCCTTATTGATCACGTGTCCTAGGAACTGCATCTCTTCCAGCCAAAACTCAAACTTGGACAGCTTCGCATACAAATACCTGTCCTTCAGCACTTGCAGCACCACTCAAAGATGCTCTTGGTGTTCCTCCTTCCTCGAAGAGTAAATAAGGATGTCATCGATAAACACGACAACAAACTTATCTAGGAACGATCGGAATATCCTATTCATGTAATCCATGAACACGGTTGGAGCATTAGTCATACCGAACGGCATAACCAAATACTCGTAATGACCATATCGACTCCGAAAAGCAGTCTTCGGTATATCCTCCTTCTTCACCCTGATCTGATGGTAACCAGATCGCAGATTGATCTTTGAAAACACAGTTGCTCCCCTCAACTGGTCCATCAAATCATTAATCTTGGGTAACAGATACTTATTCTTTATCGTCACTTTGTTCAGCTGACGATAGTCCACACATAACCTCGAGCTTCCGTCCTTCTTCTTCACGAACAATACCGGTGCTCCCCATGAATATACACTAGGTCTGATGAACTCCTTGCCTAGCATCTCATCCAACTGTTTCTTTAGCTCCGCCAGCTCAATTGGAGACATCCGATACGGCGCTACTGATATAGGCCCTATCTTCGGTACAAGATCTATAGCGAACTCGATCTCTCTCTCCGGTGGCAACCCTGGAACGTCATCTGGAAACACCTCCGGAAAATCCCGCACCACAGGTAGTGTTCCCGCACTTTGAGTTTCCCTCGCTTCCAAGGGGAACAGCACCACATACTCTTCAGATCGTACACCATTTAGAATACCTTCGTTAGCAGGCTTCAATCCAGATAGCTCATAAAAATAAAGGGTTTTCTTGGCACAGTCAAGCACCACATGGTTGGCCGAAAACCAATCCATGCCGAGGATAATATCGATTTGCTGTATAGGCAAACAGACCAGGTCCACAAAGAAATGTCTGTTTTCTATGGTTATAGGGCATTTTAGGCATACAAACAGGGTAGTTATAGAATCACCCGTAGGCATGGATACGGTAACATCATATGGTAAAGATGAAATCGGTAACCCTAAGTGATCTATGCATTCCATCGAAATAAACAAGTGGGTAGCCCCCGAATCAAATAAAACAGATAAGAGCTTGCCTGAAACTAAACACTTACCTTGAATCAGATCCGGGCATCGAGAGGATTTAGCTCCCCTCATACTTCAGCCCGTCCTCAAACCTACGGTACATCCACTCCTCATCTGGATACCGCTGATAAAACTTAGAAAACTTGAGCAGTGCCTCGAACCTTGCTGCATATTCCCCTACTGACATATTGCCCTGCTTCAGGCTCTGGAATTCCTTGTCTTTCTCTCTTCTAGTCATCCTAGGAAAATATTTCTCGAGGAAACATTCCCTAAACAGCTCCCAGGTTACTGCTCTCCCTTCCATCTCAAACAATCTCTACTTTCCCTTCCGCCACATCTCTGCTCCTCCCACTAGCATGAAAGAAACATACGAGACTTTCTGAGCTTCATCATAGTGTGGTGCCGCAAAGATCTTTTCCAACTCCTAAACCCATAGTTCTGCCCCCTCGGGACTGTAATCCCCATTGAACTGAGGTGGTTGTTGCCTCATGAAGGCATCCAAACAAGCATCGTCATTCCGAGCATTCCGCTGTTGTTGCTGTTGGTTTTCCCGAGTCAACTAAATGAGCTGAGCATTCTGTTGGGTTTGCTGTAACATCGCAGCAGCCATATCCCTCATAGTCTTGAGGGTTTCCAAGGATTCAACTCCATTTCCCGTATGCGAAGCAGCAGCTTCTGGACCTCCATCCTGACCTGTTATACCACCGCCTCTACCTCTATCTCTTCCTCGAGCCATTGGTTCCTGATTCAAGTAACCGTTAGCTCAGAGTTCAAACATGATAAGCAACATAAATACATATATCCACTTATCATTCATACACCATTACAATTGATCGCACTCCTCCTACCCTTCTAGACACAGTTGTACTCCCCTTAGCCAGTTCAACTTCCTAATACCCGCGGTCCGATTTAGAATCAAATTGCTCTGGTACCATAGTAATGAGACGACCCCACTTACGTAGGATAATCCCATTAAGTTCAGAACCCGCCTACTATGTTAATATTAACTATAACCTGGTGATATTATTATTACGCGCTTATTAAACGAATGGCAAAATGGTAAAGCATACACGACAAGCACGTACATAAAAGCATGCATCAGAGTAAAGCACAACGGGAAAGATAAAAATATACATGCATTATATAAGTATTTACGTGGTTGCCCCCTCAGTAGGGCTACTGTAATACATACATCACTGTAGAACAGAAACTGAAAGATAAAACATATACAACAAGACTCCAAAAAGAGAAGAAAAGCTCTCAGACAACCTCACCAGAGCTCCCCAGCCCTGCACTCAAAATACATCAACCTGTCCACTCAGTCCTAGAAGAAGACTCATTGGCTAACCCTCACCATCAGTGGTAGGGATGACCTGAGCTACCATGTCCCTCTCCGTGTGTACGCCTATAAACCCGCACAGGCTCATACTCGGAGGAGGAACTCGACACTACTATACGGCGCCTCATGGCTGCCCTCATGTACCGGTCTGAACGTCTCCTCTGGCCTCTATGCATGAAGCCCCTCCTGCTGGATACAGCTGAAGTCTGTGGGGCCACCCATCGGTAGTCCTGCTCTCTCTGTCTCGGTGGTCGCCACATCTGTGGAAAGGGAAGGAACTGGTAAACACGGTAGGGTCTGATGATGTCAGCATACGGTGGAGTACCTTTCTGGAAGATCAAGCTAACTGGTCCTGTATATACAACCAACAAGGTCGAGGGGTCCACCCGTCATCCCCTCTCGTCGCGGTACATGATCTCAATATCCCCTAGCACAGACATCCTCGGTGCTCCGGTGATAAATTGGACTCTCCTTGGGTCCATCCTCAGGTACTGCTGGCTCCTCATCTGCTCGCAGAACGAACATACATATACAAGAAAAGAAACAGGGAGATAAGACATACAACACAACAAATATAGGGATGATGCAATGCAGCCTATATAGCTAACACAGTCATCTCTCAGTGTTTCGACACAACGGTCGTTCCCTAGCTAGATGTGACACGTACTCTTTCTATGCAAGCCGGCCGGTACTATACACCCTACTAAAGGCAACATCTCGTCCGCTCAACGGACCACAAGTTGGTTTGTTCCGGTAATCCGTTCCGCTCGCCGTGACCCATAAGAGAGCATCACCGCTCAACTGTCCCAGACAAAGAGGGCTATCTCGGTCTCCGCGGAAGATCCACAGGCAACTGGAAAGACTCAGGGTCCAGTCGGGATAGTAGAACGTGCCCAGGACTGCCACAACACGAGAGGAGCTACCTTATCGGTCTCTTGTGTGTACACCTGCGTCCAGTATATAGACGAGGTCACACAGACCTTCCATTCCGTTTTCCGCACCCGCAGTCGGTGCACCAACCTCGTATACCTCACGGCATACGGCTCGCCACTTGCGCATCATATGCATATGCTATGCATGTCATCCATCTTCCTTGAGCTGATATCACGACACATGCAACTTTGCTCTCAGCAACACGAGCTCCAAGCTCCAACTGTACCATATGAACTCCAAGCTCCCACTGTACCATATGAGCTCCAAGCTCACGTCATAACTTACGAGCTTCCAGCTCCAACTATAACCTCAATCTCAACTATCAGCTCAAACGTCCACCACGGGGTCAAAGCCCTAGTTAGACTAAACCTTCGATTCTAATGATTACACGCATTTCGAGATACAAACAGCAATTCATCAATATCAGCATGTTCAATGCAGCAGTAAATATCGCATACAACAACATGCCATCATATCATGCATACATACCACAGTCAGCAGATAAACAAATACTCACAAAGCAGCCATACATACATCACGCCAGTCAACATAAGTCTGCTAACCTAGGGTATCAACATAGCGGTGCTAGCCCGAAGTAGACTAAACCTAGGGTCTAGGTACTTCGTCAGGGCTCAACCTCACGTAGGGTTTACGGTTCCCCTACACACAAGCAACAGATAACAAAACTATATAGTCTACGCTTGCCTCCTCGACGTGTGTAACTCTTTCTCCCCACCTGAACAATCGACACGTAAATCTAGACAATCACCGGCTGCTCCTCCTTCCTCAAGCCCGCAGCCACTCCTTCAATGGCAGGTCCAAGAACAACCCCCAATCCCCTTGGTAGCCACGGCCTTAGTCCTCAATTTGCGAGAAATCACGAGCACACACTTTGCCCTAATCACGAGCGTAACACACACACAACAGTGTTATCCGTAGGGCAAGCCCAAAAGATCAAAGAAAAGGCAAAGGCTCGAAGAACACCAAGAACATGAAGAACACGTGTTAGGGATCCGATTTTACCTGTGGCGAATCGAGAAACTAATCCGCTGGAGTCGGAGATAACTTCGCCGCGATCACAACGGTGTTGTCGGAATAGCGATCTGGTGGCTCGATCACCTCTAACCTCAAGCCTTCTCTCTCAAAAACTCAGAGCTTCTCTCTCAAACTCGCAGAATAGCTCCCCAATTCGTGTAGAATGAGAAGATGAAAGTGGAAGATCCACTTATGGTTTCTGTTGTCCACGCTTAAGCGTTCATTATACTGCACACTTCAGCGTTGCCACGCTCTAGCGTGGGATCTTTCCACGGTCGGTCGTGGAACCTCGTCCACTTCGCCTGTTCCCTGGCCTGCCACGTGTCTCACACGCGTCCAAACTCAGAACAGCTGCACAGCGCACTCAGCACGCTGAAGCGTCCACCTCTTCCCACGCCTAAGCGTGGTAACGCTTGAACATAGAGTTCTCTCACACTTGAGTGTCAAGATTTGCGAGAGGAGAACTTCCAGCCTTCTAACTTCCCCCGTTTCTCGTGTTGTACCTTAGGCACTTCCAACCTTGTTCAAGCCTGTTCCTAAACTTCCAACTAGGTGCCAAACTAACACAAGCAATCACACAACCCTAATTAAGTTAGAAACAAGGATGTTACAATAAACATGATAACACAAAGATGTTCTCAAGAGTACTAAACCAAAGAAACTAAGTTAGAAACTTACTCTTAAGAAAGGTTTAAAACAACTTCAAGAGGCTTGAAACCTCCTTGAATGATTCTTGAATAACTTTGAGTAAACAACTTCAAATGAAGAAATACAAAAGATGAAAGTTGTTTAGATGAGTAAGATGAACAAGAATATGAAGTTAAAATGATGAAATAAGATGAGTATGAGAACTCACCAAGGCTGGCCGAATCTATGAGGAAAAGAAAGAGAAGAGAGAAAACTTAAGAGCTTTAGGTTTTTGAATGAGAAGTTAAAATGAATGGAATAGTAACTTGGGTGCCTTTCCCCCCTTTGATGGCCGAATACCTTGGCCTAGTGGACTCCAAATCCTCATTCAATCTTGGTCATAAAATGTGTAAGATAATGGAGGGTTAAGATGTAAAGAAGTGGTGTGTTGTTGCTTGATGAAAGTCTTAAGATTAACCATTTAAGGTCGGATTAGCTTTTTCCATTTATGGTTAGTGTCATAAACTTGATTTGAAAGAATGGAAGGCCAATCTTGGCTCCTCCCAAGGTGAGATGGCCGAATGGTCTAACTAGTGTTACTAGAATAGTTGCATTTTCCCATTTGGTTTGGAGTAAGGTGATTAGGGTTTTTACCAAAAATGGATAATTGGTTTTTACTACTTTTGGTAAATTTTTGGATTTTAAGAAAACGAATTCTCTTCATTAGGAATAATCAACAACGTAATGGAAAATGTAATTCAACATTACATGCCACTCAATTCCCTGTTTCCCAGCCTCTGACACATAAAACGAGAAATTATCCGATACCGATCAAAACAGAACTTTTATCGGTTTTCGTCTCATAACAACAAAAGAAAACTTCACCGCAACATAACCATGGATATAAAACCATCATATAAACATCCACACACACACACACACACATAAGGTAGCAATCACAATGTAATGGTGATTATAATCGGTTACTGGAAAACGGGGGTGTTACAACACTACCCAAAAAAAAAAAAAGTTTCGTCCTCGAAACTTAAAGGCATCAAAACAACTGTGGATACTGCTCCTTCATCTTCTCTTCTAGATCCCACGTCGCCTCTGTTGACACTTCATTCCATATGACCTTCACTAGAGCAATATCCTTTCCTCTAAGCTGCTTCATTCTTCGGTCCCCGATCCTGACAGGAGAAGTTTCAAAAGTTAGGTTATCCTTTAATTGTACTGTATCAGGCTCTATAACATGCATGGGATCAGGGATATACTTTCGCAATTGTGAAGCATGAAACACATTATGAAGGTTTGAAAGAAAAGGGGGTAAGGCGATTTGATATGCCACTGGGCCAACTCCATGAAGAATTTGATAGGGTCTAATGAATTTTGGTGTGAGTTTCCTGGATTTTATTACTCTACCTATCCCAGTCATGGGCGTGACTTTCAAGAATACGTGGTCCCCTTTCTGGAACTCGAGCGATCGACGCCTCTTGTCCGCTTGTCCCTTTTGTCTACTCTGAGTCGACCTCATCTTATCTTGAATCAACTTCACCTTCTCCGTAGTCTGTCTTACGAGCTTGGGTCCTAGAGTAAGGTATTCTCCGTCCTGGTACCAACATAATGATATTCTGCAATGCCTCCCATCCAGAGTTTCGTAGGGTGCCATCCGTATGCTAGAATGAAAACTGTTGTTGTAGGTGAACTCTATCAACGGCAAAAACCCTTCCCAGCTCCCTAATTGCTCAAGCACACAAGCTCTCAACAGATCTTCTAAAGACTTAATTGTTCTCTACGATTGACCATCTGTTTGCGGATGGTATGCCGAACTCAAACACATCTTTATTCCTAGAGCCTTTTGCAAGCTTTACCAGAAGCGAGACGTTAACCTTGGGTCTCTGTCTGAAACGATACTGGATGGTACACCGTGTAACCTGACGATCTCCATGATATAAAGCTGGGTCAACTTCTCCATTGAGTTCTTGATGTTTATGGGTAAAAAATGTGCTGACTTTGTGAGTCGATCCACGATCACCCAAATAGCATCATAACTCTTCGTCGTCGTAGGTAAACTAGTCACAAAATTCGTGGAAATGCCATCCCATTTCCATTCGGGAATCTCTAAAGGTTGCAAAATTCTCGCGGGTCTTTGGTGCTCCACTTTTGTTTTTTGACACACTAAGCACGACGATACAAAATTGGCCACATCTCTCTTCATCCCGTGCCACCAATACATCCGTTTCAGATCTTGGTACATCTTGGTTGATCCCGAATGCATACTCAACTTGCACGTGTGAGCTTCCTCAAGTATCAACCTCCTTAGATCCGCATCACTGGGTACACAGATTCTGCCCTTGAACCTCAGAATCCCATCTGGCCCTTCTACAAACTCTGACGTGGTCTCCTGCCGTCCGGCATCTCTCTCTCTCATGAGATACTGATCCTCACTCTATTTCTTTCTGATTTGATTAAAGAGATCACTCTCCACAGTGATCATACTCACAGTGAGATTCCCTGGAGATGCCTCTATAGCCAACGTCAGATCTCTAAACTGTTCGATGAGCTCTCTCTCTTTGAAAATCATGGCAGATGCATGAAGTACCTTTCTACTTAAGGCATCCTCCACAATGTTTGCTTTTCCAGGATGATAGTGCAACTCGAAGTCATAGTCCTTCAAAAACTCTAACCATCTTCGTTGCCTCATGTTGAGCTCCTTCTGGTCAAACAAGTACTTTAGACTCTTGTGAGCACTAAAAACGCTGATCCTTGCCCAATACAAGAAATGCCTCCAAATCTCAAGAGCAAAAACCACTGCAGCTAACTCCAAGTCGTGAGTCGAATAATTCTTCTCATGATTCTTCAACTACCTTGAAGCAAAAGCGACCACCTTCCGGTTCTACATCATGACACATCCTAAACCTTGGTACGAAGCATCACAAAATACCTCAGAAAGTTCGTTGGGGTCCGGAAGTACTAATACCTGTGAACTGATCAGATACTTCTTCAACTCCTGAAAACTGGCCACACAAGCCTCGGTCCATGCAAATGCTTGATCCTTCTGTGTTAACTTGGTCAACGATGCAACAATCTTAGCGAATCCTTCAATGAACCTTCGATAGTAGCCTGCTAAACCGACGAAGCTACGGATCTCTGTTGCTGCCTTCAGTTATTCCCACTATAACGTAGCTTCTATTTTCGCCGGATCTACAGCGAATCCCTCATTTGAGATAACGTGACCCAAAAATTGAACCTCTTCTAGCCAAAACTGCACTTCAAAAACATGGCATACTCTTCTTTATCCCTAGAGTATTTGTAGTACCATTCGTAAATGTTCTGCATGCTCTTCTTTATCCCTAGAGTAGATAAGGATGTCGTCGATAAATACCACAACAAACTTATCTAAGTAAGGGCGAAAGATCCTATTCATGTAATCCATGAATATGGCAGGTGCATTCGTCACTTCGAATGGTGTAACACCCCCCTTTGGCATTACATCTTAAACACGTGCGGAATTAAATTTAAAAGAGAATTGCTGGTTGCTTTCGGAAAAAGGATAATTTACTTTAAGTCGGAAAACTCGGGTATAAAAATTTTCGACATAATACTTCAAAAACGTAATACACACATCACAATAATAAAATCACATTATACTCGACAATACACATAACTGGGTCTATTCACAAACCCTAAACCATCAAATACAAGTTTTCTTCAAATTGTTTTTCATACAAAAGTTCCATACTGTACAGAGGCTTTCAAAACCACATACACAGATTTTCTCAATATTGTACATTAAAATCCTAAGAGCTGGTTTTATAAAAGAACTCTACGGACAATAGAGCCTACTACCTAGTATACATCGTACCAATGAGACTGGGCCTCGTCATCTGCAGTCCACACATCTTCATCATCGATATCAAGAAACGCTAGCTACAGGGTCCTGAAGTGACCCAAATAACCGTTGAGAAGTATCTGTACACGTATCCAAAAACACAACAGGGTGTCCAACATGTACATGCAAAGGTGAGTAACCAATATATAGATTTAAACACGATAACTACATGCACGACACATCAAACAGCATACGAACATATGTAGTATCAACACAGCACAATAGTAGAAGTAACACAGGGGCAGTGTACCAAGTAATCACATGCTCAACATGCATACCATAAATTGCAACATATATCATACTAATCAATTAGAAACATAAGACATCTTCGAAATCAGAATAATGATGTACAACAGTAAATGTAATTGTCTACAACCATGCAATGCAGTGCAATGTACATGACTCAATGCCATATACCACAGGGTAACACTCTGACCCCTACTCCATGGAGCTAACAAATCGTCGAAGAGAATGAATGGGAGGACATGTTCCGTGTATGCCAGCCTTGGGCAAGATGCTACAACAAATGTAACGTGCATTTATCTGGCTTTTACGGAAACACTCTTGACCAAACATGAAAAGTACAACATCTAGTCGAGGATATTAGTGTATTGTTCGGAGTCGCCACGACACAGAAGAGCTACCAACTGGTCACATGTAAGCCTTTCCAACCCTGATACCTCCAAAGACCATTGAAGATCGTCACCGTAAGATTCGCACCCCCATCAAGGTGTAAGCCCAACTTCTAGGCTCAAGGCCTTACCACTCATGCAAAGAAATGCCAATGCTTACATAAAGCAGATGCGACAAAGCAATGTCTATCCACTGGATAAACCTCAAGGTTCACTAAGGTTCTATTCCTTAGGAACTATATGTGTCTTTGTATTTATAAAAATTTTATCCACCGGATAATCTCATCATTCCACAGGAATGTTGCCATTACAGGGCTTTCACAGATATCAAGTGTTTATACTTATTCACTGAATACACCTCATGATTTCTTATAAATCTTCTCATTAAGATTTCCTACATGATTTTAAGTGCATTAACGTCTTTTATCCATCGGATAAATCTCGTGATTCATTGGGGATGATCCGGGCTGATTCCATAATTGCTGACTGTCCCCACAAACCAACACAGGTCTTTTCAGCATGTTTTGTCCTCACTCACACGCCTTCTAGGAAACTTCCCAAAAGGTTACCCATCCCACAATTCCTCCAAGTCAAGCACGCTTAACTATGGAGTTCTTACGTTCCGGGGTTCCGAAAAGAAGACAAATCTTGTTGGTATAGGTATAGGTAGTACCAATCAATTATCATAAGCTTTCCTTCAACTATACAGTCCCATACCTGCACAGCCTCAGGATTCCTTTAACTGTACAGTCCCATACCTGCACAGCCTCAGGATCCCTCTCGTCCCGATCATTACCAAACTGAAACAATTGAACGACTGACCTTGATCCAAATCACCGGTCCATCATCGAACTATTGTTTCAAAACCCAAAACGTTTCATGTTTGTGTTTATGTCTTATGAGTCACATCTCAAATCCTAAGTATTATGAAGAAGGATTGAGAATCCTCTTAGATAAGTCCTTGAGCCTTTCTAAGATATTACTCCTTGAGTTTCAATTAATGAAATAAGTGTTGATTCACTTAAGTCTTACGAAGTCATTGATGTACCAAGTCATCAATGGTATAGTACATGGTCTTGTTCCACCACATACCATACTTAATTATCCCTTGTCTTTAACTCTAAGTTAATTTCTTAACTTAGGTTTTTCACTCGTAAAACTTTACGATTAAGAGTTGAAAACTCTCTTTGTAAACAAAATCCTTTCTATTTGAAAACTCATTGATTTGAAAGAACTTTGTTACTTACTTAAGGTAGAGTACCTTAACTATTTTGAAAAGGATTTTCCTTACTAGCTTAGTGTAAAACCATGATCTAAGTTAGTGTAAAGGAAATTTAATCTCATCTAACTTCCTTAACTAAGATTCATTTTAATCAACTTAAGGAAAAAAGGTCTCCATTATTTTTGAAAAAGGAACATTGTCTTTGTTCGAAGATAAAGGAAATGCCTTATGAAACTATGTTTAACTTTTCATGAAAAGACTTCTTTGTTTCACTTTTAAATCACTTAATCACTTAGATAAACTAAGCTTAAGGTAAAAGACATATTTCACTTTGGTGAAAACACTTAAAGGTTGAAACTTTACTTGATCTTTGGATCAAAGTCACTTATTGTTTTTCTTTGAAACATAAGTCTTTAAAACATTTTTCTTACTCCTAAACTTTAAATGTTTAAGAACAACACATGTTCTTCCTCATTTTACTCACTAAGGCCGTAAGCCTCCTCAAGGTAAAAGTGAAGATTTTGCTTCACTAACTTGTCAAGTCATAGCTCAAAATGACCACATAATTATGACAAACAATAATCATGCATCATTGCATCATAATCAAGCATAAAAATCCTTACTTGATCTAGAGATCAAAGTATGGTTTTTCAACATACATGAAAATATTTTTCATTCAATCAACATCATCATAAACATATGCTAAAGCCTACTAAAGCACACTAAGACATAAACCATAATTACAATCACAACAAACTCAAATAGAGCTACACAAATCAATCACGGATAACATATAGTTGTCGGAAAATCCCTCAGGCAAACTCCCCTTACCCGTTGTAGTTATCTTTCAAGCAAAAGTCGTCCGATCGGCTCGCGAATCCTCCCGATTCCTCGTCCGATCAACCAATCACAACTACATACACATAATCAATCCAAACATCAATATTACACAACACAAATCTTCCTATTCCTACCTATATAGGATTCGGCCATGGAGCTATAAAAATAGCTAGGGATGTCCAAAAATTCCTATCTTTTGGATTCCATCTTTGGTAGGTGTGGTAAGGCTAGATCAAAGCCTATTACACCAAAAATTGAACCAAAATCCCATCCACTAACACATGGAGGTTTCAGCCAAGAAAACCCATATGAGCTAGGAAGCTCATTTGGTTTCCAACTCTTGGATCAATGATTCTCAAGTATACACAATACTAGATTAAGTCTTATTACTCAAAACTTGAATAAAAAACTCACCCTTTCTTAACATGAAGGTTTCGGCCTCTTTTAAATAAAAGGCTAGAAAACTTATTTGGTTTCATGCTCTTGGATAGTGAAAGAGAATGATGAAACTAGTTCATAGAAATTGATTTGGTATTAAAAGGATTTTTCTACACTTTTCTATGATTTTTCAAAGTTTTGAATCAAAACTTGGATCTTCATGAATCAAGAGATTCAAGAGATTAAATAGAGAGATTAAGAAAGCTAGGATGGAGTTTATACCTCCTTGATTCAAAGTCTTGAAGAGAAACAACTTGATTTCACCAAAAACTTTCAAGTTTCAAGATCAAAACATGATTTTGGTTGAAGAACTTATGAAGAACTTGAAGAACATGAAGAACAAGTGAGAGAAGAGAGGAGAGAGAGAGATGGCTGAATGGCCTAGTGAGAGAGTGAGTGAGATATTTATTTGATGTCATGGCAAACTTGTAGTTAACCAAAAGGGTAATTTGGTAATTCCTTAATGGACCAGGGGCATAATTGTCATTTCCCCTATAAATATCTAGATATTTCTAGAATGCAATGATGACATGGTGAGTCATAGGGTCAAAAGGGTTATTCCATAAATTCTCAGGGGTAAAACGGTCTTTTCATCCTAGGGCAAATGGTAATTATGGAAAAGGTCAGGGGCATTTTGGTCATTTCACGTCCAAATATTTTCTAAATGTAATCATTATACTAATGAGACATGGCACACTTTCCTAGGTGATGTGACATCATGTTTATCCGTTAGCGGGTTCCGGAAATCCCGTATTCAACTCCGTTGTTCTCCCGATTTAGGTTTTCGCTCAAGAAAGTCGTGAGAACTTATTTATTTTGAATTTGTTTTAAAAATCGCAGATATCATTCGTAATTTTATTTAAAACCTAACTGTTTCATTCACGAGTCAAAATTTGGTCTTGACATTAGTAAAATACTAATGTCAATGAAAAATGCAGACCGAGCTCCGTTTGAGCTGTCGCCCAAAACTTAACCATGGCTTCCTATGATTGTGTAGGGCATGCCTATGTTCTCAAAATATTTTATTTCACTCTCTAGAGCCTTCAATAAAATATAAACGCTTAAATACTGAATAATTATGAGACTTGAAAATTGGGGCGTTATATTTCTACCCTTCTTAAAAGAATTTCGTCCTTGAAATTTCGTGACTTAAAACTAAACAGGATTTCTTAATCCCTAGTTTCACATTGTACTCCGTATGTAATCCTTCCATAGGTAACATTGTAACCTAATGACAACTTCATACTTATCCTCCGTTTGATTTACCATTAAAAATCAAATCGTTTATCCTCAATCCATACCCCTTCTCTTTAATACCTTACCTTAATTTCTTCACATGTGAGAAATATAATCAAACTTAACCACTTTTATTTCAACACTAATCCACTTAGGGAAATCTTCCTCTAACATCTTTAACTTTTACTGTTAACACTAAGATTTAAACTGCAATACACATTTCTTTTACAACCGATCCATCAGTTCCGATCCAAGATATCCAATCTTAGTCTTAGTTCCTTTTGAACACAGTCCACCTCTCCAACTTACATCATAACCATGCACCTCGATCTTACAAAACTTGATTGCACCTCTTAATGCAACTACAACCAAAAGAAAAGGAACTCACATCGAGTAGATTTATCCAAATTCATAAGTCTTAAACTCTTCTAACAACTTAGTTCTACTCAGAAACTCCTCTTTTCTGCTTATATTTAGCTTAGACAAAACTGTTAAGAACATTTTTTTATAAACCTTCAAACTCATACAATCCATCTTAACTACAGACATTGATCATTACCTTAGGTTTTCCAACTACTAGTCTGCCTTAATCAATGCTTGTCTCATAGTAATTGTCTCACTTCCTCAGATTGATCTTAAATATTCACATCTTATCAATCACAACTATATCTTCAACAAAACCTCTATCACTTCTTGTCTATCCTGCTGAAAGGATGTTCGCAGTTAGCTACTATACTTACTCCTAACCAACCTTCCAAAGATCAAAACGTTCTTCTTGCTCGTCCACTTGAGTTAAGGATGATCAATTGAACTCGGTCTCTACTTGGTCCTTGAAGATTAAGGAAAGAAATTCTCGACAAAGGAAATTTTTCCTGGTCTTACTCTCATAAGAAAGTATACAGAAGAATTTTACCACTCTGAAAGAATGCAGGAATATCCAGTATGTAAAAAGATTCTTCAGTAGGTTCGTGAGTGTAAAAAAAATGCATAGCTAATACATGTTTACAACCACTCTAATAAAGTCCCTTCTTTCATAAGAATCTTCCAGCGAATTTGGGAATCAAAAGATGAACAGCCTGGCCAAAAATCAGACTGGATCACATTTACCAAAAGTAAAAGTGATTAGACTAAGTTTCATCAAGAAACTTCCAGTATCAAGAAGTCATTTATGTCATAACTCAAGAAATAGTCATAACAAATCTCTCAGTGAAATAATATGAAAATGTCTAGACCAATGAACACCATTTAACTAATTCACTCAATTGTCTAATACACTGAGGAATATGTAGGAGTGTGAACACAAATGTTCCCTTGAGATCAGGTAGCACTAACACAGGTGAAGTAATCTACCTTCTCATTAATCCTTGAAAACTTTCCTCCCGTGCTTCAGTCCAAGTCCTCGAAAATTGAAAGTATCGAAACAAAGAGTCAACAATGTCTTCAGATAGTTGTTGTTGCAAGTGAGTCCAAACTTATCTGTCTTACTTATCTACACCGGCCACTGTCTTAAGTTCTCTTAACGAGACACTACTCCTATCTCTTTAGGATTCATTGTAATTCTTTCCCCTACAGATACCAGTCCTAAGGACATCCATTTTATATCCAAAATTCATACTTCCATTTTTTTTGTTCACTCAGTCTCTGATCATTCGTAATCTTCGGACAAGTTGTACTTAAGTATCATACATACTCTTCACCATCATCAGCTTGGATCACAAGTCCACTCATATTTGTCCTAGTGGAATATATGCCTTATCCATCAAATCCACAAACATAAGAGATTCTAATCATTTCTTAAAAATACTTTCAAAAGAAACTTCACGTGATTACCACACTTCAAGGGAAATCATCGTTGAACTATCATCAGGCTCTTAAGTCCTATCCTTTCGAGCAAAGATCCTCATCAGGTGTAACTAACTCTAGGAAATGCAATCATATCGGCCTATTCAAGTCATTACAACTCCTCCTACTGTCAACAGGCTATGGGTAGTCAGTGTGACAACTTATCATCAAGTATTCGAAAAACTATTGTATAGGCTAACTTAAATCATATGGTTAAACCATCATCGAATCACCACAAAACAGTTATACAAATCCTCATTTTTCAATCCATCAAGTCTTTATTCTCCTATTCCATCCCCATGACTTAAGTGGTCGTCTGAAAATATGAGGGAATTAGTAGTTTCTTATTGGTTTTCCAATAGATTTCTGCGTCTGAGAATGCTCAAGCTCACAATCATCATCATAACTATCATCGAGGTCCATTAAGGTCTTACTACACTTCCAATGCTCTACCTGGATTCCATTCCATTCTTTCAACCCTATTAACGAGCATGTCGTTATCTTGCCATTCCTTTAGTTGCTCATTAGCTACCTATGCCTCTACTTTAAAACTTTAGGTATTCTTTTATCTGTTTAAGGCATACTTGTCCAAATGTCTGACACAATTCCAAAAGGATAAACAACGAGTCAACATGAATACAAGTACCATTTACCAAACATGAGTTCTTACAAGGTCAAAACCTGATTTGAACCCATCAAAACACATATACTTGCGTGTCAACACACATTGTTTCAACAAGGAAACAATTCAATCAAGTTCAACTAGAGATCACATAACAAAACCACAACAGACCTATTCCCCAAGGTTCCCGAAAGACTCGACCAGCTCTGATGCCAACTAATGTAACACCCCCTTGGGCATTACATCTTAAACACATGCGGAATTAAATTTAAAAGAGAATTGCTGGTTGCTTTCGGAAAAAGAATAAATTACTTTAAGTTGGAAAACTCGGGCATAAAAATTTTTGACATAATACTTCAGAAAAGTAATATACATATCACAATAATAAAATCACATTATACTCGACAATACACATAACTGGGTCTATTAACAAATCCTAAACCATCACATACAAGTTTTCTTGAAATTGTTTTTCATACAGAAGTTCCAAACTATACAGAGGTTTTCAAAACCACATACACTGATTTTCTCAATATTGTACATTAAAATCCAAAGAGCAGGTTTGATAAAAGAACTCTACGCACAATAGAGCCTACAACCTAGTATACATCGTGTACCAATGAGACTGGGCCTCATCATCCGCAGTCCACACATCTTCGTCATCGACATCAAGAAACGCAAGCTACAAGGTCCTGAAGTGACCCAAATAACCGTTGAGAAGTATCTGTACATGTATCCAAAAACACAACAGGGTATTTAACATGTATAGGCAAAGGTGAGTCACCAATATATGGATTCAAACACGATAACTACATGCAGGATACATCAAACAACATATGAACATATGTAGTATCAGCACAGCACAATAGTAGAAGTAATGCAGGGCGATATACCAAGTAATCACATGCTCAACATGCATACCATAAATTGCAATATATTATATTAAATTGCAATATATGTCATTTAATCAATTAGCAGCATAAGACATCTTCGAAAGCAGAATAATGATGTACAACAGTAAATGTAATCATCAACCGCCATGCAATGCAGTGCAATGTACATGACTCAATGCCATATGCCACAGGGTAACACTCTGACCCCATGCCACAGGGTAACACTCTGACCCCTACTCCATGGAGCTAACAAATCGTCGGAGAGAGTGAATGGAAGGACATGTTCCGTGTACGCCAGCCTTGGGCAAGATGCTACAACAAATGTAACGTGCACGTATCTGGCTTTTACGAAAACACTCTCGACCAAACATGAAAAGTATGGCATCTAGTCGAGGATATCAGTGTATTGCTCGGAGTCTCCACGACACAGAAGAGCTACAAACTGGTCACATGTAAGCCTTTCCAACATTGATACCTCCAAAGACCATTGAAGATCGTCACCGTAAGATTCGCACCCACATCAAGGTGTAACCTCAACTCCTAGGCTCAAGGCCTTACCACTTATGCAAAGAAATGCCAATGCTTACATAAAGCAGATGCGATAAAGAAATGTCTATCCACCGGATAAACCTCAAGGTTCACTAAGGTTCTATTCCTTAAGAGCTATATGTGTCTTTGTATTTATAAAACTTTTATCCACCGGATAAATCTCATATTCCACAGGAATGTTGCCGTTACAAGGCTTTCACAGATATCAAGTGTTTATACTTATTCACTGAATACACCTCATGATTCCTTAGAAATCTTCTCATTAAGAGTTCTTACATGATTTTAAGTGCATTAACGTCTTTTATCCATCGGATAAATCTCGTGATTCCTTCGGGATGATCCGAGCTGCTTCCAGAATTGCCGACTGTCCCCACAAACCAACACAGGTCTTTTCAGCATATTTTGTCCTCACTCACACGCTTTCTAGGAAACTTCCCAGAAGGTTACCCATCCCACAATTCCTCCAAGTCAAGCACGCTTAACTATGAAGTTCTTACGTTCCGGGGTTCCGAAAAGAAGACAAATCTTGTTGGTATAGGTAGTACCAATCAATTCTCATAAGCTTTCCTTCAACTATACAGTCCCATACCTGCATAGCCTCAGGATTCCTTTAACTGTACAGTCCCATATCTGCACAGCCTCAGGATCCCTCTCGTCCTAATCATTACCAAACTGAAACAATTGAACGACTGACCTTGATCCAAATCACCTGTCCGTCATCGAACTATTGTTTCAAAACCCAAAACGTTTAATGTTTGTGTTTATGTCTTATGAATCACATCTCAAATCCTAAGTATTATGAAGAAGGATTGAGAATCCTCTTAGATAAGTCCTTGAGCCTTTCTAAGATATTACTCCTTGAGTTTCAATTAATGAAATAAGTGTTGATTCACTTAAGTCTTATGAAGTCATTGATGTACCAAGTCATCAATGGTATAGTACATGGTCTGGTTCCACCACATACCAGACTTAATTATCCCTTGTCTTTAAATCTAAGTTAATTATTTAACTTAGGTTTTTCACTCGTAAAACTTGACAATTAAGAGTTGAAAACTCTCTTTGTAAACAAAATCCTTTTTATTTGAAAACTCATTGATTTGAAAGAACTTTGTTACTTGATTAAGGTAGAGTACCTTGACTATTTTGAAAAGGATTTTCCTTACTAGCTTAGTGTAAAACCATGATCTAAGTTAGTGTAAAGGAAATGTAATCTCATCTAGCTTCCTTAACTATGATTCATTTTAATCACCTTAAGGTTAAAAGGTCTCCATTATTTTTGAAAAAGGAATGTTGTCTTTGTTCTAAGATAAAGGAAATGCCTTATGAAACTATGTTTAACTTTTCATGAAAGCACTTCTTTGTTTCACTTTTAAATCACTTAATCACTTAGATAAACTAAGCTTAAGGTAAAAGACATGTTTCACTTTGGTGAAAACACTTAAAAGTTGAAACTTTACTTGATCTTTGGATCAAAATCACTTATTGTTTTTCTTTGAAACATAAGTCTTTAAAACACTTTTCTTACTCCTAAACTTTAATTGCTCAAGAACAACACATGTTCTTCCTCATTTTACTCACTAAGGCCGCAATCCTCCTCAAGGTAAACGTGAAGATTTTGCTTCACTAACTTGTCAAGTCATAGCTCAAAATAACCACATAATTATGACAAACAATAATCATGAATCATTGCATCATAATCAAGCATAAAAATCCTTACTTGATCTAGAGATCAAAGTATGGTTTTTCAACATACATGAAAATATTTTTCATTCATTCAACATCATCATAAATATATGCTAAAGCATACTAAAGCACACTATGACATAAACCATTATTACAATCACAACGAAGCACAAATAGAGGTACGCAAATCAATCATGAATAACAAATAGTTATCGACAAATCCCTCAGGCAAACTCCCCTTACCCGTTATAGTTATCCTCTGAGACGACCCTCCACTTTTAGAAGGATAATCCCATTAGTCCCAACCTCTTCTTATTATCATTAACTATGCCTAGCCGTATATAAAGCGATAGCATGGTAAAACAAGCAGCGTTACAGAAACAAAACAACGTAAACAAGAACGGCAAGCATAGCAAACGATGATCAGAGTAGAAAGCGTAAAATAAGCATAACTGTACAATAACATGCATAAGTTAGCCCCATCAGTAGGGCATTGTACATAAATATAAATACTGTCAGGTATAAACCAAAAATACATCAAGAGTCGAAAGAAAAACACTCGAAGCTCACCAGCAACCCTCGTCCCCTCTCAAAATAAATGAAAAAGCGCTCAGCTCACTCCCTAGGACGCACTGGCAGGCTCTCACCACCAGTGGTGAAGATTCCCTGAGCTACCCTGACCCTCGCTATGAGTACGCCGGTACCGCACGATCGGCTCATACTCAGACGAAGAACTGGACACTACCATCCTCTGCCTGCGGTAGGTCCTCAAGTAATGCTCGGTCCTCCTACGCTGGCCTTGGTAGACGTAACCTCTCCTGCTAGTCACGACCGATGACTGGGGTGCTGCCCAAGCTTAGTCTTGCTCCCTCTGCCTCGGAGGTCGCCACATCCTCGGAAAGGGGAGGGACTGGTAGATGCGATAGGGACCAATGATATCTACATATGGAGGTGTACCGCTCTGGAACATCAGGCTGCCTGGTCCTGTATAGACCATCAAAAAGGTAGAGGGTTCTACCCGCCATCCTCTCTCATCATGTTATATGATCTCAATGTCTTCCAGCACCGGCATCCGCGGTGCCCCCGTGATGAACGGGTGAAGTCTCGGGTCCATGATACGCCTCAGCTGGCTCGTCATCTTCAAATGAATCCATACCGAACAACAAGGAAAACAGAAGGGAGATAAGAAATACAGTGCATCATAAGGTCGGAAAGCAGCAATAATGCAGTAAACAAGTATAGCAGATAACACATAGCAGATATAGCAATTATAGCATCTACTACATTCCAACACGCATCTCCCAAGACAGCATATGCAACAAGCATCCATCCCTTGAGACTCTCACTCAGATCAAACCTCTAGACCGGGATACTAATCCCATGCAGCATGTCGGCCGAAAAACGCACTTCTGCAGGTAACATCCCCGAGGCCACTCACTTGACCGCCCCATCTACTTTCCGTACCCGCACTCAGGTACCGCTAACCTCGTATGACGCTGGCAGCCCATACTACCTGTCACACGGCCTCGCCACTTGGCAGCTGAAAATGATATTGAGCAAACATCCTCAACGGGCTTGATACCGGATCTCACGCCTAAGCTCTCAACCAAATCAAAACATTTCGATGCCACTACATCCACACGGCCACAGCCTCGACGCCGTGCATCCACGAGCAACAACTCAAACAACACGGCACACAGCCTCAAGAAGTCAGCATAGCAGCAACGGCACTATCCACGGTATCAACCCGACAACAACACGGCACACAGCCAAACTTATTCTACGGCATTCCGCCACAACTCTCAATATTACAGCATACAGCATAGCAACAACAATAACATCATAGCAGCAGTAATATCGATAGCAGCATAAAAGCATCTAGCAACATATCACGTATACCAAGTAGCATATAGGCAAACAGATAGCAACAATAGCTAACAGCATATAGTCATACATCAGGAAACATCCTCCATTAACAGTTCTCTAACCTAGGTTTCCAAACTTAACGGCGATAGCCCAAAGTAAGCTAAACCTAGGGTTTAGATACTTTATTAGGGCTCAACCACTAGTAGGGTTAGGGCTTCTCTACACACAGCAGAAATCACAACTACATTACCCTTGCCTTCCCGACGGTAGCAGTACTTTTTGTTCCCATCTGAACTATCGGAATGCAAATCCACCGACTTGCTTCCTCTCTCTCAAGCTCGCAGCCCTCTCTCCAAGAACAGCCCAAAACAGCCACGAACTTCCCCTCACAGCCGCGGCCTCAAGCTCCAAACCTTGCACCACTGCGAGCACGAACTTTGCCCTAATAACGAGCACAACACATGCACCATAGCGTTAGCCCCAGGGCAAGCTCAAAAATCAAAGAAAAAGGGTAAAGACTCAAAGACCGCCAAGAACACGTGCTAAGGATTTGAGTCTACCTCAGGCTAATCAAAAATCCAATCAGTCGGAGTTGTAGATAACTCAGCCACGATCACAATGGTGTAGTCGGAATTGTGTTCCGGTACTTCGATCACCTTCAACCTCGAGCGTTCTCACTCTACAAACTCAGTGCTTCTCTCACTAGTTGCAGAAAACTTGGGAGATTTCGTGCAAATGAGAAGATGAAAGTGGAAGCTCCACTTATGGGTTCTGCTGTCCACGCTTAAGCGTTCTTCACACTGCACACTTGAGCGTTGCCACCCTCTAGCGTGGGATCTCTCCACGCTTGAGGGTGGGACCTCGTCCACTCTGCCTGCTCCCTGACCTGACACGTGTCTCACACGCGTCCAAACGCAGAACAACTGCACAGCGCACTCAGCACGCTGGAGCGTCCGTCTCCTCCCACGCTTAAGCGTCGTAACGCTTGAGCGTTGAGTCCTACCACGGTTGAGCATCAAGCTCAGCGAGAGAAGAACTTCTAGCTTCAACAGTTACTCGTTTAATGTCTTAGGCACCTCTAACCTTGTTCAAGCCTATTCCTCAGCTTCAAACTAGGTCTAAAACTAAAACACAAGAATTCACTCAATCATCCAAAGCCCCGATCGAGATTAACCAGCTCGATCAGAATCACATAGAAATCGGGATGTTACATTACCACCCCCTTAAAGAAAATTTCATCCCCGAAATTTCCGTCGTATACCTATGAACAAATAAGGATGACTCTGGTGCATCTCAGCTTCGCGTTCCCACGTTGAATCACCAGTCACTGGGTTCCATTCCACTCTTACTAACGGAATGCGCTTACCGCGTAGCTCCTTGATCCTTCGGTCTATGATCCGAATAGGTGCAGCTTCGTACTCCAGGTTCTCTTTCAGTTTAATTGATTCGGGCTCTGACACTTGTGATGGATCGGGATAATACTTTCTGAGCTGAGAGAAGTGAAAGATGTCCTGAAGATTGGATAGACTTGGCGGCAAAGCTATCTGGTAGGCTACAGGACCAATTCGTCGAAGAATCTGAAACGGTCCTATGAATTTAGGTGTTATTTTTCTGGATCGGATTGCCCTGCCCAATCCTGCTCTTGGGGTTACTCTCATGAAGACATGGTCGCCTTCTTGAAATTCCAAAGGCCTCCTCCTCCTATCCGCGTAGCTCTTCTGTCTGTCCCTTGCAACCTTCATCTTTTCCCGTATCTTACGAACTTGTTCCGTCGTTTTCTGTACCAACTCTGGACCCAAAAGCTGACTTTCTCCAGTCTCAAACCAGCACAACGGAGTCTTGCACTTACGTTCATACAATGCTTCGTACGGCGCCATCCCAATACTTGAATGGAAACTTTTATTGTAAGTAAACTCGATCAATGGAAGAAACTCGTCCCAACTTCCCCTGTTTTCCAACACTTATGCTCTTAAGAGATCCTCCAATGATTGAATGGTTCGTGCGGACTGACCATCCGTTTGAGGATGATAAGCAGAAGTTATACTTAACTTAGTTCCCATAGCACTGTGTAAGCTTCTCCAAAATCTTGAGGTAAACCTTGGATCACGATCCGAGATGATACTCGAAGGTACCCCATGCAGCCTTACAACTTCCTTGATGTAAATCTGAGTTAATCGCTCCAAAGAGTAACTTTGGTTGATTGGTAAGAAGTGAGCACACTTCGTTAATCTGTTGATAATTACCCAGACTGCATCACACCTTTTCTGAGTTCTTGACAACCCAGAAACAAAGTCCATAGCAACACTATCCCATTTCCATTCTGGGACATCCAGCGATTGCAACAACCCTGCTGGCTTCTAGTGTTCAACCTTCGCCTTCTGACACACCAAGCAGGTTTGGAAATAAGCTGCTACATCTTTCTTCATCCCTGGCCACCAAACACAACTTCTTCAGATCCTGATACATCTTGGTAGTCCCTGGGTGGAAACTCATCTTGCTCTTGTGTGCTTCTGCCAAAATCATATTCTTAACTTCTCTATCCGCTGGCACACAAATCCGATCACCATACCTAAGCAGACCATCGGTACCTCTTTTGAATTCCAGAGTCTTACCTTCCTCTATCAACTGGTTTACGCTCTCGAGGTACTTATCCTCCTCTTGCTTCTTCCATAAAAGATTAAGGAAATCACTAGTTACTCTAACCATTCCCAGATTCAGCTTATCCTCAATGATTTTCGCTTCCAGGTTCAAATCTCTAAACGCCTCTAAAAGCTCTAGCTCCTTTACCATCATAGCATATACGTGTAGGGATTTCCTACTGAGCGCATCCGCCACAACATTCGCCTTACCTGGATGGTATTGCAGGTCGAATTCATAGTCCTTCATGGATTCCAGCTACCTTCTCTGCTTCATGTTCAACTCTTTCTAGTCAAACAGATACTTCAGGCTCTTATGGTCTCTAAACACACTGAATTTAACACCATAGAGATAGTTTCTCCTTATCTTTAATGCAAACACTATCGCAGCCATTTCCAGATCATGCGTTTGGTAGTTCCGCTCATGTACTCTTAACTGCCTGGAGGCATACGCCACCACTTTTCTGTCTTGCATGAGCACACATCCGAAGCCTTGATAAGATGCATCACAGTATATATCGAATCGTCCTAAAGGATCTGGTAACACCAGCATAGGTGACATGGTCAGTCTTCCTTTCAGTTCCTGGAAACTTTGCGCGCAAGCCTCTGACCACTCAAATATTTTCCCTTTTCTCGTCAACTGCGTCATAGGTAACGCAATCTTAGAGAATCCTTCAATAAACCTCCGATAGTAGCCCGCTAAACCAAGAAAACTCCTCACCTCGTTTACAAACTTAGGGCTTTCCCAACTCACTACGGCCTCAACTTTCGCAAGGTCCATTGCGATTCCATCCTTACTGATCACATGGCCTAGAAACTGAACTTCCTCTAGCCAGAACTCAAACTTCGATAGTTTAGCATACAACTGCCGGTCCTTTAGCAATTGCAACACCGTCCTTAGATGCTCTACGTGTTCCTCTCTACTCGAAGAGTATACATGGATGTCATCAATAAAAACAACAACAAACTTGTCGAGGAACGATCGGAAGATCCTATTCATATAATCCATGAACACGGTTGGAGCATTAACCACACCAAATGGCATAACCAAGTACTCATAATGACCATACCGACTTCGAAAAGCAGTCTTTGGCACATCGTTTTTCTTAACCCGGATTTGATAGTATCCCGATCGCAGACCGATCTTAGAAAACATAGCTGCTCCTTTTAGCTGATCCATCAAATCATCTATCTGTTGTAACGGATACTTGTTCTTTATCGTCACTTTGTTCAGCTGACGATAGTCCACGCACAACCTCAAGCTTCCGTCCTTCCTCTTCACAAACAACACCGGAGCTCCCCACGAATATGCACTAGGTTTGATAAATTCCTTGCCTAGCATCTCGTCCAATTGCTTCTTTAACTCTATCTGCTCCACTGGAGACATCCGATAAGGTGCTACCGATATAGGTCCAGTTCCCGGTACCAGGTCTATGGCAAACTCCACCTTTCTCTGGTGGCAGTCCAGGAACATCATCGGGAAACATCTCCGAAAACTCTCGCACGACAGATTAAGCTTCGACACTAGGAGTCTCCTTTGCTTCCAAAGACAACAGCACCATATACTCGTCCGATCGTTTGCCCGTCGGAGTACTCTTGTTGGCAAGTAGCAATCCAGATTGCTCGGAAAAAATGAGAGTTTTATTTGAATAGTCTAACATTACATGGTTGGCCGAAAGCCATTCCATGCCTAGATTTACATCTATCTGTTGCATAGGCAAACAGATAAGGTCAACAAGAAAATTACGGTTTTCTACCGTAATGGGACATTTACGGCATACAGATAGGGTTGTTAAAGAATCACTAGTAGGTGTTGAAACGGTTTAGTCATAAGGTAAGGTAGAAACAAGTAACCCTAAATGATCCATGCACTCTACTGATATGAAAGAATGCGTAGCCCCCGAATCAAATAAAACCGACAAAAGCTTACCAGAGACTAAGAACTTACCTTGGATCAGATCAGGACTTTGGGATGCTTCGGAACCTCGCACGGCAAACACCCTTCCGGTCGTCTGTGGCCTGCTCTGCTGACTTGCCACAACTGATCTTGCTCCACCACTCTGAGCTCTACCGCTTTGCTGTTGAAACTAAGCCCTTCTGCTGACTCCGGGCTTGCAGTCTGATGCATAGTGCCCCATCTGGTTGCAATTGTAGGATCTTATGTGTTGGGTCCTCGAACAACTCTTGACCAAATGCAGTCCTCCACACCGAAAACAAGTCTTAATCCCTTGCTGTGTCTGACTAGAGTCGTTCACTCCATGGTTGACATTAAATCGAGCCGGGCGATCATACGGCCTTACGCTCCTTTGGAACTTGCTGCTTCTGCCACTTTGACTGCTTCGAATAGGTCCACCACTTGTCTTTTGTTGCGTGACAGTCCCTGCTCGGTCATGTCCCTCAACCACTGTGCATTTCTCCACAACTCGAGAAAAGATCCAATACTCAAAGGCAGCATTGCTCGCTTCAACTCGGGCCTCAACCCATCCTCGAACCTCCTGCAGACCTATTCTTCATCCGGATAGATCTGATAGAACTGAGAGAATTTGAGTAGCGCTACAACCTCATCGCGTACGCACCCACAGATAGCTATTCCTGTTTCAGACTCAGGAACTCCTTTTCTTTTTCCTGCCGGATACTTCTCAGGAAGTACTTCTCCAGAAAGGACTCCCGGAACAGTTGCCATGTCAGTACTCTTCCTCCGGTCTCTAACAACCTAGACTTGGTTCTCCACCAAGCTTCTGCTGCTCCCACTAACATGAAGGCAGCATAGATAAACTTCCTATCTTCTCTGCAGTGTGTGGCCATGAACACCTTCTCTATCTCTTGCAGCCACATTTCTGCGGCCTCAGGATTATACTCTCCATGAAATTGGGGAGGATTTCCTTTCATGAAAGCATTAAGACCAGTGTCCACCATCTCATTCTCTCTTACAGTATGCAGCTGATCCTGCCTGGCTTCCCTTTCTTCCTGCCTTTGCATATACTGGGCAGTCTGTTGAGTCTGCTGCATCATGGTGGTAGGCAAATCCCTCATGGCCCGCATTGCTTCAGAGGTGTCACTACCACTCCCTGTCCCTGAGTAGTCACCAGTATTGTTATCATCATTATGTCTAGTTGCTGGCCTTCCATGCCTTCCTCGTGCCATTTAGCTTCCTGTAAAAGGAGCCATCAGTTCCAATTCATAAGACATATAATAGCACTTAGCAGTTAAACATATCATATGCCTTATGAATGAAATTAGTTATCACACTTCGATAACTAGCGCATCGGACACTCTACCCGAAACCCGACACAGTTGATATGACTCGGTTATCAACCATCAAAGCCAGTACACTTAACCTTCACAGTCCGATTTAGAATCGGACTGCTCTGATACCACCATAATGAGACGACCCTCCTCTGTTAGAAGGATAATCCCCTTAGTCCCAACCTCTTATTATTATTATTAACTATGCCTAGCCGTATATAAAGCAATAGCTGATAACTCTTTTTATGAAGAGTTATTTGTACCTTTTTCACTTGTGTTTTTGTGGTCTTTGAGTATCTTGAGTTTATGTTTTTAGCATTTTAGTGTGATGTTGTGTAAATTGTGTTTTATAAGAGTCTTTTGTGAGTTTTCATGTTTTGGTGTCTTTTAGAACTGTTTTTGGTGATTAATTGAGAGTTTTCTGTGCAGGGCAGTTTTTGGAGAATAGGCGCTAAATTGGAGACGTTGCTCTAGGATTTGCTGTAGCAATCGTAGCTGAAGCTGATTTGGGAAAAGGACAAAAGTTCAAAACATTCTCTTACATGATGAGGTGTCCTTCGCTGATATTACACGTGGGGCTAGTACTTAGTGCATTGGACTTAGAGAATTGGGCCAAGGACACTTGTACTAGCCTACTTTTAGCCCAAAAAGGATGAGAGAGGAAAGGGCCTTGAGATATTTCTAGAAAACCCTAAATAAGGGACAGCCAAAGGGAGAGAAGGTCAGACATCATCTTCCCTATTGGGAAAGGACCAGCAGCTGCGCACCTTTCTCTCTCTCCTCCACTGTAATGGCTTCTTCTTCCTTTTCTTGTTTTTCTCTTTGTTTTTGTAAGCTCAATATGAGATAAACCTATTATAGCTATGGGAAGTTGAACTTGTAATGGATTTCCAGTAAATGTTATGTTATGCTTTGCTATTGCATTTTCTGTAAATTTGATTTGGTTGTGTTTTAATTAAGCTTGATCACCTTAGTTAGAACTTGAGCTCACAGCTGCTTGGAAAAGCTAAGTGTAGCAGAACTGTTTTATATATAAGAGTAAAATCATTAATTGGAAAATTATGATGAAGAATGATTTAGGAATGAACATTCTAACTCTTAGGCTAGCTGGAACAAGCTTAAGTGAGGCATGAATGTAACTAATATGGACCTAGGAATAGGAGACGTTTAGTGAAGTTCATCTCAGAACTGTTGGAAAACAAACTTTCATTTTCTGGAGCCAATTGCCGTAGCACTGCAAACGCATAACTAAACTAGATTGAAGTTGCAAGGGATACTTCCCCGTAGCTGTTTTACCCATTCTGTTAACAAATCCCTTTTTTATTGCTCTAGCATTTATTTCCCAAAACTGTCCTAGATAAACACACACAAATTATTTATTACTCTTTGTTAATCTTGATTAATAGAACCATTAATTCAAACTTGATACTTGATTCACCATATAATCCTCGTGGGAACGATCTCTCTTACACTTTATTACTTGTTAAACGATTGTATATACTTGCACAAGCACATCATCCGTTTTTATGCAACAAGTTTTTGGCGCCGTTGCCGGGGATTGTAATGGTGTTTAATTAACAAGTTTTAAATTGATAGTCCTATTAGTTGAGATAACTTATCATCTTTGAGGTGTTTTGTTGTAGCATCAGGTACTTAAAACTGTATGCACATGCAGAGCACAACTGTTACTAAAGCAACTAGTAATATCTCTGAGATGGCTAATGATGATCAGATTCATAGCATGGCTCTGGCCAACGACAGCACTGCTTCCATTAGGACCTATGCCATGTTTGATCCTGTAACCATGAACTCATGCATTGTGAGTCCTAACATTATTGCAAATCATTTTGAGTTGAAGCCTGTGATGTTCCAAATGCTGCAACTTGTGGGGCAATTCAGCGGGTCACCTCAAGAAGACCCATATCTGCACCTGAAACAGTTTCTGGGAGTGACTAACAATTTTAAAAATCCTGGTGTCACTGATGATGCATTTAGGCTGATGTTTTTCCCTTATTCTTTGAAAGACCGAGCCAAGACTTGGTTTAATTCTTTGGAGCCAAACTCAGCGAAATCATGGAATAGAATGGGTGAAAAATTCTTGACCAAATACTCCCCACCTATCAAGAAAGCTAGAATTAGGAATGACATCACTTCTTTCAAACAACTTGATGATGAATCCTTGTTTTAGGCTTGGAAAAGATTCAAAGAACTGTTACGGAAATGCCCACACCATGGGCTAGCAGTTTGTATTTAGATGGAAACCTTCTATACTGGGTTGTTGCCACCCTCAAGACAAATGTTGGATGCATCTTCAGGTGGTGCCTTATTGAGAAAATCCTACAATGAAGCCTATGATTTGATTGAGACTGTTGCAGCTAATAGCTACCAATGGTCCACTACAAGGATCATGATTTAAAGGAAGTTTCTATCCTATCATCTCAGATAGCCTCTCTTACTCACATGCTGAAAAATGTAACCACTGCATATCCAGGTGCTACAATATCTCCAATAGCAGTGACAGAACCAGTAACTGATGTGCAGAATGTTTCTCAAATGAGTTCCCTCTTTTGTACCTATTGTGGAGGAGGTCATTTGTATGAGGAGTGTCCGAGCAACCCAGTTTCAGAGAATTATGTTGGGAATAACAACATGGGTGACAACCCTTACTCAAATGGCTACAATCCAGGGTGGGAGCAACAACAAAATTTCTCATGGAGTAACAATGTAGCGACAAGCAGTTTTAATGATCCTACCAGGCCCACCTATCCACCAGAATACCCTCTTAAAATAGCTTTGCCCCAACAGATGTTGCAGTAAGCTCATTCCCAACAGATGTTGCAGCAAGCTCAACCAGCAAATCAGGAAATGTCACTTGAGGCTATGCTTAAAGCCTTTATGTCAAAAACAAATGCTCAAATTCAAAGTCAGGGGGCGGGCATAAGAAACTTAGAGAATCAACTAGGGCAATTGGCTAGTGCACTGAGTTCTAGGCCACGTGGTTCACTGCCTAGTACAACAGAAACAGCAAATCCACCATGTCCTAATGGGAAGGAGCATTGTAACGCCATACATCTCAAAAATGGGAAGGAAATCTCCGCACCAGCATGGAAAAATGAAGATAACAAGGATAAAGACAATGATCTTGAAGTTGAAACTGATTTGGAGAAAATTGCTACAAACAATGCTGGATCTTCTACACACTCTGCAGTAGAAACAACGCAGCAGCAAAATGCTGCAGCATCCCCCACAAGTTCTGTCGAACAGTCATGGCCTAAGCTGGTACCCGAGAGGCCCCCACCACCTTTTCCCCAAAGATTGAGGAAATCTATCCAAAATAAGCAATGTGGCAAGCTGATTAATGCTTTGAAGTACTTTGATGAGGGGATGCACGAGTGTTTCTCTATGCATTCATTTGACACCCTGGTGGTGAAACAATTTGTGAAAAAGCAAACTGCTATGACTGATGGTGTAATCCAAATTGAAAATGATGATTCATATGATGAAGAAATTGCTGATTTAGTTGCGAGCAAGCAAATACAACCTAGATGGGCTAGGAAATTTGAATCATTGGAAGTAACTGAGCAAACTTTCAAAAATAATTTGTCATTAGTGGATCAACCACCTATTCTTGAACTGAAACAGCCCCCAACTCATATGAATTGTGTGTATTTGGGGGAGCTTGAAACCATACCGATGATCAACTATATTTTTCTAAATTCTAACGTAACAATGACAATGATCTTCAATGATAAAAATGATCTGAAACTCACCAGAGCTGTTACTGGGTGGAGGATTTGCATGGATTACAAGGGAAAGAGAAAGTGGTGGCCAAAACTGGAGAAAAGGAGTCTTCTACTCCTATCAAGATGAATGATCTAGCCTCAGGGGAAGCACCAGGAGAAGCTCCAGCAAATGTGCTCAGAATTGCAGATTGCTGCAGCATGCTGCAACAATCCAATCAGGACTTTCCTTTTGCTTTACCTTATTCCTCTCATGCTAAGTTTTACTTATTTCCTAGTTTAATCATTTTCCCTGTTATTACACTGAGGTCCTTAGAATCTATCAGTTTTTTAGTTTGTTTATTTTTAGTTGTGTGTGGGTCAACTGACTTTGACCTCAACTGTTTTCTGTTTGTACTTAGTGTCCTTTGTGTTTGACCCCACCATGTGCACAACCATCCCCATCATGGGGTTTTGTTTAATGCAACTTGTCTGTTTTAAAATTTCACAAGTGCATCTCTCTGGCAATTTTAACTTAATTGTTTTCTTTCAGGCTTGTGTGATTGGATTTAATTATTTGAAGCTCGAGGCACATGCTGTAGCAATTCTGATCTACCTTGTGAGCTTTTGGGCCAAAAGACTTTTATCCTTGTTTCTGTGTGAATACCATTCTTATGCATAATTCTCTGATTTTGCCTTGCTGCTTTCATACTTGCACACATCTCTGCTTCATACACTTTTGCTAGAGGCACATTTTGTTTTCATGAGCATAGTATTGCCTAAATAGCCTACCCTTGGATACTACCTTTGTGTGAACCCCTTTGAGCATGCAAGCCCCTTTATTTTTAATGAACCCACATTACAAGCCATATCCTGAAAAACCAATGTCCTAACTAGTTAGAGTGGCTGGTGTGCTTCCTGTGTTTACATGCTGTAACATAAGTTTGGGGGTGCTTGAGGGCTAGCACAGTTTTAAGTTTGGGGGTGCTATGCAGGTGTTATGTGGCAAAATATTAGAAATTGAACTGTTGCTGGTAAAAAGCAATGGTTTGCAAAAAATAATAAATAAATAAATAAATAAATAAAGAAAAGGAAAACAGCAAAGCAGTTGCAAGGAAAAATGATAAAATGTTGCAACAACTGCTCTGAGGGTACAAAGGAGGAAACCGAATTCAAAGAAGTGTAAAAAAGGGAAAGGAATCAAACAAAATGAAAAGATCAAAAAGTCCTCCCTAACTTGTGTGAGTTGGGCCATGAAAGAAATAGTTGTGAAGCAAAAGGAGAAATCATACCTAAGCTCCATCTAGTGTAGCCACCTTCCCGGAACTGTTCCTACCTGAACCCAGGCCCCATTGCAACCAAATAAAGTCCTCTAGCAGCGTGTTGTTTTGATTGTGAGTGGTGTGTTTAGAAGCTTGTCAAGGTCGTTTTTGAGTGTGCATTTGAATGATGATTGAGAGTACCTATCTTAGCTTGAGAAGAGGGGAAGAACACACTGTTCTGAGAGTGTAGTGTTGCAGCATGTTGCCGAGAGTTGAAAATGAGGACAACCATGATTGCTTGCTTGATTGAACTCCATGATTGTTGATGCATTGTCAAGTATGCCTTGTGAAGAAATTGGTTTACAAAGAAGAAAGTTTTGTGTTTGAGCTAATTTGAGCACATGTGTCGAGGTTCAGAAAATTTTGTGTCTTTTCTTTTTAGTTTCTTTTGTTTCCATTACTTGAGGACAAGCAACGATTCAAGTTTGGGGGTGATGGTGGTAAAACAAGCAGCGTTACGGAAACAAAACAACGTAAACAAGAACGGCAGGCATAGCAAACGATGATCAGAGTACAAAACGCAAAATAAGCGTAACTGTACAATAACATGCATAAGTTAGCCCCTTCAGTAGGGCACTGTACATAAATATACATATTGTTGGGTAGAAACCAAAAATACATCAAGAGTCGAAAGAAAAGCACTCGAAACTCACCAGCAACCCCCGTCCCCTCTCAAAATACATGAAAAAGCGCTCAGCTCACTCCCTAGGACGCACTGGCAAGCTCTCACCATCATTGGTGAGGATGCCCTGAGCTACCCTGACCCTCGCTATGAGTACCTCGGTACCGCACGATCGGCTCATACTCAGACGAAGAACTGGACACTACGATCCTCCGCCTGCGGTAGGTCCTCAAGTTATGCTCTTGCCTCTTGCACTGGCCTCGGTAGATGTAACCTCTCCTGTTGGTCACGACCGATGACTGGGGTGCTGCCCAAACGTAGTCCTGGTTCCTCTGCCTCGGAGGTCGCCACATCCTCAGAAAGGGGAGGAACTGGTAGATGCGATAGGGACCAATTATATCTACATATGGAGGTGTATCGCTCCGAAACTTCAGGCTGACTGGTCCTGTATAGACCATCAAAAAGGTAGAGGGGTCTACCTGCCATCCCCTCTCATCATGGTATATGATCTCAATGTCTCCCAGCACCGGCATCCGCGGTGCCCCTGTGATGAACGGGTGAAGTCTCGGGTCCATGATACGCCTTAGCTGGCTCGTCGTCTTCAAGCGAATCCATGCCGGACAACAAGGAAAACAGAAGGGAGATAAGAAATAGAACGTATAATAAGGTCGGAAAACAGCAATAATGCTGTAAACAAGTATAGTAGATAACACATAGCAGATATAGCAATTACAGCATCTACTACATTCCAACACGCATCTCCCAAGACAGCATATGCAACAAGCATCCATCCCATGAAACTCACACTCAGATCAAACCACTAGACTGGGATACTAATCCCATGCAGCATGTTGGCCGAAAAACGCACTTCTGCAGTTTCCCAACTGGAACGGTTCCACACCCGAACAAGTCCACACCGGAACATGTTCTATGTTGGAACGGAGTTAGCCTGCCCAAGAAACTAAACCGCTCGCCGTGACCAATAAGAGTGCATCCCCCTTCCATACCGGAATCGAGGTATCTCAGTCGCCTCGGAACATTAGCCTGGAACACTGGAAAGCTCTGGGATTAGTCGGACAAATCGGACTGAATCGGGCGTCACGACAGGATAGGAGCTACCTCATCCATCACTGTAAACTATTCCCGAGACCGGCACCCCAAGGCCACTCACTTGACCGCCCCATCTACTTTCCGTACCCGCACTCAGGTACTGCTAACCTCATATGACGCTGGCAGCCCATACTACCTGTCACACAGCCTCGCCACTTGGCAGCTGAAAATGATATGCAGCAAACATCCTTAACGGGCTTGATACCGGATTTCACGCCTAAGCTCTCAACCAAATCAAAACATCACGATGCCACTGCATCCACAGGACCACAGCCTCGACGCCACGCGTCCACGAGCAACAACTCAAACAACACGGCACACAGCCACAAGAAGTCAGCATAGCAGCAACGGCACCATCCACGGTATCAACCCGACAACAACACGGCACATAGCCAAACTTATTCTACGGCATTCCGCCACAACTCTCAATATTACAGTGTACAGCATAGCAACAGCAATAACATCATAGCAGTAGTAATATCGATAGCAGCATAAAAGCATCTAGCAACATATAAAGTATACCAAGTAGCATATAGGCAAACAGATAGCAATAACAGCCAAGAACATATAGTCATACATCAACAAACACCCTCGATTAACAGTTCTCTAACCTAGGGTTTCCAAACTTAACGAAGATAGCCCAAAGTAAGCTAAACCTAGGGTTTAGATACTTTATTAGGGCTCAACCACTAGCAGGGTTAGGGCTTCCCTACACACAGCAGAAATCACAACTACATTACTCTTGCCTTCCCGACGGCAGCAGTACTCTTTCTCCCCACCCGAACTGTCAACACGCAAATCCATCGGTTTGCTTCCTCTCTCTCAAGCTCGCAACCCTCTCTCCAAGAACAGCCCAAGACAGCTACGAACTTCCCCTCACAGCCGCGGCCTCAAGCTCCAAACCTTGCACCACTGCGAGCACGAACTTTGCCCTAATAACGAGCACAACACATGCACCATAGTGTTAGCCCCAGAGCAAGCTCAAAAATCAAAGAAAAAGGGGTAAAGACTCAGGATTCGAGTTTACCTCAGGCGAATCGGAAAACCAATCCGTCAGAGTTGTACATAACTCAGCCGCGATCACAACGGTGTAGTTGGAATCGCGTTCCGGTACTTCGATCACCTTCAACCTCGAGCTTTCTCACCCTAGAAACTCAGAGCTTCTCTCACTAGTTACAGAAAACTCGGGAGATTTCGTTCAAATGAGAAGATGAAAGTGGAAGCTCCACTTATAGGTTCTGCTGTTTACGCTTAAGCGTTCTTCGCACTGCACGCTTGAGCATTGTCACGCTGTAGCGTGGGATCTCTCCACGCTCGAGCGTGGGACCTCGTCCACTCCACCTGTTACCTGACCTGACATGTGTCTCACACGCGTCCAAACGCAGAACAGCTGCACAGCGCACTCAGCACGCTGGAGCGTCCGTCTCCTCCCATGCTTAAGCGTCGTAATGCTTGAGCGTTGAGTCCTACCACGGTTGAGCGTCAAGCTCAGCGAGAGAAGGACTTCTAGTTTCCACAGTTACTCGTTTAACATCTTAGGCACCTCTAACCTTGTTCAAGCCAATTCCTAAGCTTCAAACTAGGTCTAAAACTAAAACACAACAATTCACACAATCATCCAAAGCCCCGATCGAGATTAACCAGCTCGTTCAGAGTCACAGATAAATCGGGATGTTACATCCTCCGAGCAAAAGTCGTCCGATCGGCTCGCGAATCCTCCCGATTCCTCGTCCAATCAACCAGTCACAACTACATACACATAATCAATCCAAACATCAATATTACACAACACAAATCTTCCTATTCCTACCTATATAGGATTCGGCCATGGAGCTATAAAAATAGCTAGGGATGTGCAAAATTTCCTATCTTATGGATTCCATCTTTACTAGGTGTGGTAAGGCTAGATCAAAGCCTATTACACCAAAACTTGAACCAAAATGCCATCCATCAACACATGGAGGTTTCGGCCAAGAAAACCCATATGAGCTAGGAAGCTCATTTGGTTTCCAACTCTTGGATCAACGATCCTCAAGTATACACAACACTAGATTAAGTCTTATTACTCAAAACTGGAATAAAAAACACACCCTTTCCTAACATGAAGGTTTCGGCCTCTTTTAAATAAAAAGGCTAGAAAACTTATTTGGTTTCATGCTCTTGAATAGTGAAAAAGAATGATGAAGCTAGTTCATAGAAATTGATTTGGTATTAAAAGGATTTTTCTACACTTTTCTATGATTTTTCAAAGTTTTGAATCAAAACTTGGATCTTCATGAATCAAGAGATTCAAGAGATTAAATAGAGATATTAAGAAAGCTAGGATGGAGTTTATTCCTCCTTGATTCAAAGTCTTGAAGAGAAACAACTTTATTTCACCAAAAACTTTCAAGTTTCAAGATCAAAACATGATTTTGGTGGAAGAACTTATGAAGAACTTGAAGAACAAGTGAGAGAAGAGAGGAGAGAGAGAGATGGCCGAATGGCCTAGTGAGAGAGTGAGTGAGATATTTATTTGATGTCATGGCAAACTTGTAATTAACCAAAAGGGTAATTTGGTAATTCCTCAAAGGACCAGAGGCATAATTGTCATTTCCCCTATAAATATCTAGATATTTCTAAAATGCAATGATGACATGGTGAGTCATAGGGTCAAAAAGGTTATTCCATAAATTCTCAGGGACAAAACGGTCTTTTCATCCTAGGGCAAATGGTAATTATGGAAAAGGTCAGGGGCATTTTGGTCATTTCACGTCCAGATATTTTCTAAACGTAATCATTACACTGATGAGTCATGGCACACTTTCCTAGGTGATGTGACATCATGTTTATCCGTTAGCGGGTTCCGGAAATCCTGTATTCAGCTCCGTTGTTCACCCGATTTAGGTTTTCGCCCAAGAAAGTCGTGAGAACTTATTTATTTTGAATTTTTTTAAAAAATCGCCGATATCGTTCGCAATTTTATTTAAAACCTAACTGTTTCGTTCACGAGTCAAAATTTGGTCTTGACAGTAGTAAAATATTACTGTCAAAGAAAAATGCAAACCGGGCTCTGTTTGAGCTTTTGCCCAAAACTTAACCATGACTTCCTATGGTTGTGTAGGGCATGCCTATGTTTTCAGAATATTTTATTTCACTCTCTAGAGCCTCCAATAAAATACAAACGCTTAAATAATGAATTATGAGACTTGAAAATTGGGGCGTTACAAATGGCATTACCAAATACTCGTAGTGTCCATAGCGTGTTCTGAATGCCGTCTTTGGAACATCCTCCATCTTGACTCGAATCTGATGGTAACTCGACCGTTGATCTATCTTAGAAAACACAGTTGCTCCTCTTAGCTGATCCATCAGTTCATCAATCCTTGGAAGTGGGTACTTGTTTTTGATAGTGATCTTGTTCAACTGAAGGTAATCCACACACAAAAGAGACGTCCTATCCTTCTTCTTCACAAGCAAAATTGGTGCTCCCCACAACGACACACTGGGCCTAACAAACTGTTTGGACATCAGCTCCTCCAACTATTTCTTTAGCTCCTCTAGCTCTGCGGGCGCCATCCGGTATGGTGCCATAGATAGTGGTCTAGATCCCGGTACTAGGTCTATTGCGAACTCGATGTCCCTGACCGGTGAAAGTCCAGGTATATCTTCAAGAAAGACTTCTAGGAACTCATCAATAATCGGAATCGGACGCGCATATTTCTCGCTACTGACCTCCAGAAAGGACAACAACATGTATCCTTGGGCTCCTTCTCTCAAAGAAGCTTTCGCTTGATTGGCAGAGATAAAACCAGAAATCTCACTTTTTGGAAAGATTAGGGTTCAGTTGGCACAATCCAAAAGGACATGGTTAGAGGATAGCCAATCCATCCCCAAGATAACATCTATTTGCGATAATTGCAAACAGATCAGGTTGACTACAAACTTCCTACCCTCAACAAGAATAGGGCAGTTTAGACAGGCCTCAGCCGTAACAACAGGTTTCGCATTAGGCGTGGAAATAATCAAATCGAAAGGTAGTTAAGAAACAGGTAATCCAAAAAGTTTAACACAACTATATGCAATAAAAGAACGTGTTGCGCCTAAATCAAACAATACAGTTAAAGTTTTTCCTCCAATGTTACCCTCCCCTTGGATCAGGTCTTAGTTCTGAGAAGCTTCAGCACCGCTCACAATGAAAACTCGCCCTTTTGCCTTGGGCCTTGCTGCTCGAACCAGGTTGACAGCAGGTTCTGCCTTGGGTTGTCTGCACTCCCTTGCCACATGACCAGGCTTCCTACAGTTGAAGCAGATGATCCCTGTTGTTGAGCACTCACGAGCATAGTGGTCCCTGCCACACTTGAAGTACTTGACACCAGCAGCTCCCGAAACCGTACGGTTTCCATTGTCCTTCCCTTGGGATCGTTGGTAATGCTGACCTCCAGAAGGCTTCGAGTAAGGTTTCTTGTGATGGAAACCGCTACTACCACCCTTCTTGAACCTTGACGGCCCAAAGCTCCCTTGTGGCTTACTCCGACTTCCTTTTAGTTCTTCAATCAGCCGGCACTTGTCCATGATCTAGGGAAAGGTAGTGATCTTAAACGGCATGACTGCCTCCTTGAGCTCGTGCCTCAAACCCTCCTCAAACCTTCTGCACTTTCATGCTTCATTGGGATTGTCTTGGAAGTAGTTGGAGAACTTTGCTAGACCCTCAAACTTGGCAGCATACTCGCAAACCATTATGCTCCCTTATTGTAGCTGGAAAAACTCCATCTCCTTGGCATGCCTGGCGCTCGTCGAAAAGTACTTCTCAAAGAACGTCATAAGAAAGAGCTCCCAGGTAACGGCTTGACCAGCATGTTCGGCCACTAGGCGGGCTCCTCTCCACCGGTACTCCGCATCATCTACCAGCATGTAGGCAGCATAGGTCACTTTGTCTGCATCCGAGCACCTCATTGCTTCAAAGATCTTTTCCATCTCCTGTACCCATAGCTCAGCCTTCTCCGGGGCGTATTCTGCCTTGTATTGCGGCAGGTTGTTCCTACGGAATTCACTCAACCCTCGACCAACAGCGGTCGTCTGTTCTCGGAGTACCAAGGCAGTGGTCATCTCCCGCATAGCTTGTACAACATCAGCAATACCTATGTTCCGATTTTCCATCTCGTCCAGCAAGACCAACAAAGTTCAGTACATGCTAGAGATTTCTTCGCACAAGCTCAATCAATGTTGTCATTCCTTTTGGAATCCAACAGCACACAAGTCATAGAGGCACACAGCACAAACAAGATAGACCAATCACAAACCCAAAAACACTCGGCCAGCTCTTATACCAAATAATGTAACACCCCACTTTAGGGTCACGATTATTTAACACAAGACGAACGAAAAGCCGAAATATATTAACATATAAAGAGCTTACCGAAAATATGGGTTTTTCCCCCTCCCTTTATACTCAAGTTTTGAAAACATATAAGGATGCTTGTACTCATAAGAACAAATAGGCGTAATCATAAACAACATCGAAATAAATAAAAGCTTCCCATAATACATATATATATAACTCACAGTTTTCAACATCTGACTACAAAAGAAAGTAACCAACATACAGAACACTCAGCCTACACTACTTGGAGACGCAGCTCCATAACATAAAAGGGAATGGGGTACATCCCAAAAATACAGACGCCGGGGAGACACAAGAGACTGGCCCAAAACAGACACTACACTACTCGTCGGAGTAGTACTCCTCCGGGTCCTCGTCCTCGTCGTCCTCCTCCATGGCCTCCTCCTCCTCATCCTCGTCCTCTAAGGCCTGCATGTCATACACACTCATGATCTGTTCCGCATACCGGAGCATCTCCTCATTAGTCTTCATCTACCACGCATCCTGACTCGCGCTGGCAGGGGCTACCTCAAGAATGTCCTCTGACACATATTTCGGTACTTCCTCTCCCTCCTCCTCCTCCATCTCCTCATCATCAGATAAGAGGATAACAAGGGGAGTAGAGAAGGATACGCTGGTATGAGTCGATGTGCTCTTGCAAGCAGTCATCCTCCAATTCGCCCGCTGGCGAGGAATCTGAGGATGTAGCTCGGAAGGCACATAGGTAGGCCTTGGGGGCGAGACAACAGGGACGGAAGGGCCGGCAGCAGATACAGGTACGACGAAAGTAGATGGTGCAGTAGGTCGAGATGGCATGGAAGCAGGGTCGACGTACACGTCCCTAGGCTCCTCCAGGTGAACTGCAGGCTGGGTACTAGGTAGTCGCAGACAATCAGTAGGTGGTGGTGGTGGCTGGGTGATCCCTGAGCTACCCTCACCACTAATCCGCAAGGTGCAAACTCTCTCGGATAGGCTCGTCGTGGAGAAAGGCAACTCCCTTCTACTTGTGAGACTCACCGCTCCAGTATAGGTGCGACGTCCGTCAGGATGGATCGTCCAAGCGTCCGCTCCATCGTGCAGTGTCAAGTCCAAGGTAAAACGGAAAGGTGGATTGCTCGCCATATCTACTCACCATAGCAAGATAAAAACCACGTGAGCAGCGTAACAGCAAAATTAATGAGGTGAGATTCCGCATATAGCACAACCAAAACAGCGGTGATAAAAGTCACGTACACACCCACCCAATCGGCATACAACGCATGGGCTTTCACAAATAACAATTAATTACATGGCATTATATTTAATATATCAATCAACAATAATATGGGTCAAATGTCAACTCAAGTATGCAATAACACCAATGCAACATGACTCAGACCCCTACTCCATGGAGCTAAATATATCAAGAGTGAGTGATTGGGAGAACATTGTCTGCATTATCTCAGCCCACTGTGCCACATCCAAAGATTGAAATCATTATAACGGCTCACGCCAGGCGTTTTTTTTACCCAAATCATGATTTGTCCGGTGCCCAGTCAAGACGTCAGCGTTTTTCGACAGTCACCCACGACACAGAGGAGCTACTCTCTTGCCATATGTGGTCTCCCCAACCCCAACGTCCTCAAGATCACCACGATCGTCACCTCCAACAATTACACCAGAACAAAGGTGTAAGCTAAACTCTCAGCCACAACGCCCAACTCATGTACAGATGGGTATGCATGTTCAAGAAAATGCCACAACACAGCACGTACTACTCCATCACTATAGTACCACGTTTATATCTTGATAAACCATAAGGCACCCCTACAGGACCCACTTTTACACGACTTGCCATCAGTCGCCCGTCCTTGGTTTCGTTCCTGGCAATCACGTACCACCTCGTCGTTCGTAACACGATGTTCATGTCTTATGATATATTAGTCCATAACCTAGATGTATTATGGAGGATAGGATCCACAAGGATCCCCTTCATCAATCTTCTCACTTGTCTATCAAAGGAACATTGCTTATTCTTTGTAAGTAACTCTTAGTGATTACACATTATGGATTCCTTAGATTACCTAAATCATCAAGGGTGTGGAACATGATTTTGTGATGACCACTAGATGTTAGTACATGTCTTTTAATAAATCTTTGTGAGTCCATTTGGAGCTCAAATAGATTCTTTTAGGAGATAACGCGCGTTTACGCTATTATGATAAAAGCTCCAAAGTACTATCCTTTATAGTAAAGTAGTTGATGAAATCTCCTTTATAATTTGAAAAACTCTATTCAATTGTTTATAAGGCGTCCCATTTAGTGTAAAACACTTTTGAATTGGTCCTAGTTCTATTACTTAGTGTAAAAGAAATATACTTCTTATTTGAAATCACAATTTTGTTTTCAAATGAACTATAACTTATATAATATTGGAAAGGTCAAAAGTAATAGTAGTATACAACTCTTGTTTTTAAAGCTTCGTAAGAATCCTATCTTCTCAAACAAGACTTACTAACCAAAAATCCTTGAAAACCATCTTGATTAACTATGAAAATCTTGGTTCTTGAAAATCTTTTCTTCAAAAATTTGTTAAAATAAATGGTTGATCAACATCAACCAACCTATTCTTAGAATAATTTTCACATGAAGTCAAAACACTTATTTCACAACACATGGTTCTTTGGAACCAAAACTTGATTTCTTTGAAAACCTCTTCAATTTATATGACTCTTATAATTTAACATGAATTCATTAAACCCCTTAGTATTAACATTTTAAGATCCTAACCCTACTATCCATGACAAGGCCGAATGCCTTATAAAAGTAGGATAGGTTTCATTGTTTTGTTTTGTCTTCTTGGAACCATTTTAAGTTCATTGAACCATTATTTAAACATAGAAGCTTTGGCTTCCCTCATCAACATCATAAGGCCGAACCTTGCATACTCATTTGAAACCAAAAGAAATCATCCAACAACATCCAAAGTAACTAGAAAATCATACCAACATATAAGTATGTTATCAAGGCAAATTAGAACATAAACAAGTTCAACATTCTAAAATCCTATACATAGATCTTTGGACCTAAGAATAGTTTTTCAACATGCCAAAATGATTTTCTTCTAGCATATACAAACACAATCATCATGTCAATACAATAACATAACATAATATAGCAACAAAGTAATGAACTTTATAAGGAAACCCTAGATCTAGGGTTTTCCTTCAACAAAACTAGGAGGCCTTTATCACCACCATTAAGGTGTGATATGGTTCAATCCCCCATTACCTTTATGAAGCTTCCTTGAAGAGTAGAAGATGAAAACTTGGCCACCAACACTACTAGGAAAACCGTGACCTAGAGGAAGAGCAAACAAGTTCAAAACTTGATTTTTCAGCTTCATAAACATGATAACACAAAGATGTTCTCAAGAGTACCAAAGTAAAGAAACTAAGTTAGAAAATTACTCTTAACAAAGGTTTAAAACAACTTCAAGAAGCTTGAAACCTCCTTGAATGATTCTTGAATAACTTTGAGTAAACAACTTCAAATGAAGAAATACAAAAGATGAAAGTTGTTTAGATGAGTAAGATGAACAAGAATATGAAGTTAAAATGATGAAATAAGATGAGTATAAGCACTCACCAAAGCTGGCAGAATCTAGGAGGAGAAGAAAGAGAATAGAGAAAACTTAAGAGCTTTAGGTTTTTGAATGAGAAGTTAGAATGAATGGAATAGTAAATTGGGTGCTTTTCGCCCCCTTTGATGGCCGAATACCTTGGCCTAGTGGACTCCAAATCCTCATTTAATCTTGGTCATAAAATATGTAAGACAATGGAGGGTTAAGATGTAAAGAAGTGGTGTGTTGTTGCTTGATGAAAGTCTTAAGGACAAGATTAACCATTTAAGGTGGGATTAGCTTTTTCCATTTATGGTTAGTGTCATAAACTTGATTTGAAAGAATGGAAGGCCAATCTTGGCTCCTCCCAAGGTGAGATAGCCGAATGGCCTAACTAGTGTAACCAGAATAGTTGCATTTTTCCATTGGGTTAGGAGTAAGGTGATTAGGGTTTTTACCAAAAATGGATAATTGGTTTTTACTACTTTTGGTAAATTTTTGGATTTTAAGAAAAATAATTCTCTTCATTAGGAATAATCAACAAGGTAATGGAAAATGTAATTCAACATTAAATTCCACTCAATCCCCCGTTTTCCGGCCTCCGACACGTAAAACGAGAAATTACTCGATACCGATCAAAACAGAACTTTTATCGGTTTTCGTCTCATAACGACAAAAGAAAACTTCACCACAACATAACCATGTATATAAAACCATCATATAAACATCATATATATATATATATATATATATAAAGTCATACCAAACATAAGGTAGCAATCACAATGTAATGGTGATTATAACCGGTTACAGGAAAACGGGGGTGTTACAATTTTGGATAAACCAAAATCATATTCATACTCTACGTTATCGTAGAGAGTTACGGTTAAATTTTGGGTTGAAAATTCAGATGGAACCCGGTCTGCGTTTTCACTGATAGTAAGATTTTACTGATCAGAAAATCTAATTTGGATTCGTGAATGAAACGTTTAGGTTTTAAATCAAATTTCCAACAATATTGGTTATTTTGAAAATTTTCAAAATAAATAAGTTCTTACGCTTTATTCGGGCGCAGAACCTAAATCGGGAAATCGACTGTAACACCTCGATTTTTCAATACTTTATAAATCAGTAAGTTGTATAATCAAGTTTTTATTTTATTAGAGGTTTTAGAAAATTAAATAAAATAAACTGAGACCATATTTATGCTGAACGCTATCATACGAAGCTACGATTAAATTTTGAGCTGAAAACTCAAACGGAGCCCGGTCTGCGTTTTTTTCACTGACAGTAAGATTTTACTGCTCAGGAGACCTAATTTTGACTCATGAACGAGACAGTTAGGCTTAGAATCAAATTTCCTACATTTTCGTTAAATTTGAAAAAAATCAATTCCTACGTTTTATTCGGGCGAAATCTCAAATTGGGTGACGAATGGAGCCGAATACGGATTTTCCGGGACCCGCTAACGGATAAACTTGATGTCACATCAAGACAAATCACATGGGAAAGCGTGCCATAGTCATGATGAGTCTTGAAAATATCTGGACGCGAAAAGACAAAAATACCCCCGACCTTTTCTTAAATGACATTTTAGTCCTTGAAGGAAAAGACTAAAATGCCCTTAAGTGACCAACTTTTGGACCCTTTAGTCCCCCATTTCCCACGCACAAATCTGCCCAAAGAGAGCTTCACCACTTCATTTTCTCATTTCATCTTCTTCCTTAGTCTTTCTCCATTTTTCTCTAAGAGAAAAGCTTGAGTTTTGTGAGGAAAAAGTGTGATTCTTGACCAATCTTCATCATTCAAGAGGTAAGATCACTTCTATGATCCTTAAACCTTATGAATCTCTTCCTATTTCAAGTTTGAAATCCTTGATTCCATGGGTTTCAACTTCATGAGCCAAATTTCAAAAATTCCTAGAAAATTGTAGAAAAATCCTTTTAATGTGAAACCAATTTCTTTGAGTTAGTTTCATCACCTTATACCTCTATCCAAGAGTATGTGATCAAACACTAATCCAAGCCAATTTTATTTAGAGAGGCCGAACCCTAGAAAAAATTGGGGAAAAATGGGTTTTTCCAATTTTTGTTCTTGAACACTTGATTCCATCCTTTCTTTTCCTATGGTCATGGAATCCAAGTGATATAAAACCAAATCAATTCGTAGCCTTTTTTCTTCTTCATGGCCGAGACCTAGAGTGTGTTGAATCATGAGTTTTGTTTCAAAATTTTGAGTAATAGGACTTGATTTAGTGTTAAGTATGCTTAAGAACCAACCATCCAAAAGATTGGAACCAAATGAAACTCCAAGCCTTTTTTCAAAATTTTGGCCGAACCTTAGACCAATTTTGGGGGAAGAAATTTATGTTTTGATGTTGCTATTTTGTATTGATTGTTGTTGAGAATTGAGTTGTGGTTGATTGTGTTAGGGAACGCGGACGAAAACAGAACCGGAACCGTAAACAATTCGGGAGTCGACCTAGAACCCTAAAGAGGTAAAGGGAGGTATGTTATAATAAGTTTGATAGTCTCATGGTGTTTTGATTGTTAGATGTGTTATTGTTGAATTGAGATTGGTATATATATATATATATATATATATATATATATATATATATATATATATATATATATATATATATATATCCTGGACTTGTTAAGAGCATAGCACTAACTATGGCTCGATAAAGAAGATCAAAATAATCGGAAATCGAAGTCGGAGTTTTGAAAATGGATTTTGAAATCAAAGAAAAATCTTGAGAAATATTTTACTTTACCAAGGAAAGTAACTTCCTTTTTAAAATTTTAGATCCTTTCAAAAGAAAAAGTTGTTAGAGGAAAGTCAATACAAGCTGAAATTTCTTTTAGAAAACATTTTTAAAAGAGACGGAATCTTTAGAAAAACAGATTTGCAAATAAAAAGAATTTTCTTGGAAAAGAATGTCTTAGTTCAGGACAATGAAATTGGGTTTTCTTTTCCATAACTATTTTGTGAAAATAAGACCGAAAGAAAAGTGGTGATTTCCTTTTTTCACCTTAAGAAGTATGCAAACCTAGTGACCGAGATGTCGGGCTAGTGTTTTGCGAGTTGAGCACTCGGACTTCGTGTCCTGTGTTGTGAATGAATGGGCTTTATGTCCTTTAAAACGAGTCGTGAGCTATATGCCTCGACAAGAAAGAATGAACGGAAAAGAAAATAGAATTTTCTGTGTACATGCATGAAATGGCATACGTGCCATTTGAAAACGAGCTACAACTCAAGTAGTTGAGAAAATGAGCCAGTTAAGACCACTAGGTCTATAGGGGCGTTCAGTGTTTGAGACTCCACAAGTGGCCGGAGGCATCGCAACCCCGTGCCGTGGTAATCGGTTGCCCAACACGGATGAACTCAATCAGAGACCAGACTATTCATGATATGGTTGTGACGTGGTACCTTTGAACAATTGGAGTTCGGACCTAAATTGATAGGCCGATTCATGAGAACAATTGTGTTATGGGAGTATTCGCGGCCTATCGCTCGATGAAGGGAAGTAGGAATCTCTGGAGAACATGAATTAGAAAGATGATATTGGAGTCTCATGCATTATTACAACTCATTATAGTGTTTGAGATATTATGCTATATGAATATTTGTTATTATAACTGTATTTATATGTCGATGTATCTATTGTTTGTCGCTTGTTCGACTATCGTGATAAACTTATAAAATGATTATCTCACCTTTGCCTGTACATGTTGGACACTCTATTGTGTTTTTGGATACATGTACAGATGATGCTCAGAGGACCCCGCGGACACGGGAGGACTCAGACGACGGAGTCTTTTGAAGGAATAGAAAGGAAGGATCCCTCCGAATTCCTCTAGGAATCGGAGCTGACTTTGGGGCTGTTCCCAATGGCTTCTTTTAGCCCGACTAGCATAGAAGTTTTACTTTTTGAGGCAGCCATATTTTTATCTGCTGCATGTATGTTGAACAAATGTTTTTAAGTCTGTAATGTGATATACTAGACACGAACTTACTTTATGAGTTTAAACTATATTTCTAAGAAACTTATATGCTTCGGCATAATTATGTCATGACTATACTGTTATGGATATTGAACGTTGATGTGTGTTATAAGTATTATTCCTTTGTCTTGAGTTTGTATTATTTGATGTATGAAGATAATTTTTTAGATCCATGTTTTCGAACGTAGTTAATTAATTAAAGTATTTTCCGAAAGCAACCGACATTTTCATTTTGTTTATATTTTCCGCAATCGAGTTCGAGTATGTGGCGCCGAGGGGGCGTTACATCGATGGAATCGAAAATGAACGTGCGGGGACAAAACCGGACACCAAAGGAGGGAAACGAGTCACTTGAGCAGGGTGAGTCAGAGGGTGAGTCACCACCGTGACTCACCATAAGTCATCATGACATTCTAAAAATATCCAAGATATTTGTGGAATTCTGAAAATATCTAAGATATTTAGGGCGAGAAAAGACTGTTTTTCCCTTAGGAATTGATGAAATTACCATTGTGCCGTATGACTCACCACCGCCATCATTATGTTCTAAAAATATATAAAACACGTTCACACTAGGAAAAGACCAAAATACTCTTGATATTTTCCTAAATGACAATTTTGTCCCTAGGTGAAATGACTCTTTTGCCCCTGGGAATTATTGGAAATACATTTTTGGCCCTATGACTCACCACCCGTTATCATTGCCTCTAAAGAAATATCTAGATATTTATGGTGCAACACCCTTTCCGAGTGTCACATTCCCGAACGTTTATAAGGCCGAACATAAATATTAAGGCGGAAAATACGGTTTTTTTTTTCTTTTCACAAAGATGTAATGGATTAGTAAAGGTAAATAATACTAATAAATGAACTTAGGTTCACAATGTATTTCTAGAACATACTGTATTATAAATGCAGAAATAGAAAACAGAAAACAGAAACTGAAATAATATTGTATATAGACATAGGTCTAATGTATAACTAACATAAGGATAAAATAATTACTAGGAGTCGTAGCTCCCAAAAGGTACTACAGATACCGACACAGTCTGGCCCAGACAAATTAAAACAGCAAAAGGAGTCCACCTCCGGACTCAAAGGTATTGTTGAACCAAACCGTCGTCGCGTCCATCAGTTGAAGCAGCAACAGCAATTACCAGCAAAAAATATACTGATATGGGTGAGATTCTCGTTCATCAACACAACAAAACAGCAGTAGTAAAAACGGGACGACTCACCAGGTAACAGCGTACCCAACATGCTTACTAGAATTCCCAATATAAATCATGTTAAACAGTCAACAGCATAATATAATGTCAGACAGTTAACAGCATATTATAAGGCATTCTTAAAATAGAACAGCGATGTATAACAGTAAATGTAATCATCAACAGCCATACAATGCAGTGCAATATACATGACTCGATGCCAATGCCACTGGGTACTACTCTGACCCCTACTCTATGGAGCTAACAAAATATCGGAGAGAGTGAATACGAGGACATGTTCCGTGTACTGCCAGCCATTAGCAAGATGCTACAACATTCGTAACGTGCACGTATCTGACTTTACGGAAACACTCTCGACCAAACATGAAAAGTACGGCATCTAGTCGAGGATATCAGTGTATTGCTCGGATTCGCCATGATACAGAAGAGCTACCAACTGGTAACATGTCAACCATTCTAACCCTGATACCTCCAAGACTATTTAAAACGTCACCATAAGATTCGCACCCGCATCAAGGTGTAAGCTCAACTCCTAGGCTTAAGGCCTTACGACTATGCAAATGAAATCTAATGCTTACACAAAGAAGATGCGAAAAGCAATGTCTATCCGCCGGATAAACCTCAAGGTCCACTAAGGTTCTCTCCCTTAGGAACTATACGCGTCTTTGAAAATACAAAACTTTTATCCACTGGATAAATCTCCTGATCCCTCCGGGATCGAGTCATCACAAGACTGAAACAAGTGAACGATTGACCTAGATCCGAATCACCGGTCCGTCATCGAACAACTATTTCAAAACCCAAAACGTTTCATGTTTGTGTTTATGTCTTATGAATTATGTCTCAAGTCCTAAACATTATGAATAAGGATTGATAATCCTCTTAGATAAGTCTTTAATCCTTTCTAAGATATTAATCCTTGATTTTCTTTTGAGGAAATAAGTGTTGATTCACTTAAGTCTTACGAAATCATTGATGTATTAAGTCATCAATGGTATAGTACATGGTCTTGTTCCACCACATACCATACTTAATTATCCCTTGTCTTCAACTCTAAGTTAATTACTTAACTTATGTTTTTCGTGCATAAAACTTTATGATCTTGAGTTAAAAACTCCTTTTGTAAACCAAAACAACGCTTTAATTTGAAAACTTATTCCATTTCTAGCATTTTCTGAAATGTGAATTTCGCTTAGCTAGGTTGCAGTTATGCCTCCAGTGAAATTCCCTTTAATCGCTTAGCGAAACAAAATTCGCTTAGTGAAATTCCATTGTATTTGCTTAGCGAAATGGAAGCAGTGATGCCTTGCTTGGAATTTCTCTGTTTCGCTTAGCGAAATTGCATTCGCTTAGCGAAACTTGCCTTAAGCAAAACATGAACTTGTTCTAAAATAAAGGAAAAACCGTATGGCACTATGTTCAACTTTTCATGAAAACGCTTCTTTGTTTCACATTTTAAATTACTTCATTAACTAGATGAACTAATGATAAGATAAAAGACATTTTTCACTTTGGTGAAAACACTTTGAGATTGAAAATTCATTTGATCTTTGGATCAAATAATTTATTGTTTTTCTTTGAAACATAAGTTATTAAAACACTTTTCATACTTCAAAACTTTAATTTGTTCAAGAACTACACGTATTCTCCCTTTTGTCAAGGTCATGGCCGAAAGCTTATTAGGAACAAATGTGAAGATTTGCTTCACCAACTAACCAAGTTATGGCTCACAAATTTCACATAATTATGACAAACAACAATTACACATCATTGCATCATAGTCAAGCACATAAGTCGATCACACATCATTGCATCATAATCAAGCATAAAAGTCCATACTTGATCTAGAGATCAAAGTAGGTTTTTCAACATACATGAAAATGTTTTCTCTACTCAACATCATCATAAAACATGATAAGGCATACAAAGCATAAATACCATTATTACACTTTGTTCTCCAAGAGAACAAAATTAAATGGTGAACCCAAACCAAAGGGTTTCACCCACACATAAAGGAAACAACCATTTTCACCACCACCATTTTGGTGTGATGAGGTTCACCCCTATACCTATTGATGAGCAGATATCCGGATCAAAGTCGGTTGATCGGTTTGTGAACCTCCCGATATTCGTCGCCAACTACAAACAACACAACAATCAAACATTAAACAACAAGCAAAACAAATCTCAACTATTTCTACTCAAAGAGGTTTCAGCCACTATGTGGAAAAAGGGTTAGAAATTGATTTGGTTTTCCATCACTTGGATTCAAAGACAATAGGAAAGCTAAGTATGGAATCAAGTGTTAGAAATCAAAATTTGAACCAAACACTATTCATCATCACTATTTAGGGTTCGGCCATATAGAGGATTAAGAGCTATGATGAGAATTGAGTTATGAGCTCTTGGGTTTAGGAAGAGAATGATGAAGTGAGTTCAAAGAAATTGGTTTCCCATTAAAAGGATTTTTCTACAAATTCGTATGAATTTTCAAAGTTTTGGCTCTTAAAATGGATTTTCATGAAAAATGATTTTGATCTTGAGATTGAGAGAGATTCAAGAAGCTGGGAGATCATAGAAGTGATCTTACCCAAGAATAGATGAAGATTGATCAAAGGAGCAAGGATTTCTAACATGTATTCAAGGATTTCTCAAGAACAACAATGGTGTTTTCTCAAGGTTGATGATGGGTGTTCTTTGGCCAGCCTTTTGCGTGAATGAAGGGGCTGGGAGGGGCTGACTTCAGCCTTTTAAAATCTCACTTAAGGGCAAAATGGTCATTTGCCTCAAGGGTAAAATGGTAAAAGTGTAAAAGACCAAGGTTAGGGGGCATTTTGGTAATTGTGTCAGATTTTTCCGACCGTCATGGCGACTCTGGCATACTCTCCCAAATGATCTAGCATGATGTGGTATCAAGCTTATCCATTGTCGAGTCTCGTTGAATCCCTTTACGACTCCAAATGCCTCCTAGTTCGACTATACGACCGAATATAATATATTATTATTATTATTTTTCGGGTGTCACGACGAATTTTATCAAAGATTTGGAGACTAAAATCCCGAGACTTACTGTCTCGTTCACGAGTCCAAATTAGGTCTCGATAGTGGAAAAGCACCTCTATCCACGAAAAATGCAGACCGGGCTCCGTTTGAGCTTTTGCCCGAAACTTAACCATGGCTTCCTATGGTTGTGTAGGACTTTCCTATCTTCTCAGAATATTTTATTTCACTCTCTAAACCCTCCAATAAAATAAAAACGTTAAAATACCGAAGAATAATAAAACGCCAAAATCGGGGCGTTACATTCCTACCCCTCTTAAAAGAATTTCGTCCTCGAAATTTTATGTACCTCTTAAAATAAACTCGAATACTGTTGTTGCATGTCCTCTTCTCTTTCCCAGGTAGCATCACCTATAACCTCGTTCCAGATAACTTTGACCAAAGCTATCTCTGTCCCTCGCTATTTCTTTACTCTCCTGTCCTCGATCTTAACCGGCAGCGTTTCATAGGTCAGGTTATCCTTTAGCTGTACTGAATCAGACTCTATGACGTGACTGGGATCCGGAATATACTTTCTCAATTGCGAAACATGAAAAACATTATGGAGGTTGGATAGAAAAGGCGGTAAAGCTATTTGGTAAGCTATTGGTCCTATCCGACGAAGAATTTGATAAGGTCCGATGAATTTTGGAGTGAGTTTTCTGGACTTAAGGACCCTGCCCACCCCAGTCATTGGAGTGACTCTCAAAAACACATGATCCCCTTCCTCGAACTCAAGTGGCCTACGTCTTTTATCCGCATAACTCTTCTGTCAGCTCTGAGTTGTCCTCATCTTCTCTGGAATCAGTTTTACCTTCTCAGTTGTTTGTTGCACTAGTTCAGGTCCTAATGAAGAACTTTCCCCATCTTGATACCAACACAAAGGTGTTTTGCAACTTCGTCCGTATAAGGCTTCATAGGATGCCATCCCTATACTCGAATGATAATTGTTGTTGTAGGTGAATTCTATCAATGGTAGGAAATTCTCCCAACTTCCGGCATGTTCCAACACACACGCCCTTAACAAGTCCTCTAAAGACTGAATCGTCCTTTCTGATTGTCCATCAGTTTGAGGATGATAAGCCGAACTTAGTTGTAACTTTGTTCCTAAAGCCTCGTGTAAACTTTGCCAAAATCGCAAAGTGAAACGTGGGTCCCTATCCGATATGATACTTGAAGGTACTCCATGCAGTCTCACAATCTCACTAATATAAATCTGAGTAAGCTTCTCCATGGAATACTTGAGATTGATAGGCAGGAAATGAGCTGATTTCGTAATCGTATCAATTATTACCTAAATGGAATCGTGTCCTTTAGGTGTTCTTGGCAAACACGTCACGAAATCCATCGCTATGCCGTCCCACTTCCACTCTCGGATATCCAATGGAAGTAACATTCCCGTTGGCCTTTGATGTTCAACCTTTGTTTTTTGATACACTAAGCAAGACGCCACATAATCGGCTACATCTCTTTTCATGCCTTGCCACCAAAATAACTGCTTCAGGTCATGGTACATCGTGGTTGATCCTGGATGTATACTCAACTTGCTTTTATGAGCTTCGTCCAGAATTAACCTCCTTATCTCCGGGTTGTTTGGCACACAAACCCGTTCTCCTCGTCTTAGGATTCCATTTGCTCCTTCTTTGTATTCAGACGTCATCCCTTTCTTTAGATTCCTTTGCTCTTTCGCTAGATACTGGTCGTATACTTGTTTCTCCCGAATCTGATCCATCAGATCACAAGATACTGTAACCATACCTACACATAGTCTTCCTGGCATACTAACCACAGATAGATGCATATCTCTGAACTGTTCCAACAGCTCGTGTTCCTTAACTATCATGGCAGACACATGTAACACTTTCCTACTCAGCGCATCTGCTACCACATTAGCTTTTCCCAGATGATACTGCAACTGGAAGTCATAGTCCTTCAGAAATTCCAGCCACCGTCTCTACCTCATGTTAGATCTTTCTGATCGAACAGGTACTTCAAGCTCTTATGATCGCTGAAAACATTGAACATCGAACCATACAAGTAATGCCTCCAAATCTTCAACGCAAAGACTACCGCTGCTAACTCCAGATCATGAGTTGGGTAATTCTTCTCTTGCACTTTCAACTGTCTCGAGGCATACGCCACCACCTTCCGATTCTGCATCAGAACATAGCCTAATCCTTGGTATGAAGCGTCACAGTACACTTCAAAAGGTTCACTTGGATCTGGCAATATCAACACTGGCAATGTAGTTAGCTTCTTTTTCTGCTCCTGAAAACTCTGCTCACAGGCTTCAGTCCATTCAAACGCTTTATCCTTCCTCGTCAATTGGGTAAGAGGTCCTACAATATTAGAAAATCCCTCGATGAACCTTCGATAATACCCAGGCAAACCCACAAAATTGCGTATCTCAGTCACTGTGGTTGGTCTTTCCCATTCAAGAACTACTTCAACTTTTGACGGATCAACAGCAATTCCTTCCTTCGAAATCACATGACCCAAAAACTGCACTTCGTCGAGCCAAAACTCACACTTGAACAGCTTTGCATACAGCTGTTTCTCTTTCAGAACCTAGAGAACCACAATAAGATGTTCAGCGTGCTCTTCCTGGTCTCGCGAATATATGAGTATGTCATCTATGAAGACAACGACAAACTTATCCAGGTATGGACGAAAGATCCTATTCATATAATCCATGAATATTGCTGGAGCATTCGTCACACCAAACAGCATTACAAGATACTCGTAGTGCCCATAGCGTGTTCGAAACGCTGTCTTTGGTGCATCCTCTGCCTTCACACGAATCTGATGATAACCTGATCGCAAATCAATTTTGGAGAAAACTGCCCCTCCCCTCAACTGATCCATCAAGTCATCTATCCTCGGAAGTGGATACTTGTTCTTAATGGAAACCTTGTTTAACTGGCGATAATCCATGCATAAGCAAGATGTTCCATCTTTCTTTTTCACCAATAGCACGGGTGCTCCCCACGACGACACACTGGGTCTAACAAACTGCTTCCCCAATAAGTCTACTAACTGTTCCTTCAAGGTTTCCAACTCAGCAGGTGCCATTCGATACGATGCCATAGACACTGGTCCTGTTCCTGGCATAAGATCGATCGCAAACTCTATGTCCCGAACTGGCAGCAAACCTGGTGCATCTTCAGGAAAGACTTCTGGAAACTCGTTCATGACAGGTACACGCTCTAAGACTAGCTCGCTCTTGACCTCCAAAGAAGATAGTAACATGTATCCTTGAGCTCCTTCTTTCAAAGAAGAGTTTACTTGGTTGGCAGTCAAAAATCCAGAATTCTCACAACTAGGGAAAACTAAGGTTTTATTTGTACAGTCTAATAGGATATGGTTAGAAGATAACCAATCCATTCCTAAGATTACATCCATTTACGAAATAGGTAAACAGATCAAATCAATCAAAAATGTTCTATCTTTAACAGAAATACAACAGTTCAAACAAACTTTAGCAGTTATAACAGGCTTTGCAGTAGGCGTAGAAATTACCAAATCAAAAGGTAAAGAAGACACAGGTAATCCCAACAGATTCACACAGTCATATGCAATAAAGGAATGCATTGCACCTGAATCAAACAGTACAGTTAAGGTTTTACCTCCCATGACACACTGACCTCGGATTAAGTCTTCATTTTGAGAAGCTTCAGCGCCACCCATGGTATAGACTTTCCTTTTGCCTTAGGCCTCGCTGCTTGGACATTGTTGACGGAATGTTCCACTTTTGGTTGCATGCATTCACGTGAAATATGTCCCGGCTTCCCACGCCTGAAATAGTTTTCCCTTTAATGGAATAGTCTTTGGTGATGTGATTACTCTTCCCACACTTCATGCACTTGCTTGGGGCGTTTCCAGACTGATTGAAACCCCCATTGCTTCCTCTTACAGAACGTTGATCTTGCTGTCTCGAATATGGCTTCCATCGAGATTTGTTGTCTCGACCACCGCTTCCTCTTTGGAACTTGCTCGGTCCAAAACTCTGTGTCCGCTTGTCCTTGGGCTCCAAGCTCTCGATCAGACGACACTTCTCCATCAGCCTTGGAAAAACAGAAATTTCCAGAGGAACTACAGCTCTCTTCAAATCAATCCTCAGACATTCTTCAAATTTCCTGCACTTCCACTCTTCTCTTGGGTTATCCAGAAAATAATTCGAGAACTTTGCTAAACTTTCAAATTTGGCTTCGTATTTAGCTATAGTCATTCCCCCTTGTCTTAGCTGGGGGAACTTCATCTCTTTCTCGTGCCTTGCACTCACAGGAAAATACATTTCTAGGAACTTCCCCTTAAAAGCATTCCAGTCCACAATTGTTGATCATGCACCAGCATTTGACGGGCTCCTTCCCACCAGTATTCAGCATCCTCCACCAGCATATAGGTTGCATAGACAACCTTGTCATTCTCAGTACACCTCATAGCTACAAAGATTTTCTCCAACGTCTGGATCCAACGCTCAGCTAACTCAGGATTGAATTCGCCCTTGAATTGAGGTGGATTCCTACGAAGAAATTCATCCAGTCCTCTACCTCCAGCAGCTCGTTCGTCATGTTGAACCATTGCAGCAGCCATCTCCCGTATGGCCTTCACAGCATCATTCAGGTTTTGAGCAGCCATCGCTACCTTCAAAACCAGAATTCTCAAACTCAAAGCAGTAAAGCAAGCAACATTATCTTCCTTACGGAGATAACAACAGAGAAACACACAGAGAACACAACACAAACAAGACAGACCATAACCTACAAACCCCAAAAAGACTCGGCCAGCTCTGATACCAAATAATGCAACACCCTTTCCCGAGTGTCACATTCTCGAACGTTTATAAGGCCGAAAAAAAATATTAATGTGGAAAATAAGGTTTTCTTTTCTTTTTTTTCTTTTCACAAAGATGTTATGGGATTAGTAAAGGTAAATAATACTAATAAATGAACTTAGGTTCACCATGCATTTCTAGAACATACTGTATTATAAATACCGAAACAGAAAACAGAAAATAGAAACAGAAATAATAATGTATACAGACATAGGTCTAATGTATAACTGACATAAGAATAAAATAAGTACTAGGAGTCGTAGCTCCCAAAAGGTACTACAGATACCGACACAGTCTGGCCCAGACAAAATAAAACAGCAAAAGGAGTCCACCTCCAAACTCAAAGGAACTGTTGAGCCGAACCGTCGTCGCGTCCATCTGTTCAAGTAGCAACAGCAAGTACCAGCAAAAAATATACAGATATGGGTGAGATTCCCATTTGTCAACACAACAAAACAGCAGTAGTAAAAACGGGATGACTCACCAGGTAATAGCGTGCCCAACATGCTTACTAGAATTCCCAATATAAATCATGTTAAACAGTCAACAACATAATATAATGTCAAACAGTTAACAACATATTATAAGGCATTCTTAAAACAGAACAACGATGTATAATAGAAAATGTAATAATCAACAGCCATGCAATGCAATGCAATGCACATGACTCAATGCCAATGCCACTGGGTCCTACTCTGACCCCTACTCCAAGGAGCTAACAAAACATCGGAGAGAGTGAATGGGAGGACATGTTCCGTGTACTGCCAGCCATGAGCAAGATGCTACAACATTTGTAACGTGCACGTATCTGGCTTTACGTAAACACTCTCGACCAAACATGAAAAGTATGGCATCTAGTCAAGGATATTGGTGTATTGCTCGGATTCACCACGACACAGAAGAGCTACCAACTGGTCACATGTCAGCCTTTCCAACCCTGATACCTCCAAGACTATTTAAAACGTCACCATAAGATTCGCACCCGCATCAAGGTGTAAGCTCAACTCCTAGGCTCAAGGCCTTACGACTATGCAAATGAAATGCCAATGCTTACACAAAGAAGATGCGAAAAGCAATGTCTATCCATCGGATAAACCTTAAGGTCCACTAAGGTTCTCTCCCTTAGGAACTATACACATCTTTGAAAATACAAAACTTTTATCCACCGGATAAATCTCATGATCCCTCCGGGATCGAGTCATCACAAGAATGAAACAAGTGAACGATTGACCTAGATCCAAATCATCGGTCCATCATCGAACTACTGTTTCAAAACCCAAAACGTTTCATGTTTGTATTTATGTCTTATGAATTATGTCTCAAGTCCTAAACATTATGAATAAGGATTGAGAATCCTCTTAGATACGTCTTTAATCCTTTCTAAGATATTAATCCTTGATTTTCTTTTAAGGAAATAAGTGTTGATTCACTTACGTCTTATGAAATCGCTGATGTACAAAGTCATCAATGGTATAGTACTTGGTCTTGCTCCACCACATACCATACTTAATTATCCCTTGTCTTCAACTCTAAGTTAATTACTTAACTTAGGTTTTTCATGCGTAAAACTTTATGATCTTGAGTTAAAAACTCCTTTTGTAAACCAAAACAACGCTTTCAATTTGAAAACTTATTCTGTTTCTAGCAGTTTCTGAAACGTGAATTTCACTTAGCTAGGTTCCAATTCGTTTAGCCAAATTGAGGTAGTGATGCCTTAAGTGAAATTCCCCTTAATCGCTTAGCGAAACAAAATTCGCATAGCGAAATTCCATTGTATTTGCTTAGCGAAGATTAATTCGCTTAGCGAAATGGAGGTAGTGATGCTTTGCTTGGAATTTCTCTGTTTCGCTTAGCAAAACTTGCCTTAAGCAAAACATGAACTTGTTCTAAAATAAAGGAAAAACCTTATGGCACTATGTTCAACTTTTCATGAAAACACTTCTTTGTTTCACGTTTGAAATTACTTGATTAACTTGACGAACTAATAATAAGGTAAAAGACATTTTTCACTCTGGTGAAAACACTTTGAGATTGAAACTTCATTTGATCTTTGGATAGAATCACTTATTGTTTTTCTTTGAAACATAAGTTATTAAAACACTTTCATACTTCAAAACTTTAATTTGTTCAAGAACTACACATATTATCCCTTTTCTCAAGGTCATGGCCGAAAGCTTATTAGGAACAAATGTGAAGATTTGCTTTACCAACTAACCAAGTTATGGCTCATAAATCTCACATAATTATGACAAACAACAATTACACATCATTGCATCATAGTCAAGAGCATAAGTCCATCACACATCATTGCATCATAATCAAGCATAAAAGTCCATACTTGATCTAGAGATCAAAGTAGGTTTTTCAACATACATGAAAATGTTTTCTCTACTCAACATCATCATAAAACATGATAAGGCATACAAAACATAAATACCATTATTACACTTTGTTCTCCAATAGAACAAAATTAAATGGTGAACCCAAACCAAAGGGTTTCACCCACTCATAAAGAAAAAAACCATTTTCACCACCACCATTTTGGTGTGATAAGTTTCACCCCCTATACCTGTTGATGAGCAGATATCCGGATCAAAGTCGGTTGATCGGTTTGTGAATCTCCCGATACTCGTCGCCAACTACAAACAATACAACAATCAAACATTAAACAACAAACAAAACAAATCTCAACTATTTCTACTCAAAGAGGTTTCAGCCACTATGTGGAAAAAGGGTCAGAAATTGATTTGGTTTTCCATCACTTGGATTCAAAGGCAATAGGAAAGCTACGGATGGAATCAAGTATTAGAATTCAAAATTTTGAACCAAACACTATTCATCATCACTATTTAGGGTTCGGCCATATAGGGGATTAAGAGCTATGATGAGAATTGAATCATGAGCTCTTGGGTTTAGGTAGAGAATGATGAAGTGAGTTCAAAGAAATTGGTTTGCCATTAAAAGGATTTTTCTACAAATTCCTATGAAATTTCAAAGTTTTGGATCTTAAAATGGATTTTCATAAAAAGGATTTTGATCTTGATATTGGGAGAGATTCAAGAAGCTAGGAGATCATAGAAGTGATCTTACCCAAGAATAGATGAAGATTGATCAACGGAGCAAGGATTTCTATCAAGAAGTATTCAAGGATTTCTCAAGAACAACAATGGTGTTTTCTCAAGGTTGATGATGGGTGTTCTTTGGCCAGCCTTTTGCGTGAATGAAAGGGCTGTGAGGGGCTGTGTTCAGCCTTTTAAAATCTCACTTAACGGCAAAATGGTCATTTGCCTTAAGGGTAAAATAGTAAAAGTGTAAAAGACCAAGGTTAGGGGCATTTTGGTAATTTCGTGTCCAGATTTTTCTGACCGTCATAGCGAATCTGGCATACTTTCCCATGTGATCTAGCATGATGTGGTATCAAGCTTATCTGTTGTCGGGTCTCGTTGAATCCCTTTACGACTCCAAATGCCTCCCGGTTCGACTATACGGCCGAATATAATATATTATTATTATTTTTTGAGCGTCAGAATAGATTTTAACAAAGATATGGAGAATAAAATCCCGAGACTTATTGTCTTGTTCACGAGTCCAAATTAGGTCTCAATAGTGGAAAAGCACATCTATCCGTGAAAAGCGCAGACCGGGCTCCGTTTGAGCTTTTGCCCGAAACTTAACCATGGCTTCCTATGGTTGTGTAGGACATTCCTATCTTCTCAGAATATTTTATTTCACTCTCTAAACCCTCCAATAAAATAAAAATTTTAAAATACTAAAGAATAATAAAACGTGAAAATCGGGGCGTTACATATGACGTTAGAAATGAAATGACGTTTATGTCCTTAGTCTTTTGTTAAAGTGACAATTTTGTCCCTGAGTGAATTTACCCTTTTGTCCCTAAACGAACAAAGCTTGGACCTTCTTGTCCCTTGGAATCTCACGCCTAAAGCCCCCCACTAACACTCCCTTCCCTCTCATTGGCTACAAACACAAAGTCTTGGTTGTTTTAATGGGTTTTAAGATCAAAGTTAGAGTTTTAGTTTCTCTCCTTTGTTCTTGGTGTTCTTGAGTTGTTCTTCACTTTCTCTCCATTTCCCCACCGATCAAGAGGTAAACTCTCCTGACTCAAGTTGGTAAACTTGTTCCTTGCTTCATTGTCTTGACATCTATGTATTTCTTTTCTCAAGTGATCCATAAGCAATTTGGTGAAGCACAACTTGCTTGATCCTTGCAATTTTCCATCATCCAAGAGGTAATATCTTCTCTCCATGATCAATCATATGCTCTTCGTCATTCATTTTGTAAGATTAAGCAATGAATCATCATCATCCACTTTCATGAAACTTTCTTCAAAAATCTCTAGAAAATCATAAAAAAATCCTATGATCATGAAACCAATTTCTACGAACTCATGAAGACCTCTATATTCATCATTCAAGAGCATGAATCAAACTAAAATTTCTTCCCTATTTCTCCAAGAATGGTCGAAACCCTAACCTTGTTGGTTGGGTGAGTTTTGATTCAAATATTTGACAAATGATTAGTGATTATGTCTTCATCATACTTAAGGATCATTAATCTAAGAGTTAGTAAAATTTCAACATCCTTAGACTAATTAATTAATGAAGTCTGAACCTACTTCATAGTGGATTAACAATTCTTTTCAAAGATTAACTTGTACTATGTTGTTTGGTGAAGGATTTGTTGAGTAGTTGTAGTTTGGTGATTCTTGGAATACGCTGAGCTTCGGGGGATCATTCAAACCAAAGACCGTGAACACCACTAGGTAGCTTCACTTGATTTGATGGAGTTGGTGATTTGTGGTGTAGAAGGAAGTGTTGAAGGATCGAAGGGAAAGAACCTTACTTGACTTCAAGAGGTAAGGAGAGTTTGCCTGAGGGATTTTCCCGATAACTATATGTTATCCGTGATTGGTTTGTGAAGTTCTATTTGAGCTTCGTTGTGATTATAATAATGTTTCTATGCTTAGTATATGTTATGATGATGTATGCTTCGATGGAAAATGTTTTCATGTATGTTGAAAACCATACTTTGATCTTTAGATCAAGTAAGGATTTTTATGCTTGTTTATGGTTGAATGATGTATGATTATTGTTCGTCATAATATTGTAATCATTTTGAGCTATTACTTGACAAGTTAGTGAAGCAAAATCTTCACATTCCACATGGTATAGCATTCGGCCATAATGGTTACAAAAGGAACAACATGAGTTTGTTCTTGAACTTCAATGTTTTTGAAAGCAAATGAGTGTTTTAGTAACTTGTATTTCAAAAATGAACAAGAAGTGATCTTGATCCAAAGTTCAACTAGGGTTTCGACCCTTAAAGTGTTTTAACTAAGGTGAAAATATTTGTTACTTTAGGCATAGTTAATCAATTAAACAAATGTTTTAAAGTATGAAAATGAAATTTCATTTCTCTTACACCAACTTAGATCACGGTTTTATACTAAGTTAGTATGGAAAAACCTTTTTCAAATTGGTTAAGGTACTTTACTTCAAGCAAGTAACAAAGTTCTCTTAAATCAAATGAGTTTTCAATTAGAAAGGTTTTGGTTTGCAAAGTCTTAAAATGAAGTTTTCAACTCAAATCGTAAAGTTTTACGCATGGAAACCTAAGTTAAGTAATTAACTTAGTGCAAAAGAAAAGAGATAATTAAGTATCGTATATGGTGGAACAAGACCATGCACTATACCATTGATGACTTAGTTCATCAATGACTTCATAAGCCTTAAGTGAGTCAATACTCTTTTCATTATTTGAAACTCAAGGAATTAATATCTTAGAAAGGATCGAAGACTTACCTAAGAGGATTCTCAATCCTTCTTCATAACACTTAGGACTTGAGATATAATTCATAAGACACAAACACAAACATGAAACGTTTTGGGTTTTGAAACAGTAGTTCGATAACGGACCGGTGGTCCGGATCCAAGAAAAGTCGTTCAATTGTTTCAGTTTTGTGATGTCTCAATCCCGGAGGGATCACGAGATTTATGCAGTGGATAAAATTTTTATAATACAAAGACGAGTATAGTTCCTAATGAAAAGAACCTTAGTGAACCATGAGGTTTATCCGGTGGATAGACATTTCTTTATCGCATCTGCTTTGTGTAAGCATTGGTATTTCATTGCATGAGTTTATAAGGCTTTGAGCCTAGGATATTGAGCTTACACCTAGATGCTCGTGCAAATCCTACGGTGACATCTTAAATGGTCTTGGAGGTATCAGGGTTGGAAAGGCTAACATTGACTAGTTGTTAGCTCTTCTAGTCGTGGCGAATCCGAGTAATACACTGCTATCCTTGACTAGATGCCGTACTTTTCATGTTTGGTTGTAGAGTGTTTCCGTAAAACCAGATACGTGCACGTTACGAATGTTATAGCATCTTGCTAATGGCTAGCAGTACACAGAACATGTCCTCCCATTCACTCTCTCCGACGTTTTGTTAGCTCCATGGAGTAAGGGTCAGAGTTTTTCCCTTGTGGCATAAGGCATTGAGTCATGTATATCGCATTGCATTGCATTGCATGGCTGTTGATGATTATATTTGCTTATTGTACATCACTATTATGCTTTCGAAGATGTCTTATGCTGCTAATTAATTAACACGATATGTTACAATTTATGGTATACATGTTGGGCATGTTGTTACCTGGTGTGTCCTCTCGTGTTACTTTTGCTATTGTGCTGTGTTGATACTACATATGTTCATATGTTGTTTTATGTGTTGTGCATGTAGTTATCGCGTTTAAATCCATATATTGGTTACTCACCCTTGCTTGGACATATTGGACATTGTTGCATAAAAACGGGTTGATGTGAAAGGATACAAAATTTTTAACAAGTAATAAAGTGTAAGTGATATCGTTCCCACGAGGATTATATGGTGAATCAAGTACCAAGTTTGAATTAATGGTTCTATTAATTAAGATTAACAAAGAGTAACAAATATTTTGTGTGTGTGTGTCCAGAACAATTTTGGGAAATAAATGCTAGAGCAATAAAAACGGTTTTGTTAACAGAATGGGTAAAACAACTATGGGAAAGTATCTCTTGCAACTTCAATCTAGTTCACTTATGCGTTTGCAGTGCTACGGCAATTGGCTCCAGGAAATGAAAGTTGTTTTCCAACAGTTCTGAGATGAACTTCACTAAACGTCTCCAATTCCTAGGTCCATATTAGTTACATTCACGCCTCACTTAAGCTCGTTCTAGCTAGCCTAAGAGTTAGAATGTTCATTCCTAAATCATTTTTCATCATAATTTTCCAATTAATGATTTTACTCTTATCTATAAAATAGTTCTGCTACACTTAGCTTTTCTAAGCAACCCTGAGCTCAAGTTCTAACTAAGGTGATCAAGCTTAATTAAAACACAACCAAATCAGATTTATAGAAAATGCATTAGCAAAGCATAACATAACATTTATTAGAAATCCATTACAAGTTCAACATCCTATAGCTATAAGAGGTTTAGCTCATATTGAGCTTACAAAAACAGAGAGAAAAACAAGAAATGGAAGAAAAAACCATTACAATGGAGAAGCGAGAGAAAGGGGCGCAGCCGCTGTCCTTGCTCCAATAGGGAAGATGAGGTCTGATAATTGTTCCTTGGCTGTCCCCCATTTAGGGTTTTTCAAAATATCTCAAGGCCCTTTCCTCTCTCATCCTTTTTGGGCTGAAAGTATGTTAGTACAAGTGTCCTTGGCCCAATTCCCTACGTTTAATGCACTAAATGTTAGCTCCACGTGTAGGTCATTGTCCTTATCAGCGAAGGACAGCTCATCATGTAAGAGAATGTTTTGAGCTTTTGTCCTTTTTCCAAACCAACTTCAGCTACAATTGCTACAGCAAATCCTAGAGCAACGTCTCCAGTTCAGCGCCTAATTCTCCAAAAACTGCTCTGCACATAAAAAATCTCAATTAATCACCAAAACAGTTCTAAAAGACATCAGAACATGAAAACTCGCAAAAGACTCTTATAAAACACACTTTACACAAAATCACACTAAAACACTAAAAACATAAACTCAAAATACTCAAAGACCACGCAAGCACAAGTGAAAAAGGTACAAATAACTCTTCATAAAAAGAGTTATCAGACACCCAGTTGTGTTTTTGGATACGTATACAGATGCTTCTCAACGATCATTTGGGTCACTTCGGGACCTTGTAGCTTGAGTTTCTTGATGTTGACGACGAAGATGTGTGAACTGTTGACGACGAGGTCCAGTCTCATTGGTACGATGTATGCTAGGTAGTATGCTCTATTGTCCTTAGATTCCTATTGATTAGACCAAGTCGTAGGATTTTTAATGTTTAAATTGAGAAAGTTGATATATGTGATTTTGAAAACCTTTGTATAGTTTGGAACTTTAGAATGAAAAACAATTTTAGGAAAGCTTATGTGTGATGCTAAAATGATTTATGAATAAACCCAGTTTATGTGTGTTGTCAAATATAATGTGACATGGTGCTTAATTGGTGCTTAATTGGAGACCTCAACACTATTTTGGGGGCTCATGAATATAGAGGGAATAGCATGCCTTCTAGGATTTCTTGTGATGATTTTAGCTCTTGGTCAGACTCCAATCAGCTCCATCATATTAATACAAAAGGGATTTTTTATACTTGGTCTAATGGGAAACATGGCTGGTCTAATACTGCCAAGAGACTAGATAGATCTTTATGTAATGAGCATTGGATTAATGCTTGGTCTGCTATTGAGTGTAGCACTCTAACCAGGAATAACTCTGACCACTATCCTATTTTGCTTAGCATGAAAAAAGAAGACAGACTTTACAGCTCTTCATTCAAATTCATGAAGAGGTGGACTCAAAGTGCTGACTGTTACAGAATTGTGGCAGGGTCTTGGAAAAATTCGGTTGTGGGCTGTCCAATGCATATTTTGACTCAAAAACTGAAACACTTAAAATCTGAACTGAAGGAGTGGAACAGATCTCATTTTGGTAATGTTCATCAGAATGTAGAGGCAATGGCTAACTTGGACTCCATTCAACAGCAACTGAACACTGGTGTTTCAGATCAGTTACTTAATTTGGAGAAGGATGCTCAGATTTCTCTGCAGAAAGCTTTAGCTTGTGAGGAGTCCTTTTGGAAAGAAAAGTCTCGGATCAATTGGCACTTATATGGTGACCGGAATACATAATTTTTTCATAGGATGGCTAACTACAGGAATGTTACTAAACATATCTCCTCAATCAGAGTTGGTGATGTTGTGTTGCATCAGAATGCTACCATTGAGAATCATATTCTCAGCTTTTATGAAAACTTATTTGCTGCTAGAAACTCTTGCCAACCAAATAACTTAATTGCAGAAGTGATTCCTAGTTTGGTGACAGAGCAGGACAATGCTTCTTTGGTTAGAATGCCCATAATGGATGAAGTCAAGGCAGCTGTTTTTTCACTTAACAAGGACAGTGCTCCAGGGCCAGATGGTTTTGGTGGTGCCTTTTTTCAAGAGTATTGGGATATCATTTCTCAGGATGTCTACATGGCTGTGCATCAATTTTTTGATAAAGGTTGGATTCTTCCTAATTTTAATTCTAGCTCAGTGGTTTTAATTCCAAAGCATGAGGGAGCTGATAGAGTTGAAAATTTTAGACCTACTGCTATGGCCAACTTCAAATTTAAAATCATTTCCAAAGTTTTAGCTTATAGACTTGCCATCTTAGCTCCTTCTATTATATCTGTGAACCAGAGGGGCTTTATTAAAGGCAGATCAATTGTTGATTGTATTTGTTCTGCTTCTGAGGGTATCAATATGCTTGATAAGAAAGCCTTTGGTGCTCAAATTGCCATGAAGATTGATATAAAAAAAGCATTTGACACTATTGATTGGACTTTTCTAATTAAGGTGCTATAGGCTTTTGGTTTTTGTGAGAAGTTTTGTCCCTGGATTAGTGCTATTCTACACTCAGCAAGGCTCTCTATTTCTGTTAATGGTCATGCAGTTGGCTTCTTTAGTTGTAGCAGGGGTGTGAGGCAGGGAGATCCCTTATCTCCTCTTCTTTTTTGTTTGGCTGAGGAGGTTCTCAGTAGAGGTATCTCTCAATTAGTGGAGGATGGTAAAGTTCAACTTATGGCAGGTCCCAGAGGAGCCACTATGCCTAGCCATATTCTCTTTGCTGATGATATCATGATTTTCTCTAGAGCTTCTAAAACAAGTGTTTCCAATTTGTTGAAGTTGTTTTCCTCATATGAGCAAGCCTCTGGTCAGGTAATTAGTAAAGATAAGTCAAAGTTCTTCATTGGCAACATGTCTCAGGTCAGGAAAAGATCTATTTCAGATTTGCTAGGTTTTTCTGTTGGATCTGTCCCTTTTATCTACCTTGGTATTCCCTTGTTTAAAGGCAAACCTAAGAGAATGCATCTGTATCCTATAGCAGATAGAATAAAAGCTAAATTGTGCTCTTGGAAAGGTTCCCTTTTATCCATTATAGGTAGGGTTGAACTTGTTAAATCTGTTATTTTTGGCATGCTTGTTTATAGCTTTCAAGTCTACTGTTGGCCTAGCAGTTTGTTGAATTTGATAGACAAATGGATCAAAAATTTCATTTGGTCTGGAAACATTAATGTCAAGAAGGTTGTTACAGTGGCTTGCAGCAAGGTGTGTAGGCCAACTAATGAGGGAGGCCTTGGTTTGAGATCGATTAAATCTATTAATAAGGCTGGCCTGTTAAAATTAGCTTGGGATTTTTACACTTCTAATTTGGAGTGGTGTAGGCTTATCAAGGCTAGGGCTGTCAAAAACAATGCTATAATAAATTACCATATATCTTCTTCAGTTTGGACAGGCATTAAACATTATTATTCCATAGTGTTGGATAATTCTGTTTGGATCCTTGGTTCTGGCGACAGCATTAGATTTTGGTCTGATAAATGGATTTCTAGAACCATTGGGGACATCATTGGTCTAAATCCTAATGTGGCTAAGAGTTTGAAAGCAAAAGTTTGTGACTTTATCATTGATGGCAGATGGTCTATGCCAATAGATTTGGTTGCTCATTTCCCAATCATTCAGTCAGAAATAGACAAAGTTGTTATTCTTACTGATCCTTGTACTGATAGATTGATATGGGAGGGAACAAGTTCTGGTAATCTATCTTTCAAAGAGGCTTACCATTTCTTTAAGGAGGATGGTCCTGCTGTATCTTGGAATAAGTCTGTTTGGAAGAGTTGCATTGCTCCTTCCAAGTCTTTTGTGTTCTGGAGGTTGCTGCATAACAGGATTCCAACTGATGATAACCTTTGGAAGAGAGGCTGTATTATTGTTTCTTGTTGCAGTTTGTGTGGTGCTACTGCTGAGTCCTCTCACCATTTATTTTTGTCCTGCCCTTTTACTTTTTCTCTTTGGGGTTGGTTAGCAGATTTGCTTGGTGTTTCCATTGATTGCTCTAGCATCTTATCTGTGCTCGATTCTTTGAAATCAGGATGGAGTTCCCAGTTGCTAGATGTTGTTGAGGCTGCAGTGATAACTCTGGTCTGGACTGTTTGGAAATGCAGAAACAGTCTTAGATTCGATGACAAGGTAATTAACTTGTATCAGGCTAAAAACATTATTATTTCTAATGTTTCCTTGGCTGGCAATTCTAGCAAAGGCACCATGTTCAACTCTATGAAGGAGTTCAATGTGTTAAAGGTTGTGAAAGTGACTGGTCATTGTAACTGTGCTCCAAAAATTATTAAAGTTAATTGGGTTCCTCCTAGTATGTATATGATTAAATGCAATTCTGATGGAGCTGCAAAGGGATGTCCTGGTCAAGCCTCTTGTGGTGGAATCTTTAGGGATCACTCTTCAGCTGCTTTAGGTTGTTTTTCAGTCAATCTGGGAATTATGAATGCTCTTCATGCTGAGCTTATTGGTGCTATGTATGCTATTGAAATTGCCTTTGACAAAGGTTGGAGATTTTTATGGTTAGAATATGATTCAATGCTTGTAGTGAATTCCTTTAAAAATTTTGATATTGTGCCTTGGAGGCTTCAGAATAGATGGAAGAATTGCATGGATCTGACTAAGAAGATGATGTTTGCCATCTCTCATATTTATAGAGCGAGAATTACCTGTGCAGATAGTTTGGCTAATTATGGCCTTGGGATTTCAAGATTTCTTTGGTGGGATACAATTCCAAGATTTGTTGCTCATGATTTCCTTAGGAATAGGAATGGTTTACCTTGTTATAGATTTGTTTAATTCTTCCAAGGGTCAGGTCTTTGCCCTCTTGTTTTCTTTTCTTTGTATTTTTTTATTATTATTCAATAAATATGGGTGCTCTTTTTCCTTCATGATGCTTTTTCCCTAAGAAGGGTTTTGCATCATACGGTTTTAACGAGGCCCCCCATTTTTGCTATATATATATATATATATATATATATATATATATATATATATATATATATATATATATATATATATATATATATATATATAATGTGATTTTATTAATGTGATGTGTGTATCACTTTTCCGAAGTATTATGTAGAAAGTTTTTACAACCGAGTTTTCTGACTTAAAGTAAATTATTTTCCGAAAGCAACTAGCAATTCCCTTTTAAATTTAATTCTGCACATGTTCAATATGTAATGCCCAAGGGATGTTACAGAGTGCACGTGTGAGTTCTGACACGTGTGCGACATGTGTCAGGCCAGGGAGAAGGCGGATTAGACAAGGCTCCATGCTCAAGCATAGAAGAACCCCACGCTCAAGTGTGCAAGATGTCCATGCCTAAGCGTGGACAGCAGAGTGAAGTTAGGTGTTTTCCTTCTTCCTCTTCATTCCTGCACAAAACTTGGGAGAAACTCAGAGAATTCTAGAGCTTCTAAGTGAGAGAAACAATGTGCTTTCAACACCGTTGCGATCGTGATGAAGTTTCCTACATTTTCTTCCAATTGATTTCTTGATTCGCCTTAGGTAAACTCGAATCCCTAACGCCCGTTCTTCATGTTCTTCGTGTTTCTTCGAGTTTCTACCTTTTCTCTTGAGCTTTGAGGTTGCCCTAGGGCTAACACTATTGCATATGTGTTGTCCTCGTGATTAGGGCAAAGTTTGTGTTCGTGATTGTGCGGGATTTGGAGCTTGAGGTCGCGGCTGCCGGTGGTGTCTATGCCTATTCTTGTGGTGTTGGTGGCTGCGTGCTAGTGGTGTTGGTGATCGTATTGAAGTTCGCGCCAACTGCTCAGGTGGGGAGAAAGAGCACTGCTGTCGTCAGGAAGACAAGAGTAGCGTAGTGGTTGATTTTTCTATGTGTTGGGAAATGCTAAACCCTACTAGAGGTTGAGCCACGATAAAGTACCTAAACTCTAGGTTTAGCATACTTTGGGCTATCAGCGCTAAGTTGGAACCCTAGGTTAGATAACTGTTGATCGAGTATGAGATGTGTTGCATGACTGCTATGTGAATGATTGTGATAATTGCTACTTGTCTATGTGCCTATATGCTTACTTGGTTTGTTGATATGCCATGCTTGCTATATTTTTGTTATTGTTGCTATTGTTGTTACGTCTGTTGTTATGTTATGATGGTATGCCTATGTTAAGCTGTTGAGTGGCCGTGAGCTCTGTGTGTGATCAAGTTGATACCGTGGATGGTCCATTGTTAAAGATGTGTTGTGCTGTGCTGGTTAAGCTGAAACTGTGGCTCGTGGATGCGTGGCATCGTGTGCTGGTTTGTAGTTGAGCGTTTAGGCGTGAGGATCCGGTATCATCTCGTTGAGATTGTTTGCTACATATCATAGAAGCCAAGTGGCGTGGATGTATGACAAGTAGTATGGACTGCCAATGTCATGTGAGGTTAGTTGTACCTAAGTGCGGGTATGGAGAGCGAAGGGGCGGTCAAGTGAGTGACCTTGGGGATGTTGCCGGTCTCTGGAATAATCTATAGTGATGGATGGGGTTGCTCCTATTATGTCGTGATACCCGATCCAGTCCGGTTTGCCAGAACAATCCCTGAGCTTTCCACGTTCCAGGCTAACATTCCGAGGCGACCAAGACACCCCTGTGACACCCTCTACCCTGCATATAATAATATAAAGAAAATATATCATATAAATTAAAATCCATAAATTTAAACCGAAGGGTAACAAGTACCACATGATCCAAAACGTTTAAACATAAATAAAAATTGCGGAAAACATGAACATAAAATACCCCAAATCCCAATATCACATATCAGAGATGGTAACTACTACCGATAATACATCGGAAAAACAAACTAAACATAAACTAAAACTAAGAGCAAGCGATCTCCTTGGGATCACTCCTCAATTGGATGCTCACCATCCTCTGCATAACCAAAGGTACATGCAAAACAACAAAAATAGCAATAGGGAGTAAGGAACTATACGTATAAACACAGACGGTAATAGAGCAGTTCGCAAGATGATCATGCAGCATCTAAAACATCATAATATAACACATAACATAATCATACTTCATCATATCACATTATAACATGCTATGCGATGCAAAACCTACTCCGCTACTCCATATGCAATGTGGATCCAATAACTAACTCAGGAAGACGATTTCAGAGTTACATATCCACATTGGCCAATAAGCACCAACGCCGGTAGTTCACCTGTAACAGCCCCCTTGGGCATTACATAATGAACATGTGCAGAATTAAATTTAAAAGAGAATTGCAAGGTTGCTTTTGGAAAATAATTTACTTTAAGTCAGGAAACTAGGGTGTAAAATTTTTGGCATAATACTTCAGAAACGTAATACACACATAATAATAATGAAATCACATTATACTCAACGACACACATAAACTGGGTTTATTCATAAATCAATTTACCATCACATATAAGCTTTCCTGAAATTGTTTTTCATACAAAAGTTCCAAACTATACAGAGGTTTTCAAAACCACATATACCGACTTTCTCAACTTAAGCATTGAAAATCCTAAGAGCTGGTTTGATAAAAGAACTCTACGGACGATAGAGCCTACTACCTAGTATACATCATACCAATGAGACAGGGCCTCGTCGTCAACAGTCCACACATCTTCATCGTCGGCATCGAGAAACGCAAGCTAAAGGGTCCCGAAGTGACCCAATTGACCGTTGAGAAGCATCTGTACACGTATCCAAAAACACAACAAGGTGTCCAACATGTACAGGCAAGGGTGAGTAACCAATATATGCATTTAAACACGATAACTACATGCAAGACACATAAAACAGCATATGAACATATGTAGTATCAACACAGCACAATAGCGAAAGTAAAAACGAGACGACGTACCAAGTAATAACATACTTAACGTGCATACCATAAATCTCAATATATCATGTTAATCAATTAGTAGCATAATATAAGGCATCCTCGAAAATAGAATAGTGATGTACAACAAGTAAATGTAATCATCAACAGCCATACAATGCATACAATGTACCTGACTCAATGCCATATGCCACAAGTGTAAAACTCTAACCCCTACTCCATGGAGCTAACAAAACATCAGAGAGAGTGAATGGGAGGACATGTTCCGTGTATGCCAGCCATGGGCAAGATGCTACAACATTCGTAACGTGCACGTATCTGGCTTTACGGAAACACTCTGCACCAAACGTGAAAAGTACGGCATCTAGTCGAGGATATCAGTGTATTGCTCGGATTCGCCACGACACAGAAGAGCTAACAACTGGTCCCATGTCAGCCTTTCCAACCCTGATACCTCCAAGACTATTTAAAACGTCACCGTAAGATTCGCACCCGCATCAAGGTGTAAGCTCAACTCCTAGGCTCAAGGCCTTACAACTCATGCAATGAAATGCCAATGCTTACACAAAGCAGATGTGATAAAGCAATGTCTATGCACAGGATAAACCTCAAGGTTCACTAAGGTTCTCTTCCTTAGGAACTATACGCATCTTTGTATTTCAAAACTTTTATCCACCGGATAAATCTCGTGATCCCTCCGGGAATTAGTCATCACAAGACTGAAACAATTGAACGATTGACCTGGATCCGAATCAGCGGTCCGTCATCGAACTACTATTCCAAAACCCAAAATGTTTCATGTTTGTGTTCGTGTCTTATGATTTACATCTCAAGTCCTAAGTATTATGAAGAAAGATTGAGAATCCTCTTAGATAAGTCTTTGATCCTTTCTAAGACATTAATTCCTTGGATTTCGAATAATGAAATAAATATTGATTCACTTAAGTCATATGAAGTCATTGATGAACTAAATCATCAATGGTATAGTGCATGGTCTTGTTCCACCATATTCTATACTTAATTATCTCTTTTCTTTTGCTCTAAGTTAATTACTTAACTTAGGTTTTCATGCATAAAACCTTACAATTTAGAGTTGAAAACTCTCTTTGTAAACCAAAACCTTTCTAATTGAAAACTCATTGACTTGATTAAGGTAAAGTACCTTAACTAAGTTGAAAAGGGTTTTTTCTTACTAACCTAGTGTAAAACCATGATCTAAGCTAATGTAAAATAAAATGGAATTTCATTTAATTTTGGAACTATGGTCTATTTAACTCAAACTTAAGGACAAGGTCCTCTTTATATTTGAAGATTGAATGTTAACTCAGTTCTAATATGAAGGTGATATCTTATTAAATCTAAGGTAACTTTCATATTACTTTTTCTTCCATGAAATCACTTTCAACATTTAACTTTTAAAACACCTAGTTAATTGGATGAACCATGACTAAAGTAAAAAAATACATTTTCACCTTAGTAAAACATTTGAAGGTCAAAACTCTATTTAATCTTTGGATCAAAATCACTTCTTATTTTGTTTTGAAGTGTAAGTTACTAAAACACTTTATTACTTTTAAAAACTTGGGATGTTCAAGAACAACTCATGTTCTTCCTTTTTGTTAAGGTCAAGGCCGAATGCTCCTTTACATGGGATGTGAAGATTTTGCTTCACCAACTTGTTAGTAATAGCTCAAAAGCTCACCATATAATGATGAACAATAATCATGCATTATTCAATCATAATCAAGCATAAAAATCCTTACTTGATCCAAAGATCAAAGTATGGTTTTTAACATACATAAAAGTATTTTTCCATCCAAGCATACCTCATCACAAACATATACTAAAGCATACTTGTAACACCCCCTCGAGGTGTCATATATCGTAACCCAAAATTCTTATGATTCGGTTAATTAAAACTCTTTCGAAAATATTTATTAGATTTATTGCGGAAATTCTGATACCAATTTAAGCACTAACAATAACAAAAGAATAAATTCAAACTCATCATTTATGAAACTCATTCACTTCGCCTTAAGGCATACATCAAGTCACTTTCTTAATACACATCATACATACTAAGTCATGGTCAATGGACCTGACTTTAAATATCAAAATCCAAAGAGCTGGTCTAACAAAACTCTAAGAACAATAAAGCATACTACCTAGCATGCATCGCCCAAAAGATACTGGGCCTCGTCATTAACAGTCCACCGTCTTCGTCGTTGAAACCAAGTAACTAAAAAGCAGGATCCCGCAGTGGCCCAGAGGGCCGCTGGAAAATATCTGTACATGTGTTCAAAAAACACAACAGGGTGTCCAACATGTACAAGCAAGGGTTAGATACTCTTTCACAAATTTATCATAATAGCCACACAAGTAAAACAATATCTAAATAATGCATCAACGCAGTTACAGTAATAAAAGTAACACATGATATCACACCACGTAACTGCATGTCCACAAGTATACCGTAAATAGCAATACATCATATTAATCAATTATCAAGTAGTAGCATAAGACATCTCTAAAGGCAGAATAATGATGTACAATAAGTAAATGTGATCATCAACAGCCATGAAATGCAATGCGATGTACATGACTCAATGCCATAGGCCACAAGGGTAAAACTCTGACCCCTACTCCATGGAGCTAACAAATCGTCGGAGAGAGTGAATGTGAGGACATGTTCTGGTTACTACCAGCCATGAGCAAGATGCTACAACATTCATAACGTGCACGTATCTGGCTTTACAGAAACACTCTCGACCAAACATGAAAACTACGGCATCTAGTCGAGGATATCAGTGTATTGCACGGATTCGCCACGACACAGAAGAATCACCAACTGGTCTCATGTCAGCCCTTCCAACCCTGATACCTCCAAGACTGATCAAATCATAACCGTAAGATTCGCACCAGCATCTAGGTGTAAGCTCAACTCCTAGGCTCAAGGCCTTACAAACTCATGCAATGAAATGCCAATGCTTACACAAAGTGGATGCGATAAATAAATGCTTATCCCCCGGATAAACCTCGAGGTTCACTACGGTTCTCTACCTTAGGAACTATACGTGTCTTTGTATTATAACACATTTATCCACATTTAGTACCAATCAATTCTTATAAGCCTTCCTTCAGCTATACAGTCCCATATCTGCACAGCCTCAGGATTCCTTCCACTGTACAGTCCCATACCTGCACAGTCTCAGGATATTTCTCGTTCCGGTCATCACAAGGCTGAAACAATTGAACGATTGACCTGGATCCGAATCACCGGTCCGTCATCGAACTACTGTTTCAAAACCCAAAACGTTTCATGTTTGTGTTTATGTCTTATGAATCACATCTCAAATCTTAAGTGTTATGAAGAAGGATTGAGAATCCTCTTAGATAAGTCTTTAATCCTTTCTAAGATATTAACTCCTGGACTTTCAATTAATGAAATAGGTGTTGATTCACTTAAGTCTTATGAAGTTTTTGACGAACTAATCCATCAATGGCATAGTACATGGTCTTGTTCCACCACATACCAGACTTAATTATCCCTTGTCTTCAACTCTAAGTTAATTAATTAACATAGGTTTTCACATGTAAACTTTACGATTTGAGTTAAAAACTCTTTTGTAGACCAAAACCTTTCTTAACTGAAAACACATTAATTTTAAAGAACTTTGCTACATAGTTAAGGTAAGGTACCTTAACAAACTTGGAAAGGTTTTTCCTTACTAACTTAGTGTAAAACCATGCTCTAAATTAGTGTAAAAGAAATATAATTTCCTCAATTACTATGTTAACTTTCATGAAAAGACATTTTCATTTTCGAAACACCAAATACTTTTAGAAGGTATTTTCTTGACAAACAAAATACTTTTTAATAAAATCGGCCATTATAACATTTAGCCCAGATGCTTTTCATTCCTCAAAACAAGCTATAGCCAATGCTATGCTCTTAACCAGTCCAGGATATAAATATATATATATATATATATATATATATATATATATATATATATATATATGCACGTCAAATCTCAATTCAAGGCATCCATGCCACAATTCATATTCACATCCAAGCATGTACTTTATAAAAATAAATAAAGTACATACAAAACATATAGTCATTCAAAACTCAAATCAACATTATGCATATGTTCAATCCAAGGCGAAGTGCCACAATTCACATCACAACCAACCTCATGTGACTATCAAACTCATTGGAGCTAATCTCCCCTTACCATTTAGGAGTCATCCTCCGAAGGTAAGTCGCCCGATCGGTTCGCGAATTCTCCTGATTCCTCGTCCGATTATCCGACAACAACTACAAACACAAAACCAATCCAATCATCAACAATTAATACACAAATTTCACTAATCCCCTAGAGGCTAGGTTCGGCCAAAAATGATGAAATGAGCTAGGGATCACATTTGGTTCCAATCTTTTGGAAGGTTGGTTCTTAAGCTTAATGAACACTAGTGTAAGTCTTAAAACTCAAAAATGTGAAACAAAACTCAAAGTTCCTCATACTCAAGGGTTTCGTCCATGAAGAGAAAATTGGGATAGGAATTGATTTGGTTTTCTATCACTTGGATTCAAAAACAATAGGAAAGGTTAGGATGGAATCAAGAGTTAGAAATCAAAAATTTGAACAAAACACTATTCATTATCTCCTCCAATGGTTCGGCCACTTTTGAATATTTAGGCTAGGATGAGAGTTGGATCATATGCTCTTGGGTTTAGGTAGAGGATGATGGAGTGAGTTCAAAGAAATTGGTTTTCCATTAAAAGGATTTTTCTACAATTTTCATAAGAATTTTCAAAGTTTTGGATCATAAAATGGATTTTCATGAAACAAGATTTTGATCTTGAAATAGAAAGAGATTCATGAAGATTAGAGATCATAGAAGTGATCTTTCCTAAAGATTGATGAAGATTGATCAAAGAATCAAGCTTTTCCTCCATGGATTCAAGCTTTTCTTTCATGAAAATGGTGGAGTTTTGGCCAAAGGAGGAAGATGAAGCTTTGAGCTTCTTTGGGGCTGTTCTTGGTGCATGAATAGGGCTGAGAAAGGGCTGTTCCAGCCTTAAAACAAGTCACTTAAGGGCAAAATGGTCATTTGCTTCAAGGGTAAAATGGTAAAAGTGAAAAAGGTTAAGGTTAGGGGTATTTTGGTAATTTCACGTCCATGTATTTCCGAACGTCGTGACGACTTTGGCATGTTCCCCCAAGTGATATAACATGATGTGATATCAAGATTATCCATTGGTGGGTCTCGTTGAATCCCTTTACCACTCCAAACGTCTCCCGGTTCGATTATACAGCCGAATATAATATATTATTTTTATTTTTCGGACGTTGGGACGGATTTTAACAAAGACATAGAGAATTAAATCCTGAGACTTACTGTCTTGTTCACGAGTCTAAATTAGGTCTTGATAGTATAAAAAGACTATTATCCGTGAAAAACGCTGACCGGGCTGCGTTTGAACTTTCACCCGAAACTTAACCATGGCTTCCTATGGTTGTGTAGGACATTCCTATGTTCTCAGAATATTTTATTTCACTCTCTAGACCCTCCAATAAAATACAAACGTTTAAATACTGTATAATTATAAAACTTTAAAATCGGGGCGTTACATTACTATCCCACTAAAAAAAAAAAAAAAATTTCGTCCTCGAAATTTCGTGAATTAAAACTAAACAGGATTTTCTTAATTCCCATGTTCCGTATTGTACCCCGTAAGAAATCCTTCCCTAGGTAACATTATAACCCAATGACAACCTCATACATATCCTCTGTTTGATTTACCGTTAAAAATCAAATCGCTTACCCTTTGTCCATACCTTAATATCTTACTTTAGTTTCTTCACATGTGAGAAATATAATCAAACTTAACCACTTTTCTTTCAGCACTAATCCACTTAGGGAAAATCTCCCTATGACATCTTTAACTCTTACTATTAACACCAAGATTTAAACTACAATACACATTTCTTTGACGATACATCCATCAATTCCGATTCAAGATATCCAATCTTTGTCTTAGTTCCTTTTGAACATGGTCCACCTTTCCAACTTACATCATAATCATGTGCCTCGATCTTACAGAACCTGACTGCACCTCTTAATGCAACCACAACCAAAAAGAAATCACATCGGGTAGATTTACCCCAAGTCATAAGTCTTGAACTTTTATAACAACTTAGTTCTACTCAGAAACTCCTCTCTTTTTCTTATATTCAGCTTGGGTAAAACTACTAAGAACACTTTCTTATAAATCTCCAAACTCATAAAGTTAATCTTAACTACAGACATTGATTATTGCACTAGGTTCTCCAACTACTATTCTGCCTTGATCAATACTTGACTCATAGTAATTGTCTCACTTTCTCAGATTGATCTTAAAGATTCACATCTTATCAATCACAACTACATCTTCAACAAAACTTCCATCACTTCTTGTCTATCCTGCGGAAAGGATGTTCGCAGTTAGAGTAATACACTTACTCCCAACCCATCATTCAAAGATTGAAACGTTTTCTTGCTCGTCCACTTGAGTTAAGGGCAATTAGTTGAACTTAGTCGCTACTCAATCCTCAAAGATTAAGGAAATAAACCTTTCAACAAAAGAAATTTTCAACAGACGAAATTTCTTGGTCTTATCCTCATAGGAAGGATTAGAAGGATTTTACCATTCAGAAACGAATACAGGAATATCCAGTACGCAAAAAGATTCTTCAATAGGTTCGTGAGTGTAAAAATGCATAGCTAATACATGTTTACAACCATGACTCTGATAAAGTCCTTTCTTTCATAAGAACTTTCCAGCAGATCAAGGAATCAAAAGATAAACAGTTTGGTCAAAATTTAGACTGGGTCACAGTTACCAAAACTAAAAGTGATTAGACTAAATCTCATCAAGAAACTTCTAGTATCAAGAATTTGTCCATGTCACCACTCAAGAAATAGCCGTAACAAATCTTCAATGGAATGACATAAAAATGTCTAGGCCAAAGATCACTATTAAACCAACTCACTCAAATGTCTAATACATGGGAGTGTGAGTACCAAGGCTCGTCCGATATCACATACACTAAGAACTTTACCGTCATCGAGTCAACTCGTGCTTAAGTAACTTCGTGACAACTCTTCTCGTGTAGGGTCCGTAACACTTGACGCATAGTCTCCTCATGTTCCTCGTGACTCTTAGAGTAAACGAGAACATTGCTGATGATGACGAATTCCACAAGAACCAAACGAAATTCCGCTTCTTGTTGTCCAATCCAGCAAGCTTTGTAGGTGATATTCTACACAAGCGATGAAGATCTGACTGAATCTAGAAACTAGATCAGTTGAAAACTCAACGTCCTCTGTAACGCAGACTCGGAATATCCTCAGAAAATTTACTCTGAAAATCTTCCCAGACAAGTACCTCGCTCAAATGTCGGACACAATCCCAAAAGTATGACGACGTGTCAACATGAATGCAAGTACCATTCTCTAAACGTGAGTTCTCACCAGGCCTCACCCGATCAGAACCTAAGAAAACGCACACCCTTGTGTGAAAACACACATTGTTTCGTTGAGGAAACAATTTCAACACGGTCTTACTCGCTTGGAGAAATCAAAGTAACTCCTGAAACTTATCATCTGTCTTGTGTTCATCCATCAACTATCGGGAAAGTCATTCCCTCCTTTACTGACTTGTTAACTCGTCATCCTCTACTACCAATCCTTCATGAAAGACTTACTTCCATGATTAAATCAAATACTGAAACTAGTTCTTATTCCATTAATACACGTCACAATCTCACTAACAGTTCTAACGCACTCTAAACCCCAAAAAGCTTACTTAAGAGTTCCAATATCAAACTTAGTCCAAATCCTCGAATTTGAAAGTATCAAAACAAGGATTCAATCATATTCGCCTTGCGATCCGATGCTAGCCTCACGAGCCAGAAGACTAGCCTGAGCAGTAAAAACAGCCTCTCGGCCTCGCGACGTAAACAAATGTTCGCCACGTGAGCCAGAGGATCTGTCTGCGAAGTAAAATCCTACGCAACCTTTGGAAGTTTATACTTAGGTATTATATGAATCCTTCACCATCCAAAACATGGATCATAAGTCTACCCATAAGGTGTAGCCTTTCATCTGTCCTAACGAAGACAAACATCCTATCAATCAAATTCGCAACAGCAGAGGCTCTAATCGTTTCTTAAAACACTATCAGGAGAACTTCACATAGTACCACGCTTTTATTGCTTTATCGGAATTCCGGTCCAGTCTCTCAACTCTATTAAATACATATCATTATCTTTTCATTCCTTTGGTCGCTTACAAGCTACCTATGTATTTACTCCAATAACTTTTTGGTGTTCTCCCACCTACCTAATGTACGCTTGTTCCTTCGATAAACTTTCCCAACATTCAAACTTCCTTTACCAACCAAGGAGTCTTTATTCACTTGATAGCTAAAAGTCTAACATCCTTGACTCACAAAGTAAAGGTCATATTCAAGCCTATTCGCTAGAACTGTCTAAGTCACCTCTTAATAACACGGATAACTTTTCTCATAAAAGTCTTAACACATCTCAAACATCAGACCCAACCAATCCAATTGGTCATATTCCAAAAGAAACAAGTCATCACAGACTGTTCTTACTCTTACTGTCCCCTATCAACACAAAACACAGAGTAAACACAACAAAAACATCATGAATCCATAATCTAGATCCCAAAAGACATCGACCAACTCTAATACCACAAATGTAACACCCCATCGAGGTTTCACATACCGTAACCCAAAATTCTTGTGATTCGGTTAATTAAAACTCTTTCGAAAATATTTATTAGATTTATTGCAGAAATTCTGATACCAATTTAAACATTAATAATATCAAAGGAATAAATTCAAACTCATCATTTATGAAACTCATTCACTTCGCCTTAAGGCATACATCAAGTCACTTTCTTAATACACATCATACATACTGAGTCACGGTCAATGGACCTGACTTTAAATATCAAAATCCTAAGAGCTGGTCTAACAAAACTCTAAGAACAATAAAGCATACTACCTAGCATGCATCGCCCAAAAGATATTGGGCCTCGTCATTAACAGTCCACCGTCTTCATCGTTGACACCAAGTAACTCAAAAGCAGGATCCCGCAGTGGCCCAGAGGGCCGCTGGAAAATATCTGTACATGTGTTCAAAAATCACAACCGGGTGTCCAACATGTACAAGCAAGGGTGAGATACTCTTTCACAAGTTTATCATAATAGCCACACAAGTAAAACATCATATAAATAAAGCATCATCACAATTACAGTACAGAAGTAACACAAGATATCACACCACGTAACAGCATGTCCACAAGTATACCATAAATTGCAATACATCATATTAATCAATTATCAAGTAGTAGCATAAGACATCTTTGAAGGCAGAATAATGATGTACAATAAGTAAATGTAATCATCAACAGCCATGCAATGCAATGCGATGTACATGACTCAATGCCATATGCCACAAGGTTAAAAATCTGACCCCTACTCTATGGAGCTAACAAATCGTTGGAAAGAGAGAATGGGAGGACATGTTCCGGTTACTGCCAGCCATGAGCAAGATGCTACAACATTCGCAACGTGCACGTATCTAGCTTTACGGAAACACTCTCAACAAAACATGAAAAGTACGGCATCTAGTCGAGGATATCAGTACATTGCACGGATTCGCCACGACACCGAGGAATCACCAACTCGTCTCATGTCAGCCTTTCCAACCCTGATACCTCCAAGACTGATCAAATCCTCACCATAAGATTCGCACCAGCATCTAGGTGTAAGCTCAACTCCTAGGCTCAAGGCCTTACAAACTCATGCAATGAAATGCCAATGCTTACACAAAGCGGATGCGATAAATAAATGCTTATCCCCCGAATAAACCTCGAGGTTCACTAAGGTTCGCTACCTTAGGAACTATACGCGTCATTGTATTACAACACATTTATCCACAGGATAAATATCACGTGATTCCTTTGGAATGATCTGGACTGCTTTCAGAATTACCGACCGTCCCTACAAACCAACACAAGTCTTTTCAGCGTGTTTTGTCCTCACTCACACACTTTCTAGGAAACTTCCCAGAAGGTCACCCATCACACAATTACTCCAAATCAAGCACGCTTAACTATGGAGTTCTTATGTTCTAGGCTCATGAAAAGAAGATAAATCTTGTCGGTATAGGTAGTACCAATCAATTCTTATAAGCCTTCCTTCAGCTATACAGTCCCATACCTGCACAGCCTCAGGATTCCTTCCATTGTACAGTCCCATACCTGCACAGTCTCAGGATCTCTCTCGTTCCGGTCATCACAAGGCTGAAACAATTGAACGATTGACCTGGATCCGAATCACCGGTCCGTCATCGAACTACTGTTTCAAAACCCAAAACGTTTCATGTTTGTGTTTATGTCTTATGAATCACATCTCAAGTCCTAAGTGTTATGAAGAAGGATTGAGAATCCTCTTAGATAAGTCTTTAATCCTTTCTAAGATATTAACTCCTGGATTTTCAATTAATGAAATAGGTGTTGATTCACTTAAGTCTTATGAAGTTATTGACGAACTAAGCCATCAATGGCATAGTACATGGTCTTGTTCCACCACATACCACACTTAATTATCCCTTGTCTTCAACTCTAAGTAAATTAATTAACTTAGGTTTTCACATGTAAACTTTACGATTTGAGTTAAAAACTCTTTTTGTAGACCAAAACCTTTCTTAACTGAAAACACATTAATTTTAAAGAACTTTGCTACATAGTTAAGGTAAGGTACCTTAACAAACTTGGAAAGGTTTTTCCTTACTAACTTAGTGTAAAACCATGCTCTAAGTTAGTGTAAAAGAAATATAATTTCCTCAATTACTAAGTTAACTTTCATGAAAGGACATTTTCGTTTTCGAAACACCAAATACTTTTAGAAGGTATTTTCTTGACAAACTAAATAATTTTTAGTAAAATCGGCCTTTATAACATTTAGCCTAGAAGCTTTTCATTCCTCAAAATAAGTTATAGCCAATGCTATGCTCTTAACTAGTCCAGGATATATATATATATTACGTCAAATCTCAATTCAAGGCATCCATGCCACAATTCATATTCACATCCAAGCATGTACTTTATAAAAATAAATCAAGTACATACAAAACATATAGTCATTCAAAACTCAAATCAACATTATGCATATGTTCAATCCAAGGCGAAGTGCCACAATTCACATCACAACCAACCTCATGTGACTATCAAACTCATTGGAGCTAATCTCCCCTTACCATTTAGGAGTCATCCTCCGAAGGTAAGTCGCCCGATCGGTCCGCGAATTCTCCTGATTCCTCGTCCGATTATCCGACAACAACTATAAACACAAAACCAATCCAATCATCAACAATTAATACACAAATTTCACTAATCCCCTAGAGGCTAGGTTCGGCCAAAAATGATGAAATGAGCTAGGGATCACATTTGGTTCCAATCTTTTGGAAGGTTGGTTCTTAAGCTTAATGAACACTAGTGTAAGTCTTATAACTCAAAAATGTGAAACAAAACTCAAAGTTCCTCATACTCAAGGGTTTCGGCCATGAAGATAAAATTGGGATAGGAATTGATTTGGTTTTCTATCACTTGGATTCAAAGACAATAGGAAAGGTTAGGATGGAATCAAGAGTTAGAAATCAAAAATTTGAACAAAACCCTATTCATTATCTCCTTCAAGGGTTCGGCCACTTTTGGATATTTAGGCTAGGTTGAGAGTTGCATTATATGCTCTTGGGTTTAGGTAGAGGATGATGAAGTGAGTTCAAAGAAATTGGTTTCCCATTAAAAGTATTTTACTACAATTTTCCTAAGAATTTTCAAAGTTTTGGATCATAAAATGGATTTTCATGAAACAAGATTTTGATCTTGAAATAGAAAGAGATTCATGAAGATTAGAGATCATAGAAGTGATCTTACCTAAAGATTTATGAAGATTGATCAAACAATCAAGCTTTTCCTCCATGGATTCAAGCTTTTCTTTCATGAAAATGGTGGAGTTTTGGCCAAAGGAGGAAGATGAAGCTTTGAGCTTCTTTGGGGCTGTTCTTGGTGCGTGAATGTGGCTGAGAAAGGGCTGTTCCAGCCTTAAAACAAGCACTTAAGGGAAAAATGGTCACTTGCTTCAAGGGTAAAATGGTAAAAGTGTAAAAAGTTAAGGTTAGGGGTATTTTGGTAATTTCGCGTCCAGATATTTCCGAACGTCGTGACAACTCTGGCATGTTCCCCCAAGTGATATAACATGATGCGATATCAAGATTATCCATTGGCGGGTCTCGTTGAATCCCTTTAGCACTCCAAATGCCTCCCGGTTCGATTATACGGCCGAATATAATATATTATTTTTATTTTTCGGACGTTGGGACGGATTTTAACAAAGATGTAGAGAATTAAATCCTGAGGCTTACTGTCTCGTTCACGAGTCCAAATTAGGTCTTGATAGTAGAAAAAGACTACTATCCGTGAAAAACGCAGATTGGGCTTCGTTTGAGCTTTCGCCCGAAACTTAACCATGGCTTGCTATGGTTATGTAGGACATTCCTATGTTCTCAGAATATTTTATTTCACTCTCTAGACCCTCCAATTAAATACAAATGTTTAAATACTGAATAATTATAAAACTTGAAAATTGGGGCGTTACAATACTAAAGCATGGACCATTATTAGAATCACAACGAAGCTCAAACTGAGCTACACAGATCAAACACAGATAACATATAGTTATAGGAAAATCCCTCAGGCAAACTCCCCTTACCTCTTGAAGTTTTTTCCTCCGAGCAAAAGTCGTCCGATCGGCCCGCGAATCCGTCCGATTCCTCATCCGATTACTCAACCACAACTACATACACATAATCAATCCAAACATCAATACTACACAACACAAATTTCCCTATTTTTATTGCTCTAAGGTTCGGCTATGTTGCTTTAAAGTTGGTTAGAGATGTCTAAAAATTTCTATCTCTTGGATGAAGGATCTATAGGTACTCCTAACATCAAAACAAGTCTCTACACTCATACTTGAATCAAAGATTCTTGTTTTCCCCAAATAATGGTTTGGGCCACCCTTTAATAAACTAGGCTAAGGAAATTCTTTGATCACATGCTTTTGGATTCAAGACTCTCTAGGTGTGATAGAACCTAATCACTAGTTCTTGGACAAAAATTTGAACAAAAACTCATGGATCCAAAGGAAGGGGGATTCGGCCCCTTTATACCCATATGGGTTAGAAAACTATTTTGGTTACATGCTCTTGGATAATGAAAGAGGATGGTGAGATTAGATCATAGAAATTGATTTCACATTTAAAGGATTTTTCTATGATTTTCTAGAAATTTTTGAAGATTGGACTTAGAACTTGAAACCCATTTGAATCATGATTTAGAGACAAGAAATAAGAGAGGAATCATGGAGTTTATGGATCAAAGGAAGAGTTCATACCACTAGGACGATGAACATGAGCAAAGATCAACACTTGCTTCACCAAAAATGGTTAAAGATCAACCTTGAAAATGAGAGGAACATGGAGAGAAAATGGTGAATGAAGCCTTCTTGGAGAAGAAATAGGCGTGAGGCTTGGAGGGTAGGAGGGTCCAAAATTTACCACTTAAGGGGCAAAAGAGTCTTTTCACACAAGGGCAAAATGGTAATTGTGAAAAAGGTCAGGGGTATTTTGGTCTTTTTGCATCCAGATATTTTTCAAAACTCATCATGACATTGGCATGCATCCCAAGGTGATGTGACCTAATGTGACTTCATGATTATCCTTTAGCGGGTCCTGGTAAATCCCTATTCGGCTCCATTCGTCACACGATTAAAGATTTCGTCGGAATAGTTTATTATTCCAATTTTTAGAGCACGAAACCAATTTTATCAAAATTTAAGAGAATCCGATTCTATGACTAACTGTCTCGTTCACGAGTCCAAATTAAGTCTTTTGAGTAGTAGAACACTACTGTCAGTGAAAAATGCAGACCGGGCTCCATCTGAGTTTTCGACCCAAAATTTAACTGTAGCTTCCTATAATAGCGTAGAGCTCGACTATGGTCTCCATTTATTTTATTTCACTCTCTAGACCCTCCAATAAAATACAAACTCATAAATACTGTTTATTAATATTAGAAAGCTTGAAAAATCGGGGTGTTACATTACTACCCCTCTAAAAAAAAATTTCGTCCTCGAAATTTCGTGACTCAAAACTAAACAAGATTTCTTTATGACTCAACTAATCTTCTAGTTGCCGTTCACAGTGCTGGTACAAGAATCACGAAGTCTGGTATGACAGGGAGAAAACGGTTCAACACTAAATGTTGGAACCAAAGTGGTTATGGTCCATTAATCCCTTGAGTTTTGATGTTAACAAAAGACTAATTTAAGAGAACAAAGATTATTTGTGGACTAATGTTTTATCTTAAGTGTGCAGGAAATATGTAAGTCCAAAGACTTACAGCCCGTCCAAAGAAGTTGCTCTCGCCATGGACTATACTTTCTCTATGGTTGTATCTGAGTCCAAAGACTCCTTCCCTCTTTTGTTAGACGCTCTCCTTAGTAGAGTCCAATGACTTATGCTTAAAAATGTTTTAGAGCGAAGGTATATGTAAAGTATTTGAATTTATTATTTTGTGCGTAAAAGATTGTATCCTTTGGACAAATATTCCTTGTAATCTTCGTACCATCAAAAGCTGAAGCAAATCCTTCCTTGACACAAAAGGATTTGACTATCTCCAAAAGGAAAGACAAAAGGCAACTTTCGAGTACAAGGAAAAGGTGCCAGCCCTAATTCAAGCTATCAAACCTGATAGTCTACTTTGCTAATCAGAAGCCTCAACAAGCTATCAGACTCAACGGACTAACGTATTTAATGCTTAATCAGAATGGATTCTTTTCCAACCGTTGAAGACTGAAGTTGATCAAGACCAGAAGGCTATAAATACCTCCTCCTTTGAAGATGCAGAGGGTGATATACAACTAGACTAACTTTCAACAAAATTCAAGCATACAAGAAATTGAGCTATCAAAAGTTTATTCAAAGCAAATAGGCTTACTTTACTCTTAAACATTCATATCGCTCTCTGTGAAGAGTATGGCTTTAAAGTTCTAAGCTTTAGTTTCAAACTCTCACTCTTAGTGAGTCAGAAGAACTTCCAATCTTTTTCAAAACATTAGTTGGTTGGGCCTAAAGAGGCTTGTCTGAAAAAGAATACTGAGTGTGCCTAAAGAGGTGTTGAATACTTGTAACAAAGTGCTTTGTTATAGTGGAGAAAGCTCTCAACTAGAGAGGACTGGACGTAGCTCTTTGGTGAAGAGTGAACCAAGATAATTTCCTTGTGTTCTTTTTCTTTCCTTTGTCTTTACTTTAGTTTATTTTAAGACTAACCCCTTGGGATTGAATTGCTTTCTTATTGCACTTGTTTTATTTGTTTTTACTCCCTTCAAGATAGCGTCCAACTTGTGTTCTGGAAACGCTCTTTGCGTCCGCTATCCTTGTATCGTCCAACCTTTGTGAAAATATATATATATATCTGCTTGCAAAAAGTTTTAAAAACATAAGAAATACAATTCAACCCCCTTCTTGTATTTCAAACAGGTTCCTTCAATTGGTATCAGAGCTCAGCCTCTGGGTTGAGCACTTAGCTGTGTAGAGGAAAAGATCCTACAACAGATATGGCAGGACAAGGCATGCCAAGTGTAACACCCCGATTTTCGAGTTTTTCTTTTAATCAGTATTTATGAACTTATATTTTATTCGAGGTCTTAGAAAGGGATATAAAATATTCCGAGACCATAATCATGCTCAGCGATATCGTAGAAAGCTATGATTAAGTTTTGAGTCGAAAACTCAAATGGAGTCCGATCTGCATTTTTACACTGACAGTATGATTTTACTGCTCAGGAGACCTTAGATGGACTCGTGAACGAGACAGCAAATCTTAGAATTTGATTCTCTACGTTTTGGTTAAATTTAAAAAAAAAATTCAAAAAAATCACTTCCTGACCTCCGTTCGAGCGAAATCTTCAATCGGGTGGAGAACGGAGCCGCGTATGGACTTACCAGGACCCGACAACGGATAATCTTGATATCACATCATGTCAACTCACTTGTGAGAGCATGCCAGAGTCGTCATGACGATTGGGAATTTCGGGACACGAAATTACCAAAATACCCCTAACTTAAGCCTTTTCACCTTTTACCATTTTACCCTTTGAAGCAAATGACGTTCTTACCCTTAATGAACTCTTTAGAAGGCTGGAACAGCCTCCTCCAGCCCTTTATCATGCAGCCCAGCCCCCCTTCGAGAGCCAAGAACACCATCTTCTTCCATGATAGAAACCTCCATTGAATCCTTGAGAAAACCTTAAAATCTTGTTGAAATCACTTGATTTCTTGACCAATCTTCCTCCATTTTAAGGTAAGATCACTTCTATGATCTCATATCTTCTTGAATCTCTTTCAATATCAAGATCAAAACTCCATTTTCATGAAACCCATTCTTAGATCCAAAAGTTTGAAAATCCATAGAAAATTGTAGGAAAAACCTTTGGATGTGAAACCAAGTTATTTGAACTCACCTCATCACCCTCTATCTAAACCCAAGAGCTCATGATCCAAGTCTCATCCTAGCTCTAAAACCCCAAAGTGGCCGAACCCTAGTAGTGGTGATGAATTGTGTTTTTGCTCAAATTTTTGATTTCTAACTCTTGATTCCATCCTTAGCTTTCCTAGTGTCCTTGAATCCAAGTGATGGAAAACCAAATCAATTCCTAGCCTAATTTGCCCAATATGGCCAAGAGCTTCATGAGGAAAATCCATTAGTGTTGTTTCACATTTTCGAGTCATAGGACTTGAAATGGTGTTAACTAAGTTCATGAACCAACCATCCAAAATTTTGGAACCAAATGAGATCCCTAACCCTTTTTACCTTTCATGGCTGAACCCTATGCCTTCTAGGGGAAGAAAATTTATGTTTTGATGTTGTTTTTTGATGTTGAATTGTTGTTTGAATTGAATTGTGTTTGATTGTTTTAGGCGACGAGAACGAAACCGGAGCCGAAGCCGAGAACCGATCGAGTTTGCATTGAACTTCTTTTGTGAGGTAAAGGGAGGTAGTTCATTTTGAGTTTGGTGGCCTCATGGTATATGATTGATTAGTGTGTTATGATTGAATTAAGACTTGATGTATATGTATACTTATATCCTGGATTGATTAGATGTTAAGTGTTGTGCATAGTTGGTTATTTGATATAACTATGGCATGGATGCCTTGATTGGTATTGTTGTGATATTGAACTCTTGAAATACATATATATATATATCCTGGATGAGCATAGGACTGGCTATGTCTCGATAATTGTTAAAAGACTCGGAATCGGAAACAAAGTTTTGAAAAACGCGTTTTGAAATTAAAAAGTGGTTTTGGGAAAACGTGTTGCTTTTCAAGAAAAGTTGAGTTTCCTTTCGAAAAGTATGTTTCTTGAAAAGAAAAAGTGGTTTTGTGGAAATTCTTGCAAAACGTATTTTATTTCAGTAAAGCGGTTTAAAAAGACGTGAAACCTTGGAAAACGGTTTTTGTTTTCAAGAAAGGTGTTTTTCACGGAAAAATATTCTCTTGATAAAAAAGGATGTTTTCTTTCAAGAGAACCAAAGTATGTTTTTGTTTTCCAAAGTGTTTTGAGAAAATGAAACCAAAATAAAAATGATGAACCTTTGAGACGAACCCAAACCTAGTGGCTGAGACGTCGGGGCTAGTGCCTTGCGAATTGAGCACCTGGACTTCGTGTCCTGTGTTTTTTATTTGAGTGGGCTTAATGCCTTTTTGAAACGAGTCGTGGACTTTATGTCTCGACATTTGAAAGAATGAACGCAAAGAAAATAGAAAAATTTCGGTGTACATGCATGAACCGGCAGACGTGCCATTTGGAACCAAGCTACAACTTTCGTAGTTGAGAATTCAGCCAGTTAAGACCACTGGGTCTATAGGGGTATTCTGTGTTCGAGATCCCACAAGTGGCCGGTGGCGTAGCAACCCCGTGCCGTGGTAAATCGGCTGCCAAACACGAATGAACTCGATCAGACACTGGAGTATTCATGATATGGTTATGACGTGGTACCCTGGAACAATTGGATTTCGGACCTAAATAGAGAGGCCGACTCATGAGAACAATTGTGTTACGGGTGTTACTACGGCCTATCGCTCGATGTTGGGAAGTTAAAATCTTCAGAGTACATGAATTAGAAAGATGATATTGAAGTCTCATGCATTATTATAATTGATGAATGTTTTTGAGACGTTGTGCTGTATTATAAAAATACCTGTTCATATAACTGTTTTTATGTTGTTGTCGCCTGTGCGGCTATCGTGATAAACTTTATATGAGTATCTCACCTTTGCCTATACATTGTTTTTGGAGCACATGTACAGATGTTGATCATAGGTCCCCGCGGAAACATGAGGACTCGGACGATGGAAACTTTTGAAGGAGCCGACGTTAGGTTGTACCCCAATGGCTACTTTTAGCTGACCAGCTTAGGAGTCTTTTGTTTTTTAACAGTCTTATATTATATTACTGCACATATGTTGAAATTACTTCTAAGTCTGTAATATGCTATATATTAGACCGGGTCTTATGTTATGCTTATGTTTTTATGATCAGTGAATATCAATGTGTGATGTGAAATTTATTTCTTCGTCTTGAGTTGTTTGCCTATGCATGCAGAAAATTTTTAGAACCGCGTATTCGAACGTAGCTACTTAATTAAAGTATTTTCCGAAAACAACCAGCATTTTATTTCCGCATTAGAGTCCGTGTATGTAGCACCCGCGAGGGGGGTGTTACACCAAGCGGGAGTCAATCTGTTATGGAAGGCACTTCCATGACCAGACCTCCGTTCTTTAATGGAACCCACTACCTGTACTGGAAGGAGAGATTCAAAGGTTTTATGCTAAGTACAAACTCCGTTCTCTAGGCCAGAATCATGAATGGTCCAAATGTGTGTCTCAACTCTGATGGGACGGAAAAAGCTGAAGATGACTGGATTGATGCTGAAAGAGCCAGGATGGAACAAAATTATAAAGCCAGATATGCTTTAATGTGTGCTCTTAGTCCTGATGAATTTCAAAAGATTCATGCATGTGAATCAGTAAAGCAAATCTGGGATACCTTGTCAAATCTCCATTAGGGGACCACCAAGGTAAAAGATTCAAAAATTATCATGCTGGTTGGCTAGTATGAGATGTTCACCATGGCAGAAGGATAGTCCATCTTGGACATGATGGGTTGTTTTCAGACGATCATCAACAACCTAAAATCCCTTGGGAAAGTTTACACTACCAAGGAGAACGTCACTAAAATACTTAGAAGCTTGCCTAAGAAATGGAGACCACTTGTTACTGCAATCACCCAGGCCAAAGATCTCTCTACTTTGACGCTGGATGATCCGATAGGAACTCTGCAAGTTCATGAATAGGAGCTTGATCTTGATAATCCTGGAAAGAAAAATAAAGGGATTGCCTTAAAAGCTCAAAAGTCCAACAACTCAAAAGCTCTAAAAGCTGATGAGTCTAATGATGATCCTGATCAATCTGGTAGTGAAGTATCAAATGATGACGAGTTATCCTTCATCTCCAGAAAAAATTAAAACATCTGGAGAAAGAAAAATGGGATGAAAAGAAGGTCATTTCAAAAGAAAAACTTCAAGGACCATGCTGTGTCCAAAGACAAAAGTCAGCTTGTCTATTTCGAGTGCAACAAGCCAGGCCACTTCAAGGCTGACTGTCCCATGTTAAAGGACAAGAAGAAGTTCTTCAAAAATAAGAAAAAGAACTTCGCGGCCACCTGGGAAGATCTCGATTCTTCTTCTTCTGAAGAAGAAGAAACAAATGAAGAAGCTAACCTCTGTCTTTGGTCCAATGCTCAAAAAGTAGACTCTTCGGATGATGAGCAACTTGTTGTTCCCGAAGAAAGAACTCAGGAAGCTAACTCTGAAAGAGGATGGAATGTTCCACCCATTTTCAATGGAACGGACTATCCTTATTGGAGGTCCATTTTTCAAATATACGTCCAAGCTCAAGACTTTGAGTTATGGAATCTATTCACTGATGGAGATCATCGTCCAACAATCACTGTTAAGGACGGCTCAACAACGTCCAAACCTGAAGCTGACTGGACGAAGATATTAGACGGTACTCACTAAATGCCCATGCTAACTAGTGTCTCATTAATGCTCTAGATCAACCAAGATTGGAGTTAGTGCTACAGTTTCTAATTGCAAAGGAAAAGCTGGCAACTTTAGATCGTGTGTTCAGATCAAGGAACCCTCTCTTACCAAACCTTTGCCTAATGGCAAATGCTTCATCGGACGCTGAATCAAATGAAGATGAGGTATCTATTTTTGACTCTATTCAAGAAGCATATGATGAACTGCTTAATAATTCCTCCTTACTGCATCATCAATATATAATGCTTAAAAGAAAGTTTTCAAATATAAACAAAGAACTGGAAGATACCAGTAAGCAAAATGAGCAGCTCATTGTTGAAAACAATGAGCTGAAAGCTGAGAATATCAGTATAGCTGATAAACTCACCTCTTAGTCTAGTGAACCTCACGAGGTAACCAGACTTAAACAAGAGGTATCTTACCTAACCAAAAGCGTATCAAAGCTTGTTGGAGGATCATAGAAGCTAAACTTGATATTGAGGTATTCAAGATCATCTCATGATAAGTGTGGCTTAGGCTATGACTCTGAGAAACAAGAAGCATCTCACAAAATATCAAGGTCCAACCAATATCATAAAGTTTTCCAATCTCATAGAAAGCAAAATGAAATCAAACAGCATGCATCTAATGCTTATTACAATCTATGTGGAAAAAATGGTCACCTCTTCTCAAAATGCATACATAAAAAGAAAAAAATTATGTATTGACGAAGACCACAGTCTAACAAAAAGGACCCAAGTCTATCTGGGTACCTAAAAATATGATAATCCCTGTTGCAGACCTGCTTAGCAACACAAAGAAGACCCCAGTCCTGGTACTTGGACAGTGGATGCTCACGTCACATGACGGGAGAAAAGTTTTTGTTCCAAGAACTACATGAAAAGACTGGTGGATGGGTCACCTTTGGAGGCAAACAAAAAGGAAAAATAGTTGGATTTGGTAAGATTAGTAAGCATCCTTTTCCGTCTATTGATAATGTTCTGTTGGTTGAAGGATTAAAACACAACTTACTTAGCATAAGTCAATTATATGATAGTGGGTCTGATGTTTCCTTTAACAAAGGTGAACGAATAGTCAAGAATCCTGATGGGTCCATCTTATTCACTGCCAAGAGGCAAAACAATCTATATAAGATTAACTTGGGGAGCTCTCAAATCAAAGTGTATCATGCCTAGTGTCTGTTGAAGATGACCGATGGATCTAGCACAAAAGACTTGGTCATGCAAGTCTGAGATTAATCTCAAGACTAAACAAGCATAACCTCGTAAGAGGTCTACCAAAGATCGTGTATAGATCGGACGCTCTCTGTGATGCGTGCCAAAAAGGAAAACAAGTTAAGAACTCTTTTGAGTCCAAGAACATTGTTACTACTTCAAGGCCACTAGAGTTGTTGCATCTTGATTTGTTTGGTCCAACAAGGACTGCTTCTATTAGTGGTAAGAAATATGGGCTTGTCATAGTAGAAGACTATACTAGATGGACATGGGTTAAGTTCCATGCTCACAAGGATGAGTCTATCAAGGTCTTTACTATATTTTGTAATCGAGTTCATAATGAAAAAGGCATATGTATAAGCTTAATCAAAAGTGATCATGGAGGCGAATTTGAAAATGAGCCTTTCCAAAGGTTCTGTGATGAAGTGGTATTCATGACAATTTCTCTGCCCCTAGAATACCACAACAAAATGGTGTTGTTGAGAGAAATAACCGATCTCTTCAAGAGATGGCTAAGGCAATGCTCAGTGATAATTCTGTTTCCAAACACTTCTGGGCTGAAGCAGTAAATATTGCCTGATACATTCAAAACAGAATATACATAAGACCTATATTGAATAAGACTCCTTATGAACTGTGCAAAGGACGCAAACCCAACATTTCTTATTTCCACCCTTTCGAATCTCAATGTTTTATTTTAAATACTAAGGATCAACTTGGTAAGTTTGACGCTAAAGTAGATAATGGAATATTGTTAAGATACTTTGAAACGTCCAAAGCTTTTAAAGTCTAAAACTCTAGAACTTTAGTTGTTGAAGAATCCATTAACGTTAAGTTTGATGACAAACAACCTGATAAGAGATTATCAGAGCTAAATTAATCTTTTGCAGATATGAATCTGAACGATATAGAAGATCGTCCAACACTTAAGGAAGATGGAGAATCAGACGCAACTCCAAACGCATCAACAACTCAACAAGTAGCCAATGTAACGCCCATTGTTACACTAGTAACTAAGTTAAAAGCCATTTAAATAAAACATAGTGAAACAAAAAATTCATAATATAGTATTTAATTTAATAATAATAATTTCAAATTAGTCTTTACATCATAAATTCCTCAAATCTGAAATAACATAAATAATCCAAAAACTCTTAAAACAAGGCGCCAACTAAAACCCAAACGTGTAAAAAGAAATACTAAGGTCTTAGCCACAAACGGCTCCAGTACATCATAATACTAACCAAAACTATAAGATGACTAATAAGAATCTCTAGTCTTCAAGCCTTCTCGGTTTCAGAAATATCATATTTGTGCTCTAAAAATAACACTACTAATGAGATGGGAATCCCAGTGAATAAAAACAGTTATAAAATATTTTCACAAACAATGTTATTCTCAGCCAGCGCAGTAACCGGAAAAACAATCATGGCAACTGATACTTTCGAAAATAATATAATTTTCTATAATGTCAATAATATAAAATATTCAGACCAACACATCACATAATTCAAATGACAACATTTAACATTTAATTCATGTACTTATTCTAACAATCATAAACACACAACAATGGCGTCCCATTACCCACCCCTACTCATGAGGAGTGTTTCGACCTCACCTGCTCTGGTGAAGTTACCAAATCGATACCCCTGCAGTAGTGGTATTTTTCGACATCCTTGCCGTGGTGATGTTTCTCATTTCAATACCCCTACTATGGTGGTATTTTTCGACATCCTTGCTGTGGTGATGCTACTCAATTCAATATCCCTACTATGGTGGTATTTTTCAATACCCCTACTATGGTGGTATTTTTCGACATCCCTGCTGTGGTGATGTTACTCATTTCAATACCCCAACTATGGTGGTATTTTTCGACATCCCTGCTGTGGTGATGTTACTCATTTCAATACCCCAACTATGGTGGTATTTTTTGACATCCCTGCTGTGGTGATGTTTCTATTTTCGATACCCCTATCATGGGATATTTCTCCATCTCAATACCCCTACAATGGTGGTTGTAACTCCCAGATTTTTTGCTGCTTTCTGAGGTCAGAAATGAATATAAATACGTTTATATTTTATCTGAAGTTTAGAAAATGATTTTGGATAAATCGAAGTCATATTCATACTCTACGCTATCGTAGAGAGCTACAGTTAAATTTTTGGTTGAAAACTTAGACGGAGCCCGGTCTGCGTTTTCACTGACAGTAAGATTTTACTGCTCACGAGACCTAATTTTGACTCGTGAAAGAAACAGTTAGGCTTAGAATCGAATTTCTAACCTTTTTGATAAAATTGGTCTTTCGCACTAAAAAGCAAAATAATATAAGTTATTCTGGCGAAATCTTAAATCGGGTGAAGAACGAAGCTGAATACGGATTTACCGGGACCCTCTAACGGATAAACATGAAGTCACATAAGGTCAAATCACCAAGGAAAGCATGCCAGTGACTCACCAGTGTCATGATGACGTTTGAAAATATCTGAACGCGAAAAGACCAAAATGCCCCTGACCTTTTTCACAATTACCGTTTTATCCTATGAGGAAAAGGCCAAATTACCCCCCTCCTCATCATATGTCACACGCCCCCCTCCATGAGCACTTAACCATTTTCTTTCTCCTTCACTTCATCTTCTTCCTTTCTTTCTCTCCATTTCTTTAAGAAATTGCAAGAACTTTTGTGAAGAAAAGTTGAGAAGTTCATTCATCTTCATCATCCAGGAGGTATGGAATCCTCATTTGATCTCGTAATCTCCATATTCCTCCATGGAATCATGTGTTTTCAAGCTTTATTCAAGTTGAACTTCAAGCTTCATAAAATCATGAATATAGTAGAAAAATTCTTTTAATGTCAAACCATTTTCTATGAGCTAACTTCATTGCCCTCTCTCATAATCCAAGAGCTTGTAACCAAAAGAGTTCTCTAACCCATATGGGTATAGATGGCCGAGTCCCCCTCTTTTGGGTAATTAGGGTTTTGTTCAAATTTTTGTATAAGAAGCATTGATTTAGTTCTATCACACTTAGAGGACCTTGAATCAAAGAGTATGTGTTCAAAAAAAACTTACCTAGCATATTTAATCAAAGAGTGGCCGAACCACCCATTTGGGGAAAACATGAAATTTTGATCTAAGTTTGAATATAGAGACTTGTTTTGGTGTTAAGGGTACCTATTGATCCTTCATGCAAGAGATAGGAATTTTTAGACATCCCTAGCTAATGTTGGGACCCTATGGCCGAACCCTAATATTGATGTTTGGATTGATTATGTGTATGTAGTTGTGGTTGAGTAATCGAACGAGTAATTGGGAAAACTCGCTGATCGATCGGACAACTTTTGCTTGGAGGATAACTTCAAGAGGTGAGGGGATAAACCTGAGGAATTCAATTTCCGACAGCTGCGTGCTGTGGTTGTGTATATGGTCTGTAATATTTTAAATGTACTGTGTTGATGTGGAGTGAAGTATTTTATGCTTGCTCATATTTGGTTATGACTGATTATGCATGATTTTGCTTCGTTATGCTTAATTATGGTAGATGACATTATGTATGCTTGACATGATTGATATTGTGCTAAGGGACCTAACATCGGTTAGGGTTCAAAATTAAGTAAAGATAAAAGCTTCAAAAAGCTTAGAACGTAAAATGAGAAAATAAAAGGCTAAGGATTCAAAGAATTTTCCAAACAAAATGAGTTGATATCTTTTTTGGAATGAGTAAAACAAAACATACTTTATTAAGGAATGAGGAGACATAAATGAGAAAAATAACTTTAGCCCAAGAAAAGTAAGGTTTTGAAGCAAAAAGTGCGTTTTTGAGACATCGACTGTTTTTAAAGTAATATAGCGAATCATTTCAAGTAAAAGTGTTTTCAAGAAATCTAGTTTTGAAATAAATTGTTTTATCCAAGAAAAAGGGTTTTTCACGAACTATATTTCAAAGTGTTGTGGTTTACCAAAGTACTTCAAAAGAAAACGTGGTTTTTGACCAAGTGTTTTTATGGGAAACCGATCCCGAAGGCTTTGTGTGTAAGCTTAGGAGATATGGGTTTTGGTTTTTGGCTTTCAAAAAGAAATGGTTATTTTTTATGTGAACCTAGAAATTGAGACGTCAGGGTTCTAGTGTTCTATAGAACACATGGATCAAGGATCCGTGTTAGCTAAGTGGTCCTGTAGGCTTATGGGTGAGTTGTGTGTTCTAGAGCCTAAACTCTGAGACTGGTGCATCAGTTGATGGTTTTTGGGATCAAGCTGTCTCGTACTGTGTCCCCTTTTGAGGAATGTTATAAAGATTTAAGAGTCAAAATGTTGTGGTGGTTGATAGCTTAGTGCTTCAACGAGGGAATAATGATACGACAAATAAAAACTCACGAAAACAAAGGTTTTCTCATGCATTGTGGTGTCTGGCAGACGTGCCATCTAGATGGGGAACCTTGACAGTAGGGAACCCTGTGATGACTTTAAGTCATTGTGTATCATTGTGCCTTGATGGACAATGGTGTCATACGTTTTGGAACACATTGTGCCTTGTGTTGGACAATGTAGTATGACCTGATTACAATTTTTTAAGTACCTCTGATTGCGCTCCCATATGAGAATCGCGTAGTGTCATGGGATTCATGTACTTCTGTTTAGCACGTTGGTGCTAGGCATTGTTGCTTGAAGGCCAGTGAATTGTGAGCCTGATCCGCTTTTTAAAAGGTGATGGGATTTCCAGAAATTAAGAATCAAATGTTAGATAATATATGGGGAAGTGCGATGCATACGTTTTGAAAATAGTGATGTCTGTTGGGCACGAGACCCTTGTGATTTATCTTCATTATTATAAGATTCTGTGATATGTTTATCATGTTCAAGTATGTTGGTTGATGCTTATATATATGAACTGGCTGTTTATGCTTGAAGTGTGTAGTTGTCGTATTTTGAATTCATATATTGGTTTCTTGTAACATCCCGGTTTCTCTGTGACTCTGATCGAGCTGGTTAACCTCGATCGGGGCTTTGGATGATTGTGTGAATTTTTGTGTGTTAGTTTTAGGCCTAGTTTGAAGCTTAGGAATAGGCTTGAACAAGGTTGGACGTGCCTAAGGCGTTAAACGAGTAACTGAGGAAGTCAGAAGACTGGAAGTTCTTCTCTCGCTGAGATTGACTCTCAAGCATGGTAGACTCCACGCTCAAGCGTTCAGACACTTAAGCGTGGGAGGAGTTGGACGCTTCAGCGTGCTAAGTGCGCTGAGCAGCTGCTCTGAGTTTGGACGCCTGTGAGCCACGTGTCAAGTAAGGGAGCAGGCGGAGCGGAAGAGGTCCCACGCTCGAGCGTGGAGAGATCCCACGCTAGAGCGTGGCAACGCTCAACCAAGCAAAGTTATGAACACTTAAGCTTGGACAGCAGAAACCATAAGTGGAGCTTCCACTTTCATCTTCTCATTCTGCACGAAATTCTCTAAGTTCCTGCGAGTTAGAGAGAGAAGCTCTGGAATTTTAGAGAGGGGAAACTCACTTTCGAGGTGATCGAGCCGCCGGAACGCGATTCCGACTACACCGTTGCAATCGCGGCGAAGTTTTACACAACTCCAGCGCATGAGTTTCTCGATTCTCCCCAGGTAAACTCGAACCCCTAATACGCGTTCTTCGTGTTCTTGACGTTTTTCGAGTCTTTACCTTTTCCTTTGATCTTTTGGGCTTGCCCTAGGGCTAACACTATTGTATATGTGTTGTGCACATTATTAGGGCAAAGTACGTGCTCGTAATTTCCCGCAAATAGAGGACTAAGGCCGCGACTACCAAGAGGATTGGGGCTGTTCTTGGAGCTGCCATTGAAGGGGGCTGAGAGCTCGAGGAAGTAGGAGTGAGCCGGTGATCGCGTGGATTTGCGTGCCGACAGTTCAGGTGGGGAGAAAGAATACCGCTGCCGTCGGGAAGGCAAGAGTAATGTAGTTGTGATTTCTGCTATGTGTAGGGAAGCCCTAACCCTACTTGTGGTTGAGCCCTGATAAAGTATCTTGACCCTAGGTTTAGCTTACTTTGGGCTATTGCCGTTAAGTTTGGAAACCCTAGGTTAGAGAACTGTTAATCGAGGATGTTTGCTGATGTATGACTGTATGCTATTGACTGTTGTTGCTATCTGTCTGCCTATATGCTACTTGGTATATGTGATATGCTGCTAGCTGCTTATATGTTGTTGTTGATGTTACTGCTACTATGGTGATATTGTTGTCATTACTATGTTGTATGCTGTCATATTAAGAGTTGTGGCGGAATGCCGTAGAATAAGTTTGGTTGTGTGCCGTGTTGTTATCGGGTTGATACCGTGGATGGTGTCGTTGCTGTTGTACTGACTTCTTGAGGCTGTGGCCGTGTTACTTGAGCTGTGGCTTGTGGACGCGTGGCGTCGAGGCTGTCGACGTGTGGATGCAGTGGCATCATGTTGTTTCTGATTGAGAGCTTAAGCGTGAGATCCGGTATCAAGCCCATTGAAGATGTTTGCTGCATATCATCATCAGCTACCAAGTGGCGAGGCAGTGTGACAGGTAGTATGGGCTGCCAGCGTCATACGAGGTTAGCGGTACCTGAGTGCGAATACGGAAAGTAGATGAGGCGGTCAAGTGAGTGGCCTTGGGGATGTTGCCGTAGTTTATAGTGACGGATGAGGTAGCTCCTATCCTGTCGTGACGCCCGATCCAGTCTAGTTTGCCTGACTAATCCCAGAGCTTTCCAGTTGTTTCAGGCTAACGTTTCGAGGCGACCGAGATACTCCGATTCCGGTATGGAAGGGGGATGCATTCTTATTGGTCGTGGCGAGCAGTTCGGTTTTGTTGGAAGGCTAACTCCGTTCCGACACAGAACCTGTTCCGGCGTGGACTTGTTCAGGTGTGGAACCGTTCCAGTTGGGAACATACATAAGTGCGTTTTTCGGCCGACATGCTGCATAGGATTAGTATCCCGGTCTAGACGATTGATCTGAGTGTGAGACTCATGGGATGGATGTCTGTTGCAATTGTTGTCTCGAGAGATGTGTGATGGAATGCAGTAAATGTTATAAATGTGATATATGTTATATGCTACCTGTTGTTTGTTTACTGCATTACTACTGTTTTCCTACTTTATGACGCGCTGTATTTCTTATCTCCCTTCCTTTTTTCCTTGTCGTCTATTATGGGATCGCTTGAAGACGACGAGCCAGTGGAGATTCAGCATGGACCCGAGACTTCACCCGTTCATCACAGGGGCACCGCGGATGCCGGTGCTGGGCGATATTGAGATTATCTACCATGATGAGAGGGGATGGCGGGTAGACCCCTCTACCTTTTTGATGGTCTACACAGGACCAGTCAGCCTGATGTTCCGGAGCAGTACACCTCCGTATGTAGATATTATTGGTCCCTATCGCATCTACCAGTTCCTCCCCTTTCCGAGGATGTGGCGCCCTCTGAGGCAGAGGGACCAGGACTACGCTTGGGCAGCACCCCAATCATCGGTCGTGACCAACAGGAGAGGTTACGTCTACCGAGGCCAGCGCAGGAGGACCGAGCAGTACTCGAGGACCTACTGCATGTGTAGGATTGTGGTGTCCAGTTCTTCGTCAGAGTATGAGCCGATTGTGCGTTACAGGCGTACTCATGGCGAGGGTCAGGGTAGCTCAGGGCATCCTCACCACTGATGGTGAGAGCCTGCCAGTGCGTCCTAGGGAGTGAGCTGAGAGCTTTTGATGTATCTTTTGAGAGGGGACGGGGGTTGCTGGTGAGCTTCGAGTGTTTTCTTTTGCTCTTGATGTATTTTTGGTTTCTACCCGACCGTATGTATATGTATGTATAGTGCCCTACTGATGGGGCTAACTTATGCATGTTATTATATAGCTATGCTTATTTTACGCCTCTGATCATCGTTTGCTATGCTTGCCGTTCTTGTTTACGCCATTTTGTTTTCCGCAACGTACGCTGCTTGTATATCACGCTATCGCTTTATATACTACTAGGCATAGTTAATAATAATAATAATAATATAATAATAATAATAATAATAATAATAATAATAATAATAATAATAATAATAATAATAATAATAATAAAAGGTTGGGACTAATGGGAAAGCTTCATATGTATGGCTTCGTCTCATTTTGGTGGTATCAGAGCGTCGAGGACGTTCTGCAGCCAATGGGATTATCCTTTTAAGAGAGGAGGGTCGTCTCATTTCTCACCCTTGCCTGTACATGTTGGACACCATGTTGTGTTTTTGGATACATGTACAGATGTTTATCTACAGTCTGGGTCACTTTGGGACTCGATAGCTTGAGCTTCTCGATGTTGACGACGAAGAGGTATGGATGGTTGAAGACGAGACCCAGTCTCATTGGTACAATGTATGCTAGGTACTAGTTGTCGGACCAGCTTAGGGTTTCTTTTGAGGAAGTGTTCAGGGTTTTTGGAGATGTGTTTCCCAAACTTTCGCTACCTAGTTCGTAGACTTGTAATGTTTACTTCTGTTAGTTTATCTTTTGAAGACGAACGAGTTGTCCAAAGTCCCACTACGTATAACGTTAACTGATGATACATATATATGTATGTGAGTAGTGTTAATGATCATCTTCAATATATATTCTTTAGTGTTGTATGAAGAAAAATTTTTACCACGATTTTCCAATAAAGAAAGAACGGAGTAAAGAAAATTTGTTTTCCGAAAGTAGCCAGTAAATTTTATTTCATGCTTTATGTTGTTTTGGGTCACCATGTGATGCCGGATTAGGGTGTCAGAGCTGGGGGTATAGGTCCAGTCTTTCGGGAACCTTTGGGGAATAGGTCTGTTGTGTTGATGTTGTGTGATCTCTGATTAAGGCTTGAATGAATTATTTCTTAGAAGTAATGTATGTGGATAAGTGAGCCTAGTTTTGGTTTCTGGTTGCAGTTTGACTGACTTCATTCCAGTCGGTCAGTTATGGAACCAGGAACCGAGACTAGAGCTGGACGTGGACGTGGCCGTGGACGTGGTCGCGGAAGCGGAGTTGGTGTTCATGCTAAGGACACTGACGGTGCTAGTGGGATGGACTTTGCTGCACAAGCAATGGCGAACATGGTCGCTGCTATCGCTATACAGACTACTACAATGACTGCTCACAATGCACAAGAGCAGGGTCGTGCTGCACAGGTCGCTGAGGATCTAAACCTGACCGCAGTCAGATGCCAGAATCCGCCATAGTTTCATGACGATGTGGATCCTGAGAAGGCTGACTTGTGGATCCAAGAGATTCAAAAGATATTCGAGCTGATCAACAACCCTGAAGGAGTGAAAGTACCATATGCAACTTTTCTACTGTTGGGAGATGCTGAGTACTGGTGGGAGTGAACCAAACAATTACTGGAGGTACATCAACAAGAAATCACTTAGAATCTGTTTCGACACCGATTTTTGGAGAAGTATTTCCCACAAAGTGCCAGATCTGAGAAACAGATAGAATTTTTGCAGTTACAACAAAGGGAGATGTCAATCGGAGAATATGCAGCCAAGTTTGAATCGCTGGCCAAGTATTTCCGATTCTTCTAGAACAATCCTGACGAAGACTGAAAGTGCGAATGTTTCGAGAAAGGTCTGAGGTATGAAATGAAAGAGTTAGTGCTGCCACAGAGAATTCGCAATTTCCAAGCTTTGGTTGAGAAAAGCAGGCAAGTGGAACTGATGAAGCATGGAAGGGCCGACAGAGGAAACGTTGGAGGACCTTCCCGTTTCAGGGATCAATACCACAATCAGAGAGGAGGATAGACTCAGAGGAAGCCTTATTCCCGACCCCAAGGAATAATCAGAATCAACAACAGTACCATCATGTTGCTTACACATCAGGCAGTGGAGGCCAGAGGAATCTGAATCAAGGCCGAGGGAGGGAATGTTTCAAGTGTGGAGAACCATCACACCTGGCCAACAACTTCTCGGTGCGAAATCCTAGATGCAATACTTGCGGACAAAGGGGCACATAGCAAAAGACTGTTGGACATCGAGATCTGTCCCAGGTGCCAATAATGGCACTGGAACCAAAAGGCCGATGACACAGGGAAGAGTTTACACCATGAGTGGTGCTGAGGCTTCAAATTCCGATGCTCTCATACAAGGTAGTTGCGACATAGACAGTAATCTCTTAACTGTGCTTTTCAATTCGGGTGCAACTTATTCTTTTATTACGGTGGATTGTGTGTAATGTTTAGAATTACTTGTTTCTTCTTTGCCGTATGAGTTTTTGTACTCATATTCCTGTATGGTCTTCAGTGTATTAGACATTTGAGGGATTGGGTTAATAGTATCCATTGGTATGGATATCTTCGTAGTATTTCATTGAAGGGTTTGTTATAACTATTCCTTGAGTTATAACACAAACAATTCTTGATGCTGGAAGTTTCTTGATGAAACTTAGTCTGATCACTTTTACTTTTGGTAAATGTGATCCGGTCTAATTTTTGGCCAGAATATTGACCTTTTGATTCCCTAACATGTTGGGAGATTCTTGTGTAAGAGGTGACTTTATTAGAGTCGCGGTTGTAAACATGTATTAGATATGCATTTTTACACTCATGAACCTACTGAAGAATCTTTTTACATGCAGGATATTCCTATATTCTTTTCGGGACGGTCAAGTTTATTCTACATACTTTCTTGTGAGGATTAAGAAATCCTGTCTAGTTTTTAGTCACGAAATTTCGAGGACAAATTTTTTTTTTTTAAGTGGGGTAGTAATGTAACACCCCGATTTTTTGCAACTTTCTAAAGTCGGAAATGAATATAAATACGTTTATATTTTATCTGAATTATAGAAAATGATTTTGGATAAACCGAAGTCATATTCATACTCTACGCTATCTTAGAGAGCTATGGTTAAATTTTGGGTTGAAAACTCAGACGGAGCCCGGTCTGCATTTTCACTGACAGTAAGATTTTACTGCTCAGGAGACCTAATTTTGACTAGTGAACGAAATAATTAGGCTTAGAATCAAATTTCTAACCTTTTTGATAAAATGGGTTTGTCGCACTAAAATGTGAAATAATATAAGTTATTCGGGCGAAATTTTAAATCGAGTGAAGAACAGGGTTGAATATAGATTTACTGGGACACGCTAATGAATAAACATGAAGTCACATCAGGTCACATCGCCTAGGAAAGCGTGCCAGTGACTCACCAATGTCATGATGACGTTTGAAAATATCTAGACGCGAAAAGACCAAAATGCCCCTGACCTTTTTCACAATTACCATTTTACCCTATGAGGAAAAGACCAAATTGCCCTTAAGTGAGAAATTTTGTACATCCTTGTCCCTCCGCATCATATGTCACACGCCCCCACCCTCCATGAGCACTTAACCATTTTCTTTCTCCTTCACTTCATCTTCTTCCTTTCTTTCTCTCCTTTTCTTTAATAAATTTCAAGAACTTTTGTGAAGAAAAGTTGAGAAGCTCATGCATCTTCATCATCTAGGAGGTATGGAATCCTCATTTGATCTATTAATCTCCATATTCCTCCATGGAATCATGTGTTTTCAAGCTATATTCAAGCTGAACTTCAAACTTCATAAAATCATGAAAAAACTTAGAAAAATCTTTTTATTGTCAAACCAATTTCTATGAGCTAGCTTCATTGCCCTCTCTCATAATCCAAGAGCTTTTAACCAAAAGAGTTCTCTAACCCATATGGGTATAGATGGCTGAATCCCCTTCTTTTGGGTAAATAGGGTTTTGTTCAAATTTTTGTATAAGAAGCATTGATTTAGTTCTATCACACTTAGAGGGCCTTGAATCCAAGAGTATGTTATCAAATAAACTTCCCTAGCATATTTAATCAAAGAGTGGCCGAACCACCCATTTGGGGAAAACATGAAATTTTGATCCAAGTTTGAATATAGAGACTTGTTTTGGTTTTAAGGGTACCTATAGATCCTTCATCCAAGAGATAGGAATTTTTAGACATCCCTTGCAAATTTTGGGATGCTATGGCCGAACCCTAGGTAGAGGGGAATGAGAAAAATTATGTTGTTTAATATTGATGTTTGGATTGATTGTGTGCATGTAGTTGTGGTTCAGTAATTGGACGAGTAATCGGGAGAATTCGCTGATCGATGGGACGACTTTTGCTCGGAGAATAAATTCAAGAGGTAAAGGGTTAAACCTGAAGAATTCAGTTTCCGACAGCTGCGTGTTGTGGTTGTGTATATGGTCTGTAATATTTTAAATGTACTGTGTTGATGTGGAGTGAATTATTTTATGCTTACTCATATTTGGTTATGACTGATTATGCATGATTTTGTTTCGTTATGCTTAATTATTGTAGATTACATTATGTATGCTTGATGTGATTGATATTGTGCTAAGGTTCCTAACGTCGGTTGGGGTTCAAAATCGAGTAAAGATAAAAGCTTCAAAAAGCTTGGAACGTAAAATGAGAAAATAAAAGGCTAAGGATTCAAAGAATTTTGAAAACAAAATGAGTTGATATCTTTTTGGGAATGAGTAAAACAAAACATACTTTATTAAGGAATGAGGAGACATAAATGAGAAAAATAACTTTAGCCGAAGAAAATTAAGGTTTTCAAGCAAAAAGTGCATTTTGGAGACATTGTCTATTTTTAAAGTAATAAAGCGAATCATTTCAAGTAAAAGTGTTTTCAAGAAATCTAGTTTTGAAATAAATTGTTTTATGCAAGAAAAAGGGTTTTGCACGAACCGTATTTCAAAGTATTGTGGTTTACCAATGTACTTCAAAAGAAAACGTGGTTTTTGACCAAGTGTTGTTGTTGTGGGAAACCAATCCCGAAGGCTTTGTGTGTAAGCTTCGGAGATATGGGTTTTGGTTTTTGGTTTTCAAAAAGAAATGGTTATTTTTTATGTGAACCTAAAAACTGAGACGTCGGGGTTCTAGTATTCTGTAGAACACGTCGATCAAGGTCATTTTTACTCTAAATCGTTTGCCCCCATGGAAGGGTGAGAAAAGGTCATTTTTACTCACCTCTTGCAGACCTCCAAGAATCTCCAAACGTTTCGTATGGCGAATCCTAGTGTTCGCCAAACGTTCTCTCCTTCCTCTTTATTTGCTCCTTCTTCTCCAAAATCCCCTTCCTCAAGCCTTGGATCTCCTAGAGCAGACACCAGAGTGTTTTAGGAGGTATTAGGGTTCAAAACCGCACTCTAGGGGTGTTAAAGTTCTATTTATAGAGACCCAAAAGCCCAAAATGCGTAAAAATGCGCTATGGCCCACTTACCTAGTGTTTATCTTGGTATTTCGCATATATCTGGAGTTAAAGACATCCAAATATTATGTTCTTTATATCTTTGGAAAGATAGACGAAAGATCTACAACTTCCATGCAGACTACAAAATCTGAATCGAAAGTTTAGAGGGTACAAAATGGGATATATGTTGGGAAAACAGTGCCAACGCTAGAACCTGAACAGCATGTACAAATGTGGATATAACTTGAGCTACAAGAATGCAATTTGGACAAATTTGGTGTCGACAGAAAGATAAGAGATAGAGCTACAATTCATATGAATGCATTGAGTCCAAACGATATCTTTATGAAAGGGAAAAATACAATTTACGTACAATTTAAGATAAGAGGAGGTCCAGATTTTGGGACGTTACACGGAGCACACTGTCGTTGCCACCTCTTTACTTCTTCCTTCAGAATCATCAATTCTAAGCCCCCAAAAATCTATTAATTTTATTTGCTAATGTTAATGCCTATTTATATTTTTATTTATTTCTCGGGATGTTACATTTTCTCCCCTCCTTAAAGAATTCCGACCCCAAAATTAATTCCACACTCACGTACGAAGCAAAGAAAGGGAATGTACCTTCAACAGCAAGATCTGGGTATTGGCGCACCAAGTCTTCTTTCAATTCCCAAGTAGCCTCTTCAGGAGTCAATCCTTCCCAAAAGATCTTCACCAATGGAATCATCTTATTCCTCTGAGTCTTAGTGCTCTTGTCGATGAGTTGAAAAGGCCTGATTCTATGGATCAAGTTATCTTTTAGTTGAATTGACTCAGGAGGTATCACGTGTGAAACATCAAGTATGTACTTTCGAATTTGTGAAACATAGAAGACGTCATGAAGATTTGATAACTGTGGCGAAAGGGCCAATTGGTAAGCAATAGGCTCGCCTACACTCTTTAGAATTTGAAAATGACCCATGAAACAAAGAATTAGTTTTCTGATTGATATTGACTTTTTTATCCCAAACTTAAGAGTGACTCTCAAGACATCCTTTCCTTGATGGCATAACACCTTTTACCTATTTTGTGCAGTGCGCATCTTTCCCTTGATCATTCGAATCCTAATTGTGGTCTCTTGGATTAAATCCGGTCTTAATAAGATCTCCTCACCTACTACATACTAGCATAAAGGAGACTTACATTCCTAATCACATCATCAATATATGTAACACCCCCCTTGGGCATTACATCTTAAACACGTGCGGAATTAAATTTAAAAGAGAATTGCTGGTTGCTTTCGGAAAAAAGATAATATACTTTAAGTTAGAAAATTCGGGTATAAAAATTTTCCATATAATACTTCAGAAAAGTAATACACACATCACAATAATAAAATCACATTATACTCGACAATACACATAACTGGGTCAATTCACAAACCCTAAACCATCACATACAAGTTTTCTTGAAATTGTTTTTCATACAGAAATTCCAAACTATACAGAGGTTTTCAAATCCACACACACTGATTTTCTCAATATTGTACATTAACATCCTAAGGGCTGGTTTGATAAAAGAACTCTACGGACAATAGAGCCTACTACCTAGTATACATCGTACCAATGAGACTGGGCCATGTCATCCGCAGTCCACACATCTTCGTCATCGACATCAAGAAACGAAACATACAGGGTCCTGAAGTGACCCAAATAACTATTGAGAAATATCTGTACACGTATCAAAAAACACAACAGGGTGTCCAACGTGTATAGGCAAGGGTGAGTAACCAATATATGGATTTAAACATGATAACTACATGCACGACGCACAAAACAGCATATGAACATATGTAGTATCAACATAGCATAATAGCAGAAGTAACACAGGGCGATGTACCAAGTAACCAAAAGGGTAATTTGGTAATTCCTTAAAAAACTAGGGGCACAATGGTCATTTCCCCTGTAAATATCTAGATATTTCTAGAATGCAATGATGACATGGTGAGTCACAGGGTCAAAAGGGTAATTCCATAAATTCTTAGGGGCAAAACAGTCTTTTCATCCTAGCGCAAATGGTAATTATGGAAGAGGTCAGGGGCATTTTGGTCTTTTCGCGTCCAGATATTTTCTAAATGTAAACATTACACTGATGAGTCATGGCACACCTTCCTAGGTGATGTGACATCAACCTTATCCGTTAGCGGGTCCTGATAAATCCGTTTTTAGCTCCTCCGTTGTTCACCCGATTTAGGTTTTCGCCCAAGTAAGTCGTGAGAACTTATTTATTTCGAATTTTTTTCAAAATCGCCAATATCGTTCACAATTTTATTTAAAACCTAACTGTTTCGTTCATGGTCAAAATTAGGTCTTGATAGTAGTAAAATACTACTGTCAATGAAAAACGCAAACCGGGCTTTGTTTGAGCTTTCGCCCGAAACTTAACCATGGCTTCCTATAGTTGTGTAGGGCATGCCTATACTCTCAGAATATTTTATTTCACTCTCTAGACCCTCCAATAAAATACAAACGCTTAAATACTGAATAATTATAAGACTTGAAAATTGGGGCGTTACATTACTACCCCTCTTAAAAGAATTTCGTCCTCGAAATTTCATGACTCAAAACTAAACAAGATTTCTTAATCTCTAGGTTCCACATTGTACCCCGTACGTAATCCTTTCCTAGGTAACATTGTAACCTAATGACAATTTCATACTCATCCTCCGTTTGATTTACCATTAAAAATCAAATCGTTTATCCTCAATCCATACCCCTTCTCCTTAATACGCTACCTTAATTTCTTCACATGTGAGAAATATGATCAAACGTAACCACTTTTCTTTCAACACTAATCCACTTAGGGAAATCTTCCTCTGACATCTTTAACTTTTAATGTTAACACCAAGATTTAAACTACAATACACATTTCATTTACAACACCTCCATCATTTCCAATCCAAGATATCCAATCTTAGTCTTAGTTCTTTTTGAACGCAGTCCACCTCTCCAACTTACATCATAATCATGCACCTCGATCTTACAGAACGTGATTGCACCTCTTAATGCAACTACAACCAAAAAGAAATCGCATCGGGTAGATTTATCCAAATTCATAAGTCTTAAACTCTTCTAACAACTTAGTTTTACTCAGGAACTCCTCTTTTATCCTTATATCCATCTTAGACAAAACTGCTAAGAACATTTTCTTATAAATCTTCAAACTCATACAATCCATCTTAACTATAGACATTGATCATTACCCTAGGTTCTCCAACTACTTGTCTGCCTTAATCAATACTTGTCTCATAGTAATTGTCTCACTTTCTCAGATTGATCTTAAAGATTCACATCTTATCAATCACAACTATATCTTCAACAAAACTTCCATCACTTCTTGTCTATCCTGCTGAAAGGATGTTCACAGATAGCTACTATACTTACTCCTAACCAACCTTTCAAAGATCAAAACGTTCTTCTTGCTCGTCCACTTGAGTTAAGGATGATCAATTGAACTCGGTCTCTACTCGGTCCTTGAAGATTAAGGAAACAAATTCTCGACAAAGGAAATTTTTCCTGGTCTTACTCTCATAAGAAAGTATACAGAAGAATTTTACCACTCTGAAAAAATACAGGAATATCCAGTATGTAAAAAGATTCTTCAGTAGGTTCGTGAGTGTAAAAAAATGCATAGCTAATACATGTTTATAATCATGACTCTAATAAAGTCCCCTTTTTCACAAGAATCTTCCAGCGGATTAGGGAATCAAAAGATAAGTAGTATGGCCAAAAATATCAGACTGGATCACATTTACCAAATGTAAAAGCGATTAGACTAAGTTTCATAAAGAAACTTCCAGTATCAAGAAGTCGTTTATGTTGTAACTTAAGAATTAGTCATAACAAATCTTTCAATGAAATAATATGATAATGTCCAGACCAATGGACACCATTTAACCACTTCACTCAATTGTCTAATAGACTGAGGAATATGTAGGAGTGTGAACACAAATGTTCCCTTGAGATCAGACAGCACTACCACAGGTGAAGTAGTCAACCTTCTCTTTAGTCCTTGGAAACTTTCCTCGCAGGCTTCAGTCTAAGCCCTCGAAAAATTGAAAGTATCGAAACAAAGAGTGCAACAATGTCTTCAGAGAGTTGTTGTTGCAAGTGAGTCCAAACTTATCCTTCTTACTTATCTACACCGGTCTCTTAAGTTTTCTTAACAAAGCACCATTCCTATCTCTGTAGGATCCATTGTAATTCTTTCCCCTATGGATACCAATTCGAAGGACATCCATTCTATATCCAAAATTCATACTTCCATTCTTGTTCACTCAGTCTCTGATCATTCGTAATCTTAGGATGAGTTGTACCTAGGTATCATACGTACTCTTCACCATCATTAGCTTGGATTACAAGTCCACTCATACCATGTAACTCTCAATCTATCCTAGTGGAAACATATGTCTTATCCATCAAATCCACAAACATCAGAGATTCTAATCATTTCTTAAAAATACTATCAGAAGAAACTTCACGTGATTACCACACTTCGAGGGAAATCATCGTTGAACTATCATCAGGCACTTAAGTCCTATCCTTTCAATCAAAGATCCTCATCGGGTGTAACTAACTCTAGGAAGTCCAAGAATATCGGCCTATTCAAGTCATTACAACTCCTTCTACTGTCAATAAGCTATTGGGTAGTCAATGTGACAGCTTATCATCGAGTATTCAGAAAACTATTGTATAGGCTAACTTAAATCATATGGTTAAACCATCATCGAATCACCACAAAACAGTTATACAAATCCTCATTTTTCAAACCATCAAGTCTTCATTCTCCTATTCCATCCCCATGACTTAAGCGGTCGTCTAAAAATATGAGGGAATTAGTAATTTCTTAGTGGTTTTCAAATAGATTTCTGCGTCTAAGAATGCTCAAGCTCACAATCATCATCATAACTATCATCGAGGTCCATTAAGGTCATACTACACCTCCAATGGTCTTCCTGGATTCCATTCCATTCTTTCAACCCTAACAAGCATGTCGTTATCTTGCCATTCCTTTAGTTGCTCACTAGCTACCTATCCCTCTACTTTAAAACTTTAGGTATTCTTCTATCTGTCTGAGGCATACTTGTCCAAATGTCTGACACAATCCCAAAAGGATAAACAACGTGTCAACATGAATACAAGTACCATTTACGAAACATGAGTTCTTACAAGGCCTCAACCCGATTAGAACCCATTAAAACACACATACTTTCATGTCAACACACATTGTTTCAACAAGGAAACAATTCAATCAAGTTCAACCAGAGATCACACAACAAAACCACAACAGACCTATTCCCCAAGGTTTCCGAAAGACTCGACCAGCTCTGATACCAACTAATATAACACCCCATTGGGCATTACATCTTAAACAAGTGCATAATTGAATTTAAAAGAGAATTGTTGGTTGCTTTCGGAAAAAGGATAATTTACTTTAAGTTGGAAAACTCGGATATAAAAATTTGCGACATAATACTTCAGAAAAGTAATACACAAATCACAATAATAAAATCACATTATACTCGACAATACACATAATTGGGTCTATTCGCAAACCCTAAACCATCACATACAAGTTTTCTTGAAATTGTTTTTCATATAGAAGTTCCAAACTATACAGAGGTTTTCAAAACCACACACACTGATTTTCTCAATATTGTACATTAAAATCCTAAGAGTTGGTTTGATAAAAGAACTCTACCGACAATAGAGCCTACTACCTAGTATACATCGTACCAATGACACTGGGCCTCGTCATCCGCAGTCCACACATCTTCGTCATCGACATCAAGAAATGCAAGCTACAGGGTCCTGAAGTGACCCAAATAACCGTTGAGAAGTATCTGTACACGTATCCAAAAACACAACAGGGTGTCCAACGTGTGCAGGCAAGGGTGAGTAACCAATATATGGATTTAAACACGATAACTACATGCACAACACACAAAACAGCATATGAACATATGTAGTATCAACACAGCATAATAGCAGAAGTAACACAGGGCGATGTACCAAGTAATCACATGCTCAACATGCATACCATAAATTGCAATATATCATATTAAGTTGCAATATATATCATATTAATCAATTAGCAGCATAAGACATCTTCGAAAGCAGAACAATCATGTACAACAGTAAATGTAATCATCAATGGCCTTGCAATGCAGTGCAATGTATATGACTCAATGCCATATGCCACAGGGTAACACTCTGACCCCTACTCCATGGAGCTAACAAATTGTCGAAGAGGGTGAATGGGAGGACATGTTCAGGGTACGCCAGCCTTGGGCAAGATGCTACAACAAATGTAACGTGCACGTATCTGGCTTTTACGGAAACACTCTCGACCAAACATGAAAAGTACGACATCTAGTCGAGGATATCAGTGTATTGCTCGGAGTCGTCACGACATAGAAGAGCTACTAACTGGTCACATGTAAGCTTTTCCAACCCTGATACCTCCAAAGACCATTGAAGATCGTCACCATAAGATTCGCACCCGCATTAAGGTGTAGGCTCAACTCCTAGGCTCAAGGCCTTACCACCCATGCAAAGAAATGCCAATGCTTACATAAAACAGATGCAATAAAGCAATGTCTATCCACCGGATAAACCTCAAGGTTCACTAATGTTCTATTCCTTAGAACTATACGTGTCTTTGTATTTATAAAACTTTTATCCACCGGATAAATCTCATCATTCCACAAGAATGTTGCCGTTACAAGGCTTTCACAGATATCAAGTGTTTATACTTGTTCACTGAATACACCTCATGATTCCTTAGAAATCTTCTCATTAAGAGTTCTTATATGATTTTAAGTGTATTAACGTCTTTTATCCATCGGATAAATCTCGTGACTCCTTTGGGATGATCCGGACTGCTTCCAGAATTGCCGACTGTCCCCACAAACTAACATGGGTCTTTTCAGTGTGTTTTGTCCTCAATCACATGCTTTCTAGGAGACTTCCCAGAAGGTCACCCATCCCATAATTCCTCCAAGTCAAGCACGCTTAACTATGGAGTTCTTACGTTCTGGGCTTCCGAAAAGAAGACGAATCTTGTTGGTATAGGTAGTATCAATCAATTCTTATAAGCCTTCAACTATACAGTCCCATACCTGCACAGCCTCAGGGTCCTTCTCATCACGATCATTACAAGACTGAAACAATCGAACGACTGACTTTGATCCAAATCACTGGTCAATCATCGAACTATTATTTCAAAACCCAAAACGTTTCATGTTTGTGTTTATGTCTTATGAATCACATCTCAAATCCTAAGTATTATGAAGAAGGATTGAGAATCCTCTTAGATAAGTCTTTGAGCCTTTTTAAGATATTAATTCCTTGAGTTTCAAATAATTAAATAAGGATTGATTCACTTAAGTCTTATGGAGTCATTGATGAACTAAGTCATCAATGGTATAGTGCATGGTCTTGTTCCACCATATACTATATTTAATTACCTCTTGTCTTCAACTCTAAGTTAATTACTTTAACTTAGGTTTTCAAGCGTAAAACTTTTACGATTTAGAGTTCAAAACTCCCTTTCGTAAACCAAATCCTTTTTGATTGAAAACTCATGACTTGAATGAACTTTGTTACTTTGATTAAGGTAAAGTACCTTAATTATTTTGAAAAGGGTTTTCCTAACTAGCTTAGTGTAAAACCATGATCTAAGTTAGTGTAACGGAAATGTAATCTTTATTCAACTTTCTAACTATGTTTCCTTTAATTAACACTTAAGGACAAAGTCCTCTTTAAATTTGAAAATGGAATGTTGTCATAATTCTAAAGTAACTTTCATATTACTTTACTTCCATGAAATCACTTTCATTATTTTTCTCCTTTTAAAACACTTAATTTAATTTAGATGACCTATGGCTAAAGTAAAAAGATATTTTTCACCTTGGTAAACCACTTGAATATTGAAGCTCCATTTGATCTTTTGATTAAAACCACTTATTGTTTTTCTTTGAAACATATGTTATTAAAGAACTTTCTTGCTTTCAAAAACTTTGAATGCTCAAGAACAACTCATGTTCTTCCTTTTTCTTAACTAAGGCCGCAAGCTCCCACACAAGGGATGTGAAGATTTTGCTTCACCAAATAGACAAATCATAGCTCAAAATGCTCACAATGTTATGACAAACAATAATCATGCATCATTGAATCATAATCAAGCATAAAAATCCTTACTTGATCTAGAGATCAAAGTATGGTTTTTCAACATACATGAAAGCATTTTTCATTCAATCGACATCATCATAAACATATGCTAAAGCATAAACCATCATTACAATCACAACGAAGCTCACACAGAGCTACACAAATCAATCACGGATAACATATAGTTATCGGGAAAAATCCCTCAGGCAAATTCCCCTTACCCGTTGTAGTTATCCTCTGAGCTATCCTACGAGCAAAAGTCGTCTGATCGGCTCGCGAATCCTCCCAATTCCTCGTTCGATCAACCAATCACAACTACATACACATAATCAATCCAAACATCAATATTACACAACACAAATCTTCTAATCCTACCTATATAGGATTCGGCCATGGAGCTATAAAAATAGCTAGGGATGTCGAAAAATTCCTATCTTTTGGATTCCATCTTTACTAGGTGTGGTAAGGCTAGATCAAGGCCTATTACATCAAAAGTTGAACCAAAATCCCATCCATCAATACATGGACGTTTCGGCCAAGAAAACCCATATGAGCTAAGAAGCTCATTTGGTTTCCAACTCTTGGATCAATGATCCTCAAGTATACACAACACTAGATTAAGTCTTTTTACTCAAAACTTGAATAAAAAACTCAACCTTTTTCAATCTATAAGTTTCGGCCACTTTAAGAAGAAAAGGCTAGAAAACTTATTTGATTTCATGCTCTTGGATTATGAAAGATAATGATGAAACTAGTTCATAGAAATTGATTTCACATTAAAAGGATTTTTCTACACTTTTCTATGAATTTTCAAAGTTCATGGACCAAAGTTGGATCTTCATGAATCAACAGATTCAAGAGATGAAATAGATAGATTAAGAGAGCTAGGATGAAGTTTATACCTCCCAGATGATGAAGCTTAAGAAGAAAACAACCTTGTTTCACCAAAAACTTCAACTTTTCAAGATCAAAGTGACGAAATGGTTGAAGAACTTTGAAGAACATGAAGAACAAGTGAGAGAAGAGAGAGAAAGAAAGATGGCCGAATGGTCTAGTGAGAGAGTGAGTGAGATATTTATTTGATGTCATGGCAAACTTGTAAATAACCAAAAGGGTAATTTGGTAATTCCTTAAAAGACTAGGGGCATAATGGTCATTTCCCTATACATATCTAGATATTTCTAGAATGCAATGATGACATGGTGAGTCACAGGGTCAAAAGGGTTATTCCATAACTTCTCAGGGGCAAAACGGTCTAATCATCCTAGGGCAAATGGTAATTATGAAAAAGGTCAGGGGCATTTTGGTCTTTTTCGCTTCCAGATATTTTCTAAACGTAATCATTACACTGATGAGTCATGGTACACCTTCCTAGGTGATGTGACATCAACCTTATCCGTTAGCGGGTCTCGGTAAATCCGTTTTTAGCTCCGTTGTTCACCCGATTTAGGTTTTCGCCCAAGTAAGTCGTGAGAACTTATTTATTTTGAATTTTTTTCAAAATCGCCGATATCGTTCGCCATTTTATTTAAAACCTAACTGTTTCATTCACGAGTCAAAATTAGGTCTTGATAGTAGTAAAATACACTCTCAATGAAAAACGCAAACCAGAGTCCGTTTGAGCTTTTGCCCGAAACTTAACCATGGCTTCCTATAATTGCGTAGGGCATGCCTATGTTCTCAGAATATTTTATTTCACTCTCTAGACCCTCTAACAAAATACAAATGCTTAAATACTGAATAATTATAAGACTTGAAAATTGGACGTTACAATATACATATAGTCATTAACTACCACATATCAAGTGTACAAGTCATGGCACCTTAACTATAAATATAATTTTAAAGGAAGTCAATGATAACATTTACATAATAAAATCATGCACTTAAAATTCGTTTCTATCAATCCTTCTAAAATCATAGTACTTTCACTTGTATTTCATCATTATAAGCATTCTCAAAAATAGATTTATAACAAACAGTTCACAAAATAAGTTAAAGTAAAGTTTTATACCATCCATACATAGATCTAATAGTCCCTTATATATATTCCACACCAAATTTATTATATTATTTACAACATAGAGAATTTTTTTATAATAAATAAACAAATAAATAAAACAAAGAAAGAAAGGAGAAACAATAGCGACATCCACATACTAAGTGTTATTTAGCCCAAGATGATAATTTCACTAGAAAAGAAATAGCTTCACTTTCTGTTGATAAGATGATCTTACTTAAAAGGAATGTGATAACAAAATGGAGAATAAGGTCTAGTAAACTTGCAGTTAAGCAGTGCAAAAATGTCATGACCCGAATTTCACAGGCATGACCGGCCGAAAGGGAAAGTCTCTTCTTTCCCCTTCGCAGCCTCTCAGGCATACACAAATCCATCTCATCCAAAGTAAAAGAATTACATTCATTAATTACAACAATAATGAATCTAATACATCAGAGTAACTAAACAACAAACATAAATTACAAAATCCTGCCTTCACTAAAACATCTCAAACTATGGGTGCAAATCCATCAACACTTTGTCACTTTCCATATGGCATCCAAAGCTTTTGGCGGCTTCACAGGTACCTACAGCTGAAATGTTAAACGTGGGGTAAGTCCACTGACTCAATGAGGGAATTTCCCCCAAACATATGCAAGCATGCAAGATAAAAATAAAACAATTGCACACAGTCATGCAGGCACTCACTCACATCCATGCATAATCCAACTCAAACAAATATTGCAACCATAATATATAGTAACATTCATATAGAAAACATAGTTCAAGAGGACGTCTCGTCCATTCGTCGAGTACTTGTGGAATGTCTTACACTTCATTTAGTTCTCATATCTCAAGTCCCCCACATGGGATATGTACATTTCTCATGTACACATATCACATATCATAATATCATTGAGTCTTTGGGTATCCTAGGAAGTGGGTTCACTGAGGACCTCCTACCCTGACGGTTTTTTATTTCCTACCCTAGAGATACCGCACCCTGCGACAAACACCAACATCCCTCCAAACGCCGGGGGTATCTGACGGGGTCCTCTCATCCCCGACGGTGTTATTTATATACCGAAGCCTCTTGGTCCCCGGTGGCCAACCCAAAGATTCATATCCAAACTTTGACAATTCATTCCACCAAGTATTTTTCATAAAGTTTTCACATCACGAACATATACATGGCAAATCCAAGTAAGCTCCAAAGACGATTAACACCCTTACTTTCAAACTCTAAACATTCAAATAATAGTTCTTAATAAGTCTTACACATATATAATTTCTCAAGCAATGTGCAGCTACTATATTACAAGTTTACACTCAATCTTGCTATATATATATATATATATATATATATATATATATATATATATATATATATATATATATATATATATATATATATATATTAACGCATTACAATTCTTCAAATAGTAGACTTATAGAATGTTAACAGATCATACCCATATTCCAAATATTTACTTCAACTATTAAGAAAATAAAAATTCAAACTTAACAAATTAAACTATCCAACACTCATAATCACCAAAAACTAGTAATCAGGGTAATATAAAGTAAATGCAAATTTTCAAAAAGACGTGCCAACACTTCAGCTACCAATATTTGACAAGTTCATGTTGGTTAACTAAAAAGGAAATTTGAAGCACTTGTGTAATTCACTATGCAGATGCATCCCAGGAGTTGATGTAAGTAAGTACATAAGTTTTTGTAAGGATTTTACACGAGCAATAAAAAAGCTTTGTAGAAAGGAAAACAGAGAAATGTAATAAAGATGAAGTCCAATAAATACATAGCAAGGCATCTTGCAAGCTCACAATTAGAAAGATGCATTGCAGCATTCCCCTGAATCACGCCACAGTTCACATAGCAAATAAAGAAAGGAAAAAAAAAAAAAAAAAAAACAAAGACAAGCAGTTGTGTACTGCGTGATACCACAAAGTTTTGAAGGTCCCATATTGAAGTACTCACTTCCTAGCATTTACCCCGTTCGTCAAAGAAAATAAAATACTTACCACCGTCCAGCCCAAAACAATAAATGAAAGACAAACATCCTATCAAAGAATTAAGCAAACAACTTGAATAGGATGTATCCAGAAGAAAAGATTTCCATCCTGTTAGATTCCAATAATTCCATGATAATAATGCCTTAGTACCCAACCCTCCAGAAGATAGAAGCTACTCGCACAGTGTGAAAGAAAATAAAATTCTTCTTTAATCCCAAAAACAAGATACTAAAGACACCCAAATTTTGCATAAATCCATGGAATATCCGGTTAATAACATAAAAGAATGATAGTAAATCATATACACACCATGCATGGCAAAATTTGATCATAAGGAAACATATATCACTCACCTTGAAGCTCCAACAGAAATGAAAATGAAATAAAAAGGAAAGAGAACAGCCACGGAAGCTCTTCTTCAAGCCTCTCCTTCTCCACCTAGCTCAAGCCCTATCACTCTCTTTAGCTTAGGGTTCCTAATTTTTGTGAGAAAAAAAAAATGGCCAAAAAAAATAGTAAGGGTTTCTCCCGTTTAAACTAAAACCCTAAAGCTTTGGATAATAATGCTCTTCACTAAAAAGGAATTATGGGCAAGATCTAAACTTTAATATTAATTTATTAGTTAAATTTTAATTAACTTGAAAATGATATGCCAAATTATGCACTACCTTATCGATATCTTAATATCATAAATTCATTACTAGTGATCATAAAATAAATTAATTATCGGTTAATGTATTATTTATTGAAATAATCACAAATATTAAAATACGCCGATATGACGGTTAATTACCTCCGTTTTTATGCTTTAAAATTCTTGTTTAATTCTTTAAAGGAAATAAATGAAGCAACATTTTTAAATTCTAACATACTTTAAAAAAACTATAATTAAAATCATGCAACCTTTACACAAGAATTTTTTTATTTTTAAAAACAAACATAACATCATTTAAATCTTATAATTAAAATTATTAAAATTACTGGGTATTACAAGAAACAACTATAAAAAGTCTACTAATAGACACCGTAGTAATACTAAGAAATCAGTTCCATTTTGATCTTTGAGTAAAAATATACAAATAAGAAATAACATTTTTTTTGTAGTTTTTGACAAGAAATATATGTTTGTTAAGAATAAACATATCATTAATCTATATAGATAATAAGTCCAAGAGGTATATTAATCGAAAATAATGTTTGGTCACTTGAGAAACAATTAGAAATATTCAAGCAATGTGATTTTCTAAAAAAAAAAGTTATATAACAAAATTATAACATAAATTAAAATTTAAGCATATATATATACACCTTCTTTAATATAACATCCTTTTTTATTTTTATTTCCGTTTACTATTATATCTTTTTTAAATCTTGATACATCTTGGTTATTCTTGGATGTATGATTAACTTTCCTCTATGTGTCTCTTTTAGCATCCATTTTTTTTCTAGGGCTCCCTTCCTTAGGAACAACAATCCCATTCTTAAGTAACACTAGACCATTATCTGAAAACACATAATTCTCATGATCCAAAAGAGATTGCAATTCATGATCTAAAAATTGCACTCGCTTAATCTCTTTTCTAAGGTCACTAAAAATTTTCAACCTATTCAAATTCAAGCTTAAAGCTTTAAAAAAGCATACAAATTCTTGTCTCTAGATTCTTTCTATTAGGTTCATCTCTTGTAGCCTCAAGCTATACATGTGTAAAGGTTTCCTACTTAGAGCATCAACCACTACATGGCTTTCCTCATCCTATCTCTGCATCTACTTTACTAGAATTAACTGTCACTCTACTCAACTGATCTAGGGTCATCTATCTTAGGCAAAAGATACATATCCTTAATGGTTACTTTGCCCAATTGCTTACTATCCACACATAACCTCCTACTCCGATTATTTTTTTTTTACTAAAAGCACTCAAAACATATCACAAGGTCAAACATATTTCTTAATGTAACACCCTTTCCCGAGTGTCACATTCCCGAATGATTATAAGATCGAAAAATAATATTAATGGGGAAAATACAGGTTTTTCTTTTCTTTTCATAATGACGCGATGAAATGAGATTTGTTATATGAGTACTAATAATTAAACTTAGGTTCACCATACATTTCTAAAGGACAAAGAGAAATAAATTGCAGAAATATAAACAATACTGAATATAGACATAGGTCCAAGTCTAACTGTAAAATAGGTACATAAATAGGTACTAGAAGATGCAGCTCCTCAAAAGGTACAACTGACGATTGGACACAGTCTGGCTAAAACAAAACAACATAAGGAGTCCCCCTCCAAACTCAAGGTAGACGCTGAGCTGAGTCGTCGTCACGCCCATCTTCTCAAGCAGAAACAGCAACACCAGCAGAGAACAAATACAGATATGGGTGAGATTCCCAATCATCAACACAGTAAAACAGTAGAAGTGAAAACGGGACGACACACCAGGTAACTACATACCCATCATGTATACTAAACATCTCAATATATATCATTTAATCAATTAGCAGCATGAAACATCTCCAAAAACAGGATTACGGTGCATATCAAGTAAATGTACTCATCAGCAGCCATGCAATGCGATGTACATGACTCAATGCCATATGCCATAAAGGGTAAAACTCTGACCCCCTACTCCATGGAGCTAACAAAACATTGAAGAGAGTGAATGGGAGGACATGTTCCGTGTACGCCAGCCTTGGGCAGGATGCTACAACATTTGTAACATGCACGTAGCTGACTTTTACGGAAACACTCTACACTAAACATGAAAAGTACAACATCTAGCCGAGTATATCAGTGTATTGCTCGGATTCGCCACGACACAAAAGAGCTACCAACTGGTCACATGTCAGCCTTTTCAACCCTGATACCTCCAAGACTATTTAAGATCGTCACCGTAAGATTCGCACCCGCATCAAGATATAAGCTCAACTCCTAGGTTCAAGGCCTTACAAACTCATGCAATGAAATGCCAATGGCTACACAAAGCAGATGCGATAAAGCAATGTCTATCCACTGGATAAACTTCAAGGCTCACTAAGGTTCTCTTCCTTAGGACTATATACGTGTTTGTATTATAAAACTTTTATTGTAACACCCCGATTTTTCAAGCTCTCTAAAGTTAATAAACAGTATTTATGTGTTTGTATTTTATTGGAGGGTCTAGAGAGTGAATTAAAATAATCTGAGACCATAGTCACGCTCTACGCTATCGTAGGGAGTTACGGTTAAATTTTGGGTCGAAAACTCAAGACGGAGCCCACGGTCTGCATTTTTCACTGACAGTAGTATTTTACTACTCAGAAGACCTAATTTTGACTCGTGAACTAGACAATTAGTCTTAGAATCGAATTCTCTACAATTTTGCTAAAATTGGTTTCATGCACTAAAAATCGGAATAATAATAAACTATTTGGGCGAATTCTCAAATCGGGTGACGAACGGAGCTGGATAGGGTTTTATCGAGACCCGCTAACGGATAATCTTGATGTCACATCAAGTCAAATCACATTGGGAAGTGTACCAAGTGTCATGATGATTTTCAAAATATCTGGACGCAAAATGACTAAAATGCCCCTGACCTTTTTCATAATTACCATTTAACCTTATGTGAAAAGTCTATTTTGCCCCTTAAGTGAATTTTTGTGGACATATTTGCCCCTCCCTCTATGTCTCACGCCCCCACCATCATAAGGATCATCCTTCACTTCTTCCTTCTTCAACACTTTTCTTCACTTTCTTTCTCCTTCATTTTCTCTCACTTTCTTAAGGATTCTTCAAGAACTTTGAGAAGCAAAGTTGATCACCTCATTCATCTTCATCATCTAGGAGGTATGGATTTCATCCTTGAGATCTAATCTTCATCTTTCTCCATTGAAATCCTATGTTTCAAGCATTTGTTCAAAGTTGAACCCTAACTTCATAAATTCATAAGAAATTGTAGAAAAATCCTTTTAATGTCAAACCAATTTCTATAAGCTAGTTTCATTGCCCTTTCTCATAATCCAAGAGCTTATAACAAAAAGATTTTTCTATCCCATATGGGGTATAAAGGGGCCGAATCCCCCTTCCTTTGAATCCATGAATTTTTGTTCAAATTTTTGTCCAAGAACTAGCGATTAGGTTTTATCACACCTAGAGAGTCTTGAATCCAAGAGTGTGTGATCAAAAACCTTCTCTAGCCTAGTTTATTAAAGGGTGGCCGAAACCACCATTTGGGGAAAACAAGAATCTTTGATTCAAGTTTGAGTGTAGAGACTTGCTTTGATGTTAGGAGTGCCTATAGATCCTTCATCCAAGTGATAGAAATTTTTAGACATCTCTAACCAATTTTAAAGCAATATGGCCAAACCCTAGAGCAAGAAAAATAAGAAAATTTGTGCTGTGTAGTATTGATGTTTGGATTGATTGTGTGTGTATAGTTGTGATTGAGTAATCGGAAGTGGAATCGAGAGAATTCGCAGGCCAATCGGACAAATTTTGCTCGGAGGAAAACTTCATGAGGTAAGGGGAGTTTGCCTGAGGGATTTTCCCGATAACTATCTGTTATCCGAGATTGGTCTGTGTAGTTTTGTTTGAACTTCATATGGTTGTAATAATGTTTCTATACTTAGTATGTGTTTGTGATGATGTTTGTTTGGATGAAAAAGTGTTTTCATGTATGTCGAAAACCATGCTTGATCTCTAGATCAAGTAAGGATTTTTATGCTTGATTCTGAGTGAGTGTTCATCATTATATTGTGAGCTTTTGAGCTATTACTTGACAAGTTGTTGAAGCAAAATCTTCACATCCCATAAGGGAGCATTCGGCCTTGACCTTAAGAAAAAGGAAGAACATGAGTTGTTCTTGAACATTCAATGTGTTTGGAAAGTTAGAAAATGTTTTAGTAACTTGTATTTCAAAAACAAACAAGAAGTGATTTTGATCCAAAGATCAAATGGGATTTCAGTCCTCAAGTGTTTTTAATTAAGGTAAAAACATGTTTCACTTTAGTCATAGTTTATCCAATTAAGTAAGTGTTTTAAAAATAGAAGGATGAAAGTGATTTCAAGAAAGTAAAATTAATATGAAGTTACCTTAGGATTAATGGGATGTCACTCTTTGAAACCAAGTTAACATTTAATCTTCCAAGTATAAAGAGGACCTTGTCCTCAAGTTTGAATTAATTGAATCATAGTTGGAAAACTAAATGAAATTCCATTTCTTTTACACTAAGTAAGGAAAAACCTTTCTCAAATTGGTTAAGGTACTTTACTTCAAACAAGTAGCGAAGTTGTTTTAAATCAAATGAGTTTTCAATTAGAAAGGTTTTGGTTTACAAAGACTCAAATCAAGAGTTTTTAGCTAAAGTCGTAAAGTTTTACGCATGGAAAATCTAAGTTAAGTAATTAACTTAGTACAAAAGAAAAGAGATAATTAAGTATAGTATATGGTGGAACAAGACCATGCACTATACCATTGATGACTTAGTTCGTCAATGACTTCATAAAACTTAAGTGAATAAATACTTATTTCATTATTCGAAATCCAAGGAATTAATATCTTAGAAAGGATCAAAGATTTATCTAAGAGGATTCTCAATCCTTCTTCATAACACTTTGGACTTGAGATGTAATTCATAAGACACAAACACAAACATCAAACGTTTTGGGTTTTGAAACAGTAGTTCGATAACGGACCGGTGGTCCGGATCCAGGAAGAGTCGTTCAATTGTTTCAGTCTTGTGATGACTCGATCCCGGAGGGATCACGAGATTTATCCGATGGATAAAAGACTGTAATACACTTAAAATCTTGTAAGAACTCTTAATGAGAAAATTTCTAAGGAATCATGAGGTGTATTCAGTGAATAAATATAAACGCTTGATATTTGTGTAAGCCTTGTAACGGCAATATTCCTGTGGAATAGCGAGATTTATCTGGTGGATAAATGTTTTATAATACAAAGACGCGTATAGTTCCTAATGAAGAGAACCTTAGAGAACCTTGAGGTTTATCTGGAGGATAGACATTGATTTATTGCATCTGCTTTGTGTAAGCATTGGCATTTCATTGCATGAGTTTGTAAGGCCTTGAGCCTAGGAGTTGAGCTTAGACCTAGATGCTGGTGAGAATCTTACGGAGACGATCTTAAATGGTCTTTGGAGGTATCAGGGTTGGAAGGGCTGACATGAGACCAGTTGGTGATTCTTCTGTGTCGTGGTGAATCCGAGCAATACACTAATATCCTCTACTAGATGTCGTACTTTTCATGTTTGGTCGAGAGTGTTTCCGTAAAGCCAGATACGTGCACGTTACGCATGATCACCTTCCTGGAATTCGAGCGCCTTCCTCCTTTTGTCATGGTAGCTCTTTTGCCTACTTTGTGCCACTCTCATCTTTTCCTGAATGATCCTTATCTTATCTGTTGTCTCTTGTACTATCTCTGGTCCTAACACCACATTATCACTAGGTTCATTCCAACACAAGGGTGTCCTACATTTCCTCCCATATAGAGCCTCATAAGGTGCCATCCCAATACTAGAATGGAAGCTGTTGTTGTAAGTGAACTCTATCAGGGGCAAAAACTTATCCCAAATGCCTTACTGCTCTAACACACAAGCCCTTGATAAGTCCTCTAAGGACTGGATGGTTCTCTCAGATTGCCCATCAGTCTGTGGGTGATACACTGAATTAAGCCTAAGCTTTGTCGCTAAAGCATTCTGCAAACTATCCCAGAACCTAGAGGTAAACCTCGAGTCTCTATCTGATACTATGCTAGAGGGCACACCATGAAGCCTAACTATCTCTCTGATGTATAGACTAGCCAACTTCTCTAAAGGATACTCCATATTCATCGGAATGAAATGGGCAGACTTAGTCAATCTATCCACAACAACCCATATAGCCTCAAAACCAGCTGGAATCCTAGGAGTCCAGACACAAAATCCATAGAGATATTATCCCACTTCCATTCTGGGATGCTCAAAGGTTGCAACTTACCTGAAGGCTTTTGGTGTTCTATCTTGGCTTTCTGACACACTAAGCACGCATACACAAACTCAGCCACATCCTTTTTTATCTTAGGCCACCAAAACATGCGCTTAAGATCCTGATACATCTTGGTGGCACCTAGGTGCACACTCAACCTACTCCTATGTCCTTCCTCAAGGATCAACTTCCTAAGCTCAGGAGCATCTGGTACACACACTCTATTTCAAACCTCAAGATCCCATCACTTCCATCTCTAAAGCTAAGGTTTCTACCCTGAGCAAGCAATTCCCGCTGGTCTAACAAAAACCTATCTGACATTTGACCCTCTCTAATTCTGTCCATCAAACTGTTGGTAACCTTCAAGGTTCCAAGCCTAATACTCATAGATGTAAACTCACAAGCCAAACTAAGGTCTCTAAACTCCTCAATTAGATCCATCTCCCTAACCATCAAAGCGGAGACATGTAAGACTTTCTTACTAAGGGCATCTGCCACTACAATGGCCTTTGCTGGGTGGTAGGTCAACTCAAAATCATAATCCTTAAGGAATTCCATCCACCTACGCTGCCTCATATTTAATTCCTTCTGGTCAAAAAGATATTTCAAACTCACTAAAGACCTCAAACCTTGCTCCATAAAGATAATGCCTCCAAATCTTTAAGGCAAAAACCACAGCTCCTAACTCTAGATCATGGGTAGGGTAGTTCTTTTCATGAGTTTTCAACTGCCTAGAGGCATAAGCCACTACCTTTCCATCTTGCATCAATACACCACCTAAACCTTGCTTAGAAGCATCGCAGTAAACTACGAAAGGTTCACTAAGGTCTAGCAAAACTAACACTGGTGCTGATGTCAACCTATCCTTAAGAGTTTGGAAACTCTCCTCACATTTAGAGTCCCACACAAACAACTGTCCCTTCTTGGTGAGACGGATCAAGGTTAAAGCTATCTTAGAGAAACCTTCTATAAACCGGCTATAATACCCGGCTAACCCCAAGAAACTCCTAATCTCAGTCACAGACTTCGACGCTTCCCAGTGGAGCACCGACTCAACCTTAGTTGGATCAACTGCTATGCCACCCTTAAAGATGACATGCCCTAAGAAGCTCACCTCCTCTAACTAGAACTTACACTTAGACAACTTAGCATACAATTGCTTCTCCTTAAGGGTTTGAAAAACAACCTTCAAATGCTCCTCATGTTCCTCATTGGTCCTGGAGTACACTAAGATGTCATCTATGAACATCGCCACAAAACTTATCCAAGTAAGGGTGAAAGGTCTTGTTCATGTAGTCCATGAACACAGCAAGAACATTGGTCACACCAAAGGACATAACCAAGTACTCATAGTGACCATATCGCGTCGTAAACGCTGTCTTTGGGATGTCCTTAAACTTAACCCGAATCTGATGGTACCCTGACTTCAAATCTATCTTAGAAAATATGCAAGCTCCTATCAACTGGTCCATAAGATCACCAATCCTAGGGAGGGGATATTGGTTCTTAATGTTCACCTTGTTGAGTTGCCAAAAGTCGACACACAACCTCATACTACCATCCTTCTTCTTCACCAACAACACAGGTGCTCCCCAAAGAGATACACTAGGCCTAATAAACTGTTTCTTCATCAGGTCCTCTATCTGTTCTTTCAACTGGGCTAGCTCTAAAGGATACATCGTATAAGGGGCTATGGAGATTGGCTCGGTGCCAGGCACTAAGTCTATGGAGAACTCAACATCTCTTTTTGGGGGTAAGTCATAAACATCCCCCGGAAACACCTCAGGAAAATCCCGCACAACAAGTACACTTCCAACATCATGAGAGCTCTCTAGTTCCAGGGAAGCTAACATCATGTACACTTGGGCTTCGTCTCTCATCGAAGCTTTCACTTGGTTGGCAGAAAGAAAGGTCAGATCCCTAAACTCCGTAGGAGTGCCAAAAACTAAGGTTTTATCAAAACAGTTCAAAAGAATGTGGTTGGAAGATAACCAGTCCATGCAAAGAATAACATCCAGGTCTTTCAAAGGTAGGCATACAAGATCAACAATGAAAGTCCTACCACTAATAACAATATGACAGTTCTTGCATGCACCAGAAGTGAGAACAAGTTTGTTTGTAGGTGTAGAGATAATCAAATCAAACTCAAGAAAGGTAACAGGTAATTTCAAACTCTTGACCCTATCATGCGATATAAACGAGTGAGTAGCACTCGAATCATACAATACAGTTAAAAGAGTTCCATCACTTAAACACGTACCTTGGATCAAGTCATCAGACTCGGAGGCCTCAGCTCCACTAAGGGTAAAGACTCTCCTAGTGGTCTTCAGTCGGTTGGCCTAGGAGTTCTGACTCTTGTTAGCAATAGGAGGCTCTGACTTGGCTCCTTCACAATTCCAGCTGATATGTCCTGGCTTGCACATCTAAAACAGATAGCATGTGGTTCCTTGCACTGGGTGGTGAAGTGGTCAGACTTGCCGCACTTGGTACACATCATGGGTCTAGAGGCATAAGAATTCCCGCCTCTAAACCTATCCTGAGAATATTGTGGCTTCCCGCCACTCCGCTTGAAGTCTTGACTGGTAGGAGCATGATGCTGCTTGCCTTTATCTTTCTGTTCAATCTTCTTACTGCTCTGGCTATCTGAACTTCTGTAACTCGCCACTCTGGTCTTGTAAGCATCCTCAAAGATTCTGCACTTGTTAACCAAGGATGGAAAAACTCTGATCTCCTGGTAACTAATTTCCTGCTTGATCTCTGGTCGGAGCCCATCTTCAAATTTCACACACTTGGAGCACTCATCCGCCATATATTGATATGGGATATAGTACCTTGCCAGCTCCTCAAATTTTGCTACATACTCTCCTACAGACATGTTACCCTACCTCAGCCCTAGAAATTCCATTTCCTTCTTATCACGGATGTCAGCAGGAAAGTACTTCTATAAAAACCTCTGCTTGAATACGGCCCAAGTGACCGCAGTAACCTCAGCCTACATCCTCTGGTGGCAGTTCTCCCACCAATGCTTAGCCTCCTCGGTGAGCATGAAGGTAGAGAAAATAAGCCGCTGCTGGTCATTACAATCCATGTCTCTAAAGATTTTCTCGGTCTCTCTCAGCCACAACAAGGCTCCCTCAGGATCATAAGCTCCTTTGAAAGATGGCGGATTGTTCCGCTGGAACTTATCAAGGCCCTGGAACTCTACTAGTCCCCCCTGATTATTAATGGCTTGCCCTATAATATTGGCATGGTGTACCAGCGCATCCGCAATAGCCTGATCATTTCTGCCTCTACCTGCTATGAGTTCTTGTACACGTTCAAAGTAACTCTTAGATATAGAAACTTATGTGGGTAAAAGCTATAAGCTCTTAACTTAAAACATCATTGCCTATACAAGTATAGACAGTACAAACAAATAACACAAACAAGAGTACACAACAGACTCACAACCGACTCATACCACGGCCTGATAGGACAAACCTGGCTCTGATACCAATAAATGTGACACCCTTCTAACCCCGCATGTTATATATGCATTAAATGTAAATAATAATAATAATAAATTAAATACAGATAAGAATTAAAACATGCATTCTTTTATTAAAAAAGATTCATGGGTAGAAAAGGTACCACATGAAACAGTTCTCAAACGCAGAAAATAGTATTAAACCAAAGTTTTAAAAATGATAAGTAAACATCGACATAAATGTAAACCCAACCCGATGTCATAATTCAGAGTTAGTACAACCATTCAGGAAAATCTTCGGAATACAACAGAAAACTAAAATAAAAACAAACAACTAAACAGAATGCCCTAATTATGAGTGGTGGCTCCTCAGAGTCACTCTTCTCCGGGCTGCTCGTCATCCTCTGCATAGACCATACATGCCAAACAAGAAAATATAGAAAGGGGAGTTAGGAAACATGTAATCACAACGGCATGGAAATAGAAATAAGATTACATACATCATGGCATGGCAACAGTCATAGCATACACTTATATACATAAATATCATCTCAACATCATAAATCAACCAGTATGCTATATGATGCAATGCAACTCAACTCCACTACTCCATTAATGCATGTGGATCCAACTAACTCAGGAAGAACAACTTCGGAGTTACATATCCACATTGGCCACTAAAGGCACCAACGCCAGCAGTTCACCAAACCATGGGTGAATCCCTTGGATAGCCAACGCATCAAACCATGGATGCCTCATCACAGGGGGATGACAGGGGGCCATAGTTCACCAAACCTTGGGTGAACCAACTGTGGATGGCCAGATCGCCGTACTCTAGGATGACCTCCCCTATGTTGAACTTCCTCCAACTAACATCTCCAATGCTATGCATGAACATTATCAACAAATAACAACAAACACCACTCCGCTTGGGCCACTAAAGGCACCCAAGAATATTATCCTAATCATTGGGCCACTAAAGACACCCAATTATATCAACGCAATTGGGCCACTAAAGGCACCCAATTATATCAACTCAACATTGGACCACTAAAGGCATCCAATTATATCAACGTGCGGTAACCCCGAGGCACCGACTTAACCAACTCATCATCTTAATTATTATAAAATTAAGTTATCTATCATTATCATTTGTTTGGTGTGTTATGCTATCATTATTGGGAACATTGGGATTAAAACCCCATTAAACCATAAGTCACTGATTCTAACCAGAGGGGTGGCACGGCCGTGCTGCACGATGGCACGACCGTGCTCCCTCCTACGTGTAACACGGGCATGCTGAATATATGGCACGGGCGTGTTGCACTATGGCACGGGCTAGCACGGGCGTGCTCTCTATTACGCACGGCCGTGCACTTCTACACAGGCGTGCTCTTATGCTGCACAGTCGTGCTCAAAGCACGGCCATTGTCCAGAATTCAACTCGTGCTCCCTGTTCAGCACGGGCATGCTGATCGCGCGACAGTGTTGTTCTGGGCAGCGAAGAACAGATTAACCAATTAATCCAAAAATCCCTAACACTCTAAAAAATCATCCCTAGGCTCATGACTAATCCATTAACATAAAAACTCACTCTTCATTAATTCATGTTTTATGAAATATTTTTGGGGAACAACAGTCCCTTTATTATTTAACCAATTAAATCCTAATTAACCAATTTTAGGGACATAGCAGGAGGTTTATATCAATCAATAATTCAACAACAAATATACTATGCACATACCATCAAACATCAATCCAACAAGAATGCATATAACAGCAATCAATTATAGCAACATGCATATAACAAATAGCATACAAATAATCTCGGGGTGATGGGAACCCCCCATCTTACACTACCCCCACTGCCTAGTGATTAGACTATACTTTTCCCCATTCTTGGTTTGAAGGCTGCAGCAACGATAGCCCCAACAACAATCCGGTCACGCCTTCCCAAGCGGCTCAGTCCAAATCCAAGCCTTGGTCAACTACAGGGCTGGCACAAGCGTACCAGGGGCTTACCAAAGGTCTCCAAAACTCCAAGAACACACCAAGGTTGATGGAGATCAGAAACAAAGTGCTCTGGCCGCACTAGGGTAGCAGCCGCTGTCAAATGACGGTTAAAATTGCTAACCCTTGGTTTCTATACGATAATAAAATCTGCGAATATGGCACGGTCGTGCTCTATTTCGGCACAGGCATGCTGACCCTAGTGTCAGCGAGACGCGTTCTGCACAATCGACACCGGCGTGCTGAATAATGGCATGGGCGTGCCGAACTCAGCGTCAGCGAGACGCGGTTCGCTCAACGGCACGGCCGTGCTGCCTATCGGCACGGCCGTGCTTGTGACTCAGCTGTCACAAGACACGCTAAAACAGCACAGGCGTGCTGGAAATCAGCATGGGCATGCCAATGTTCCAGAAAGGGACTTTTAGCCAAAAATCCCACTTAACCCTTAACCAACAATTATAAATAAAATTAAACAAACTTAAATAAAATATATTTAAAGAAAAGCAGGGTGTTACAGTTTCTCCTTTAGAATCCGAAGGACCACACTAAGATGTTCAATGTGTTCTTCTTGATCTCAGGAATAGTTAGTATGTCGTCTATGAAGACTGAGACGACCCTCCTCTCTTAGAAGTATAATCCCATTGGCTGCAGAACGTCATTGACGCTCTGATACCACCAAAATGAGACGACCCCATACATATGAAGCCTTCCCATTAGTTCCAACCTCTTATTATTATTATTATTATTATTATTATTATTATTATTATTATTATTATTATTATTATTATTATTATTATTATTATTATTATTGTTAACCATGCGTAGCCGTATATAAAGCGATAGCATGGTATACAAGCAGCGTTGCGGAAAACAAAACGGCGTAAACAAGAACGGCAAGCATAGCAAACGATGATCAGAGTATAAAGCGCAAAATAAGCATAACTATATAATAACATGCATAAGTTAGCCCCATCAGTATGGCACTGTACATACATATACATACGGTCGGTTAGAAACCAAAAATACCGCAAGAGCAAAAGAAAACACTCGGAGCTCACCAGCAACCCCCGTCCCCTCTCAAAAGATACATCAAAAGCTCTCAGCTCACTTCCTAGGATGCACTGGCAGGCTCTCACCATCAGTGGTGAGGATGCCCTGAGCTACCCTGACCTCGCCATGAGTATGCCTGTAACGCACAATCGGCTCATACTCTGACGAAGAACTGGACACCACAATCCTATGCCTGCGGTAGGTCCTCAAGTACTACTCGGTCCCCCTGCGCTGGCCTCGGTAGAGGTAACCTCTCCTGTTATTCACGACCGATGATTGGGGTGCTGCCCAAGCACAGTCCTGCTCCCTCTGCCTCGGAGGGCGCCACATCCTCGGAAAGGGGAGGAACTGGTAGATGCGATAGGGACCAATAATATCTACATACGGAGGTGTACCGCTCCGGAACATCAGGCTGACTGGTCCTGTGTAGACCATCAAAAAGGTAGAGGGGTCTATCCGCCATCCCCTCTCATCATGGTAGATAATCTCAATATCGCCCAGCACTGGCATCCGCAGTGCCCCCGTGATGAACGGGTGAAGTCTCGGGTCCATGCTGAATCTCCGCTGGCTCGTCGTCTATAAGAGATCCCACAATAGACAACAAAGAAAAACGGAAGGGAGATAAGAAATACAACGCGTCATAAAGTAGGAAAACAGTAGGAATGCAGTAAACACACAACAGGTAGCAATAACAGATATCACATTTATAACATTTACTGCATTGCAGCACACATCTCTAGAGACAAAAATTGCAACAGACATCCATCCTATGAGTCTCACACTCAAATCAATCCTGTAGACCGGGATACTAATCCCATGCAGTATGTCGGTCGAAAAACGTACTTATGCAGGTTCTCAACTGGAACGGTTCCACACCCAAACAAGTCCACACCGGAACAGGTTCTATGTAGAAATGGAGTTAGCCTGTCCAAGAAACCGAACCGCTCGCCATGACCAATAAGAGTGCATCCCCCTTCCATACCGGAATCGGAGTATCTCGGTCGCCTTGGAACATTAGCCGGGAACAACTGGAAAGCTCTGGGATTAGTCGGGCAAACCGGACTGGATCGGGCGTCACGACAGGATAGGAGCTACCTCATCCGTCTCTGTAAACTATTCCCGAGACTGGCAACATCCCCAAGGCCACTCACTTGACCGCCCCATCTACTTTCCATACCCGTACTCAGGTACTGCTAACCTCTTATGACGCTGGCAGCCCATACTACCTGTCACACGGCCTCGCCACTTGGCAGCTGATGATGATATGCAGCAAATATCATCAACGGGCTTGATACCGGATCTCACGCCTAAGCTCTCAATAAGAAACAACACGATGCCACTATATCCACACGGCCACGGCCTCGACGCCATGCGTCCACGAGCCACAGCTCAAGCAACACGGCCACAGCCTCAAGAAGTCAGTACAACAGCAACGGCACCATCCACGGTATCAACCCGATAACAACACGGTACATAGCCAAACTTATTCTACGGCATTCCGCCACAACTCTTAATTTGACAGCATACAGCATACTTACAACAACAATATCACCATAGTAGCAGTAACATCAACAACAGCATATAAGCAGCTAGCAGCATATCACATATACCAAGTAGTATATAGGCAGACAGATAGCAACAACAGTCAACAGCATACAGTCATACATCAGCAAACATCCTCGATTAACAGTTATCTAACCTAGGGTTTCCAAACTTAACGGCGATAGCCCAAAGTAAGCTAAACATAGGGTCTAGATACTTTATCAAGGCTCAACCACTAGTAGGGTTAGGGCTTCCCTGCACATAGCAGAAATCACAACTACATTACTCTTGCCTTCCCGACGGCAGGAGTATTCTTTCTCCCCACCTAAACTGTCGACACGCAAATCCACACGATCACCGGCTCACTCCTCCTTCCTCGAGCTCGTAGCCCTTTCAATGGCAGCTCCAAGAACAGCCCCAATCCTCTTGGTAGCCACGGCCCTCGTCCTCCATTTGTGGGAAATCACGAGCACGCACTTTGCCCTAATAACGAGCACAACACATGCACAATAGTGTTAGCCCTAGGGCAAGCTCAAAAGATTAAAGACAAAGGTAAAAACTCTAAGAACGCCAAGAACACAAAGAACACGTGAAAGATTACTCAGCCGCGATCACAATGGTGTAGTTGGAATCGCGTTCCGCTACTTCGATCGCCTTCAACCTCGAGCTTTCTCACTCTAGAAACTCAGAGTTTCTCTCACTAGTTAAAGAAAACTTAGGAGATTTCGTGCAAATGAGAAGATGAGAGTGGAAGCTCCACTTATGGTTTCTGTTGTCCATGCTTAAGCGTTCATCACACTGCACGCTTGAGCGTTGCCACGCTCTAGTGTGGGATCTCTCCATGCTCGAGCGTGGAACCTCGTCCACTCTGCCTACTCCCTGGCCTGAGACGTGTCTCACACGCGTCCAAACTCAGAGCAGCTTTTCAACGCACTCAGCATGCTGAAGCGTCCAACTCCTCCCACGCTTAAGCGTCTGAACGCTTAAGCGTGGAGTCCTACCACGCTTAAGCGTCAAGCTCTGCGAGAGAAGAACTTCCAGTCTTCTGACTTCCTCGGTTACTCGTTTAACGCCTTAGGCACCTCCAACCTTGTTCAAGCCTATTCCTAAGCTTCAAACTAGGCCTAAAACTAACTCACAACAATTCACACAATCATCCAAAGCCCCGATAGAGGTTAACCAGCTCGATCAGAGTCACAGAGAAACCAGAATGTTACATTACCACCCCCTTACCGCGAACAAATAAGGATGACTCTGGCGCATCTCAGCTTTGCGTTCCCACGTTGAATCACCAGTCACTGGGTTCCATTCTACTCTTACTAACGGAATGTGCTTACCGCGTAGCTCTTTGATCCTTCTATCCAAGATCCGAACAAGTGAAGCGTCGTACTCCAAATTCTCTTTCAATTGAATTGATTCGGGCTCTAACACGTTTGATGGATCAAGATAGTATTTTCTGAGCTGAGAGACATGAAAGGCGTCTTGGAGATTTGAAAGATTTGGTGGCAAAGCTATCTGACAGGCTACAGGGCTGATTCATCGAAAAATTTGAAACGGTCTTATGAATTTAGGTATTAGATTCCTGGATCTGATTGCCTTGCCCACTCCAGCTCTTGGGGTAACTCTCATGAAAACATAGTCGCCCTCTTGGAATTCCAAAGGCCTCCTCCTCTTGTCAGCGTAGCTCTTCTGCCTGTCCCTTGAAACATTCATTTTTTCCCGTATCTTACGGACTTGTTCCGTCATCTGCTGTACCAACTCTGGTCCTAACAACTGACTCTCTCCCGTCTCAAACCAGCATAACAGAGTCCTGCACTTTCGTCCATATAGTGCTTCGTACGGCGCCATCCCAATACTAGAATGGAAACTGTTGTTGTAAGTAAACTCGATCAATGGAAGAAACTCGTCCCAACTTCCCGTGTTTTCCAACACATACGCCCTTAAGAGATCCTCCAATGACTGAATTGTTCGTTCTGACTGACCATCCGTTTGAGGATGATAAGCAAAACTCATACTTAACTTAGTTCCAATTGCACTATGTAAGCTTCTCCAAAACCTTGAGGTAAACCTTGGATCACGGTCCGAAATGATACACAAAGGTACCCCATGCAGCCTTACAACTTCCTTGATGTAAATCTGAGTTAATCGCTCCAGAGAGTAATTTTGGTTGATTGGTAAGAAGTGAGCACACTTCGTCAATCGATCGATGATTACCCAGACTGCATCACACCTTTTCCGAGTTCTCGGCAACCCAGAAACAAAGTCCATAGCAATACTATCCCACTTACATTCTGGGACATCTAACGCTTACAACAACCTTGCTGGCTTCTGGTGTTCAATCTTCGCTTTCTGACACACCAAGCAGGTTAGGACATAAGCTGCTACATCTTTCTTCATCCCCGGCCACCAGAACAGCTTCTTCAGATCCTGATACATCTTGGTAGCCCCCGGATGGAAACTCATCTTGCTCTTATGTGCTTCCTCCAAGATCATATTCTTAACTTCTCTATCCGCCGGCACACAAACCCGGTCACCATACCTAAGCAGACCATTTGTACCTCTTTTGAATTCTGAAGTCTTGCCTTCTTCTATCAACCGATTCACACTCTCGAGGTACTTATCCTCAACTTGCTTCTTCCGTAATAGGTTCAGGAAATCATTAGTTACTCTAACCATCCCCAAATTCAGCTTATCTTCGCCGATTTCCGCTTCTAGGTTCAGATCTCTAAACGCCTCTAAAAGCTCTAGCTCCTTTACCATCATCGCAGATACGTGTAGGGACTTCCTATTGAGCGCATCCGCTACAACATTCGCCTTACCTGGATGGTATTGCAGGTCGAATTCATAGTCCTTTATGAATTCCATCCATCTCCGCTGCCGCATGTTCAACTCTTTCTGGAGGAACATATACTTCAGGCTCTTATGGTCTCTAAACACACTGAATTTAAAACCATAAAGATAGTGTCTCCATATCTTCAATGCAAACACTATCGCAGCCAATTCCAGATCATGCGTTAGCTAGTTCCGCTCATGTACTCTCAACTGCCTGGAGGCATACGCCACCACTTTCCTGTCTTGCATGAGCACACATGCCAAGCCTTGGTAAGATGCATCACAGTATACATCGAATCGTCCTAAAGGATTTGGTAACACTAGCACAGGTGATGTGGTCAGTCTTCTTTTCAGCTCCTGGAAACTCTGCTCGCAAGCCTCTGACCACTCAAACGTTTTCCTTTTTCTCGTCAACTGTGTCATAGGTAACGCAATCTTAGAGAATCCTTCTATAAACCTCCGATAGTAGCCCGCTAAACCAAGAAAACTCCTCACCTCGTTTACAAACTTAGGGCTTTCCCAACTCACTACGGCCTCAACTTTCACAGGATCCACTGCGATTGCATCCTTACTGATCACATGGCCTAGAAACTGAACTTCCTCTAACCAAAACTCACATTTCGACATTTTAGCATACAACTTCCGGTCCTTTAGCACTTGCAACACCGCCCTCAGATGCTCTTGGTGTTCCTCTTTAATCGAAGAGTATACAAGGATGTCATCGATAAAAACAACAACAAACTTGTCGAGGAACGGTCGGAAAATCCTATTCATATAATCCATGAACACGGCTGGAGCATTAGTCACACCAAACGGCATAACCAAATACTCGTAGTGACCATACTGACTCCGAAAAGTAGTCTTTGGCACATCTTCCTTCCTAACCCGGATTTGATGGTATCCAGATCGCAGATCGATCTTAGAAAACACAGCTGCTCCTTTCAGCTGATCCATCAAATCATCTATCCGCGGTAGCGGGTACTTGTTCTTTATCGTCACTTTGTTCAAATGATGATAGTCTATGCATAGCCTCGAACTCCCCTCCTTCTTCGTCACAAACAATACCGGAGCTCCCCACGGAGATGCACTAGGTCTGATAAATTCCTTGCCTAACATCTCATCTAACTGTTTCTTCAACTCCATCAGTTCAACTGGAGACATCCGATACGGTGCTATCGATATAGGTTCAGTTCCCGGTACCAGGACTATGGCAAACTCCACCTCTCTCTCTGGTGGTAATCCAGGAATCATCGGGAAACACATCCGGAAATTCTCGCACGATAGGCAAAGCTTCAACACTAGGAGTCTCCTTCACTTCCAAAGAGAACAGCACCATATACTTGTCCGATCGTTCACCCGTCGGAGTACTCTCGTTGGCAGGCATCGATCCAGATTGCTCGAAAAAACTGAGAGTTTGATTTGAACAGTCTAAAATTACATGGTTGGCAGAAAGCCAGTCCATGCTTAGGATTACATCTATCTGTTGCATAGGCAAACAGATAAGGTTAACAAGAAAATGACGGTTTTCTACCGTAACGGGACATTTACGGCATACAAATAGGGTTGTTAAAGAATCACCAGTAGGTGTTGAAATAGTTAAGTCATATGGCAAGGTAGAAACAGGAAACCCTAAATGATCCATACACTCTATCGATATGAAAGAATGCGTAGCCCCCGAATCAAACAAAACCGATAAAAGCTTACCAAAAACTAAGCACTTACCTTGGATCAGATCAGGACTTTGGGAGGCTTCAGAACCTCGCATGGCAAACACCCTTCCGGTCGTCTGTGGCCTGATCTGCTGACTTGCCAAGACTGATCTCGCTCCACCACTATGAGTCCTACCACTCTGCTGCTGAAACTGAGTCCTTCTGCTCACTTCGGGCTTGCAGTCTGACGCATAGTGACCCATCTGATTGCAATTAAAACATCTGATGTGTTGGGTCCTGGGACAGTTCTTGACCCAATGCGGTCCTCCATACCGAAAACAGGTCTTGACCCATTGCTGTGTCTGACTGGAGTCGTTCACTCCATGGTTAACATCGAATCGAGCCTGGCGATCATACGGCCCTACTCTCCTTTGGAACTTGCTGCTTCAGCCACTTTGACTGCTCCGAATAGATCCACCACTTGTCTTTTGTTACGCAACAGTCCCTGCTCGATCATGTCCGTCAACCACTGTGCATTTCTCCACCAACTCGAGAAAAGAACTGATACTCAAGGGCAGCATTGCTCACTTCAACTCGGGCCTCAGTCCATGCTCAAACCTCCTGCAGACCCATTCTTCATCTGGATGGATCTGATAGAACTGAGAGAATTTGAGTAGCGCTTCAAACCTCATCGCGTAGTCACCCACGGATAGCTGTTCCTGTTTCAGGCTCAGGAACTCCTTTTCTTTTTCCTGCCGGATGGTCCTCGGAAAGTATTTCTCTAGAAAACACTCCCTGAACAGTTGCCATGTCAACACCCTTCTTCTGGCCTCTAGCAGTCTGGCCTTGGTTCTCCACTAGGCCTCTGCTGCTCCTACTAACATGAAGGCAGCGTATGTAACCTTTCTGTCCTCTCTGCAGTGTGTGGCCATGAAAACTTTTTCTATCTCCTGCAACCACATTGTCGCAGCCTCAGGGTTATACTCTCCGTGGAATTGGGGAGGAGTTCCCTTCATGAAGGCATTGAGACCTGTATTCACCATCTCATTCTCCCTTACAACATGCAGCTGATCCTGCCTGACTTCCCTCTCTTCCTGCCTTTGCATATACTGGGCAGTCTGTTGAGTATGCTGCATCATGGCGGTAGCCAAGTCCCTCATGGCCCGCATGGCTTCAGAGGTGTCACATCCACTCCCTATCCCTGAGTGGTCACCATTATTGTTATCATTATTAGGTCTAGTTGTCGGCCTTCCTCTTCCACGTGCCATTTAGTTTCCTGTAAAAAGGAGCCATCAATGCCGATTCATAAGACATATAATAGCACTTAACAGTTAAACATATTATATGCCTTATGAATGAAAACAGTTATCACACTTCGATAACTCGCGCATCGGACACTCTACCCAAAACCTGACACAGTTGATACTACTCGGTTATCAATCGTCAAAGCCAGTAACTTAACCTTCACAGTCTGATTTAGAATCGAACTGCTCTGATACCATAACAATGAGATGACCTCCTCTCTTAGAAGGATAATCCCATTGGCTGCAGAATGTCCTCGATGCTCTGATACCACCAAAATGAGATGACCCCATACATATGAAGCCTTCCCATTGGTCCCAACCTCTTATTATTATTATTATTATTATTATTATTATTATTATTAACCATGCCTAGCCGTATATAAAGCGATAGCGTGGTATACAAGCAGCGTTGCGGAAAACAAAACGACATAAACAAGAACGACAAGCATAGCAAACGATGATCAGAGTATAAAGCGCAAAATAAGCATAACTATATAATAACATGCATAAGTTAGCCCCATCAGTAGGGCACTGTACATACATATACATACGGTCGGGTAGAAACCAAAAATACATCAAGAGCAAACGAAAACACTCGGAGCTCACCAGCAACCCCCGTCCCCTCTCAAAAGATACATCAAAAGCTCTCAGCTCACTCCCTAGGACGCACTGGCAGGCTTTCACCATCAGTGGTGAGGATGCCCTAAGCTACCTTGACCCTCGCCATGAGTATGCCTGTAACACACAATCGGCTCATACTCTGACGAAGAACTGGACACCACAATCCTACGCCTGCGGTAGGTCCTCAAGTACTGCTCGGTCCTCCTGCGTTGGCCTCGGTAGACGAACCTCTCCTGCTGGTCACGACCGATGACTGGGGTGCTGCCCAAGCATAGTCTTGCTACCTCTGCCTCGGAGGGCGCCACATCCTCGAAAAGGGGAGGAACTGGTAGATGCGATAGGGACCAATAATGTCTACATACGGAGGTGTACCTCTCCGGAACATCAGGCTGACTGGTCCTGTGTAGACCATCAAAAAGGTAGAGGGGTCTACCTGCCATCCCCTATCATCATGGTAGATAATCTCAATATCGCCCAGCACCGGCATCCGCGGTGCCCTCGTGATGAACGGGTGAAGTCTCGGGTCTATGCTGAATCTCTGCTAGCTAGTCGTCTTCAAGTGATCCCATAATAGACAACAAGGAAAAACGGAAGGAAGATAAGAAATACAGCACGTCATAAAGTAGGAAAACAGTAGTAATGCAGTAAACACACAACAGGTAGCATATAACAGATATCACATTTATAACATTTACAGCGTTCCAGCACACATCTCTCGAGACAACAATTGCAATAGACATCCATCCCATGAGTCTCACACTCAGATCAATTCTCTAGACCGGCATACTAATTCCATGCAGCATGTCGGTCGAAAAACACACTTATACAGGTTCCCAACTGGAATGGTTCCACACCTGAACAAGTCCATACCGGAACAGGTTCTGTTTCGGAACGGTGTTAGCATGTCCAAGAAATCGAACCGCTCGCTGTGACCAATAAGAGTGCATCCCCCTTCCATACCGGAACCGGGGTATCTCGGTCGCCTCGGACCGTTAGCCTGGAACAATTGGTAAGCTCTGGGATTTGTCGAGCATACCGGACTGGATCGGGCATCACGACCGGATAAAAGCTACCTCATCCGTCACTGTAAACTATTCCCTAGACCGGCAACATCCCCAAGGCCACTCACTTGACCGCCCCATCTACTTTTCGTACCCGCACTCAGGTACCGCTAACCTCGTATGATGTTGGCAGCCCACACTACCTGTCACATGGCCTCGCCACTTGGCAGCTGATGATGATATGCAGAAAACATCCTCAACGGGCTTGATACCGGATCTCACGCCTAAGCTCTCAATCAGAAACAACACGATGCCACTGCATCCACACGGCCACCGCCTCGATGCCACGAGTCCACGAGCCACAGATCAAGCAACACGGCCACAACCTCAAGAAGTCAGTACAGCAGCAATGACACCATCCACGGTATCGACCCAATAACTTCACGGCACACACCCAAACTTATCCTATGGCATTCCGTCACAACTCTTAATATGACAGCATACAGCATAGTAACAACAACAATATCACCATAGTAGTAGTAACATCAGCAACAACATATAAGCAGCTAGCAACATATCACATATACCAAGTAGCATATAGGCAGACAGGTAGCAACAACAGTCAACAGCATACAGTCATACATCAGCAAAAACATTCTCGATTAACATTTCTCCAACCTAGGGTTTCCAAACTTAACAGCGATAGCCCAAAGTAAGCTAAACCTAGGGTCTAGAAACTTTATCAGGGCTCAACCACTAGTAGGGTTAGGGCTTCCCTACACATAGCAGAAATCATAACTACATTACTCTTGCCTTCCCGATGGCAGTAGTATTCTTTCTCCCTACCTGAACTGTCGGCACACAAATCCACGCGATCACCGGCTCACTCGTCCTGCCTCGAGCTCGCAGCTCCCTTCAATGGTAGCTCCAAGAACAGCCCCAATCCTCTTGGTAGCCACGGCCTTAGTCCTCCATTTGCGAGAAATCACGAGCATGCACTTTGCCCTAATAACGAGCACAACACATGCACAATAGTGTTAGCCCTAGGGCAAGCTCAAAAGATTAAAGAAAAAGGTAAAAACTCGAAGAACGCCAAGAACACGTGTTAGGGGTCCGAGTTTACCTGTGGCGAATCGAAAAACCAATCCGTCAGAGTGGAAGATTACTCAGCCGCGATCACAACGGTGTAGTCGGAATCGCGTTCCGGTACTTCGATCGCCTTCAACCTCGAGCTTTCTCACTCTAGAAACTCAGAGCTTCTCTCACTAGTTGCCGAAAACTTAGGAGATTTCGTTCAAATGAGAAGATGAAAGTGGAAGCTCCACTTATGGTTTCTGCTGTCCACGCTTAAGCGTTCATCACATTGCACGCTTGAGCGTTGCCACGCTCTAGCGTGGGATCTGGACACGCTCGAGCGTGGGACCTCGTCCATTCCGCCTGCTCCCTGGCCTGACACGTGTCTAACACGCGTCCAAACTCAAAGCAGCTGCTCAGCGTACTCATCACGCTGAAGCATCCAACTCTTCCCATGCTTAAGCGTTTGAACGCTTGAGCGTGGAGTCCTACCACACTTGAGCGTCAAGCTCAGCGAGAGAAGAACTTCCAGTCTTCTGACTTCCTCAGTTACTCATTTAACGCCTTAGGCACCTCCAACCTTGTTCAAGCCTATTCCTAAGCTTCAAACTAGGCCTAAAACTAACACACAACAATTCACACAATCATCCAAAGCCCCGATCGAAGTTAACCATCTTGATCAGAGTCACAGAGAAACCGGGATCTTACAAAGAAAACGACAAACTTATCTAGGTAGTGACAAAAAATCCTATTCATATAATCCTTGAATATGGCTGGAGCATTCGTCACCCCAAAAGGCATCACAAGGTACTCGTAGTCCCCATAGCATGTTCGAAACGTTGTCTTTGGTACATCCTCTGCCTTCGCACGAATCTGGTGATAACCCGATCGCAGATCGATCTTTGAGAAAACTGTCGCTCCCCTCAACTGATCCATCAAGTCATCTACGCTCGAGAGAGAATACTTGTTCTTAATGGTGACCTTGTTCAACTGGCGATAATCCACACACAAGCGAGAAGTTCCATCTTTCTTTTTCACTAACAGCATAGGAGCTCCCCACGGTGACACGCTGGGTCTAACAAACTACTTCCCCAATAAATCTTCCAACTTTTCCTTCAAGGTTTCCAACTCCGCTGGTGCCATACGATACGGTGCCATAGACACGGGTCCTGTTCCTGGTATAAGGTCGATCAAAAATCGATGTCTCGAACTGGCGGCAAACCTGGTACATCTTCAAGAAAGACTTCCGGAAACTCGTTCACGACATGTATATGCTCTAAGACTAGCTCGCTCTTGACCTCCAAAGAAGATAGTAAAATGTATCCTTGAGCTCCTTCTCTCAAAGAAGCCTTTACTTGGTTGGCAGTCAAAAATTCAGAATTCTCAGAACTAGGAAAGATTAAGGTTTTGTTTGCACAATCTAACAGGATATGGTTAGAAGATAACCAATCCATCCCTAAGATCACATCCATTTGCAAAAGAGGCAAACAGATCAAATCAATCAAGAACGTCATATCTTCTACAGAAATGAAACAGTTCAAACAAACTTTAGCAGTTATAACAGGCTTTGCAGTAGGTGTAGAAATCACTAAATCAAAAGGTAAAGAAGACACGAGCAATCCCAAAAGGGTCACACAGTCATAGGCAATAAAAGAATGTATTGCACCTGAATCAAACAGTATAGTTAAGGTTTTACCTCCCATGACGCAATGACCTTGGATCAAGTCTTCATTCTGAGATGTCTCAGTACCATTCACCGTATAAACTCTGCCCTTTTCCTTAGGCCTTACTGCTTGCACATTGTTGACAGAAGGTTCAGCTTTTTGTTGCACACAGTCGCGTGAGATATGCCTCGGTTTTCCAGACCTAAAGCATATTATCCCCTTGATTGAGCACTCTTTTGTGGCATGATTATTCTTCCAACACTTCATACACTTGTTTGGGGCGTTCCCAGACTGACTGAAACCCCCACCACTTCCTCCTACAGAACGTTGTTGTTGATCTTGCTATCTCGGATAGGGTTTCCATCGAGATTTGTTGTCATGACCACCGTTGCCTCTGTGGGACCTACCACCGTTGCCTCTGTGGGACCTAGTCGGTCCAGAACTCTGTACTCGCTTATCCTTGCTAGGCTCCAAGCTCTCGATCAGGCGACACTTCTCCATCAGCTTGGGAAACACAGAAATCTCAAGACGAACCACAACTCTTTTCAGCTCATGCGTCAAACCCCCTTCGAACTTCCTGTATTTCCATTCTTCTTTTGGGTTGTCCAGAAAGTAGTTCGAGAACTTTGCCAAATTCCCAAACTTGGCTCCGTACTCAGCTATAAACATTCTTTCTTGTTTCAGCTGGAGGAACTCTATCTCCTTCTCGTGCCTCGCACTTGCAGGAAAATACTTTTCCACAAACTTCCCCTTGAAAGCATTCCAGTCGATAACCTATTGATCATGCATCAGCACTTGACGGGCTCCTTCCCACCAATATTTAGCATCTTCCACTAGTATATAAGTTGCATAGACAACCTTGTCGTTCTCGGTACACCTCAAAGCTCCAAAGATCTTCTCCAAAGTCTGAATCCAATGCTCAACTTGTTCAGGATCGAACTCACCCTTGAACTGAGGTGGGTTTCTACGGAGGAATTCATCCAGTCCTCTACCCCCAGCAGCTCTTTCATCACATTGAACCATCACAACAGCCATCTCCTGTATGGCGTTCACAGCAGCATTCAGGTTTTGAGCAGACATTGCTACTTACAAAACCAGAATTGTTAAGCTCAAGGGACCACAACACAACCAAAGCAAAAAACATTATCTTCTTTATGGAGATAACAAAAGAGAAACACACAGAGAACACACAGCACAAACAAGACAGACCAAAACCCCAAACCCGAAAGACTCAGCCAGCTTTGACCAAATAATGTAACACTATTTCCCGAGTATCACATTCCCGAACTATTATAAGGCCGAAAAAAAATATTAATGCGGAAAATACGGGTTTTCTTTTCTTTTTTCTTTTCATAATGACGATGAAATGAGATTTGTTATATGAGTACTAATAATTAAACTTAGGTTCACCATGCATTTCTAAAAGTCAAACAGAAATAAAGTGCAGAAATATAAACAATATTGAATACAGACATAGGTCCAAGCCTAACTATAAAATAGGTACATAAATAGGTACTAGGAGACACAGCTACTCAAAAGGTACAACTGACAACTGGATACAGCCTGGCCAAAACAAAACAACATAAGGAGTCCCCCTCCGGACTAAAGGTAGACGCCGAGCTGAGTTGTCGTCACGCCCATCTTCTCAAGCAGAAACAACAACACCAGCAGAGAACAGATACAGATATGGGTGAGATTCCTGATCATCACAGCAAAACAGTAGAAGTAAAAACGGGACGACACATCAGGTAACTACATACCCATCATGTATACTAAACATCTCAATATATATCATTTAATCTATTAGCAACATGAAACATCTCCAAAAACAGGGATAACGGTCATATCAAGTAAATGTACTCATCAGCAGCCATGCAATGCTACGCGATGTACATGACTCAATGCCATATGCCACAAAGGGTAAAACTCAGACCCCTACTCCATGGAGCTAACAAAACATCGGAGAGAGTGAATGGGAGGACATGTTCTATGTACGCCAGCCTTGGGCAGGATGCTACAACATTCGTAACGTGCATGTATCTAGCTTTTACAGAAACACTCTACACTAAACATGAAAAGTACGACATCTAGTCGAGGATATCAGTGTATCGCTCAGATTTGCCACGACACAGAAGAGCTACTAACTGGTCACATGTCAGCCTTTCCAACCCTGATACCTCCAAAACTATTTATGATCGTCACCGTAAGATTCGCACCCGCATCAAGGTGAAAGTTCAACTCCTAGGCTCAAGGCCTTACAAACTTATGCAATGAAATGCCAATGCTTACACAAAGCAGATGCGATAAAGCAATGTCTATCCACCAGATAAACCTCAAGGCTCACTAAGGTTCTCTTCCTTAGGAACTATATACGTGTTTGTATTATAAAGATTTTATCCATCGAATAAATCTCGTGATCCCTCCGGGATCGAGTCATCACAAGACTAAAACAATTGAACGACTTTCTTGAATCCGAATCACCAGTTCGTCATCGAACTACTGTTTCAAACCCAAAACGTTTCATGTTTGTGTTTGTGTCTTATGAATTACATCTCAAGTCTTAAGTGTTATGAAGAAGGATTTAGAATCCTCTTAGATAAGTCTTTGATCCTTTCTAAGGTATTAATTCCTTGAGTTCTGAGTAATGAAATAAGTATTGATTCACTTAAGTCTTATGAAGTCATTGATGAACTAAGTTGTAATGCCCCGATTTTCACGTTTTCTAATTCTCCAGTATTTTAACGTTTGTATTTTATTGGAGGGTTTAGAGAGTGAAATAAAATATTCTGACCAGATAGGAATGTCCTACACAACCATAGGAAGCTGTGGTTAAGTTTCGGGTAAAAGCTCAAACGGAGCCCGATCTGCGTTTTTCGCGGATAGTAGCCTTTTTCTACTATCGAGACCTAATTTTGACTCATGAACGAAACAGTTAGGTTTTATATTTTATTTCCAAAAATATTGGTTATTTTGGAAATATTCAAAATAAATAAGTCGTCATACGACTTTCTTGGGCGAAAACCTAAATCGGGTAAAGAACGGAGCTGAATACGAGATTTCAGTGACCCGCTACGGATAAGGTTGAAGTCACATGGTGTGCTATGACTCATCAGTGACTCATCAGTGTAATGATTACGTTTAGAAAATATCTGGACGTGAAATGACGAAAATGCCCTTGACCCCTTTCATAATTTCCATTTGCCCTTGAATGAAAAAACCGTTTTGCCCCTGAGAATTTATGGAATAACCATTCTGACCCTGTGACTCACCATGTCATCATTACCTTTCTAGAAATATCTAGATATTTATAAGAGAAATAACCAAAATGCCCCTAGTCTTTGAAGGAATTACCAAAGTACCCTTTTTGTTGATTTACAAGTTTACCATGAAGGCAAAATGGCTATAAAACCCTCACCCCACTTGGCCATGCGGCCACACCTTCTTTTTCTCTCTCTCTCTTCTTTCTCTCACTTGTTCTTCATGTTCTTAATGAGTTCTTGAGTGTTCATCAAAAGTTCTTTACAAAAACCCTAGTTTGATCTTCAAAAGTTGAAGTTTTTGGGTGAAAACTTGTTTCTTCTTCACTAATCTTTGATCCTAGGAGGTATGATCCTCATCTTAACTCTCTCAATTTCTCTATTTCATCTCTTGAATCACTTGATTCATGAAGATCCAAGTTTAGATCTAGAACTTTGAAAATCCATAGAAAAGTGTAGAAAAATCCTTTTGATACCAAATCACTTTCTATGAACTAGTCTCATCCACCATTCAAGAGCATGAAACCAAATGAGTTTTCTAGCCTTTTCTTTCAAAAGTGGCCGAAATCTTAGATGTGAAAAAGGTTGAGTTTTTGATTCAAGTTTTAAGGAAAAAGACTTGTTTTAGTGTTAGGAGTACCTAAGGATCAACCACCCAAAAGATTAGAAAGTTTGGACATCTCTAGCTAAATTTCTTAGGGTAGGACCGAATCCTCTTTGAGGAGGAATAGATGAGATTTGTCTTGTTTGATGTTTGATTGTTTGGTTGTTTGTAGTTGGTGACGATTATCAGGAGGTTCACAAACCGATCAACCGACTTTGATCCGGGAATCTGCTCTTCAACAGGTATGGGGGGTGAACCTCATCACACCAAGATGGTGGCGGTGAAGATGGTTGTTTAGTTTATGTGTGGGTGAAACCCTTTGAGTCTGCTCATCACCATTCAATTTGGTTCTCTTGGAGAACAATGTGTAATAAGTGTAGTTTATGCTTTAGTCTACTCTAGCATATGTCTATGATGATGTGATTGGATGAAAATCATTTTCATGTATGTTGAAAACCATACTTTGATCTCTAGATCAAGTAAGGATTTTTATGCTTGATTATGATTGAATGATGCATGATTATTGTTCATCATTATATTGTGAGCTTTTGAGCTATAACTTGTCAAATAGGTGAAGCAAAATCTTCACATCCCATTGAGGGAGCATTCGGCCATGACCAAAGAAAAAGGAAGAACAATTGTTGTTCTTGAACATTTAAAATTCTTAAAGTAAGAAATTGTTTTAATATAACTTATGTTTCAAAGGAAAACAATAAGTGATTTGATCCAAAGATTAAGTAAAGTTTCAACTTTTAAGCGTCTTCACCAAAGTGAAACATGTCTTTTACTTTAACCTTAGTTTATCTAAGTGATCAAGTGATTTAAAAGTAAAATAAAGAAGTGTTTTCATGAGAAGTTAAATATAGTTTCATAAGGCATTTCCTTTATCTTAAAACGAAGACGAAGTTCATCTTAAAACAAAGACAAAGTTCTTTTTCAAACATAATGGAGACCTTTTATCCTAAAGTTGATTAAATGAATCATAGTTAAGGAAGTTAGATGAGATTACATTTCCTTTCCATTAACTTAGACCATGGTTTTACACTCAGTCAAGTACCGAAGAACTCTTTTCAAAAATAGTTAAGGTACTTTGCTTGAGGCAAGTGCAACGTATTTCAAATCCAATGAGTTTTCAAATGAGAACAGTTTTGTTACCAAAAGAGTTTTTAACTCTTAATCGTAAAGTTTTACATGAAAAACCTAAGTTAACTAATTAACTTAGCGTTAAAGACAAGGGCTAATTAAGTATGGTATGTGGTGGAACAAGACCATGTACTATACCATTGATGACTTAGTACATCAATGACTTCATAAGACTTAAGTGAATCAACACTTATTTCCTTAATTGAAAATCAAGGATTAATATCTTAGAAAGGCTCAAAGACTTATCTAAGAGGATTCTCAATCCTTATTCATAATGCTTAGGACTTGAGACATAATTCATAAGACGTAAACACAAACACGAAACGTTTTGGGTTTTGAAACAATAGTTCGATGACAGACCGATGATTCGGATCCAGGTTAATCGTTCAATTGTTTCCGTCTTGCGATAACTGGAATGAGAGAGATCCTGAGGCTGTGCAGGTATGGGACTGTACAGTGGAAGGAATCCTGAGGCTATGCAGGTATGGGACTGTATAGTTAAGGGAAGGCATATAAGAATTGATTGGTACTACCCATACCAACAATAATTATCTTCTTTTCGGGAACTTAGAACATAAGAACTTTATAGTTAAGCGTGCTTGACTTAGAGTAATTATGGGATGGGTGACCTTCTGGGAAGTTTCCTAGAAAGCGTGTGAGTGAGGACAAAACACGCTGAAAAGACTTGTGTTGGTTTGTGGGGACAGTCGGCGATTCTGAAAGCAGTCTGGATCATTCCAAAGGAATCACGAAATAATTATCCGATGGATAAATGTTTTATCCGATGGATAAATGTTTTATAAAACAAAGATGTGTGTAGTTTCTAAGGAAGAGAACCTTAGTGAACCTTGAGGTTTATCCAATGGATAGACATTGCTTTATCGCATCTGCTTTGTGTAAGCATTGGCATTTCATGTGCATAGTTGTAAGGCCTTGAGCCTAGGAGTTGAGCTTACACCTTGATGCGGGTGCGAATCTTACGGTGACGATCTTCAATGGTCTTTTTGGAGGTATCAGGGTTGGAAGGGCTGACATGTGACCAGTTGGTAGCTCTTCTGTGTCGTGGCGAATCCGAGCAATACACTGATATCCTCTACTAGATGCCGTACTTTTCATATTTGGTCGAGAGTGTTACCGTAAAGCCAGATACGTGCACGTTACGAATTTTGTAGCATCTTGCTCATGGCAGCATCTTGCTCATGGCTGGCAGAAACCGGAACATGTCCTCCCATTCACTCTCTCTGAATGTTTTGTTAGCTCCATGGAGTAGGGGTCAGAGTAGTACCCAGTGGCATTGGCATTGAGTCATGTACATTGCACTGCATTGCATGCCTGTTGATGTTTACATTTACTGTTATACATCGCTATTCTGTTTAAGAATGTATTATATTATATTGTTAGCTGTTTAACATGATTTATATTGAGAGGTTTAGTATGTGGTTTAACGGTTTAACATGTTGGGTACGATGTTACTTGGTGAGTCGTCCCGTTTTTACTACTGTTGTTTTGTTGTGTTGATGATCGGGAATCTCACCCATATCTGTATGTTTTCCGCTGGTACTTGCTGTTGCTGCTAAAACAGATGGACGCGACGATGGTTCGGTTCAGCAGTCCTTTTGAGTTCGGAGGTGGACTCTTTTGATGTTTTAGTTTTGTTGTCGGCCAGACTATGTCAGTTTTTGTAGTACCTTTTGGGAGCTATGACTCCTAGTACTTATTGTATTTCTAATGTCAGTCATACATTAGACTTATGTCCGTATATAGTAATGTTGATGTTTCTGTTTTCCATTTTCTGTTTCTGTATTTATAATACAGTATGTCCTAGTAATGCATGGTGAACCTAAGTTCACTTATTAGTATTATTTATTACCTTTACTAATCCCATTACATCTTTATGAAAAGAAAAGAAAAAGAAAAATCGTATTTTCCGCATTAATAAATATTTTCGGCCTTATAAACATTCGGGAATGTGACACTCAGGAAAGGGTGTTGCATAAGTCGTCAATGGTATAGTGTATGGTCTTGTTCCACCGTAGGCTATACTTAATTATCTCTTTTCTTATGCTCTAAGTCAATTAATTAACTTAGGTTTTCATGCGTAAACTTTGCGATTTGAGTTGAAAACTCTCGATTCAAGACATTGTAAACCAAAACCATTCCAATTGAAAACTCATTTGATTTAAAAGAACTTGGTTACTTGATTGAATTAAAGTACCTCAACTAATTTGAAAAGGTTTTTCCTCACTAACTTAGTGTAAAACCGTGATCTAAGTTAGTGTAAAAGAAATGGAACTTTCATTTAGTTTTCAAACGATGATTCAATTAATTCAAACTTGAGGACAAAGTCCTCTTTATACTTTGAGGATTGAATGTTAACTTAGTTTTAAAAACAATGTGATATCCTACTAAACCTAAGGTAACTTCATATTAATTTTACTTTCATGAAATTACTTTCATTGTTTTATTTTTAAAACTCTTACTTAATTGAATAAACTATGACTAAAGTAAAACACATTTTCACCTTAATTAAAAACACTTAAGGCCGAAACCCTAATTGATCTTTGGATCAAAATCACTTCTTGTTTGTTTTGAAATACAAGTTACTAAAACACTTATTAGCTTTCAAAAAATTAAAGTTCAAGAACAAACTCATGCTCTCCCTCTTTTTACTAACCATGGCCGAATACCATCACTTAGGGGATGTGAAGATTTTGCTTCACTAACTTGTCAAGTAATAGCTCAAAATGATTACAGTATTATGATGAACAATAATCATCCATCATTCAACCATAAACAAGCATAAAAATCCTGACTTGATCTAGAGATCAAAGTATGGTTTTCAACATACATGAAAATATTTTTCCATCCAAGCATACATCATCATACACATATACTAAGCATAGAAACATTATTACAAACATGTTCTCAAAGAGAACTTTACCAAGAAAGTATTGAACCCAAGCTAGGGTTTCACCCAAACAAAACATAAAAAACCATTTTTATCCTCCACCAATTTTGGTGTGATAAGGTTCACTCCCACATACCTTTAATGAAGAGGTTTAAGTGAAAGAAAACTCCAAGCCCTCAAAACAAAGAGATGGCCGAGCCTAGAGGAGATAAAAAGGTGAGATCTTGAACTTGTTTTCATGAAAAGAAGAACTAGAAGATGATTATTCAAGTTAATAAGTAAGGAAATGAAAAGGAAAAGGGTGTAGAAGCTTACCAACACAAGAACAACTCCTAGTTTTTGGATGGTGTTCTTGAGGTTGAAGAACAACTTCTCCAAATCAAGAAACTTCCTTCACTAAAGTTGATCTTTAGATCAAGACAAGGTGAAGTTTGGTTTTAGAATTGAAAAAAGAAATTTGGTTGGTGTTTTAGAGTGAAGAACCGAATCTATGATGAAGAGAGAGAAGAGAGGATTTTTCAAAAACTTAAGAAATGGTGTGTTTGATCTTTTGGATGTGTAGAATGAAAATGGATAGGTGTTGTTGGTGTGTTATGGCCAAATGGCCTTTAGGCTTCATGATCAAAATATTGGTTAGTGTGTGATGAGAATTATTGTAAGGAAATGAAGGGCCAAGATGTGATGAAGTACATAGGTGTTGACACTATATTCAAAGTTTTAGTGACTAACCAAAAGTGGGTGATTTGGCATTTTCCATAAAAGGAAAAGTTGACAAAGGTGTAAGTTGTCATGTAATGATAAAAGATACCTCCTCGTGAAACGTGATAAGCAGTCTCTGTTGGGGTTTCAAGAGGGATAATTTTTAAAAACAATTTATAAAAACCTCTTGGGCGTAAAAACCCCTTTACTAAAAGACCATGTATCGCACATGAATCACAAGGATATTATGTTTACCTTGTGAAGCGTAGCTTTACCATGAACACTGTGAGCACGTCAGCAGCACTGGTAAATCACGAACACTGCTACGGTGTGAAAGGCGAGGAACACTGCTGCTATCACCACAAAGGGAGAGGTTCTTCTCAATCACCTGTATTGCAAAGTAGCAATACCTCTACTCAGTCCACATGAGTAAACCAACGTCAGAGATAGCGTAGTGCTAGCTATCAGGATTAGAGGAGGTGCGGCACACAAAGAGAGAAAGGAGGTGCTGCTGTCAAGAGAGTACAGCGGCCGTTATAAGTGCTCTGTGCTGTGTCTTCCTTATGTGACGTGCACAACTTACTAATAGCTGTAACTCACTTAACCTAACCCAGTTGGGCTACTATACGCTACAGGCCCAATGTTTAATTATAAATTAAATCATATTTAATTAATCAATAAAACTAATCCCATTTTAATTATTAATTAAATCATATTTAATTAATCAATTAAATTAATTCTTTGAACATTTGCTCTATGTGTGTGACCCTATAGGTTCTCAATTAATTGGCAATAATATTAATTATTATTAATCATATTAATAATCAATTAATATTATAAACAATGAGCGGCATCTAGCAATATATCATTGCTACCCAATTAATTAGAATATTGGTGATACAATTAAAACCATATTGTAACCATATATAAAGTGAAGTCAATGTCCATTCGTCTTAATGTCTTAATTGAACACAAGGCATAAATGTGTCATCCTTGTTAAGTTCAATTATTTATTTCTTGATATAGTAATTGACGTACGATCATGTGGGCCCAATATCTCATATTGTCCACCTTAGCATGGCCATGCATTTCTACGTCACATACCATCAAAAGGCCTATAGACATTACCCCTGTTATGTAGGAGGGAAGAACCTATCGACATCACTCACATTCTTCAACATGTTTCATTGCAGACCCAATAACTATCTTTATAATTGTCTTGTTACAGACAACGTTTAATAGTATTAAAACCTACAACTACATATGTTAGGAATCATAATGACTTCAAGTCAAAGGACTACTTCACTATGGTCACTATGAGAATCGCTTATGACACTTACATAACTATAATGCAACGTTCTCATAGCGGGTCACTACAGTATAAATATTCCACTAATATTTATACCTATGTGAAGACTTGATATCTTATATCTATGACCCGTGAAATGTGATCATCAGTACACTCACATAATGGTCTCAATGTATTATTATTGTCCTTATTAATAATAATACTTGACTATGGATATTTAAGAATAATGTTCTTAATTTAATGGCATGTCACAGTCAAGTCATACTTGATGTTCCATTAAATGAACTACCTATTCTAAGGATTTTATTATGCTATAAATATGATCATCAAATATAACATAATTAATAAATGCCTTATACATATATCAAATATATGATCAAAGTCATGATACAAATGATTATCTATTCAAAATAGATTGGCCACTAGGGCTTACCCAACAGTCTCCACTTCTCCCAACTCTGGGCCAGAGTAACCTCCCGATCCCGGGCCCGATTACTCCCCGGCCCTGACACGCTTCCCAAGGTAAAGTGGTCCCGATTAAAATAATAATATTTTTATCGGCTCCGACTCAAAACAACATAACAGGCTCAAAATAATATCTTATGATCATTAAGCTCATAATTGAAATTCAATTATGAATTTCCAATTATTAACTATTTTTATGATTATTATTAATCAGGTTGTGTTCTCAGTCAAGTTATTCACACAAACAGTTAATAGACAGATATAGGGATTTTGGGATGTTACACTTAACAATAATTAAAATGGGATTTGGTGTACACTATAATCAAGTAATAATGAATTAGATTCTAAATAATAATAATAATAATAATAATAATAATAATAATAATAATAATAATATAATATTAATAATATTAATAAAAACAATAGCAATTCCAAATAGATGGTGAAATGATGCATCAGGTTAAGAAAGTTTTAACTCCAAATCATAATGGTTTGACTTTTTTAAAAAAAAAACACTGATACACAAGGATATTTCCATTTATGAATTGAAAACTCATTGAAGCAAAAGGAAGTTAAAAACGTGAATTCAAATCAAGTGAAACTTTCTTTGAGCAATTTGCTATCAAGAAAAACATGCACACAAAACGATTAATAGAAGTAAAATTATTTCTTTATAAATACAAGGAATATACATCTACCAAACTAATTCATCAAACGACATAAAAAAAATATTTTAAAAATCTAATGTTATTAATTAACATATGTAGAATCTCAACTTTTCATAATAGACAAATCTATGTGTGAAAATTCATATCCTAATGACTCCTCTACTTGTTTCGAAGCTCACTTAACTCTAAAGGTGTCATTCCATAAGGCGCTACTAACACTGTTCCACTTTCACTCACTAGATCTATGTTACACTCAACTCCCATAATGGATGTAAGGTAGATACCTCTTTAGAGAACACATCTAGAAACTCATTAACAACAGGTAATGTCGCTACATCACTTTCAACCTCTATCTTAGCAGAAAAGAGAAGTATGTATGCCTGAGCACTTATTACGAAGGACAATTGATGCTAGAAGATTCAGAAACATAAAACTCAAATAGACATAGGTTGTGATCTGACAGAAATAGTTTTATCAGATTAGTTTATGACAACATGATTTCAGATAACCAAAACATATCAAGAATGACATTTATCGCAGACATAGAAAACAAAAAAAAAAAAATTGACATTATAAGACATGTCTTGATGCACCAGGGAACTATTTAAACAAATAATAGAGACAACAATTCCATCATTCGCAAGAGTAGAAATACGTAATTCAAAATGCATCTTAGAAAAAGACAAAGACAGATTTTCACACAAGCATGTGGTATGAAGGAATGGTTGCTCCTGAATCAAACAATACGATAACTTATTGTCATAAGCACAATTCCTTTTCGGCTTCTCTAGCTGCTGCAGGATCTGAGTTGTCTCATAAAGATGGCGATTCATCCTTCGAAAAAGCGGTAACCCCACGTACTGAGGATCTTGGGATACTTCCACCCCATATCCCCTCATATGATAGAGAGTCTCTGTCTGCTCTTGCACATCTATGATCACACGATTCATAGCTATTACAAGTGCATCATTCGTCCCTCTCCTATTAGTCGTCATAAATCTGCTCACTACCAATGAAACTGAGTTGACCAGACTCAATATCCCAAAGCATAGTATGCAGCATCTACAACTCTAACAAGCATCCTATGCGCCCAAGTTTTGATTTTTGAAAAACCTAATAACCACAGTCCAATTTAGGATTGAACTGCTCTGATACCACCAATGTAGAGCCTTTCGTTACACTAGTAACTAAGTTAAAAACCATTTAAATAAAACATAGTGAAATAAATTTTTTCATAATTTAATTTAATAATAATAATTTCAAATTAGTCTTTACATCATAAATTCCTCAAATCTGAAATAACATAAATAATCCAAAAACTCTCAAAACAAGGCACCAACTAAAACCCAAACGTGTAAAAAGAAATAAACTAAGGTTTTAGCCACAAACAGCTCTAGTACATTGTAATACTAACCAAAACAATAACAAGACTAATAAGAATCTCTAGTCTTCAAGCCTTCTCGGTTTTAGGAATATCGTACTTGTGCTCTGAAAATAACACTAATGAGATGGGAATCTCAGTGAATAAAAACAGTTATAAAATATTTTCACAAACAATGTTATTCTCAGCCGGTGCAGTAACCGGAAAAACAACCATGACACCTGCTACTTTCGAAAATACTATAATTTTCTATAATATCAATAATATAAAATATTCAGACCAACACATCACATAATCCAAATGATAACATTTAACATTTAATTCACATACTTATTCTAACAATCATAAACACACAACAATGGTGTCCCATTGTCCACCCCTACTCATGAGGAGTGTTTCGACCTCACTTCCTGTGGTGAAGTTACCAAATCAATACCCCTGCAGTGATGGTATTTTTCGACATCCCTGTTGTGGTGATGTTTCGCATTTCAATACCCCTACTATAGTGGTATTTTTCGACATCCCTGCTATGGTGATGTTACTCATTTCAATATCCCTACTATGGTAGTATTTTTCTATATCCCTACTATGGTGGTAATTTTCGACATCCCTGCTGTGGTGATGTTACTCATTTCAATACCCCTACTATGGTGGTATTTTTCGACATCCCTACTGTGGTGATGTTTCTCATTATGATACCATGCTATGGTGATGTTTCTCATTTTGATACCCCTACCATGGGATATTTCTCCATCTCAATACCTCTAAAATGGTGGTATTGTCAACATCCCTACAATGATGATGTTTTTCACAAGGTCAATATCCCTACAATGATGGTATTTCCTCAATCCCAATACCCCTACAATGATGGTATTGTCAGCATCCCTACAATGATGATGTTTTTTACAAGGTCATTACCCCTACAATGGTGGTATTTCCTCAACCCTTAATACTCCTGCTGTGGTAGTATTAAGTTCATGCCAAACAAACAATAAATCATTCTTTCCATGGCAAGCATACATGGCATATTAATCTCATTTAATAACACATATCATATATGTTATATAGCAACATACCAATTCAATCATCAACATACCAAATCAATCATCAGGGATTCCAAGGTTTACATCAGGTAAACAAATATTCATAGCATTCATATCATAAAATTCCCTAATTAAACATTAATTTCATTTTCTATGAAAACCCCCAAATTTGGAAAATAGGATTTGACCAAAACATGTATTTTTCCATTGAAATTTCTCTATAAATCATTAGATAAATCAAACCCCCTTTTCGAAAATCGTTTGCATCATGGAAGGGTGAGAAAAGGTCATTTTTACTCACCTCTTTCAGATCTCCAAGAATCTCCAAGCGTTTCGTATGGCGAATCCTAGTGTTCGCCAAACGTTCTCTACTTCTTCCTCTTTATTTGCTCCTTCTTTTCCAAAATCACCTTCCTCAAGTCTTGGATCTCCTAGAGCAGCCACCAGAGTGTTTTAGGAGGTATTAGGGTTCAAAAACGCACCTTAAGGGTGTTTAATATATCGGTTTAGCTCGGTATTTTGCATATATCTTGAGTTAAAGCCATCAAAAAATTATTATCTTTATATCGTTGGAAAGATAGAGGAAAGATCTAGAACTTGCATGAAGACTACAAAATCTGAATCGAAAGTTTAGAGGGTACAAAATGGGATATAAGTTGGGAAAACGGTGCCAGTGCTAGAACCTGAACAGCGTGTACGAATAGGGATATAACTTGAGCTACAAGAATCCAATTTGGACGAATTTGGTGTCTATGGAAAGCTAAGAGATAGGGCTACAATGCATATGAATGCATCGAGTCCAAACGATATATTTATGAAAGGGAAAAATACAATTTACATAGAATTTGGGATAAGAGGAGGTCCAGATTTTGGGATGTTACACGGAGCACACTGCCGTCGCCATCTCTTTACTTCTTCCTTCGGAGTCATCAAATCTAAGCCTCAAAAAATCTATTAATTTTATTTGCTAATGTTAATGCCTATTTATATTTTTATTTATTTTTTGGGATGTTATAGCCAACACCCCTCGTTCTTGGCAATTTAGGACTTACCACCCTGACGATCAAATCATTGGTAAACCAAATGATGAACAAGGTCAACCTTCAGAGAACAAGCTGACTCAGCCTTCATCTCTGAATTGGAACCAAAGTCAGTGGATGAAGCTCTAATGGATGATTGTTGGATCCTCGCTATTTAAGAAGAGCTTAACCAGTTTCAACGAAGTGACGTTTGGACGCTGGTTTCCTTGCCAAAGGATAAGTTTGTCATTGGAACCAAGTGGGTCTATAGCTCAAGGCTACTCACAAGAGGAAGGTATTGATTATACTGAAACTTTCACTCCGGTAGCTAGACTAGAAGCCATACGTATATTACTTTCATATGTTGTACATCACAACATCATGCTTTATCAAATGGACGTAAAAAGTGTTTTCTTGAATAGTTTCATTAATGAAGAAGTTTACGTTGTACAACCACCTGGTTTTGAAGATCAAAATCACCCTGAGCATGTATATAAGCTTAAGAAGGCTTTATACGGACTCAAACAAGCTCCCAGAGCTTGGTATGAGCGACTCAGTTGGTTTCTCAAGAGGAAAAGTGGACATAACTCTTTTTAGAAAATCAAGTAAAAAGAATTTTATTGTTGCACAAATTTACGTTGATGATATAATATTTGGTGCAACTGATGAATCTCTTTGTCAAGAGTTTTCTGAGCTAATATAGAAAGAATTTGAAATGAGTATGGTGGGAAAACTAAAATTCTTCCTTGGACTACAAGTCAAGCAAACATCGGACGAAGTATACATTCATTAGACGAAGTACACAAAGGAGCTTCTGAAACACTTTAAGTTGGATGATTGCAAACCAATGAATACCCTAATGCACCCAACGTCCGTACTAAACAAGGATGATAAAGATAAAAAGGTAGACCAACAGGTATATAGAGGTATCATTGGTTCCCTCTTATATCTAACTGCGTCCAGACCTGATATCATGTTTAGTGTTTGCTTATGTACTCGATTTCAATATGATTCAAGAAAATCTCATCTCTCAGCAGTTAAAAGAATCTTTAGATATCTTAAAGGTTCTACTAATCTGGTTCTGTTGTATAAGAAATTTAATGAATATAGATTAGTTGGTTTTTGTGATGCTGATTATGCTGGAGATAGAATAGAAAGAAAAAGCACCAGTGGAGGTTGTCACTTCATTGGAGCCAATCTAGTCTCATAGTCAAGCAAAAGGCAAAGCACAATTGCATTATCAACTCCTGAAGTTGAGTACATTGCTGTTGCAAGTTGCTGCTCGCAAGTTCTTTGGATTAAACATTAATTGGAACACTACAACGTGTTTGTAAGTAATATTCCAATAACGTGTGATAATACTGCTACTATTAATTTGTCTAAAAATCCCATACTGCATTCTAGAGCGAATATAGAAATCAAGCATCATTTCATTAGAGATTATGAGCAAAAAGGAATAATTTCTATTCAATTTGTTGATACTGACCATCAATGGGCAGATATCTTCACCAAACCCTTAGCTGAAGATAGGTTCATATTTATAAGAAAATATTTAAACATGCATTTCATTGATTGATTAAGAGTCCAATACATGCGTCCAATAGTGTGTCTTAGTCCAATACATGTGAGTCCTATATATGCTGAATTGCTCGTCCAGTGCATTAATTGAACGAAATCTTTGTTGAAGGCGTATTTATCTCTTATCCCCTAACTGAGTCAGTTTCATTACAAAACTGCTTTTTATGGTTTCAAAGTCTGGAACGTGTGTCAGTCATTTAATGCACGTCGCCTCACCTCTTTCTTTTCTCTTTTCTTTTAAATTCTTTTTGAAAATTCGAACGGTTTTTTTGGCCTATAAAAACGCACTTGTTAAAGGTTGAATCTTTTAATAACCTCTTCATTTTCAACCTCTCTCTTTTTTTTTTTTTTTTGAAAAAGCCTCTCTTGCAAAAAGCTTCTTTCAAATAATGGCCTCATCATCCTCCATGAATGCTAAGGGTAAAGGAAAGAATCTTGATGTTCAGACTGCTGAAGTGCTGGTTGAGTTCAAGTTTAATCTGAAATTCTTCGCTGATCACGGGATAAACATTTCCCTAAACATTCAAGCTGCTGGTCAGTCAAGTTTCTTTGAAGGTTCTCCAGTCGTCTACCCAGTACTTGTAAGGGAATTCTGGATAAACCCTACTATCTCGGCAAGGGAAATCAGAAACAAGGTCCTTAACACCGAAGTTATAGTCTCTGAGGCAACTATTTCCAATGCCATTGGTTGTGCCCAATCTGGAATAACTTGTGAAGATAAATGGGAAGAAGAATTGGGTGGTTCTGAAACCATCAAAGAATGCCTTCTAAAGAACTTATCTGACAAACTTATAGCCTCGAGAATGACTGATAAGGTTAGGGTTCTTCGTCAGATACTGAACAAATCCATCCTTCATAAAGCTGACTCGAAGGACGTCGCAAAGGCACATAAATTTTGCCTAGTATACCTGATTTTGGAGAGGCAAATCAATCTTCCACACCTTCTCTTCACTTGCTTTAAGTACGCTATTGAAGGCTCTGGGAAGAACACAACCATTCTTTATACAGCTCTCCTTTCAAGAATCTTTGAGAAGCATTTGGTCTACAACGATCTCTTGTCCCTGACTCCAAAACATAAACTTAAATATTTTGGAGTTCATGGCATTGATCATGTGCTTCAACCAGAGTTCAGTAACCAAAGCTTGATGATAATGCAATTGAACTGTATTAAAAATTCCAAGAAAGAAGGGAAGTTAAAAGGAGTTCAGACGCAAGGTGTTGATGAAGCGTCTGATCAACCAGCCCCGGCTGAACTGTTGATAGAGCTTGATCCTCCAAAAGCTAAATGCTCTTCGAGTCGTCCAACAACAGTCTCTGTCCAACCTTCAAGAAAAAGGAAGCTGGTTCTAGCTTCTGTTGATGAAGAAGATAAGGACGATCAACCTATCTCGAAAGTGATCAAAGGACCAAGAAAAGTATCTACTTCTGATGCTTCTCGATTTAAACCTGCTGCAACAAGGCAAAGATCTACAAGGTCCAAGACCCAAGGTAATACTGAACCTCAATCTGGTTCAGTTCTTACTCCTATTATTGAGAAACCTTTTATGGTTGAAGACTTGATAATGGACTCTCAACCGTCCATAGGTCCTTCACCCCCCACATCACCTTAAACACAAACCATCCCTTCACCACAAAGACAATTCTCAAAACCTCCTACTCATGAACCCTTCAAACCATGTGGATCACCTTATCCCAAGATGCTCTACCCAAAAAGAAAATATAGACGCATACCCAGAATCACTATTGAAAATGAAAGCTCTAACTGGGCTGACGTTAAAACAAGATTCCCAGCTCTTTTTCTTAAACACTCACCTCCCTCCACCTCCGAACTTCCTAAAGGTCCAATTCCTCCACCAGAATATCAATATGAAACACCTTCCCCTTCTCCACAAAACCCCTCCGATCCACCTCCTGAACATGGATATTATCCCATCCCTTACACACCCTCCAGACCACTGCCAAGCCAACTCTACAATGCTCACAAACTCTTGCTAGTCCATCTTGAGCAGAAAAAGTTCCTCCAAAGAAGATCTACCCTAATCTCATTAAGGACAAGGCATTCCAATGGTGTCACTATAATGTCGCCAAACATGTGATACTCCTTAATGAAGAAAAGGAATGTTACAAAACTACTGAAGAAAGAAGATCAAGGTCTTTTGGTTTGGACAACATTTTTATTGATTGCAATGTCAAGTTCATTCCAAGCTATCCCTCAGCCTGGAAGGAATACTCTGATTTCAGGGACTTCTTACCATATTATGATGTCAGAAAGGAGTGTGATATGTCACGAGAAGCCAAGATCAATCATAATCTGCCAAAGAAATTTTGGAGCAGAAGTTCTGACACAAGAGTACGAGTTGTTCCTCCTCGAATTTGTCCAAGAATCCCTATGCTGGATCCCAACAAAAACAAAGATGGAAGAAAAAGGCTTGAAACATGGACGCTGCCTTATAGAACTACGTTTGATCCCCTATTCTGGACTAGGCCAAGAGATGACTCAGAAGAACTAGCTCACATATGGCAAAAGGATTCATCTAAGAGATATGATCCAAACACTCATATTTTCTGGGAAAAATTCATCTGGAGATGTGCCTAGGAAGCTTCAACGTCAGGTCTATCAGACGAAGAAAAGAGTAAAATTCGTATATTCAGAAGACTATACAAAATCTCTTAGCCGGATTTTATGATTCTGGACGATATCTTTGGCATCCCTCTGCATCCAACGGATGTTCTTCCTAGACGAAAGCCTAGATGGAGACAAGAAAGTAGATATGATGATGCTGAGATCATCCTTGAGGTACTTCCTCCTCCACCTAAGCCTGTTGTGCAAGAGGATTCTCATTCTAAGGCACCTGTTCCCGTCCTCCCTGAAGAATCTGGGGACACAGAGGATGTCTATGAGGACCCTTATCCTGAAAAGCAAGCTCAGCATGTTGCTGTAACACCCCCTCGCGGGTGCTACGTACTCGAACTCAAATGCGAAAAATATCAAGAGAATAAAACGCTGGTTGCTTTCGGAAAATAATTTAATTATTTAGCTACGTTCGAAAACGCAGTTTCTAAAAAAGTGTCTGCATGCATAGGCAAAACAACTCAAGACGAAGAAATAATTTCATATCACACGCTCATAATTAAGGTGCATAAAACATAAACATAACATAGGTTCAGGTCTGATATATATCCTATTACAGACTTAAGAACATAAATTCAACATACATGCAATAGAATATATAAAACTGCTTTAAAATAAAAGACTCCTAAGCTGGTCGGCTAAAAGTAGCCATTGAGATATAACCCAAAGTCGGCTCCTTCAAAAGTCTCCGTCATCCGAGTCCTCACGTGCCGGCGAGGACCTATGAACAACATCTGTACATGTGTTCCAAAAACACAACAGGGTGTCCAACGTATACAGGCAAAGGTGAGATACTCATATAAAGTTTATCACGACAACCACACAGGCGACAAGCAGCAATATAAACATCCACAGATAAATACAGTTATAGAAATAGTTATTTATATAACAATATCTCAAACACCATCATGAGTTATAATAATGCATGAGACTTCCATATCATCTTTCTAATTCATGTATTCCGGAGATTCCTACTACCCTTCATCGAGCGATAGGCCGTAGTAACACCCGTAACACAATTGTCCTCATGAGTCGGCCTCTCTATTTAGGTCCAAACTCCAATTGTTCCAGGGTACCACGTCATAATCATATGCTGAATACTCCAGTATCTGATTGAGTTCATTCGTGTTTGGCAGCCGATTTACCACGGCACGGGGTTGCTACGCCACCAGCCACTTGTGGGATCTCGAACACCGAATGCCCCTATAGACCCAGCGGTCTTAACTGGTTAAATTCTCAACTGCTTGAGTTGTAGCTCGGTTCCAAATGGCACGTCTGCCGATTCATGCATGTAAACAAAAAATTTTCTGTTTTTGTTCATTCTTTTAATTGTCGAGACATAAATTCCACAACTCGTTTCAAAAGGCATTAAATTCAAAGTAAAAAAAAAAAAAAAAAACATAGGACACGAAGTCCGAGTGCTCAATCCACAAAACACAAGCCCGACGTTTCAGTCACTAGGTTTGGGTTCATCTCAAAGGTTCATCATTTTTCCTTTTCGCTCAAACTTTCTCAAAACAACTTTGGAAAACAAAACTCAATTTCGTTTTCTTTAAACGAAACATTTCTTGATCAAGGACAACATTTTCTAGTAAAACACCTTTCTTGAAAACAAAAACCGTTTTCTAAGGTTTCGCGCCTTTTTAAAATGCTTTACTGAAACAAAACAAGTTTTGCACGACTTTTCACAAAACCACTTTTTCTTTTCAAAAGAACATAACTTTTTCAAAAAGGAAACTTAACTTTTCTTAAAAAGTAACACGTTTTCCAAAAACCACCTTTTGATTTCAGAACGCGTTTTTCAAAACTTTGATTTCGGATTTTGAATCTTTTAATAATTATCGAGAAATAGCCAGTCCTATGCTCATCCAGGATATATATATATATATATATATATATATATATATATATCAACAATCCATAATCATCATCATAATATCAACCAAGGCATCAATGCCACAAACCATCAACAAATATACAATTATGTCTCATCAAGTAAAACAACTTCAAATATCATTCAACACCTCTCTAAATCATTAATCAAGACATCATAACACATATATCAATCAAGCACTATGAAGCTACCAAACTTAAATGAACTACCTCCCTTTACCTCACAGAGATGTTCAATCCGAACTCGATCGGTTCTCGGCTCCGGCTCCGGTTTCGTTCGCATCGCCTAAAACAATTAAACACAATACAATTCAAACAACAAATCAACATCAATATACAACATCAAAACACAAATTTTCCTTCCCCTAAAAGGTATAGGGTTCGGCCATGAAAGGTAAAAAGGCTAGGGATCTCATTTGGTTCCAAACTTTTGGATGGTTGGTTTATAAACTTTGTTAACACTAATATAAGTCCTATGACTCAAAAATGTGAAACAAAACTCAAGGTTTCTCCTCATGAGGGTCTCGGCCATTTTGGGTAAAAGGGGCTAGAAATTGATTTGGTTTTCCATTACTTGGATTCAAAGACAATAGGAAAGCTAAGGATGGAATCAAGAGTTAGAAATCAAAAATTTGATGAAAAACACTATTCATCACCACTACTAGGGTTCGGCCACTTTGGGGGTTAAGAGCTAGGATGAGAATTGAATCATGATCTCTTGGGTTTAGGTAGAGAATGATGAAGTGAGTTCAAAGAAATTGGTTTCCCATTAAAAGGATTTTCCTACAATGTCCTATGAATTTTCAAATATTTGGATCTCAAAATGGTTTTTCATGAAAATGGATTTTGATCACGAGATTGAGAGAGATTCAAGAAGCTAGGAGATCATAGAAGTGATCTTACCTAAGAATGGAGGAAGATTGATCAAAGATTCAAGGTTTTTCTTCAAAGTTTCAAGGATTTCTCAAAGTTTCAATGGAGGTTTTTCAAGGAGGAAGAAGATGAACCTCTTGGTTCACTTTGGAGGGCTGGGCTGCGTGAAAATGGGGGCTGAGAGGGCTGTTCCAGCCTTCTTAAAATCTCATTAAGGGTAAAAATGTCATTTGGTTCAAATGGTAAAATGGTAAAAGTGAAAAAGGTTAAGTGTAGGGGTATTTTGGTCATTTCGCGTCCCGATATTTCCGATTGTCATGACGGCTCTGGCATGCGCTCCCAAGTGATTTGACATGATGTGGCATCAAGCTTATCCGTTGTCGGGTCTCGTTGAATCTCTTTACGACTCCAAATGCCTCCCGTTTAGATTATACGGCTGAATATAATATTTTATTATTATTTTTTAGGCGTCAGGACGGATTTTTACAACGATGTAGAGAATAAAATCCCGAGACTTACTGTCTCAGTCACGAGTCATAATTACGTCTCGATTGTAGCATCCCCGTTTCTGTAACTGTTTATGATCAACATTTAATTATGATCACTACCTTATGTTTGATATGACTTATATATATATATATGTCAATGTTTATATGATGTTTTATATCCATGGTTATGTTGTGGTAAAGTTTCTATTGTCGTTAAGAGATGAAAAACTGATAAAAGTTCTGTTTTGATCATTATCAGGTAATTTCTCGTTTTGCATGCTGGAGGCCGGGAAACGGGGAATTAAGTGAGATGTAATGTTGAATTACATTTTCCATTACCTTGTTGATTATTCCTAATGAAGAGAATTAGCTTTCTTAAAATCCAAAAATTTACCAAAAGTAGTAAAAACCAATTATCCATTTTTGGTAAAAACCCTAATTACCTAATTCCTAACTAAATGAGAATGTAACTATTCTTGTTACATTTAGCCAAGGCCATTAGGCCATGATGCTTGGGGAAGAACCCAAAATCCTCCTTTTATCATATCCAAGAAAGTTATGACACTAACCATTAATGGAAAAAGCATCTTAGCCATTTTTGGTTAATCTTGTCCTTAAGCCTTCCTTAAGCAACAACACACTCATCAATTTGAATCTTGGCCCTCCATTCTCTATGACCAAAATTGAATGAGGATTTGGAATCCAAAAGGAGGGGAAGCTCGGCCTTTAGGTGTCCAAGACACCAAAGTCACTATTCCATTCATTCTAACCTCTCACTTGAAAACACTAAAACTCCTAAGTTCTCTCTTCTCTCTCCTTTCTTCCTAGTTTCGGCCAGACCTTGTAAGTAGTCTTACTCACCTTATTTCATCATTCTTACTTAAAATTCTTGTTTATCTCACTCATCTAAACAACTTTTCTCTTTGGAATTTCTTCATTTGAAGCTGTTTGCTTCAAGATATTCAAGAATCATTCAAGAAGGTTCAAGCTTCTTGAACATGATTTTGAACCCTTAATCAAGGTAAGTTTCTAACTAGGTTTCTTCTCTTTATTACTCTTGAGAACATATTTACGTTATCATCCTTATGATGTTGAAAAATCATTGTGTTCTCATTGTTTATGAAGTTGAAAAATCAAGTTTTTGAACTTGTTTGTTTCTCCTCTAGGTCACGGTTTTCATAGTGGTTTTGGTGACCAAGTTTTCATCTTCTACTCTTCAAGGAAGCTTCATAAAGGTAATGGGGGAGTGAACCATATCACACCTTAAATGGGGGTGATAAAGGCCTCGTAATTTGTCGAAGGAAAACCCTAGATCTAGGGTTTCCTTGTAAAGTTCTTTACTTTGTTGTCATATTAAATTATGTTGTTGTGTTGATATGATGATTATGTTTGTATGTGCTAGGAGAAAAGTATTTTGGCATGGTGAAAAACTATTCTTAGGTCCAAAGATCTAAGGATAAGATTTTTGAATGGTTTGAACTTGTTTATGTTCGAAGTTGTCTCGATAACATGCTTATATGTTGATGTGATTATTCTATGCTACCTTGGATGTTGTTGAATGGCTGTATTTTGGTGGTTTATGACAATGAGTGGTTCGGCCTTGACATGTTTAGGAGGGAAGCCAAAACTTCTATGTTTAAGTGATGATAAAATGAACTTACTATGGTTCTAACAATGCAAATAAAACGAAGAAAAATCTATCATTTTTCCTATAGGGCATTCGGCCTTTATGAGGAAAATAGGATTAGGACCTTAAAATGTTAATGCTAAGGGGTTTTATATGTTTATACTAAAGTATAGAAAGTATATGAATTGAAAAGGTTTCCAAAGAAACCAAGCTTTGGTTCCAAAGAACCATGTGTTGTGAAATAAGGGTTTTTGGACTTGATGTAAGAACCATGTTAAGAATAGGTTGGTTTGATGTTGATCAACCACTTACTTTAAAAAACACTTTTAACATCGGTTATAGTGGCGACGTTAATTAAAGGGATGTTAAAAGTTTAATTTTAACATCGGTTAATAAAAAACCGGATGTTAAAAGTAAACTTTAAACATCGGTTATATAATAACCGATGTTAAAAGTGTGGTCTCAATCAGAGTTGTGCTCTGTTCAGTACACTTTTAACATCCATTGTATCTGAAACCGATGTTAAAAGTACTTATAACATCGGTTTTAGGAACACACGATGTTAAAAGTTTACTTTTAACATCGGTTATTAGAACAACCAATGTTAAAAGTAATTTTTTTTTTATATGGTTGTTTCATTTATAGTTCTTTCCCACCCTGCATATCCATCAGTATATCATCCACAATTCAGTACACAACATAATGCCAGAAACAGATTCAAACATGTAATTAACTCATATAGCTAGATTGCTGTTCTGGAATTACAATATATATTACAGTACTAGTTACACAAGTCCAGAATAATTAAACTATACTATAATGACATTACATATATACAGTGTTATAAGTGCAATAACCTAAAGTCCAAACTGTGTCAAATGCAATACATACAAGTGCAAAAATCATATACAATCTACATTATGCTGCCTAGTATACTCATAAAAGAAATTAGCAAAACGTTCCCTCAGGTCTTTCATCTCTTCTTTATCAAGTGGAGTTTGATCGTCAAAAGCCTGCACAAGTTTAAATAAACTCAACATTAAATCTTCAACCAAAACAAAATATAACTTAACTTGTGCAAAACTTTATATTTATTACCTGTTGCCATCCATCAATAATAGTGGCGGAGACCACGTTCAACATATGTTTCATCACGTAGTATCCACACTCTCAGCCGCTAGCTTGTCTACGAGACTACAAGACAATATGAAATTGAATATCAAGTACAGTACTAATATAATAATAATTACTGTTGTAATTTTTTTGTAAGAAATAATAAACTAATTACGAGTGGGATAATCCATTCAGGCTTTCTTTTTGACTTGGATGGCCTACTTTTGCCATCTGCACAAGCCATGCTACTTGCAACCATAGCTCTATGATTAAAAATAATAATGTCAATTATGTTCATGTAATAAAGCAAAAGCAATTTGAATTACAAATTAAATTAAAGCTTACATGTCAATCGCGTCCTTCAATTCAGATGTCGGACTATAGTGCAACGAGCATAAGAAGACGACACGATGCTGGCTAGGATGAAGTATGAGCAACTGCCAATGACCACTCCTAAGTATTGGTGCTAGATAAATATCTTTCTTTGTTTGACCAAGTAGCTTCAGGATGTATGTCTTCATCGCATCCCCATTAGTGCAGTAATTTCCCTGAATTATGCTTGGGTCTAAGAATCCATACGTATTCTAGTTGCCTCTTTCCATACATAAGCGATGAAGATACCTAAGATATTAGAATAAAATAATGTTAAATACCTAAGACATTGAAATAAATTATAGAATTAAAATACCTAAGATGCATGTCAACAGTGTACTTACGTGCACCACATACTCAGAACGGTATTGGCTAGCCAATTACCCGGCAGACATATGTCACCTATATCCTTCCCAGAGAAAAAAAAGGCTGGCAAGTCGCAAGCGCCTTTGTGTTCCAAGGGAATAGCATACTCTTTATCCGGCGCATCCGCAGCAAATGCGGCCAAATGAGCTACATTCGATCTTAGCTTTTTATCAATGTTCTAAGCAACAAAGATAAGGCATTAGTTAAGTAATGTCATTTGTAAATAAATAAGACATAAGTAATTAAATGATTAATATGAAATTAATATGCATACCTGGGATAAAGGCATCTCAACTGGCTTATGTGCAACCTCACAGCTCCCAACGGTGCTCACATGCTGAGAAGGTTGACTCATTGGGCTTGGTTGGGAAATTGTAACCCCCCTAGATGACATCTCCTTTATGAATGATTCCATAAGCTCCGGAAACATCTCTCTTTTAAGCTCCTCCTTAATGCTTTCCCGCTCGTGGCTGCTGATTCGGCTTCCAACATGGACTCGTCGTCCGTGATATTGCCGAATGCCCACTAGCCCTCCAACACCCTTTACAAAGCCAGGGTGGTCATCTTTACCTAGGGCAGTGCTCAGGATATCCCTACGTCCATGTTGAACGAATGATCCTTGCGAGCTTTGTTCCACCAGCGATGTCTACAAGGGGAAAATTCACAAAATATGTGTAAGATAGTGTTTACTTAACTGTATTAATTACAAGTAGAAGTAATCTATTAATTACTTACAATCTTTTCAGCGACAATGCGTGTGGGCTCGGCTTTAAAAGCTCCCGATTTTGTCTTTCGGGCTTCCATCCATGTTTCATGGCGTTCGGGTGGAGATGGAGGATTAACAACTATTTCTCCATCGGCTTCGGCTTCTTCATCAGCTCCACCTTCTTCTTGCTTCTTTTTGGCCTCTTCTTGCTTCTTTTTCATCTTCTCATTCATAATTTTCTGCTGAACCATACGATAGCCACCACGAGACATATGGTGTGGGTGTACATTGTTTTTTTGGATTTCCTTGGCCTTTTTCCTTTTCTCCTGTTACAAATAACACGTACTCAATTCAATTAAATAAATAAATAAATTAGATAGGCCTATTATAAAAAATATAACGGGAAACTAACCAGAAAGGCAGGGTCTTGTCGGCTCACAACAAACCTATCCCACGTCTCCTTATCAATGAAAGAGTATGTGTCAAGTGGAGATTTGTCGTCTTTCTTCTCAAAAATATATCTCTTTCCCAAATAGGTCTTGAACCCCGTCCACCGCTTCACGGCAAAAGAAAGCCATTTCTTCTTACATTCAGGAGTATTCGGGACATCAAAGGTCAACTATAGTACAAAACAAAATGGAGGAAATATATTAGAGTATGATAATAATATAAGTAAATACAATTTAGATACAAATAGAGAGGATAAAAGTAAAATACCAAGATTGAAGACCAAATTTGATCCTTCACCATACTCGGTACCTGAGCCCATTCCTCAATAAGAATGCTAACCCTGTTTCGAGCTTCCAGGGCCACAAAACCGGTGAATTTGTCAGCATTCGGCCCTATGGCTCCCCCATATGTATCAAACTCAACCGGAAGCCTCTGATCACCGCAACGACTCAGGGCCAACGATCGTAACTTTGTGGCTGCTCTACCCCTTTTTTTGGGGCGTGCACCACCTGACCCGCTATGCGAAGGAGAAGGAGGAATGCCTGCTGGATCAGTCATGTGTGCCTATTTAGACAAAAAGTAATAAATTAGGTCAGTATATAAGAATGGATAAATAAAGAAAAGTCTACTATAACATGGATAAAAAAGCCTACTTTAACATGGATAAATAAAAATAAGTCTAACTTAACATGGATAAATAAAAATAAGTCTACTTTAACATGGATAAATAAAAAAAGAATACTTTAATTTAAACATAACTTACACTATGGTCAAGTTTAGATCAATATCCCTTCATGATGATCATCACGAGTGGCAAGTACATCGTCCACTACATTTTCCTCGACGAAAATAGGCATCTGTGTTGAGAAAGAAGGAGTTTCTGGAATATCAAGAGTTGAATCTTGATTTTCATGGATACCATTATGCATGCTTTTTCCTTGGAGAACAACTGGCCACCTTTTGTTACAAGGATCATTGATATAAAACACTTGTTTTGCTTGTGAAGCCATGATGAAAGGCTCTTCCGTGTGACCTACTTTGTCAAGGTCTACCAATGTAAATCCTAATTCTTCAGTCTGTACACCACTGTTACTGTCAGCCACATACACTTAAAAACAGGCACTTGAAATTTAGTGTAATCGACCTCCCAAATCTCTTCAATGACTCCAAAGTAAGATTTCGATGCCATAATGGGATTTGTATCTTTTGAACTAGTGAAGTGCATCAACTCAGATACGATCATAACCCCACTGTTTTGCATGGTACTCTTGTCATCTTGGGACTTTGTATAGAAGGAAAACATATTGATATCATATCCACTCCGACATATGACTTCAAGACGTGGCCCCTGTGCTAGCCATTGTAATGTATCGGAAGCAGTATGATCATTTGTAATTTTTTCTTTAAACCAGGCTACGAAAGTCTTGTTATGATGGTTCAACAACCATTTTTCGTTCCTTCTAGGGTTTTCTTCCTTGACCTCTTGTTTGTGAGCACATAAGTAAGGTGCAACCTCATCAGTGTTATTCAAAATGTGCAAATGGGCTTGAAACACTTCCTCCCGAGCCTTGCTATTAACCTTTATACCTCGTGTACCCTTACCGGCACATCTTCCCTCATGACGAGGCTTAGGAATCCCTATAGCCTCCACTTCTGAAAGGTAGTCTTGACAAAACTCAATAGCTTCTTCTGCAACGTATCTTTGAACAATAGATGCTTCAGGACGGTGTGGATTCTTCACATACCCTTTCAAGATCTTCATGTATCGCTCAACTAGGTACATCCACCTTAAATAAACGGGGCCACATAATTTAATCTCCCTCACTAGATGAACAATTAAGTGAACCATGATGTCGAAAAATGAAGGAGGAAAATACATCTCCAATTGGCATAAGATTATAGCAGCCTCATCTTCCAACTCATCCAACTTCTGGGGGTCAATGACTTTGCTACATATAGCATTGAAGAATGAGCACAACCTAGTTATGACATGTCTAACATTTTTAGGAGCAATACCACGAATAGCCACTGGTAGTAGTTGTTGCATCAAGACGTGGCAATCATGAGACTTTAAGCCAACCAATTTTAGATCATTTGAGACAAGTCTCTTGACATTTGAAGAGTAACCCTGTGGCACTTTGATGCCCCGTAGACACTCACAAAAACTTGTTCTCTCTTTTTTTGACAAGGTATGACATGTTGGAGGCAAATATGTCCGCTTACCATCCTTTGGCTGTGGAGCTAACTGCTCTCGTATACCCATCGCAACCAGATCTAGACGAGCATTCACATCGTCCTTTGTCTTACCCTGAATGTTGAGAAGCGTTCCAATTAGACTATCACATACATTTTTCTTCACATGCATGACATCAATACAATGTCTGACATCAAGTTTGCACCAGTATGGAAGATCAAAGAAGATCGACCTCTTCTTCCATATGTTTTTCTCAATAGCCTTCTTTTGAGCCTTTCCGAACATAACATTAATGTCCTTCACCTTTTGATAAACTTTCTCTCCATTAAAGGCCGTCGGAGCAATTCCATTCTCTTGGAATCCATTGAAAGCTTTTTTCAATCTACAATATGGGTGATCACGTCTGAGAAATCTCCGATGCCCAGGGTAAACTGTCTTCCTTCCATGTTGCAATTGTGTGAAACATGTGCCTTCTTCACATATTGGGCATGCTTTATGCCCCTTAACACTATACCCGGACAAGTTCCCGTATGCTGGAAAGTCATTGATGGTGCAAAATAACATGGCACGCATCTTGAAAGTCTCTTTGTAATGGCCATCAAACACATCAACGCCTTCCACCCACAACTTTCTCAAGTCTTCAATCAAGGGACTTAGATAAACATCTAAGTCATTTCCTGGCTGTTTTGGGCCTGAAATCATCATAGATAACATCATGTATTTGCGCTTCATGCACAACCAAGGAGGTAGATTGTAAATTACGAGGAGAACAGGCCATGAACTATGGATACTACTTAAGGTACCATACGGATTCATTCCATCCGTAGCAAGTCCAAGCCTAAGGTTTCTTGGCTCATTTCCGAAATTCGGAAACAAACTATCAATTCTCTCCCATTGCACAGAATCAGCCGGATGGCGAAGCATTCCATCACGTTTCCTCTCATCTGCATGCCATCTAATGTTCTTTGCGTTATTTACATTAGCGAACAATCGCTTGAACCTTGGAATTATTGGAAGATACCACAACACCTTTGCAGGAGGACCCTTTGTGATCACATCACAACTAGAATCACCATCCTTCACTTTGTACCGCGATACCCCACACTTGGGGCAGTCGTGCATCCCTTCATACACACCCCTGTATAGTATGCAATCATTAGGACATGCATGTATCTTCTTATACTCCATACCCATCGGACAGAGTATCTTCTTTGCCTCATAGTTACGATCTGGCAGTGTGTTGCCTTCTGGAAGCATGTTGTTCAACAACTCAAGCAATTCGGTGAAGCTTTTATCACTCCACCCATTTCTCGCCTTCACACTGAACAATTTTAAGTCCAGATACAAAGGCGTATCCGCATCACTGCACAAAGTATCATACACACGTGCTCGCTGAAATGACTCTTGTCCAATATCACGGATCATGTCCTCTAGTCGATCGTCCTCCATATCTACATCAACTTCTTCACTTTGGGACACACTTGGCATGTTTAACAAGTCTTCACCATGCCATATCCATCTTGTATAACTCTTGCAAATCCCTTCACAAATAAGATGATCACGTATTTGCTTAACTTCACATTTCCTCATATTCAAGCATCTAACACAAGGACAATTAAATCTTCCATTACTATCAGGAAGATTTCTTTGAGCAAATTCTAGAAACTCTTCCACTCCCTCCCGATACTCATCACTTGTGCATTTACTAACCATCCAACTACGGTCCATATCCATGTTCTGTAGATTTACACATATTTATACAATATGAGCACAAGAGGGGAGACTCTCAAAGAGCAGTATTTGAAATTATAGGCCTAAACTTTAAGTCCTAAAATAGAAACTAAACCCCTCGACTATTGATCAAACCAATCCAGATGACCTAACTTTTTAACTAAACCCAAACCCCTTGACTATTGAGATTATAAGCAAAGCCTAAAAGTCTATGCTCAATATTATGTAACATCAAAGTGTTTAAGTATAAAAAAAACTCAAAATGCATTTCATTATTTCATGAAATATTCAAATCATTAAAACAGAGACAATGCTAAACAGTAACTAACGGAGAAGGATTACCAAGCAGAAGGGGAGTTGGGGCGGTTCAAATGCGGTGGTCAGTTGTAGAAGAGAGGGAGTTGGGGTGGTTCAGTTGCGATGGTTCAGTTGTAAATGGTTCTGAGCAAATATTAGCAAAAATGGTATTTAGCAAATGAGGGTTTGAGCAAATAAAAATAGGGAAGAGAGAGTTACGTACCCTTGCGAAGAGGAAGTTATGGTGGTGGTTCTACGGTGGCTCACAAACGGAGGAGAAGGAGGTCAGTGAAGAGAAGAGAAAAGTAGGTCGCGGGAGTGAGAACACTGTAACGTTGAAATGTAGGGCGCGAGACAGAGAAGGTTTGAGAAAGTTAACGTTATAAATTTTAATAACTTTTAACATCGGTTGTTAGGAAAAACCGATGTTAAAATTTATTTTAACATCGATTATATAACAAACCGATGTTAAAAAGTTACTTTTAACATCCGTTAAAAAAGAACCGATGTTAAAAAGTTATTTGGAATGGAGGGAAGAAACTTTTAACATCGGTTTTACCAGAAACGGATGTTAAAAGTACATTTTAACATCTGGTTCCTTATAACCGATGTTAAAAGTCTGCTTCATACGCGATTTATTTACAAGTTTGCCACCGCGTCTATTTTTAACATCTGTTTTTCGTTAACAGATGTTAAAAGCCTGACGTGAAAAGTCTATTTTCCACTAGTGAAGGTGGTAGCTTACGCTTCAAGGTAGTTGAAGAACCATGAGAAGAACTATCCGACTCACGACTTGGAGTTAGCTGTGGTGGTTTTTGCTCTGAAGATTTGGAGGCATTTCTTGTATGGGGCAAAGTTCAGCGTTTTCAGTGATCACAAGAGTCTGAAGTACTTGTTTGACCAGAAGGAGCTCAACATGAGACAACGAAGATGGTTAGAGTTTTTGAAGGACTACGACTTCGAGTTGCATTATCATCCTGGAAAGGCAAACGTTGTAGTGGAGTTGTAGAAGCATCTCCAAGGAAGCTCAGTGTGGGTATAATCACCGTGGAGAGTGATCTCCTGAATCAGATTAGAAAGAAACAGAATGGGGATCAGTATCTCATGAAAGAGAGAGGCTGGACAGTTGGAGACCACTTTAGAGTTTGTGGAAGGACCAGATGGGATTCTGAGGTTCAAGGGCAGAATCTGTGTACCCAGTGATGCGAATCTAAGAAGGTTGATACTTGAGGAAGCTCACATGTGCAAGCTGAGTATGCATCCGGGATCAACCAAGATGTACCAAGATCTGAAACGGATATATTGGTGCCATGGAATGAAGAGAGACGTTGCCAGTTTTGTATTGTCGTGTCTAGTATGTCAGAAAGCGAAGGTGGAGCACCAAAGACCCGCAGGAATGTTGCAACCCTTAGATATTCCCGAATGGAAATGGGATGGCATCTCCAAGGATTTGTGACAAGTTTACTTAGGATGTCGAAGGGTTATGATGCAATTTGGGTGATCGTGGATCGACTCACCAAGTCGACACACTTTTTACCCATAAACATCAAGTACTCGATGGAGAAGTTGACCCAGCTTTATATCGGGGAGATCGTTAGGTTACACGGTGTACCATCCAATATCGTTTCAGACAAAGACCCAAGGTTCACGTCTCGCTTTTGGCAAAGCTTGCAAGAGGCTCTAGGAACGAAGCTGCGTTTGAGTTCGGCATACCATCCGTAGACAAATGGTCAATCGGAGAGAACGATTCAGTCTTTAGAGGATCTGTTGAGAGCTTGTGTGCTTGAGCAATCAGGGAGCCGGGAAGGATTTTTGCCGCTGATAGAGTTCACCTACAACAACAATTTTCATTCTAGCATAGGGATGGCACCCTACGAAGCTCTGTATGGGAGACATTGCAGAACATCATTATGTTGGTACTAGGACGGAGAACACCTTACTCTAGGACCCGAGCTTGTACGTCAGACTATGGAGAAGGTGAAGCTGATTCAAGATAAGATGAGAGCTACTCAAAGTAGACAAAAGGGATATATAGACAAAAGGCGTCGACCGCTTGAGTTCCAAGAAGGGGACCACGTATTCTTGAGAATCACACCCATGACTGGGCTAGGTAGAGTAATAAAATTCAGGAAACTCACACCAAAATTTATTGGACCTTATCAAATCCTTCATAGAGTTGGTCCAGTAGCATATCAAATTGCCCTACCCCTTTTTCTTTCAAATCTTCATGATGTATTTCATTTTTCTCAATTGCGAAAGTATACCCCTGATCCCATGCATGTCATAGAGCCTGATGCAGTACAATTAAAGGATAACCTAACTTTTGAAACTTCTCCCGTCAGGATCGAGGACCGAAGAATGAAGCAGCTTCGAGGGAAGGATATTGCTCTGGTAAAGGACACCTGGAATGAAGCATCCGGGGAGGCGACGTGGGAGCTGGAATAGAAGATGAAGAGCAGTATCCGCAATTATTTTGACGTCCTCAAGTTTCGAGGACGAAACTTTTTGTTGTAAGGGAGTGTTGTAACACCCCTATTTCTGTAACTGTTTATGATCAACATCTAATTGTGATCACTACCTTATGTTTATGTCAATTTTTATATGATGGTTTATATCCATGGTTATGTTGTGGTAAAGTTTCTTCTGTCGTCAAGAGACGAAAAACCAATAAAAGTTCTGTTTTGATCGTTATCGGGTACTTTCTCGTTTTGCGTGCCGGAGGCCGGGAAACGGGGAATTAAGTGAGATGTAATGTTAAATTAAATTTTCCATTACCTTGTTGATTATTCCTAATGAAGAGAATTAGCTATCTTAAAATCCAAAAATTTACCGAAAGTAGTAAAAACCAATTATTCATTTTTGGTAAAAACCCTAATTACCTAATTCCTAACTAAATGAGAATGTAACTATTCTTGTTACATTTAGCCAAGGCCATTAGGCCATGATGCTTGGGGAAGAGCCCAAAATCCTCCTTTTATCATATCCAAGAAAGTTATGACACTAACCATTAATGGAAAAAGCATCTTAGCCATTTTTGGTTAATCTTGTCCTTAAGCTTTCCTTAAGTAACAACACACTCATCAACTTGAATCTTGGCCCTCCATTCTATATGACCAAAATTGAATGAGGATTTGGAATCCAAAAGGAGGGGAAGCTCGGCCTTTAGGTGTCCAAGACACCAAAGTCACTATTCCATTCATTCTAACCTCTCACTTGAAAACACTAAAACTCCTAAGTTCTCTCTTCTCTCTCCTTTCTTCCTAGTTTCGGCCAGACCTTGTAAGTAGTCTTACTCACCTTATTTCATCATTCTTACTTCATTTGGAATTTCTTCATTTGAAGCTGTTTGCTTCAAGATATTCAAGAATCATTCAAGAAGGTTCAAGCTTCTTGAACATGATTTTGAACCCTTAATCAAGGTAAGTTTCTAACTAGGTTTCTTCTCTTTATTACTCTTGAGAACATCTTTATGTTATCATCCTTACGATGTTGAAAAATCATTGTGTTCTCATTGTTTATGAAGTTGAAAAATCAAGTTTTTGAACTTGTTTGTTTCTCCTCTAGGTCACGGTTTTCATAGTGGGTTTGGTGACCAAGTTTTCATCTTCTACTCTTCAAGGAAGCTTCATAAAGGTAATGGGGGAGTGAACCATATCACACCTTAAATGGGGGTGATAAAGGCCTCCTAATTTGTTGAAGGAAAACCCTAGATTTAGGGTTTCCTTGTAAAGTTCTTTACTTTGTTGTCATATTAAATTATGTTGTTGTGTTGATATGATGATTATGTTTGTATGTGCTAGGAGAAAAGTATTTTGGCATGGTGAAAAACTATTCTTAGGTCCAAAGATCTAAGGATAAGATTTTTGAATGGTTTGAACTTGTTTATGTTCTAAGTTGTCTTGATAACATGCTTATATGTTGATGTGATTATTCTATGCTACCTTGGATGTTGTTGAATGGCTGTATGTTGGTGGTTTATGACAATGAGTGGTTCGGCCTTGACATATTTAGGAGGGAAGCCAAAGCTTCTATGTTTAAGTGATGATAAAATAAACTTAATATGGTTCTAACAATCCAAATAAAACAAAGAAAAACCTATCCTTTTTCCTATAGGGCATTTGGCCTTTATGTGGAAAATAGGATTAGGACCTTAAAATGTTAATGCTAAGGGGTTTTATATGTTTATACTAAAGTATAGAAATTATATGAATTGAAAAGGTTTCCAAAGAAACCAAGCTTTGGTTCCAAAGAACCATGTGTTGTGAAATAAGGGTTTTTGGACTTCATGTAGGAACCATGTTAAGAATAGGTCGGTTTGATGTTGATCAACCACTTACTTTAATAATTTGCTTTAAAGAAAAGTTTTTCAAAGATCCAAGAGTTCCATAATTAATCAAGATGGTTTTTAAAGAATTTTAGTTAGTAGGCCTTCCTTGAGAAGATAGGATTCTTACAAAATCTTTCTTTAAAAACAAGGAGTTTTATACTATCTACCTTTTAGAACTTTCCAAAGGTTTATAAGTTATAATTCATTTGAAAACAAAATAATGATTTCAAAGGAGAATCATGCTTTCTTCTACACTAATTAATAGAATTAAGGGAACTAACTCAAAGAGTTCTACACTAAATGAGACACCTATGGATACTTGATTAGAGTTTTCAAACTATACCTAATAAAGGAGATTTCATCAAGTACTTTGCTATAAGGATAGTACTTTGAAGTTTTTCACTATAATAGTATAAATACACGTTATCTCCCAAGGTAATCTATATGAACTCCATAATGGACTCATAAGATTCTAGTAAAAGACATATACTAATACCTAGTGGGCATGACAAAACCTTGTTCCACATCCTTGATGATTTAGATCATCTAAGGACTCCATAATGTTTAATCACTTAGAATTACTTATAAAGTATAAGTATTGTTCCTTTGCTAGATAAGTGAGAAGATTGATGAAGGGAGTCCTTGTGGAATCCTAAACCTCCATAATGCATCTAGGTTATGGACTATTGTATCATAAGACATGAACATCGCGTTTGGAAAGACGAAGTGGTACGTGATTGCAAGGAACGGAACCAAGGATGGGCGACTGATGGCAAGTCCTGTGAAAGTGGATCCCGTAAGGGTATCCTGTGGTTTATCAAGGGATAAACGAGGTACTACAATGATGAGGTAGTACGTGGCTGTTTTGTGTGGTTTTCTTGACATGCATCTGCATCTCTGCATGAGTCGGATGTTATGCCTAGGAGTTGAGATTACACCTTGGTGCAGGTGCAATTGTCTGTGGTGTCGATCATGAGGATCTTGGGAACGTTGGGGGTTGGGGAAAACACATGTGGCCAGAGAGTAGCTCCTCTATGTCGTGGATATCCATCGAAAGACACTGATGTCCTGACTGAAACACCGGGCAAGTCACGATTTGGGTAAAGAACGTCTGGCGTGAGCCGTTATGATGATTGTCATCAATTGGATGTGGCACTGTGGGCTGAGATAACGCAAACCATGTTCTCCCAATCACTTACTTTTGGTATGTTTAGCTCCATGGAGTAGGGGTCGGAGTCATGTTGCATTGTGTCATTGCATACATGAGTTGATCCTTGACCCATATACATGTGATTGATATATTAACTGTGAGTAACATGTTAACTGTGATAGATATATTCCCTGTGATGCCATACAATTTAATTGTTATGTTGTGAAAGCCCATGCGCTATTATACCTACTGGGTGCGTGTGTGCGTGACTTTTATCACTGCTATTCTGGTTGTACGATATGCGGAATCTCACCTCATTACTTTTGTTGTCACGCTGCTCGCTTGGTTTTCTTTCTACTATGGTGAGTACATATGGCGAGCGATCCACCCTCTCGATTGACGTTGGACTTGACGCTTCACGACGGAGCGGATGTTTGGACGATCCATCCTGACGGACGTCGCACATACACGGGAGCAGTGAGTTTCACAAGTAGGAGGGAGTTGCCTTTGTCCATGACAAGCCTGACTGAGAGAGTTTGTACTGTACGGTTTATTGGTGAGGGTAGCACAGGAGTCACCCAGCCACCACCACCACCACCTGCTGATCATCCGCGACAGCCCAGTACCCAGACTGCAGATCATCTGGAGGAGCCCCGGGACGTATATGTTGACCGTGCTTCTATGCCACCTCCATCTACTGCATCGTCTACTTCTGCTGTACCTGCATCTGCGGCCAGCCCTTCTGTCCCTGTTGTCCCACTCCCCGGGCCTACTTATGAGCCTTCTGAGCTACACCCTTTGATTCCCCGCCATCGGGCGAATTGGAGGATGACTGCTCGTAAGACCACACCGGCTTCTTCCAGGGTATCCTTTTCTACTCCCCTCATCATCCTCTCGTTTGACGATGAGGAGATGGAGGAGGAGGAAGAGGAGGAGGAGGAGGAGGAAGTGCTCGAGTATGATCCGGAGGACATTCCTGCGGTAGCCTCTGCCAGCCCGTGGTGGTTAAGGACTGACGAGGAGGAGCTACAGTACGCGGAGCAGATCATGAGCGGTTATGACATGCAGGCCTTAGAGGATGAGGACGAGGAGGAAGAGGACCCAGAGGAGTACTACTCTAGTCTTAGAGTATACTAAGATGTCATCTATGAAGACTACCACAAACTTATCCAAGTAAGGGTGAAGGATCTTGTTTATGTAGTCCATGAACACAGCAGGAGCATTAGTCACACCAAAAGGCATAACCAAATACTCGTAGTGACCATAACGCGTTCGGAACGCAGTCTTCGGAATGCCCTCAGACTTGACCCGAATCTAGTGATACCCTGACCTCAGATCTATCTTAGAAAAGATGCAAGCACCTTTCAACTGGTCCATAAGGTCATCGATCCTAGGGAGAGGGTACTTATTCTTAATGGTCACCTTGTTGAGCTATCGATAATCGACACACAACCTCATACTGCCATCCTTCTTCTTCACCAACAACACAGGCGCTCTGTAACATCCCAAAATTCCTATAGCTGTCTTTTAACTGTTTGTGTGAATAACTTGACTGAGAACACAACCTGATTAATAATAATCGTAAAAATAGTTAATAATTGGAAATTCATATTTGTATTTCAATTATGATCTTAATGATCATAAGATATTGTTTTGAGCTTGCTATGTTGTTTTGAGTCGGAACACTCACTGATAACCTATAGTTGTCAAAACACCGGTTGGACATGAATGGAATTCATAAAGATTTCTAAGGGTATTTTGGTCATTTCGCAAGGAACCTTAGATATTTTCTAGGAAGCCAGCATGACAAATGGTGAGTCATAGGACAAAGATGAGATTCCATTAGTTCTTTGGGGCGAAATGGTCTTTATTGCCATAAATATCGTAGATATTTTCAAGGAAGCCATCATGACAATGGTGAGTCATAAAGGCAAAGGTGTGATTCCATTAGTTCTTAGGGACAAAAGAGTAAAATCACATAGGGACCAAAATTGTATTTCAGATAAGGCTAAGGGCAAAATGGTTTTTATTGCCATAAATATCTTAGATATTTTTAGGATGTAATGATGACTTGTGGTGAGTCATGGTGGTGACTCACCCTCTGACACACTGCACTCAGGTACATGTGTCCCTCGTCCGGTGTCCGGTTTTGTCTCTGCACGTCCGTTCTCGACTCTGTCGATTTCCCGATTTAATATTTCGCCCGAATAATATATATTATTTCACTTTTAGTGAAATATTTCAAAATAACCAAAGTCGTTGGGAATTCGATATAAAACCTAACCGTTTCGTTCACAAGTCAAAATTAGGTTTTTTGATCGGTAAAATTTTAGTGTTAATGGAAAACACAAACCGGTTTCCGTCTCAATTTTCAACCTAAAATCTAACCGTAACTCTCTACAATAAAGTTGAGTATGGACAATCATCCTTTTGTCAATTCATGACAACTTTCACCTTTGTCAACTTTTCTTTTATGGAAAAAGCTAAACTACCTATATTTGGTTAATCTCTACAACTTTTGTTATGGAAGCAACACCAATGTACTTCCATTAGATCTTGGCTCTTCATTTCCATCACACTCTAACCAATATTTTAGTCATAAGTCACCAAGGCCAGTCGGCCATTTGGTCCCCAAAAACAACATCCAACTTCATTTTACATCTTCTAAAGATCTAACACACCTTTTTCTCAAAAACTTCAAAATCCTCTATTCTCTCTCTTCTCTTCATATTCGGTTCTTAATCCTAAATCATCAACCAAACTTCTTTCTTCAATTCTAAAACCATACTTCATCTTGTCTTGATCCAAGGATCATCTTTAGTGAAGGAAGTTTCTTTTGTTGGTGAAGTGTGTTCTTTATCATCAAGAACATCAAGCTAACCTTGAAATTGTCCTTCGGTTGGTGAGCTTCTAAATCCTTTTTCCTTTCATTTCCTTACTTATTTACTTGAGTAATCACCTTCTAGTTCCTCATTTACATGAAAACAAGTTCAAGATCTCACTTTTTCTCTCCTCTAGGTTCGGCCATCCTTTCTTTAAAGGAGCTTGGAGTTTCCTTTCACTTAAACCTCTTCACTAAAGGTATGGGGAGTGAACCTCATCACATCAAAATGGGCGGAAGATGAAAATGGTTGTTTATGCTTTGTTTGGGTGAAACCCTGGCTTGGGTTCACTACTTTATTGGTGAAGTTCTCTTTGGGAACATGGTTGTAATAATGTTTCTATGCTTAGTATATGTTTATGATGATGTATGCTTGGATTGAAAAATGTTTTCGTGTATGTTGAAAACCATACTTTGACCTCTAGATCAAGTAAGGATTTTTATGATTGTTTATGGTTGAATGATGTATGATTATTGTTCATCATAATATTGTGAGCATTTTGAGCTATTACTTGACAAATTAGTGAAGCAAAATCTTCACATTCAATATGATATAGCATTCGGCCTTCAAGCACACAAAGAAGAACATGAGTTTGTTCTTGAACTTCAATGTTTTTGAAAGCTAGTAAGTGTTTTAGTAACTTGTATTTCAAAAACAAACAAGAAGTGATTTTGATCCAAAGAATCAACTAGGGTTCGACCCTTAAGTGTTTTCAATTAAGGTGAAAATATGTTCGACTTTAGGCGTAGTTAATCAATTAAACAAGTGTTTTAAAATAAAATGAAATTCCATTTATTTTACGCTAACTTAGATCACGGTTTTACACTAAGTTAGTATGGAAAAACCCTTTTCAAATTAGTTAAGGTACTTTACTTCAAGTAAGTAACTAAGTTCTTTTAAAACAAATGAGTTTTCAACTAGAAAGGTTTTTGGTTTGAAAAGTATTAAATCGAGAGTTTTCAACTCAAATCGTAAAGTTTTACGCATGAAAACCTAAGTTAAGTAATTAACTTAGAGCAAAAGAAAAGAGATAATTAAGTATAGTATATGGTGGAACAAGACCATACGCTATACCATTGATGATTTAGTTCGTCAATTCCTTCATAAGACTTAAGTGAATCAATACTTATTTCATTACTTGAAACTCAAGGAATTAATACCTTAGAAAGGATCAAAGACTTATCTAAAAGGATTCTCAATCCTTCTTCATAACACTTAGCACTTGAGATGTAATTCATAAGACGCAAACACAAACATGAAATGTTTTGGGTTTTGAAACAGTAGTTCGATGACGGACCGATGATTTGGATCCAAGAAAGTCGTTCAATTGTTTCAGTCTTGTGATGACTCCATCCTGTAAGGATCACGAGATTTATCCGGTGGATAAAAGTTGTATAATACAAAGACGCGTATAGTTCCTAAGGAAGAGAACCTTAGTGAACCTTGAGGTTTATCTGGTGGATACACATTGCTTTATCGCATCAGCTTTGTGTAAGCATTGGCATTTCATTGCATGAGTTTGTAAGGCCTTGAGCCTAGGAGTTGAGCTTACACCTTGATGCTGGTGTGAACCTTACGGTGAGGTTTTACATAGTCTTGGAGGTATCAGGGATGGAAAGGCTGACATGTGACCAATTGGTAGCTCTTCTGTGTCGTGGCGACTCCGACCAATATACTAATATCCTCGACTAGATGTCGTACTTTTCATGTTTGGTGTAGAGTGTTTCTTTAGCACCCCCCTTGGGCATTACATCATGAACACGTGCGGAAATAATTTTAAAAGAGAATTGTTGGTTGCTTTCGGAAAAAAAGTTTAATTTACTTTAAGTCAGAAAGCCCGGGTGTAAAAATTTTCTATGTAATACTTCGGAAAAGTAATACACACATCACAATAATAAAATCACATTATACTTGACAACACACATAAACTGGGTTTATTCATAAATCAATTTACCATCACATATAAGCTTTCCTGAAATTGTTTCTCATTCTGAAGTTCCAAACTATACAAAGGTTGTCAAAATCACTTATACCAACTTTCTCAACTTAAACATTAAAATCCTAAGAGATGGTTTTGATAAAAGAACTCTAAGGACAATAGAGCCTACTACCTAGCATACATAGTACCAATGAGACTGGGCCTCGTCATCAACAGTCCACACATCTTCATCGTCGACATCAAGAACTCAGGCTATAGGGTCCCGAAGTGACCCAAATGACCGTTGGGGAGCATCTGAACACGTATCCAAAAGCACAACAGGGTGTCCAACATGAACAGGCAAGGGTGAGTAACCAAAATATGGATTTAAACACGATAACTACATGCACAACACACAAAACACAGTAGCAGAAGTAACACAAAAGGACACCCCAGGTAACAACATGTACAACATGCATACCATAAATTGCAATATATCATATTAATCAATTAGCAGCATAAGACATCTTCGAAAGCAGAATAGTGATGTACAATAAGTAAATGTAATCATCAACAGCCATGCAATGCAATGCAATGTACATGACTTAATGCCATATGCCACAAGGGTAAAACTATGACCCCTACTCCATAGAGCTAACAAATCGTCGGAGATAATGAATAGGAGGACATGTTCCGAGTACGCCAGCAATGGGCAAGATGCTACAACAAATGTAACGTGCATATATCTGGCTTTACGGAAACACTCTCGACCAAACATGAAAAGTACGACATTTAGTCGAGGATATCAGTGTATTGCTCGGAGTCGCCACGACACAGAAGAATCACCAACTGGTCTCATGTCAACCTTTCCAACCCTGACATCTCTCAAAGACCATTTAAGATCATCACCGTAAGATTCACATCAGCTTCTAGGTGTAAGCTCAACTCCTAGGCTCAAGGCCTTACAACTCATGCAATGAAATGCCAATGCTTACACAAAGCAAATGCGACAAAGCAATGTCTATCCACCGGATAAACCTCAAGATTCAGTAAGGTTCTCTTCCTTAGGAACTATACGCGTCTTTTTATTATAAAACTTTTATCCACCGGATAAGTGTCGTGATCCCTCCGGGATTGAGTCATCACAAGACTGAAACAATTGAACGACTTTTCTTGGACCCGGATCATCGACCCGTTATCGAACTACTGTTTCAAAACCCAAAACATTTCATGTTTGTGTTTGTGTCTTATGAATTACACCTCAAGTCCTAAGTGTTTTGAAGAAGGATTGAGAATCCTCTTAGATAAGCCTTTGATCCTTTCTAAGATATTAATTCCTTGTGTTTCAAATAATGAAAGAGTATTGATTCACTTAAGTCTTTTGAAGTCATTGATGAACTAAGTCAATAATGGTATAGTGAATGGTCTTGTTCCACCATATACTATACATAATCGTTTCCTTTCTTTTGCTCTAAGTTAATTACTTAACTTAGGTTTTCATACGTAAAACTCTACGATTTGAGTTGAAAACTCTCAATTTAAGACGTTGTAAACCAAAACCTTTCTAATTGAAAACTCATTTGATTTAAAAGAACCTGGTTACTTGCTTGAAGTAAAGTACCTTAACCAATTTGAAAAGGGTTTTTCCTTACTAACTTAGTGTAAAACCGTCATCAAAGTTAGCATAAGAGAAATGGAATTTCATTTCGTTTTCAAACTATGATTCAATTAAATCAAAACTTTAGGACAAAGTCCTCTTTATACTTTGAAGATCGAATGTTAACTTGGTTTTAAAAAAGAATGTGACATCCTACTAAACCTAAGGTAACTTCATATTATTTCATTAAATCACTTTCATCCTTTTATTTTTAAAACACTTATTTAATTGAATAACTGTGACTAAAGTAAAACATATTTTCACCTTAGTCAAAACGCTTTAAGGGTCGAAATCCTAGTTGAACTTTGGATCAAAATCACTTCTTGTTCAATTTTGAAATACAAATTAACAAAACACTTATTTGCTTTCAAAAACATTGAAGTTCAAGAACAAACTCATGTTCTTCCTTTTCTAGTATCCATGGCCGAATACTATACTATAAGGATGTGAAGATTTTGCTTCACTAACTTGTCAAGTAATAGCTCAAAATGATCATAATATTATGATGAACAATAATCATACATCATTCAACTATAAACAAGCATAAAAATCCTTACTTGATCTAGATATCAAAGAATGGTTTTCAACATACATGAAAACATTTTTCCATCCAAGCATACATCATCATAAACATATACTAAGCATGGAAACATTATTACAACCACACGAAGCTCAAACAGAACTACACAGACTAATCCCGGATAACATATAGTTATCGGGAAAATCCCTCAGGCAAACTCCCCTTACCTCTCAAAGGTAATTTTCTGGACGAACGTTGTCCGACTTGATCCACTAATCCTCCGATTAGTCGCTCGAACAACTCAACCAAAACCACCTTCACACAATCAATTCAAAACTTTAACATCAATAACATAAACTTCCTTGCATCTCAAGGTCTAGGTTCGGCCAAGGGGATTAAAATTGGTTAGATATGTTTAAAAATTTTTAACTCTTGGATGAATGATCCTCAAGTATACACAGCACTAGATCAAGTTATATTATACAAAAATTTGAAGCAAAACTCTTAACTCCCAAAGGTAGGGGTTTCGGCCACTCTTAGTAAATATAGCTAGACATGTTATTTGATTACATGCTTTTGGATAGTGATAGAGGATGATAAGACTAGATCATAGAAATTGGTTTCACATTAAAAGGATTTTTCTATGATTTTCTAGAGACTTTTGAACATAGAAATTTGAAACTTTAAACATGTTGATCATGGCTTGAAAACAAGAAATGAATGAAGAAGAGATCATGATTGATCATAGAGTGAAGAGATTACCTCTTGAATGATGAAAGATTGCAAGGAATCAAGCAAGTTGTGCTTCACAAATTTGCTTATGGATCACTTGAGAAAATAAAATACATAGATGTCAAGACAATGAAGCAAGGAACAAGTTTACTAACTTGAGTCAAGAGAGTTCACCTCTTGGTTCATGGGAAAATTGAGAGAAAGTGAAGAACACTCAAGAACTTTGAAGAACACTTGAGAGAAAATAGAGTTTCACACTTTTGATCCTTGAAAACTTAATAACCAAGTAGCTTTGTTGTTTGTAGCCAATGAGAGGGAATGGAGGGTTGGTGATGCCCATTTTAGGCGTGAGATCTAAGGGTAAGAAGGACCAACAATTTTTCACTTAAGGGCAAAATGGACATTTCACCTAGGGACAAAATTGGAATTAAGACAAAAGGTCAGGGGCATAATAGTCATTTCACCTCAAATGCCATAAATATGTAGATATTTTTTTCTAGAGGAAATGATGAGGATAGTGAGTCACAGGCTCAAAAATGTAATTTCACAAATTCCCAGGGGCAAAACGGTCTTTTCCTTTAGGGACAAAAATGTCATTTAGGAAAAAGACCAAGGGTATTTTGGTCTTTTCTCGGTGTGAACCCGTTTAGATATTTTCATTGTCAGCATGACAGTGGTGAGTCACTGGCACGCTTTCCTAGGTGATGTGACTTGATGTGACTTCAAGTTTATTCGTTAGCGTGTCCTGGTAAATCCATATTTAGCTCCATTAATTACGCGATTTAAGATTTCGCCCGTATAACTTATATTATTTCACTTTTTACAGGGAAAAACCAATTTTACCAAAGTTGTTGGAAATTTGATTCTGCCGGTCTCGGGAATAGTTTACAGTGACGGATGAGGTAGCTCCTATCCTGCCGTGACGCCCGATCCAGTCCGGTTTGCTCGACTAATCCCAAAGCTTTCTAGTTGTTCCAGGCTAATGTTCCGAGGCGACCGAGATACCCCGGTTCCGGTATGGAAGGGGGACGCACTCTTATTGGTCACGGCGAGCGGTTCGGTTTCTTGGACAGGCTAACTCCATTCCGACACAGAACCTGTTCCGGTGTGGACTTGTTCGAGTGTGGAACCGTTCCAGTTGGGAACCTGCATAAATGCGTTTTTCGGCCGACATGCTGCATGGGATTAGTATCCTGGTCTAGAGGTTTGATCTGAGTGTGGGTCTCATGGGATGGATGCTTGTTGCATATGCTGTCATGGGAGATGCGTACTGGAATACAGTAGATGCTATATTTGCTATTTATCTGCTATACTTGTTTACTACATTACTGTTGTTTTCCGACCTTATAAGGCGCTGTATTTCTTATCTCCCTTCTTTTTTTCCTTGTTGTCCGGTACGGATTCACTTGAAGACGACGAGCCAGCTGAGGAGTATCATGGACCCGAGTCTTCACCCGTTCATCATGGGGGCACTGCGGATGCCGGTGCTGGGAGACATTGAGATCATATACCATGATGAGAGGGGATGGTGGGTATACCCCTCTACCTTTTTGGTGGTCTATACAGGGCCAATCAGCCTGATGTTTCGGAGTGGTACACCTATATACGCAGATATTGTCGGTCCCAATCGTATCTACCAGTTCCTTCCCTTTCCGAGGATGTGGCGACCTCCGAGGCAGAGGGAGCAGGACTAAACTTGGGCAGCACCCCAATCATCGATCGTGACCAGCAGGAGAGGTTACGTCTACCGAGGATAGCGCGGGAGGACCGAGCATTATTTGAGGACCTACCGCAGGCGAAGGATCGTAGTGTCCAGTTCTTCATTTGAGTATGACCCGATTGTGCGGTACCGACGTACTCATGGCGAGGGTCAGGGTAATTCAGGGCATCCTCACCATTGATGGTGAGAGCCTGCCAGTGCGTTCTAGGGAGTGAGCTGAGCGCTTTTTTCGTGTATTTTGAGAGGGGACGGGGGTTGCTGGTGAGCTTCGAGTGTTTTATTTTGACTTTTAATGTATTTTTGGTTTTCTAACCGACAGTATGTATATTTATGTACAGTGCCCTACTGATGGGGCTAACTCATGCATGTTATGGTACAGTTATATATTTTGCGCTTTTATTCTGATTGTTTTCTCTATGCTTGCCATTTTAATTGCTTTCTTCTGCATCGCTGTTTGTTTTACCACGCTATCGCTTTATATACGGCTAGGCATAGTTAATAATAATAATAAGAGGTTGGGACTAATGGGATTATCCTTCTAAGAGAGGAGGGTCGTCTCAAAAGTCCCAAAAGTGACCTTCTGGGCATCAGTACTTGCCATAGCCCGTAAGATCTTATCGAGCTCGTGGATCCATAGAAGAGCTCCTTCAGGGTCATAAGCTCCTTTGAACGAAGGCGGGTTGTTCCTCTGGAACTTATCCAAACCCTGAAACTCTGACGCTCCCCCATGATGGTTTTGATTTTGATTGTTCTGAGCGATGGCATTGGCCAATAGCGCCAGAGCATCAGCAATCGCACTATCGTTTCTACCTGCCATATCTCCCTGCATTGTTCAACAACTATTAATACAAGAAGTTAAGCAAGAATAGAAACTAAAGCTCCTATAATCCTATATCACCATCCATGCTAGGCATAGACAATCATATAAGAGTATACAAAAGATAACATAACAGATACATATCCCGGGTTGTAAGATAGACCGGCTCAGATACCACTAAATGTGACACCCGCTACCCCGCATATTATAATATAAAGAAAATATATCATATAAAATAAAATCCATAAATTTAAACCAAAGGGTAACAAGTACCATATGATCCAAAATTTTTAAACATAAATAAAAATTGCGGAAAACATGAACATAAAATATCCCAAATCTCGATGTCACATATCAGAGCCGGTAACCACTATAAATAATAAATCGGAAAAACAAACTAAACATAAACTAAAACTAAGAGCAAGCGATCTCCTCGGGATCACTCCTCAACTGGCTACTCACCATCCTCTGCATAACCAAAGGTACATGCAAAACAACAACAATAGCAATAGGGAGTAAGGAACTATAAGTATAAACATAAATGGTAATAGATCAGTTCGCAAGATGATCATGCAACATGTAAAACACCATAATATAACACATAACATAATCATACTTCATCGTATCACATTATAACATGTTATGCGATGCAAAAACTACTCCGCTACTCCATATGCAATGTGGATCCAATAACTAACTCAAGAAGATGATTTCGGAGTTACATATCCACATTGGCCAATAAGCACCAACGCCGGCAGTTCCCCAAACTCACGGGTGAACCCCTGGGATAGCCAATCCACCTTACTCTAGGATGGACCACCACGGATGCACTTGATTCACGTAACTCTCGGATGAATCACCGCGGACGGCCAGTTCGGCATACTCTCGGCCGAACTCCCCAATCATCGTAACTTCCGCCAAACTAACAACACCATGTCATGATGCATGCAATGCTAACGTACAAACAACATGGCAACCCCTTCCATCAACACCATTAACACAAGCTATCAAGAATGATTTAACCAATAACATCAATCTTGACCATTATGCATCAAGAATTATTTAACCATAACAGTACGTCGTTACCGATAACATCATCTTCTCATTAATTAATCTCTTTATTAAGTCTCCATTATTACTTCTTACCATATAATTATCCTAGTTCATTAACTATCCTCAAGGTCATGTTTTATAATCTCTTATGTCATACTTTTACTTCAAAAGGTTATTAAATCTCTTTTTATTTAAAACAGTGAAGTTTTCTTAATTTTGACAGTGGCACGGCCTGAGCATGGGCGTGTTGGCCAACTGGCATGGGCATGCTATGCGACAGCACAGGCATGCTAAATAGTGTCGATTTTCTCATTTTTCCGACACGGGTGTGCTGCTGAGAGCACAGTTGTGCTGGCTTTTCTGGGCATAGAGCACAGGCGTGTTGATATTGAGCACGAGTGTGCTCAACGTTGTTACAACGTTTCAGCTATGGGAACTTAGTAATTTTTTCTAAATCTCAACACTCCAAATCAATCCTAAGGTTCTGGACTAATCCATTGGCATTAATCTCACCACTCATCAACATCTTTTATGTTTTACGCACATCAATTGGTTTAATCCTAGTTTTAGGCTTAGTGCTAACATCCCTATGTCTTTTATTAACATAGTTTTTAATAGCAGTTTCAACATACCAACTCACCAAATTTTGGCATATCAACAAACATCATCATCAACATCATATCATTCATGCCAGAGTCAAATAAATCAATAAAGCGATTAATATCATGTATAAACAACTATAACAGATTCATACATCAATTATGGCATATAGTACACAAACAAGATCATGGGTTAACCCTCATCTTACGCTACCCTAGAACCTATATGTTATACTAATCCCTTCTCCCCATACTTGGCATGACGATTCTAGCCTATGAGCCCACAAGAGCGAAGTCCACACTTGAATCCTCCAACGGGTTCGATAGGTTCAGCAAGCTTTGACCAAGAGCGCTATGGCAAAAAGGATAAGTTAATTCCCCAAACAAGGAAAAGAAGAGAGGATTAACACAAGGGTTACAAACATACCTCAATTAGATCCCTGGGAAACTAATCTGGTAGTTACCGTTCACAGTACTAGCACACGAATAACGAAGTCTTGTTTGATAGAGAGAAAACGGTTCAACACTAAACTCAAGGATTCAAAGGAAAGGATGAATAGGGTTGGTTACCTTACCTTAGAGTAACACCAAGCTAGCAACTTATCCCCAAACGCAGCGAAAAACACCATAGGGATGTGTTCTTGATGAAGAAGGCCCAAACAAGGATTGGGAACGCTCAAGGATTCAATGGAAACCCAAGAGAAAGGTCAAAGATAGCTGTTTCTAACTCTGGGAATGATGGCTATGAGTTTTAGGTGGAGCAAAAGAGGTATAAAAATGATTAGGACGAAACGGGTCGACCTAAAGCCCAAAATGTGTTTCTGGTACGCGCGTAGAGCACGGGTGTGCTGACCATGATCACAGGCGTGCTGATCAACTGGCACGGATGTACCGCACTAGAGCACGGGCGTATTGTTGTGTCAGGATTACAGATTTGCCTTGTTCTAAGGTTAACTACCCCCAAAACACGTCCCTAAACATCTAATGCAAGCATAATAACACATAACATATATAATAAACATATACAAGCATAGAAGTGAAAAGCAGGGTGTTACAACCCCGGTCCAGGGCTTGGGAGGGGGATGCACTCTTATGGATCACGGCGAGCGGTTCAGTTTCTTGGACAAGCTAACTCCTGTTCCGGTGTTGATCTTTGTGTTATGAGATTCGGCCGACAAGATACATGGGATTAGTATCCCGGCCTAGAAGTTTGATCTGAGAGAGATATCTATGGAGATGGTTGCTTGTTGTATATGTTGACTCGAGAGATGTTTGGTTGGGTGCAATATCTGTTGTATCTGCCATATCAGCTATACATGCTACCTGTTATATGAGCTATTCGTTATCTGTTCCTATGTTATTGTTGTCGTACCAATGTTGTGGCACTGCATTCTTATCTCCCTATCTTTTCTCTGTATGTTGCTGTTTCGTTCTTCGTTTGTGTGAAGATGACGAGCCTGTTGATTTTGAGGATGGACCCGAGGATGCACCCATACATCACAGCGGCACTGAGGATGCCAGTGTTGGGGCACTTGGAGATCATCTATCACAATGATCGGGGCTGGCGGGTGGACCCCTCGACGTTTCTGACGGTCTATACAGGGCCGATCAATCAGCTCTTCATAGGCAAGGCCTCACACCGTGAGGATATTCTTGGACCTTACAGAATTACCAAGTTCCTACTATTCACCCAGATGTGGCAGCCCCTGAGACGCCACGAGAGGCACTACATGTGGGCGCAGCCAGCGACTTCGCACGTGTCCAGCTGCATAGGGTTCGTGCTGCGAGGCCAGCGGAGGAGGACTAAGCAGTACATAAGGACCTACAGATGGCACTAAGTAGTGGTGTCTAGCTCTTCTTCCGAGTACGAGCCGTTGGTGGTTCATCGGCGTACTCATGGAGAGGGCCAGGGTAGTTCCGGGTATCCTCACCACTGATCGTTGGATACTGCCAGTGCGTCTAGGGTGCGAGCTGAGCGTTTTTCATGTATTTTTTAGTGATGGGTGGGTGTTGGAGCTGGTGAGCTATGAGAGCTCTTTTTTGCTTGTATATGTCATACTTTTAAGCTTTTATGTACAACAGTATGTATAGATATAGTACTTTAGTACCCTATTGATGGGGTCGTGGTTATGCATGTTGATGTATGTAGTTATCTTATATCTACATTTTACTCTGATTGCTTTTATGCCTTTACCGTGCGCTTGTATGTTTATCGTGTTTTCTTTCGCTACGCTTCTTGAATAACATGCTAACGTTATAATACGATTAAGGTATAGTTAATAATATAAGCTTAGGACTAATGGGATTATCCTACGTAAGTGGGGTTGTCTCATATTTCACCCAATTTTCAACCCATTTCATTTATTCACCTAAATTCCCTCTTTCTCTCCTATTGCACCGTCTAACTCTCTCCATTCTCTCTATTTCTTTTCGTTTTTTTCTTCCTCCAATTTTTACAACCATTGGATCTACTTTATTTCTCCCATTCAATCATGACCATCCATTCAAATAGATTTTTCCTCTCTCTTTATTCTACACTCCATGTAACCCCACTCCCCACCACTCTCCCATTCACTTTAATTTTTTTTCTCACCCATTTCACTCTTTTCTCTCATACGGTAAAACACCACCAGACCACCAAATTCATTTTCTTTTCTTCTTCGTCCTACCCTCTCAACCGAGTTCTCTCGCTCTCATCTCCTTTCCGCATTTTCTTCTTCATTTTCAAGAGAACAACAACATCCTCTTGTTTATTTCCTCATTTTCGCACAAAAAAGGTGAGAAAGTCACCATCTTTCTTCTTCTTTCTTTTGGTCATGACCCATTTCGGTTTTGGTATTATTTCTAACCAAGACTTCTTTTCTTTTACTTTCTTGGTTGTAAATGGTGTGTAGAAGCAAGAAGAGGCAAGACAACAACTTTGTTGAACTTTGTTGGTGGGTTTTTCGTTGGAGGCCGAAAATCACTAGGTGGGGAGGAAGATGACTCTTCTATGTGGTTTGGAGTAGATTAGCATTTTAAGGGAAATCCCCATTCCATTTTTCTTCTTTTTTATTGATTTTACATATTCTTATGTGGACTATAAATGTACCTATTTGGTTTACCATATGAATACTTGATTACAATTTCACATTCATGATGATCATGATTATGGAAAGACATGCACATCAAGACATTGACCGTTGAACATCTGTTACATATGGTAAACTGTGAGTGAGCTAAGGGTGCGGGTGAGAGTACGATAGGGAAGGTTGTCGAGACCTAGGGGACACTCATGGTGCGATACTCCACAGGGGGCCGATTGGTCGCTCCCCCAAGCCGTGGTATTCAATGTGAACACAATGATGTCCTGACCAGACCCTAAACTACCCGAGATCAGTGAATAGTATTCCGGTGAGCCGTTTAGCGCGCATTTGGATTTGATGGTACTTACTGGACTAGTGATACAAAACATGTACTCCTGATCGCTCCTCCGATGATGTTGTCGCTCCACGGAGTCAAGTCAGTCCAGAGATAGACATACGCATACCCATTCCATATGTGTTGTGTATTCTTGACATTCTGGAAAAAAAAATCATTTATGCAGGACATGATGACATTTGGAATTATAGTGATGCCTGATTTATATTGCTTTCCCAAAATGTTAAATCTACTCATTTAACCTTTTTACATGGATGTTAGTTATCTTACCTCCTTTTGTGTTTTGTTGTTGTATTGGACTGTTGTGCTTACTGATGGTGGGTCAGAGAATGTATCTGGGAACTCTCTGCTTCACCTTGCATGATGAGAATGGGTTACCCCCAACCTTTGTGATCGCACTGTCACCTATAAGGGGTTCTAGGCATCTTTTTTACCAGCACTGGGGAGTCTTGTCTGATCTTTTGTTGTGTGTATATATATATATATATATATATATATATATATATATATATATATATATATATATATATATATATATATATATTTTGATAACTGGTTGTATATATTCTTAGCCAAGCTCCTATGTAATCCCTGGTTTGTATTTTCAAAAACTTACGATCTTTCGCTAAGACCTCCTGATGTATGAACTTAAACTTGACTTATGGATGTGACTTATGCGAGATATAATGATACATATATGATATCAACACTGCAGAACGCACTTTCTACTACGGTTGGACTAGTGTAGTACAAAGATGCGTTGTAGAAAGTGAGAAGTTTCCACTACGGTTGGTGAACCGTAGTGGAAAGTAACATTTCTACTGCGGTGATGGTCACCACCGTAGTAGAAAGTGACTTTCTAGATGAAGAAAGTCATCCAGAATGTGACTTTCTACTACGGTTGAAGAAAGACTTCCAAAAAGTTACTTTATACTACGGTTGTGACCATAACCGTAGCAGAAAGTGTGTGTGTGTTTTTTTAATAATCTCTTCTATTTTCCTTTCTTCCCTTTCCTTTTTTCATTCAGTTTTATACAACCAGCCAGATCCAATTCAAAAGTAATAACAGATATACTAAACCAAGTGTTAACATATATATATATATATATATATATATATATATATATATATATATATATATATATATATAATCAGTGTTAACAAAGATATATATAAAACATGGTAGCAAAGTGTCAAAACTAAATACATCTAAGCTACATTATGATCTTTATAATAGCCAACAACGAAGCTTGCCCATTTTTCTTTGATGTCCTGAATATCATTGTTAGATAATGGAGCCGGATTGTTGAAAGTCTGCAAGTTCATAGAACATTAGAAAATTAAATTAAACATTTTGCTCATCAAGTAATAAAACAAACATAATAATTTCACTAACTCTTGTACTTAAAAATTCTATTAATAATTACCTCCGCCCATTGGGAAGTAATACTCGCGGAGACAATAGTGAGCATATGTCTCATGACATAATATCCACACTCCTAGCTACCACTTTGTCAATAAGACTACAAATGATAAACAATAAATTAATATAAGGTTATATAACTACTATTGTATATATAACCTCTAATTAAATCTTGGATTAATTACTTACACGTGGGCAAATCCATTGAGGCTTTTTACTCTTGACCCTACTTCTACCTTCCAAGCTATTATATGCCTGCATATCTCTGTGATAAACAAACATTGATACATCAAATATTAATACATATAGATAAACAAATGTAATATTACAAATTAAGAGTGAAAGAAGCATGCTTACGTGTCAACTACTTCCTTAAGAACTGTAGATGGGGTATAGTGCAATGAACACAAGAAGGCGACTTCATTTTGGAGAGGCCAAAGAATCGCTAACTTCCAATGATCCTTGTCGAGGAATGGGTCTAGATAACACTCCTTTTGGTTGTTACGAATCCTTTGCATGATGTATGTCTTCACTCCCACATTCATAACGTTACCCAGAATCCTGCTAGGGTCCAGGAATCCATACAAGTGGCTGGTGTCATTTGAGGCACTTAGGCGATGCATAGCCCTATAAGATAAAGAAATAAATTAATGTTAATTATAAAAGATTGATACTTATTAATTATAAAACTGATTTACAAATAAAAGATTGATACTTATTAATTAGCATACACATGTGCTCGTTGAAAAAATTCTAGTCCAATATCACTTATCATGTCCTCTAGTTGATCGTCCTCCATATCTACGTCATCTTCCTCTCTTTGGGACACACTTGGCATGTTTAACAATTCATCACCATGCCATATCCATCTTGTATAACTCTTGCAAATCCCATCACAAATAAGATGCTCCCGTATCTTCTCAACTTCACATTTCCTCAGATTAAAAAAATTGACACAAGGACAACAAAACCTTCCATTACTATCAGGAAGATTTCTTTGACAAAATTCTAGAAACTCTTTCACTCCCTTCAAATACTCATCACTTGTGCGTCCACTATTCATCCAACTGTGATCCATAACTACAACAAAAACTTCACTTAGTCCAAGATCTTCAACTCCTTCTTATAAAAGGGTTTGGCCCTATTCCATTCAAGAAGAAACTGTAACATCCCATTTTTCGGAAACCTTAATCGAGGTAGATCGGGTAATTATATGCGTATTGATAATTATTTCCATAGCTTGAAAATGTGTTTAGAGAGTATGTTAAGAGTAGGGATGAATTGGATGAGACAAGAATAAAGAACAAAGGATCAGGAGCAGAATGCTAAAGCATGAAGTAGTGGAATGCTCAAGCATGCTAACGCTCTAGCGTTGAGAGCTTTGGACGCTCAAGCGTGGACCTCTGACTAGTGACTGGCAGTGATGGGACGTAAAGTGACACATGTCGGTTACGCGGCATGACTAGCACGTGATGGGCGGTGCCTTAACAGTGAGGAAACGTCAATGCTGAAGCGTTGAGGAAGCCAAAGCTCAAACATTGGAACGCTAAAGCGTGGAGTTCCAGAACTCTAAAGCGTTTGCAGCAGAGTTTTACCTCTATAAATACTTCATCATTTTCACCATGGACGAACTTTAGCAAAACATCAGACATCCAGAGAGTGTGAGCGAATGCCAGAGACAGGTTCCAAGCTTTGATTTCGAGTTGTGATCCGTTCGTTAGCCTGATTCCAATTCCGATTGTGTTTTCGTGATCAGCGCAACTCCTACTCCAATTCTACCGGTTTACTTTCATGATCCGTCAAGGGTAAGCCGAGGTTCCGTATCTACCTACATTGTACCTATACAATGTTCTCTTTTGGTTTAAGCATCTTTTCACGGTTTTAACTTCGTATTAGGGTTAATGTTATGGTCTAAGTGTTATTTCCGTGATTAGGGCAAGTTTGGAATTTGCGTGCGGAACTACTGGAGCGGTGGACTACGGCTGTGAGGCAAGGAAAGGAGCAAAGGAGTGCTCGTTGTGTTCGTGATTGTCACCATATTCACTATCAGGTGGGGAGAAAGAGTTACACACGTCGGAGAGGCAAGAGTAGTCATATAGCTATATTGTATGTTTTATGTGTGTGAGGGAACCTAAACCCTACGTGAAGTTGAGCCATGCAACGTACCTAAACCCTAGGTTTGGTCTACTTTGGGCTATCACCATTATATTTGACACTCTGAGTTAGTAGATTTGTGATGCATGATAATATGTGCTTTGTGTTGACATATGTGTATTTGCTATTTATGATGATGTTTGTTATTTGCAAGAGATGCATGATATGTTGATGGTAATGGTATGTTGGTATGTATGCTATTTATTGCTTTATTGAGCATGTTGATAAATGATGACCGTTGCATTATATTTGGAAATGCGTGTATGTATGAGAGTCATAGGTTTAGCATGATTAGGGCTTTGACCCGTGGTGGATGTTTGAGCTGATAATTGAGATTTGAGGTATAGTGGAGCTTGGAGCTCATAAGTTTATGATGGGAGCTTGGAGCTCGTATGTGTACAAGTGGAGCTTGGAGCTCGTATGATTACGGTGGAGCTTGCAGCTCGTATGTGTACCTATGGAGCTTGGAGCTCATGTTGCTAAGAGCCAGTTTGCATGTGTTGTGATATCAACTCAAGAGAGATGGATGACATGCATAGCATATGCATTTGATGCCAAGTGGCGAGCCGTATGCTGTGAGGCATACGAGGTTGGTGCACTGAGTATAGGTGCGGAAAACGGAAGGGTAGGTCTGTGATCTTGGCGATATATTGGACACAGGTGTAGCCACAGGAGATTGGTATGGTAGCGCCTATCGTGTCGTCGAGGTCCTGAGCACGTCCTACTATCCCGACTAGACCATGAGTCTTTCCAGTTGCCGGCGGATCTTCCAAGGAGGCCCAGTTAACCCTCTTTGTCTGGGATAGTTGAGCGGTGATGCACTCTTATAGGTCACGGTGAGCGGAACGGATTACCGGAACGAACCAACTTGTTGTCCAATATGTGGACGTGATGTTGCCCTTAGTAGGGTGTTTAGTACCGATTGGCATGCATAGAAAGAGTATGTGTACATCTAGTTAAGGAACGACCGTGGTGAAGTGATGTTGAGAGGTGATTGTGTTTGCTATATGTTCTGCTTTGCATCATCCCTGTTATAGATGTGTTGTATATCTTATCTCCCTGTATTTCATGTATGTGTACATTCGATTGTGCTGACAGACGACGAGTTAGCGGACGATCAGAATGGACCCGAGGCTTCACCCGTTTATCACGGGGGCACCGCGGATGCCGGTGCTGGGGGAGATTGAGATAGTCTATCATGACGAGAGGGGATGGCAGGTGGACCCCTCGACCTTTTGGCCGTCTACACCGCACCTGTCAGCTTGTTCTTTCGGAAAGGCACACCCCCATATCTGGACATCATCGGACCTTACCGCGTGTACCAGTTTCTTCCCTTCCCTCGGATATGGCACCCTCCGAGGCAGAGAGAACGAGACTACTGGTGGGTGGCACCCCAGTCTCTGTAGTATCCAGCAGGAGAGGCTTCGTGCATAGAGGACAGCGTAGGCATACGGAGCGGTACCTGAGGGCAGCTGAGAGGCGTAGGATTGTAGTGTCGAGTTCCTCATCCGACTATGAGCCTATGTAGGTTTATAGGCGCACTCATGGAGAGGGACAAGGTAGTTCAGGGCATCCTCACCACTGAAGGTGAAAGCCAGCCAGTGCGTCTCTAGGATTGTGTGGAAAGTTTTTGATGTATTTTGAGAGTGGGCTGGGGAGAGTGTTAGTGAGCCATGAGAGTTCTTTTTGGAGGTCCTTGGATGTACTTTGTATATGTTTTCGGCTTTGTTATGTACTTCCGTTTGTATTATCACTTAGCCCTACTGATGGGGCGTATATATATATATATATATATATATATATATATATATATATATATATATATATATATATATATATATATACTGCATGTGGATGTTTCGTTTATCCCGTTGTGTTTACTCTGATATTGTGCGCTTATAAATTGATCATATGTTATCGTTGTTTTTATAAGCGAGTAATCGTTAAGTTATAATTAATAGTATATTTGGGTTCTAATATAATGGGATTTCCTCGAGTGGGACTTTGGGACTTCAGAGAAACTTTTCCAACACCTAGTTAAAAGTTAGTCCTTAACTCTTATGCCCATACTTAACGAAATTTCAGCAGCATTTCCTATCGGTCTTCGACGTACACGACTTGAATGTGGTGACATCCCCCGCGATAAAGTATGCCCCCGGAGAACGAAAGAAGTTGCATCAGACCAAACTTTCATCAAGTATAGCATATGAGAATTAAGGAATAACTATTAACTAAATGAAGAAAAAGTTTTTTCCCAAACTGTCCAACTTGGACAATTCATGATTTAATACAATGATTGGTACCTTAAAAAAGTACACATGCTCATTAATATTGAATCTCAAACGGGAAACTAAGGCTTTGCTAATTTATTGACACTAAAAACGGAAAACATTATGAGTTTTTAACGAGAAAACACAAACAAAAACATAAAGGGTTGTACCTTGTTGAAAAATGAAAAAAAAATGAAAAGCACCAAGCAGCAAGGGGTAGCTAGCAATAGGAACAATTCAGTCCAACTGAAAAAATAAATAGAACACAAGAAGCAAAATCAATATCAAAATCAATAACAAAATCAGTGTATAATGATGATGAGGTGGGGATTGAGTGCAATGTGAAAATCTCAGTATCATGGTTTTTTAATCAACGCATATCTTATGGAGGAACAAGAAAGTAAAAATTAACCTAATCAATAGAAAAGCCTTTTGGTTTGTGCGACAAAAAGCCTATTGGAAAAGTATAACACTTCCCTCTATACCACAAAAAATAGATGTCAACGGAGGAAAGAACTTAAACCATTAAATATATCATACTAACTCAGTCAGGAATGCTTGCTTGTTAAGACCTTCTAGAGCAGTGAATGTAGACTCCAGTACACAAGACAGATATGCCATAACCTTGACATAGAAAACCAGTTATCCTCGTTAGGAATATAAAGATCAAGAAATAAAAATAAAGTTCAAATGCTCTTAATCTAACCTAGAAATCTAACCAAAACCCAAAACCAAACCCAAATAATGAAGAGCTTACCTGTGCGAAGAGGTTCATGGTGAAGAGTTGAATATGAGGTTGAAACAGTGAGAAAAGTTGAATCTGTTAAACCTAGAAGTAGCAGAATGGCTCGCAGTGAAGACTTGAATACGAGGGTGGTGGTGGTGGTAGTGGTGGGTGCCAAACGGTGGTGGTGGTGCCAAACGAAGGGAAAGGGTATGAAAGGCATGAGAGAACAGAGAGTAACATTGTAATGCGCATCAAGGAGATAACTGTTTAGGTTATTTCAAAATTAGATTTTCTACTACGGTTCTAAATGAAACCGTAGTAGATATTACTTTCCACTACGGTTGCATTTTGAACCTTAGTAGAAAATAAACTTTCTACTACGGTTCTAAAAGCAGCTGTAGTGAAAAGTGAGCACGCGCAGGAAACAAGACTTTCTACTACGGTTACTGAGGGAACCGTAGTAGAAAGTCTTAAACTGAATACAATTTATTACAAAATTTCCACCACGCTATTTTCTACTACGAATAGAAAACAACCGTTGTAAATCCCTAACATGGAATGCATATTATGCACTGGCGTATATTACTATTAATTCTAGATATAAAACAGGTGTTGGATTTTAATTAAGTATATGATGATTTGATATGATTACATTTGACAGAATTGATTGAATGCCCAGAGGGCCATATATATATATTTAAGTATGCATGGACAAGTCATATTGTTATGATTGATTTATGTAGTAGTTGATCTTATGCCATGTTACAGGTTTATAATGAGACAGTAGAGGGTGTCTCATTTGGGTGGTATCAGGACTGGTCGAGTCTTGTAGGTTTAGCAATGGTCTAGTTATGTTTGTGCTGTGTTTGCTCTGTGTTATTATTTCTCTGAAAAGAAGAGCGATATAGGTAAATGATAACAGAAAGGTTAGAATTATTGGTCTTATGAAGATAAGACTAACACATTGCTTTTGTAGGAAGCAATGACACGAGGACGTGTGGACACTAGCACAAGTCATGATGACGATGAATTGAATGCTACCCTACAGACCATCCGAGATCTAGGTCGTACAAAGCACAATGTGGGTTGGAATGATGACAAGCTGAATGCCACTCCAAGGGCTATTCGGGAGATGGTGACTGCTACGATCCAACAAGCTAATTACAATGCTCAGAATGTGCAGAGGAGTGAAATTTTGGCGGTAGCGCAAGGACTTTCTGAATTTTGGCGGTTACGATCTAGAAGGAGCAGAGTCCTGGATCCACGAGCTAGAGAAGATTTTTACCACTATGGCATGCCCCGAGGATCGAAAGGTCACCTATACCACCTTCATGCTGACCGGTGATGGTGAGTATTAGTAGCAAGGAGTTTGCAAGTGCTAGAAGCTGAAGGCCAAGAAATCACTTGGGAGTTGTTTCGGACCCGGATTTTGAATAAGTATTTTCTTGCTAGTCTGAGGCATGCGAAGGAAAGGGAGTTCTTACAACTCAAATAAGGCAACATGACAGTGGGTGAATACGCTGCTAAGTTCGAGTCGCTTGCAAAGTTTTCTCGATACTTTCATAACCATCCCGATGAAGAATGGAAGTGTCGGCAGTTTGAAGATGGCCTACATCAAGAAATCAAGGAGGCAGCAGTACCTCTGAGGATCCAAGAGTTCACTAAACTATTGGAATGATGTTCGATGGTTGAGAAAGTGAAGAAGCCACGAGAAGGAAGATCAAGAGATTTCGGGACCACAAGGTTAGAAAGAAGAGTCAATAAACCATAGTGGAAGCATTATTCTCGTCCCACCGGCAACAGACCCTTCCAAGCTACTTTTGGAAGTGGAAGAAGTTCCAGCCAAACACCCGCTGCCTTGAAAAAGTGTTTGGAATGTGGAAAAGCGCATGATGTATGAGATTTCCGTATCAGGGGACCAATATGCTTCAATTGTGGAAAACCTGGCCACTATGCTCGTGAATAACCTAAAGTAACCTGGAGAGTTTTCATCGTGAAAGGAGCTGAGGCCTCCAAGTCAGAGGATTTTATTCTGGATAAATATCTTATAGCTAGTAAACTCTTATATGTACTGCATGATTCAGGCGATTCTCATTCTTTCATATCTTGGGATCGTGTGAGACAGTTAAACTTACCTACTTCTGCTTTGGCTTTTGATTTAATTGTTTCTACTCCTACCTCTGAACCTGTTACAACTGCTTTAGCCTGTTTACATTGTCCTATTGTTGTTGAAGGCAGAACCTTTTTAGTAATTTGATTTGGCTACCTCTTTTTCTGTTAGACATTGTACTTGGAATGGATTGGTTGTCTTCCAACCATATCCTCTTGGATAATGCCAATAAAACTTTAATCTTTCCTAAGTTAGAGAATTATGGATTGTTAAGCCGACCAGGTGGAAGCTTCCCTGAAAGAGGGAGCTCAAGGATACATGTTGTGTTCCTTGGAAGTAAAGGGAACAGTAGACCTAGGTTCTGTGCCAATTATTCGGGATTTTCCCGAATTGTTTCCTGAGAACATACTAGGTTTACCTCCGGAGCGTGAGATAGAGTTCTCTATTGATTTGGTTCCAAGAGCCAGACCCATCTCAATAGCCACTTATCGGATGTCACCTTCTGAGTTAGCTGAGTTGAAGAAGCAATTAGAGGAGCTGTTGGACAAGCAGTTTATTAGGCCTAGTGTATCACCCTGGGGAGCTCCAATGTTGTTGGTGAAGAAGAAAGACGAAGGTTCAAGGTTGTGTGTGGATTATAGACAGCTAAATAAAGTTACCATCAAGAATAAGTACCCCCTACCAAGGATAGATGATTTGATGGACCAGTTAAGAGGAGCCTTCATCTTCTCCAAAATAGACTTAAGTTCCAGTTACCATCAAATTCGGGTGAAGAGAGAAGACATACCAAAGACAACTTTTCGAACTCGCTATGGACATTATGAGTATCTTGTAGTGCCCTTTGGATTTACCAATGCCCCTGCTATCTTTATGGACTACATGAACTGGATATTCCGCCCTTTCTTAGATAAGTTTGTCGTTGTTTTTATCGACGATATTCTTATCTACTCTCCGACTCTAGACGAGCATACAGATCTTCAGATCATTCTCCAAATCTTGAAAGAGAAACATTTATAGGCTAAGCTATCCAAATGTGAGTTTTGATTGGAAGAAGTGAAGCTTTTGGGGCATGTAGTATCTAAGGGAGGAATTGTTGTTGATCCTGCTAAAGTAGAAGCTGTTCTGCAATGGGACAGATTGAAGACGATAACGAAGGTTCGCTGTTTTCTTGGATAGGCGGGCTACTACCGAAGGTTTATGGAAGGATTTTCCAAGATTACTCTACCGTTGAAGCAACTGACAAGAAAAGGTCAACCCTTCTCGTGGATGGATAAGTATGAACAGAGCTTCCAGGAATTAAAGCACAAATTGACTTTTTCGCCGGTGTTAGTTCTACCTGATCCAAATGGACATTTTGAAGTGTATTGTGATGCATCTCATTAAGGCTTGGGTTGTGTGCTCGTGCAAGGCAGACAAGTAGTGGCATACGCTTCAAGAAAGTTGAGGACTCATGAGAGAAATTACCCTGCTCATGACTTGGAGTTAGCTGCAGTCGTGTTCACATTGAAGGTATGGAGACACTACTTGAACAGATCCATGTTTGATGTCTTCAGTGATCATAAAAGATTAAAGTATCTGTTTGACAAAAAGGAGTTGAATATGAGGTAACAGAGATGGATAAAGTTCTTGAAAGACTACGATTTTGAGCTACAGTACCATCCGAGAAAGGCGAATGTAGTCGCAGATGCATTAAGTCGGAAGACGCTTCATGTGTTAGCTATGATGGTCAAGGATTTAGCCCTTATTGAGCAGTTCAAAAACTTGAGTTTGGCTATAGGTTTGGCTCCAAGTAAGATCCACATGGGTGCGGTTACGATTGTCAACGAGTTGATGAACCAGATTAGGAAGAAACAAAGACTTGATTAGTATCTTCAAGAGAAGAAATAATTGATGGAACAAGAAAAGACTATGGTGTTCAGTGAAAGCGCCGGCGGGATACTACGATTTCAAGGCAGAGTGTTCGTACCTAACGACCCAGCAATCAAGAAGTTGATCATTGAGGAAGCTCACAGGAGCAATCTGAGTATTCATCCAAGAGTAACGAAGATGTATCAAGATTTGAAGAAAATGTTCTGGTGGCCCAGAATGAAGAGAGATGTGATAGAGTTCATAGCAGCCTGTTTGACCTGTCAGAAAGCGAAAATGGAATACCAATGACCTGATCGTATGCTTCAACCCTTGGATGTTCCGGAATGGAAATGGGATAGGATTGCTATGGATTTCGTAGTTGGGTTGCTGCGCATGCAAAAAGGGTATGACTCTATTTGGGTCATTATTGATAGACTGACGAAGTCCGCCCATTTTCTCCCCATCAATATCAGATACTCTTTCGAGAGGCTGACTCAGATATACATTAAGGAGATCGTTCGACTACATGGAGTCCCTTCAAGCATCGTCTCCGATAGATACTCGAGGTTCACTTCCAAGTTTTTGCAAAGTCTGCATCAAGCTTTAGGAATAAAGCTTCGCTTGAGCTCATCATATCACCCACAAACGGACGATCAATCTGAAAGAATGATACAATCGTTAGAAGACTTGTTAACAGTCTGTGTGTTAGAGAAATTGGGAAGTTGGGATGAATTCTTATCCTTATAGAATTCACGTATAACAACAGCTACCATGCCAATATAGGGATGGCGCCTTATGAGAATCTTTATGGTAGAAACTGTAGGACTCCTCTATGTTGGTTTGATTCAGGAGACGATCTTGTTCCCGGACCGGATATAATCCAGCAGATGACTGATCAGATAAAGATCATCCAGGAAAAGATGAGGACGACACAAAGCCGACAGAAAATTTATAGTGACAAAACAAGGAGACCGCTCGAATTCCAAGAAGGCGACCACGTATTCTTGAGAGTCACACCAATGACTGGGGTTGGCAAGGACTACGGAATACTTCCTCTGACTTCTCCTCTACGGAGAGAGAAGCGAAAGAAATAGGAAGGTGTGGATAAATCACCTCACTCCTAGTCTCTTCACTCATCGTCTCCCAACCAGGACCTATCAAATGAGACCTAACAGGAACCCTAGCAAGGATTACTGCTGGCATTCCTATGGAAGGCATAACATAAGTTGACTTAGAACCAACTCTGTTAACGAGCGGCTTATCCCTAATAGAGGGAGAAGGCATTGAACGCATCGGTGGAAAAGTCCATCTAGCATTCCACTTACAAGTACAACCTTGACAGTAGACGACATGAAGACAAGTTGTGGACCGGTCAAGAACTCTTCCTCTACGACCCTTGTGGATGGTGAGTGCGGCTCTCCACATGTACGTTGCTAGAAGCCCATCATCACTAGGGGTCCAAACGCCATAACCATTGGGAGACTCAACAGAGAGATGCATCCGAAGCGCCGGGTGAAGTCTTTGTAATACGACCTTCTCGAGAGACAACCAGAGAAGCATACAACAATGCAATATAAAGTAATGAGGTAAGATTCCCATTCATCAACACAACACATGGCAGAAGTAAAAACGATACGACATACAAGACAACAAAATACTAGTCATGCATATCATACATCTCAATATCTCATGTTAGTCATTCAACAACATAAGACATCATCAACACAGGATAATAATGTATAACATGTAAATGTATCCATCAACATTCATGCAATGCAATGGGATGTACATGACTCAATGCCATATGCCATAAGGGTAAAACTCTGACCCTTACTACATGGAGCTAACAAAACGTCGGAGATTGTGAATGGGAGGACATGTTCCGCCTTTGCCTGCCTTGGGCAAGATGTTACAACATTCGTAATGTGCACGTATTTTGTAACACCTCGATTTTTGAGTTTTCCTTTTTAATCAGTATTTATGAACTTATCTTTTATTCGAGGTCTTAGAAAGGGATATAAAATATTCCGAGACCATAGTCATGCTCAGCGACATCGTAGGAAGCTACGATTAAGTTTTGAGCCGAAAACTCAAACGGAGTCCGGTCTGCGTTTTTACACTGACAGTATGATTTTTTTGCTTAGGAGACCTCAGATGGACCCGTGAATGAGACAGTAAGTCTTAGAATTCGATTCTCTTCATTTTGGTTAAATTTTGCAAAAATTTCAAAAAAATCACTTCCTGACTTCCGTTCGAGCGAAATCTTCAATCAGGTAGAGAACGGAGCCGCGTATGTATTTACCAGGACCCAACAACGGATAATCTTGATATCACATCATGTCAACTAACTTGGGAGAGCATGCCAGAGTCATCATGACGATCAGGAATTTCGGGACGCGAAATTATCAAAATGCCCCTAATCTTAGTCTTTTCACCTTTTACCATTTTACCCTTGAACCAAATGACATTTTTACCCTTAATGAACCTTTTAGAAGGCTTACCAGCCCTTGCACAGCCCCATCATCACGCAGCCCAGCCCCCCTTTGAGAGCCAAGAACACCATCTTCTTCCTTTGTGAAAACCTCCATTGAAATCCTTGAGAAAACCTTGAAATCTTGAAGAAAAACCTTGAATCCTTGACCAATCTTCCTCGATTCTAAGGTAAGATCACTTCCATGATCTCCTAGATTCTTGAATTTCTCTCAATCTCAAGATCAAAACTCCATTTTCATGAAACTCATTCTTAGATCCAAAAGTTTGAAAATCCATAGGAAATTTTAGAGAAATCCTTTTGATGTGAAACCAATTTCTATGAACTCATCTCCTCAGTCTCTAACTAAACCCAAGAGCTTATGATTCAATTCTCATCCTAGCTCATTTATCCAAATATGGCCGAACCCTAAGAGAGAAGATGAATAGTGTTTTTCATCAAATTTTTGATTTCTAACTCTTGATTCCATCCTTTGCTTTCCTAGTGTCCTTGAATCCAAGTGATGGAAAACCAAATCAATTCCTAGCCTAGTTTTCCCAAAGAGGCCGAGAGCTTTATGAGAAAAATCCATGAGTTTTGTTTCACATTTTTGAGTCATAGGACTTGTATTAGAGTTAACAAAGCTAATGAACCAATCATCCAAAAGTTTGGAACCAAATGAAATCCCTAGCCTTTTTACCCTTTCATGGCCAAACCCTATGCCTTTTAGGGGAAGAAAATTTATTTTTTGATGTTATAGATTGATGTTGATTTGTTGTTTGAATTGAATTGTGTTTGATTGTTTTAGGCGATGCGAACGATATCGGAACCGGAGCTGAGGACCAATCGAGTTTGGATTGAGCTTCTTTGTGAGGTAAAGGGAGGTAGTCATTTAAGTTTGGTAGCTTCATAGTGCATGTTTGATATATGTATTACGATGACTTGATTATTGAATTTGAGTTGAGTTTGAATGATGTATTGATTTGTTCTACTTAATGAAACATATTTGCACACTTGTTAATATACATACATATATATATATATCCTGGATGAGCATAGGACTGGCTATGTCTCGATAATTATCAAAAAACTTGAAAAACCGAAATCGAAGTTTTGAAAAACGTGTTATGAAATCAAAAAGTGATTTTTGGAAAACGTGTTGCTTTTCAAGAAAAGTTAAGTTTCATTTTTGAAAAAGTTATGTTCTTTGAAAAGTAAAAAGTGGTTTGTGAAAAGTCGTGCAAAATGTGTTTTGTTCAGTAAAGTGTTTAAAAAGGCGTGAAACCTTAGAAAACGGTTTTGTTTTCAAGAAAGGTGTTTTTCCCGGAAAATGTTTCCTTTGATAAAGAAATGTTTTGTTTCAAGAACAATAATGGTGTTTTGTTTTTCCAAAGTTGTTTTGAGAAAAAAGAAACCAAAAGAAATATGATGAACCTTTGAGATGAGCCCAAACTTAGTGGCCGAGACGTCGGGGCTAGTGTTTTGTGGATTGAGCACTCAGACTTTGTGTCCTGTGTTTTTGATTTGAGTGGGCTTAATGCCTTTTTGAAATGAGTCGTGGACTTTATGTCTCGACATTCGAAAGAATGAACGCAAAGAAAACAGAAAACTTTCTGTGTACATGCATGAACCGGCAGACGTGCCATTTGAAACCGAGCTACAACTTTCGTAGTTGAGAATTCAGCCAGTTAATACCACTGGGTCTATAGGGGCATTCTGTGTTCGAGATCCCACAAGTGGCCCGTGGCGTAGCAACCCCATGTCGTGGTAAATCAGCTGCAAAACACGAATGAACTCGATCAGAGACTGGAGTATTCAGGATATGGTTATGACGTGGTACCTTGGAACAATTGGAGTTCGGACCTAAATAGGGAGGCCGACTCATGAGGACAATTATGTTACGGGTGTTACTACGGCCTATCGCTCGATGTTGGGAAGTTAGAATCTCCGGAGTACATGAATTAGAAAGATGATATTGAAGTCTCATGCATTATTATAACTCATGATAGTGTTTGAGATGTTATATTGTGTTATATAGATAACTGCTCATATAACTGTATTTATCTATGGATGTTCATACTGCTGTTTGTCGCCTGTGCGGCTATCGTGATAAACTTTATATGAGTATCTCACCTTTACCAGTACATGTTGGACACCTTGTTGTGTTTTTGGAACACATGTACAGATGTTGATCATAGGTCCCCGCGGAGACGTGAGGACTCGGATGACGGAGCGTTCTGATGAAGTTGACGTTGGGTTGTACCCTAATGGCTACTTTTAGCCGACCAGCTTAGGAGTCTTTTATTTTGAGCAGTCTTATATTATGTTACTGCACATATGTTGAACTTATTTCTAAGTCTATAATATGTTATATATTAGACCAGGTTTAATGTTATATTTATGTTCGATGGTTGAGAAAGTGAAGAAGCCACGAGAAGGAAGATCAAGAGATTTCGGGACCACAAGGTTAGAAAGAAGAGTCAATAAACCATAGTGGAAGCATTATTCTCGTCCCACCGGCAACAGACCCTTCCAAGCTACTTTTGGAAGTGGAAGAAGTTCCAGCCAAACACCCGCTGCCTTGAAAAAGTGTTTGGAATGTGGAAAAGCGCATGATGTATGAGATTTCCGTATCAGGGGACCAATATGCTTCAATTGTGGAAAACCTGGCCACTATGCTCGTGAATAACCTAAAGTAACCTGGAGAGTTTTCATCGTAAAAGGAGCTGAGGCCTCCAAGTCAGAGGATTTTATTCTGGATAAATATCTTATAGCTAGTAAACTCTTATATGTACTGCATGATTCAGGCGATTCTCATTCTTTCATATCTTGGGATCGTGTGAGACAGTTAAACTTACCTACTTCTGCTTTGCCTTTTGATTTAATTGTTTCTACTCCTACCTCTGAACCTGTTACAACTGCTTTAGCCTGTTTAAATTGTCCTATTGTTGTTGAAGGCAGAACCTTTTTAGTAATTTGATTTGGCTACCTCTTTTTCTGTTAGACATTGTACTTGGAATGGATTGGTTGTCTTCCAACCATATCCTCTTGGATAATGCCAATAAAACTTTAATCTTTCCTAAGTTAGAGAATTATGGATTGTTAAGCCGACCAGGTGGAAGCTTCCCTGAAAGAGGGAGCTCAAGGATACTTGTTGTGTTCCTTGGAAGTAAAGGGAACAGTAGACCTAGGTTCTGTGCCAATTATTCGGGATTTTCCCGAAGTGTTTCCTGAGAACATACTAGGTTTACTTCCGGAGCGTGAGATAGAGTTCTCTATTGATTTGGTTCCAAGAGCCAGACCCATCTCAATAGCCACTTATCGGATGTCACCTTCTGAGTTAGCTGAGTTGAAGAAGCAATTAGAGGAGCTGTTGGACAAGCAGTTTATTAGGCCTAGTGTATCACCCTGGGGAGCTCCAGTGTTGTTGGTGAAGAAGAAAGACGAAGGTTCAAGGTTGTGTGTGGATTATAGACAGCTAAATAAAGTTACCTTCAAGAATAAGTATCCCCTACCAAGGATAGATGATTTGATGGACCAGTTAAGAGGAGCCTTTATCTTCTCCAAAATAGCTCAAGAACTCCATCTTCAACCTTAGAGAGAAAACACCATTGTTGTTCTTGAAAATCCTTGATTTCTTGTTAGAAACACTTGATTCCTTGAGCAATCTTCCTTCATTCTTAGGTAAGATCACTTCTATGATCTCCTAGCTTCTTGAATCTCTCTCTATTTCAAGATCAAACTTCATTTTCATGAAAATCAATTCTTAGCTCCAAAACTTTGAAAATCCATAGAAATTTGTAGAAAAATCCTTTTGATGTGAAACCAATTTCTATGAACTCACTTCATCATTCTCTACCTAAAACCAAGAGCTTATGATTCAATTCTCAACACAAAAGGATAGACCGAAGTCATCATCCTTTCCAACATTGTATCCTTTCGAAAACAATAACACAGAAACAAATAGAGAACAAACATAGAAAATACAACACAAACGACGACAGACCAAACCCCAAGCCCAAACAGACTCGGCCAGCTCGGATACCTCTAATGTAACACCCTTTCTGGGGGAATCACATAACGGACATTTTATAAAACTATAAGGCCGAAAAACGGGTTAATTAAAGTCATTTAAGAAAGATGAGGTAAATGTTTCCTTTTCACAATACATAACTGTAAAATTTGTAACCGTTCATGCATGTAAGGTAAACAGAAACATTTCATAACATAGGTTCATAAGTTTATAAAGGTTTACATAAACACCCAACTCGACTACAGAAATAAAACAAAAAGATACAGACTCATCAAAAAGAACTGGAGACGCAGCTCCTAAACATAAGGTACTTGGAGACGCAGCTCCACAAAAGATAAAAGAAAGGTACTGACACTCAGACACTCTACAATGGCTGATAACAGACTACACGGAAAGACATCCCTCAGGTCAACTGCGAAATACTTCCTCTGACCTCTCCTTTACGGAGAGACAAGCGAAAGAAATAGGAAGGTGTGGATAAATCACCTCACTCCTAGTCTCTTCACTCATCACCTTCCAACCAGGACCCATCAAACGAGACCTAGCAGGAACCCTAGCAAGGACTACTGCTAGCATTCCTATGGAAGACATAACATAATTTGACTTAGAAGCAACTTTGTTAACAAGCGGCCTGTCCCTAACAATGGGAGAACGCATTGAACGCATCAGTGGAAAAGTCCATCTAGCATTCCACTTACGAGTACAACCTTGACAGCAGACAACATGAAGACAAGTTGTGGAGCGGTTAAGAACTCTTCCTCTACGACCCTTGCGGATGGTGAGTGCGGCTCTCCACATGTACGTCGGTCGAAGCTCATCATGACTAGGTGTCCAAACGCTGTAACCATTGGGAGGCTCAACAGAGAGATGCATCCGAAGCGCCGGGTGAAGTCTTGGTAATTCGACCTTCTCGGGAGACAACCAGAGAAGCATACAATGATGCAATATAAAGTAATGAGGTGAGATTCCCATTCATCAGCACAACACATGACAGAAGTAAAAACGGTACACCACACAAGACAACAAAATACTAGTCATGCATATCATACATCTCAATAACTCATGTTATTCAATCAACAGCATAAGACATCATCAACACGGGATAATAATGTATAACATGTAAATGTATCCATCAACAGTCATTCAATGCAATGCGATGTACATGACTCAATGCCATATGCTATAAGGGTAAAACTCTGACCCCTACTCCATGGAGCTAACAAAACGTCGGAGAGAGAGAATGGGAGGACATGTTCCGTCTATGCCAGCCTTGGGAAAGATGCTACAACATTCTTAATGTGCACGTATCTGGCTTTTACCGAAATACTCTACACCAAACATGAAAAGTACGACATCTAGTAGAGGATATCAGTGTATTGCTAGGATTCGCGACGACACAGAAGAATCACCAACTGGTCTCATGTCAGCCCTTCCAACCCTGATACCTCCAAGACCATTTAAGATCTTCACTGTAAGATTCGCACCAGCATCTAGGTGTAAGCTCAATCTCCTAGGCTCAAGGCCTTACAAAGTCATGCAATGAAATGCCAATGCTTAAACAAAGTAGATGCGATAAGGCAATGTCTATCCACCGGATAAACCTCAAGGTTCACTAAGGTTCTCTTCCTTAAGGACTATACGCGTCTTTGTATTATAAAACCTTTATCCACTGGATAAATCTCATGATCCCTCCGAGATCCAGTCATCACAAGACTATACAGTTAGACGATGTCCTCGGGTCCGACTCACCGGCCTATCATCGAACTACTGTTCCAAACCAAAACTTTTCATGTTTGTGTTCGTGTCTTATGATATATTTCTCAAGTCCTAAATGTCTTATGTAGAAGGATTGAGAATCCTATAGTTATGTCTTAGATCCTTTCTAAGTTAGAGGTACTTGTTTTTCTAGTAATGAAATACATCTTGATTCGTTAAGTCTTATGAGTCGACTGATGAATGAATCATCAATGGTGTAACATATAGTCTTGTTCCACCACACATTACACTTTCTTATCTCTTTCTTTCATTCTAAGTCAATTATTTGACTTAGGGTTTTAACTAAGGAAAATCCTTAGTTTTGAATTCAAGACACTTTTGTAAAAAGGTGAGTACAAAACACTTATTTGTTTTATACCTTGGCAAAGTGCCTTGGTACCTTTGATTCAAAATCTTATACTTTGAAAACATTATTTCAAAAAGCTTGTAGTTTCAATTAAACTTGAAGTCGGAAGTTGGAGTTTAAAACTCTTTTGTATAAACTAAAGAAGAGAAATCTTCTTAAGTCCAAATTCCTTTTAACTTGAAATCATTTATACTTAAACCTGAAACTAAACATTGTATTGAAATCAAAGATTGGTTTTACGTTCAAAACCAACTTAGGAACTGAATGTTGAATAAGATTTTCTAAAAGTCATTTGTTATTGAGAACATTTGATTCATTAATTTTCATAACATCATTTGATTCACTTAAGCCACAACTCAAGATAAAAATACTTTTCCCTTGTTTTAAAAATATCTTGAATGAATATAAGGTTGTGTTTCAGTAAAATAATGTTTCTTTGTTTTGATTCGATTTATCGTTCATTGGTTCCACTTTTAGAGTTGTAAAATCATTGAGTTTCAAAGATTGAAGTTGGAAATCCTTTTTGTTTACGGTTTGGCCGAATCCTATACTAGGTTTAATGTGAAGGTTTTGCTTCACCAACATCCATCATGAACAAGAGTATTCATCAATGCATCAACATGAATAATAACATAGCAACAATTCAAAAAATTCAACATCAAGCCCGTATACAGAATTTTCAGCATGTCAAGCGTCAAATTGTGACAAACGTTTGATTGACCAAACGAACTCAGATTTGAGCAAATGCGGGCTCATATGAGAACTTAGGATGTATAGTTTCTGGATATAAATTAATTTTTACAAAAATTAACTGAGTTAGTACAGTTTCACAAAATAGTTCACTGTAGTCAGAATCCGAGACAAAATTTTATGCTTAGATTGAAACAAATTTTCAAGGGACAAATATTTATGAAATCACACGAAATTTGTGTTCAACCTGAAGCCCAACATATCTAGTTGTAGGATCGAAAACAAATTTTGGAATCCAATGTCAAGGTTGATGGAAAAACAGAAATGACTCACACAAGGTCAGATCCGAAAATCACATTTTCTCAAACTCTTTTCAACAAAAAGATGGAGGAAACCTAGATTAGGGTTTTCTCACACATAAAAGTTATTTTCAACCATTCAAACACATCAATGTCACAAATCAAGTAATAAATAATTATTACAACATTTTTCTTATAGAGAACCAAATAGACAAAATGGCAAAAACCCTTGGTTTAGTGTTTTCCCCAAACCAAACCCATAAACCATTTTCACCACCATGAATGTGATGTGATGAGGTTCACTCCCCCATTACCTTAATGAAGATCTTTAGCATGAGCAAAACTCCAAGCTCCAAGAAAGTGTGACAAGGCCAAACCTTCATAGAAAGAAAAGGTAAGATCTTGAACTTGTTTCACAAAATCATGATCTAGAAGAAGTTGTTTCATGATTCTAAGAAAAGATATGAAGAGAATAAGATTTGAGACTTACTTAGCGAAGAATACATGATGAACAAAGTTGGTGTTCTTGAGGGTCAAGAACTAAGTTGCTCCAAAGAGAAAACTTCCTTCATCAAAGATGATTAAGAGGCTAAGACAAGAACAACTATGGTCTTAGAAATTGAAGAAGAAATTTGGGTGATGATGTTCATGTATTGGCAGAAATGGAGGGTGGGTAAAGAGAGAAGAGAGGTTTCCAAATGTTCATGAACAAGAGTTTGCTTGATCTTGGTGAGATGAGGAAATGAAGTGTGTTTAGTGTTCTTGGAACACTATGGCCAAATGGCCTTTAGCAATTGGTCACCAAATTTGTTGATGTGTTTATGACTAGTGATGTGATGAAGTGTAAGCAAATGGAAGGCTTGGATTAAACCAAGTACATAGGTGTTGATCATAGGATTAAAGAGGGCAAGATTAACCATAAGTAGATTAACTTGCTTTCTCCATAAAAGGAAAGGATGCTAGGTTATTAACCAAGAGTCATAAGAATTTAATCCATTGGTTAAAGGAATGAAAAGGTGATGGATGGTTGAAAACGTCTCGTGAAGCGTGAGATGCAGTCATGAACTACTCCCGACTCTGGGTTAGAACTAGTTTCCTGGCAACGCATCCCAAGGTAAAGCGGCCCCGATTAAAATAATAATATTTTTACCGGTTCCGACTCAAAAGAGCACATTGAGTTCAAAACAACATTTTATGATTATTAAGCTCATAATTGAAATTCAGCTATGAATTTCCAATCATTAACCATTCTTATGATTAAACTTAGTCAAGTTGCATTCTCAGTCAAGTTATTCACACAAACAGTTAAGAGAAACAGATATAGGATTTTTGGGATGTTACAGATCTCGATGGAAACCATATTAATGGCAGCAAGATCAACAACAACGTTCTGTAGGAGGAAGCAGTGGGGGGTTTCAGTCAGTCTGGAAACGCCCCAATCAAGTGTATGAAGTGTGGGAATAATCATGCCACAAAAGAGTGCTCAATCAAGGGGATAATATGCTTCAAGTGTGGGAAACCGGGGCAAATCTCACGTGACTGTGTGCAACCAAAAGCTGAACCTTCTATCAACAATGTGTAAGCAGCAAGGCCTAAGGCAAAGGGCAGAGTTTATACTGTGAGTGGTGCTGAGGCTTCTCAGAATGAAGACTTGATCCAAGGCCAGTGCGTCATGGGAGGTAAAACCTTAACTGTACTGTTTGATTCAGGATTGCCTGTGTCTTCTTTACCTTTTGACTTAGTGATTTCTACACCTACTACAAAGCCTGTTACAACTGCTAAAGCTTGTTTGAACTATTCTATTTCTATAGAACATAGGATGTTCTTGATTGATTTAATCTGTTTGCCGCTTTCGCAAATGGATGTAATCTTAAGGATGGATTGGTTATCTTCTAGCCATATCCTGTTAGATTGTGCAAACAAAACCTTAATCTTTCGTAGTTCTGAGAATTTTGGATTTTTGACTGCCAACCAAGTAGACGCTTCTTTGAGAGAAGAAGCTCAAGGATACATGTTGTTATCTTCTTTGGAGGTCAAGAGCGAGCTAGTCTTAGAGCATGTACCTATCGTGAACGAGTTTCTGGAAGTCTTTCCTAAAGATGTACCAGGGTTGCTGCCAGTTCAGGACATCGAGTTTTCGATTGATCTCATACCAGGAACAGGACCCGTGTCTATGGCACCGTATCGTATGGCACCTGCAGAGTTGGAAACCTTGAAGGAACAATTAGAAGATTTATTGGGGAAGCAGTTTGTTAGACCCAGAGTGTCACCATGTGGAGCTCCTGTGATGTTAGTGAAAAAGAAAGATGGAACTTCTCGCTTATGTGTGGATTATCGCCAGTTGAACAAGGTTACCATTAAGAACAAGTATCCTCTCCTGAGGATAGATGACTTGATGGATCAGTTGAGGGGAGCGGCAATTTTCTCCAAGATCGATTTGCGATCGGGTTATCACCAGATTCGTGTGAAAGTAGAGGATGTACCAAAGATAGCGTTTCGAACATGCTATGGGCACTACGAGTACCTTGTGATACCTTTTGGGGTGACGAATGCTCCAGCCATATTCATGGACTATATGAATAGGATCTTTCGTCCCTACCTAGATAAGTTTGTCGTTGTCTTCATAGATAACATACTCATCTATTCCCGTGATCAGGAAGAACACGTTGAATATCTTCGAATTCTGAAGGAGAAATAGTTGTATGCGAAGCTATCTAAGTGTGAGTTTTGGCTCGACGAAGTTCAGTTTTTGGGTCACGTGATTTCAAAGGAAGGAATTACAGTGGATCCGTCAAAAGTCGAAGCAGTTCTTGAGTGGGAAAGGTCAACAACAGTGACTGAGATAGGCAGTTTTGTGGGCTTGGCTGGGTATTATCAGAGGTTCATCGAGGGATTATCTAAGATTGTAGGACCCCTTACCCAGTTGACGAGAAATGATAAAGCTTTTGATTGGAATGAGGCCTGTGAGCAGAGTTTTTAGGAGTTAAAGAAGAGGTTGACTACTTCGCCAATGTTGGTGTCATCACATCCAAGTGAACCTTTTGAAGTTTACTGTGACGCTTCATACCAGGGGTTAGTCTGTGTTCTGATGCAGAATCGAAAAATGGTAGCTTATGTTTCAAAGAAGTTGAAAGTGCACGAGAAGAACTACCCTACCCATGATCTGGAGTTAGAAGCGGTGGTCTTTGCATTGAAGATTTGGAGGCACTACTTGTATGGTTCGACGTTCAATGTCTTCAGTGATCATAAGAGTCTGAAGTACCTGTTCGATTAGAAAGAGCTCAACATGAGGCAAAGACAGTGGATGGAATTTCTGAAGGACTATGGCTTCCAGTTATAGTATCATCCGGGGAAAGCTAATGTGGTAGCAGACGCTCTGAGTTGGAAAGTGTTACATGTGTCTACCATGATGGTTAAGGAACATGAGTTGTTGGAACAGTTCAGAGATATGCATCTATCAGTGGTCAGTATGCCGGGAAAGCTTTGTGTGGGCATGGTTACAGTGACATGTGATCTGATGGATCGGATTTGGAAAAACAAGTGTATGATCAGTATCTAGAGAAAGAGCGAGGAAATCTGAGGAAAGGATTGACGTCTGAGTACAAGGAAGAAGCAGATGGGATTCTAAGACGAGTGGAAAGGGTTTATGTATCAAACAACCCAAAGCTGAGGAGGTTAATTCTGGACATAGCTCATAGGAGCAAGTTGAGTATGCATCCAGGATCTACAAAGATGTACCAAGACCTGAAACGGTTGTTTGGTGGCAAGGCATGAAACAAGACATGGTTGATTATGTGGCTTCTTGCTTGTTATGTTAGAAAGCTAAGGTTGAACACCAAAGGCTAGCGGGCATGTTACTTCCATTGGATATCCCAAAGTGGAAATGGGATGGCATAGCGATGGATTTTGTGACGTGTTTACCAAGGACACCTATGGGGTGTGATTCCATTGGGTGATAGTTGATAGGCTTACGAAGTCAGCTCACTTCCTACCTATCAATATCAAGTACTCTATGCAGAAACTGACTCAGATTTATATAAGTGAGATTGTGAGACTACATGGGGTACCTCCAAGCATCATATCAGATAGAGACCCGCGTTTTACTTCACGGTTTTGACAGAGTTTGCATGAAGCCTTAGAAACAAAGTTACGGCTGAGTTCGGCTACCATCCTCAAATAGACGGACAATCAGAAAGGATAATACAATGTTTAGAGGATTTTTTGAGGGCGTGTGTATTGGAACATGCCAGAAGTTGGGAGAGTTTTCTACCATTGATAGAGTTCACCTACAATAACAGTTATCATTCAAGTATAGGGATGGCACCCTATGAAGCTTTATACGGACAACGGTGCAGAACACCTTTATGTTGGTATTAGGATGGAGAAAGTGCTTCGTTAGGACTTGAACTAGTGCAACAAACAACTGAGAAGTTGAAACTGATTCAAGAAAAGATAAGGACAACTCAGAGCTGACAAAAAAACTATGCGGATAAAAGACGTAGAGAATTCGAGGAAGGTGATCATGTGTTATTGAGAGTCACTCCAACAACTAGGGTTGGCAGGGTCCTTAAGTCCAGAAAACTCATTTCAAAATTCATCGGACCTTATCAAATTCTTCGTCGGATAGGTCCGTAGCTTACCAAATAGCTTTACCACCCTTTCTATCCAATCTTAATAATGTTTTTCATGTTTTGCAACTGCGAAAATATATTTTGGACCCCATCATGTCATAAAGCCTGATTCAGTACAACTAAAGGATAACCTGACCTATGAAACACTGCCTGTCAAGATTGAAGACAGAAGAGTGAAGCAACTGTGAGGAAAGGAGATATCCTTGGTCAAGGTTATCTGGAACGAGACTTCGGGTGATGCCACCTGGGAGTTGGAAGATAGGATGAGGGAATAGTTTCCGCATCTCTTCTAAGGTAAATTTCGAGGACGGAATTTCTTTTTGGAGGGTAATGTTATAACATCCCAAAATTCCTATATCTGTCTTTTAACTGTGTGTGTGAATAACTTGACTGAGAACAAAATCTGAGTAATAATAATCGTAAAAATAGTTAATAATTGGAAATTCATATTTGAATTTCATTATAAGCTTAATGATCATAAGATATTGTTTTGAGCCTGTTATGTTGTTTTGAGTCGGAACTGGTAAAAAAATTATTATTTTAATCGGGACCGCTTTACCTTGGGAAGCGTGCCAGGGTCGGGAAGTAATCGGGCCCGGGATCGGGAGGCTACTCTAGCCCAGCGTCGGGAGAAGTTGAGGCTGCTTATCACGTTTCATAAGGAGGTGTCACCTTTTGTCAATCCATGACAAGTTTCACCTTTGTCAATTTTTCCTTTTATGGAAAAATCCAAATCACCAACATTTGGTTAATCTCTACAACTTTAAATGGGGTGTCAACACCTATGTACTTTCATGAGATCTTGACCCTTCATTTCCTTACAAAATTTTCTATCAACTTTAGCTTGAATTTGTTGATAAAGCACCAAGGCCATTCGGCTATTCCATGACACAAACACTAACCAACCTTCATTTTTACACTTCTAAAGATCTCATACATCCTTTCTCTCAACACTTCAAAAATCCTCTCTTCTTTCTCTTCACTCATCCATACGATTCTTCAACCTAAATCACTAACCAAAATTCTTTCTTCAATTCTAAAACCATACTTCATCTTGTCTTGATCTAAGGATCAACTTTGGTAAAGGAAGTTTCTTATTTTGGGGAAGTGTGTTCTTGAGCATCAAGAACATCAAGCTAACCTTCAAGTTGTTCTGGAGTTGGCGAGCTTCTAAATCTTTTTTTCTTTTCATTTCCTTACTTATTAACTTGAGTAATCATCTTCTAGTTCTTCTCTTTCATTAAAACAAGTTCAAGATCTCACCTTTTTCTCTCCTCTAGGTTTGGCCTCCTCTTTGTTTTGAGGGCTTGAAGTTTCCTTTCACTTAAACCTCTTCGTTAAAGGTATGTGGGAGTGAACCTCATCACACCAAAATTGGTGGAAGATAAATATGGTTGTTTATGTTTTGTTTGGGTGAAAACTTAGCTTGGGTTCACTACTTTCTTGGTGAAGTTCCCTTTGAGAACATGTTTGTAATAATGTTTCTATGCTTAGTATATATGTATAATGATGTATGCTTGGATGGAAAAATGTTTTCATGTATGTTGAAAACCATACTTTGATCTCTAGATCAAGTATGGATTTTTATGCTTGTTTATGGTTGAATGATGTATGATTATTGTTCATCATAATATTGTGATCATTTTGAGCTATTATTTGACAAGTTAGTGAAGCAAAATCTTCACATTCTACCTAGTGTAGTATTCGGCCTTAATGGTTGCAAAAGGAAGAACATGAGTTTGTTCTTGAACTTCAATGTTTTTGAAAGCTAATAAGTGTTTTAGTAACTTATATTTCAAAAACAAACAAGAAATGAGTTTGATCCAAAGATCAATTAGGGTTTCGGCCTTCAAGTGTTTTTAACTAAGGTGAAAATATGTATTACTTTAGGCATAGCTTAATCAATCAAATAAGTGTTTTAAAAATAAAATAATGAAAGTGATTTCATGAAAGTAAAATTAATATGAAGTTACTTTAGGTTTAATGGGATGTCATATTCTTTTAAAACTAAGTTAATATTCAATCTTCAAAGAATTAAGAGGACTTTGTCCTCAAGTTTTAATTAATTGAATCATACTTTGAAAACTAAATGAAAGTTGCATTTCTTTTACGCTAACTTAGATCATGGTTTTATACTAAGTTAGTGAGGAAAAACCTTTTCAAATTAGTTGAGGTACTTTACTTCAATCAAGTAACTAAGTTCTTTTAAATCAAATGAGTCTTCAAATAGAAAGGTTTTTGGTTTACAAAGTCTTAAATCGAGAGTTTTCAACTCAAATTGTAAAGTTTTACGCATGACAACCGAAGTTAAGTAATTAACTTAGAGCAAAAGAAAAGAGATAATTAAGTATAACATACGGTGGAACAAGATCATACACTATACCATTGATGACTTAGTTCATCAATGACTTCATAAGACTTAAGTGAATCAATATTCATTTCACAAATTGAAAATCAAGGAACTAATACCTTAGAAAGGATCAAAGACTTATCTACGAGGATTCTCAATCCTTCTTCATAACACTTAGGACTTGAGATGTAATTCATAAGACACAAATGTAAACATGAAATGTTTTGGGTTTAAAACAGTAGTTCGATGACGGACCGGTGATTCGGATCCAAGGAATTCGTTCAATTGTTTCAGCCTTGTGATGCCTCGATCCCGGAGGGATCACGTGATTTATCAGGTGGATTAAACTTTTATAATATAAAGACACGTATAGTTCCTAAGGAAGAGAACCTCAGTGAACCTTGAGGTTTATCCGGTGGATAGACATTGCTTTATTCCATCTGCTTTGTGTAAGCATTTGCATTTCATTGCATGAGTTTGTAAGGCCTTGAGCCTAGGAGTTGTGCTTACACCTTGATGCGGGTGTGAATTTTACAGTGACGTTTTAAATAGTCTTGGAGGTATCAGGGTTGGAAAGGCTGACATGTGACCCGTTGGTAGCTCTTCTGTGTCGTGGCAACTCCGAGCAATATATTGATATCCTCGACTAGATGTTGTACTTTGCATGTTTGGTGTAGAGTGTTTCCGTAAAAGCCAGATACGTGCACGTTACGAATGTTGTAGCATCTTGCCCAAGCTGGCGTACACGGAACATGTCCTCCCATTCACTCTCTCCGATGTTCTGTTAGCACCATGGAGTAGGGGTCAGAGTTTTACCCTTGTGGCATATGGCATTGAGTCATGTACATCGCATTGCATTTGCATTGCATGGTTATTGCTGATTACATTTACTCGTTATACATCATTATCCTGTTTTTGGAGATGTCTTATGCTACTAATTGATTAATATGATAAATGGAAATGTTTGGTATACATGATGGGTATGTTATTACCTGGTTTGTCATCCCGTTTTTACTTCTAATGTTTTGTTGTGTTGATGAACAAGAATCTCACCCATATCTGTATCTCGTCTCTACTTGTGTTGTTGTTTCTGCTTGAGAAGATAGACACGACAACGACTCAACTCAACGTCTACCTTGAGTCTGGAGGGGACTCCTTATGTTGTTTTGTTTTGGCCAGGCTGTGTCCAGTCGTCAGTTGTACCTTTTGAGGACCTGCGTCTCCTAGTACTTAATTATGTACTTATTTTTAGTTAGGCTTGGACCTATGTTTGTATTCAGTATTGTTTATATTTATGCACTTCTGTTTGACTTTCAGAAATGCATGGTGAACTTAAGTTAATTATTAGTACTCATTTAAAAAATCTTATTTCATCATCATTATGAAAAAAATAAACCCGTATTTGCCACATTAATATTACTTTCGGCCTTACAATTGTTCGGGAATGTGGTACTTGGGAAAGGGTGTTACAGTTTGGGTTCGCAGTTCTGAATATGCTGTTGTGGCTCGTGGACGCGAGGCGTCGTGATGATGTTGATGTTGATATGGATGCAATGCATCGTGGTTGTGGCTGAGTGCTTAGGCGTGAGGTTCCAGTATAAACCTGTGATGGATGTTTGCTGCATATCATAACATGATGTTTTACCTGTCCCAATGGGGGATGTCCAAAGGGGACGAGACGTGTACCACCTGTCCCAAAGCGGGATATCCAATTGGGGACGAGACGTGTACCACCTGCATATAGGGATTAGTATCCCTCGTAGAGGTTTTTTTGTGCTCAAAACACACTTACGGGCAGTGTACCCTGTCGCAGAAGCAATATAGGACGGAAGTCCAGGTATCGTACCAAAGAGATTAATTGTGATATAATGGTGATAAAGCAAGTACTGGAATAAGGAAATCCTTATGCTATTCAGACTTAACGAAATACTCAATAATACAAAGATGATGATATAGCAGTAGCAAAAGATAACAAAAGAGATAAAGAGAGAGTTAAGAGATCAAGAGTAAAAGAGCCTAGAGCCGTGGTTTCACTTGTGCTTTCGTTACCCCCAAATCCTAGTTCTATCTAGTTTCAATATTCCCTTCTCTGATTACCGATCCCCCTAACTATTACTATCATGTGGTTGTCAATCACTGATATTCTTTTGCTCGAACGAACTTACTGTTTGTCAGGCAGCAGTTGCGAATGACATAGAAAGCATAAAGAACTGAGAAGTTCTGGTCAATTAATTATCCTCATTTATCCTATAGATCTACCAATTTAATTGGGCTTGATAGCCAAAATATCAATCAATTGATTAGGAGCATGCAAAGGGTACTTAATCCTAAACATGGAATGAAGAAAAATAAGATAAATCTAATCAGATAGTAACTTCGAAGCCAAACAGAATTTGAATTAAAGCTAAGACATAGCAAAAGGGGTTTCTACTAACACAAGATCCACCACAACTCTAGTGGTGAATTTAGCTACTCATAGTAATAGAGAAGACCATAGTCAACAAAGGGAAATGCATCCTGTAGAATTGGAGAGGGAGAAGTGGTCTCTAACTTAACCTCCAAGTGCCAATCCTACTCTAGAAATCAAAACTACAAAACTATAAACTAGAAAACAAAGAGTGAAATACTAAAAGAATAAAAGATGAGATGGTTCAAAGAGAAGATTGGATGCCTAAGAATGGCACAGAGGGCCTTTATTTATAACAAAATATGAGAACATGGCCCTAAATTAGGTCTTCTGCGCAGCGAGCACGGGCATGCTACAAATCAGAACAGCTGCGCTATTCACTATGTCAGCCCGTGCTCAAATATGCATGGGCGTACCAACTTCGCAAATCAGCGTCCTAGTGCACGGGCTTCAGCACGGGCGTGCTCACCTTCTTGCACAGCCGTACTCTTCGCGATTGAGACCGTGCTTGCTTCAGTCAGGCCTTGCTTCTCTGAGTCAGGCCTTTCTTCAGTTTGGCACGGACGTGCTGCTGTTTGGCACAGCCGTGCTAAATCTTCAGAGGTCAACTTTAAGTCTTTTTGTAAGGCCTTGTTTGGATGGATGGCTTAGAGGACTTGCACGGGCGTGCTCATGCATGGGACAGGCGTGCTCAACTTTAGAACTTTAGTATTCTGTCCATTTTAGCTTTAAAACCTTCTCTTTTCTTCATAAATTCATCAAACTGCCTCTAAACATCAATTATGTCAAAACTTCAGTAAAAGGGGTGAAATACGATAATAATTATCATGAAATGAATCAAAATTCATCTCAAATACCCCCTATAAAATGCAGAGAAATGTGGTTTATCAGCTTTGATCTGAGAGAATAATCTTTGAGATGAATTTGATGTGTGACTCAAGAGACAGTTGCTTGAGTGTTGCAAGTTTTATGTGCTATACTATTGCCCCTCTCCTATGTTTGGTGATATTCATGTTTCTTATCTCCCTATATTTTTCTGTGTATGGTTATCGCTCTTCATCAAGCAGATGACGATCAGCTGGAGGGTAATGGATTGGAGGCAACGCTCGTTTGTGACGACGCCACCGTGGATGCAGGTGCTGGGAGACCTAGAGATCATCTATCACGATGATCGGGAATGGCAGGTAGACCCTGCCACGTTCCTTACCGTCTATACTAGTCCCATCAGTATACAGTTTTGGAACTTTGCTACACCCTTCGGAGACATCATCGGGCTGTATCGAGTTGTGCAACAAGTACCCTTTACAGAGAGGTGTTATCCGCCGAGATCACTAATATAGGAGAACATGTGGGTGGAGCCAGCATATTCTCATGTCACCAGTCATCGTGGTTTTGTGCTAAGCGGACAAAGGCAGAGGACGGATCAATACCTTAGGACTTATAGGCGACAGAGGATTGTCGTATCTAGTTTCTCATCGGAGTATGTTCCTATGGTGAGGGACAGGGTTGCTCAGGGCATCCGCATTGCTAATGGCGCGATCCCGCCTGTGCGTCTGTCATAGGATTGTGATGTGAGGATTTTGTTGTTAATCTGAGAGTTTTCTCTTTATCTTTGATCTATTTTTGTTGATGGTTAGTTTCTAATGTACTCCGTATGTATATATTACTACTGTAGCCCTACTGATGGGGTAACTGATGCATGTATATATACCTTTTACGTTCCTCAGCTATGTACTCTGATGCACGCGTGCTTTAGTTTAGTCTTTGTTTCCGGTTTTACCCTTTTTCCACTTTGCTTCATTTTGTTAATAAAGCGCGCTAATGTTTATAATACGGTTAAGGTTAGTTAATATATTAGGTTCTTTATTTGGACAACGGGTTGTCTCATTTGGTGGTATCAGAGCAGTTTGGTTATATTCGGACTATGTGGTCTAGGGGGTGTACTGGCATTGACGGTTGATATCCAAGGTGTATCAACCGTGTTTAGAGATGTGGTAGAGTGTCCGTTGCGCATGTTATTGAGTGTGATAACTGTTTTATTCGTAAGACATATAATATGTATATATGTTGATTAGTATTGTATGTCTTATGAATCGAGGCTAATGTTAATTTCCTTTTGATAGGAAGTATGGCTAGGGGAAACAGTAGAAGGCGTACTAGAGGGACAAGTGTATCGGTGGGAACTGGGGAGAACAATCATAATGATGATACTTCCAGGATTGGAAGCGGTGGAGATCAGAATAAAGCCATGAGGGCCAAGAGGGACTTGGCCGCTGCAATACTGCAACAAACGTAGTAGAATGCTCAATTTATGCAACGAAAAGGAGAGAGAGAAGCTAGATAGCAACAACTACATCTAGTAAGGGAAGATGAGATCGTGGAGACTGGCTTGAATGCATTCTTGAAGGGAAATCCTCCCCAATTCCATGGAGAGTACAATCTGGAAGTTGCTGAGCTTTGGTTGCAAGAGATTGAGAAGGTCTTTGTCGCCATCCACTGCAGGGAAGACAAAAAGGTTGTGGGAACCAAAGTGGTTATGGTCCATAACTCTTTAAAATTTTGATGTTAACAAAGAACTAAATTAGATGAAAAAAATCTGTTGTTATCTAACAAGTTTACCTTAAGTGTGCAGGTATTAATAGTCCAAAGACTTATCAAACCATAAGCGTTATCGCGTAGTCCATAGTTTTGCTATAAGACGATAAATGAACGAAGTCCATCTTAGACCAAGAAATCTTCAGTTTTTATATTGAGTCCAAAGACTCATCATAAGTAAAGTACACGCTCTATAATCTTTAAGATCCAATGTTTTTACTTTACTTAAAGTGTTGTTTTAGCGCGAATATGTAAAAGAATAATGAAGTTCGAATTATTATTCATCATGTAAAAGCGTTATCTCTACTTCTTAGTACACTTGAACGCTAAAGCCAGTATGTCCCTATCAAAAGTTGAAGTTCACTATCTCAAACAAGGAAAGACGAAAGGCAACTTTCGAGTACAAGGAAAAGCTGTCAGTGCTACTTTCAGCTATTTATCTGATAGCCAACTCTGCTTTTCAGAAGCTCACTAAAGCTATCAGACTCAACGGGTTTTTGCATTTAATGCTCAATTAGAACGGCTCTCTTGCAACTGTTGAAGAGATCAAAGATTGCTCAAGATTGAAGGTTATAAATACTCTCAACCTTGAACAAGAAAAAGTTACCGTTCTTGAACAAATTTCATAAAAGCTTACAAGCAATCAAGAAATCAAGCATACAAAAGCTCTAAAGCTTTCTCTTAGTTTTAATTTCATATTTACTCTCTGTGAAGAGTTGCTTTCAGAGTTCTAAGATCTTACTTGTCATACTCTCACACATAATGAGTAAGCCTCAGTCTAAGAATCTTTTCTAAACAATCTCGATTAAGCCTGAGGAGGGTTGTCTGTAAAGGAAAACTTGCTTTTGCCAGGAGAGGTGTAGAATACTTGTACCTGAAGAGGTGTAGAATACTTGTTGTAACAAGGGTTTGTCATAGTGGATAAAGATCTCACATAGAGGGGACTGGACGTAGCTTTGGGGTTATGAGTGAACCGGGATAAATACCTTGTGTTATCTTCTCTCCCTTACTCTTGTCTTTAATTTATTTAGAACTAATGTTACGGGATTAAAAGTGTTTTCTTAACGTCCATTTTTACAGAAACATTTTTAGCGTGCGTCCAAGCTTCAAGCTCTCACGCTCTTTGTTTTAGTTAACCTTTTTGCGTCCAACTCATTACGAAAAGATAACTGCATGTAAAAAATTTTCAAAAAACTTAAGAAACACAATTCTACCCCCTTCTTGTGTTTCAAACAGGTTCCTTCAATTGGTACCAGAGCTCAGTCTCTGGTTTGAGCACTTTGCCTTGTTAGAGGAAAGATCCTTTCAAGCAGTGATGGCAGGTCAGGGCATGCCAAGTGGTAGTCAACCAGTTATGGAAGGCATTTCCATGACTATACCATCGTTCTTCAACGGAACTCATTACCTCTACTGGAAGGTGAGGTTCAAGGGTTTCATTCTAAGCACAAACTCAGTTCTATGGGCCAGAATCACAAATGGTCCTAATGTTTGTCTCAAGGCTGACGGCTCTAACAAAGCTGAGGAGGAGTGGACTGATGCTGAAAGAGGAAGGATGGAACAAAATCACAAAGCAAGATATGCTTTGATGTGTGCACTAAGCCCTGAAGAGTTCCAAAAGATTCATGCATGTGAATCTGCTAAACAAATCTGGGATACTCTGTCCAACCTTCATGAAGGGACTACAAAAGTCAAAGACTCTAAAATAATCATGTTGGTAGGCCAATATGAATTATTTACTATGACCGAGGGAGAGTCCATTCTGGACATGATGGGTCTTCAAACCATGATAAACAATCTGAAGTGCCTTGGGAAAGTCTACCCCACCAAGGAAAATGTGACTAAAATTCTTAGGAGTCTTCCCATAGAATGGAGGCCACTTGTTACTGCAATCACCCAGGCCAAAGACCTTTCAACTTTGACCCTGGATGACTTAATGGTGGGTACCTTAGAGGTGCAAGAACAAGAGATGAATCTTGATAACCTGTGAACACCCCATTTTGACCGGGTTCCTTTTGCTTTTCACTTAAATTTACCAAAAATACAAAAAAATTGAAAAATCAAAATCATAAAAAATATTTTGAATTTCATAAAAATTTAAAAAAAAAAAAAAGAGTGAATTTTAGTTTATTTCTCAATAAAAGTCCAAAAAAAATGATAATGAAAAAAAATCAAAAAAATATTTTGCCATTTATTTATTTACTAATTTTTATAGTTGTTAATTATTTTTGGGTCAGCGCTAGCCATTTTACTAAACCCAGTCCAGAGCCACTATCCGTTTTTTCTATCTATGACCCCGATTCAACCCATTTGCACCTGACCCATTACTCATTCCTTCTTCCCCCATTTCTGAACCCTAGCCTCCATCACCAGAGGATCTCTTTTGAACCATTGCAGCTGTACCTCAGCTCCTTCACCAAATCTCTCTTTCCCTTTCTCATCCTCGTGCACATCTTCATCCCGGAATCCATGGGATTTTGTTTCTATGTCACGCACCTTTGTGCGATTCTAAATGTGAACAAGGATGGTGGGGATTTCCTTCCATATCCATCGCGTGTTGACCAGGCGCTCAATCATGCAGGGTAAGTGTCATTCCTTTCCTTTTTCGTTTCAAATCAAGAGATTAATTGTTTTTTTTTCGTTGATTTACAGGGAGGAGAAAAAATCAAAATGATGAAGAGGAAGTGACTCTATAAAGACACACATTTTGGGGGCTTAGAAAAGGGGGGACAGTACCGAGACAGGCAGAAATTCGAAACAGAACAGGGAGAGAAAGAAAGGTAGAAACGTAGTCACGAAAAAACTGCAGCAGCAAAGAGAAAGAGCTTCCATTTCATCCCTAGCGCTGCCGTTCGCGAGTCACCGATCCTCTTCACGCGGCCTTGACGCGTCTTCATCCAGCGCCGTAGTCCGCCGCTACATCGCCGTCCCAGCACCCCACCGAACGGTACCACGTAGACCCAGTCATCCCTACCGCGATTTCTAGCTTGCTTGAAATCACCTTAATAGGTTTTGGTCCTGTTCTTACTTTCTGGGGTATGGTTGTTGAATATTTCTACTTCATATGAATATATAATAGAGAAATGGTTGTTGGCTTGGATTTAATCATTTGTGGATACCCTGTGACACAGATATTGTAATATCATGTTCCTTGCTGCAATGCATGCCGCATGTTTGATGTAAAGCTTGAGTTCATGATGATTTGATTTTTGTTAGACACAGTTTTGGTAGTCTAATGTGTTTTTCTGTATTGCACATAACCTGTTTTGTTGAAAAACCTGTGTGCTTACTCCTGGGAGTCACATCTTCCTCCTCATGTTACCCCTCTCCCATGTGCAGTTCCACTACATCACAGCTCCTTCGTTTAATTTCCTTTTTTTCAGTGACTGAGTTAATGAATTGTGAAGTTATAGTCCTTTCATGTGTAGAATGGATGGTGGGTTCCTATATTGTTATATTGCACTTGCTTTGGCCGCTATATGGTTTGTGAAACTGAATCTTTGAACTTATTGATGTGTGATCAAAAGCTTTAATATTTGGTCTTCTAGCTCTTCCCAGGCTTGTCACAATGACTGCAAATTTTTGCTTTGTTTATGCTTGCAACCAAGTATTGCCAGGAATTTAAATTCTTGTTGTTTAGTGGCTGCAGCAAATGATATTGGTTAGAGATAGGTTTAGTTGTTTTGTAGTTACTCGGAATAAAGCTTGGAGTTGTAGGGATTGTGGTCAAGCTTCCCCTTGGGTTGTCATTTTTATTCAAATTAATATTTATTGAATAATAAGTATTGATGTGCTGAATTTTTGTTCAAGTTTGAGCATTTTATGGTGTACAGGTTAATTAATTGTGATTGAGTGGATGAGATACACTCTGATTCACCTCTATTTCAAGAAGTATCGCTGGCAGCAATTCTTTTCCCTGCCTTGATCACGTTTTTTCCTTCTGAAAAGTGCAGCAAGACATTCTATTTTTGGTTCTTTATTTAGTGTAAATCATAGCGACATTAACAATGACAAATATAAAAATAATCAAAATAATTGGAATTTGCTTTTGGGATGCCCTATGACCTTGAGTGTCATGTTCAATCCCTTAGGTGTGAGGTTGCTCTACGGACTTATACGTCGTGTTCAACCTCATTTAGGATTTATCAATGTTTAAAAATAGAAATAAACCATAGAACATGGAGCAACTTATTTTTCATCTTGCCTTTTTTTTTTTTTTTTTAAATGTTAATCTTAATTTATAACCTATTTCTTATAAATTTTTTTTTGGGGGTAAAATAAATATTTGTACAATTAATTTGGGTAACCGTTTTTTAACAGGTGTATTAGGGGTGCTGTGGGGTTAAGTCCTCATCCTTTCCTATGCACAATCGGCTTCCGAACTCAGTCTTGACTCCAAAGAACATTGTTTTTTTTTTTTTACAAAGTAATGGTTTTCCAATTTTTACCAAGATAAATAAAATTGGTGGCGACTCTATATGTTTTTTTAAAATTCTCTATTTTTCTCGATTTCCTTCGCGATCGCGGTCGTGACAGATGGCGACTCCACTGGGGACATTTTTAGAGAGTCAAGCCCATTAAAATTAATTGTGCAAATCTTTAATAAATTTTAACTTATTTGTTTTACCCTTTCTTTTTTCTTTTTTCTTTTTTTTATATTTTGTTTCTCTATCCTTTATGAAAATTAAAAAAAAAAAAATTTGAAAAAGAGCAAAAAAAATGAAAAAAAAAAAGTCATTTGTGTTTTTTATATATGTTTTTGCTTTTTTTTTTTGTTCGTTGTGTGTTTTGATTTTTTTTTTCCTCTCTCAAAATATAAAAAAAAAATATATAAAACAAAATTGGAAAAGATGAAAAATAGCATGACTTTTGTATAAATATGCTCTGCTTTGTTTTGTTTTGTGAGAATATACTTTGTTTTGATTTGTTTTATTTCTCTCTTTGTGTGTTTTGTTGATGATTCTTGTTGATTGTTTTTTTCAACCTTAGGGTAGATGGTTTTTTTCTTGGAATATATTATTTGAACTCTAGGGTAGATGACATTTGATTTTTTGTATGTATATGTGTGACTTTGTTTTGCAGGTTTTTTTTTAGGATTTTACAGGTTTGTATGCCTCCAGTACACACATCACAATCACTCGTGTCACACATTTTCAGCTCTATACTCGAGCTTGTGGAAGCCTTAGGAGTAGGCGGTGCCTCAACACTGTCATTGGAAGGCCTAGTGCCCCTCTGATATTTGTTGATTCACCACTCAGATTGTTACTAGTATCATGGATTAGTCATCCTGGAGGGTTTATCCCTACTTGTGGCTAGGATCATGAGCTGGGTCCCTGTCTTTCGTGATTGGGACAATCTGGGAGCCATGACCTTTAGAAGTCTAGAACCACCATTGCACTCATAGATTAACCTAGTGGCTGCCTAATTTAAGAGTCATCATAGGTACCCTTGACTATAGGACCTCCCTCTTAGGACAATTGGGGGCGTGCATCTTCTCTCTTCTCTTTTATTCTTGATTATGTGTTTTATTTCGTTCTTCTTAAAAAAAAATGATAAAAAAAAAAAGAATAGAAGATAAAAAGGTAATGGGTTCCCATCGCCTTGGGCCCAAATGATCCATCGAAATGGGTCACAAGAGGGACAATGCATTAGACGTCCCATGTCCTTTGGGTTTACAACCTATAAGGACTCCTTTTTACATCACATTTTTGTGCTTAGTTTCTCATTCTTTTTTTTTTCTTACAGGTGAGTTCTTTTGTGAAGGAAAGATCCCGTTACAATCCACGTAGCAAGTAATGGAAATATCTCACTCTAGCAATGCAATCAGCTCAAGGAGGAACATTAGGATTGATGTGAAGGTAAATGATGTGAAGACCTTAATAGAAATCAGTCAGTTGATGCCAAGAGAGACACATTCAGAGTTTGCAAGCAAATATGGGAGAATTTTGGACTTGTTGTATATCCCTATAGATGTTGCGGGCTTGAGCGCTTTGGCCTAGTATTGGAATCCTACCCTGAGATGTTTTGAGTTGCCAAATTTGGATACGTCACCAACTATAGAAGAATATGCTTACATGATAAGGATACCTCTTCCGAAGGAGCTTCGTGTTTACCTCTACTATGGCCAACATGTTAGTGATGGGAACGTGGCAGAATTATTAGGAGTTCAACCGAAGCCATCAGACAAAATGGAAAAAGGAGTCGTCAAAGGCTTGAAGAGGAGATTCCTCGATGTTTATCTCAGGGAATTGGCTCGACAACAAAATTGGGTTGTTTTCAATCGAGTGTTAGCTTTGACCGTTTATGGATTGGTGTTGTTTCCTTTTATACCAGACATGGTGGATTATGCAGCTATGGATGTCTTCTACAAAGTTGAAGAGTATGCTGTGAATCTCGTCCCTGCTATTTTGGCAGAAACGTTCCTCTCACTGCAAGTTTGCCACGAAAGTCAGCAAGGTAAATTGCGGTGTTGCACACAATTGATGTATGTTTGGATCGTGACTCATATGTATGCTCGCAAGCACATTAGCGAGACGGATGACCCTTTGAAGAGATTCCACCGCATACCAGTAAAGCCAAATAAATCCTATGAATGGAAGCGAGAGTTTGATAAGATTGATTCAGAATCCTTTAATTGGATGTGTCCATGGTATAGAGGAGACACTGTTATTTTTAGCTGTGGGAATTTCCCGAATGTCCCCTTGATGGGGCCAAGAGGTTGTGTTTCATATTCTCCAGCACTTGTGATTCGACAACTGAAGTGGACTCAACGTGAACCTCCTGAAGAAGTGATGGGTGGGATCTCTTTCTTATTCCAAGATTGCGAAGTTGTCAAGAGTACATCAATAGCGATTAAGTTGGCTTGGAGTAATATCCGTATAGTGGGAGCAAATGAGTTGGGGAGGCAAATCATTGCTCACACTAGAAACTACCTCGCTTGGAGGAAAGCAAGGAGAGAGAATATCACCTATCCTGAGCCGATCCCGCACCATGATGAGATTCCTCAGACCAAAGCACAGTTGCTAGAGAAGACTGAAATTTTGAAGGCTCAGATGGGGGTGCTAGAGGAGGTGAATCAAACGGCTCGAATCACCATTGCCATACTTCAACACGAAGTCCATAAGTTAAACATGAAGGTAGAACGGTTGAAAGATGAATGTGCGGATGCATATGAAGCCGCCGGTCCAGCAAAGAGGGCGAGGAAAGAGAATGTGAAAGGGTCAGAAGTCCGAGGGTTACGAGTAAGGGTAGAAGATCAAGAAAAAGCACTGAAAAAAACTCTCAAAGAAAAAGAAAAGTTGGAGGCAAACATCGGGGTACATGTCCAAACGATTAAGCTTTTGGAAGAAAGAATAGGATCCTTGCGAGAGGCATTTGCCCATACTGAGAACTACTCTGATCAAGGTTGGAATACAGCTGCAACATATCGCGGATCATTGGCAAAGGCACAAGAGAAGGAAGACCAATTGTGGATGAGGATACGAAAGCTTGAAAGAGAGAAAAAGCAGTATGAGGATGAGATCCGTCAGCAAGAAGAATGGTTAGAAGACTGGCATGTAGTGACAGAGAGACTAAAGACTGAGAGAAATCCTTGGAAGAGAAGATATGAATACTTGTCAGGAAGCTTGCAATACCATGCTTCTCAATTCATGGGTCGCCTCGAGGAGGCATCCATTCAGGTTCACATGAGCGCTGAATCTCTAATTCCTCCAAAAGTAGCCAACTTCATAAAGTATTGTAGAAGTCTTGCTAGTGGATTCAAAAAGAGAACCTCGAAACTTTTGATGTAATTTTTGTTAAATGTCGGACGTTGTATTGCTCTTCAATCAAATAAAAGTTATCTTTCACGTTATGTCCATCGATGAATTCTCCTTTACTTTCCTCTTTGTGTTACAAGTTTGCCTGCATGGTTGCATTGCTAGTGAGTGATGCAATCCATTGAGGGATGCACACCCTCCTGGATATGTCATCAACCACGCACAATCTAAGGGGGACGTACCCCTAGATTTGTGCATGGGATGGAAATTTCTTGCTACAGAGGCGGTCTTTCCTTGACAAAAAGAATTGATAAGTGTGAATGAGATAGACGTAACTTTCATTTTACTAATTAAATTTCTTAATGTATTCGTATAGGTTAAAATCAGAAAATTCAGGAACAATTGCGCGACCCAGGAAAGACGACACCAATCAAACCAGAGTTAACAACACCAGATCTCGGACTAGAATGGCTGATAATAATGTCGCGGTGGGAAGAAACTTGAGCTTAGAAATAGATGAAGTAAGGGGAAGAGTAGCTGAGATGACTGAAACCCAAACAAGGCTGGAGGCGATATTGCAAGATATGAGAGAATCTCTTAATAGGCTTGGCGCAAATAGAGGTGCAAATGAAGATGATCCCTATGTGAGTGTACAGCCGGCCCTTTCCACAGTATCGGCACCTATGTTTTCAAGCATCAACACAAGTCTTACTCAGGGAATGCGTGCCCATGAACAATAGCAACACACAGCACCAATTATACTTCCCATTGGAGAAGGATACCGCCCTTTCGAGAATGCCTATCATGAAGCTCCTGGCTATGCAGGACCCACATGGGAGCAACCCCATATATCCATCCCCGGACCGTTCATAGGAGCTCAGGTAGAGAAGGATAAGGTGAAAGATGAGTGGATGGAAAAGATGGAAGAATAGATAAAGGCGATAAAAAGATCAAGTACCTATGGCCTTCTAAAAATAGAAGAACTTTGTCCTGCCACGGACGTGGTGATACCTAAGGATTTTAAGATCCCTGATTTTTCGAAGTATGATGGAAGTGGGAATCCTCGGTTTCACCTTATCAGCTATGCCACCAAAATGGCCATCTGGTCAAAGGAAGACAATTTCCTTATTAGCTTCTTTCATGAGAGTTTGACAGGTATTGCGTTAGAATGGTACCTTCAGCTAGACCACTCTAAGATTTCGCGATGGACGGAATTGGCTGACTTGTTCATGGACCAGTATAAGTTCAATTTGGATGCAGCTCCTACCCGTGAACAACTGACCTCAATGCAGAAAAGAAATGAGGAATCCTTTAAAGTATATGCGCAAAGGTGGAGAAGTTTAGCAGCACAATTTCAGCCCCCGTTGACATTATCAGAAATGTGCTCATACTTTTTGGGAACTCTCGGGGCCCCTTTTATAGGGGCAATGGCAGGAGCGGCTTACAGGGATTTCTCCGACTTGATTGCTGCAAGAGAAAGAATTGAATTTTTAGCTAGAGCTGGGAAACTGCCGGTTGATGCAGAAAGTAGTGCACCTAAGAAGGGATTCCAGCCAAAGAAGAAGGAAGCTGAGGCGAATTATGTACAACACCAACAGATTGTTGGACCTCGACATGTTCCCTCATACCCAACGTACCAAGCACCATATAACCCAAACCTTCAGATCCCATACCTTCAAACACCACTTTACCCACCTCAACAAGCCTTGCCAAGCACCACTCAACCACAAAACCAGATAAATAATGTCCCCGCACCTCAGCCATATAACCCTACTCGCCCCGCATACACCCGTTATCCCCCTGCATTCCAACCATATCGCCCAACCTATAATCGACCAAATTTCCAGAACGAAGGATACCCCACCACTCCAAACCTGCCACCTTTCCCTAGACTATCCGTTTCCAATGCAGAATTATTCCAACAATTGTTCGACCGTCATTTGATTGCTAGGAACCCTGTACGTCCCCTTCAACCACCTTTCCCTGCTTGGTACAATCCAAACTTGACCTGCAAATATCACATGGATGTCTCAGGGCACTCCATTGAAGATTGCAAAGCCTTTAAGACAGTAGTGAGAAAACTAATCGCTTGTGGAAGATTGGGGTTTGAAGAGGAATCGGGGCCTAGCATTGTTAACAATCCAATCCCAAGCCATAATGTGGAAAACAGGGTGAATAGCTTGGAAGTAGAGGGGTATCAAGTCAAGAATGTCCTCCACTTACGAACGCCTATGCAAGAGGTGTTTGATGGACTAAAGAAAGCAGGGTATGACATCGTCGCGCCGAGGGTGCCAATAGAAGAAGAAGAAGAAAAGGATGATGGAATTTTGAATTGTGTTTATCACCATGGGCAGGCAGGACATGACATTGAGAGCTGTTGGGACTTTAAGGTCCGAGTTCAGGGACTACTAACCCTGGGAGTGATACAAGCCAGGCGAGGTACGTTTGAGGGAATCAACATAGTCGAAAAGGTTATACTCCGAGTGCCACCCCTTAATAAGGCCCCGACACCAGAAAAAGTGATCTTAAGGGTAAAAAAAGTCAATTCCTTTTGCTTATGACGACACTCATGCTGTGCCATGGAACTATGAAACAAAAGTTGAACTGACGGCTGCAGGAGAGGCTTCGAAGGCCCAAGTTGCTAATGTGATAAGGATCGGGGGTATTAAGAGGAGTGGGCGATGTTATAGCCCTGAAGAAGAAGAAATGAAGAAGAATTCCAAAGATAAAAAGAAGAATGAAGCTGTGGAGGAAGAGGAAGAAGAGTTCCTGAAGATCATGAAGCAAAGTGAGTTTGATGTGATGGAACAGTTAAAGAAGACTCCAGCCAGGATTTCTCTCTTATCACTTATTCTAACATCAGAATTGCACCGTAAGGCGTTGTTGAGGGTGTTGGGTGAAGCTTATGTCAAGCCTGATGTCACTCCCGAAAATGTGGTAAACATGGTAGATCCGGTGAAGCGCGTCAACATGATTACCTTTTCGGAAGATGAGGTGGTTCCAAGGCAGGGTAGTGGGCCCAAAGCCCTGCATATTACTTTAAAGTGCAGAGGTTTTGTGATTGCGAAGGTACTCATAGATGGCGGCTCGGCATTGAAAATGATTCCAATGTCTACTCTGGAGCAACTGAACATGGGTATAACAGATTTAACACCACAAGAGATGATTGTGCGAGCCTTTGATGCAACAACAAGAGGGATTTTAGGGGAAATAACTCTGCCACTTGAAATAGGGCCTAGTTGTTTCCATGTCCTATTCCAAGTCATGGAAATTCAACTAGCATATACTATGCTTCTAGAGAGGCCTTGGATTCATAGCGCTGGAGTTGTTCCCTCAACATTGCATCAATGCTTGAAGTACATCCACAATGGGGCGGTAATTACCATTCGTGGTGAAGAGGAAATCATGCTGACAAAGCACGTTTCAGTACCTTACATAGAAAATACAGAGCGAACTGAAGATAACTCTTTGCACAATTTTGAAGTTTTGAGGTCAGAGATCCAGAGGAAAGAGCCACCAATAAAGAATGTGAATGAAGTGATATTTCGTATTATGGAGAGGAGTGGATACCAGAAGGGAAGAGGCTTGGGGTCTAAGCTTCAAGGGATCCCACAACCGATTGAAGCCATTTCCAGAGATGGAAAGTATGGACTACGGTATGAGCCCTCTCCGGCAGAAAAAATGAAGATCACGACTCTCAGAGGAAGAAAAGAAGGAGAGGGAGAAAACAAGTATGTTCCCCATCTAAAGGAGACTTTCCCAACACCAGCTGAAGTGATCAAGTCAGAAAAGTTGACCTCCCCTCATTTCACCATCAGTGCACTTGAAGAAGAGCAAGAAGGAAACCATGTTATCTATCTCTCTGGTGACAATGAAGTTCTTAGCAATTGGTGGTCTGAACCATTTGTTGATGTTATTTCCATAAAGTAATTATCTCTTTGTACAAGAAATGAACTGGTGTTTACTTTAATTGAGACATGAATAAAATGTGTTAGCATGATTTCCCAGCATGTTTTCTCGTTGTTCCACTCTTTTACTGCCTCTATTCATTGCTTTATGTTGCTTGCACCTTCTTCAACAAATAAAACTCTTGTCTATATTTGTTCCTATTGCAAAAATTTCTTTCAAGAATCTCTCTCCCACTGAAAGTTTGCTTCATAAAAGGAACCCTGAAGCCTCATTTATTGATTCCCTTGCAGCTGTGAACGAAGGTGATCCTAGGCCTGATGATGAAGAAGAAGCAATTGAGGAGTTTTCCAAGTTGATGGAATACTCTGAAAAAGGGTTCACTTTGAATGATGAGGTCATAGAAGTGGTTAATATAGGGACCGAGGAAGACAAGAAGGAGTTGAAGGTAGTGGATAACCCAAAGCATGCAGAAATGGTCGCACTATTCAAAGAGTATCTGGATGTGTTTGCATGGTCCTACAGAGATATGCCAGGTTTAGATCCAGAGATAGCATCACATAAAATCCCATTGTACCCAGATATGGTGGCCAAGAAACAAAAATTGAGGAGGATGCATCCAGAAATGTCGCTTAAGATCAAAGAAGAGGTAACTAAACAACTGGAAGCAGGTTTTCTGGAAGTGTCAAGACATCCGGAGTGGGTAGCTAATATTGTGCCAGTACCAAAGAAGGATGGGAAGGTCAGGATGTGTGTGGATTACAGAGATCTGAATAAAGCCAGTCCAAAAGATGATTTCCCGCTCCCTCATATCGGTATCCTCGTAGATAGTACAGCAAGGAACCACAGGTTCTCTTTCATGGATGGGTATTCTGGATACAATCAGATCCTCATGGACGTCGATGACAAGGAGAAGACAACTTTTACCACTCCTTAGGGAACTTTTTGTTATAAAGTAATGCCTTTTGGTTTGAAGAATGCCGGGGCCACCTACCAACGCGCTATGGTAGCATTGTTCCACGATATGATGCATAAAGAAATAGAGGTGTACGTGGATGACATAGTGGCCAAATCCAAGGAAGGAGAAAGTCATGTAGCAGTTCTGCGGAGGCTATTCGAGAGATTGAGGAAGTACAAGTTGAGACTCAACCCTACAAAATGTGTGTTTGGGGCATCAACTAGGAAGTTGCTTGGTTTTATTGTTAGCAGAGAAGGAATAAAAGTGGACCCGGACAAGGTAAAGGCAATAAGGGACATGCCCGCTCCCAAGAATGAGAAGGAGGTAAGAGTTTTTTGGGAAGGTTGAATTACATTGCACGGTTTATTGCTAACCTGACTAGCACGTGTGAGCCAATCTTCAAGCTCCTAAGGAAGAATAATCCTGGAAGTTGGAATGAGGAGTGCCAAGAAGCCTTCGACAGGATAAAAGCATATCTGCTTAGTCCTCCGGTGTTGTTGCCACCGATTCGAGGACGTCCACTGATATTGTATCTCACTATATTACCGACCTCAATGGGGGCAATGCTAGGGCAATATGATGAATCTGGCAAGAAAGAACAGGCGATTTACTATCTGAGCAAAAATTTTAATGACTGCGAAGTCCGATATATGGCAATTGAGAAGACTTGTTGTGCATTGGTGTGGACGTCCAAGAGGCTCAGGCAGTACATGTTGTATCACACAACTTGGTTAATCTCTCGGATGGACCCTTTGAAGTATATCTTCGAAAGTCCTCACATCTCCTTAAGGGTTTCAAAGTAGCAAGTGATATTATCAGAATTTGATATTAAATACATGACTCGAAAGTCCATCAAGGGAAGTGCGATTGCTGACCATTTAGCTGAAAATCCTCTTGAGGGTGGACAACCAGTTACATATGAGTTCCCAGATGGAGAGATATTGTCACTAGAGGAAGATGAAGCCGAAACTGAGAACGTGTGGAAGATGTATTTCGATGGAGCAGTTAATATGCACGGGAGAGGTATAGGAGCAGTAGTGGTTTCGTCAAATGGCAAGCAGTACCCAGTGGCCATTAAGCTTGAATTTGAATGCACCAATAACATCGCGGAATACGAAGCTTGTGCAAGTGGATTACAAGCAGCAACTGACCTTGGAATAAAAAAATTGAAGGTCTTTGGGGATGCAGCTCTAATTATTTATCAAGTCAATGGCGAATGGCAAACCAAAGACTCCAAGTTGGTTCCATATCAGAAGTACTTGACTCAGTTGATTGCGAAATTTGATGATATTACCTTTTCGCATTTAACTTGAGACAAGAATCAGTTCGCAGATGCTTTAGCCACGTTAGCTGCTATGACCAAGCTGGACATCTGCACTACCGTCCAGCCTATCCAAGTGAAGGTACAGGGCGAACCAGCATATTGTGCCTATTTGGAAGAAGAGCCCGATGGTAAACCTTGGTATCATGACATCAAACAATATATGCAGAGTGGGGCATACCCAGCTGAAGCAAATGAGGTGAACAAGAAGACTATTCGTAGGTTATCCATGGCCTTTTTTCTGGACGGAGAAGTTCTATATAAAAGAAACCATGATGGGGTTCTCTTAAGATGTGTTGATGCTCATGAAGCCCGAACTGTCATGGCAGAAATACATGAAGGGATATGTGGAACACATGCTAATGGTCATATGATGACACGCAAGATTTTACGGAGTGGTTACTATTGGTCAACCATGGAAACAGATTGCTTGGAGTGTGTCCGGAGATGCCATAAATGCCAGATATATGCAGATCGAATCAAAGCTCCTCCATTCCAACTGCACAATTTGGTGTCCCCTTGGCCCTTCTCTATGCGGGGAATAGATGTCATCGGGCCAATCAATCCTAAGGCTTCAAACGGGCACCGTTTCATCTTAGTGGCAATAGATTACTTCACAAAGTGGGTAGAAGCGCCATCATATGCCAGTATCTCTCAAAAGGTGTTCACAAAGTTCCTCAAAAGAGATGTCATTTGTCGGTATGGAATACCTGAAAGGATCATTACGGACAATGCTTCCAATCTTAATGGGGCAGAGGTACAGAAGTTGCTCGAGACCTTCAAAATCAAACGCCATAATTCTGCTCCTTATAGGCCCCAAATGAATGGTGCGGTAGAAGCGGCCAACAAGAATATTAAGAAGATTGTCACTAAAATGGTCGTGAGCTATAAAGATTGGCATGAAATGTTACCCTATGCTTTGCACGCGTATCGCACCAATATACGTTCAAGTACCGGGGCAACCCCCTTCTCATTGGTGTATGGAATGGAGGCTGTCTCCCCCATAGAAGTTGAAATCCCTTCATTAAGAGTATTGATGGAAGCAGACTTGGAAGAATCCAAGTGGATGAAGGCTCGGTATGATCAATTGAACATGATTGAAGAAAAAAGATTGGTGGCCCTTTGTCATGGACAGTTATATCAAAGAAGAATGGCTAAAGCCTTTAATAAGAAAATTCGTCCTAGGGAGTTTCAACCAGGCGATTTGGTATTAAAGAAGATACTCCCCAATCAAGAAGACGCTCGAGGAAAATGGGCGCCCAATTATGAAGGGCCATATATTGTAAAGCAGGCATACTCAGGCGGAGCCTTGATCTTAACAGATGAAGACGGGCAAGAGTTACCAAGGCCTATAAACTCTGGTGCGGTGAAAAAGTTTTATGCCTGATTAAAAAAAAAAAAAAAATTTGCTCGCTAGGTCGAAAACCTGTAAGGGCGGCCTAGGCAAAAGTTAGGGCAAAAAAAAAATTGTCAGTTAGGTTGAAAACCCGTAAAGGGCAACCTAAGCAAAAATTAGGGCAAAGAAAATAAATCTTCGGCCGAAAACCCGCAAGGGCAGCTTAAGTGAAGAAAATTGTTGGAGGGTTAAAGGAGGAATGCACATCAAGAGAAGTTGACACTAAGGCCAAGGCTTGCGACGTCAGTGGCCGATGGGAATCATTTGATTGAGGATCAAGGAACCGATACTGGGGCAAATTTTTATGTGGTTATCATATTTTATTCCTTTCCTCTTATTCGCTTTTTGTGTTCCCCATGCACTTCCCCATGTTATCCTTTTTGATCCCCTTATGTATAATCCAAAGTTACATATGAATGCAAAGGTTTATTCATGACCCTTTTGTGCTCAAATCATGTTTATGCATTAAAATTATGTCTCAATCAAAGTAAATATGAGTTTGATAGTATGATTTGATAATTTTAATGGTGACTTTAATGAATGGTTTGAACCAACAAAGACTCAGCACTTCAAAGTCAATAAGTGAGATAATAGTGCACGCCGAGGGGATAACTTAAAAGAATAAGGAAAGTCTCCACAAGTCACAGTCTAAAAATAAATCTCTTCAAGACCACACCTCTTGCAGAAGAAATCATGTTTGTCCAGGGGAATAAATGGTGCCACAACTCCAAGTTGTTAGTGAACAAGGGTATGATTGGTCGAAGTTTTCCTAGGAAGCGTTTGGTTCCAATCTGTCTAAAGAAAAGGTAAAATAGAAATATAGAGAAAGTTTGATTTTCGAGCTCAGAGGCTCATTGCAATTTAATTTTTGGGATCAGAGGCCCATTATCATTTTTTTTCTTTTCCGAGCTCAGAGGCTCATTCTCATTTAATTTTTGGGATCAGAGTCCCATTGTCATTTAATTTTCAAGCTCAGAGGCTCATCGCAATTTAATTTTTTGGGATCAGAAGCCCACTATCATTTAATTTTTTTTCGAGCTCAGAGGCTTATTGTCATTTAATTTTGAGCTCAGAGGCTCGTTGCAGTTTAATTTTTGGGATCAGAGGCCCACTGTCATTTAATTTTGAGCTCAGAGGCTCGTTGTAATTTATTTTTTGGGATCAAAGACCCATTGTCATTTAATTTTCGAGCTCAGAGGCTCATTGTCATTTATTTTTTTAGGATCAGAGGCTCATTGTCATTTAATTTTCGAGCTTAGAGGCTCAATGTCATTTATTTTTTAGGATCATAGGCCCATTGTCATTTAATTTTCGAGCTCAGAGGCTCATCGCAATTTATTTTTTGGGATCAGAGGCCCATTGGACTTTTAATTTTCTGTCATTTACTTTTGGGATCAGAGGCCCATCGCAATTTAAATTCCTATGATTTATCTTTTCGAGATCAGAGGCCCAATGCACTTTTTAAATTTCTATCTTTTATTTTCGGGATCAGAGGCCCATCACACTTTTAAATTTCCGTCATTTAATTTTAGGGATTAGAGGTCCATCGCATTTTAAGTATCTATCATTTGCTTTTGTGCCTAGATCGTTTGCATATTTAATCCTTTTGTATAGTAGCATGCATTCCCGGACAAAATGCGTGTTCTTTTTCTTTACTCGTCTCATACTATGATCACATGAAGGGTCACGACCCTTCATATCTTATAGAAAGCGACAAGTAAAGAGGGGCAACTGTGAACACCCCATTTTGACCGAGTTCCTTTTGCTTTTCACTTAAATTTACCAAAAATAAAAAAAAATTGAAAAATCAAAATCATAAAAAATATTTTGAATTTCAGAAAAATTTAAAAAAAAGAGTGAATTTTAGTTTATTTCTCAATAAAAGTCCAAAAAAATGATAATGAAAAAAAATCAAAAAAATATTTTGCCATTTATTTATTTACTAATTTTTATAGTTGTTAATTATTTTTGGGTCAGCGCTAGCCATTTTACTAAACCCAGTCCAAAGCTACTATCCATTTTTTCTATCTATGACCCCGATTCAACCCATTTGCACCTGACCCATTACTCATTCCTTCTTCCCCCATTTCTGAACCCTAGCCTCCCTCACCAGAGGATCTCTTTTGAACCATTGCAGCTGCACCTCAGTTCCTTCACCAAATCTCTCTTTCCCTTTCTCATCCTCGTGCACATCTTCATCCCGGAATCCACGGGATTTTGTTTCTATGTCACGCACCTTTGTGCGATTCTAAATGTGAAGAAGGATGGTGGGGATTTCCTTCCATATCCATTGCGTGTTGACCAGGCGCTCAATCATGCAGGGTAAGTGTCATTCCTTTCCTTTTTCGTTTCAAATCAAGAGATTAATTGTTTTTTTTCGTTGATTTACAGGGAGGAGAAAAAATCAAAATGATGAAGAGGAAGTGACTCTATAAAGACACACATTTTGGAGGCTTAGAAAAGGGGGGACAGTACCGAGACAGGCAGAAATTCGAAACAGAACAGGGAGAGAAAGAAAGGTAGAAACGTAGTCACGAAAAAACTGCAGCAGCAAAGAGAAAGAGCTTCCATTTCATCCCTAGCGCTGCCGTTCGCGAGTCACCAATCCTCTTCACGCGGCCTTGACGCGTCTTCATCCAGCGCCGTAGTCCGCCGCTACATCGCCGTCCCAGCACCCCACCGAACGGTACCACGTAGACCCAGTCATCCCTACCGCGATTTCTAGCTTGCTTGAAATCACCTTAATAGGTTTTGGTCCTGTTCTTACTTTCTGGGGTATGGTTGTTGAATATTTCTACTTCATATGAATATATAATAGAGAAATGGTTGTTGGCTTGGATTTAATCATTTGTGGATACCCTGTGACACAGATATTGTAATATCATGTTCCTTGCTGCAATGCATGCCGCATGTTTGATGTAAAGCTTGAGTTCATGATGATTTGATTTTTGTTAGACACAGTTTTGGTAGTCTAATGTGTTTTTCTGTATTGCACATAACCTGTTTTGTTGAAAAACCTGTGTGCTTACTCCTGGGAGTCACATCTTCCTCCTCATGTTACCCCTCTCCCATGTGCAGTTCCACTACATCACAGCTCCTTCGTTTAATTTCCTTTTTTTCAGTGACTGAGTTAATGAATTGTGGAGTTATAGTCCTTTCATGTGTAGAATGGATGGTGGGTTCCTATATTGTTATATTGCACTTGCTTTGGCCGCTATATGGTTTGTGAAACTGAATCTTTGAACTTGTTGATGTGTGATCAAAAGCTTTAATATTTGGTCTTCTAGCTCTTCCCAGGCTTGTCACAATGACTGCAAATTTTTGCTTTGTTTATGCTTGCAACCAAGTATTGCCAGGAATATAAATTCTTGTTGTTTAGTGGCTGCAGCAAATGATATTGGTTAGAGATAGGTTTAGTTGTTTTGTAGTTACTCGGAATAAAGCTTGGAGTTGTAGGGATTGTGGTCAAGCTTCCCCTTGGGTTGTCATTTTTATTCAGATTAATATTTATTGAATAATAAGTATTGATATGCTGAATTTTTGTTCAAGTTTGAGCATTTTATGGTGTACAGGTTAATTAATTGTGATTGAGTGGATGAGATACACTCTGATTCACCTTTATTTCAAGAAGTATCACTGGCAGCAATTCTTTTCCCTGCCTTGATCACGTTTTTCCTTCTGAAAAGTGCAGCAAGACATTCTATTTTTGGTTCTTTATTTAGTGTAAATCATAGCGACATTAACAATGACAAATATAAAAATAATCAAAATAATTGGAATTTGCTTTTGGGATGCCCTATGACCTTGAGTGTCATGTTCAATCCCTTAGGTGTGCGGTTGCTCTATGGACTTATGCGCCGTGTTCAACCTCATTTAGGATTTATCAATGTTTAGAAATAGAAATAAACCATAGAACATGGAGCAACTTATTTTTCATCTTGCCTTTTTTTTTTTTAAATGTTAATGTTAATTTATAACCTATTTCTTATAAATATTTGTACAATTAATTTGGGTAACCGTTTTTTAACGGGTGTATTAGGGGTGCTGTGCGGTTAAGTCCTCATCCTTTCCTATGCATAATTGGCTTCCGAACTCAGTCTTGACTCCAAAGAACATTGTTTTTTTTTTTTTTTACAGAGTAATGGTTTTCCAATTTTTACCAAGATAAATAAAATTGGTGGCGACTCTATATGTTTTTTTAAAATTCTCTATTTTTCGCGGTTTCCTTCGCGATCGCGGTCGCAACATAACCCCTCAAAGAAAAACAAATCAATTGCCTTGAAAGCTCAAAAGGCAAGTAGATCAAAGGCCTTAAAGGCTGATGAGTCAAGCGATGATGCTGATCAAACGGAAAACGAATCATCAGACGATGATGAGTTGTCCTTCATCTTCAGAAAGATACAAAACATGTGGAGAAAGAAAAATGGCATGAAAAGAAAGTCATTTCAAAAGAAAAACTTTAAAGATCATGGTGAGTCCAAGGACAAAAATCCAATGGTCTGTTTCGAATGCAAAAAGCCTGGTCACTTTAAAGATGAGTGTCCTTTGCTGAAGGACATGAAGAAATTCTTGATGAAAAAGAAGAAGAATTTCAATGCGACTTGGGAAGATCTGGAATCTTCTGAAGAAGAATAAGAAGCCATGGAGGAAGAAAATCTTTATCTTTGGTCAACTAAGCAAGGAGAAGACTCTTAAAACGATGAACAACTTGTTGTTCTTGAAGAAAGCCCCCAGGAAGCTGCTTTTGAAAGAAGAAATGCTCGAGGACCGTCTTTAAGCACTCCACACATCTTCGATGGAGCAAACTATCCTCGTTGGAGACATATGTTTGAAACATATGTCATAGCTCAAGACGGACTTGATCTCTGGGATGTGTTCATTGATGGTGATTATCGTCCAACTATAGTCCTTGAGGATGGCTCAACAACGTTGAATCTTGAAGCTGACTGGACAGACGATGTAGTCAGAAGATATTCCTTAAATGCTCGTGCCAGTTGGTGTCTCATGAGGGCTCTGGATAGACCAAGATCGGAGATGGTGCTGCAGTTTCAAACTGCAAAGGAAAAGCTGGCTAACCTAGATGTCCTTTACAAACCAAGGACTCGTCCAGCATCCAATCTTTGCTTGATGGCCAACGATACTTTGGACGATGAGTCAGACGACGATGAGGTATCTGACTCTAACTCTTTGCAAGATGCATTTGATGAATTATTAGGTAATTCATCTGTCTTACATCATGAGTACAAACAACTTAAGAAAATATTTTCTCAAGTAATGAAAGAAAATCAAAAGCCTATTGAAGAAAATAATGATCTAAGAGCTGAGAATATCAGTCTAACTGATAAACTCAATTCTGAGTCCAATGCTCCTTCTTAAGTCGCAAGACTAAAGCGGGAAGTATCTGATCTAATGAAGAACATATCTAAGTTAGTTGGAGGATCAGAAAATCTCAGTCTGATGCTGAGGTATACAAGATCACCTCATGATAAGTCTGACATAGGCTATGACAAAGAGAAACAAGACGTTTCTCATAAAGTATCAAGACCCAAACCAACTCACAAGGTTTCTATGCATTATCAATGTCCAAAAGAAACTAAACCATATGCATCCAATATATACTGTAATATCTGCGGTAAAACTGGTCATATAACATCTAAAAGAAAAATGTTGTGCATGGACGAAAACCTCAGACTAACAAGAAAGGACCCAAGTCTATCTAGGTACCTAAGAATATGATAATACCTGTTGTAGATCTGCTTAGCAACACAAAGGAAATACTAGTCCTGGTACTTAGACAGTAGATGCTCACATCACATGACGAGAGAATATTCTATTTTCCAAGACTTCCACAGTAAGTCTGGTGGATGGTTTACCTTGGAGATAATCAGAAAGGAAAGATAGTCAGAATAGGTAAGATTGGTAAGCATCATTTTCCTTCTATTGATAATGTTTTGTTATTTGAAGGACTAAAACAAAACTTACTTAGCATAAGTCAATTATGTGATAGTAGGTCTGATGTTTCCTTCAATAAAGGTGAATGTATGGTCAAGAACCCTGATCGGTCCATCTTATTCACTGCTAAGAGGCAAAACAATCTTTACAAGATTTACTTGGGGGAACTCTCAAATCAGAGTGTATCATGTCTAGTGTCCGTTGAGGATGATCGATGGATTTGGCACTAAAGACTTCATGCAAGGCTGAGATTAATCTCAAGGCTGAATAAGCATAATCTTGTAAGAGGACTACCAAAGATTATGTATAGATCGGACGCTCCCTGTGACGCATGTCAAAAGGGAAAACAAGTCAAGAACTCTTTTGAGTCCAAGAACATTGTTAGTAGCTCAAGGCCACTAGAGTTGCTACACCTTGATTTATTTGGTTCAACAAGAATTGCCTCTATTAGTGGTAAGAAATATGGACTTTTCATAGTAGATGACTATACTAGATGAGACGACCCAATACATATATGAAGCCAACCCATTGGTCCCAAACCCCTATGATTATTAACTATGCCTTACCGTATTATAGTGATAGTGTGGTATTCAAACAACGTAGCCGAAACACATGCAATTAAAACACACAATGTACGGAAAGCATAAATCACATTAGAGTAAAAATGCAATATGAAGATAACTATACATCAACCATGCATATCATAACCCCATCAGCAGGGCACTGTTCATACATATACAAAGTGTACAAAAAAAAACCAAAAGAAACAGAAGTACATCCAAAAGCAGAAGACAGAACCCTCACAACTCACCAGCATAACCCGTCCCCACTCAAAAAGTACATAAAAAGCTCACAGCTCACCGCCTAGGACGTTGGTAGGCTCCCACCCTCAGTGGTGAGGATGCCCTGAACTACCCTGGCCCTCGCCATGAGTACGCCTATACCTCACCATAGGCTCATACTCTAACGAAGAGCTGGACACAACAACCCTATGCCGACGGTAGGTCCTCAAATACTACTCCATCCTCCGGTGCTGGCTTCGATAGACGTAGCCTCTGCTGCTGGACGCATGCGAAGACGCTGGCTCGACCCAGGTGTAGTCCCGCTCATGATGCCTTGGCGGTAGCCACATACGTGGAAAGGGTAAGAACTGCATAACTTTGAAGGGTCCTATAATGTCCTCCCTGTGCGATGCCCCCCCTCAGAACAGTATGCTTATCGGCCCTGTGTAGACTGTCGGAAAAGTAGAGGGTTCTACGCGCCACCCTCGATCATCGTGATAGATGATCTCGATCAAGCCCAACACTGGCATCCTCGGCGCCGACGTGATGTAAGGGTGTGCCCTCGGATCCGTCAGCTGGCTCCTCATCTTCATGCGAACCGAGAACCAAATAGACAAGCATAAAGCAGTAGGGAGATAAGAAATACAGTGCATAGCAATGTCGAAAATAACAGCAGCACTACAGTAAACAAGTATTATATAGCAAGTAGCAGGTACAACAAGTATGACAGTTACTGCACTCAAACATACGTCTCCCAAGACAACACATGCAACAAGCATCCATCTCCATGAGTCTCACACTCAAATCAATTCTCTATACCGGGATACTAATCCAATGCAGCATGTCGGCCGAAAGCTCACGAAAACTGATTCCACACCGAAATGGTTCCACACCCGAACAAGTCCACACCGGAACAGGTACTGTGTCGGAATAGAGTTAGTTTGTCCAAGAAACCGAACCGCTCGCCGTGACCAATAAGAGTGCATCCCCCTTCCACACCAGAATCGGGGTAGTCGCCTCAGAACGTTAGCTTGGAACATGGAAAGCTCTGGGATTAGTCGGGCAAACCGAACTGGATTGGGCATCACGACAGGATAGGAGCTACCTCATCTGTCATTGTAAAGTATTCCCGAGACCGGCAACATCCCCAAGGTCACTCACTTGACCGCCCCATCTACTTTCCGTACCCGCACTCAGGTACAACTAACCTTGTATGACGCTGGCAGCCCATACTACCTGTTGTACAGCCTCGCCACTTGGCAGCTAATGATATCCAATAAACATGCTCAACGGGCTAAATATCGGATCTCACGCCTAAACGCTCAATCAGCAACAATACGATGCCACTGTATCCACACGACCACAGCCTCGATGCGACGCGTCTACGAGCCACAGCTCAACCATCACGGCCGCAGCCTCAAGAAACCAGCATAATAGCAACGGCACCATCCACAGTATCAACCCGATAACAACACGACACACAGCCAAACTTAACTCCTCGGCATTCCGCCACCACACGACAATTACTACAAACATCATAACAACAACAGTAATAACACCAACAGTAGCACATAGCAGCATATCACATACCAAGTAGCATATAGGCACTTATACAGGTAGCAATCAACATTATGACAGTCATACAAAGCAGATCATCCTCAATCAACAGTTCGTTAACCTAGGGTTTCCAAACTTAATGATGATAGCCCAAAGTAAGCTAAACCTAGGGTTTAGGTACTTTATCAGGGCTCAACCATTATTAGGGTTAGGGCTTCCCTACACATAGCAGAAAACACACTACACTACTCTGGCCTTCCCGATGGATGCAGTACTCTTTCTCCCTACCTGAACTGTCGACACGCAAATTGACGCGATCACCGGCTTGCTCCTCCAAGCTTGAGCTCGCAGCCTCCATCAATGGCAGCCCCAAGAACAGATGCGTGCACCTTCGTCACTCGAGCAACCGCTAGCACGAACTTAGCCCTAATCACGAGCACAACACATATGCAATAGTGTTAGCCCTAGGGCAAGCTCAAAGATCGAAGAAGAAAAGTAAAGACTCGAAGAGCCACGAAGAACACGAAGAACACGTGTTAGGGATTCGAGTTTACCTTTGGCGAATCAAGAAAGTAATCCATCGATGTTGTAGAAACCTTCCTTGCTATCATAATCGTGTAGTCGGAATCACATTCCGGTACTTCGATCGCCTCGAAACAAGCTTTCTCTCTATAAAATCTTAGAGTCTCTCTCTAGTCTTTCTACACTTCATGCTCAATAATTAGGAAAATGACCAAGCGAAGAAGAAAGTGAAAACCGTCACTTAAGTGATCCTACTGAGAACGCTTTAGCGTGTAGGATTGCCACGCTTGAGATTGCCCACGCTTGAGCATGGGGTTCCCTCCACGCGTGAGCGTGGAGCCTCACCCACTCTGCCTTCACCCTAGCCTGACACGTGTAGCACATGCGTCAAAAGCACACCAGCTGGCAAACGCACTCAGCACGCTTGAGCCTGCAGCATACCAACGCTTGAGCGTTGGCACGCTAGGGCGTGGTCCCTTCCCACGCTTGAGCGTGCTTCTCAGCTGGGTAGAGCCTTCTAAACTTCTGACTTCAACAGTTTCTTGTTTAAAACCTTAGGCACCTCCAACCTTGTTCAAGCCTATTCCTAAGCTTCCAACTAGGTCTCAAACTAGCACAAAACAATTCACACAAGGATCCAAAGCCCTAATCGAGATTAATCAGCTCGATTAGAGTTACAGAAAATCAGGATGTCACATTACCACCCCCTTACAGAGAATTTCGTCCCCGAAAATTCCTTTGCATACCTGGTAACAGATAAGGGTGACTTTGGCGCATCTCAGCTTCACGTTCCCATGTTGAGTCTCCCGTCACCGGGTTCCACTCCACTATGACTAATGGAATGTGCTTGCCGCGCAGTTCCTTGATCCTTCTTTCCACGATCCGAACAGGTGAAGCCTCGTACTCAAGGTTCTCTTTCAGTTGGATTGATTCGGGCTCTAGCACATGTGATGGATCAGGGTGGTACTTTCTGAGTTGAGAGACGTGAAAGACGTCGTGAAGATTTGGTGGCAAAGCTATCTGATAGACTACAAGGCCGATTCGTCGAAGAATCTAAAACAGTCCTATGAATCTAGGTGTTAGCTTTCTGGATTTGATTGCTCTACCCACTCTAGCTCTTGGGGTAACTCTCATGAAGACATGGTCGCCCTCCTGGAATTCCAAGGGTCTTCTCCTCTTGTCGGCATAGCTTTTTTGCCTATCGCTTGCAACCTTCATCTTTTACCGTATCTTACGGACTTGTTCCATTGTTTGCTGTACCAGCTCCGGACCTAACAGCTGACTCTCTCCAGTCTCAAACCAACACAACGGAGTCCTGCACTTACGTCCATACAGTGCCTCGTACGGCGCTGCAACACCCTTTCCCGAGTGTCACATTCCCGAACGTTTATAAGGCCGAAAATATTTATTAATGCGAAAAATACGATTTTTTCTTTTTCTTTTCTTTTCATAAAGATGTAATGGGATTAGTAAAGGTAATAAATATTACTAATGAGTGAACTTAGGTCCACCATGCATTACTAGGACATACATACAGTATTATAAATACAAAAACAGAAAACAAAAACAGAAACATCAACATTACTGTATACAGACATAAATCTAATGTATGACTGACATAAGAAAATACAATAAGTACTAGGAGTCATAGCTCCCAAAAGGTACTACAAAAACTGACATAGTCTGGCCGACAACAAAACTAAAACAGCAAAAGAGTCCACCTCCGAACTCAAAGAGACTGCGGAAACGAACCATCGTCGCGTCCATCTGTTCAAGCATCAACAGCAAGTACCAGCAGAAAAACATACAGATATGGGTGAGATTCCCGTCATCAACACAACAAAACAGCAGTAGCAAGAACGGGACGACTCACCGGGTAACAGTGTACCCAACATGCTTACAAGGTTCTCAATATAAATCATGTTAAGTAGTTAACAACATAATAGCATGCTAAACATTTAACAGCATAATATAAGGCATCCTTAAACAATACAGCGATGTATAACAGTAAATGTAAACATCAATAGCCATAAACATCAATAGCCATAAACATCAATAGCCATGCAATGCAATGCAATGTATATGACTCAATGTCAATGTCACTGGGTACTACTCTGACCCCTACTCCATGGAGCTAACAAAACATTCGGAGAGAGTGAATGGGAGGACATGTTCCGGTTTCTGCCAGCCATGAGCAAGATGCTACAACATTCGTAACGTGCACGTATCTGGCTTTACGGTAACACTCTCGACCAAACATGAAAAGTACGGCATCTAGTAGAGGATATCAGTGTATTGCACGAATTCGCCATGACACAGAAGAATCACCAACTGGTCACATGTCAGCCCTTCCAACCCTGATACCTCCAAAAAGACCATTGAAGATCGTCACCGTAAGATTCGCACCCGCATCAAGGTGTAAGCTCAACTCCTAGGCTCAAGGCCTTACAACTATGCAAATGAAATGCCAATGCTTACACAAAGCAGATGCGATCAAGCAATGTCTATCCCCCGGATAAACCTCAAAGTCTACTAAGGTTCTCTTCCTTAGAAACTACACACATCTTTGTTTTATAAAACAGTTATCCATCGGATAAAACAATTATCCATCGGATAAATATCTCGTGATTCCTTTGGAATGATCCAGACTGCTTTCAGAATCGCCGAATGTCCCCACAAACCAACACAAGTCTTTTCAGCGTGTTTTGTCCTCACTCACACGCTTTCTAGGAAACTTCCCAGAAGGTCACCCATCCCATAATTACTCTAAGTCAAGCACGCTTAACTATAAAGTACTTATGTTCTAAGCTCCCGAAAAGAAGATAAATCTTGTTGATATGGGTAGTACCAATCAATTCTTATATGCCTTCCCTTAACTATACAGTCCCATACCTGCATAGCCTCAGGATTCCTTCCACTGTACAGTCCCATACCTGCACAGCCTCAGGATCTCTCTCTCATTCCAGTTATCACAAGACGGAAACAATTGAACGATTAACCTAGATCTGAATCATCGGCCGGTCATCGAACTACTGTTTCGAAAACCAAAACGTTTCATGTTTGTGTTTACATCTTATGAATTAAGTCTCAAGTCCTAAGCATTATGAATAAGGATTGAGATTCCTCTTAGATAAGTCTTTAAGCCTTTCTAAGATATTAATCCCTTGTTTTTCAATTACGGAAACAAGTGTTGATTTCACTTAAGTCTTATGAAGTCATTGATGTACTAAGTCATCAATGGTATAGCACATGGTTTTGTTCCACCACATACCATACTTAATTAACCCTTGTTTTCAACTCTAAGTTAATTACTTAACTTAGGTTTTTCACGCGTAAAACTTTACGATTGAGTTAGAAAACTCCTTTTGTAAACCAAACAACTTTTACAATTGAAAACTCATTTGATTTGAAACAACGTTTGAACTACTTACTTCATTACTAGCATTTTCTGAAACATGAAATTCGCTTAGCGGAATTTCATTCGCTTAGCGAAAATGAGGCAGTAATGCCTCCTTTGGAACTCCTCTGGTTCGCTCGGCGAGACATAAATCGCGTAGCGAAATATATTGTATTCGCTTAGCGAATATGAATTCGCTTAGCGCAAGTTCAGACGGTTACACCTCTTTAGAAACACCTCTGGATCGCTCGGCGAGACAGAATTCGCGTAGCGAAATTTGCTGGGTTCGCTTAGCGAATATGAATTCGCTTAGCGAAAGTGAGGCAGTGATGCCCAACTAAGACTTTCCCTGTTTTCGCGTAGCGAAAGTAAATTCGCTTAGCGAAAAGTTGCCTTAAAACAAGGCATCAACCTTATGGAACCATTTTGATTCTCTTCATGAAAACACTTCTTTTCTCATTTTGAGTTACTTGATTAGCTAGATGAACTAAGGATAAGGTATAAAACATGTTTCACTTTGGTGAAAGCACTTTGAGATTAAATTCCATTTAAAGTCACTTAGGGTTTTTCTTTGAAAAACACAAGTTATTGAAAACACTTTCTTTACATCGAAACTTGACTTGTCCAAGAACTATTCATATCCTTCCTTTCCTCAAGGTCATGGCTAATAGCCAACTAGGAATCAATGTGAGGTTTTACTTCATCAACCAATCAAAGTGTAGCTCACAACACTTACACAATCATGATAACCATAATACACATTACTACATCATAATCAAACATCCAAGTCCATCACACATTATGGTCTCATAATCAACAATAAAAGTCCATACTTGATCTAGTGATCAAAGTAGGTTTTCCAACATACATGAAAATGGTTTTTCATTCAATCATCTCATCATCAACATATGTTAAAGCACACTACAACATACCAAAGCATAAACTCATCATGACATTCTTGTTCTCCATGAGAACTTAACAAAACATAACAACTAAAAGTGAACCCAAACTAACGGGTTTCACCCACACATAAAGTAAACAACCATCTTCACCACCACCATCTTGGTGTGATGAGGTTATTCTCCCCATACCTGTTGAAGAGCAGATTCCCGGATCAAAGTCGGTTGATCGGTTTGTGAACCTTCTGATAATTGTCACCAACTACAAACAACCAAACAATCAAACATTAAACAACAATCAAACCAAACTCAACAATTCTCACAAAGAGGGTTTCGGCCACCCTAAAGAGAATAAAGCTAGGAATTGATCTTGGTTTTCCATTTCATGGATTCAAAGGCATTAGGAAAGCTAAGAATGAAATCAAGTGTTAGAAATCAAAAATTGATGAAAACACTATTCATCATCATCAAGAAGGGTTCGGCCCTAATGTGCTTTTTGAGCTATGATGAGAGTTGAATCATAAGCTCTTGGGTTTAGGTAGAGAATGATGAGGTGAGTTCAAAGAAATTGGTCTCACATCAAAATGATTTTTCTACAATTTCCTATGGATTTTCAAAGTTTTGGATCTAAGAAATGATTTTCATGAAAATGGATCTTGATCTTGAAATAAAGAGATATTCAAGAAGCTAAAAGATCATAGAAGTGATCTTACCTTAAAATGATGGAAGATTGCTCAAGGAATCAAGTGATTCCAACAAGAACTCAAGCTTTTCTCAAGACAACAATGGTGTTTTCTCTCTAAAGTTGAAGATGGTGTTCTTGGCTCTTCAAGAAGGGCTGGGCTGCGTGAATGAGAGGGTGTGAGGGCTGAGTTCAGCCTTAAAACAAGTCACTTAAGGGCAAAAAGGTCATTTGCCAAAAGGGTAAAATGGTAAAAGTGCAAAAGGCTAAGGTTAGGGGCATTTTGGTCATTTTGCATCTAGATTTTTCCGATCGTCATGACGACTCTGGCATACTCTCCCAAGTGTCCTGGGATGTTGTGATATCAAGATTATCCTTTGGCGAGTCTCGGTAACTCCATATGTGGCTCCGTTCGTCACCCGATTGAGGATTCCGCCCGAACGAAGGTCAGGAAATGATTTTTCTGAAATTTTTACGAAATTTAACCAAAACGTAGATAATCAAATTCTAAGACTTACTGTCTCGTTCACGGGTCTATCTGAGGTCTTCTGAGCAGTAAAATCATACTGTCAGTGTAAAAACGCAGACCGGACTCCGTTTGAGTTTTTGACTCTAAACTTAATCGTAGCTTCCTACGATATCGTCGAGCATGACTATGGTCTCGGAATATTTTATTTCCATTCCTAAGACCTCGAATAAAATAAAGACATTAAAATACTGAAGAATTAGAAAACATGAAAATCGGGGCGTTACATTCCTACCCCTCTTAAAAGAATTTCGTCCTCGAAATTCCGTGACTTAAAACTAAACCTACTCGGTCGCTGAAGATTAAGGAAAGAAATTTTCAACAAAGGAAATTTTTCCTGGTCTTGGTCTCAAAAGAAAATAACAAAAGAATTTTACCAATCTGGAATGAATATAGGAATATCCAGTATGCAAAAAGACTCTTCAGTAGGTTCGTGAGTGTAAAAATGCATAGCTAATACATGTTTACATCCATGACTCTAATAAAGTTCCTTCTTTCATAAGAACCTTCCAATAAACTTTGGAAACAAAAGATAAACAGTCTGGCAAAAATCAGACTGGATCACCTTCACCAAAAGTAAAAGTGATTAGACTAAGTTTCATCAAGAAACTTCCAGTATCAAGAAGTTGTTTATGTTATAACTCAAGAAATAGTCATAACAAAACTTTCAGTGAAATAATACGAAAATGTCCAGACCAATGGACACCATATTACCAATTCACTCAATTGTCTAATACATTGAGGAATATGTAGAAGTGTGAACACAAATGTTCCCTTGAGATCAGGCAGCACTAACATGTGAAGTAGTCAACCTTCTCTCTAATCCTTGCAAACTTTCCTCACAGGCTTCAGTCCATTCAAACGCTTCATCCTTCCTTTGAAATCACATGACCTAAAAACTTTACTTCGTCGAGCCAAAACTCACACTTGGACAACTTTGCATACAGCTGTTTCTCCTTCAGAACCTGAAGAATCACACTAAGATATTCAGTGTGTACTTCCTGGTTTCGCGAATAGATGAGTATGTCGTCTATGAAACAACCACAAACTTATCTAGGTATGGACAAAAGATCCTATTCATGTAATTCATGAATCTAGCTGGCGCATTCGTCATACCAAACGGCATCACAAGATACTCGTAGTGCCCGTAGCGTGTTCGAAACGCTGTCTTCGGTATATCTTCTGTCTTCACACGAATCTAGTTATAACCCGATTGCAAATCAATCTCGGAGAAAACTGCCGCTCTCCTCAACTGATCCATCAAGTCATTTATTCCCGGAAGATAATACTTGTTCTGAGTGGTAACTTTGTTCAACTGGCGCTAATCCATCTCACCAACAGCACAGGCGTTCCCTACGGCGACACACTGGGTCTAACGAACTGTTTTTCCCAATAAGTCCACCAACTGTTCCTTCAAGGTTTCCAACTCAGCAAGTGCCATATGCTAAGGTGTCATAGACGCTGGTCCTATTCCTGCCACAAGATCGATCACAACTCGATGTCTCGAACTGGCGGTACACCTGGTACTTTAGGAAAGACTTCCGGAACCTCGTTAGTAACATGTATTCGTTTTGCTCCTCCTCCTCTCAAAGAAACATTTCCTTGGTTGGCAGTCCAAATCCAGAATTATCCGAATCAGGAAAAACTAAGGTTTTGTTTGCACCGTCTACCAGGATATAGTTACAAGATAACCAATCCATCCCTATGATCAAATCCATTTGCGAAAGAGGCAAACAGATTAAATCAATCAAAAACGTTCTATCCACTACGGAAAATAGAACAGTTCAAACAGACTTTCGCAGTTATAACAGGCTTTGCAGAAAGTGCAAAAATTACCAAATCTAAGGGTAAGGAAAGATACAGATAAGGTTCTACCTTCCACGACGATCTGACCGTGAATCAAATCTTCCCTTTGAGAAGTCTCAGCATCATCCCCAGTATAAACTCTACTCATTGCCTTAGGCTTCACTGTTTGCACATCATTGACAGAATGTGTAGCTTTCGATTGCACACAATCGCGTGAAGTATGCCCTGGCTTCCCACACTTGAAGCATATGATTCCCTTGATTAAGCATTCTCTGGTGACATGATTGTTCTTGCCACACTTCATGCACTTCTTTGGGGCGCTTCCAAATTGACTAATATTCCCATTGCTTCCTCCTACAGAACGTTGTTGTTGACCTTGCTGTTTTGCATATGGTTTTGATCGAGATCTATCATCACGACCATTGGTGCCTTTATGGAACCTAGTCGGTCCAGAGTGACGTTGCCTTCCTCCACTAGTCTTCATCAGATCTTCGATTACAAAGCATTCATCTACCAAAACCGAGAACTCTTTGACCTTAAGAGGTAGCACCTCTCCTCGAATCTCGTCCCTTAAACCTTCTTCGAACTTTGTGCACTTCCACTTCTCATCGGGATGAAGATGGAAATACCTCGAAGACTTCAGCAGGAACTCAAAACGATCAGGATATTCTTTGACAGACATTCCTCCTTGACGTAGCTGCAGGAACTCCATGTCTTTCAACTCGTCGGAAAAGCACTCGTTCTAAAGAACTCTGCGAGCGACAACTTACAAGAAATTAAAAACATTACTCTCCTACCCAATACCATTCCCTTTCAGAAACAATAATGCAGAGAGTAACAAACAATCGTTGTCTTCTTCACAGAAACACAACACAGAGAACAAACAATACAAAAGGATAGACCGAAGTCATCATCCTCTCCAACATTGTTTTCTCTCAGAAACAATAGCACAGAAAGACAATCAGAGAAAACACAACACAAACAAGACAGACCATAACCTACAAACCCCAAAAAGACTCGGCCAGCTCTGATACCAAATAATGCAACACCCTTTCCCGAGTGTCACATTCCCGAACGTTTATAAGGCCGAAAATATTTATTAATGCGAAAAATACGATTTTTTCTTTTTCTTTTCTTTTCATAAAGATGTAATGGGATTGGTAAAGGTAATAAATATTACTAATGAGTGAACTTAGGTCCACCATGCATTACTAGGACATACATACAGTATTATAAATACAAAAACAGAAAACAAAAACAGAAACATCAACATTACTGTATACAGACATAAATCTAATGTATGACTGACATAAGAAAATACAATAAGTACTAGGAGTCATAGCTCCCAAAAGGTACTACAAAAACTGACATAGTCTGGCCGACAACAAAACTAAAACAGCAAAAGAGTCCACCTCCGAACTCAAAGGGACTGCGGAAACGAACCATCGTCGCATCCATTTGTTCAAGCATCAACAGCAAGTACCAGCAGAAAAACATACAGATATGGGTGAGATTCCCGTCATCAACACAACAAAACAGCAGTAGCAAGAACGGGACGACTCACCGGGTAACAGTGTACCCAACATGCTTACAAGGTTCTCAATATAAATCATGTTAAGCAGTTAACAACATAATAGCATGCTAAACATTTAACAGCATAATATAAGGCATCCTTAAACAATACAGCGATGTATAACAGTAAATGTAAACATCAATAGCCATAAACATCAATAGCCATAAACATCAATAGCCATGCAATGCAATGCAATGTATATGACTCAATGTCAATGTCACTGGGTACTACTCTGACCCCTACTCCATGGAGCTAACAAAACATTCGGAGAGAGTGAATGGGAGGACATGTTCCGGTTTCTGCCAGCCATGAGCAAGATGCTACAACATTCGTAACGTGCACGTATCTGGCTTTACGATAACACTCTCGACCAAACATGAAAAGTACGGCATCTAGTAGAGGATATCAGTGTATTGCACGGATTCGCCACGACACAGAAGAATCACCAACTGGTCACATGTCAGCCCTTCCAACCCTGATACCTCCAAAAAGACCATTGAAGATCGTCACCGTAAGATTCGCACCCGCATCAAGGTGTAAGCTCAACTCCTAGGCTCAAGGCCTTACAACTATGCAAATGAAATGCCAATGCTTACACAAAGCAGATGCGATCAAGCAATGTCTATCCCCCGGATAAACCTCAAAGTCTACTAAGGTTCTCTTCCTTAGAAACTACACACATCTTTGTTTTATAAAACAGTTATCCATCGGATAAAACAATTATCCATCGGATAAATATCTCGTGATTCCTTTGGAATGATCCAGACTGCTTTCAGAATCGCCGACTGTCCCCACAAACCAACACAAGTCTTTTCAGCGTGTTTTGTCCTCACTCACACGCTTTCTAGGAAACTTCCCAGAAGGTCACCCATCCCATAATTACTCTAAGTCAAGCACGCTTAACTATAAAGTACTTATGTTCTAAGCTCCCGAAAAGAAGATAAATCTTGTTGATATGGGTAGTACCAATCAATTCTTATATGCCTTCCCTTAACTATACAGTCCCATACCTGCATAGCCTCAGGATTCCTTCCACTGTACAGTCCCATACCTGCACAGCCTCAGGATCTCTCTCTCATTCCAGTTATCACAAGACGGAAACAATTGAACGATTAACCTAGATCTGAATCATCGGCCGGTCATCGAACTACTGTTTCGAAAACCAAAATGTTTCATGTTTGTGTTTACATCTTATGAATTAAGTCTCAAGTCCTAAGCATTATGAATAAGGATTGAGATTCCTCTTAGATAAGTCTTTAAGCCTTTCTAAGATATTAATCCCTTGTTTTTCAATTACGGAAACAAGTGTTGATTTCACTTAAGTCTTATGAAGTCATTGATGTACTAAGTCATCAATGGTATAGCACATGGTTTTGTTCCACCACATACCATACTTAATTAACCCTTGTTTTCAACTCTAAGTTAATTACTTAACTTAGGTTTTTCACGCGTAAAACTTTACGATTGAGTTAGAAAACTCCTTTTGTAAACCAAACAACTTTTACAATTGAAAACGCATTTGATTTGAAACAACATTTGAACTACTTACTTCATTACTAGCATTTTCTGAAACATGAAATTCGCTTAGCGGAATTTCATTCGCTTAACGAAAATGAGGCAGTAATGCCTCCTTTGGAACTCCTCTGGTTCGCTCGGCGAGACATAAATCGCGTAGCGAAATATATTGTATTCGCTTAGCGAATATGAATTCGCTTAGCGCAAGTTCAGACGGTTACACCTCTTTAGAAACACCTCTGGATCGCTCGGCGAGACAGAATTCGCGTAGCGAAATTTGCTGGGTTCGCTTAGCGAATATGAATTCGCTTAGCGAAAGTGAGGCAGTGATGCCCAACTAAGACTTTCCCTGTTTTCGCGTAGCGAAAGTAAATTCGCTTAGCGAAAAGTTGCCTTAAAACAAGGCATCAACCTTATGGAACCATTTTGATTCTCTTCATGAAAACACTTCTTTTCTCATTTTGAGTTACTTGATTAGCTAGATGAACTAAGGATAAGGTATAAAACATGTTTCACTTTGGTGAAAGCACTTTGAGATTAAATTCCATTTAAAGTCACTTAGGGTTTTTCTTTGAAAAACACAAGTTATTGAAAACACTTTCTTTACATCGAAACTTGACTTGTCCAAGAACTATTCATATCCTTCCTTTCCTCAAGGTCATGGCTAATAGCCAACTAGGAATCAATGTGAGGTTTTACTTCATCAACCAATCAAAGTGTAGCTCACAACACTTACACAATCATGATAACCATAATACACATTACTACATCATAATCAAACATCCAAGTCCATCACACATTATGGTCTCATAATCAACAATAAAAGTCCATACTTGATCTAGTGATCAAAGTAGGTTTTCCAACATACATGAAAATGGTTTTTCATTCAATCATCTCATCATCAACATATGTTAAAGCACACTACAACATACCAAAGCATAAACTCATCATGACATTCTTGTTCTCCATGAGAACTTAACAAAACATAACAACTAAAAGTGAACCCAAACTAACGGGTTTCACCCACACATAAAGTAAACAACCATCTTCACCACCACCATCTTGGTGTGATGAGGTTATTCTCCCCATACCTGTTGAAGAGCAGATTCCCGGATCAAAGTCGGTTGATCGGTTTGTGAACCTTCTGATAATTGTCACCAACTACAAACAACCAAACAATCAAACATTAAACAACAATCAAACCAAACTCAACAATTCTCACAAAGAGGGTTTCGGCCACCCTAAAGAGAATAAAGCTAGGAATTGATCTTGGTTTTCCATTTCATGGATTCAAAGGCATTAGGAAAGCTAAGAATGAAATCAAGTGTTAGAAATCAAAAATTGATGAAAACACTATTCATCATCATCAAGAAGGGTTCGGCCCTAATGTGCTTTTTGAGCTATGATGAGAGTTGAATCATAAGCTCTTGGGTTTAGGTAGAGAATGATGAGGTGAGTTCAAAGAAATTGGTCTCACATCAAAATGATTTTTCTACAATTTCCTATGGATTTTCAAAGTTTTGGATCTAAGAAATGATTTTCATGAAAATGGATCTTGATCTTGAAATAAAGAGATATTCAAGAAGCTAAAAGATCATAGAAGTGATCTTACCTTAAAATGATGGAAGATTGCTCAAGGAATCAAGTGATTCCAACAAGAACTCAAGCTTTTCTCAAGACAACAATGGTGTTTTCTCTCTAAAGTTGAAGATGGTGTTCTTGGCTCTTCAAGAAGGGCTGGGCTGCGTGAATGAGAGGGTGTGAGGGCTGAGTTCAGCCTTAAAACAAGTCACTTAAGGGCAAAAAGGTCATTTGCCAAAAGGGTAAAATGGTAAAAGTGCAAAAGGCTAAGGTTAGGGGCATTTTGGTCATTTTGCATCTAGATTTTTCCGATCGTCATGACGACTCTGGCATACTCTCCCAAGTGTCCTGGGATGTTGTGATATCAAGATTATCCTTTGGCGAGTCTCGGTAACTCCATATGTGGCTCCGTTCGTCACCCGATTGAGGATTCCGCCCGAACGAAGGTCAGGAAATGATTTTTCTGAAATTTTTACGAAATTTAACCAAAACGTAGATAATCAAATTCTAAGACTTACTGTCTCGTTCACGGGTCTATCTGAGGTCTTCTGAGCAGTAAAATCATACTGTCAGTGTAAAAACGCAGACCGGACTCCGTTTGAGTTTTTGACTCAAAACTTAATCGTAGCTTCCTACGATATCGTCGAGCATGACTATGGTCTCGGAATATTTTATTTCCATTCCTAAGACCTCGAATAAAATAAAGACATTAAAATACTGAAGAATTAGAAAACATGAAAATCGGGGCATTACAGGCGCCATGCCAATACTTGAATGGAAACTATTGTTATAAGTAAACTCGATCAATGGAAGGAACTCGTCCCAACTTCCCGTATTCTCCAACACGTACGCTCTTAAGAGGTCCTCCAAAGATTGAATTGTTCATTCAGACTGACCATCCGTTTGAGGATGATAAGCAGAACCCATACCTAGCTTAGTTCCCATAGCACTGTGTAAGCTCCTCCAAAACCTTGAGGTAAACCTTGGATCACGATCTAAAACAATGCTTGAAGGTACCCCATGCAGCCTTACAACCTCCTTGATGTAGATCTGAGTCAATCACTCCAGAGAGTAACTCTGGTTGATAGGCAAGAAGTGAGCACACTTCGTCAACCTATCAATGATTTCCCAAACTGCATCACACCTTTTCTGAGTTCTCGGCAACCCAGAAACAAAGTCCATGGCAATTCCATTTTGGAACATCTAGTGATTGCAACAACCCTGCTGGCTTTTGGTGTTCAATCTTCGCTTTCTGACACACCAAGCAGGTTAGGACATATGTCGCCACATCTTTCTTCATCCCCGGCCACCAGAACAGCTTCTTCAAGTCCTAGTACATCTTGGTAGCCCCCGGATGAAAACTCAGCTTGCTCTTGTGTGCTTCTTCCAAGATCATATCCTTAACTTCTCTATCCGCTGGCACACAAACCTGATCACCATACCTAGGTAGACCATCGGTACCTCTTCTGAATTTCGAAGTCTTACCTTCTTCTATCAACTGATTCATTCCCTCGAGGTACTTATCCTCAGCTTGCTTCTTCCATAGAAGTTTCAAGAAATCGCTAGTTACTCTAACAATCCCCAGATTCAACTTAACCTCGACGATTTTCGCTTCTAGATTCAAATCTCTAAACGTCTCTAACAGCTCTAGCTCCTTTACCATCATGGCAGATACGTGTAGGGATTTCCTACTGAGCGCATCCGCTACTACATTCGCCTTACCTGGATGGTATTATAGGTCATATTCATAGTCCTTTATGAATTCCATCCACCTTCGCTGCCTCATGTTTAATTCTCTCTGGTCTAGCAGATACTTCAGGCTCTTATGGTCGCTAAACACACTAAATTTAGCACCATAAAGATAGTGTCTCCATATCTTCAATGCAAACACTATCGCAGCCAATTCTAGATCATTTGTTGGGTAGTTCCGCTCATGTACTCTCAACTGCCTGGAGGCATACGCCACCACTTTTCTTTCTTGCATGAGCACACATCTCAAGCCTTGATAAGATGCATCACAATATACATCAAATCGTCCTAAAGGATCTGGTAGCACCAACACAGGTGATGTGATCAGTCTTCTCTTCAGCTCCTGGAAACTTTACTTGCAACCTTCTGATCACTCAAACGGCTTCCCCTTTCTCGTCAACTGCGTCATAGGTAAAGCAATTTTAGAGAATCCCTCGATGAACCGCCAATAGTAGCCCGCTAAACCAAGAAAGCTTCTAACCTCTTTTCCAGACTTAGGGCTTTCGCAACTCACTGCGGCCTCAACTTTCGCAGGATCCACTGCGATTCCATCCTTACTGATCACATGGCCTAGAAACTGGACTTCCTCTAACCAAAACTTGTACTTCAACAGTTTAGAATACAACTGCTGATCCTTTAGCACTTGCAACACCGCCCTTAGATGCTCTTGGTGTTCCTCTCTACTCGAAGAGTATACAAGGATGGCGTCGATAAACACAACAACAAACTTGTCAAGGAACAGTCGGAAGATCCTGTTCATATAGTCCATGAACACAATTGGAGTATTGGTCACACCAAACGGCATAACCAAATACTCGTCGTGACCATACCGACTCCGAAAAGCAGTCTTCAGCACATCCTCCTTCTTAACCTGGATCTGATGGTATCCTGATTGCAGATCGATCTTAGAAAACACAGCTGCTCCCTTCAGATGATCAATCAAATCGTCTATCCATGGTACTAGATACTTGTTCTTTATCGTCAATTTGCTCAGCTGACAATAATCTACGCACAGCCTCAAGCTCCCGTCCTTCTTCTTCACAAACAGCACTGGCACTACCCACGGAGATGCACTAGGTCTGATGAACTCTTTGCCTAACATCTCGTCCAACTGTTTCTTCAGCTCCGTCAGCCAAATGGAGACATCCGATATGGCGCTATCGATATAGGCCTAGTCCCCGGTACAAGGTTTATAACAAACTCCACCTCTCTCCTATGGCAGTCCGAAAACATCATCCGGAAACACCTCTGGAAACTCTCGGACGATTGATAAAGCTCCGACACTAGGAATCTCCATTGCTTCCAAAGAGAACAGCACCACGTACCCGTCGGATTACTCTCGTTGGCAGACATCAATCGAGATTGCTCTGAGAAAAGAAGGGTCCTATTTGAACAGTCTAACATTACATGGTTGGCCGAAAGCCAGTCCATGCCTAAGATTACGTCTATCTGTTGCATAGGCAAATAGATAAGGTCAACAAGAAAATGACGGCTCTCTATCGTGATAGAACACTTAAGGCATACAGATAGGGTAGTCAGAGAATCGCCAGTAGGCGTTGAGACAGTCAAATCGTAGGATAATATAGAAACAGGAAACCCTAAATGATCCATACACTCTAATGATATGAAAGAATGAGTAGGCCCCGAATCAAACAAAACCGACAAAAGTTTACCAGAGACTAAGCATTTACCTTGTATCAGGTTGCGAGTTCAAGAGGCTTCAAATCCCCTCACAGCAAACACTTTTCCGGTCGTCTGTGGCCTACTCTGCTGACTTGCCACTAATGATCTTGCTCCTCCACTCTAAGCTCTACTGCTCTGCTATTGAAACTGAGCCCTTCTGCTAACCCCCGGTTTGCAGTATGATGCATAGTGACCCATCTGGTTGCAGTTAAAGCACCTGATATGTTGATTTCTTGGGCAGTTCTTGACTAGATGCGGTCCCACGCATTGAAAACAGGTCTTGCTCTCCTGTTGCCCCTGGCTGGAGCTATTCCCTCCATGATTAACATTAAACTGAGCCGAGCGATCATACGGTTTCGCCCTCTGCTGGAACCTGCCACTTCTACCTCTCTGGTTGCTCCGAACAGGCCCACCACTTTCACTCGTTGTGGGACTGTCCCTGCTCGGGCATGCCCTTCCACCACCGTGCATTTCTCTACTAACTCAGGAAAAGAACTGATACTCAGAGGTAACATTGCTCACTTCAACTCGGGCCTCAACCCATCTTAAAACCTTTGACATACCCACTCTTCGTCTGGGTGGATCTGATAAAACTGTGAGAATTTGAGTAGCGCCTCGAACCTCATCGCGTGCTCACCAACCGACAGTTGTTCCTGTTTAAGATTCAAGAAATCTCTCTTCTTTTCTTACCGAATACTTCCTGGAAAGTACTTCTCTAAGAAGCTCTCCCGGAATAGTTTCCAGGTCAAAATCCTTCCTCCGACCTTTACCAGTCTGGCCTTGGTCCTCCACCAAGCTTCCGCTGCTCCAACCAGCATGAAAGCAGCGCATGTAACTTTCCTATCCTCTCTTCAGTGTGTGGCCATGAACACCTTCTCGATCTCTTGCAACCACATCTCTATAGATTCAGGGTTGTATTCTCCGTGGAATTGAGGAGGATTCCTTTTCATGAATGTATGGAGACCAGTGTCCAAAGTCTCGTTTCCTCTCACCGCGTGCAACTGATCCTGTCTTGCTTCCCTCTCTTTCTACCTCTGCATATACTAGGCAGTATGCTGGGTTTGTTGCATCATTGCGGTAGCCAAGTCCCGCATGGCCCGCATTGCTTTAGAAGTATCACCACTACTTCCTGTCCCTGAGTGGTCACCATTGTTATTGTTATTGTTATCATTGCCTCCGGTCGCAACCGACCTTCCATTTCTTCCTCTTCCACGTTCCATCTAGCTTCCTGTAAAAGGAGCTATCAGTTCCAATTCATAAGACATATAATAGCACTTAACAGTTAAGCATATCATATGCCTTATGAATGAAAACAATTATCACACTTCGATAACTAGCGCATCAGACACTCTACCCAATCCAGACTCAGCTGATACAACTCGGGTATCAACCGTTAAAGCCAGTACAGTTGACCTCACAGTCTGGTTAGAACCGAACTGCTCTGATACCATAAAAATGAGACGACCCCATACATATATAGAGCTATCCCATTGGTCCCAAACCCCTATGATTATTAACTATGCCTTACCGTATTATAGCGATAGCGTGGTATTCAAACAATGTAGCGGAAACACGCACAATTAAAACACACAATGTACAGAAAGCATAGATCACATCAGAGTAAAAGCGCAACATAAAGATAACTGAGACATCCCGCCTCATTATTAACCTAATTATCTTATCTTAGAACATGCGAAAAATTTAAAACTTTAAACATGTAGTAAATACATACAATACATTGATAGATTTAGGTACATGCATCCATAAAGTACCTCCGTCAGAGTACACAGCTTAATGGCATACTGCCTACACAACGACTGCTAAACGAAGAATACATAAGAAGTCATACCAAAAACGACTAATAATACAGGCTATCTCTCATCCCAGCCCACCTCACCAAAATAGATCAAAATGTAAATGCTCAAAACTCTCGTGCCTCCTGAGACGCACTGGCCAGGCACTCATATCAGTAAGGATGATATGGTGGCCGTGAACTACCCTTTACTTCAGGTCTCTCGCCATTGGTATCCGCGGATCTCCCACCAGCATCAGGTTCATAGGGAATGCCATCCTCCTTAGGAATCGACTCCTCAATTGTAGTATCTTCTCCACGAAGCAAAAGTGAAAACATATGTAGAGAAAATAGGGAAATAAGGATCTACAACAAACATCATATGTGGGAAAGAAATCATAGAATAACGTGTATTAACATCACACACATCACATAAATATGTACGCAAACATCTCCCAATTATATCATTCATACTCATTGCCTATGCTATATGTATCTCAAATCTACGTGCATGTCGGCCGATATCTCAAACTCGTTCTCAGTCTCAAAGAACCTTAGTTAGTTGTCCAGGTAACGTTTCCGCTCGCCGTGACCAATAAGAGTGCATCCCCACTCCAACTCTCGGGAGGGGTGTCTTGGTCGCCTCGGAAAGTCCACCTGCGACATGGAATACTCAGGGTCCAGTCGGGATAACCAGGCTGTGGCGGGCATCACGACACAATAGTAGCAACCCCATCCGTCACTTGTGATAAGTCCCGAGCACGATTACATCCCCAAGATCACGAAGATCGCCCCTTCAGTATCCGTACCCGCACTCAGGTACAGTAACCTTGTGTGTCCCATACCACACGTGATGCAAACCAAGAATGATGTCCCATACCACATCAAAAATCAATTTGGCCTTAAATTGGACATCATTCTTGGTTTGCATCAACACGGCTTGCCACTTGGCACATGATTATGCTATACATGTCAACCATCACTTGTGCCACCAATATCTCAATAAACATCTCAATCCTTATATCACTTTATTCACGATACCACAACATCCATCACTTTTTCCTCACACATGCATTGTGGCACTTTCATTTACTATCAACATCATCATCATCATTCATAAAGCATGCAGACATGTTATTCAATATCTCAATATACCACCTTAAGCATATAAGATCATACAATCCATACTATCAAGCATACCATTCTAAACTTATAAACACATAAATCACATAGAGCACATATTCGCAATCACACCAAACATACCAATCATCCAGCCAGCAATAATCATCTAGCCTAGGGTATATTCTTAGCGGTGATAGCCCAAAGATACTTACACCGAGGGTTTAGGTACTTTGTCAAGGCTCAACCTCTAGTAGGGTTTAGGATTCCCCTACACATGTCAATATATACTATTCTACTCTTGCCTTCCCGATGATTGTGTGGTTCTTTCTCCCCACCTGAACAGTTTCCTGCATGCTTTCTCATGTAGCACTGACTGCGGCTCGGCAACCAGCAACCATACAGGCTAAGAACAATCAAACGCAATTTGATCCTTCATAACAAATTGCAACCAAAAATTAATAAAATCCAACAATACTCATCTAGTTCATGTGAACTATGGTTCGGCCTTCACTACTTAACTAGGCTAAGGATGTTAAAGTTTTACTGACTCTTGGATTAATGATCCTTAACTATGATAAAGACATAACCAATACTCATTTGTCAAAAATTTGAACCAAAACCCATCCATCCAAACAAGTTAGGGTTCGGCCATCCTTGGGGAAAATAGGGAGGAAATTTGTTTTGGGTTCATGCTTCTAGATGATCAATATATACATCATGGTGAGTTCATAGAAATTGGTTTCATGATCATAGGATTTTTCTACAATTTTCTAGAGATTTTTGAACATAGAGCCTTAGAATCGAAACATGATGTTCATAGCCGTGAATCATGAAAATGAATGAAGAACATAGAGTTTATGAATCAAGGATAGTAAAGTTCACCTCTTGGATGATGAAGATTTTCAAGGAATCAAGTTCTTGCTTCACAATTTGGCCTAAGTTTCACTTTGTGAAAAATGAGAAAATGGAAGAGTTTTGGTGAAGGTGAGAAAAATGTGTGAATGGCTTGATGAGGGATAAGAGTGTCCAACTTTGTTCATTTTAGGGAAAAAGGGGTAATTTAACTTAGGGACAAAATTGGAATTTCACCAAAGTTTAAGGACATAATTGTCCTACTACCACCAACTCATCATTACCTTGGTGAGTCACATGCATGACTCACCTAGGTGAGTTGCCCTTGAGGGGACTTGATCTTCTTTTGTTACAGGTTCTGGTAATCCCGTATTCAGCTTCGTTTTTCACCCGATTTAAGATTTTGCCCGAATAACATATAATAACTTATTTATATAATTTACCGATCTTAGAAAGCAGTGAAAATCGGGATGTTACAATAACTATGCATGAACCATGCGTATCATAGCCCCATCAGCAGGGCACTATTCACACATATAAAAACTATACAAAACAAAACCAAAAGAAACAGAAGTACATCCAAAAGCAGAAGACAGAATCCTCATAACTCACCAGCATAACCCGTTCCCACTCAAAAAGTACATAAAAAGCTCACAGCTCACCGCCTAGGACGCACTGGCAGGCTCCCACCCTCAGTGGTGAGGATACCCTGAACTACCGTGGCCCTCGCCATGAGTACACCTATACCTCACCAAAGGCTCATACTCCGACGAAGAGCTGGACACACCAACCCTATGCCAACGGTAGGTCCTAAAATACTACTCCGTCTTTTGGTGCTGGCCTCGATAAACGTAGCCTCTCCTACTGGACGCATGCAAAGATGCTGGCTCGACCCAGGTGTAGTCTCGCTCATGACGGCTCGGCGGCAGCCACATATGTGAAAAGGGTAGGAATTGCATAACTCTGAGAATGTCCTCCTTGTGCGATGCCCCTCCTCAGAACAGAGTGCTCACTGGCCCTTTGTAGACTGCCAAAAAATTAGAGGGGTCCACGCGCCACCCCTGATCATCGTGATAGATGATCTCGATCAAGCCCAACACCGGCATCCTCGACGCCGACGTGATGTAAGGGTGCACCCTCAGATCCATCAGCTGCTCCTCGTCTTCACGCGAACCGAGAACCAAACAGACATGCAAAAACCAATAGGGAGATAAGAAACACAGTGCATAGAAATGTCGGAAATAACAGCAACAGTACAGTAAACAAGTATCATATAGCAAGTAGCAGGTACAACAAGTATGACAGTTATTGCACTCAAACATACGTCTCCCAAGACAACACATGCAACAAGCATCCATCTCCATGAGTCTCACACTCAGATCAATCCTCTAGACTGGGATACTAATCCCAGGCAGCATGTCGGCCGAAAGCTCACAAAAAATGGTTCCACACCGGAACTGTTCCACACCCGAACAAGTCCACACCCGAACAGGTTCTGTGTCGGAACAGAGTTAGTTTGTCCAAGAAACCGAACTGCTCGCCGTGACTAATAAGAGTGCATCCCCATTCCACACCGGAGCCGGGGTATCTCGGTCACCTCGGTAAGTTAGCTTGGAACATGGAAAGCTCTGGGATAAGTCGGGTAAACCGGAATGGATCCGGCGTCACGACCGGATAGGAGCTACCTCATCCCTCACTGTAAACTATTCCCGAGACCGGCAACATCCCCAAGGTCACTCACTTGATCGCCCCATCTACTTTTCGTACCCGCATTCAGGCAATCCTCGTATGACGCTGGCAGCCCATACTACCTGTCATATGGCCTCACCACTTGGCAGCTGATGATATGCAACAAACATCCTCAATGGGCTAAATACTGGATCTCACACCTAAATGCTCAATCAGCAACAACAAGATGCCACTGCATATACACGGCCACAGCCTCGACGCCATGCGTCCACAAGCCATAGCTCAACCATCACGGCCACAGCCTCAAGAAACCAGCATAACAGCAACGGCACCATCCACAGTATCAACCCGATAACAACACGACACACAGAGAAACTACACTCTATGGCATTCCGCCACCACACGACAATTACCACAAACAGCATAACAGCAACAGTAATAACACCAACAGTAGCACATAGCAACATATCACATACCAAGTAGCATATAGGCACTTAGATAGACAGCAATCAACAACAATCAACATTATGATAGTCATACGAAGCAGATCATCCTCAATCAATAGTTTGCTAACCTAGGGTTTCCAAACTTAACGGCGATAGCCCAAAGTAAGCTACACCTAGGGTTTAGGTACTTTATCAGGGCTCAACCACTAGTAGGGTTAGGGCTTCCCTACACATAGCAGAAAACAAACTACACTACTCTTGTCTTCCCGACGGCAGCAATACTCTTTCTCCCACCTGAATAGTACTTCGATCGCCTCGAAACAAGCTTTCTCTCTCTAGTCTCTGCACTTCATGCTCAATAATGGGGAAAATGACCAAGTGAAGAAGAAAGTGAAAACCTTCACTTAAGTGATCCTGCTGAGAACACTTTAGCGTGCAGGATTGCCATGCTTGAGCGTGGAGCCTCGTCCACTCCGCCTTCACCTTGGCCTCACACGTGTAGCCCACGCTTGAGCGTGCAACATGCCAACGTTTAGGCGTTGGCACGCTAGGGCGTGCTCCCTTCCTACGCTTGAGCTTGCTGCTCAGCTGGGAAGAGCCTTCCAAACATCTGACTTCCACAATTTCTTGTTTAATACCTTAGGCACCTCCAACCTTGTTCAAGACTATTCCTAAGCTTCCAACTAGGACTCAGACTAGCATAAAACAATTCACACAAGCATCCAAAGCCCTAATCGAGATTAACCAGCTCGATTAGAGTTACAGAAATTCAGGATGTTACACTAGATGGCATGGGTTATGTTCCTCGCTCACAAGGATAAGTCATTCAAAATCTTTGCTATATTCTGCAAACGTATACAGAATGAAAAGGCATATGTATAAGCTCAATCCGAAGTGATCATAGAGGAGAATTTGAAAATGAGTTGTTCCAAAGGTTCTGTGATGAAAATGGTATTCATCACAATTTCCTTGCCCCTAGAATACCCCAACAAAACAGTGTAGTTGAGAGAAAGAACCGATCTCTTCAAGAGATGGCTAGGACAATGCTCAATGATAATTCTATATCCTAACACTTCTGGGCTGAAGCTGTAAACACTTCCTGCTACATTCAGAATAGAATATACATAAGACCTATTTTGAATAAGACTCTTTATGAATTGTGGAAAGGACGCAAACCCAACATATCTTACTTTCACCCTTTTGGATGTAAGTGTTTCACACTAAATACCAAAGATCAACTTGGTAAGTTTGATGCTAAGGTATACAGTGGAATATTGTTAGGATACTCTGAAACTTCAAAATCATTTAGAGTACATTACTCTATAACTTTAGTTGTTGTAGAAGAATCCATTCATGTAAAGTTTGATGACAAGAAGCCTGATAATAAAATATCAGAGCTAGATGAGTCTTTTGCAGATATGAGTCTGAATGATGTGAGTGATCACCTAACAATCAAAGAAAACACCTTATCAGACACAACATAAAATGCCTCAGACTCATCAACGTTTCCGCAAGTAGACAATACCCAACGTGCTTGGCAGTTCAGGACTTATCATCCTGAGGAACAAATCATTGGGAATCCCGGTGATAGAGTTCGGACAAGTTCAACCTTCAGAGAACAAGCTGATTCAGTCTCTATCTCAGAGTTGGAACCAAAGTCAGTGGACAAATCCTTGACGGATCCTTGCCATGCAAGCAAAGCTCAACCCGTTTCAACGTAGTGACATTTGGACGCTGGTGCCATTGCCAAGTGATAAATAAGTCATTGGAATGAAATGGGTATATAGAAACAAGCTGGACGAAGATGGCAAAGTCGTCAGAAACAATGCAAGGTTAGTTGCTCAAGGCTACTATTTTTTTTTTAAAACAAAAATTGGTAAGCAAAAGCATCACTATAACGTAGGACATCCTAACTATGTTGGCACCTCAAGCATTATCAATCATATGCAGCATGCCAAAAATATTATTAAAGAAAGGTTAAACAATAAAGAATACAAAAAGAATGGGGGGCATTATACCTGACCCATTTAAAAATTATCTAAACCTATAGTTTGGAAAACCAATTCTATTCCTAAAGAACTCCCCTTGAAGGAAACTAGGAATAGAATTCCACCAGGAAAGGCCACTAATAGAAGTCCCATGACTAGCTAATAGATCTGCACAAGAGTTACCTTCTCTGAATACATGAGAATAAATATAATGCATTCTCCTAGTTAAATACAAAATATTCAACCACCGGTTCCTTAAAGACCAAGGCACCATAACCGAGGAAGAAAAAGCAAGAAGAACTAAAGTGGAATCACATTCAAGCCAAATATGATGCCATCCCTTTGAATAGGCTGTCTCAATAGCATATATAACTCCCATAAGCTCAGAATGAAAAGCATAAGATATTCCAAGATTAAGAGCAAAGCAGCCTAAAGCAGCAGCATGTTTGTCTCTGAAGATCCCCCTACATGTGCCATACCCGGGAAACCAATGGCTGAACCATCAGTATTGCATTTGATCCAGTTGAAACTTGGAGCTTTCCAAATGACTTCAATATATATAGGAGCCTTAGATAAATTTGGAGACAAATGAAAATTGGAAAGAATCGATTTCTCAGCTGCATTATTATAAGAGAAGCCTTTAGACAATGATCCTGCCAAACAAAAAGCAGATTTAACCATTTTCATGGCATGCTGAATGGATATATGTTTACCCTTAAACCTGACTTGGTTCTGCTATACCATATGAACTAGAATGAGTTAGCAATGCCTGAAATGACTATGTCTTTAACCTAAGAACTCAATGAAAGATTGCAAATTGCTAAAACAGAAAAAACAGAATCCAAAGCAATGGAAACCGACAGGCAAGAGCTGAGCCATCTCCACGTTTGCAATGCAAAGCTACATTGGAAGAATAAATGCTCAGTTGTTTCATAAGCTGAATTGCATAGACTACAAGCTGAAACTACACAACAGCCTCTATTCCATAGAACCTCATCAGTAGGAAGATAGTTGTGAATTATTCTCCATAATAACAAAGACCTGGAAGGGGAAGAGCGAGGCACCATAATTTTTCACCCCATGATCTTAGTTGAGCAGTAGGGAAAAGCAAAGAATAAGCATCTTTCATGGAAAAATCGCCTGAATTGGTACTTTTCCAAATCATCTTGTCAGGAATTGAAGCTCTAGGAAGAGTATAATGATCAATTTCAGCTGCAAAGGCATTAGATTTTTGAAGCATAAAATCAGGAATGGACCATTTGCCATGGACAATAAAATCTGTAACTTTAGAATGAAGATGTTTTTGAATGTTGCATGGAATCTGTAGAAAATCCACAACCGGTTTGCTTAGCCAACAATCCACCCAAAAATTTGCTGATGCACCATCACCAATTAGCCAAAGAAAATTATTTAAGACTGTACCAATATGAGGTTTTAATCCCAGCCAAACCGAAGATGAAATATGCAGAGAAGTAAACTTGTTGTTAAGGAAAACCCTTGCTCTTAGAAGCTTTGCCCACTGATTATCAGATTCAACCAAATTCCAACATAATTTCAAAAGAGCTGCTTTATTAATGCTCTTTACTGAGTGTAAACCAAGGCCCCCAGCCTCCTTTAACAAGCATGTTTTGTGCTAAGAAACAGAAGCCACTTTCTTAATCATCATATCCCCAGATCATATAAAAACCTAATCCACCTATCAATCAATTTAAGAAGGGAAGAAGGCCAGCCATAAACATGAAAGGAGTGTGGCAGCATACTATGAATAACCGTATGGACAGGTTGAACTCTCCCATGATAGAAAGCAAAGTACCTTTCCAAGTTACTAATTTCAATCTTATTCTATCAGCAATTGGTTGTAAGTGCAGCACCCTAGGCTTACCTTTGAACAAAGGAACACCTAAATAAACAAAAGGTAAGTGGCCAATTCCAAACCCCAGAATGTTCACAAGACAATGCAACCTATTATGAGAGATAGAACCATTGTAAATCTTAGACTTCTTTTTACTGATTAATTGGCCCGAAGCAGCACTATTCCTATCAAAGACTGTCATTAGATTCTGCAGGTTCCTTTTACTGCCCTTACAAAAAAGTAGCAAGTCATCGGCATATAAGACATGAGAAGGCACTGCATATCCCCGAGGGCTAGACATAGGAAGAAATTTGCCTTGTTGAACCAAAAGAGTAATGGCTCTACTAAGAAAATCCTCAGCAATACAAAAAAGAAGAGGTGATAGAGGATCACCCTGCCTCACTCCCCTTTTACAAGAGAAAAATCTTGTAGCATGACCATTCACTGGTATAGAAACCTTTGCAAAATGAAGAATAACCTTAATCCAGTTATAAAAAACTGAATCAAAGCCAAAAGCATGAAGGGTTTTGAGTAGAAAGCTCCATTCCATTGTATCAAATGCTTTTTTAATATCAATCTTCAAGGCAACGTTACCTCCAAAGCACTTTTTATCAAGAAGATTCACAGCCTCTGATGCCACACATATATAGTCAGTAATATTTCTGCCCTTAATGAAACCCCGCTGATTATGAGAGATAAGATTTGGAGCTATGATGGCAAATCTGTCTGCAATAATCTTAGTGATGATTTTGAATTGGTAGTTGGCTATAGCAATAGGTCTGAATTGTGTAATTGAATCAGCATTTTCAGTTTTAGGAATAAGAACCACATTATTAGAATTCATATTAAGGAGGAGCCATCCTTGCTGAAAAAATTGTGAAACAGATCGAAAAACATCATGACCAACAATATCCCAATAATGTTGGTAGAAGAAACCACCAAAACCATCCGGACCTGGAGCTCCATTAGCATTCATACCAAAGACTGCATCCTTAACTTCTTCCCAAGTTGGCAATCGGTTTAGCATAAGGTTGTCTGTATCAGAAACCGTAGGACTGATAACCTCATCAATTAAACCATTGTCAATGCATGGATTAGAAGAAGCAAACAAATTCTCATAATAATCAAGGATATGATTCTCAATATCTTCTTGTTTATCCAGAATAGAATCACCATTTTTCAGCAGGGAAATCTTCCTAGATGCATTTCTGATCTTAACCATTTTATGAAAGAAGGTTGTATTCCTATCTCCACCTGTATGCCCGTCCACTCTAGCTTTCTCCTTCCAAAACAATTCTTGAGCAATCAGAGCTTTATTTAAATCTAACTGAGCAGATTCCTCCTGACCTAGTAAATCATCAGAGCAACCAACAGATTCAATTTCCTCCTGTATTATTTTTAAGTTCTGCAAAGCATTATCGACTGTCTTATGAACATCACCAAACTGTTCTTTATTCCATACTTTTAAAACTGTCTTCAATCTTTTCAGTTTTTGAGATAAAGTAAACATAGGGCATCTCACAATTCCCTGCTTCCAACAGTCAGCAATTACAGAATGGCAATCCTTATCAGTTGACCACATCCTTTGGAATTTGAAAGATGAGCTGTAAGTCACTAATTTTTTTTGCAACTTAAGTAAGATAGGATAATGATTTAAGCTACATCTAGGCAGAGTGCAGCAAGTAGAGCAATTCCAAAAAGAGAGCTAAGATTCATTACAAATAACGCTATCCAATCTTCTTTCTGTATGTGCAGGCCCCCTTCTTCTATTATACCATGTGAACTCAGCACCAATAGTAGGCAAATGAATCAAGCTGTTTGCATCAGACCAGGATTGGAATTCTTCACAAGAAATCCTGGCAGGAGGTCTATAACCTCTATGTTCATGGGCACCAAGCACAGCATTGAAATCTCCCAAGTAACACCAAGGACCATCAAAAGTCTGACTTAAAAGAGATAAATCATGCCAAAGGGATCTTCAAGCAGTGTATGTAGTAGCAGCATACACAGCAGTTAAGTAGAGCAATTGGTTTTCCTAATAAACAGAAAGAGTAACATGTTGATTTGATGAAGCAATGACAGTAGGACTAAGAGATGCAGCACAGATGCAGCACAAATTTGGGACAAGAGAATTTCTATTGTTAACAGCAAAAACTTTAAGCTTTAACTTAATCCAGAAAGAAGCAGGAAAGTTGCATAAATCAGTCCAAGGTTCAGCAATTAAAATCAGATCAGGCTTATTACTTAAAATCATATTATTTAAAACTAACCTTGTATCATGGTTAGCTAGTCCTCTAGCATTCTAGAAGAGAACTTTCATTTTGACACATTGGAGAGGCTTGCTTTAGACCTAGTGTTTTTGATAACAATGGGATTTGCCTTAGCATTCTGCTTTTTCCGAATCTTCTTGTCTTGAGACTTAGACAACACCCTTGTGTAACCCTCATCAGCCAAATAATCAGAAACATTCCTTTTCGAGGAAATCCCTTCATCAAAACTATCATGAGCCACATCATCCTCATTATTAGGCTGAACATCCCATAATTTCCCCCCCAATATGGGAGAGATCCTTCTGAACAGGTGGATTAAGAGAATTGATTCTACCCGCTCCATGTGCACTATCCAAAACATTCATAGACTCATCATAAATTGTTTAAATGGAATCAGACTCTTCACCAGAAACCTGAAAATCTTCATTTCTATTCTCATCAGCAAAGGGTGTAGAATCATTCATATTCACTGGAACTGAGTTAGGATCAGTTTCATTATTTAAAGCCAAAATATCATTTTTACTTCCTGGACCAGAATTCAGATCAGATTCAATTACAACATCAGGACCAAATACAGGATCCATTCTATTAGCTAAAGAATTGGGATTCAAATCTAAATTTAGATTATCATTCTCCTTAGAATAACCAACACAATCATTCTGTTGTAAACGATTATGAGAAATATCCTTGCCCTTTATAGATTGACAAGAACCCTGAATCCTATTATTTAGAGACCCATTTAGAGGAGTAGCATATTCAACATCAGCCGGAGTGTTAACCTGAACAACCTTATTGGCAGCATCAGCAGCATCAGTATGCTTAGGAATATATAATCTTTTAGGCTTGACTTGAGTACCTTTCATAATTTTTCGATCACCATAACTCTTTGACTTAAAGCAATTGACCAGAGAGTGGCCAAAAAGTTGACAAGAAGAACAAAATTCTGGCCGCTTCTCATATTCAACAGCTGTGAAGAAAGCAAAATCATTCCTCTCCACTAATACTTGTGATCTCAGCGTGGCATTCAAATCAAGAACCACCAACACCCTTGCAAAGTGTCCAAAAGACTTCTTACTTGTTGCTTCATCTAAACAAATTGGCACTCCTATACCATTAGCAATAGCAAAAAGAATCTTGGGGCACCAATACTCTTGAGGAAGGCCAAAGAATCTGAGCAGTCGTTTGTCTCAAAGAATAAGGATTAAAATCTTTTGTCCAAGAAAATAATTGAAGACTTCCTGGAGAGAGGGTCCATAATCCCACAGCCGAAACACTCTTTAGATCCTCAAGGGAGGAGAAAGAAAACTCATAGAATCCTTTCCCCAAAGAAATTATTTGCCAAGGACCTATTTTTTTTCCATAATTCTAGTAACTTACAGCTCAAGTCAGTAACCTTCAAAGGAGTACTACCCTTTGTTAACAAAAGATGACCATGGAGATGGTTCTTGCAACTTTCTAACCCAGCAATGTACTCAGTCACTGGAATTTTGATTGGGATTTCATCCCCTTTGATACATGGTTTGGGTAACTGACTGATTGGAGCCGAGCATGTATTATTCAATGCTTGCATAAAAGACTTGGTTTGAATTGAGGTTTTCAAACCCGAAACAGCATTAGGAGGAGAAGAAAGAGGAGGAGAAGAACTAACTCAGGAAAAGGATCCCCCATGGACAATCCGAGAAGGAAGCCATGAAGAAATAGGAAACTTAGGGCACAAGAAAGACAAACCCTAGCAGAGCATTAGGATTCCTCTCATAAAAAAAAATTCCCGTTGCCGGGACTTGAGCTCAAGGCTACTTTCAAGAGGAAGGTATCGATTATATTGAAACCTTTGCTCCAGTAGCTAGATTAGAAGCAATACGCATTTTGTTATCATATGCTGCTCATCACAACATCATGCTTTATCAAATGGATGTAAAAAGTGCTTTTTTAAATGGTTTTATTAATGAAGAAGCCTATGTTATGCAACCGACGACTTTTGAAGATCAAACCCATCCTGAGCATGTATACAAGCTTAATAAAGCTTTATACGGACTCAAGCAAGCTCCTAGAGCTTGGTATGAGAGACTTAGTACTTTCTTAATGGAGAATGATTTCTCTAGAGGAAAAGTTGATACAATCCTGTCCAGAAAACTGTTAAAAAGAACTTTATTGTTGCTCAAATTTACGTTGATGATATCATATTTGGTGCAACTGACGAATCTCTGTGCCGAGAATTTTCTAAGCTTATGCAGAAAGAATTTGAAATGAGCATGATGGGAGAACTCAAATTCTTCCTTGGATTACAAGTAAACCAAATAATGGACGCTGTGTACATTCATCAGACGAAGTACACAAAGGAGCTTCTGAAACGCTTCAAAATGGATGACAGCAAACCAATGATCAATCCTATGCATCCAACGTCCATACTGAACAAAGATGACAAAGACAAAAAGGTAAACCAAAAGGTATGATTGGTTTCCTCTTATATCTGACTGCGTCTAGACCTGCTATCATGTTTAGTGTTTTTATATGTGCTATTTTTCAGTCTGATCCTAGAGAGTCTCATCTCTCAGCAAATGAATGCATATTTCGTTATCTTAAAGGTTCTACTAATCTGGTTTTGCTGGAGCAAACTTAGTCTCGTGGTCAAGCAAAAGGCAAAGCACAATTGCCTTATCAACTGCCGAAGTTGAGTACATTGCTGCTGCTCACAGCTCCTCTAGATCAAACATCAGTTGGAAGACTACAACTTGTTTATAAGTAACATACCTATCATGTGTGATAGCATTGCTGCCATAAATCTTTCTAAGAATCCTATCCTGCATTCTAGAGCTAAGCATATAGAGCTTAAACATCATTTCATTAGAGACTATGTTCAAAAGTTATAATTGATATTCAATTTGTGGATACTGACGATAAGTGGGCAGATATCTTCACAAAACCTTAAGTTGAAGATAGATTCACATTTATAACGAAGCATATAAATATGCCTTTTATCGACTGATCATGAGTCCATTGTTTGCGTCCAATACATGACAGAGTCTGATAATGTGAGTCCAATGTATGTGATGTTCTTGCTTATGATTAATCGTCCATAATATTAAATGAAATAAGTCTTTGTCGAAAGGCAAATTTATATCATATTCCCTAACTGAGTCAGTTTCGTTTTTCATTATTACTACCGCTGTGTTATGGTTTTCAAGAACGGAACATGTGTCAGTCATTTAATGCGCACGTCACCTCAACTTTCTTTTTCTTTTATTTTACTTAAAGAAAATATGAAACATTTAAAGATTGAACCTTTAAAAGTTCAAACCTTTACAAAGGCTTTTCTTCTTTAAACATTCTATCTCTGAACTCTCTCTTAAAAACTCTTTGCGAAAAATCTTCATCCCTTCTTCTTTGCATCAATGGCTACTACTGCTCAAGCAAAAGGAAAAGGTAAAACCTTGGTCGCTGAGAATGCTTAGATTCTGGTCGAGTACAAGTTTGACCTCAAGTTCTTCGTTGATCATGGTATAAATGTCTCATCACACTTTCAAGCTGCTGGTTGGATGAGTTTCTTTGAAGGAACTCCGGTGATCTAGCCAGCACTGATAAGGGAATTCTGGACAAACCCTTCAATCACCGCAAGGGAAGTAAGAAACATGGTTCTTGACACTGAGGTGATTGTGTCAGAGGCAACCATCTTTAATGTTATCGGTTGTGCTCAGTCGGGCATTACTTGTGAAGACAAATGAGAAAAGGATTTGGGAGGAATGGAAGCCATCAAGGGATGTTTGCTAAAGAACATCATTGACAAGCTTATCTGGTCAAAGATGACTGACAAAGCTAGAGTTCTTCACCAAATCATCAACAAATCTACCATGCACAAGGTAGGCTCGAAGGACTCTATCTCGTAAGCTCATCAGTTCTGTCTTGTTCACTTGCTGCTGGATAAGCAAGTTAACCTTCCCTATCTTTGTTTGGGTGATTCAAGGCCAACATTCAGGGGTCTGGCACAGCCATTCCTTATGCTGCACTACTCTCATAAATCTTCGAGAAGCACCTAGTTTACAATGACTTGACAACGCTCTCCTCAGAAAGGAAGTTAAAGTACTTCGGGGTTCATACGATCGAGCATTTGGTTCAACCATTATTTGGAAAGCTGAGTTTGATGAAGATGAAGCCGGATACGGTGTCAGAGTTCTTGAAATCTAAAGAGAACGTCTCTGAAGAACAATTCGATGATCGTCCATGGATCACTGGATGCAAAACTAAGCAAGCTCGTCCTTCTACTGAAGCCAAATCTTCTGATCAACCTTCTGCACCCACCGTCCCACCAACAAGAAAAAGGAAGCTGGTTCTCCAGACATTCCAAGAAGAAGAGGATGATGATGATCAACCAATTGCTAAGGTAATCAAGGGACAAAAGCACCAAGCTTCAACTGATGCTCCAAGGCCAAAGTTACCTTTGAAGAGGCCTAGATCCACAACAACATAGAGTTCTACTCCTGTGTCCATAGGTAATACTGAACTCTTGACTCCCTCTGGTTCAGTTATTATCCCTATTGTTGATCAACCTGATGTGGTTGAAAGAGTTGTGGCTGGTTTTATAAAATCTTTGGGCTCTTTACCCCTTCCCCAAACACAAAACTCTCCCCTCACCAATCACCACAAAACTCACCTCGTCACTCACCTTCACCAAATGAATCTTCACCCGAACAACACCTTGACTTAACCTCACAACTCTAACCCTCACCCTCTGAATATCAAGACTGGTTTACACCTTGGGGAAATCAACCTCTCAGACCCTATGGTGCAATCTACCCCTCCATCAAATGTCCACGCCAAACCTTCCCATATATTAACCTTACCCTCTTTATAGAAAGCCAAACTGAATCACTTGATGATATTATAAGAACCTGGCTGGTTAGGTTCATGAGACATCCTACCCTCCATCCAACCCCTAGATCTCGTCACCCTTTCCTAGAATATGAGTATGAACCTCAAACACTTCCAACCCCCATCAGCTGGTACATACCCCATCCTTTCCAACCGTCCGTTGAAGCCCTCCCGCATGAACGTTTCACTTCCAATGGACCACTGTTAGTCTATTTGAAAGAAAAGAGATTTCCACCAAGGAAGATTTTTCTAAACCTAATCATGAATAAAGCCTTCAGATGATGCCACTACAACATAGGACGTCATGTCATTGCACCTCATGAGCAGAAAAAAGGTTGGCAAACCACTGAGGAGCTATGGTCACGAACATTTGGACTACCTCAATTCATTCTGGATAGAGATATCAAATTCATCCCTAGTCATCCTTCAGCCTGGAAGGAGTACTCTGACATCAGGGATTTCTTGCCTTTCTATGCCGGCAAGAAAGAGCTTGAGATGTCCAAATAAAAGAAGATTGCTCACAACCTCCCTAAAAGCTTCTGGAAGAAAAATGCAAAAACAAAATTGGGAATTGTTCCTCCAAGAACTTGTCCTCGTATCCCGATGTTGGATATGAACAAGGACAAGGATGCATGAAATAAAAGGTCCAACATAGTTAAACCCTTCCCCATTTCCTTTGATCCTTTATTCTAGAAGAGGAAGCGAAAAGACGGTGCTATCTATGCAAGTCTCTCAAAGAAGAATGGTTGGGAATGCAGTGATAAAGATGCTACCATCTTCTGGGAAACACATGTATGGAAATGCACCACTGAAGCTTCAACCTCTGGACAATTTGATGAAGAAAAGTCAAAGATCCCCGCCATCCATGGAACGTACAGAATCACTAATGTTAATTTTATGATTCTGGATGATATCTTTGGGATCCCTCTGTACTGCTCAAATGTTGAGGAAACTATGGAGACATTCCCTGGACTGAATATCCTATTCAAGAAGTTGTTCAAGACCCTATCCAACAAATGGATCAAGAACCCTTTCAAGAGCCTGAGGAGATTGCACCTACTGTTATTCAAGAGCAAATAGGAGAGTCTGAGCATCATGCCTCTGATAGACCGAGCTCTTAGCCTCAACCTATTTCGATTGTCCATCCGGTTGAGCCCCCACAAACAGCGTCTATACTGGACCTGTTTTGTTGTGAAAGCCCATAATAGAACATCTGCACTAGAATGGGGACTGTGAAACCATGGTATGGACACCTTCGAATCGAATCCTGATATCACTCCCATGCCTCATAGAGAGATTCCTGGTCATATTGCACAAAGTCGAAATATTAGCTCTAAATTTAGCAGATTTAGAAGGTGGAAAGTACCTGGAAAAAATTGGCTTGTTAATTGATCCTAAGTAGTGATAGAACGAGATGGCAGAGAGGAAAGCCACTGATTTGCTTTGTCGAAAAATGAGAACAGGAACCATCTGAGTCTGATTGCATCTGTTGAAGCTTCATTGTACTCGATAAGATCTGTGATCCTGAGGAACTTCTTCAGATGGTAGTTGGGGTCCTCAGTTGGCAACCCCCCAAATAATTCAGAGTTTTGGATCATAGAGATCAAAGCAGGCTTGATCTCAAAGTTGTTGGCCTCCACCGCAAAGTTGGTGATTCCATCTGTCACCTCAGCAGATGGGGTAAAGTAATCCAGCAATGTCATTCTTTCCCCCATTGTAATGCCTGAGGCTGACGAGGGTGGGGAGTAATCGCCGGTGCATGAGGCACGGACAAGGAGCCGCTCCTGGCAGGTTTCTAGGCACAGAGATACATGAATGAACCAAATTCACATCGGAATGAGAGGGATCCTGAGGCTATGCAGGTATGGGACTATACAGTTGAAGGAAGGCTTATAAGACTTGATTGGTACTACCTATAGCAACAAGATGCATCTTCTTTTCAGGAGCCCAGGATATAAGAACTCCATAATTAAGCGTGCTTGACTCGGAGTAATCGTGGGATGGGTGACCTTCTAGGAAGTTTCCTAGAAAGCATGTGAGTGAAGACAAAGTACACTGAAATGACCCATGTTGGTTTGTGGGGACAGTCGGCAATCCTGAAAGCAGTCTGGGCCATTACAAATGTGGTTTGAGGACGAACCAGGCGGAAGCTGGTGGGCATGTAACGCTTGAGGCTGACGAGAGCAGGGAGTGATCACTGGTGCATGAGGCATGGACAGGGAGCGGCTCCCGGCAGGCTTCTAGGCAAAGGGATACATGAATGAACTTAATTCACGTTGGAATGAGAGGGATCCTGAGGCTGTGCATGTATGGGACTGTATAGTTGAAGGAAGGCTTATAAGAATTGATTGGTACTACCTATAGCAACAAGATGCATCTTCTTTTCAAAAGCCCAGGACATAAGGACTCCATAATTAAGCGTGCTTGACTTGGAGTAATTGTGGGATGGGTGACTTTCTGGGAAGTTTCCTAGAAAGCGTGTGAGTGAGAACAAAGTACGCTGAAAAGACCCGTGTTGGTTTGTGGGGATAGTCGGCAATTCTAAAAGTAGTCTGGGCCGTTACACCCATGGTGTTCTCCTCTCTTGCTTTCCTTTGCAACCTATGAAAAGTTCTTTCAACTTCCCTGTCAAAAACAAGATCCGGATCTTGAGAACGCGTTAGCATACAAAAAGAGAGAATAAAAAGAAAAATAGAAGTCTAAATCAACTAGAATTTCTTTTCTTCCAATATCACTAAAATCACAAAATATCAAAAATTAATCCCCGGCAACGGCCTAAAACTTGTTACGTTGAAAACACACTTAAGGGCAGTGTACCCTATCGCAGAAGTAATATAGGACGGATGTCCGGATATCGTACCCAAGAGATTAATTTTGATAACTAGGTGATAAAGCAAATACTGGAATAGGGAAATCCTTATGCTATTCAGACTAATAAAGGACTCAAAAGAAATAGATAATAATATAGTAATGGTAAAATATTATGAAAGAAGATAAATAGAGAGTTTAGAAATCAAGAGTCAAGAGCCTAGAGCCGTGGTTTCACATGTGCTTTCGATACTCCCCAAATCCTAATTCTATTCAATTTCGCAGTTGCTTTTCTAATATCAATCCCTCTAGGAAAACTATTAATTGTTTGTCAGGCAATTAATATTCTTTTCCCCAGATGAACCCAATGGTTGTCAGACTAGGATTTTAAATGATTAGAAAGCATAAAGCGTAAAGAGGTTGAATGATTGAAAGGAGTAAATCATGTTTTCTCGAATCTAGATGTTAAACCCCGGTTATCCTATAGGTCTACCAATTTAATTGGGTTTGATTGCCAAAATATCAATCAATTGATTAAGAGCATACAAAGGGTGAGAAATCCTAGTATGGGATGAAGAACAACAGAATAACACTATTCAAATCGCAACTTTGAAACCAAATAGAATTGAATTAAAGCTAAGACATGGTGAAAAGGGTTTCTACTAACACAAGATGAAGCACAACTCTAGTGGTGAATTTAGCTACTCATAGCAATAGAGAAAACAAAGTTCAGCATTGGAAAACGCATTCTAGATAATTGAAGAGGGAGAAGTTGTTTCCAACTTAATCTCCAGGTGCGAAATCCTACTCTAGAAATCAAAACTATAAACTAAAAGACTAAAACAAGAGTATAATACTAAAAGAAATAAAGAGATTAAAGAATGATAAGATGTGCAAAAGATGTCTCTAAAGTGGCACAGAGGGCCTCTATTTATAACAAAATATATGGACTGGGCCTTGAATTAGGTCTTCTGCGCCGTCAGCATGGGCGTGCCAATCAGGTGGCACGGGCGTGCTCTTGATTCAGCACGGGCGTGCTCTTCATCATATCAGGTCGTGCTCAAATCTGTCAGGGCGTACCAACTTCATAGAACAACGCTTCAGAGCACTGGCATGCTATCCTTCTGGCATGGGCATGCTCTTTGCGCTTGGGATCGTGCTAGCTTTTGTCAGGCCTTCCTTTTCTGAGTCAGCCCTTTCTTCAATGTGGCACGGGCGTGCTCTCGCATGGCACAGCCGTGCTAAGTCTCCAAAGGTCAGCTTCAGGTATTTTTGTAAGGCTTTGTTTCGATGGATGGCTTTGGAGGGTTGGCACGGGCATGCTCTCGCATGGGACGGGCGTGCTAACCTCAGAACTTCAGTTTTCTACCCAATTTAGCCCTGAAAACCTTCATTAATCTTCAAGTTCATCAAATTGCCTCTAAACGTCAATTCTGTCAAAATTTAAGTAAAAGGGGTGAAATATAATAAATATATATATATATATATATATATATATATATATATATATATCATGAAATGCATCGAAAATCACCCCAAATACCCCTTATAAAATGCACAGATTGAGGTTTATCAAAGTTTGATTGACTCATCATAGATCGTACCATGTCCAACAAGGTGCGATTTCTCCTATCGGACACACCATTCCATCATGGTGTTCCAGGAGGATTGAGTTGAGATATAATCTCACACTCCTTCAGATAGTCATCAAACAATTGGCTTAAGTACTTACCACCACGATTTGATTGTATGACCTTAATACTTTTCCACATCGTTCTTGAATTCTTTGAACCTTTCAAATATTTCTGACTTGTGTCATACACAAGTCCATCTTTACTGAAGTTATCAACAAATGAGACGAAGTACAGAAACTTGTCTTTTTACAAACTTGTTTAGAGGCCCTGATACATCACAATGTATCATGCCAAAAGATTACCAGTCCTTTCACCTTATTGGTGAATGAAGCTTAGTCATCTTTCCAAACAAGTAAGATTCGCAGACCTCAAACAATTCATAATTGGATGAATCCAAGAGTCCATATTAGTGGAGCTTGGAAATGTGTTTCTTACTTATATGGTCTAAAAGATATTGCTAAAGACATAGAGAGTTCAAATTACTTGGTTTGACCCTATTCACATTTATGTTATAGATGGGCATATATAAATCAATGACACAAAGTCCATATCTCAATTGAATACTAGCATAGAAGACATGAGTTGAATAAATTGAACAACAATTGTCCATTTATTGCAACTTAAAATCCTTTCTTGTCTATACAAGATATAGAAATGATGTTTCTATTATCAACTGGAAAAAAATAACAATTATTTACTTCCATTAATGCCCATAAGGCAAATTCAAACTCTTATAGTTAATGTAACAACTTTTGCTCATTTCCACTCATAGAGTAGACCTTTACCTAATGGTAAATTCAAACTCCTATAGTCAATGTAGCAACTTTTGCTTCATTTTCACTCATAGGGTAGACCTTTACCTTTTAGTCAACATCCTAACTCCTATTATCCTTCATATTTATGTGAGATCCATATGCGGTATCCAATGCCTATAATATTGGAGTAGATATGTTGACTTTTATAACAAACATGTCTGAATAGGAAGTTATACTTTCTTGTCCTTGCTAGCTCTTGTTAGAGTATCATGAGGTGCATGATCATATCACACATCTCTATGATTGCAAGCATGAGATGTCGTACACCAATGGCATCGACTTGATGCTTCTATTAAGTATCCCTTTCGACTCTTAATGTAGTAGAAACAAATTGCTTGAGAATTAATTGCTCGAGAACATATAGTTCTTTTCTCATACTTGAGGACAATACTCAAAATTTGTAGCAATCCAGAACATTAATTCTAGATAACTCATCATTCTTAAGGATGTATCGCAACGATAAAATACTAGTTGTGTTTGTAGCCATGATTATTTAATACAGAAACATAAAGAATATAAGTATCATGATTAAAACATATTTAATAGGTCTTTTATTAAATACGCTCCCACTATTTTACTCAAATCAATGACCCTCATCATTGACTCGGCAAATCCCGTTGAAAGATTTTCTAGTGGGATCAAGATCCATATTTCACCTCGTTCTGAGTCAGCTGTGGCTGATCGCCCAGAACTCAACTATTTAGGTAGGAAACTCCTTTCCAATTACATCCAATGTAATTCTTGGACCGGTTGGGTGAATAACTCCTTATTCTAATTCATCATATGGATTAATGCCTAACCCCATGCCTCTAAGTCATTTCAATCCTATTGAATATGCTTAGTTAAGTTCAACCCAATGGTTGGCAGTAGGTTATTTCACCTTTCGTGTCTCACCAATAATATATTAAGGTTCTCAGCTGTAGCATAACCCACACTTAAATTATTCTAGCCTTGACGAGTGCCACGCATCAGGAGGAATTTAATAACTTAATTTATAGAGGGAATTTAATAATTAAATGATCTCACCGGCTTGTTTATCATATAAACATCTCTCATAGCATACATGGCATTCAAGCTTACATACATTCAAAACATATTAAGCATACAATGACATACACGCTATCATATAATTTAAATCAAAATTTAAATCATACATCTCATACATTTCATGCATAACATACATAAACAGACAAGACATATAAAAGGTATTATGATTATGGCCTCCTAATGTGCAATAATTAAAACTAATTATTACAATCTTTCATCCTCGATTAAACTTCCCCCACTGGCGTCCTGATCTGTTGTTGCTTCCATGTCATCCCGAGCAATTTACAAAATTTAAAATAAAAAAATAAAGTAAATGTCACGACACGCAGGCCGTATTTATAACATAAATACGATAAATCATGACACATAGGTCGTATTTACCAAATAAAAAATAAATACCAAAACTAGGGTCATAACCATATACCACACATTTAATAAACAAATTATAAATATGCAAAAAAGGGACAAAATCACATTCTGTCCATCAGCACGGTCGTGCCAAACGGCGCACAGCCGTGCTGAAAACTCGCTGACGCTGTTCAACATGTGCACGACCGTGCTATAAAGGAGCACGACCGTGCTCAAAGTTCATTGACACTGTTTGAAAGTAGCACGATCGTGCCAAACGGCGCACGGCCTTGCTTCATGTTCACTAACGCAGATTCAAACATGCACGACCGTGCAACAGGGAGCATTGTCGTGCTCCACGCTACAGCAGCATTCCAGAAGTGAATCCTTGTTTATGTCAGGAGCACAACCAAGCACACAAAACATGTTTAAAGAGATTTATATCACATACAAATCATGCAAACATGCTTTTAAACATACAAATCACATTTAAAATCAATGAACATGTTATCATACAATGGCAAACAATCCTAGGATACATGGCAAACTACGATCAACGCTCTGATACCATTGTTGGGGTTTCAAGAGGGATAATTTTTAAAAACAAAATTCAAAAACCTCTTTAGTGGAAAAACCCCTTTACAAAAGGACCACGCATTGCACATGAATCACAAGGATATTGTGTTTACCTCCTGAAGCGTAGCTTTACAGCACACACTGTGAGCGCGCCAACGACGCCGGTTAGCCAAATTCACTACTACAGTGCGATGCTCATACCTCTCTCTCCAGACTTTGTATCGAAAATATGAACGGTGAAGCTGGAGAACCACATGTTTCGAATCTACTGTCCAAATTTCAGCTCGATCCAACGGTTAACTAATCTCGGATCGCGAGATTACGATAATTGTCCAGCCACAACCACCATAAGGGAAGGCTTCTCTATCACCAATATTGCAAAGTAGCAACACCTCTACTCAGTCCACACGAGCAAACCATCATCAGAGATAGGGTAGTGCTAGCTATCAGAATTAGGATAGGCGCGACACACAGAGAGAGAAAAGAGGGCACGACTGTCTAGAGTGTACAGTGGCCATTATGAATGCCCTGTGTTGTGTGTCACTTAAGTGACGTGCACAGCTTACTAATAGCTGTCACTCACTTAACCTATCCCAATTGGGCTACTGTACGCTACCGGCCCTATGTTTAATTATTAATTAAATCATATTTAATTAATCAATTAAATTAATTCTCTGAACATTTGCTCTATGCGTGTGACCCTATAGGATCTCAATTAATTGGCAATAATATTAATAATTATTTAATCATATTAATAATTAACTTAGCATACAACTGCCGGTCCTTTAGCACTTGCAACACCGCCCTTGGATGCTCTTGGTGTTCCTCTCTACTCAAAGAGTATACAAGAATGTCATCAATGAATACGACAACAAACCTATCAAGGAACGGTCGGAAGATCCCGTTCATTTAGTCCATGAACACAGCCGGAGCATTAGTCACACCCAACGGCATAACCAAGTACTCGTAGTGACCATACCGACTCCGAAAAGCAGTCTTTGGCACATCCTCCTTCTTAACCCGGATCTGATGGTATCCAGATCGCAGATCGATCTTAGAAAACACAGGTGCTCTTTTCAGCTGATCCATCAAATCATCTATCCGTGGTAACGGATACTTGTTCTTTATCGTCACTTTGTTCAGCTGACGATAGTCTACGCATAGCATCTCGTCCAACTGTTTCTTCAGCTCCGTCAGCTCAACTAGAGACATCCGATACGGCACTATCGATATAGGCCCAGTTCCTGGTACCAGGTCTATAGCAAACTCCACCTCTCTCTCTGGTGGTAGTCCAGGAACATCATGGGGAAACACTTCCAGAAACTCTCACACGAAAGGCAAAGCTTCAACACTAAGAGTTTCCTTGACTTCCAAAGAGAACAACACCACATACTCGTCTGATCGTCCGCCCGTCGAAACACTCTCGTCGGCAGGCATCAATCCAGATTGCTTGGAAAAATCGAGAGTTTTGTTTGAACAATCTAACATTACCTGGTTGGCCGAAAGCCAATCCATGCCGAGGATCACATCTATCTGTTGCATAGGTAAGCAGATAAGGTCGAAAAGAAAATGACGGTTCTCTATCGTAACAGGACATTTACGACATACAGATAGGGTAGTTAAAGAATCACCAGTAGGTGTTGAAATAGTCAAATCATAGGGTAATATAGAAACAGGCAACCCTAAATGATCCATGCACTCTACTGATATGAAAGAATGAGTAGCCCCCGAATCAAATAAAACCGATAAAAGCTTACCAGAGACTAAGCATTTACCTTGAATCAGGTCAAGACTTTGAGAGGCTTCAGAACCCTCACGGCAAACACCCTTCCGGTCGTCTGTGGCCTACTCTGCTAACTTGCCACTACCGATCTTGCCCTGCCACTCTGAGCTCTACCGCTTGGCTGTGGAAACTGAGCCTTTCTACTAACTCCGGGTTTGCAGTCTGATGCCTAGTGACCTGGTTACAGTTGAAACACCTGATGTGCTAGGTCCTTGGGCAATTCCTGACTAGATGCGGTCCCCCGCACCGGAAACAGGTCTTGGTCTCCTGTTGTCCTTGACTGGAGCTGCTTCCTCCATGGTTGATGTTAAACTGAGCCTTGGATATCATACTGTCTCGCCCTCGGCTGGAACTTGCCACTTCTTCCCTTCTGGTTGCCTCGAACAGATCCACCACTTGTCATTTGTTGTGAGACAGTCCCTGCTCGGTCGTTTCCTTCCACTGCTATGCACTTTTCCACCATCTCGGGGAAAGAATTAATACTTAGAGGTAGCATCGTTCGCTTCAACTCGGGTCTCTACCCGTCTTCAAACCTTCTGCAGACCCATTCTTCGTCTGGATGGATCTGGTAAAACTGAGAGCACTTGAGCAGCGCCTCAAACCTCATTGCATACTCACCGACAGACTGTTGTTCCTGTTTCAAACTTAGGAACTCCTTCTCTTTCTCTTGCCTGATGCTCTTCTGGAATTACTTCTCTAGAAAGCACTCCCGGAACATTTGCCACGTTATCATCCTTCTTCGAGCCTCTAACAGCCTAGCCTTGGTTCTCCACCAAGCTTCTGCTACTCCAACTAGCGTGAAAGCAGCGTATGTAACTTTTTGGTCCTCTCTGCACTGTGTGGCCATGAACACCTTCTCTATCTCTTGCAACCACAATTCTACAGCTTCAGGGTTGTATTCTCGGGGGAATTGACGAGGATTTCCCTTCATGAAAGCGTTGAGACCGGTGTCCACCATATCATTTCCTCTGACTAGGCGTAGCTGATCCTGTCTGGCTTCCCTCTCTTCCTACCACTGCATATACTGGGCAGTCTGTTGAGTTTGTTGCATCATTGAAGTAGCCAAGTCCCGCATGGCCCGCATCGCTTCGGAAGTGTCGCCACCACTTTCCGTTCCTGAGTGAACACCATTATTATTATCGCCTCCGGTTGAAGCTGGCCTTCCACCTCTTCCTTTTGCCATCTAGCTTCCTGTAAAAAGGAGATATCAGTCCCAATTCATAAGACATATAATAGTACTTAACAGTTAAACATATCATATGCCTCATGAGTAAAAACAATTATCACACTTTGATAACTAGCACATCAGACATTCTACCTAATCCAGACTTAGTTGATACAACTTGGTCATCAACTGCTAAAGCCAGTACACTTATCTTCACAGTCCGCGGTCCTAACCAGACTCGACTGTTCTGACAACATGACCTCACAGTCCGATTTAGAAGCGAACTGCTCTGAAACCACCAAAATGAGATGACCCTCCTCTCTTAGAAGGATAATCCCATTAGTTCCAAAACTCCTTCTCTTATTAACTGTGCCTACCCGTGTATAAAACGATAGCGTGGTAGTCAAACAACATCGCAGAAGCAAACAAGCAATAACGGCAAGCATAGAAAGATTATCATAGTGAAACGCAACATAAAAGTAACTGTAAAATACCATACATATATTAGCCCATTAGTAGGGCACTGTACATACTTATACATGCTGTAAAATAAAAACTAAAAATACATCCACATCCAAAAGAAAACTCTCGGAGCTCACCAGCACTACCCATCCCCACTCAAAAGGTACACAAAAAGCTCTTAGCTCACAACCTAGGACACACTGGCAGGCTCTCACCATCAGTGGTGAGGATGCCCTGAGCTACCCTGACCCTCGCCATGAGTATGCCTGTACCGCACCAGAGGCTCATACTCTGACGAAGAGCTGGACACCACAATCCTACGCCTACGGTAGGTACTCAGATACCGCTCTGTCCTCCGGCGCTGGCCTCGATAGACGTAGCCTCTCCTGCTGGACACAACTGACGACTGGGGTGCCACCCACATGTAATCTCGCTCCCTCTGCCTCGACGGTCGCCACATCCTGGGAAAAGGAAGGAAGTGGTACACGCGGTAGGGGCCAATGATATCCACGTATGGTGGCGTGCCGCTTCGAAAGATCAGACTGGCGGGTCCCGTGTACACCACCAAAAAGGTCGAGGGGTCCACCCGCCATCCCCTCTCATCATGATATAGAATCTCAATGTCGCCCAGCACTGGCATCCGCAGTGCCCCCGTGATATATGGGTGAAGCTTCGGGTCCATCCTGCGCCTCGATTGGCTCGTCATCTTCGTGTGAACCCAAAACAGAACAACAAAACAATAGTAGGGAGATAAGAAATACCGTGCATAACAATATTGGAAAACAATAGTAATGCAGTAAATACATATAACATGTAGCAGATATCACAGATTTAACAGTTACTGCACTCCGACAAACGTCTCCCAAGACAACACATGCAATAAGCATCCATCTCCATGAGTCTCACACTTAGATCAATCCTCTAGATCGGGATACTAATCCCATGCAGCATGTCGGCCAAATCACTCACAAAACTGGTTCCCACTGGAACAGTTCCACACCCGAACAAGTCCACACCGGAACAGGTTATGTGTCGGAACAGAGTTAGCTTGTCCAAGAAACTGAACCGCTCATCGTGACCAATAAGAGTGCATCCCCCATCCACACTGGAACCAGGGTATCTCGATCCCCTCGGAACGTTAGCCTGGAACAAATGGAAAGCTCTGGGATTAGTCGGGCAAACTGGACTGAATCGGGCGTCACGACAGGATAGGGGCTACCTCATCCATCACTGTAAACTATTCCCAAGACCGGCAACATCCCCAAGGTCACTCACTTGACCGCCCCATCTACTCTCTGTACCTGTACTCAGGTTCAACTAACCTCGTATGATGCTAGCAGCCCATACTACCTGTCACACGGCCTCGTCACTTGGCAGCTGATGATGATATGTAGTAAACATCCTCAATGGACTTGATATCGAATCTCACGCCTAAGCTCTCAGTTAGAAGCAACACGATGCCACTACATCCACACAGCCACAGCCTCGACGCCACGCGTCCACAAGCCACAGCTCCAACAGTCACGGCCACAGCCTCGAAAAGTCAGCATAACAACAGCGGCACCATCTAGGGTATCAATCTAACAACAACACGGCACACAGCCAAACTTAATTATATGGCATTCCGCCAAACGTTCAACATCACAGCATACAGCATAATAATAGCAACAATAATACCAACAACAGTCACATAGCAGCATATCACATACCAAGTAGCATATAGGCACTTAGACAGATAGCAACAACAACAATCAGCAGCATACAGTCATACGAAGTCAAACATCCTCAATCAACAGTTTACTAGCCTAGGGTTTCCAACTTAATGGCGATGGCCCAAAGTAAGCTAAACCTAGGGTTTAGGTACTTTATCGGGGCTCAACCACTAGTAGGGTTAAGGCTTCCCTACACATAGCAGAAAACAACCTACACTAGTCTTGCCTTCCCGACGGCAGCAATACTCTTTCTCCCCACCTGAACAGTTGACACACGAATCCACGCGATCATCGGCTTGCCAAGCTTGCAGCCGCCAACACGCAGCCTTCAACACGAAAAACAGCTCCGGAACAACCTCGAAGCTTCTCCCTAGCCGCGGCCTCAAGCTCCAATTCCGGGGAAATCACGAGCATGAACTTTGCCCTAATGACGAGCACAACACATATACAATAGTGTTAGCCCTAGGGCAAGCCCAAAAGATCAAAGAAAAAGGTAAGGACTCCAAGAATGCCAAGAACACGAAGAACGCGGGTTAGGGATTCGAGTTTACCTAGGACGAATTGGGAAACTAATCCGTCAAAGTCGGAGATAATTTCGCCGCGATCACAACGGTGTAATCGGAATCGCGATCCGAAGCTCCGAAGTCCAAGAATTCAAGCTCTCTCTCTCTAGACGCTCTCTGCCCTCTCTCTAGTTATAGCAACCCAAAACTTGAAGGTTTTTCGTGCAAGTGTGGAAATGAAAGTGGTAACACCACTTAAGGGTCCTGCTGAGAACGCTTTAGCGTGGACTCCCAACACGCTTAAGCATAAGGTCCTCTCCACGCTTGAGCGTGGAACCTTGTCCGCTCCGCCTTGACCCTGGCCTGACACGTGTAGCACACGCATCAAAAAGCACACCAGCTGGCAAACGCACTTAGAACGCTTAATCGTGCAACGTTACCAACGCTTGAGACTAGTTGAGCCTGGGAGGCTGTTGGCCGAACCTTGCATTATGGGGGGTGGCACAGAGATGAACGAGACATCTTGATCTATTGGGGATGTCGCGTTGTGATCGCGTCCATATAGTCCTTAGTTGCATGAGTGTAAGAGACATTAGTTAAGAGAGAATGATTTGGGAATTGATTGATTGACACTGTTGTGTTGTTGGGTGTTGCTATCTATATAAATTATTTTATAGTTGTTTTCCCATTTGTGATGAGTTGTTGTTGCTTATCCCCTATATTTTCTCTATGTCGTATTTTATTTATTCTGGATCGCACGAGAAGATCCTACTGAGGAGTTACCAGAGGAGATCGATGGCACACCTGTTGAACCGAATGCTGGCGGGAAAGCCCCGGATCCTAGCACTGGAGGATTGTAGAGCTTGGGGGTTTTCACTACCCTTGTCATATTCGTATGGGGATTAGTAGTCTTAATTGTTATGGCTAGTATATGGGTTTGAGGGAAATGTATTTTTGGGGCCAAGAGAGGAAGTCGCATGTATTTTATTTTGCTACCATGCTTTCATTTTATTTACTAATTCCGTACTCTAAGACTTTTTAATGCCGGTTGTTGTAGGCTCTACTGATGGAGCCAGTATTTTTATATGTATGTTATATATAGTCATGGTATCAATATTGGTTGTTTTAATATTTTCGCATTTTTATTTAATTACGCTACGCTGCAACGTTAAAAAGTCGAGTTCGGATTACTAATGGGACCTCCGAGGAGGGGCTGTCTCAGTAAAGGTGTTTAGAAGCTAGAAGAGGCAAGAAAACAACTTTGTTGGTGGGTTTTTCATTGGAGGCCGAAAATCACTAGGTGGGGAGGAAGATGACTCTTCTATGTGGTTTGCCGTAGATTAGCATTTTAGGGTAAATCCACATTCTCTTTTTCTTTTTAGTTGATTTTACATATTGGTTATTTTTATGGTATTATTTGATTTTTATTTATTATTTTCGGATTTATTTTTGCCATGCTTGGAAGGATGATGAAAACCCATACAATCAATGTTTTTATGTGATTTACATGCTCTCTTGGTGATTGGTTATTTGGATTTGCTGTTTTAAACCTTGAATGCCGTGATTAGGGTTTCAAAACCCTAACTTGAACACTCTTGAAAACTTGGAGAAATTTATTGTAGTTGGAGGTGTGAAGGTGTTAAGGACTTGAAACCAATTATGAGGAAAAAAAAGTTTTAAAACAATGTGGGGCTTCTTTGGCCACTCAATGGTCACAGTTTTGACCATAGAAAAAGGGAGCCAAAGTTTCAAAATTCTTCATGCAAATCACACTCATAAAAGTGCTTAAAATTTTAATTAATAATTAAGAGGGAATTAGAATTAAAACTATTAATGACCAAGTAGTCTTAATTAAGAAAATTGGACCAAAAACTTGATCCTTCTACCCTTCACTATTTGGCCATGGAGGCCCAAAAGAGGAACCCATTCTCTAAACATAAAGACTGAATTCTTAGGACCAATGTGAAATTTAGACTTAGTATTATAATTAGATTAGTCTAATAGATGTCCAATATAAGTAAATAATTAAATTAGGATTCCTAGATTAGTTGAGAGCACTATATGACTAGTGGACACTAAGAACAAAATTAGGTAGACCTAAACAAAAATGGGTCCAAAGTCCATAACCTGGCTCCAAGTCAAATGAGTATACCAAAAACAAACAAAAAACTTCACCCCTTTTTGCTAATGGGAGACTCAACTTAACTAATTAATTTGAAATATAGTAAATTGATAGATCTGGGATTAATTAGGAATTAAAATTAAAGTTGACAAGTCCAATTAATCACCTTAAGGTTTGAAAGGAAGAATGATTGAAAACGGTCACATTATGCTAACTTGAATAATGGGGCTCACAAGGCCCAAAATGACATTACCTTGATACAATTGAACTTGAACATGCCCAAAGGCACTATGAGATGACAATGGACTTATTATTGGGCATGGCCCATCTAATGTTGAAATAAAATGACCGTTAAGGAAACATCAATGTGGATAGATTCTTATGTGGACAATAAATGTACCTATGTGGTTTACCATATGAATACTTGATTATAATTGCACATTCATGATGATCATGATTATGGAAAGACATGCACATCAAGACATTGACCATTGAGAATCTGTTACATGTGGTAAACTATGAGTGAGCTACACCCAAAGTGCGGATGAGAGTACAATTCAGAAGGTTGTCGAGACCTAGGGGCACTCATGGTGCGATACTCCACTGGGGGCTGGGCGATCGCTCCCCCGAGCCGTGGTATTCGATGCGAACACAATGGTGTCTCAACCAGACCCTAAATTACTTGAGATAAATGAAGAGTGTTCCGGTGAGCCTTTTAGCGCGCATTTGGATTTGATGGCACTTACTGAGCTAGTGATACAGAACATGCACTCCTGATCGCTCCTCCCATGATGTCATCACTCCATGGAGTCGAGTCGGTCCAGACACAGACATACGCATGCCCATTCCATATGCATTGTGCATTCTTGACATTCTGAAAAAATAGAATCATTTATGCAGGACATGATGACATTTGGAATTATTAATGTGATTATTTGATATGTATTGTTAATTAAGATTGATGCCTAATTTATATTGCTTTCCTAAAATGTTAAATCTACTCATTTAACCTTTTTACATGGACGTTAGTTATCTTACCTCCTTTTATGTTTTGTGTGACGCCCCGAAACTTAACCTTCTTAGATCTGATACCATAACATATAATCAAGCCTTAAGTAAAACTGAAACAATTAAACAAATATTACAACTTGGAAGCTTAACATCAGGGCTTCGCCTGGAAGCCATGGCGTAACGCAACAACAATAAAAACAGACATTCCACTGGCCGTGGTACAACTCTCAAGAGACTCGACGATACCTCTAGGGTCTTTCTCTCTCTACTTGAGAAGCATTGACGTCAAACAGGTTGCTCACGACAGAGTTTCACCTCAACTCAGCTTCACCTGTTCCAGCACTTCCAACAACTAACCAGCACCTCTGCCATCGGATCATGATCCAAACAACGACGTACTTGTAAAGCATAGGGAAATATGCACAGGAGGTAAGAAACGCTACAATATAATGCAAAAAGGGATCACGTAGCATATAACACATCAACATGCACAACAGCAAGCACAACCATCTCTCGAGTTCATCATAACAATCAACCTCCAGGTTATCGCAACTAGGGATCACTACTTACTCTATATGCACAACTGAGTCTATATGATTGGCTTATTCTACAACGCGCATTCTTATCATGGGAATACAACAGTCAACCTCCAACTATGAGGAATGACAATCCAATCTCCAACTGCGAGGGTGGATGTTCACCACGTAAGAATGGCCCCTCCAACTGCGAGGAGTCGAACGTTCAGGTAATCACCTCCTGTGTTTCCAAGACAGTGCAACAGTGGTTCCTCCAACTGCGAGGAGCACTGCCTCCCGAGTCCTTCCAATTTCGAGAAGACCTGAGAAGTTCTCCAACTGTGAGAAAGCACCTGCATCCCTCCAACTGTGAGTTCAACTATCTTGGTCGCCCCGGAGTGTCCACCTCGAACACCAACCTCGTGTGACAACCACTCAAACTGCTGTTGCAGTTGTACACACGGCTTTTCACCACAACAATGCAAATGATATGATTATGCACCCATCATCTCAACAACGTCTTAAGGTCCACATCCTCCAACTGCGAGGATGTCACTCTCCAACCATGAGAGCCACCTTCAACTTAGATCAACTGGATTACAACATCAACTATGAATCCAATAACATCAACCACTCTATCCTTCTAACACCACACCAACTGTCTCCACAGTCAATCAAGATCACATCAATCACAATCACATCAACATATCACAGTCTAGAAGCATATCATCATTGTAGGTATACCAACTAGCAATTAAGCATGTGATCACAACAAGCATCTCATCTAACATGTCATCATGTATGACATCAATCAATCATGTTATCAATTACCACAGATAAGCACACATCCCCAATCAACAGATAACACAGATCGACCTAACAGCGATAGCCCAAAGTAAGCTAAACCTAGGGTTTAGGCACTTTATTAGCGCTTAACCACTACTAGGGTTTGAGGATCCCTACAAATGTTAACAATTATATACTACGCCTATGATTCCCATATATTTGAGGTTTGTTCCTCCTCACCTGGTAATTCGCCCCGATATGCTCCTGTATCCACAAACAACCTTGACCCTCGATCTCATGAGCACCACAAACGCTCCCACGATCACCATAAGTGCACCACTACCACTACCAACACGTGGCTGCCACAACCACCAACACTTAGCCACAAGAGCACCACCACGTCCTCGAGCTTGCCCTAATCATGGGAACAACACGTAGACTATAGCATTAACCTTAATATGAAGCTAAAATCGTGAATAGAAGCTTAAACCATAAGAGAACATTGTATAGCTACAATATAGGTAGATACGGAATCTCGGCTTACCCTCAACAAATCAAAGAAGTAAACCGGCAGAATCGAAGCAGATGAAGAGCTGATCATGGAAACACCAATAGAACTGCAATCAGATCAACGAACGGATCACAACTTGGATCACCACCTTCAACCTCACCTCTGCCCCTCTAGCTCGAGTTCTCTCTGGACTTAAGTTCTCCAAAACTTCGTCCATGGTGAAAAATGACAACTATTTATAGAGATAGAACTCTACTGACAACGCTTTAGCGTTCTTGAACTCCACGCTTTAGTGTTCCAACGCTTGAGCGTTGGCTTCCTCAACGCTTGAGCATTGACGTTTCTTCACCACTAAGGCACCGCCCATCATGTGCCAACTGCGATGCGTAACTAACACGTGTCACTTTATGTCCCATCGCTGCCAGCCAACTGGTCAGAGTCGCCATGATTGAGCGTCCAAGATCTCCATGCTAGAGCGTTAGCATGCTTGAGCGTTCTCATTGCCCACGCTTGAGCGTTCTGCTCTGGATCTCTTGTTCTTTATGCTTCTCCTATCCATTTCAAACTCATCCCTTAACACACCTTCTATGCATACTTCCAAGTATAAAACACTCCACAAGCCTAATCACATATACATCCATATATTAATTAAGGTGATGAAAATGAGGATGTTACATTTTGTTTTTGTATTGGACTGTTGTGCTTACAGATGGTGGGTCGGATAATGTATCTGAGAACTCTCTGCTTCACCTTCCATGATGAGAACGGGTTTACCCCCAACCTTTGTGACCACACGGTCACCTATAAGGGGTTCTAGGCATCTTTTTTACCGTCTCTGAGGAGTCTTGTCTGATCTTTTATTGTGTATATATATATATATATATATATATATATATATATATATATATATATATATATATATATATATACATATAGTAATATGTATTTTGATAACTGTTTGTATATATTCTTAGCCAAGTTCCTATGTAATCCATGGTTTGTATTTTGAAAAACTTCTGATCTTTCGCTAACCCCTCCTGATGTATGAACTTAGACTTGACTTATGGATGTGACTTATGCGAGATATGATGATAAATATATGATATATTAATATTAATTCTAGATATAAAACATGCGTTGGATTTAAATTAAGTATATGATGATTTGATACGATTATATTTGACAAAATTGATTGAATGCCCAGAGGGCCATATATGTGGATTATATTTAAGTACGCATGAACAAGTCATATTGTTATGATTGATTTATGTAGTAGTTCATCTTAGGATAGGTTATAGGTTTGTATGAGACACTAGGGGGTGTCTCAGGTCCCGGGAGCTCCCCAGGGCTAAGGAAGGCCTTATGGCTCAAAGAGCGCTTACAGAGGTACTTACAGATTACTCACCAATAAGGTTCTCACATCGGCAATGGGATTCGAACTCACGTCTAAGACGACCCCACTTATGTAGAATAATCCCATTAGTCCCAAACTTATATTATTAACTATACCTTAACCATATTATAGCGTCATCGCGTTATTCAAGAAGCGTAGCAAAAGAAATAGCGGTAAACATACAACACGCATACGGAAAGCTAAAACGATATGAGAAAAACGCAAATATAATCACTCTATACATAATCATGCATACACTGTGGCCCCATCAGTAGGGCACTGACATATTGTACATATACATACCTCTATACATAAAAAGGAAAGATATAAACATATCCAACTAAAAGCTCTCCAAAGCTCACCAGCTCTACCCCCACCATTCTCTCAAAAATACATCAAAAGGCGCTCATCTCACACCCTAAAATGCACTGGCAGTACCCCACCATCAGCAGTGTGGATACCTGGATCTACCCTGGCTCTCTCCATGAGTATGCTGGTAAACCTGCAACGGCTGATACTCAGAAGAAGAGCTAGACAAAACCACTCGACGTCGCCTGTAGGTCCTCAGGTACTGCTCTGACTTCCTCCGCTGGCCTCACAACACGAACCCTCTTCGACTAGATGCATGGGATGTCGCTGGCGCGGCCCACATGTAGTCCCTCTAGTGACGTCTCGGCTACTGCCACATCTGGGTGAATGGTAGAAACTACATGACTCTGTAAGGCCCTATGATGTCAGCATGGGTGGAGTCCCGCTCCTGAACAGCAGACTGATCGGCCCAGTATAGACCGTCAAAAATGTGGAAGGATCCACCTCCCACACCCGATCATCGTGAAAGATGATCTCCAGATCCCCCACCACCGGCATCCTCGGTGCCCCCGTGATGAAGGAGTGTGCCCTCGGGTCCATCACCAATCGTAGCTGGCTCATCGTCCTCACACGAACAAAGGACAGAACAACAACAGACAAGAAAAAAAAAGCAGGGAGATAAGAATATAGCGTCACAGAAGACGGAATGACAATAGTAGCATAGTAAACATATAGCAGGTAGCACGTATAATAGGTATGGCAGATACAACAGATATCTCACACAGCCAAACATCTCTGAAGTCAACATATGCAACAAGCATCCATCTCCATGGATCTCTCACTCAGATCAAACCTCTAAGTCGGGATACTAATCCCATGCAGCATGTCGGTCGAATCTTACAACACAAAGTTCCACACCCCAGCATGTTGGCCGAATCTCACAACCCTATCTGTCACTGTAGATTATTCCCGAGACCGGCAAAATCCCCAAGGCCACACACTGACCGTACCTTCCGCTTTTTGTACCCGTACTCATGTTCAACTAACCTCGCATGACATTGGTATCCCATACTATCGTCATACAGCCCCACCACTTGGCCTCTATGATATACAGAAAACATCCTCAACGAGATGATACTGAATCCTTTCGCCTAACACTCAGCAATAATCCAACACACGATGCCACACATCAACAAGATTGTAACATCCCAAAATTCATATAGCTGTCTTGTAACTGTTTGTGTAAATAACTTGACTGAGAACACAACCTGATACTTGACTGAGAACACAACCTGATTAATAATAATCGTAAGAATAGTTAATAATTGAAAATTCATATTTGAATTTCAATGAGGAGCTTAATGATCATAAGATATTGTTTTGAGCTTGCTATGTTGTTTTGAGTCGGAACACTCACTGATAACCTGTAGTTGTCAAAACACTGGTTGGCCATGAATGGAATTCATAAATAAGTCCAAGGGTATTTTGGTCTTTTCGCAAGGAATCTTAGATATTTTCTAGGAAGCCATCATGACAAATGATGAGTCATAGGACAAGGATGGAATTCATTAGTTCCTAGGGGCAAAATGGTCTTTCTCATCATAAATATCTTAGATATTTTATAAAAGCAATCATGACAATGGTGAGTCATAAGGGCAAGGATGAAATTTCATTGGTTCTCAGGGACAAAAGAGTAAAATCACATAGGGACAAAAATGGTATTTCACAAAAAGGCTAAGGACAAAATGGTCTTTTCCACCATAAATATCTAGATATTTTAGAAGAGTAATCATGACTTGTGGTGAGTCATGGTGGTGACTCACCCACTGACTCATCGCACTTAGATGACATGTGTCTCTCGTCCGGTGTCTGGTTTTGTCTCTACACGTCCATTTTCGACTCCGTCGATTTCCCAATTTAATATTTCGTCCGAATAAATATATTATTTCACTTTTGCTGAAAAGTTTCAAAATAACCCAGGTCATCGGGAATTCAATATAAAACCTAACCGTTTCATTCATGAGTCAAAATTATGTTTTCTTATCAGTAAAATTTTACTGTCAGTGGAAAACACATACCGGTTTTCGTCTGAATTTTCAACCTAAATTTTAACCATAACTCTCTGCAGTAAAGTAGAGTGTGGACAATCATCTTTTTATCAATTCATGACAACTTTCACTTTGTCAACTTTTCTTTCATGGAAAAAGCAAAACTACCTACATTTGGTTAACCTCTACAACTTTTGTTATGGAAGCAACACCTATGTACTTCCATTAGATCTTGGCCCTTCATTTTCTATCACACTTTAGCATGATTTTGGGTGATAAACACCTAGGCCATTCGGCCATAACACTAAACAAACACCATCCAACTTCACTTTTACACTTCTAAAAGATCTAACACACCTTTTCTCTCAAAAACTTCAAAATCCTCTCTTCTCTCTCTTCGGTCATCCATTCGGTTCTTAACCCTAAATCATCAACCAAACTTCTTTCTTTAATTCTAAAATCATACTTCACCTTGTCTTAATCCAAGAGTCAACTTTAGTGAAGGAAGTTTCTTGTTTTGGTAAAGTGTGTTCTTGATCATCAAGAACATCAAGCTAACCTTGAAATTGTTCTAGAGTTAGTGAACTTCTAAATCCTTTTTCCTTTCATTTCCTTACTTATTACCTTGAGTAATCATCTTCTAGATCTTCATTTTCATGAAAACAAGTTAGAGATCTCACTTTGTTTCTCCTATAGGATTCGGCCATCCTTTTCTGTAAGGAGCTTGGAGTTTCCTTTCACTAACACCTCTTCACTAAAGGTATGGGGAGTGAACCTCATCACACCAAAATTGGTTGAAGATGAAAATGGTTGTTTATGCTTGGTTTGGGTGAAACCCTTTTGCTTGGGTTTAGTACTTTATTAGTGAAGTTCTCTTTGAGAACATGATTGTAATAATGTTTCCATGCTTAGTATATGTTTATGATGATGTATGCTTGGATGGAAAAATGTTTTCATGTATGTTGAAAATCATACTTTGATCTCTAGATCAAGTAAGGATTTTTATGCTTGTTTATGGTTAAATGATGTATGATTATTGTTCACCATAATATTGTGATCGTTTTGAGCTATTACTTGACAAGTTAGTGAAGCAAAATCTTCACATCCCACATGGTATAGATTCTGCCTTAATGGTTACAAAAGGAAGATCGTGCTCATTATCGGCACGCCCGTGTTGGAAAAACGAGAATAGTGACGCTGTTTAGCACGCCCGTGCTCAGGCCGTGCCACTGTCAGAATTAAGAAAACTTCACTGTTTTAAATAGAGAGAGATTTAATACCCTTTTTGGAATAAAAATATGATATAAGAGATTATAAAACACGACCTTGAGGATAGTTAATGAACAAGGATAATGATATGGTAAGATGTAATAATGGAGACTTAAAAAAGAGATTAATTAATGAGAAGATGATGTTATGGGCAACGACGTACTGTTACCGATGTTGTTGGTTAAATCATTCTTGATGCTTATTGGTCAAGTTTGATGTTGATAAATCATCTTTGATGCTTGTTGGTCAAAGTTGATAGCCATGTAGTGGTGTTGATTATGGATGGTTGGACATGTTGGTTGAACATTGCATGCTGGTTGAACATTGCATGCATCATTGCATAGAGATGATACTTTGGGTGGAAAGCAAACGATGAATTGCTACGGTGGAGGCCATGATGGATGTTATCCCGGCCTTGAAGGTAGTGTTGGGTAAGGAGGTTCCATATGGCATGGACTTCTAACCCGTGATCGGAGTGTCCTATCGATAACCTGACTACCCTAACGAGCCACAGTACATTATCATGATTAGTTGAGAGTATCCACGGATGTCACCCATGGCTTGGGGAGTGTTCCAACATTGATGCAGGATGGTCAACATGGATATGTATTCCTAATTGGCTTTCCAGAGTTAATGTTTTGGATCCATATTGCATATGGAGTAGTTATGCATCGCATAGCATGTTATTAATGTGATATGATGGTACTCGTTATAATATGTATGTTATATTATGATGTTTTATACGCTGCATGATCATCTTGCTAACTGCACTATTGCCGCTTATATTTATACGTGCAGTTCCTTACCCCCTATCTGTTGTTGTTGTTTTGCATGTACCTTTGGTTATACAGAGGATGGTGAGCTGTCAGCTGAGGAGTGATCCGGAAGAGATCGCTTGCTTATAGTATAGTTTAGTTATGTTAGTTGTTTTCCGATGTAATATCGGTAGTGGTTACCAGCTCTGATTATGTGACATCGGGTTTTGGGTTTTGTTTTACGTTTATGTTTTCCGCAATTGTTAGTTATATTTTAAATGTTTTTGGGATCATGTGGTACTTGTTACCTTTTATGTTAAAGTTTTTAGTTAACTTGCATGCTTTATTTTAATTTTATCGTATGCGGGGTAGCAGGTGTCACAAAGAACACACTTCCTCCAATCAAGAAACTTTCTTCACCAAAGTTGTTCTAGAGATCAAGACTAGAAGAAATATGGTCTTAGAAATTAAAAATGAAGTTTGGATGATGGTGTTTAAGATGAGAACCAAATGGAGAGAGTAAGAGAGAGAAGAGAGAGTTTTGAAAACTTAGGAGAAAGTGAGTCTTTGATCTTTTGGAAATGAAAGTCAAAGTGTTGGAAGTGTTATTGAAACACTATGGCCGGATGGCCCTTTGATGCTTACCACCAAATTTTGATTAGTGTGTTATGACATGGATGAAAATATGTGTAAGTTATCCAAGGGCTAAGGATTAAAGGGAGGGATACTTGCTGGCTTCTCATCAAAAGTAGCAAGATTAACCAAATATGGTTAAATTGCTTTCCCATAAAAGGTAAGGATGATAGGTTAATTATTAACCGAAGGTTCATAGAGTTTAGTAAAATGTGAAAAGTAGTCATGAACTGTAACTTCCCGATTTTTCAAGTTTTATAATATTAATTAATAAATAGTACTTATGTGTTTGTATTTTATTGGAGGGTCTAAAGAGTGAATTAAAATAATATGAGACCATAGTCACGCTCTACGCTATCGTAGGGAGTTACGGTTAAATTTTGGGTTGAAAACTCAGACGGAGCCGGTCTGTGTTTTTTCATTGACAGTAGTATTTTACAAGTCAAAAGACCTAACGCTAACCCGTGAACGAGACAGTTAGTCTTAGAATTGTATTTCCAACATTTTCGTTAAATTTGAAAAAAAAATCAGTTCCTACGCTTTATTCGGGCGAAATCTTCAATCGGGTGACGAACGGAGCTGTATATGGATTTAACGGGACCCGCTAACGAATAATCATGAAGTCACATCAAGTCACATCACTCAAAAAAGCGTGCTAGTGTCATAATGACGTTAGAAAATATCTGGACGTAAAAAGACCAAAATACGCCTAACCTTTTCCATAATTACCATTTAACCTTGTGTGAAATGACCATTTTGCCCCTTAAGTGAAAATTTGTGGACCTTTCTACCCTCACCTTCATTTCACACGAAATTCCACTTCATGAAGCCCTTCCAACCACTTTCTCTTCATAACATCATCGTCATCACACATTCTCATCTTTTTCTCACCATTTTCCTTAAGAAACTTCAAGAACATTAAGAAGCAAAGTTGATTATCTTGCTCACCTTCATCCTCTAAGAGGTATAGACTTCTTCTTTGGTCTCTTAGTCTTCATTTTCCTCCATTGAAACTATGCTTTGCAACCTTTTGTTCAAGTTGAACTTCAAACTTCAAAAATTCATAGAAAAGTGTAGAAAAATCCTTTTAATGTCAAACCAATTTCTATGAGCTAGTTTTATCATCCTCTTTCATAATCCAAGAGCTTGTAACCAAAAGAGTTCTCTATCTCATATGGGTATATATGGCTGAATCACATATATTGGGAAAGCTTGAGTTTTTTATTCAAGTTTTGGGTAATGAGACTTGTTTTAGTGTTAGGTATACCTAAGGATCATTCATCCAAGAGACAAGAAATTTTAGACATCTCTAGCTAAATTTAAAACCCTATGGCCAAATCCTATGTTGATGGAAATAGGAAGAATTTGTGTTGTTAGATGTTAATGTTTGAATGATTGTGTGATTGTAGTTGGTGCTGACTATTCGGGCGAATAATCAGGAGATTCGTGAACCAGTCACACGACTTTCATCCGGAGGATTACTTCACCAAAAGGTATGGGGAGTGAACCTCATCACACCAAAATTGGTGGAAGGTGAAAATGGTTGTTTATGCTTTGTTTAGGTGAAACCCTTTTGTTTGGGTTCACTACTTTATTTATGAAGTTCTCTTTGAGAACATAATTGTAATAATGGCTCTATGTTTAGTATGTGTTTATGATGATGCATGCTTAGATGTAAAAATGTTTTCATATATGTTGAAAACAATACTTTGATCTCTAGATCAAGTAAGGATTTTTATGCTTGATTAAGATTGAATGATGCATGATTATTGTTCATCATTATATTGTGAGCTTTTGAGCTACTACATGACAAGTTGGTGAAGCAAAATCTTCACATCGCATGTAAGGGAGCATTCGGCCTTGACCTTAAGAAAAAGGAAGAACATGAGTTGTTCTTGAACATTCAATATTTTGAAAGTTAGAAAATGTTTTAGTAACTTATATTTCAAAACAAAATAAGAAGTGATTTTGATCCAAAGATCAAATAGAGTTTTAACCTTCAAATGTTTTACTAAGGTGAAAATGTAATTTTACTTTAGTCATAGTTGATCCAATTAACTACGGGTTTTAAAAGTTAAACGATGAAAGTGATTTCATGGAAGTAAAAGTAATATGAAGTTACCTTAGGTGGGATATCACCTTCTTTTTTCAAACCAAGTTAACCTTCAATCCACAAAGTGTAAAGAGGACCTTGTCCTCAAGTTTGAACTAATTAAATCATAGTTTGAAAACTGAATGAAATTCCATTTTATTTTACACTAGCTTAGATCATGGTTTTACACTAAGTTAGTAAGGAAAAACCTTTTCAACTTAGTTAAGGTACTTTACTTTAAGTAAGTACAAAGTTATTTCAAATCTGATGAGTTTTCAATTAGAAAGGTTGTGGTTTACAAAGTCTCAAATCGAGAGTTTTCAACTCCAAATCGTAAGGTTTTACGCATGAAAACCTAAGTTAAGTAATTAACTTAAAGCAAAAGAAAATATATAATTAAGTATAGTATATGGTGGAACAAGACCATGCACTATGACATTGATGATTTAGTTCATCAATAACTTCATAAGACTTAAGTGAATGAATACTTATTTCATTATTCGAAATCCAAGGAATTAACATCATAGAAAGGATCAAAGACTTATCTAAGAGGATTCTCAGTCCTTCTTCATAATACTTAGGACTTGAGATGTAATTCATAAGACATAAACACAAATATGAAACGTTTTGGGTTTTGGAACAGTAGTTCGATGACAGACCGGTGATTCGGATCCAGATCAATCGTTCAATTGTTTCAGTCTTGTGATGACTCGATCCCGGATGGATCACGAGATTTATCCTGTGGATAAAAGTTTTGTAATACAAAGCCGCGTATAGTTCCTAAGTAAGAGAACCTTAGCGAACCTTGAGGTTTATCCGATGGATAGGCATTTCTTTATCGCATCTGCTTTGTGTAAGCATTGGCATTTCATTGCATGAGTTGTAAGGCCTTGAGCCTAGGAATTGAGCTTACACCTAGATGCTGGTGTGAATCTTACGGTGACGATCTTAAATGGTCTTTGGAGGTGTCAGGGTTGAAAAGGCTGACATAAGACCAGTTGGTGATTTTTTTGTGTCGTGGCGACTCCGAGCAATACACTGATATCCTCTACTAGATGCCGTACTTTTCATGTTTGGTCGAGAGTGTTTCCGTAAAGCCAGATACATGCACGTTACGAATGTTGTAGCATCTTGCCCATGGCTGGCAATAACCAGAACATGTCCTCCCATTCACTCTCTTCGACTTTTTGTTAGCTCCATGGAGTAGGGGCCAGAGTTTACCCCTGTGGCATATGGCATTGAGTCATATACATTGCATTGCATTTGCGTGGCTGTTGATGATTACATTTACTTGTTATACATCACTATTTCCGTTTTCGAGGATGCATTATATTATGCTGCTAATTGATTAACATGATATATTGAGATTTATGGTATGCATGTTAAGTATGTTATTACTTGGTGCGTCGTCTCGTTTTTACCCCTGCTATTTTGTTGTGCTGATGATTGGGAATCTCCCCCATATCTATATATCTTCTCTGCTGGTATTGTTGTTTCTACTTAGGAAGATGGGCGCGACGACGATTTAGTTCAGAATGTACTTTGAGTCCGGAGGGGGACTCCCTTTGCTGTTTTCTTTTTTGCCAGGCTGTGTCAAGTGTCAGTTGTACCTTTTGGGAAGCTGTGACTCCTAGTACTTAATTATACACTTATTATTAGTTAGGCTTGGACCTATGTCTGTATACATCATTGTTTCTATTTCCGTACTTTAATTCTATATGACTTCTAGAAATGCATGATGAACCTATGTTCATTTATTATTACTTACTTTACTAATCTCATTATATCATTGCGAAAATAAAACAAAAAAAAAAACCGTATTTTTCGCATTAATATTATTTTCGACCTTATAATTGTTCGGGAATGTGACACTCGGGAAAGGGTGTAGCATGAACTACTCCTGGCTCTGGGCCAGAACATTTCCCCGACTCCGGGCCAGATTACTTCCCCGGCCCTAGCACGCATCCCAAGGCAGACTGGTCCCGATTAAAATAATAATATTTTTACCGGTTCAAAACATCACACTAGGTTCAAAACAACATTTTATGATTATTAAGCTCATAATTGAAATTCAAATATGAATTTCCAATAAGTAACTTTCATTATGATTATGAATAATCAAATTGTGTTCTCAGTCAAGTTATTCACACAAACAGTTAAAAAGACATATATAGGATTTTTAAGATGTTACAAGAAGAAGGAGCTTAAGGGAGAAGAGAAGAATGAGATCCTGAAGAAGTTTCTTAGCGTATTCGTGGGAGACGCTAGGAGATTCATGGAGGTCTTCAAGAGGTAAGTAAAAACGACTTTTTCTCACCCTTCCATGGTGCAAACGATTTTGGAAAAAAAAGGGATTTGAATTACCTAATGATTTATGAAGAAAATTCAATGAACGAATGCATGTTGGTCAAATCCTATTTTCCAAATTTGGGGCTTTTATGGAAAATAAAATTAATGTTAAATAGAGGACCTTATGATATGATTGTCCTGAATGTTTGTTTATTCATTGTAACCTTGGAAATTCTGTTGGTTGGATTGGTATATTCCTATTTGACGTATATAATATCTGATTATTAAATGAGATTGGTATGCCCATATATTGTTTGCCATACATAGAATGACTTTGTTGATTGCTTGACATGTACTTAATACTACCACAGTAGGGATATTAAGGATTGAGGATATACCACCATTGTAGGGGTATTGACCTTGTGAGAACATCACCATTGTAGGGATGTTGACAATACCACCATTGTAGGGGTATTGGATTTGAGAAATATCCCTTGGTAGGGATATCGAAATGAGAAACATAACCACAATAGGGATGTCGAAAAATACCACCATTGTAGGGGGTATTGAAATGAGAAATATCCCATTGTAGGGTATCGAAAATATGGAACATCACCACAGCAGGAATGCCGAAAAATACCACCATGGCAGAGGTATTGAATGAGTAACTTCACCATTATACGTGAGGTCGAAACACGCCTTATGAATAGGGGTGGGCAATGGGACGCCATTGTTGTGTACGTATGTCTAACATATTGAATGCTTGAATTAAATGTGAATTGTTTGGTAATTGAGTTCTGCGACATGTTCGAATGACTTTTTATATTAATGTTATTATAAAAAATTATATTATTTTCGAAAAGAGCAGGTACCATGGTTGTTTTTCCGGTTACTGCGCTGCCTAAGAATAACACTTTTTGCGAACTTATTGTAGTACTATTCTTATTCACTGGGATTCCCATCTCATTAGTAGTGTTATTTTCATAGCACAAGGACGATATTCCTGAGACCGAGGAAGCTTGAAGACTAGAGATTCTTCTTAGTATTCTTGATAGTTTTACTTAGTATTATGATGTGCTGGAGCCGTTGTGGCTAAGACCTTAGTTATTTTTATTTTATCCGCTTTGGGTTTTCCGTAGACGCCCCGTTTTGAGAGTTTTGGATTTTAATTATTGTAACGACTTATTTTGAGATAATTGTTATCATATTATTCAAATATTATATTATATGAAAATTTTATTTCACTATGTTTCATTTAAATATTTTATCTTGGGTTACTAATGTAACGAAGGGCGTTACAATGCCAAAAGGGGGAGTAAAAAAAAGATATTTGATTTAACAATATCTGTATAAAAGACTACAATAAATACAAAAAATCATTTTGTAAACAAGAGCGAATGTTTTGATATAAGCGTCTGAAGTTAACTGTTTCAAACGTCTTTGCTTTATTAAGACTTGAAATCTTAAGTTTAAAAGACTTGAAGTCTTTTGCTTTGATATGAACATGTTTGTTCTAATACAAGTAAAGAATATCTCGGAACAAATATCTGTTTATTTACTCTTTGAATCTTTGCTTATTAAAAAGTTCTTTAAATCAAATGAAATGTTTGTCATAATCAAAAAAAGGGTAGATTGTTAAGAACCCTGTGTTTTGATAATACCAAACATTTAGAGATTGACTTAAATGAGCCACCTGATATCTGCTAATATGTGTTTTAAGCGTTCGGATATAAGCTTTTACTAATAAAAGGACTTGATTCTCTAAAAGGAAACATTATAAAATTCCAATTGTTTGTTCAACATGTCAGTATCATTGGCACTGATCAACAAGCGTCTGTAAACAATATTCAAGTCATCAGTATAAAGAAGAAGAGTCTAGTGAGTTGGAAAACTCAAGATCAAAGAAAGAATCAAGCGTCTAGTGAACAGATTCACTCTATTCAGAAAGACTCAAGCGTCGAAGGAATTAGACAACTGGCACATAAAGATGCAAGTTAAAGAGTCAACAAGTCAATGCACGAAGGAATAAATGAATACTCTATTCTAAACCTCGTTGCATCTTTGTGAAGTACAACAAAAAGTGCTTTTCATCTGATAAAGCACAATGAAGTAGACAAGAAGTAATCTACGCTAACAAAGGACAAAATCAACTTTACTATACAACTCTGATATTCTACTATTAAGAATAAAGTGTTAAATACCTAATCAAAAGAACAAGCAATGTTCCTCAACATTAAATGGCAATTCAGAATGACTCTCTTGCATTTAATGAAGGTCAGCTCTTTCAAGTTGAAGAAGCTAAACTCAAAGGAATGTCTTACAACGGATTTATAGCTCTTATGGTTATATAAAGAAGACTTGAAGAATTGAAGACAAACGAACACTGAACATATTCAAGCCATTACTCCGTGCAATCAACTCTTTCATTCTTTCATTTATTTCTTCTTTCAATCATTGATATTTATTATAGAAGTTAATACACAGTCTATTTAAACTTCATTGTTATTCACTCTCTGAGTGTTACTTGAAAAACTTGCAGTTTGTAATCCAAGCTCATTAAATTCTACTCTTCGTGAATGTTAGAGCCTGAAGAGTCTAGGTGAGAAAATAATACTCGTTGAGGCTAGAGAGGCTAGGTGTGCAAACAATACTTGTCGTTTTTTATTGAGCCTGAAGAGATTAGGTGTGCAAATAAAACCTGTGTCTATAACTTGATCAGTTATAGTGGAACTCCTGCTTAAGCCAAGGACTGGACGTAGTGTAACACCCCGTTTTCTTGTTCAAGGTGTCGGACATTAATTAAGCATGTTTAAGGGCTTAATTATGTTCCTTATGTGTTGAGGAGGCCATGGTTCAAATTTGGGACAATTTGGCCTAGGAACGAGCTCAGAAAGTGCAAAAACATGGAAGAACGGGTCCCGAACGCGCTGAAACGCTAACCGAGTGATTAATTGATTAATTAATTAATAATGGAGGGTTAGCATATTAAAAATATATGGGGACCAAAGTAAAATAGGCTTGTAAGGATAGCCTAAACATAATACTAAAAAATAATTCGGCAGTGGGTTATGCGGGAAAATGCTGAAGAAAACACTCAGGCGTGCCGACGGGTCAACATGCAGCGACACGTGTTGCGACACCATAGTGACACATGGACTCCACTAACCTAACCTAGTGACACATGTTTTCCACTAATTTTCCAAACTAAACCTATGGATGCCACCTAGCCTACTAAGACACCTCAAAATTCCACTACCTAATAAAATATTCCTAAAACTAATAAAAGTAACTAAACTAAACTAGCTCCATCTTCTTCACTTCATTAGTGCACGAAACAAAAAGATAAAATTGAAGCACTTCACTTATAAAACTCCATTTTTGAAGACTTTGAAGCTTGGGTAAAGGCGGTTCCGGTCATCGGAATTTCTAACTAATCGCGTATTCGGGTTCGTAGCTGCGGCACCTTCGTACTGCTGTCATTGCATATGAGTTTCCTCGAGGTAAGTCGGGACGTCGTAATTTCAACCTTTTGTTCCTTTTGAAGCTCTTTAATTTCATTCTACTGTCGTTCTTAATCCCAACCTCATTTGAGTGCGTTTTAGGCATTTACGGGTGTTTTTGCTCAACTGATCGTTCGAGGAGTCGCACGAGGGATCGTTATTGGTGCTTCACTACGAAGCAACCACTGTCTTGCAGAGTTTCCCTCTCTAAATTTCGTGGCTGCATGCTTAGAGTTCTTGATTCATATTCTTTGATTGGTTGTCGTTGATTCTGTTGTCGTTTATGAGTTATTGGTTGTTTCTGGACCCCGTGCGTGTGCTCGAGCCAATTGTTGGCTCAATGTCCATGCCAGGGGTATCCTTGGCAATGTAAGGAGCTGCGTGCTGATCTTGTGGGAAAGCGTGTACATTTGTCGGTTGCGAAGCTACAGTTGAGGTTGCACCGGAAAGCGCACAAGAAACAGTTCCGGTAGGGAGAAAGAAATTGTTATCACCGGAAAGGCATGCGTAGTATAGTATGTATGCATGTGTAGGGGAGCCTTAAACCGTACTAGAGGTTGATCCCTGGACAAAGTACCGAAACCTAAGTGTAGGTATCTTTGGGCTATCACCGATCAGATAATACCCTAGGCTAGACAACATGACTGTTGAGGCTGATATGTTGAACTGCCTATGTGATTATCTGTTTATTTGTCAACATGATCATATCTATATTGTCATGCTTATTGCGGCGATATTTTATTATTGTGACTGGCTGGATGATTGTTGATGAGAGTATGGTGAGATTGTGATGTTGTTTGGGTTGATACCGCCGTGGTTATGACCGTGGAGCTGTGGCTCATGGACGCAAGGCGTCATGTTGATGTTGATGTTATCGTGGATACAATGCATCGTGGCCATGGTAGAGTGCTTATGCGTGACGTTCCGGTATCAACCTATGATGGTTGTTTGTTACATATCATAGCATATATGATCCTAATGGGGAATGCCCAAATGGGGGCGAGATCTATACCACCGATCCCGATGCGGGGTGTTCAATTGGGGACGTTATTGATCCTTACAGGGATGTCCAATTGGGGATGTGATGTATTGATCCCGACGGGGATGTCCAATTGGGGACGTTAATGATCTCGAGGGGGATGTCCAACTAGAGACGTGGTGAAATCGACCGACATGTATATAGGGATTAGTATCCCATGTAGAGGTTTGATCTGAGAGAATAATCTTTGAGATGGATGTGACGTGTGACTCGAGAGATGGCTGTTGGAATGTTGCATGTTTTCTACTGTTGTGTGCTACTTGTGTACGTGCTATAATATTACCCCTCTCCCATATTTGATGATAAACATGTTCTTATCTACCTATATCTCTTAATATGTATGTGTTACCGCTCTTCAACGAGCAGACAACGATCATCTAGAGAACGATGGAGTGGAAGCAGCAACAGAGGGCAATGACGTCTTCCCATTGCATTAGCAGACGAGCGTTTGTGCTATGCGGACGGCATCGGGGATCAGAGCAGTATCAGAGGATGACGAGGCGACGGAGGATAGTAGTGTTTAGCTCCTCACCTGAGTATGCGCCCTTGCGGGTCTATAGGTGCATTTATGGTGAGGGACATGGTAGTTCAGGATATCGTCGTCGTCGATGGCGGGATTTCCGCCAGTGCACCTGTGCTAAGAGTGTGCTGTTAGGATATTGATGTATTTTGAGTGAGGGTGGTGAGTGCTGTTAGTGTGAGAGTTTCTTGACATCTGGATGTATTTTTGTTAGAGTCGGTTTCCAATGTACCCTGTGTGTACATGTTACTATTATAGCCCTACTGATGGGGCAGCTGATGCATGTATAAATATCTTTTATATTTTATAGTTGTGTACTCTGATATGTTGCATGCTTTAGTTTAGTGTTCGTTTCCGCTTTTATCCTTTCCGCTTAGCTTCGTTTGCTTTATAAAGCACGCTAACGTTTATAATACGGTTAAGGTTAGTTAATATCTTAGGTTCTTTACTGGGACAGCGGGTTGTCTCATTTGGTGGTATCAGAGAAGTTCGGTTCTAAGACAAACTGTAAAGTTTAGGAAGTGTACTGGCATTCTTAGTTGGATCTACATCGGATACGCGAGTTATCTTGTGTGATAATTGTTCTGTTCATTCAAGGAGTGGTGGACCAATTCATAGCAACAATCTGAGAGGCCCAGGAGGAAAGTTCCAACAGAGGGCAAGACCTTACAATCGCCCCATTCAACAAACTACAAGCTTTGGAAAGGGAAGTTCAAATCAAGGACAACCGGGGTTTTCTACGTTTTTCCAATTCAGAGGGCCGCATCTGGTCAGAAACTATCCCCAACCACTGAATGTCAACTGTTTCCGTTGTGGCAAGCTGGGCCACTATTTTAGTGAGTGTCGACAAGGAGGTACTGGGAGAAGTCAAGTTCAACGACGAGGGGAGAGTCTCAGAATGCGGGATCGAGACAACAAGTGGAAATTCAGCAAAGTAGGCCATAGACGACGGGAAAAGTGTTTGCTGTGAGAGGATGTGAAGCCTCTCGATGTCCCGATTTGACACAAGGTAAATGCCTAGTAGTTGGGAGACTCTTTTCTGTTTTATTTGATTTAGGGGCTACACACTCTTTTATATCATTAGCGTGTATGGATCATTTGAATTTACCTGTTTAATCCTTACCATATGATTTGACTATTTCTACACCTACGAGTGATTCCCTAATAACCCTATTTGTCTGTTTACAATGTCCGGTTATCATAGAAAAACGATCTTTCGTTGCAGACTTACGCAGCAGATTTATGTTATCTTAGGGTTGGACTGGCTTTCGGCCAATCATATCGTACTAGACTGCTCAAATATGAAACTCGGTTTTTTTGAGCAATCTGGATCATTGCCTGCCAGTGATGGTATGTCGGGAGGTGTACGATCAGGAGAGTGCATGGTTCTGTTTTCTTTGGAAGCCAAGGAGACTCGAAGTCTAGACACTTTGGCGTTGGTATGTGAGTTTCCAGATGTTTTCCCGGATGATGTGTAACATCCTTGTTTTCTGAAACCCAAATTAAGGTGGATAACCTTGATCAGGTGTTTGTATGGTTATGTTAATGTTTATGTGCTAGTTTGACACCTAGTTGGAAGTTTAGGAATAGGCTTGAAAAAGGTTGGAAGTGCTTAAGGTGTAACACGAGAAACTGGGGAAGTCAGAAAGCTGGAAGTCCTTTCCCAGCTGAGCAGCAGGCTCAAGCGTGGGAGGACTCTAAGCTCAAGCGTGGCAACATTTGGATGTGGGGATTTGGCACGCTCAAGCGTGCTAAGTGCGTTGTGCCAGCTGTTCTGAGTTTGGAAGCATGTGAGACACATCTCAAGCCAGGGCGGAGTGGACGAGATTCCACGCTCAAGCATGGAGAGAGCCCACTTTAGAGCGTGGGAACGCTCAAGCGTGCATATGTTCCACGCTTAAGCATGGACAGCTGATCAAGTTTACGAGTTTCTTTCCTCTCCTTCACTTTTGCATGAATTTTGGTTGAGTTTTGGAGCTCTGAACTTAGAGAGAACAGAGGGTGTTCTAAAGAGAGAAAGCTTAGATTGAGGGGCTTCGGAGCTTCGGATTGAGATTCCAGCACCTCCGTTGTGATCGCAACGAAGTTTTCTACAACTTCGACAGATTAGTTTCTTGATTCGTCCAACGTAAACTTGAATCCCTAACACGTGTTCTTGGCGTTCTTCGAGTCTTTACCTTCTTCTTTAATCTTTGAGCTTGCCCTAGGGCTAACACTATTGTCTACGTGTTGTGCTCGTGATTAAGGCAAAGTTCGTGCTCGCGATTTTGCGCGTTGGCAAAGTTGAGGCCGCGACTATCTTGGAGCTGCCATTGGACAAGAGCTGCGAACTTGAGGTTGGGGAAACGTGACCGCGTTGATGTTCGCGCGATGACTGTTCAGGTAGGGAGAAAGAGTTACACACGTCGAGGAGGCAAGAGTAGTCTATATAGCCTTGTTGTAAGTTTGATGTTGTGTAGGGGAACCCTAAACCCTACGTGAGGTTGAGCCCTGATAAAGTACCTAAACCCCAGGTTTAGTTTACTTTGGGCTATCACCGCCATGCTTAATACCTTAGGTTAGCAGATTTGTGATGCTTGGTGATATATGTTGTCTGCTGTTATGTGCGTATCTGTTAACTGATATATGTGGAGCATGATGGTTGTATGGTATGTGTATTGACTGTTATGTCTACTGCTTTACTTAACATATTGATAATGAACTGCTGTATGTATCTTGAAATGCGTGTATGCATGAGACTTAGAGGTTTAGTATGATTAGGGCTTTGACCCCGCTGTGGACGTTTAAGCTGATAGTTGAGATTCGAGGTTATAGTTGGAGCTCGAAGCTCGTAAGTTTATGATGGGAGCTTGGAGCTCAGATGATTACAAGTGGAGCTTTGAGCTCATATGGTTACAAGTGGAGCATGAAGCTCATATGGTTACAGTGGAGCTTGGAGCTCATATGGGTACAGTGGAGCTTGGAGCTCATATGGGTACAGTGGAGCTTGGAGCTCATATGGTTGCAGTTGGAGCTTGGAGCTCGTGTTGCTATATCAGCTCAAGAGAGATAGATGACATGCATAGCATATGCATATGATGCCAAGTGGCGACTTGTGTGCCGTGAGGAATACGAGGTTGGTGCACCCAGTGCGGGTGCGAAAAATGGAAGAGAAGGTCTGCGTGACCTTGGGGATATATTGGACACAGGTGTACCCACATGAGACCGGTATGGTAGTGCCTATCGTGTCGTGGCTGTCCTGGACATGTCCTACTATCCCGACTAGACCCTGAGTCTTTCTAGTTGCCAGTGGATCTTCCGAGGAGGCCCAGATAACCCTCTTTATCTGGGAAAGTTGAGCGGCAATGCACTCTTATGGGTTACGGCGAGCGGAATGGATTACCAGAATAAACCAACTTGTGTTCCGATGAGCGGACGTGATGTTGCCCTTCGTAGGGTCTTTAGCACCGGCCGGCATACATAGAAAGAGTCTGTGTACATCTAGCTAGGGAACAACCATGGTCTCAAGATATTGAGAGATGGTTGTGTTTGCCATATAGAGAGCAGGACTATTTGTGGGCGATGCCACATTCTTCAACGGTATCTAGCAGGCGAGGCTTTGTCTACCGAGGCCAGCGCAGATGGACGGAGTAGTATCTCAGGGTGTGTCAGAGGTACCGGATTGTCGTGTCAAGTTCCTCATCCGAGTACGAGCCTATGCGGGTTTATAGGCATACCCATGGAGAGGGGTAGGGTAGTTCGGGGCACTCTCACCACTAATGGTGAGAGCCAGCCAGGTCCCTAGGACCATGTGGAAAGGTTTGATGTATGTTTTGAGAGCGAGTGGGAGTGCTGGTGAGCTTATTTTTTTAGAGTTTTGGAGGTTCTTGTTGTATTTTCTTTTATTTCATCTTCTGATGTATCGTTGTATGTATATGTACCTAGCCCCACTGATTGGGCAACCACCTGTATATTTCTATTGCATGTATATATGTTTTATCTTTCCTGTTGTGTCTTACTTTGATGCATGTGCGCGTTTATGTTTTGGATGTTTGTAACCATTGTTTAATAAGTTTGTACTCATTGTTTAATAAGCGCGTAACCTTATCGTTAAGTTATAGTTATTATAATACTGTAAATGGGTTCTGAGGCAAATGGAGTGACTTCATGTACGTGGGGTTGTCTCATTTTGGTGGTATCAGAGCAGTTTGGTCCTATCCGAACTGTGGAAGTCACGGACCAAAACTGCAAGTCTTAGGAAGTTGAACTGGCTAAGTTTGTCGTCTCTGTGAAAGAGTACGACTGTGTCTAGAAGGGTAGGAGGAGTGCGATCGATTGTTGTGATGTTTTGTATGAATGATAAGTAGATATATATGTATTTATGTTGCTTATCAAGTTTGAACTCTAAGCTAACGGTTACTTGAATCAAGAACCAATGGCTCGAGGTAGAGGTAGAGGCGGAGGTAGGACCAGGCTGAATGGAGGCCAGGAAGCGGAAGCTTCACATACTGGAAACGGACCTGAATCTTTGGAGACCCTCAGGACTATGAGGGGCATGGCTGCTGCAATGTTACAACAAACTCAGCAGAATGCCTAACTCATTCAGCTGACTCGTGAAAACCAACAGCAACAACAGCAATAGAGGGATGTCAGAAATGAGGACTCTAGGTTAGATGCTTTCATGAGAAGGAAACCTCCTCAGTTCAATGGGGACTATGATCCCGAAGGGGCAGAGCTGTGGGTACAAGAGTTAGAAAATATCTTCGCAGCAACACACCGTGACGAAACTCAGAGAGTCTCTTATGCCTTTTTTATGCTGGTTGGAGGGGCAGAGATATGGTGGAAAGGAAAGCAGAGATTGTTTGCAATAAAGGGAAGAGCAGTTACATGGCAGTTATTCAAGGAGTGTTTCCTCTAGAAGTACTTTCCCAGGATGGTCAGAAGGGAGAAGGAGAAAGAGTTTATGGACCTGAAAAAAGGCAATATGTCAGTGGGAGAATACGCAGCAAGGTTCGAAGCGCTGCTCAAATTCTCAGAATTTTATCGCATATACCTTGATGAGGAATGGATGTGTCGTCGCTTTGAATACGGTTTAAGTATGAGGTTCAGAAGGCAATCGTGCCATTGGGGATAGTCCGATTCCCTAAGATGCTTGATCGGTGTTCAGCCATAGAGGACATCGAGAGGAGGAGAGATTCGACAACCAGGAACGGAGGACCCATCCGCTGTAACCAGAGAGGAAGGGGTGGAAAGTTCCAGAGTACTCGAGGACCTTACCAAAGGCCAACACAGAAGGTATGGGATGCCGAAAGTCAGAGACCGGGTGCAACTCAGGGGTTGCATAGGTGTTTCAGGTGTGGGGGACCACACATGGCTCGAGACTGCAGGAGCCAAGCACCGGGGAGATCTATGACTTGTTATGTGTGTGGAAATCCGGGGCACATGGCAAAGGACTGTAGGCATGGGAATGCCAGACCAACCGGGGTGACTGGGCAGACTGCCAGACCACAGGCTACGAGGAGAGTGTTTACCGTGAGGGGAGCTGAATCCTCTCGATGCCCGGATCTGATTCAAGGTAAGTGTTAAGTTTCAGGCAAGCTCTTATCTGTGTTGTTTGATTCGGAGGCTACCCACTAGTTTATTTCTATGGAATGCATGGATCACTTAGGGTTACCAGTATCGTCTTTACCATATGACCTTACTCTATCCAAGCCCACGGGTGATTCTTTGACTGCCCTGTTTATAGGCTTAAAATGCCCTATTACTATAGAAAACAGGCATTTCTTTGTAGACCTAGTCTGTTTGCCTATACAGCACATTGATATTATCCTAGGCATGGATTGGCTTTCGACCAACCATGTGGTACTTAACTGTGCAAACAAAACTTTGTTTTTCTTAGCTATCTGGATTGACGCCTACTAACGAAGTTATTCCAAAGGGTGTATGATCTGAAGAGTACGTGGTGCTATTTTCCTTGGAAGCGAAGGAAACGTCGAGTGCGGGAGCCCTGCCTGTTGTGCGCGAATTCTAAGAAGTGTTTCCAGATGATGTTCCAGGGTCACCACCGGAGAGGGAGATTGAGTTCGCCATAGATCTTGTACCAGGAACTGGACCTATTTCGATAGCACCTTATCAAAGGTCTCCAGTAGAGTTGGCGGAGTTGAACAAGCAGTTGGATGAGATGCTAGGCAAAGAGTTCATCAGACCTAGCGCATCGCCATGGGGAGCTCTGGTACTGTTCGTCAGCTGAACAAAGTGACGATAAAGAACAAGTATCTGTTGTCGAGAATCGACGATTTGATAGACTAGTTAAGGGGAGCAACTGTGTTTTCTAAGATCGACGTGCGATCTGGTTACCATCAAATCGAGGTGAAAAGGGAAGATATACCGAAGACTGCTTTTCGAAGTCGGTATGAGCACTATGAGTATTTGGTTATGCCTTTCGGTGTGACTAATGCTCCAGCTGTGTTCATGGACTATATGAACAGGATAATCCGATCGTTCCTAGATAAGTTTGTTGTGGTGTTTATCGATGACATCCTTATCTACTCTCCGAGTAAAGAGCAACATCAAGAGCATCTTTGAGTGGTGCTGCAGGTGCTGAAGGACTGGCAGTTGTATGCGAAGCTGTCTAAGTGTGAGTTCTGACTGGAGGAAGTACAGTTCTTAGGACACGTGATCAGCAAGGATGGAATCACGGTAGATACTGCTAAGGTTGAAGTAGTGGTTAAGTGGCAAAGCCCGAAGTTTGTGAGTGAGATTCGCAGTTTTCTTGGTTTGGCGGGCTACTACAGAAAGTTTATCGAGGGATTCTCTAAAATTGCGTTGCCTATGACACAGTTGACGAGAAAGGGGAAGACATTTGAGTGGTCGAAAGCTTGTGAATAGAGTTTCTTAAAGCTGAAGCGGAGGTTAACCACGTCGCCGGTGTTGGTTTTGCTAGATCCGTTATGCCGTTTTGACGCGTACTGTGATGCGTCGTACCAAGGATTGGGCTGTGTCCTCAGGCAAGAGGGAAGAGTGGTGGCGTATGCCTCCAGGCAGTTAAGAGTGCATGAAAGGAACTACCCAACTCACGATCTGGAGCTAGTTGCAATAGTGTTTGCATTGAAGACATGGAGACACTATCTGTATGGTGCTAAATTCAGCATATTTAGTGACCATTAGAGTCTGAAGTACTTGTTCGACTAGAAGGAGTTGAACATGAGGCAGAAGAGGTGGATGGAATTCATAAAGGACTACGAATTTGACCTGCAATACCATCCAGGCAAGGCGAATGTCGTAGAGGATGCGCTCAGTAAGAAGTCCCTACACGTATCTACAATGATGGTACGAGAGCTTGAGTTGTTAGAGCACTTTAGGGATCTGAATCTGAACGTGGAAATAGTCGAGGATAAGATGAATTTTGGGATGATTGAGGTAACTAGTGATTTCCTAAATCTGCTTTGGAGAAGGCAAGCTGAGGATGTATACCTTAATGAGGTTAATCGGATGATTGAGGAAGGTGAGACGTCTGAGTTCAGAAGGGGTGCTGATGGTCTGGTTAGGTATGGCGATCGAGTTTGTGTGACTACGGATACTGAAGTTAAAAAATATGATCTTAGAAGAAGCACACAAGAGCAAGTTGAACTTTCATCCAGGGGCTACCAAGATGTATCAGAATTTGAAGAAGCTATTCTAATGGTCGGGGATGAAGAAGGAAGTAGCAGCTTATGTCATATACTGCTTGGTGTGTCAAAAGGCGAAGGTTGAAGACCAGAAGCCAGCGGGATTGTTGTAATCACTGGATGTCCCGGAGTGGAAATGGGACAACATTGCAATGAACATTGTCTCTGGGTTACCAAGGACTCAGAAGAGGTGTGATGCAATTTGGGTCATCATAGATAGGTTGACGAAATGTGCTCATTTCTTAGCTATCAACCAGAACTATTCTCTGGAAAGATTGACTCATATTTACCTCAGGTAGGTGGTGAAGCTACATGGTGTGCCTTCGAGTATTATCTCGGACTGAGACCCGAGGTTTACTTCAAAGTTTTAGAGAAGTCTAAACCGAGCGTTGAGAACTAAGTTAAGGTTGAGTTTTGCTTATCATCCACAAACGGATGGTCAGTCAGAACGGACGATTCAATCGTTGAAAGACCTGCTAAGAGCATATGTGTTGGAACACACAGGAAGTTGGGACGAGTTTATTCCTTTGATTGAGTTTACCTATAACAACAGTTACCACTTAAGTATTGGGATGACACCGTATGAAGCTTTGTACGGGGAGGAAGTGTAGGACTCCGTTGTGCTGGTTTGACACTGGAGAGAATCAGTTGTTAGGTCTTGAGTTGGTGCAACAATCAACGGGATAGGTTAAGTTGATCCAGGAAAAGATGAAAGCCGCAAGGGATAGGCAGAAGAGCTACGCTGACAAGCGAAGGAGATCTTTAGAGTTCCAGGAGGGCGATTATGTGTTTCTGAGAGTTACTGCAAGGACGGGCGTTGGCAAGGCTATTCGATCCCGAAAGCTTACACTCAGATTCATAGGACCATTTCAGATTCTTCACCGAATTGGTCCAGTAGCTTACCAAATAGCCTTATCGGCTAATTTGTCAAATCTTCATGACGTCTTTCACGTCTCTCAACTTAGAAAGTACTACCCTGATCCATCGCATGTGTTAGAGCCCGAATCAATCCAGCTAAGAGAGAACCTTGAATACGAGGATTTAGCGATTCAGATAGTGGATAGAAGGATCAAGGAGCTTCGCAGCAAGCAGATTCCCCTGGTAAGGGTTGAGTGGGACCAAGCAACCGGAGATTCAACATGGGAACGAGAAGCACAGATGCGCCAGCAGTATCCATCGTTGTTTATAGATATACACAGGGAATTTAGCGGATGAAATTCTCTTTAAGGGGGTGGTAATGTAACATCCCTGTTTTCTGAAACCCAAATTAAGGTGGATAACTTTGATCGGGTGTTTGTATGGTTATGTGAATGTTTATGTGCTAGTTTGACACCTAGTTGGAAAGGCTTGAACAAGGTTGGAAGTGCTTAAGGCATAACACGAGAAACTGGGGAAGTCAGAAGGCTGGAAGTCCTTTCCTAGCTGAGCAGCACGCTCAAGCGTGGCAACGCTTGGACGTGGGGAGTTAGCACACTCAAGCGTGCTGAGTACGTTGTGCCAGCTGTTCTAAGTTTGGACGCGTGTCAGGCCAAGGAGAGGGCGGAGTGGACGAGATTCCATGCTCAAGCGCGAAGAGAGTCCATGCTAGAGCGTGGGAACGCTCAAGCGTGCATATGTTCCACGCTTAAGCGTGGATAGTCGATCAAGTTTAGGATTTTCTTTCCTCTCCTTCACTTTTGCAAGAATTTTGGTTGAGTTTTGGAGCTTGAAACTTAGAGAGAGAGAGAGCAGAGGGTGTTCTAGAGACAAAAAGCTTAGATTGAGGGGCTTCAGAGCTTCGGATTGAGATTCCAGCAACTCCATAGTGATCGGGACGAAGTTTTCTACAACTTCGACGGATTAGTTTCTCGACTCGCCCAAGGTAAACTTGAATCCCTAACACGCGTTATTCGCGTTCGTGGCGTTCTTCGAGTCTTTACCTTCTTCTTTGATCTTTGAGCTTGCCCTAGGGATAAAACTATTGTCTATGTGTTATGCTCGTGATTAGGGCAAAGTTCGTGCTTGCGATTTCGCGCGTTGGCAAAGTTGAGGCCGCAGCTATCTTGGAGTTGCCATTGGAGAGGAGCTCCGAGCTTGGGGTTAGGGAAACGTGACCACGTTGGTGTTCGCGAGACTACTGTTCAGGTGGGGAGAAAGAGTTACACACGTTGAGGAGGCAAGAGTAGTCTATATAGCCTTATTGTTTGTTTTATGTTGTGTAGGGGAACCCTAAACCCTACGTGAGGTTGAGCCCTGACAAAGTACCTAAACCCTAGGTTTAGTTTACTTTGGGCTATCATCGCCATTCTTAATACCTTAGGTTAGCAGATTTGCGATGCTTGGTGATATGTGTTGTATGCTGCTATGTGCGTATCTGCTAACTGATATATGTGGAGCATGATGGTTGTATGGTATGTGTACTGACTGTTATGTCTACTGCTTTACTTAGCATGTTGATAATGAACTGTTGTATGTATCTTGAAATGCGTGTATGCATGAGACTTGGAGGTTTAGTATGATTAGGGCTTTGACCCCGTTGTGGACATTTGAGCTAATAGTTAAGATTCAAGGTTATAGTTGGAGCTTGAAGCTCGTAAGTTTATAATGGGAGCTTGGAGCTCAGATGGTTACAAGTGGAGCTTAGAGCTCATATGGTTACAGTGGAGCTTGGAGCTCATATGGTTACAGTTGGAGCTTGAGCTCCTGTTGCTAAGAGCAAGTTGCATGTGTTGCTATATCAGCTCAAGAGAGATGGATGACATGTATAGCATATGCATATGATGCCAAGTAGCAAGCCATGTGCCGTGAGGCATACGAGGTTGGTGCACCGAGTGCGGGTGCAGAAAACGGAAGGGAAAGTCTGTTTGACCTCAGGGATATATTGGACACAGGTGTACCCACATGAGACTGGTATGGTAGCGCCTATTGTGTCGTGGCGGTCCTGGGCACGTCTTACTATCCCGACTGTACCCTGAGTCTTTCCAGTTGCCCGTGGATCTTCCGAGGAGGCCCAAATAACTTGCTCTGTCTGGGATAGTTGAGCGGCGATGCACTCTTATGGGTCATGGTGAGCGGAACAGATAACCGGAACAAACCAACTTGTGGTCCGATGAGCGGACGTGATGTTGCCCTTAGTAGGGTGTTTAGTACCGGTCGGCATGCATAGAAAGAGCATGTTTACATCTAGCTAGGGATGGTGTCGAGACATTGAGAGATGGTGTGTTTGCTATATACTCTGCATTGCATCATCCCTATATTTGATGTGTTGTACATCTTATCTCCCTATCTTTCTTTGTATGTATGTATCGACTCAAGAGCAGACGACGAGCCAGCAGAGTTGTAGGATGGACCCGAAACTTCACCCGTTTATCATAGGGGCATCGCTGATGCCGGCGCTAGGAGACATTGAGATTGTCTGTCACGACGAAAGGGGATTGCGGGTGTACCCCTCGACCTTTTTGGTAGTATATACAGGACTAGTCATATTGATCTTTCGGAGCGGCACACAACCCTAGGTGGACATCATAGGACCCTATTGCATGTACTAGTTTCTTCCCTTCCCTCGGATGTGGCGTCCACCAAGGCAGAGAGCAGGACTATTTGTGGGCGATGCCACAGTCTTCAGCGGTATCTAGCCAGTGAGGCTTTGTCTATCGAGGCCAGCGCAGACGCACGGAGCAGTATCTCAGGGAGTGTCAGAGGCATCGGATTGTCGTGTCGAGTTCCTCATCCGAGTACGAGCATATGCGGGTTTATAAGCGTACCCACGGAGAGGGGCAGGGTAGTTCGGGGCACCCTCACCTCTGATGGTGAGAGCCAGCCAGTGCATCCCTAGGACAGTGTGGAAAGGTTTTGATGTATGTTTTGAGAGCGAGTGGGAGTGCTGGTGAGCGTATTTTTGAGAGTTTTGGAGGTTCTTGGTGTAATTTCTTTTATTTCATCTTCTGATGTACCGATGTATGTATAAGTATCGAGCCCCACTGATGGGGCAACCACCTGTATATTTCTATTGCATGTATATATGTTTTATCTTTCCGATTGTGTCTTACGCTGATGCATGTGCGCATTTATGTTTTGGATGTTTGTAACCGTTGTTTAATAAGCGCGTAACCTTATCATTAAGTTATAGTTATTATAATATTGTAAGTGGGTTCTGAGGCTAATGGGGTGACTTCATGTACGTGGGGTCGTCTCATGATGTGCCAGGGTTGCAGCCTAAGAGGGAGATAGAGTTCGCCATCGATTTTGTACCTGAAGCCGGACCGATTTCGATAGCACCCTATCGAATGTTACCAACAGAGTTGGCAGAGTTGAAGAAACAACTGGACGACATGCTGAAGAAATAGTTTATAAGGCCTAGTGTTCACCAAGGAGAGCGCCGGTGTTGTTCATCAAGAAGAAGGACGGTAGTTCATGGTTGTGTGTGGACTACCGACAGCTCAACAAGGTAACGGTCAAGAATAAGTACCCGTTGCCAAGGATTGATGATCTTATGGACCAGTTGAGATGAGCAACAATGTTCTCGAAGATTGATATGAGATCCGGTTATCATCAGATAAGGTTGAAAGAAGATGATATACCAAAAATACAGCTTTTAGGAGTCAGTACGGACACTACGAGTATCTAGTTATGCCTTTCGGTGTGACTAATGCTCCAGCCGTGTTCATGGATTATATGAATAGGATCTTCATATTGTACCTTGATAAGTTTGCTGTTATTTTCATCGATGACATTCTTATCTACTCCTCGAGTAAGGAAGAACATCAAGAACACGTAAGGGTTGTACTTCAAGTTCTTAAGGACAGACAACTCTATGCCAAATTGTCTAAGTGTGAGTTCTGGCTAGAAGAGGTACAATTTCTTGTACATGTGATCAATAAGGATGGCATAGCTATAGATCCTGCAAAGGTAGAAGCTGTGGTTAAGTGGGAAAGCCTTGAGACGGTAAGTGATATCCGAAGTTTTCTTGGGCTAGCAGGATACGACAGAAGGTCCATCGAAGGATTCTTGAAGATTGCGTTACCTCTAATGCAGTTGACGAGAAAAGGAAGAGTGTTTGAATGGACAGAAGAGTGCGAGCATAGTTTCCAAGAGCTAAAAAGGAGGCTAACTACATCTCCGGTACTAGTCTTGCTAGATCCATCAACACCGTTAGATGCGTACTCGAGAAGCGCGAACGTCGAACTTGTTGCTCGAGATGGAGCCCACCTCGACTCAGCTTCATCCGCTGTAGCACTTCCGACAACCAACCAGCACCTCCGCTTTCGAGTCACGACCCGAACAACGACATACATGTAAAACACAGGGAAGCATGCACAGGAGGTAAGAAACGCTACAATATCATGCAAAGGAAGATCACGTAGAATATAACACATCAACATGCACAACCAACAGGCACAACCATCTCCCGAGCTCATCACAACAGTCAACCTCCAGATTATCACAAATAGGGATCACCGCCTACTCTACATGCACAACTGAGTCTACATGATTGGCCAATCTACAACATCACCATCCTTGCCCTTGGGAATGTTGTCCTTCAACTGTGATAGTAGCCATTTCCCAAGGTATGAAGATCACCCTCCAACGGTAAGGGCATCGAGTCGGTAGTCCAGGTTACTGGTTTCCCTTGTTCCCATGAAAGTGCAACAGTGGTTCCTCCAACTATGATAAGCACTACCTCCCCGAGCCCCTCCAGTTGTGAAAAAGTCTGAGAAGTTCTCTAACTGTGAGAAAGCACTTGCGTCCCTCCAATTGCTAGTTCAGCGGTCTTGGTCACTCCTGAACGTCCACCTCGACCTCATGTGACGATGGCTCAAACTGCTATTGCAACCGTACACATGGCTCCCTGTACACAACCACTCAAATTGTTGTTGCAGTTGTATACAGGTACCCGCTGATATGATAGCCACTCAAACTTCTGTTGCAGCTATTCATACAGCCCCTTGTGGTAACCACTTAAACAGCTGGTGTAGTTGTCCACAAGTCCCGACCTCGCGTGAAAACTGCTCAAACGGCTGTTGCAGTAAATCCCTTTCCACCACAATAATGCAAATGCTATGATTATGCATCCATCACCTCAACGACATTCTAACAACAACTTAACTAACACCTCAAGGCCCGCATCCTCCAACTGCTAGGATGCTACTCTCCAACAATAAGAGCCACTTACAACTTAGATCCACATCCTTATTTTAGAAGTCCGATACCATCAATAATCATTTTATTATCTTAACTGCATACCAATCGTCTCCAAAGGCAAACAAGGTCATATCAATCACAATCACATCAACAGGTTATAATATAGCAACACATCACCATTTCAGGCATATCAAAATAGCAATTTGAGCATATTGTCACAACAAGCATCTCATCCAGCAAGTTATCACATACGACATCATTTCAGCATGTTATCAGTTACTGCATATAAGCAAACATCCTCAGTCAACATACATCATAGATCAACCTAACAGCGATAATCCTACAATGCCTAAAACTGCATTGGTACCACACTCCGATAGTCCCCAATGTGAATTAGGTATTGGCGGTTACTCAACCACTAGTAGGGTTTGAGGAGCTCTACACATGTTAACAGTTATACCTTACGCCTACGATTCCCAGATAATTGTAGTTTCTTCCTCCTCACCTGGTGATTTGTTCCAATATACTCCGGTACCAACGAACAGCCTTGACCCTCGGTCTCGCGAACACCACGAATACGGCCGCGACCATCACGAGCACAACACCACCAACACGAGCTCGCAGCTGCCACAACCCCCTCTCAAAGCCGCGGTTCCTCCTTCAACCACGAGCACCACCGCGTCCTCAAACTTTGCCCTAACCATGGGACAACCTGCAAGCAGCAGTATTAATCCTAGGGCAACCCAAAACCAAGAAAGATTCGAGGAGAAGCTCGAAGAACACCAGGGTCGACATGTTAGAGATTCGAGCTTACCTTCAAGGAATCGAGAAACCAATCGGTGAAACTTGTATTACTTGAAGCCTCGATCGCAATGGTGTAGTCGGAATCACGATTCGATGGTCCACTCTTGCTCTACCTTCACTTTCTCTCTCTAAAAGCTCAGACCCTCTCTCTCTATGTTTTCGGGACTTAGAAAGATATGATTTTCGTGCAAGAAAGAAAGAAAAGGAAAACTTAAGAGTTTGCTGTCAAGCTATCCACGCTTGAGCATGGGAAAACTACACGCTTTACATGGGCACGCTTTGACGTGGGAAAACTCCACGCTTCAGCGTGGGATGCTAATTGCCACGTCTTTACCACGCGTCGCGTGCGCGCTGACACGCGCACCCCCAAGTGTACCCCCTTCCACGCTCTGACGTGCAAATACCCACACTCTGACGTCAACGGTCAACGCTTGAGCGTGGGGTTTCTCAACATCAAAGCATTCGACGCTAATCAGACCCGTTCTTCCACGTTTCTTCACTTTCTGAGCTCGTTCCAAGGCCAAATTCCCTCAAATTTGGACCATAACTTCCTCAAGCCATAAGGAATATTATCCAACCTTCAAACATACTTAACTTAGGTCCCAAACCTTATTCAAGAAAATAGGGTGTTACAACAGGCTTACGAAATGTGCTTATTTCCTACTTATATATCAGAGGTATTCTTTGGAGAGACTAACCCAGATATACATCAAGAAAGTTGTAAGGTTGCATGAAGTACCTTCGAGTATTATTTGGGATGGGGATTCGAGATTTACTTCCAGGTTTTGGTAGAGTCTAAGCAGTGCATTGGGAACGAAACTCAGGATGAGTTCAGCTTATCATCTGCAAACGGATGGTCAGTCTGAAAGGACAATTCAATCTTTGGAGGATCTGTTAAGAGCATGTGTTTTGGAAAACAATGGGAGCTGGGACGAATTCCTTCCATTGATAAAATTTACGCACAACAATAGTTTCCACTCGAGTATTGGCATGGCACCACACGAGGCACTGTATGGAAGCAAGTACAAAACACCGCTCTGTTGGTACGAAGCAATCAGTTGATAGGCCTAGAGATGGTGCACCAAACAACGAAGCAAGTGCAGAAGATTCGGGAAAAGATGAAGTCGCACGTGATCGGCAGAAAAGCTACAGTGATAAGAGGAGAAGACCCTTAGAGTTTCAGGAAGTCGACCATGTCTTTATGAGAGTCACCCCAAGAACTGGAATTGGCAGGGCAATCAAATCCAGAAAGCTTACCCCTAGATTCATTGGACCATTTCAAATCCTTCGTCGATTGGTCCAGTTGCCTACCATATTGCTTTACCTCCCAACCTATCCAATATTCATGATGTATTCCATGTATGCCAACCCCGAAAATACCATCCTAATCCTTCACACGTGATAGAGCATGAATCAATACAGATAAGAGAGAACTTAGAATATGATTGGCATTGCCTGTACGGATCGAGGACAGGAGAGTGAAAGAACTCCTCGGGAAGCAGATTTCCTTATTCAAGGTCATATGGGATGCTACAATAGGAGTGCTACCTGGGAAAGAGAAGAGGACATGTGACAACAGTATCCGAGTTTGTTCTAAAAAATACATTGAATTTCGAGGACGAAATTCTTTTTAAGGGGGTTAGTAATGTAACACCCCGTTTTCTTGTTCAAGGTGTGAGACATTAATTAAGCATGTTTAAGGGCTTAATTATGTTCCTTATAAGTTGAGGAGGCCATGGTTCAAATTTGGGACATTTTGGCCTTGGAACGAGCTCAGAAAGTGCAAAAACGTGGAAGAACGGGTCCCGAACGCGATGAAATGCTAACCAAGCGATTAATTGATTAATTAACAATGGAGGGTTAGCATATTAAAAATAGACGGGGACTTGAGTACAATAGGCTTGTAAGGATAGTCTAAACATAATACTGAAAAATATTCCGGCAGTGGGTTACGCGGGTAAATGCTGAAGAAAACACCCAGGCGTGCCGACGAGGCAACACGTAGTGACGCGTGTTGCGACACCATAGTGGCACATGGACTCCACTAACCTAACCTAGTAACACATGTTTTCCACTAATTTCCTAACTAAACCTTTGGATGCCACCTAGCCTACTAAGACACCTGAAAATTCCACTACCTAATAAAATATTCCTAAAACTAATAAAAGTAACTAAACTAAACTAGTTCCATCTTCTTCACTTCATTAGTGCACGAACCAGCTAGATAAAAGTGTAGAACTTCAGTTCTAAAACTCCAATTTTGAAGACTTTGAAGCTTGGGTAAAGGCGGTTCCGGTCATCGGAATTTCTAACCGATCGCATATTCGGGTTTGTAGCTGCGGTTCCTTCGTACTGTTGTCATTGCATGTTCTTCGACGGGTTGTCATTGATTTTGTTGTCGTTTATGAGTTTTTGGTTGTTTCTGGACCCCGTGCGTGTGCTCGGGGCGATTGTTGGCCCAATGTCCATGTCGGGGGTATTCTTGGCAGTGTGAGGAGCTGCGTGTTGATCTTGTGGGAAAGCGTGTATGTTTGCCGATTGCGGAGCTGCAGTTGAGGTTGCACGAGAAAGCGTGCAAGAAACAGTTCAGGTAGGGAGAAAGAAATTGTTATCGTCGGGAAGACATGCATAGTATAGCATGTATGCATGTGTAGGGGAGCCTTAAACCCTACTAGAGGTTGAGCGCTGGACAAAGTACTTAGACCCTAGGTGTAGGTATCTTTGGGCTATCACCGCTAAGATAATAGCCTAGGCTAGACGACATGATTGTTGAGGTTGATATGTTAAACTGCCTATGTGATTATCTGTTTATTTGTCAACATCATCATATCTATATTGGCATGCTTATTGCTGTGATATTTTATTCTTGTGACTAGCTGGATTGTTGATGAGAATATGGTGAGATTGTGATGTTGTTTGGATTGATTCCGTCGTGGTTATAACAGTGGAGCTGTGGCTCGTGGACGCAAGGCGTTGTGTTGATGTTGATGTTATCGTGGATGCAATGCATCATGGTTGTGTCCGAGTGCTTAGGCGTGAGGTTTCGGTACCAAGCCATGATGGATGTTTGTTGCATATCATAGCATATTTGATCCCAATGGGGGAAGCCCAAATAGGGACGAGATGTGTACCACCGATCTCGAGGCAGGATGTCCAATTGGGGATGTTATTGATCCTTACGGGGATGTTCAATTGGGGACGTGATGTATTGATCCCGATGGGATTGTCCAACTGGGGACGTGATAAAATCAGACGACATGCATATAGGGATTAATATCCCTTGTAGAGGTTTGATATGAGAGAAAAATCTTTGAGATGGGTGTGATGTGTGACACGAGAGATGGCTATTGGAATGTTGCATGTTTTCTGTTGTTGTGTCCTACATGTGTATGTGCTATACTATTGCCCCTCTCCCATATTTGATGATAAACATGTTCTTATCTCCCTATATCTCTTTCTATGTATGTGTTACCACTCTTCAATGAGCAGACAACGATCATCTAGAGAACGATGGAGTGGAGGCAGCACCCGAGGGTGATGACGCCTTCTTATTGCATTAGCAGACGAGCGTTTGTGCTAAGCGGACGGCAGCGGGGATCAGAGCAGTATCGGAGGATGACGAGGCGACGGAGGATAGTAGTGTTTAGCTCCTCACCTGAGTATGTGCCCTTGTGGGAAAGGGACAGGATAGTTCAGGATATCGTCGTCGTCGGTGACGGGATTTCCACCAGTGCGTCCGTGCTAGGAGTGTGCTGTTAGGATTTTGATTTATTTTGAGTGGGGGTGGTGAGTGCTGTTAGTGTGAGAGTTTCTTGACCTCTGGATGTATTTTTGTTAGATTCGGTTTCCGATGTATCCTGTGTGTATATGTTACTATTGTAGCCCTACTGATGGGGTAGCTAATTATGCATGTATAAATATCTTTTATATTTTATAGTTGTGCACTCTGATATGTTGCGTGCTTTAGTTTAGTTTTCATTTCCGCTTTTATCCTTTCTGCTTCGCTTCTTTTGCTTGATAAAGCGCGCTAACGTTTATAATATGGTTAAGGTTAGTTAATATCTTAGGTTCTTTAATGGGACAACGGGTCGTCTCACGTAGTCCACGGTTAAGGGTGAACCAATATAATTGCTTTTTGTGATTACCTATTTCCTAAGCTTTTAAAATTGCTTTATCTGCTTAACTATTATCTACCCAGGGTTGAACTGTTAATCTAAACAATTCTTTGTTTTAATCAAAATTGTTTTTAATCTCTGTGTTTTGAACACTTGTCTTACACAAGTTGTGAAAAAACTCCAGCCGCATCCTAGGCATCTATAAGCTTTTTTAAGCGTCTGCTCTTTCGTGTTTGCGAAAAGAATTACTGTTTTAGCGAAAGCTTTAGGTAAACACAATTCAACCCTCTTCTAATGTTTACTTTAGTTATTTTAGAGGATGTTATTAGAGAGGTTAAGGTGTCAGAGAGGAGAGAGTAGAGAGAGAAGAAGGGATGGGACCGAAGAATTTGTTGTCGGTGAGGGAGAGAGTTGAGAGGAAAGAGAAATGGGAGAAAGTGGGCGATAGAGAAGTGGAAGAGAGGGTGTTGGATGTAAGTAAACATTGCCTTTTGATGTTTTGATATATGAAAAACAATATAAGTTTTTCATTTGATTAAACACTAATCGTTTGTTCAAGTGTTTGTAAGCTTACTCATGAACGAGGAAGCCATGTAATGAAAGAATAAAGTTCAAAGAAGCTCATAAGGTTTAAATACTCAAAGGAGATCACAAGAAAAATAGTATCAAGACCAAGACAAATGAAGATCTCAAGTTCTTAAATATATAAGTATGAATTGCACATTTAATCTCTTGATAAGCTCTTAGGAAATAAGGAAAAGCTGTTTTTCTAAAGTATAATCAATCAAGTTTGTCATGAAAAAAAATTTCAAAATGTTTTTAAAAGGAATAACGAAATTAAATGAAATTGTACACCTGTGTCTAGTTACCTATTGTAAGATAAAATCTTTTAGTGCACCTGTGTACAAGAAGTGTGCACATATGTATTATATGGTTTTTGAAACAATCGATATGTACAGAAAGTATACACCTGTGTATAGTTAAAACCAGAAGCATCAATACCTGAAGTTGCAAAACAAATCGATGTACTCAATCGATGTACATATATTTCTAGGTTGAGTATTGTTCATAACATCGATGTACACAAGATTATAGTCGATGTTCTCAAGAACAGACAAGAAGACAATTGATGTACACAAGTACACAACCTGTGTATTCATGTGTAAAAGTTTAGAATCTTGCAAATACACATGCGTGCTACATCGATTGACTCGCATCAGAAAATTAAATAATGAATTTGTTTTGATTCTAACTGATTTGGTTACGAGTCCAACAGATCTATTTCTTCAAAAATAGTATATAAGGACTTCGCTATAACATTTTTCACACACAATTCATCAGAATTTTTCAATCATGAATCAAAGATTTTTTAAGAGCTTTATCTCGAGAGAAAAGTGTGAAATTCACTAAGAGATTCAAATTGTATTTTCCGACTTCTAGAGTCAAAGATATTTCATTCAATTTCGATATACTGTAAAGAGAGAGGGGGTATCTCTCATATGCTGTAACAAGGATAGGAGAGATCCTTGGGAAAAAGCTTGTGTAATTGATGTGATCAAGAGTATATACTTTTATTGCATTTATACTTTGAGGGGGTATCTCTGCATTTTATACTTTTATTGCTTACTGTAATTGATGTGATCAAGAGTATATAAATTTGACATGTCATAACTAAATGCGTACTTGCAAACCAGTTTTGTTATATACTTAATATTGGTTCCACAATAGAAAAGGGTAGGAACTTTTAAACAAACAACAATGCTACAAAATATGTCCTCCAAAGATAAGAAAGTAGAGGCGGAGAAAAAACCTTATTGCGTTTGGTAACTATTCAGACAGACAAAGCAACAAAAATGATTCATTGAAAGTTGTTAATATGAGAATCCCATGGAGGTGTTGAAGTGTAGTAGGGAACAAGACTGTTAACTTGTTGTTATGCAAATTACAGAGTGAGAAGAGAAAGAGGAAGGGAAAGAGGTAACCCAGCAGTGAGAATCTAGAGAAGTTTGATGGGTTAGGGTGAGAGTTTTTGTTACTAAAAAGTAACTAAAAAGTTACACAAAGTCATAAAATCCACATTAAAAAATAATTCTTCAAAATTAGTAAGTTTTTGAATATCAAAATACTTTTTGTTACTTTTATAAAGTTTTGATTTAATATCACTTGATTTGGACCCTCTCTTTAAAAAATCCTAATTTTCCTGATTAAATACCACAAGACTTTTTAGATTATTTAAAAGTCTTAATGTGTGTTTGAATTTCAGTTTGGCACAACCCTAAATTAAGTTAGAAACCCAAACTTGCTTTTGCCATTTTTAATGATGTTTGGTCTACCTTTGAACTTATTTTGAAGAATTAATTTGGGGCCAAACCTTGGGTTTGAGCGTAAGAAAAAAGGCTTCATTGCACTTTTGGTCCCCCAGGTATCACGATTGTGCAATTTTGGTCCCCCTGTTTTTAATTGCGCCAATTGGGTCCTCCAAGTATCACGATTGTGCAATTTTGGTCCCCCCAAGTTTCAATTGCGCCAATTGGGTCTCCCACGTATCATGATTGTGCAATTTTGGTCCTCAATTATCACGATCGTGCAATTTTTAACATCAGTAGTCTACATAGGACACATGAGACTGATTTGACACTTAGTGAAGTCAACTTGACAGTTTACGGGACATTTTTATAAGACATCATTGACATCTTACACAATTTAATGATCAAATACACATCATTAAGTGTCACATAAAAATAACATGTAAGCTGCCAGACTAGTCTCATTAAGTGCCAAATCAGTCGCACATGTGCTTCGTAGGCAATTGATGTTAAAAGTTGTACAATTGTGATACTTGGAGAACCAAAATTATATAATCGTGATACTTGAGGGACCAAAATTGCACAATCATGATACGTGGGGACTCAATTGGCGCAATTGAAACTTGGGGGACCAAAATTGGACAATCGTGATACTTGGAGGACCCATTTGGCGCAATTAAAACCTAGGGGCCCAAAATTCCACAATCGTGATACCTGAAGGACCAAAAGTGCAATTAAGCCAAGAAAAAATTAGTTGTTTTTGCGTTTGCCAACACTCAATTTGAGTTTTTCAACTGCTATTTTTATCATACTACCCTTAAAATTAATCACTTTTCATATCCATCTAAAAGATGAATAATTTGATAATTATACATTTATAAGTACCCAATGGGTGTGGCTCAATTGATTACGTAGGCTGAGCTTGTGGAGGAGTACCGCGGTTCGAATCCCATAAACACATTCTTGGGGACGGGCGAAAAACCTTAATCATGACTGAACACTCGAGCGGAGATTAGTTCCATAATGGGTCCAAATGATCTAAGCTTGTAAGATACTCTATAGACCCACTGGAGAGCCAAAGCCTCTAATTACGGTGGGTTCCAGTCAGTTTGAATGACACAACCTAAATAACATTCATTTTATCAAAATTACTTTTAATAATAATAATAATAACAATAATAAAATATTTAAATACAAATCAATTACTACATCGAAACTCGATTTTTGAAATTAGTTTATCTAAAGTCAGATTTGCAAACGAATCCCCAGAGGCACTGTTAATTGAATATCACACCACTTATTTGTAAAATCGCCTAGGGTATACCGTATATTAACTGCAAACGAATAGTAACACCTGCAACGAGCCGCGACTCGCAGATTTTGGAACACAACTCTCTTTTTCGAGTCTTATAGTACTCTCGTGTCTACTTTACTTCATTGTGAAGTAGGTTCTTCTTTCACTTCGTTTGGATTATGGTTGTTTTTATGGCGAACATAAAGGAGCAAGAGTCACCACGGCAGCGTCAAAACTCCTTTGTTGCTCGCGTACAAAAATATTTACAGATATTACGAAATTTTGTGGCTTCAGACGATGAAGGTGAAGCTAACTTAGAATACCCATAAACTTTTTTTTTGGTATATCTATCTTTTTCATGCTGAAATATCACATGGCTTGCATTTTTATATTAAATTTTAGTAAATTGGCATTCTTTCTAGTTCAGTCTCGGATTTAAATTGTATGTACCGTTCGATTTAATTATTCAAACATTGAGAACAAAATGTTATGTTGCTCATACAATTTTTCTTTTGAAGAAAAATAGTTAGTATGATTCTGTTTCTTTTTTCCAACCATTCTTTGATTTGGATTGGATATGCAATTTGAATGTTTTTGACTGGTTCATAGGGGCTCATAGACACCAAGGTTGTCAAACTGGAGATCCCACCTAGAATTGTTTGAGATAAGGAAGATTGTAAATCGTGGGATCCTAACACGGATCGTAAGATCCCACCAAAAAGACAAAATTATATTTAATTATTAATTATTAATATGCATATAAAATAATAAAATTAAAAAATTAACCTTAAAACACCAAAATAAGCTTAACCAAAATATGCGTTGATTTAATCATAAGTCACATTACATAACCAAAATAACCATAAACATCAAAATAACCAGCATCCAACACTTAACAAACATCTAAAAACATTACTTCAGCAAATCATCCAAGGCATTTTGATCATAACCAACATCTTCCTTGTTCCACCATCAATTGAAACTCCATGCTTCCATGCTATATCAGTCCTGCTTCCTGGAGCATTTTTATGAAGTTTAGGAGTTGCAGATGCTGAACCAGAGGCACCAACAGGGATGGAAGACATATTTAGAAATCACATTCAAAAAAACATCAGAGAGAGACAGAGTTGCTCTGAAATCACGTAAAAAAAACAGAACATAGGAGGAAAGAGAGAGACAAAACTGAAAAGAGAGTATATGAGATGAAAATGTGAGAACATTGTAGTATTTAAAGAATTTGAGAAGAATTACTCAGGCAGACAGTGAGACAGAGTATTACTCAGAGAGAGAGAGAGAGACAGAGCATTGAAACCACATAATTTTGTCTTGGGAATTAAGAGAAATAACTCTAATATTGAAGAATTACAAATTTCCCAAAAATAATCCCGTTTTTCACTCACCAGCCGTTTTTGCATTCACGCTGGATTCTGGTTTAAAATTGGGCCTAGCGGGTTTTTTGCCAAACGGGTTAAAACCCGGACTTTTTGGAGAAACGGGTTAAAAAACCCTAAAAATCGTTGGTTGGCTCCAACGAGGTAAAGCGCCGCTTCTACGTTTTTGCGGTCTTCCCCGTTGCGCCGGGCGCGCTTGCTCCTCCGGCGATTTCGCCTCCGCGCTGCCTCGGTTGGCCTTGGAAAAAGCGTGGAATCGTGCGCTCCCACGAGGTAACGCGCGATCTTGACAACCTTGATAGCCACTGAATATCTTGGAAGGGTGACTATAGTGCTTATATTCGTTTTTATAGCTTCTAGATTCTATACAGGAAAAAAATGCAATTTATTTCCCTATCTATAGGCCGTGTGTGACTTAGGGGGTGTATTGGATTGGGATTTTAAAAGATTTTTTTAGCATAAAAAAGTCTTGTGGATTTTAAAAGACTATGTAGGAATGTAATGACTTATAAGATTTTTTTCTAAAGACTTTTATAATCAAGATTTTGTACTTTGGATTTTAATGGATTTATATCATAAGAATTTATAAGATTTGGAAATATTATATGGATTTATAAGATTTGAAAGGATAGCAAACTAAAGTGTGTACACAGAACTAGCTTGGATTCATTAACAACTGAATGATGGCCATACTGTTTTTTGCAGTATGTTTGTCCTTCTTAAAGGACCAGCTGTTGGCCATACTGTTTTCTGCAGTATGTTTATTTTTTAGGCATTAAATTCCTTTAGTGGTTGTTGTGCATGGTGATGACCTGCTATGTAACCATGATGAGAAGCTATTGTGAATGGCATGACAATAGTTGCACACGAAAATTTAGTACTAAACAAACATATTACCTATTATGGGAGTTCAACAAATAGTATGACAATATTTTATTCTCAGCCATAAGACTTTGTATAACCAGTAAAAATGTGTAAATTGATGTCTGACGTTTGTAAATGGTGCAAATCGAACCCTCTGTGACATTTTTCGTCGAATGGTCACAGACACATGACCAAATAGTGGACAAAAAATGCCCCACTCTCGAAGATAACGCAAGAGCAAAGGGGGCATGGAGGCCGCTGACTTGTGAAGGCTTTCCTCATGGTGGCTTAGGCGAGTTTAGTTGTGAAGGGTGGTTGAGCTTGGTTCTGTTTCTCTCATATGTTGATGTGGGGGGGGGGGGGTTCTTGTTTCTTTCTTGTTTGATTTGAGTTACAGTGAAAGTTTGGTGGCTAATTGGTAACGATGATAGGTTTTGGTGGTAACGGTGGTTGCAGGGGTTAGTTTTCAGATTGTTGTGAGGGGTGGTGTGGGTTTGGATGGGTTTTCATGGTGATTTTTGGCTTAGAGTTGTAGTAGATGGAGGTTCATGGGTTTTTTTATGGGGTGTTTGCAGGGAGGAGGTGTGAGCTCGAAAGGAGTGTCTCATGGTAGTTGGGTTGTGGCTGCTGTTGATGAGTGGGTGGCATTTTTGTCCACTATGTGATGGAAAATGTAATATAGGGTTTAATTTGGAGTAAATACCCGATTTGGTCCCTGAAATTGTAGGGTCGTATCAACTTAGTCCCCACATTATCAATATTCCAAAATGATCCCTGGAATTGCAGAAAGTTAATCAGATTCGTCCCTTCGCTAATATTTGCATGGACTATAATAACATTAAATTGGTAAAGTCAGGGATGGATTTGAAACTAAGTGAATAATGTCAGAGATGAATTTGCTACATTTTGAAATTCCAAGGATCATTTTGGAATATTGATAATGTGGGGGATTAAGTTGATAAGACCCTATAATTTGAGGGACCAAATTGGGTATTTACTCGTTTAATATGCAACATTTACAAACATCGTGGATCGATTCACACATTTTTAAACTTCAAAGACTAAGGGTTGAATTGGCTTATAAACAGCTTATTTGGGCTTATCTACTGGCGTAAGCGTTTGCCAAAATGTTTGAAAGAGCTTATGGAAACAGCTTATGACATGTCCATAAGCTGTTTTCAGCTTATTTTGATAAGTTCTCCAAGATAGCATATGAAAACAACTTATAACTTATATGAAAACAGTTTGACTATATTTTCTCTTTGCTTATAGAAATAACTTATACATAAGCGCTTATATGATAAGTGCTTATCCTATAAGCACTTAATTAAGCCGTTTACCCAAACAAGCCTTAAGTCGGCCTATAGTTCAGGGAGGTAAATTGCATTTTTCCTTCTATATATTATACATTATATATATATATATATATATATATATATATATATATTTATATATTCACGCTCTGTATTTTGTCTGTAGGGTACACGTTTGAAGACAACATGCCCGGTGAAGAATGTGCTATAGTTGATCAATTATGCCAAAATATGGGGCTAGGTAGTAAATTTGTAGGGTGAGTTCTAAGTATAACACTATAAAATTTCCCTTTTACATCTGTAGGTATTAGTATTACAGTCACATGTCTGGAATGTAATAGTTGCTAATGTAATGAATTTGTTCAGTTTTACATGTTGTTTTCTTGATACTGAATCTGCACTTTGTGTAGGCATGAGAATGGGCAGATATTATCTGTTTTCAAAATCAAGAAGGAAGACTCAAATCTGGTATTTGGACACAAATCTTTTGACCTCATGTCTTTCAGTATTTTTATGTATACTTGTTTCATTGCCCCAGAGGCTCAATATCCACTTTGTTTGGATTCAGGCTGTTACGCCAAAGAAAAGGAAGAAGGAAGAGAAGCCAGAGCCACCTCGGCATCAAAATCCCGTTGTTGATGAATCCACCAAGATTAGGATTTCGCAAATTTTAGAAAATTTTTTAGCTTCAAATGATGAAGGTCGACTAACTGAGAATACCCAAGAATTGTTTTGTTATTGTTATCTGTTTCATGTGTTGATGTTATACGGGCTGCATTTGTTTTTCCATTAGAAAGTTAGTATGGTTTATTGGTCTTTTTCTGGACCTTTTTTTCCATTCTGAATTGGATGTTTAATTTGGGTTGGGTATACATTTTGGCTAGTTGGTGTTTTTAAATTTCAAATTATTTTTGTCTAGTTCGTAAGGGCTTATAAACACTGAAATTTTCGAAGGATGATTATATAGCTCATATCAAGAATTTGGATTTCCCACATGTTAGAATACCCAGATTTTTTTGGTATTATTTATCTGTTTCTTGTGGAAATATGATATGGTTGCATTTGTTTTAATTTTGGAAAAAACAGTTAGTATGATTCATTTGTCTTTTGCTGAACCTTTCTTATAAATTGGGTGTTTGGTTTGTATTGGGTATGCATTTTGGCAAGTTGTTAAATTTTGAAGCTTTTTGACTAGTTCATGAAGGCTCATTGACACTGAAAGTCCTCAAAGTCTGATTATATAGCTTATATCAGTTAGTATTGTATAAGCTTATGCGTATTGTATATAGATCCATTCATGATTTGGATTTTGTCTGCAGTGTACAATTTTGAAGCTCACTTATCTGGTGAAGAACGTTCTGTGGTGCACGAGTTATCTCAAAAAATGGGGTTTAGTTGTTCATTTTCTGGGTGAGTGCTAAGTGCAGCACATATAAAATTCCCTTTTGAATCTGTAAGAATAGTCTCGTGTCTGAAATGGTATTGTTGCTAATATATGTGTTTCCTTCAGTTGTAAATATTGTCCTCTTGATGATATTGAACCTGCATTTTGTGTAGGCGTGGGATTAAACGTAAAATATCTGTTCACAAAACCAAAAAGGAGATTGACACCACTACTGTGGTAGAGAGTCTTCCTCATTTCACATTTGCTGTGGAGTCAAATCAGGTATTGGGACACTTCTATTGTGTCTTCAAGTCTTCTAGTATTCTCGTATATACCTGTTTCATTGTGACAGAGATCCTACTTCCAATTTGTTTTGATTCAGGTTGACATGCCAATGAAAACACAGAATAAAGAGGAGCCAGAGCCACCTCAGCATCAAAATCCCATTGTTGATAAATCCACAAGGATTCGGATTTCCCAGACATTAAAAAACTTTTTAGCATCAAAAGATGAAGGTTTAACTAAGAGTACCCATGAAGTGTTTTTTGCTATTGTAAATATGTTACATGCAGAAATATGATATGGCCACATTTGTTTTTGACAAAAAACAGTTAATTTATTTCATTGGTCTTTTTCTGAACCTTTGTGAATCGGGTGGTTGATTTGGATTAGTATCCTTTTTGGCTAGTTGTTGTCAACTTTTTAACCTTTTGGCTAGTTGTTGTCAAACTTTGAAACATTTTGGCCTGTTTGTAAGGGCTCATAAGCTCTGAAAATATTGGAAGGTTGATTTTATAGCTTCTATCAGTTTGCATGGCTTATGTGGATTGTATATATAACCATTAATGATCTAGCTTTTGTCTGCAGTTTACAATTTTGAAGCAAACTTGTCCAGTGGAGAACGTTTTCTCGTGAATAATTTGTGCAGAAAAATGGGGCTTAGTTGTACATTTTCTGGGTGAGTGCTAAGTGGGACACAAATAAAATTATATTCACGTCTGGAATGGAATAATTGCTATTTGCAAGGTGATCTGTTTTGTTCAGTTTTGCATACTGTTTTCTTGATGTTGAACTTGCATATTATGTAGGCGTGGGATCAAAAGGAAAATATCTGTTCACAAAATAAAAAAGGAGGTTGACGCCACTACCTTATTAGAGAGTCTTCCTCATTTCTCATTTTCTGAAGAGTCAAATCTGGTATCCCACTGTTCTTTTGGCTTCAAGTCTGAGTGTTCTGGTATATTCTTGTTTCGTTGTCCTAGATATTCTACTTCCACTTTGTTTGGATTCAGGGGAAAAGGCGGAAGAAAGAGGTTCCAGAACCATATCTGCATCAAAATCCAACTGTTGATGAATCCACAAGGATTTGGACTTCCCAGATATTAGGAAAAATGCACAAGAAAGAGGAGCCAAAGCCGTCTTGGCATCAAAATCCCATTGTTGATGAATCCACATTGATTAGGATTTCCCAGATATTAGAAACCTTTTTAGTTTCAAAAGATGCATGTGAGGCTAACTTAGAATACCTATGAATTTTTGTTGTTGTTTATTTGTTTCATAAAGAAATATGATATGGGCTGCATTTGTTTTACGAAGAAAATGTTAGCATTGTGGATTGGTCGTTTTCTAATCCTTTCTTCTTGAATTTATGTCCGATTGGATATCCATTTTGGCTATATATTAAAATTTGAATCTTTTTGACTAGTTCATATATGGGCTTATAGACTCTGAATCTTGGAAGGATGATTATATAGCTTATATCAGTTTGTATAGCTTATGCAGATTGTATATTTTATCCATTGATGAAATATTGATTTTGTTTGCAGCGTACAATTTTGAGGCTAACTTGTCTCCAGAGGAATGTGTTGTAGTGCATCAATTATCCAGAAAAATGGGGTTTCAAGTTAGAAAATCTGGGTGAGTGCTAACTGCTAACTTCTTATACAAGCCCACAGTCCACACAGCCAGCTTTTATGTTGTCTATCTATTTTTTTTTTGGTTTGAGCTCTTGTTTTCTAATTTTCAATCTAAATCACGTGGATAACTTATTAGAAATGAAAATACATCACTATCATCATTTTGTCTAGTCCAAAAACTGAGGAGTGGTAATTTGGTCTTGTTAATTGCTGCAAAATAACTGTGACTTCTTATGTGAAAACAATAATCGTTACGGCATAATAGAGGCTTAATGTGTCTTTAAGCAATGACTTACTAGTATTAATGTTGAATATGTCCTAAGTTGAGTACTTTTGAGTTTTGAGCATCATGTGTGTATCAGAAACTATTTGCATTGTATCTACCATCTTTGATTGAGCGGCTGCTCTGCAATCCACTATAATGCTATAGCTTTTTTGGGGTTGGCTGCTCTGTGCTGTTATCCGGTATAATCTACTAAGCTGCTGTTAGGGACCTAGACCCAAGGCCCAATATTACTCAAGTGTATGTAAGGAGTGATGCACCAATGCTGCACCTGATCAGAATTAGGAAATAGGGAATTGTAACTAACTATGCCTAGCTGGCAGAGAGAGAAAGAGTGAGAGAATGTACTTGAGGCATGTGATGATGCAAAGTGAGATATAAAGAGTAAACAGAGAGAGGGATGGGGGTTAGGCTGGAATTGGACTAGGACTTGGGAGAGACTAGGCACTCTCTAATTGCCTAGAACATCTTTTTCTCTTTGCTTTGTAACCTTTTCTTCCATTTTCCCATATCCAAGCATTGTTATCATCTTGATACAGGCTTGAGAACAGCAATAATACAGTATTTCCTTCTTAATTTCTATCCCGATTTCTGGGTTTCTATCAATGGTATCAAAGCTATCTATCCAGGGAGCCCGAATGATGAATCTGAGAGCATCGTTCCAGTCTAGAGTGGAGAAAGTGGAGAGAGACTTGTTGGAATTGAGGAAAGAAATTGAATGCCTGAGGAACGGGATCAAGCAACTCTTGAAGGAGATGAATAGAGAGTACATCATACGTCGATCTTGACGTGATCATGCTCCAAGCCGCCGCTATGTGAAAGAAGAAAGCTCTAGAAGCAGTGAAGGGAGAGAGGAATCAGACGCAGCGATTGCGGAGGAAAAGGAAGAGGAAGAACTAGGGCGGAACCGAGAAACAGAATAAGAGGAGAATGTACAGAGGGACGACCTGGATACCTGTTTACAACAGATGGGCCAGATCCAACTCGTTGATGGTGGTGAGCAAGCTGAAAAATACTTCATCGTCGTGATTGTGTTGGATAAGATTCAGGAAAGGGAAGACGAAGAGAGGAAGCTCCCGTTGGACAACTTGCACCGCACTGCCAGGGGTTGTTCGATGGTGGAGAAGAGTGAAACCGAGATGGTTTTTTCTCTGGGGCCAGTAGAAGCATCGACGGCCATTGAGGGGGTGACGGAGTCGAAGAGAAGACGTCAACAAAAGGACTAGCGCTTTCGTTCTCTCGTTTACAGCCGTCGAAGCGGTCGGATCAGAACGCACCCATGGGGGAGGTTGGGTCGTCAACAGTGACCGAGCTTGAGGATCCACAGTTGCCGGCGAAGCGTCCACCGCCGGAGCCGCCAGATCTAGACGTGCCCAAGGCGGAGATGGGGGCGTCATTTGGGGGGGCTGAGCTGCCGCTGTCAGCGCCGCCACTAGTGCCGCCGGGGCCACTAGATTCTAACACGACCATGGCGGAAGTTTGGCCGTCAAAGGACATGGTCGAGCGTCCATTGCAAGTGGATGAAATCAGAGGGGGGAAGGAGAATCAGAAGAAGAAAAGGGTAAAAATGAGATTACAAAGAAGTGGTGAGTGTTTTACCCTAATGGGCTAGGCCCAACAAGATAGGCGGAGAATTTGAAGTTTGGAGTCAGGAGGTGAAGAGGTATTTCATCCAAGAGTTGAAAAGAATGATTCAGAAAATACAAAGATGGGATTTGGGCCTAATACATGGCCCATTAAGGTTAGTTTCATTGCTGAAACTATTGTTATCCTGTTATTAACTGATGCAAAACAATACTTAGAGGAGTTGCGTGAGACACTTCTGGGACTTTATGGTAAGGTGCTCGAGCAAGAAACTCCTAATACTTGGAACGATTTGCTTCAGTACAAAGGGGAGCAGGGCAATAGAAAATATTATCACTGGCCCTCTTTTGTTCCTGATCTATTTCTTTTCTTCTCTACTCATTCTGCTAAAAAGGGTGAGTTCTCTCTAATCAGAATGTTACAAAGTTATCTTAGTGCTGAATGCTTTCAGAGGTCACTGGCTTCATGTATAGAAAAATATGCTTGCTCAAATGCTAAGACTGTGGATCTGTGGGCTGCACTTGAGGAGGGATCTGGTGAACCCTTGAACAAGATAATGACTTTACGGACAAAGCAGATGGGATATCCGGTTGAATCTGTTAAGATCAGTAATCAGAAATTGGAGTTTAATTAGTCACAATTCTTATCAAGGGGTGCTCAAGGAGGAGGCCATTGGATTGTTCCAATAACACTATGCTTTGGCTCATATGACATCTGGAAGAATTTCCTCTTGCAAACAAACTCTGAAACACTTGATGTTGAAGGGTTCTTGGGTAACAGGTTTTATCTTGCTAAAGATAAAGGTGTAAATTCCTGGATTAAACTTAATGTGGATCAAATTGGTTTCTACATGGTGAAGTGTGATGAGTCGCTTGCAACTAGACTTCGATATGTAGTAGAGACACAGGGCTTATCTGCAATAGACCAATTTGGCATTTTGGTTGATTTGTATGCACTTTGTGTAGTTCACCAAGAATCATTGACCTCCTTGTTTAACTTGAGGGAGAAGCTTTGTTTCCCGCCAACACACTCCACTCAATGGGATCCAGGTGGAAATTACTATGCTTCCTGCATAATTTGGTCCTTGTGTTTCCAGCAATGGGATCCTGGGGGAAGACATTTTGCTGGCTGCTTTGTGTACCTTCACCTTGTGGACAAGGTGAATTTTGAAGGGGCAAGATATGTTAGGGACCTAGACCCAAGGCCCAATATTACTCAAGTGTATGTAAGGAGTGATGCACCAATGCTGCACCTGATCAAAATTAGGAAAGAGGGAATTGTAACTAACTATGCCTAGCTGGCAGAGAGAGAAAGAGTGAGAGAATGTGCACGAGGCATGTGATGATGCAAAGTGAAATATAAAGAGTAAACAGAGAGAGGGATGGGGGTTAGGCTGGAATTGGACTAGCACTTGGGAGAGACTAGGCACTCTCTAATTGCCTAGAACATCTTTTTCTCTTTGCTTTGTAACCTTTTCTTCCATTTTCCCATATCCAAGCATTGTTATCATCTTGATACAGGCTTGAGAACAGCAATAATACAGTATTTCCTTCTTAATTTCTATCCTGATTTCTGGATTTCTATCAGCTGCTAAGTGCAGCTCATATAAAATTGTCTTTTAAAATCTGTAAAAATTATATTTACATTTCTTGAATGGAAGAGTTGCTAATGTATGCATTTTGAGTTTTGCATATTATTTTCTTGATATTGAACCTGCATTTTGGTTAGGCGTGGGATTAAACAGAAAATATCTGTTCACAAAACCAAAAATAAGGTTGGCACCACTACCGAGATAGAGAGGCTTCCTCATTTCACCTTTTCTGAAGAGTCGAAGCAGGTATTAGGTGACTTATTAATGCATTATCCACCTAGTGATGAAGAATTTCGAGGAGAGATGATTGGGACAAGTGGTGGCACTACTTACAAAAAAGAACAAAAGGCAGATGATTTTTTTGGCAGGCCGTATATGAGCAAAGATGAAGTTGCAAAGAAGTTGGTGGATATTGCTACTAGAATGAAGAATCCCATGGACTTGAAACTGGTCTATTTCCGCCCTCTTTTTTTACACATCATAGACCTTATATATGATTTTTGTTGGTTGAATAATTGTAATGCTATTAATCAAGTTCTGTAAGTGTAGCACTTGCAATTGAATAGTCCTGCAAATAAATGAGTTATTTGCTTTCCATTCATGCAGATGATTGAAAAGAGATCTAAGCTTCCAATTACTTCCTTCAAGGATGTCATTACATCAACTGTTGAATCTCACCAGGTTAATTTAATGCTTTGACTTTTATAAAATTTTCTTTGGACATGCATCTACTTGGTAAACTCACCGGAGTAATTCTCATTTGATATTTCATCGGTATGTTAAATATATTGGACATTGTTGGGTAAGTTGTTGGATTTAAACCCATTTAAACATAACAATTAAGTTTAATTTGAGGGTTAGATGTTTGCATATTTTTCTGGTCTTACTACTCTTTTTCATGTGTTTCAAAGCAGGTGGTTCTCATATCTGGTGAGACTGGTTGTGGAAAGACCACACAGGTTACCAATTCTTTGCCTTGTCTTTATTATATTGTACAAGTACAACTAAATTTATGTAAATTTGTCAGTGAGTCTGTTCCTGAAGAATTTTTTTCTGTTATATATTTTTATGATTGGTCCATTTCAGATACATGCTTGTGATATGAATTTTGCCTTGACTTATATTATTGTGCATCCTCCTTTATCCCCAAGTAAAAAAAAAAAAAGAATAAAAATGTACACTGTCTGTGGTAACAGTGAAAAGTGTGGATCAGTAGTTGTCGTTTTTTCTTTCATTTGATAAATTTTTTTAAAGTAACTAGTACCAAAGAAGATTATATTACTATATAATGATTTATATGTTCTCTACAACATGATACGCATGGTTTTCATTCAGAATATTGAAATGTTATTTCCTTGAAAGCTGATATCAATGGTCATTTGATCAAATTGAAGTTATATATGATATCCTTTCATGCCATCTTGGATTGTGTGAGTCAATGTGAACAGTGTACAACTTTTAGATTTGTTTTTTTTTTTTTGGGGGGGGGGAGGGATGGTGTGAAATAGTAAAAACTCATAATCTCGTTCTCGATTAGGGATTTCCCTAGGCTAAAGTGTTCTGTTTGCTTATGGATAATAATAGATGTTGGCTTACACCAAACATTGCATTCACATTAATGAGCCAAATGTAAACCTAATGCCTTGACTTGCTTGTTTGTTGATGTGACAAGACACCTAATTGCATTAACCAAGACTTCTTTTGTTCATTTTTGAGTAAGTGGGTAGATGCATAGTATACATAAAAGAATATTTTGGTTTTGATATTTAGCACATTTAAGTCTGAGGAGGACTTTGACGAAGTGAAAGAGGGTTGAATTTACACTTAAGATAACATTGAGTGTGCTATGGTATATCACTTGCTGTTGACTATGAAAAACCCAAACATCTTACAACTTTGCTCAATCCAGAGCCAACAAACCAAACTGATGGGATGTTTATAATCATAAGATGGGATTTGTTGATTTTTGACAAACAATATGTTAGACCTTGTAGTAGTGAGGTATATGTGAATAAGGGTAGGAAGGTGGACCGTGGATCAGTCCACCCATGCAGTAGGACAAGATAGGGAATATGGAAAATGTTCATGCTAATGATGTTGCAGCAAAACAGAATGCTGATGTGGCAATGAGAGGGGAGGGAGAGTCACAAGTGTATACGGTTAGAAGAGGGTTATATATATGTGGGGGAAGGAGAGAAGGGTAGGAAATTATTTAGTGAAGGTTTTGGGGCCATTTGGCCAGGGAGGTTGCAGCCCTTTAAGTCTGCAGGTTTTTCTTTCTTTTCTTTCTAGTTTCTTCAGCTTAATACCTATTGTAAGGCGCTAGACTCCATTTTTCTTGGGAAGAATGACTGGTACCTATCAAATTGGTATTAGAGCTCCGATTTTGGAGCTGTGGTACATCATGTCGAAGATGGAGATCCTAGTGTTTTGACGGAGAAAAGATGCCTATGGTGGTTGATTTGCATTGAGAAACATTTCGATGCGATGGGAACATCAGAGGAGGAGAAGTTGACAGAGGCTTTGATGACACTAAGAGATCATGCTCTCAAATGGTGGCACTTGTAGGGTCAGTGCCATCCACAAGGGAGTTGGCTAACGTTCCCGGTTGCACTACTCTGGCATTTTAAGCTGGAATACAGGGACATTCTACCGATTTCAGATGGGGATGAGGAACTGAAATTGGAATCAGAATGGGAGCCGTTAAGGTTCAATCGTCAACAAGAGGGAACAAACCATGAAGTCAAACTCCAACTGAAATCATAGAAGAGATGAAGGATATGGAGGAAGATGAGGGTAGATGAGGTGATGGGTCCATTAGCAGTATTCTCGATACTATTGCAGAATCGAAAACACTCATGGAGAGGGAGTCAAAGGCTACCAGAGAATTTTCAGAGGAGGTGAAGCTTCAGGCTACACATGTGGAGGAGATCAAGGCGGAAGGTCACGATGGTGATGTCTCAGATCTTCCTGAGATGATGACGGAAAAGGAGGAAAGCCATTATCAAGGTTGTACAGTGGTCAAACATATACAACCGCCTCAATGGCAACATATGGATGGCAAAGAGAAGGAGGGGATGGAGAAGAGACTGCAATGTCCATAGGGTTGTGAAGTGATTGAACAAAGGGGGAAGAGGTGGGAGTCATCGGAGGAAGAGGTGGCTGAAAATCACTGTGTTTCAAGAGGCCTGCTCGAGAAACCACCACCGGAATCGCCTGAATCACTAGACTCAGACTCTTCCATGGAAGGGGATGGGTCATCAACAATGACCGAGTTTGGGGTTCCACAGGTGCCGGCCAAGCTTCACCGACGAAGCCGTCGGTCCCATGTCCTCGTACGGTGGCCCTCGGGACAATTGCAGTTCAAGAGCATAAAGAGATGGCTGCTGCAAACAGAAGTACCGCAAACAGGAAGGATAAAGAAGGAGGGGCAAGGTTGGAGTTACAGAAATTAGGTCACTTGTTTGACTTAATGGGCCAAGCCCAGATCAAGCGAAAGAAGTGGACTTGGAGGAATAGGAGAATAAAGATGATCCAAAAGAGAGAACAATTTAGAACAAAGGGCAATGGGCCTTATCAAAATAGTATTATGGAGCTAAAATTATTAGTCAAGATGCAGGGTCTTTCATGCAACAACCGCAAGCACGACGAGGCAACAACCCCCAAGAGTGAAATGGCTCTTAAAGGAGTGAGTTATAGGGTTTATAGAGGTGGTTGAATGGGCAAGGAGTCGGAGTCGGAGTCGGAGTCAGAGTAAGAGGATAGCACCTTTTTAAGGAGAGAGTGAAGGAATTGGGTTTCTACTTTTATATGGATGGGAGCAAGGTTGTCAGACTCGCGAGTCTAGGTTGACTCGTGGAGAGGGGGTAGACTCGACACGTAGACGCGACTCGTAGACTCGTAAGAGTCTACCTACGATAAAAAATACCTATAAATGACATATATACATAACACAAAAGTAACAAAATAGTAATAAATCCAATTAACATTATCATAAATTCATAATCATTAAAACATAAGTAGTCATACATACTCATAATCCAAATCCAAATAGTAGTAAATTAGGAATACAAACATAAGTCAAGTACATAATCAATTTCTTCACATGTCTAAATCTAATCCTCCAATACATCATCTCCATCATCATCATCTGAATCATCATAATCAAGTTCTTCCCCATTATCACCATCTCCATCTTCAATATTGTCATCAAAGTGTGGATCAGTCAAATCAGTGATATGAATAGGTTGCTCTTGCTCTTGCTCAACTCTTCATCAAAATTTATAGGTTGCTCATCATTCTCCTCATCCTCTTCAACAATTGGAACATCCCCATCTTCAGTTATCCATTCATCATCAGAATGAATATCCTCAAATGGAAGAGCAACACTTTTTCTATTTTCTCTACTCTTTAACTTTAGGTTGTACATCACATACACCAAGTCATTCATCTTTTTTTGATGCAACCTATTTTTTTTCTTTGTATGAACCTAAAAAATAAACCATAAAAACCAAAATTCAATATTTCTAAACTAGGACATTTAATAACTAGAAACAAAATTAAAACTTCAATTAGACAATTACCATTTCAAATGAACTCCAATTGCGTTCACATCCAGAAGAGCTACAAGTCAAGCTCAGCACACGAATGACAAACCTCTTTAATTCTACCACTCCATCCCCATAGAAGTCCCACCATTCTGCTGGAAGCGTAGTCTTCCTGCTAGTCTTTGCAGCATCCATAGCCAAGAGCCCTCTAGCATAACGATAGTCGGCAAGTTGTGTTTGAAGCTTGATCCTCTCCGCATCATCCTTTACCAACCTTGCAATGCAAGTGTACAACCCTATTTTAACCTTAGCATCTTCATGATCGAAAGTCGGCTCATAGTGTAATGCCGGATTAAGGTAATATGCAGCTGCCTGTAGGGGCCTATGGATTTGGTTATTCCATCGCTCATCAATAATTTTCCAGACGGGTTCATAGCTACAAATACCCATTATGCTATATTAGTAACACACTAACACTCACAAATAAGGTAAATAACTTTCAAATGAGATAAAGTTAGACAAGTTTACCATTTCTCAACTCCATTGAAGTTGCTCTTTATCTTCTCCTTCGCTGAATCCATCCCTTCATATATAAAACCCATGGCAGGTTTTTCATCAGAATCTACCAAACGAAGGACAACAATGAGAGGAGCAGCTGCCTTCAGACATACTATTATGTTCTTCCAAAACCGATTATCACAAATGATATCTTCCACTTTTTTCCCCTCTTGGGTTTTGGCAAAATTAATTCCAGTCTAGTCATCTGAGCTAAACATGCTCATCAATGCAGCCTTGTTCTCATTAAGGCAAGCTAATGTCAAATAGGCAGTGGCAAATCTAGTCTTGCCAGGCCTAATCAAGTCTTTTCCTTTGGTAAATTTCTTCACCAAGCTAATTAACAAAGTTCTACAATAAATGTAGGTACAAACCTTTCTACCTTTCATTATAGTAACCTTGTGCTCCTTTAGATGTTTCTCAAGGTCCTCCAACATCAAGTCAATGCAGTGGGCAGCACATGGAGTCCAATACAAGTGAGGATGTTTTTGCATCAACATCTCACCTGCTGCTTTGAAATTTGCAGCATTGTCAGTAACCACTTGAACCACATTCTCCACTCCAACTTGATTGATTGCATCATCTAACATCTTAAAAACTTTATCAGTCGTTTTTGAGATGTCAGAAGTATCCAATGAATAGAGAAAGACCGTCCCCTTCGGGCTCTTGACCAAAAAGTTACATATTGAACGCCTCTTCTTATTCGTCCACCCATTGGACATGATTGTGCACCCGGTTCTCTTCCATTCCTCCTTAAACTCTTCTAACATATCATTGGTTCGAACCACTGCTTTTTTCAAAAGATTTTCTCTTATGTCATGATAAGAGGGAGGTCTGTAACCAACTCCATATCTCCCAACCATGTCAAATATTTTTGCAAACTCTACATTTTTTATACAATTGAAAGGAATGGCACTTGTATAAAAAATATTTAGCTACCTGCTCATCAATTTGCTCCTTTAGATCCTTTTTCCATATTTGATTGACTGTTGTTTGAACTCCACCTCCAACTTTTACTCCTCCTTTAGCAAAGGAAAACACACTTTTTTTAGAGCCACTTGCAGCAACTTGATCATCATCATCATCTTCCTCCACATCTATTAATCTTCTTTTCTTCTTTGATGCTTCTTTAGCATCCGCAACAACTTTCATAAACAACTGTTTTACTTCATCCGGCACTGAAGCACATGGTATAGAATCTTCCCTACTACCGACAAAATGATGCTTGAATCTGTAAATTCTTCCACTAACCGTCTTTGAGCAATAGTTGCATTTAACCTTCTTTCCAGTGCCCAGAACATTAGTCCCATGTTTCCAACTAGGATCAGTCCTATTTTCTGGGATATTAACCCTCCCTCTACCTCTGGAAGAGCCGGTTGCTGCTGAAGCTGTGTTGGTACCAACACCCGAACCAGACATTGTAAGGAATAGAGAGCAAGTGAAGTGATTTAAGTGAAGAGGAAGAGAGCAAGTGAAAAACTTGCGTGCAAGGAGGAGAAGGGAGGTGCGACCGAAGGCAGAGAGGAGAACTTGCGAACCAGAGAGAGAAGGGAGGAGGAGGAGGAGAACTTGTGTGCAGGGAAGGGAGGCGCGACCGAAGGTAGGCGCGGCGCGGCCGAGTCCGGCGCGGCAAGGAGGAAGAACGTTGTTAGGGTTGGAGGCGCTGTGTTTTCGCGACGAGGAAGAAGAAAACGGTGGGAAGAAGCAACTCGGTTTCGGGAAGAAGAAAGAAGAAGAAAAGGGATCCAAATTTTGGACCCAAAACACAGCGTTTCAGGCATCAGAGCTGACGAACCAAACTCGCCGACTCGGACTCGGACTCGCGAGTCTATCGAGTCCAGCCGAGTCCGAGTGAGTCATGGCCGAGTCTACCCCTCCCGCAAGTCTACCTCCGCGTTCACCCGATTTCCACACCCAGACTCGTGTAATCGTCTGAGTCAGCGAGTCAACTCGCGATTGTAACAACCATGGATGGGAGACCCGCTGTATATGAGAAAATTGCCTCTCTTTAATCTTGATGGGTCTGCCATAGAGCATATGTTGAGGCAACTTCATAAGTTATAGGTGAACCATATCTTTGGAAATGTTTAATGAAGGTGCATAAAGGGCAACATGGTAAGTCCAACTTGATTGCTTATCTAGCTGCTGGTCTAACTTACCAAATTAGGCTTGGGAGGGATTTTTTTCCCCTATTGATCCAGAATGTCAGCACTTCAAGTTTTATGGCTGGAGTGTTCATTCGCACTGGTCATCATACGCTTGTGTTAGACCTATGGATTGCTGAGATAATTTTTTCAGAAAATTTCTCGAATTGGTTTATAAAAGGTGTCTTTTTTGCCATCGATATACTTTTATCACGTGAAGCATATTTTCAGTTAATGTACTCAGTATGTGGTGGCATTCGGCTATCATTAGACTCGAAGCAAAAGTATACTTCGAGAAAGTCCCTCAATTACCTAGGTTATGCAGTTTTTGTTGGGAATTCACGGTAGATAAACAATTTATAACCCGTTGGCGGAAAACAAAATTTTCCTTTAATGGATCTCAATAAATGAGCATGACCATTGTTATAGGAGTTTACCTCTTGAAACGTAGCTTTAACAAAAACACTCTAAGCGCGTCAGGTACATTGATTGGTCATGAACAATCACGATCATGGCAGCACCTTTATCAATCTCGCCGCTACAACCACTACGAAAGGGAGAAGAGGATGAAGAACTCTATCACAATGCACTGCAAGGTAGCAACACCTCTACTCAGTCTATGCGAGCAAACCACCGTCGGAGATAGCATAGTGCTAGCTATTAGGAAGGGGAGAGGGGCACGTCACACACAAGGAGAGCGACCGCCAGAATTTTGAGCAACCGTGTTATGTCTGTTGTGTTTTTTTTTTTTTTCCCTTGTGTGCTTAAGTGACGTGCACAGCTTATAAGTTGTCACCCACTTAACCCTATCCCTATTGGGCTTCTATACACTACAGGTCCATTATTTAATTATTATTAATTAAATCACATTTAATTAATTAATTAAATTACTTCTTCGATCATTTAATTAAGTCACCTACTTGCTCTATGCATATGACCCTATAGGTTCTCAATTAATTGACAATAATATTAAATCCTATTTAATATTATAAACAATAAATAATGAGTGATATCTAGCAATACATCATTGCTACCCAATTAATGAGAATATCGGTGATACTATATAACCTTAATTGCGACCTTATGTACAGTGTAGCCAATGTCCCTTCGTTACAATGTCTTAATTGAACACAAGGCATAAACGTGTTATCCTTGTTAAGTCCAATTATATGTTTCTCGATCAAGGAGTAAACGTGTAATCATTTGAGCCCAATATCTCATATTGTCCAAACTTAGCATGGCTATGCGTTTCCACGTCTCACACCATCGAGTGACGATAGACATCACTCCTGTTATGTAGGAGGGACGAATCTCATCTATATCACTCACATCCCTCTGCATGATTCATTGCAGGCCCAATTACTACATTTATGATCATCCTGTTACAAATAATGTTTGATAGCATTAAAGCCTACAACTTTTCATGTAGGAATCGTAGTGACTTCAAGTCGAAGGACTTTTTCACTATGGTCAACATAAGAAACGCTTATGACACTTACATAACTATTATGTAGCGTTCTCATAGCGGGTCAATCCAGTATTTCTATGACCTGTGAGATGTGGTCATCATGTCACTCACATAATAGTCTTGATATATTCTTATTGTCCTAATTAATAATAACACTTGACTACAGATACTTTAAGAATAGCTTTTTCTAGTTTAATGGAGTCTCACGATCAAGTTACACTTGATGTTTCATTAGACGAACTATCTATTCTAAGGATTTTATTATGTTATATATATGATTATAACAATAACACAATAAATAAATGCATCACATATATATAAATATATAAAACCATCATATGGATATATAAATCCATGCCATGACACAAAATATAAATCTAATAAATAGATTGGCCACTAGGGCTTACACCAACAGTTTCGACGGGCTAGTCTCATACATCATCAGCAGCTGAAAATTGCAAGCTTGATAATGGTTATACTTATAATCTTCCGGAGCATATAGGAGTGAAGGTTATACTAGAGTGATATGATCCAGTGGACGAATTGACTACTATTTTGCAAATTTCCATAGCACTTTCTAATGACTTGTTGAGCATGTCTATTGATGTTGGCACTCATGCTCTGCATGAAAATAGGATCTAGGTTCTACTGTATCGCATAAGGGATAAGCCTACTGACAACACTAGTGTGGAAAGGGGGTGTGCCTACTGTTGGGAATTCATGGGAGATAAATAATTTATAACCCGTTGGCGGAAAACAAAATTCCCTTTTGCAAGATCTCACCGAATGAGCATGACCATTGTTATAGGGGTTTACCTTTGTAGGGAAGCTTTACCGAAAACACTGTGAGCGGAGAACAATTCTCCTTTCTTGATCACGAGTGCCACAAACACGTCTATGGCTCTGAAAGGTTGATCACCAATGCTCTGGAATGAACAGTACCTTGATCAACTCTGGAATAGGGGCAACAAATCCGTCACCACCGCAACAACCACCACGAACAAGGAAGGTTCTTCTATCACCAGTATTGCAAAGGAGCAATACCTTTACTCAGTCCACACGAGCAAACCACCGTCGGAGTTAGCGTAGTGCTTGCTATCAGGAAAGGGGAGAGGACGCGACAAACACAAGGGGATCGGCTACCATGATTAGCAACTACGTTATATGACTTGTGTTGGTTGGGTGCATAAATGTGCATAGCTTTATATAAGCAATCACTCACTAACCCTATCCCTAATGGGCTGCTGTATACTATAGGCCCATTATTTAATTATTATTAATTAAATCACATTTAATTAATTAGTTAAATTACTTCGTCGATCATTTGCTCTATGCGTGTGATCCTATAGGTTCCCATTAAGTTGGCAATAATATTAAATCTCGTTTAATATTATAAACAACGAGCAACATCTAGAAATATATTATTGCTACCTAATTAATGAGAATATCGGTGATACGATATAACCCTAACTGCGACTATATTTACAGTGTAGCAAATGACCTTTCGTCACAATGTCTTAATTGAACATAAGGGATAAATATGTCATCCTTGTTAAGTCCAATTATATGTTTCTCTATCAAGGATTAGACGTGTAATAATTTGGGCCCAATATCTCATATTGTCCCAACTTAGCATCGCCATGCATTTCCACGTCTCACGCCATCGAGTGGCCATAGACATTATTCCTGTTATGTAGGAGGGACAAATCCTATCTACATTACTCACATCTCTCCGCATGATTCATTGCAGGCCCAATTACTACCTTTATGATTATCTTGTTACAGATAATGTTTGATAGTATTAAAGCCTACAACTCCTCATGTAGGAATCGTAATGACTTTAAGTCGAAGGACTACTTCACTATGATTACCATGAGAAACGCTTATGACACTTATATAACTATTATGCAACGTTCTCATAGCGGGTCAATCTAGTATAAATATTCCACCAATATTTATACCTATGTGAAGACTTGATATCATATATCCATGACTCATGAAATGTGGTCATCATGTCACTCACATAATAGTCTCGATGTATTATTATTGTCTTAATTAATAATAATACTTGACTACTGATGCTTTAAGAATAACGTTCTATAGTTTAATGGGGTCACACGATCAAGTCATACTTGATGTTCCATTAAACGAACTGCCTATTCTAAGGACTTTATTATGTTATATATATGATTATAGCAATAACATAATAAATGAATGCCTTGTACATATATCAAATATATGATCAAAGTCATGATACAAATGATTATCTATTCAAAATAGATTGGTCACTAGGGCTTACACCAACACCTACACGGATGGTGCAAGACCTATTGCTGTAAGCAGTGCCAAAAGAGGTTTGCAGGGAATTGGCCGAGAGGGGTGGGAGGTATACAGTTAGAAGAGGGTTACATATATATCTGGAGGAAGGAGAGAAGGGTAGGCAATTATTCAGTGAAGGTTTTGGGGTCATTTGGACAGGGAGGTTGCAGCCCTTTAAGGGCGTGTTTACTTTCTAAAAACATTTTCAATTTTCATTTTCTAAAATCTGTATTGATTTTAAATTGTTAAAAAGGAGATGGAACGCTCCTGCAATAAACAATTGTGACAAAGAGAAGATGGATGGCTAGTTAGAGAGAATGCATTTTCGGAAACGATGAAAACAATTTTCTAGCATTTTCAAAATTTCTGAAAATACTGGATCTATTTTCAAAAGTTGAAAAAGAAAATGGTGAGGGAAATACTAAAATTAATACAAATTTTAGAAAATAAAAATTGAAAATGTTTTTAGTAAGTAAACAGGGTCTGCAGGTTTGTCTTTCTTTTCGTTCTAGTTTCTTCAGCTTAATACCTCTTGTAAGGAGCTAGACTCCATTTTTCTTGGGAAGAATTACTGGTCCCTATCGCTGACTCTGGCAAATTTGGTTCTTAATCTGTACATTGTCGGTGTTCAAAATTTTATTCAAGGTTGCAGAACATAGGAATAAATGTCACTCTAAAAGAAATTTAACATCTAAAATTATCTTTCCATAGTACATATGCTTCTGTTCAGTGCTAAGTTATGAGTAAGTGGTGCCGTGCTTTGGGATAAGATTAGGCATTTGGCTTCTATTTGGGGCACAGTAGTTCCTCTTATAGATATGTTAAGTGATTGGGCAGCTTTGGTTCATTGATGTTTTCTTTGTTTTCTATTGTTTGTTTTTTCTCTTTTTTAAAGAGGATCACTTATTCTCCTAACTCTTTGTAATCATCTTCTCTTTGTCATAATGAATTTCTTCTTTTATAAAAAAAAGACAAAAAAAAAATGTGAAGCCCAATCTTGCTTTGATATATTGACATTGCGGAATATCAAGTTGGAGAGAATAGGAGGGCTCTTCTTGGTAAGGAGTAACTGTTTAAGAATCTTGTGCTTACTGGTTAGGTTTTGTGTTTTTCCCTAGTTTCTTTAATTAGTTTTAATATTTGGCTTGTTGGTAGATAATTGAGGACACATTAATACGTTCTTGATGTTTTGTGATTTTTGGTTTGCCCCATGAGTGTATATGAGCCATGATCTGAAACATTTCTCATTCGCTTTTCCAATGTCCTGTTTAACTTAATATTAAATATGATTTAGGTCCCACAATTTATTTTGGATCATATGTGGGGTAAGGGTGAGGTCTGTAAAATAGTTTGCACTCAGCCTCGACGTATCTCTGCAATTTCAGGTTTGCAATTTTTGAAAACTTAATTTTCTCGATTTTCCTGTTTTAGTCTATAAAATATTAAAATATTTTTTCCCGTGTCTCTGTGTCTAGTTTCCGAGAGAATCTCCAGTGAGAGAGGAGAGCCTATTGGAAAAAATGTTGGATACAAGGTAATTTTATTTATTGATCCTTGTTAGTAAAGGTTCTGTAATTCTTTTTCTCTGGGTTTGAGTCAGTAGACAGCAGTATAGACATTTGTTTGAACATTGACTCATGAATGTACCAGTGTTTTGTGTTCATGTGATGCAGACACAATTTTTTATTGATTCATAGGAAGAAATCCATTAAGAAATTGTCGTTATTAAGGAAGCATCATTTCCGCCTTGAATCACAGTTCAAAATGTTGTTTCTCATGCCCCTTATATTTTTCTTTCTTTTTGGTGTGCCAACGATTCTTTTATAGAATTTGTGGCTAAAGTTCGCTACCAAATGTTGATTATGAAAATACCTTCACAAACACTGGTTTCATTCTTAGTTAGTACAAATTTGCTAGCTTTTCTCATGGTTTATGGTTTACATCTCATATGATGGTTATTTTTTAAAATATTAATATCCTGGCTTATATTTTAAATGATAACCAGATACGGTTAGAAAGCAGAGGTGGAAGGCAATCATCAATTGTGCTATGTACTACTGGAGTTCTATTGAAGGTGTTGGTTTCTAAAGGTTCTAGTTGTGTAGAGGATGGCATTTCTGGCTTCACTCACATAATTATGGTACTTCATTAGATTTACTTTCTGTCAATTAGAGCACAAGTTATGGCATTTAATCTTAGGTAAATACTTCATGTTCTTGCTTCTTCTATTCCTTGTTTGTTCATTTTCAATTGTTAGGATGGCTACGAACCATTGTTTATTATGTATGAATTTGTTCTCAGATGCATTAGTTAATAGAAACTTCTCATCTGGCTTGGTAGACCTGCTAGAAGTCTTGGATATTTTTTGTTGAAATCATGCTTGAATTAAGTTGGCAGAGACGTCCCACTGTTTTATAGCGAGTTGGTTTGAAACAAGTTCCTTTATTTATTTGTTAATTTATTTTTTCTGAGGAAAGTGACTACAGCAGAGCCTATCCCTGTCTCTGTCACCATAATTGTATTTAAAGGGAAGGTATGTGTTGAAATCCCACATCGACTCATTAGAGATATGGCCAAAGTAGTCCTTATAAGGCTTAGGCAATCCTCACCCCTTAAGTTAGCTTTTGGGGTTGAGTTAGGCTTAAAGCCCAAATTCTAACATGGTACCTATCCTAGATCTGTTATTGGGCCAATTATTTCACCCGTATTTGTCCATGCTCCAGATGTCCAGTCCTGGGCGTGAGGGGGTATGTTGAAATCTCATATCGACTAGAGATATGGCCAAAGTAGTCTTTATAGGGCTTAGGCAATCCTCACAGCTTAAGTTAGCTTTTGGGATTGAGTTAGGCCTAAAACCCAAATTCTAATAGTAAGCAGTAGTTTTAATTAGATGAAAGCCTGAAACTTTACTAATGAAAGTAAAGTAAATAGCTTTTAGGATTATGCATCGTAGAGTGGCATGTGCATGGCTTTGTCTCCATTAAGTATGCTGGAACAAATTAGAGGACATAGAGTTTTTCACCCCCTATCTTTTCTCCTGTGGCATTAACTAGTTGCAGGTTATGCAAACAAGTTGATTTTCTGGACTGGGAGGGGGATTGGAGAGTGATTAACGAGAGTATAGAGTAGTATTATTCTAAGGTTCTGATTTTAATCAAATGATATTGCTAGCATTCCATGCTGCTGGCCTTGTATGACAGGTTTGAAAATGATGTTGGTGAGCTTGACTTTATATCCTCTCCAAACTTTTTAAAGCACTTTAAGTTGATAATGAAATGGTACAACATGTTCTCTTCTCAATCTGTTATGAAGTGATTAACGAGAGTATAGAGTAATATTATTCCAAGGTTCTGATTTTAATCAAATGATATTGCTAGCATTCCATGCTGCTGGCCTTGTATGACAGGTTTGAAAATGATGTTGGAATCTTGTTGAGCTTGACTTTATATCCTCTCCAACCTTTTTAAAGCACTTTAAGGGTTCGTTTGGTGGTCAGGATAGGATAAGGACAGATAGGATATGAGAGCGGGATAATGATAGGATAGGATATGAGCATGATAAGCTCTTATCCTATCCGATGTTTGATGCACATCAGATAATGATAGGATATGATATAAAATATCCACAAATGATAAAATTATTCTTATATCAAAATTACATTTTTTTTTCAAAAATAAAATTTAAACATTATTTGAATTTTTTTATACATTTAACTTAAAAAATATAGAAAATTTTGATAATATATATTTTTGGCTTTTTAATTATACATTAGTCCATTTTTAAATTTTAAAAAATTTAATAAAAAATTAACTTGTGATATTTTTTCAATTTTTATAAAATTGCTAATTAAACCCATATTTTTGTTAGTAATAAGGTTGACTAATTAGATTTGAAAACATAATTAAATAACAATATTAAGGGTAAGGGATAAAAGAGAATTAAACACTTTCTTATCCTTTCCTGTTGGTTCTAACCCAGCCCCTCCCTCAGGATAGAATTATAACTAAGTAGCAGGATATTATAAGCTGACAGGATAAACTTATTCTATCCTGTTGGTTCATCAAACTACGGATTAAAGCAGGATATAATAGTTTATCTTGTCTCTCTTATCCTGATCACTAAACGGACCCTAAGTTGATTATGAAATGGTACGCGTTCTCTTCTCAATCTGTTATGAAGTTTATGGCCAATGTCAAAGAAATCTCTATGTTGTAGGAAGTAAGATCATTTATTAATTTCAGGTTATTGGGTCTGAAGTTGATCATTGGTCTCAACTTTGCTTTTTTTTTTTTTTTTTTTCAACCAGTGCATTACAAGGATTTAAACCAACATTATTATATTAGTTTTAAGAGTGGCATAAAATCATATTGGGCCTTAACAACTTAAACTTTTAGGTTGAGGTGGTGCTTGACACTATTGGAGCTTCTATAACAAGGTGGTTAAGATTTTGATCCTTGCCACCGCTATTTTTCACAATTGAATTTAATTTTCTGTTAAGTTAAGGTGGGCATGTATGCATTGTCCACACCCCAACTCGAAAGGCTTTGTGTGGGGCAGTGTGTTTGAGAGCTGGGTAGTGAATAGCGCGCTATAGTGCCGCTATAGCGAAGTAGCGGAGCAGAGCGGCTCCTTTGTGCCATGCAGTATGTGTAGCGTAGCATTTTTTCGTAGCGGCGATAGCGTCCGCTATTTGACTGAGAATAGCGTGATTTAGCGGGAAAATTTTCAGCCCAAAATACCAATTTTACCCTCCCTTTTTTAGCGCCTAGCAGTAATAAGAGACTAACTCCATCGCTTCACTCACTCCACCGCTTCAATCACGAGTCCTCACTGATACATAAGAGACAAACTCCACCGCTTCACTCACTTTGCTTTCTTTTCTAAAGTGCGATCAAACTCAACTCCCTTCACTCTGCTTTCTTCGTAAGTGCGAGTGTGCGACTCAACTCCTCCTTTTCTCTTCCACTCGCTGGTGCCATATTTTCCGGTCTATACCCCATGTTTCTGGCCAACTCAATATTTTCAGCCACCTTCTTCAACACAGGTTTGGTCTTCTTTTCTTATGCTTTTTTTTTTTTTTTTCCGTTTGTTCTTTCCCCCGTGTTTGTTATTTTCTTCTTCCTTTTTCTTCTTTCTTCTGTTTGTGTCTCTGTTTTATTCGTTCTCTTCTTCATCTCTGTTCTGTCTTTCATCTCAATCATGGCTGCATCTTCCACTCAACCACAAGTCCCACCTTTGGAGGATGATTAATGGCCCGTTTGGTTGAATTTTTTTGTACGCAAATGTGAAAATTGCGCGTTCCAATGCACTTTTTCAGAAAGCTCAAATTTCTAGCTTTCTTCAAATGCCTTCAAACACCCCTCCAATGTCAGTTTGCGTTTGATGGTATTTAAAACAAACAGAGGCTAAGAAATTGAAGAGGCAGAGGAAGAGATCTATAATTATGGTAGTGGTGATGAAAGTGATGATGAGCTAGCATTGGAAGATTTGGAGGATGATTAGAATCTTAGTCTTTGATTCTGTTTGCAGTATTTGCAGTATTTGTTTGCTGAATTAGTCTATTTTGATAGTTCCTGGATAGTATTATGAATGTATGAGTTTGTTTGCATTATTGGGTAATTTGTTATGTTTTAGCATTTACACGTGTAAACTATTTTATTTTATTTTTTTTATATTATATGTCTTTACTTTCAAATAGCGGTCATACCGCTCCCGCTATATCGCTATAGCCGTTTTGGGGGTCGGCCGCTGTCCGGGATTGATAACATAGTTTGAGAGATAGAAACCATTCCTAGTCCTTCACCTAATGGGTTTATTCAGTCTATAGAAAGAAGGAATATAAAATATGTGAATGTAATTCCTTGATTAAATTGTAGAAGACTGAATACAATATATATAGAAAAAGGAAATAAATGCTATCCTCAAATTAAGGATAAAGATCTGGCCTAATCTATACAATAATAACTGACGATATCAAACCATTAATACAATATATTACAACACTCCCCCGCAAGCTGGTGAATGGATATCTATCATTCCCAGCTTGCAAGTAAGACCTTGAAACCGCTCTGTGGGAAGCCCCTTGGTGAAGACATCTGCTAATTGGAACTCTGAGGGAACGTACTTAGCAGCTATAAGTTCATCATCTAACTTTTCTTTGATAAAATGTCTATCTATCTCTATGTGCTTTGTCATATCATGCTGGACTGGGTTGTGAGCATTACTAATGGCAGACTTGTTGTCGCAAAGTAATCTCATAGGAGCTTCATAGTTTATTATGAGATCATCCAGTATGATTCTCATCCATAAAGATTGACAAATCCCTTGGGTCATAGCTTGGAAATCTGCTTCGACACTAGATCTTGCAACTACGTTTTGCTTCTTTCTTCTCCAAGTAACTAAATTTCCTCCCAAAAACATGGAGTACCCTGAGGTAGATCGTCTGTCTACAATTGACCCTGCTTAATCAGCATCTGTATAGGTTTCTATGGACAAACTTTCCCCCTTTTTGAATAATAATCCCCTTCTTGGGTTTGTCTTCGAATACTGGAGGATTCTATTCACTACTTGCATATGTCTCTCATGTGGATCATGCATAAATTGGCTAACCACACTGACAACATCGGCTATGTCTGGTTTGGTGTGGGATAAATATATGAGTTTTCCCAAAAGCCTCGGATATTGGGCCTTTTCCACCCTTGGGCTCTTTTCATTGCTCCCAATCCTGTGATTCTGTTCAATAAGTGCCCCTGTGGTTTTGCAACCAACTGACCTGTTTCTTTAAGGAGATCCAGGACATATTTCCTTTGGGAAATAAAGATGCCTTGTTTGGAGTAGGCAACCTCTATCCCAAGGAAGTACTTCAGCTTCCCCAGGTCTTTCATTTCAACCAATGCAGCTAGTTTGTCTCTCAAAACCTTTCTCAACCTCATCATCACTAGCAATGATCATGTCATCTATATAGACCAAAAGAAGTGTGAGCTTGCCGTCCTGAGAATGTTTCACAAAGAGGGTATGATCTCCTTGGCTCAGTCTATAACGTAAGGACACCATAGCATTGGTGAACCTTCCGAACCAAGCACGAGGAGACTGCTTGATCCCATATAAGGCCTTCCTTAATTTGCACACCTTATTCCCTCCACCAGTAGGGTCATACTCTGGTTGAATGTCCATATATACCTTCTCTTCCAAGTGCCCATGTAGAAAGGCGTTTTTAACATCAAATTGGTGCAAATCCCAACCAAAGTATGCTGCCAAGGAGAGAATAATCTTGTCTGTGTTCATCATTGCTATTGGGGCAAACGTTTCCTCATAATCAATCCCATATGTCCGAGTGTACCCTTTTGCACGTAAGGACACCATAGCATTGGTGAACCTTTCGAACCAAGCACGAGGAGACTGCTTGATCCCATATAAGGCCTTCCTTAATTTGCACACCTTATTCCCTCCACGAGTAGGGTCATACCCTGGTTGAATGTCCATATATACCTCCTCTTCCAAGTGCCCATGTAGAAAGGCATTTTTAACATCAAATTGGTGCAAATCCCGACCAAAGTATGCTGCCATGGAGAGAATAATCTTGTCTGTGTTCATCATTGCTATTGGGGCAAACATTTCCTCATAATCAATCCCATATGTCCGAGTGTACCCTTTTGCAACCAGCCTTGCTTTGTATCGGTCCAGAGTACCATCAGACCGATATTTCACTGTGTAAATTCATCTGCATCCAACTATCCTTTTGTCCTTTGGTATCTCAACAATTTCGCAGGTCTGATTCTTGTCCAAAGCACTCATCTCTTCATACATGGCTTGAACCCAATTCTTATCCATTAAAGCTTCTTGTACTGAAGTGGGGACTCTGATAGAATCAATTGCTGAAATAAAGCTCTGAGGTTGTACTGATAGGTTTTTAGTCGACACAAAGTGGGATATGGGGTACTTGGCACATATTCTTTTTGCTTTTCTCAAGATTATTGGCAAGTCATCAGGGTTAGGTTCACAAGTATTATTTAAAGGACTAATCAAAGGCTAAGAGTTAGGAATATTTACCTCCGGTTCAGACGGCTGAAGTTGCTATTGGATCTGGTCGGGTTTTTTACGCCTTTGATAGATGTGGGACCCTTTCCATCTCAACTCATCTGATATGGGAATAGGTACTTTGGAAGTCTCTGAAGTAGTACCAGAAGATGATATTACATCTTTTATAAGAGTGAGGACAGATGACTCCATTGGTTCAGCTGGAAGAGGATAAACAAATGAAGACTCTAGAGACTAAGCTTCTTGACCACTCTCCCCCTTGAAGCTGAGGATTGGGGTAAAACGACTCGGGTTCTTGGAAGGTAACATCCATGGAGACATAGACATGACGACTCTGAGGATGATAACATTTGTACCTTTTTTTGTCGAGAGCTTATCGTATGAAGATACATTTAACAGTCCGAGGGTCCAACTTACCACGATGTTGACTATGAATGTGCACAAAGGCAGTACAACCAAAAACACGACACGAGAGACTGGTCATGGTGGGAGGCGCAGGAAAGAAAAACGTCATGTGTTGAACAGGACTAAGACCATTCAAGACACAAGAAGGTAACCTGTTTATTAAATATGTAGCCGTTAAGACAGCTTCCCCCTAATGAGATTTGGGTACGGACATTTGAAAGAGTAGGGCTCTGGCCATTTCAAGAAGATGACGATTCTTTCTTTCGGCAATCCCATCTTGTTGTGGAGTATCCACACATGTTAACTCATGCAAAACACCATGTTCTTTAAGAAATTTTGAAAAGTCTGATTAACATATTCTTTCCATTATCAGAACGTATCCTTTTTGTTGATATTTATGTAAATAATATATTTTGATTATAGGAATATTAGGTAATTAGGATAGCTAGATATTATGCTATTATGTAATAATTGTAATTAATACCTTGATTGTATGTTGATTTGTTCATAGCACTATATAATACATTCTCCGTGGTGTAGTTGAAACACACGGGTTAAACCATATGTCTCTTGTTTCTCTCTTATTTCAACATGGTATCAGAGCCTAACAAGAGGCAACCCTAATCCGTGCCTACCTGGTGGACCTACTGCCCATTAGTGAAATTTTTTCCTGCAAAACCGTGTCCTCTTTTCGGTTTTGCACACCATTAGTCACTGTCAGCCGTCGTCGCCGCCAACGCTGCTACCGTCCGCCGCTGTCGGTCGACGTCCTTTCCGCCCGACAACCTCACCGTTGGAATCGCAGTTGGCCGATCTGTGCAACCGTCCAAACCTCGCCGCCAACCGCCACCGGACGCGCCGCCACTCACCGGTTGCGTCTCTGTCGCTCCGGGCACGTGCCATCTTCTCCGCCGCGCGTGACGGCGTTTCCGGCGGTATTTTCGGTCGCCGTTTAGTTTGTAGTATTCGTCTCTCTCTCCACTACTTGCATCTGGGCTTTGTTTGTCCTTTAGGCCTTGCGGTGCCTCCTTCCTTGTGCGTTTACTCACAGGTACTTGTGGTTTTTAGTGTTGGTTTACTGATCAATGGCTCATTTTGGACCCTTAGATATTCATAAGGACTCCTCAAAGGCGGACGCTCCTGTTTTCACTAGTTATGTTAGTGCCCTTTTTTGCACTGACAAATTGGATGGAAGCAACTACGACACTTGGGCATCTGATATTAAGCTTTGGCTGAATGGCCAAGATTATGCTGACCATTTGACCAAGAAAGCTGACGATATAGAAGCTGCTGACCGCCCTCGGTGGAAAAAGGTTGATGATCAGTTCTTTACACCAATGACACACAACGTCTTTATGGAGTCTGCTAGAATCTCATGAATGTCATGGCTCCTCGCCAGCTTGATGGTCCTATTTCTGCTTATTTGGGAAAGGTTCATGGTGCCTTACATGATTTCAATGAATTTTTGGCACCAGCTGACACTCCAGCCAAGGAACTTGAGCAGCGCAGTAGCTTTTTCATGTTTTTGTCCCTGAACAGTTTGCCTACAGAGTACTCAACCATCCGTGATCAGATTTTGGGTTCTCCTAATGTCCCATCTCTGAATACGGCTTGGTCCACTTTGCTTCGGGTTCAGGTCAAATCATCAACTAGTTCTGGGCTCTCTTCTGCTCCTAGCTTTGAGCTACCTCTTGCCCCCGTTGATGCTTTTTCTCTTGTCTCTCAGGGCGGTGGTCGTGGTCGCACTCGGGGTGGTCATTCTAGTAGATCTCGCCCAAAGTGCGATCACTGTCACCACTTGGGCCGCCCTCCTCGCACTGCGAATGTTGCACAGGTTGATCCACCAGCCCCATCTGAGCCATCCACTCATCCTACTGCATCAGCTATTGCCTACTCAGAGTTTCTTAAGTGGTTTGAAGAACGTCAGGGTACTGGGTCCACTGCCTCTGTTGCTCACACTTGTAATTCCTTTGCTTGTCTCTCTCAGTCGTCCCTAGGTTCTGGATTCTGGTGCCACCGATCATATCTCAGGTAATAAATTTCTTTTTTCCACTCTTTCTACATCTGGTTTTTTACCCTCAGTTACCTTGGCTAATGGTTCTAAAACACATTCCTAGGGGGTTGGCACCGTCCATCCCTTCCCTTCCCTCTCGGTTGATAATGTGCTTTATGTCCCGGGTTCCCCTTTTAATTTGCTTTCCATTAGTCGCTTGACTCATTCCCTTGATTGCACCATTTCATTCACTAAAGATTCTGTTTTCCTGCAGGACCGGAGTTTGGGACGGATGATTGGCGTCGGATGTGAGCTCAATGGCTTGTACCAGCTTTCACCTCCTTCTCGGGTTTGTGTTGTCAAGGATTCCCCTCTTCTCACTCATGCTCAGTTGGGACATCCTAGCCTTGCCAAACTCCAGAAGTTGGTGCCGAGTCTAGCTAAACTTACTTCTTTGTCCTGTGAGTCGTGTCAACTAGGGAAGCATACCCGTAGTTCTTTTCCTAGTCGTGTCTTTAACCGAGCTATGTCTCCGTTTTCTTTAGTGCATTCTGATGTTTGGGGTCCTAGTCGGACTCTGTCCACTTTAGGGCCAAACTATTTTGTTACTTTTATTGATGATTTCTCGCGTTGTACTTGGCTATTTTTATTGGAAAACTGTTCTGAGTTATTTTCTATATTTCAACAGTTTTACTCTGAAATTAAAAATCAATTTGGTATTCCTATTCGTACTTTACATAGTGATAATGCCCGAGAGTACCTCTCCCACCCATTCCAATCCTTTATGGCTTCTCAGGGTATTCTTCAATAGACCTCGTGTGCTCACACCCCTCAACAAAATGGGGTTGCTGAACGCAAAATTAGACATCTTATTGAAACTACTCGCACCTTATTACTTCATGGCCATGTTCCATTCCGGTTTTGGGGTGATGCTATTTTCACTGCGTGCTATCTTATTAATAAGATGCCTTCTTTCGTTCTTGATAACCAAGTACCTCACTCTATTTTGTTCCCTCATCAGTCCCTCCATTCATTAACTCCTCGCGTCTACATGTTTTGCTCATAATCTCCAACCGGGCATTGACAAGCTCTCTGCCCGGTCCCTAAAATGTGTCTTCCTTGGTTATACTCGATCACAAAAGGGTTACCGATGTTATTCCCCTACTCTACGTTGCTATCTTGTATCGGTTGATGTCACATTCTTTGAGTCTGTTCCTTACTTTGGGCCCCCATCATCTCCCGAGTCGATAGCAGATGTCTTTCCTATTCCTTCTCCTCCGGACCTTGTCTCCTATACTCCACCAGTGATATCCCCCACATTGGTTGCCCCTACTAGTCCTATACAGGTATATCAGCGTCGCCAATCGTTGCCTCCACAGGTTGAACATGTTCCTCCTGATGATACTAGTGCCGCCATTGATGACTCTTCTCCGACGCCAACTCCTCTGCCAGCTCCGGCCTTGCCTCCAGACCCTGATCTTCCCAATGCCCTCCGGAAAGGTATACGCTCCACTCGTAATCCTTCTCCACACTATGTTAATTTAAGTTTTCACCGCCTTTCACCACCACATTTTGCATGCCTTTCTTCTTCGTCTTTTGTGTCTATCCCTAAGATTGCAGGTGACGCCTTATCTCATCCTGGGTGGAGACAAGCTACGGTTGATGAAATGAGTGTCCTTCAGAGCAGTGGTACTTGGGACCTTGTTCCTCTTCCATGTGGAAAATCTGTTGTAGGTTGTCGGTGGATATTTACTGTTAAAGTGGGTCCGGATGGCCAGATAGATCGCCTTAAAGCCTGCTTGGTGGCGAAAGGTTATACTCAGGTTTTTGGCTTAGATTATGGAGACACATTCTCACCCATTGCTAAAATGGCATCTGTTCGTCTGTTCCTGTCCATGGCTGCTATTCGTTTCTGGCCACCGTATCAACTAGATATCAATAATGCTTTTCTCCATGGTGATCTCACTGAAGAGGTATATATGGAGCAACCTTCTAGATTTGTTGCTTAGGGGGAGTCTTCTGGACTTGTTTGTCGCCTCCTCAAGTCTTTGTATGGCCTCAAGCAACCCCTCGAGCTTGGTTTGGCAGGTTTAGCACTGTTGTTCAGCAGTTTGGCATGACACTGACTGAGGCAGATCACTCAGTTTTCTATCGTCATTCTGGTCGAGGGTGTGTTTACTTGATTGTATACGTCGATGACATTGTCATCACAGGGAGTGACCACCATGGCATATCACAAGTAAAACAATATCTTTGTCACCACTTCCAGACAAAAGATCTTGGAAAACTCCGATATTCTTGGGTATAGAGGTTGCATAATCAAAGGATGACATAGTCATTTCTCAGAGAAAGGATGCGATGGACATTCTTGAGGAAACAGTCTACTGAATGCAAAATCAGTTGATACTTCTATGGATCCAAATACTAAACTTCTATCAAATCAGGGGGAGCCACTTTCGGATATAGGGAAGTATAGAAGATTAGTTGGGAAACTGAACTACCTCAGTCACTCGTCTAGACATTTCTTTTGTAGTCAGTGTGGTAAGTCTGTTCCTAAATTCACCTTGCGAAGGTCATTGGGATGCATTGATTCGTATCCTCAAGTACATCCATGGGGCCCCAGGAAAAGGGCTCATCTATGAGGATAATGGCTACAATCATATCGTTGGATATTTAGATGCTGATTGAGCTGGTTGTCCAACTGATAGGAGATCCACTTCTGGAATCTGTGTCCTCATTGGGAATAATCTAATGTCTTGGAAGGGTAAGAAACAAAATGTTGTTGCAAGGTCAAGTGCTGAAGTTGAGTATCGTGCCATGACATCAACTACTTGTGAACTCATCTGGCTCAAACAGTTACTTCAGGAACTGCGATTTGGGGATGTTACACAGATGACATTCATTTGTGATAACCAAGCTGCACTATACATTGCCTCGAATCAAGTTTTTCATGAGAGGACCAAGCACATCGAGATAGACTGCCACTTCAAAAAATCTTATTGGGAGACATCACCACTAACTTTGTGAATTCAAATGATCAAATGAGAGATGTTTTCACTAAGCCTTTGAGAGGTCCTCGAATAAATTATATATGTAACAAGCTTGGTGCATATGATTTGTATGCTCCAGCTTGAGGGAGAGTGTTGATATTTATGTTAATAATATATTCTGATTATAGGAATATTAGGTAATTAGGATAACCAGATATTATGCTACTATGTAATAATTGTAATTATTACCTTGATTGTATATTGATTTGCTCCGAGCACTATATAATAGAGTCTCCGCTGTGTAGTTGAAACACACGGGTTAAACCATATGTCTCTTGTTTCTCTCTTATTTCAACACTTTTAATAGATCGCCCAAACTGAGTCTTAATCATGCGATAAAAATTCAAGAATAATTGAAAAACTTCAGATTTATCTTTTATGAGAAATGTCCATGTGACTCGAGTGCAATCATTAATAAAGGACACAAACCATTTTGCATAAGATAAATTAGAAGTAGAGGAAGGTCCCCACACATCAGAATAAATAAGTTCAAATGGTTCAATGCTTTTATTATTACGAGTAAGAAAAGTTGTGCGATGGTGTTTCGCAAATTGACAAACATCACAATGAAAGGACTCGACAAATCTCCTTAAAACAAATGAGGAAACATAGACCTAAGAATACTGAAAGGAGGATGACCAAGACGACGGTGTTGAAGCCATACCTTAGAGACAATAGAGTTGGAACTAGTATGGTTACAAGAAGTGGACATCTTCTGCGTGGTACTATTTCTAGTTCCATGTAGACAATATAACCCGCCCTGTGCCTTAGCAACCCCAATCATCTTCCTCGTGGCAATATCCTGAAAAATACAATGGGAGGGAAAGAAGGTTACTGTTCAGTTTAAATCTCGAGTAAGTTTGTGTATAGAAACGAGATTATTTGAGAGTTTAGGGACATGAAGCACATTATTTAAAGGAAGAGAAGGTGGAAGCTGAATGTTACCACATCCAGAAACAGGTACATGGGCGCCACTTGCAAGAGTAATGTGATGTTTACCAGGCATATGAGAGTAAGATGAAAAATTTGAGGGTTAAGGGGTCATATGATCAGTAGAACCAGAGTCAATAATCCAGAGATTCTCAGACGTAGTACTCGAAACGTTAAAGGATAACAAACTAGAATTCTTTCCAGTCATGGTTACAGGATAAGTGGCAGAAGGCTTATTAAGAGAATTCAACGGAGAGGTCATCGCAGTCTCGAAATCTGACATTTCTCGAATGACTCGTGAAACTCTGATCTGAACAAGGGAGGGCCGACAATCAGAATGGTGGCCGTCGCACGGTGAATGGTGGCTTGGAAGGCGGCAGGTGGCTCACACGCGCAGAAAGGGTGGCGGCGCGTGTGTTGCGCGTGGCGGCGCGTGAGAAGCTGGAACAGGATGGGTCTTCGGTTGTCGGCCGGAAATACGCCGACGAGCAGTCTAGAGAGGGTGGTGAGACAAAATGTGGTGGCTGCCAGTAGGCAGCAAGGAAGGCTGCAAATATAGGCTGCAATATGGCAGCAAGCAGCAATAAGGCTGAAAGGAGAAAAAAAAAAGAAACCCTAGGAACCCCCTAGGCTTTGATACCATATAGAAAGAAGGAATATAAAATATGTGAATGTAATTCCTTGATTAAATTGTACAAAGACCGAATACAATATATATTGAAAAAGGAAATAAATGCTCTCCTATAATTAAGGATGAGGATCTGCCCTAATCGGTACAATAACAACTGACGATATCAAACCATTAATAAAATATATTACAACACAGTCCTTGACAGTATTGAATTACAAACTCGGATTAGTCAAATACTGGTCTAATTCTTTTTAATCAGGTGATGTCATGCCTCGGTGGCATGTATCAGTTGAAATAGTTGAGATTGAAGGGATTTTATTAAGGAATATAAAGTAATGCTATTATTGTATTTATGTAGTTTTAGTATTAGGAGGTGTATGGATAAACAACTTAATTAACTGTCAATTCAATAAACGATTATCACATGAGAGCTCATGTCCTTTCTATAAACTCTTTTTAGCTTATTTCATAAGCTTCTGTGACAAGCTTATTAAAATACGCTGAAAAGAGCTTATAGGAAGATTATAAGCTATTTTTACAAGCTCTTCCAAACACCTGCTTAACACGTATATGATAATGTAATCCCAAATAAACTCTCTATAAGATCTTCCAAGCGCTCCCTTAGTGTGAATAGATAGTTAGTGTTAGGCTATTGTGGAATATCATTTGTGTGTAATGAGAAAGGAGCCATCTTCTTTTCTCATTTCTCTACTATGTTCTCTTCGTTATCTCTATGAAGCCCCGCTCTTTCTCAACAGATCTGAACCTTGATTCCTATGGGGAATACAAAGGCCACTTTCACTGACATGCTTTCTGATATTGTACATGGGAGTGAACTTTTTATTAAGGTTTATATGAAAAATATATGTTTTTTGTCAAATTGTTTCTTACATTTTTTTGGTACAGCAAATAATTTCTTATATATGTGATTATAAACTTTGTAAGTAATGCTTAAATACTTTTGGATTATGTGTAATTTATAATATTTTTCAGTGCATCATCCTTAGTAAATTTATGTTTATATTAAAATGTTTACATACTTCTATTTATTAGACTTAAGTTAATCTTGACCATCACCGTTTTTAGATTCAGTGACAGGTTTCGTTTTCAAAACACCTGTTACAGACCTTCAATACTGTTTCCCTTAAATTTCAGTAGTCTATTTCTTAACTTAGCGCTACTGTTTTACAGCAGATTTTTAGTATATTTTATGTATACAATTTATATATTTAATTTGACTGCCATTCTTCCGCCATTTATCTATTATGGCAGAATTTTGGCTTGCCGGCAACCGCCATTAACAACGCCGATACAAAACATTTACTTAATAATCTTATTTATACTATCATTATAGGTCAAGTATTAGTGTTGTAGAACTTGTAAAAGCCAGCCCTATTCTAACATTCCCTATCAGCGTTTAACTTTCTAAGCTTTCAGCTCAAATAAAGACACTGATTTTAAAATATAATTAGTGCATAAACCAGTGCAAAAGACATGCCAAACACTGCTGGAGAGGCAACACAAAAATGAGAGTTGCTGGAAATAAAACACAACAACTAGATTGTTGGAATGATGAACAATTTGTTGGAATATTGCACGGCCAAGGGCAAGAGACACGGCTGAAAAGATGCATAGATGGAACAAAAGGCTGCTAGAAAACAGTTACTAAGGGTGATAATGGGTAAAAAATTTCCTAGCTTCCAATCACACACAACGACCAAACTTATCCAAATTCATAAAAGGATTAAAAAAATGTAGTTGGTAAGTTCAAACAGCAAGAACAATGTCAATTTTGAATTCAAGAGACTGTTGAAATCAGTGTAGAATAAGATCAAACAAAGGGTGTTTCAAATTTTTTGAAACTCTGCAGAGATAAAAATGGTCACTGGTACACTGCCTAGTTCTGCTCTGATAAAGGAGGGAAAGTGAAGTGAGAAAAGAAAAATAATAATAAACAATATTATGATGATTGATAAATGAGATATGCATGAAATACTAACCTAATACTCCTATTTATACTTATATTCTAGGTCAAGTTCTAGTGTAGTACAACTTGTACTAAGCCCTGCCTAGAAAGACTACTAACATAATAAGACTGCTAAAAGCATAGTTTAGTTCTAAATCTTTGGTCTTGGGATGGCCGCTTGAGAAATGGATAGCCAGTACAAGCTACGTTGATTGTGTTAAGTAGAAATGTAACTTGAAAATTTTGATATTATTTTCTTCAAGTCCTTGTTGTGTGAAATGAATTCAATTGTCTTCATGTATCATGCCCTAAGTATCATTGCATATCTGATGCATATCCTGTGCTTCCTTGCCTTAGCAAATTAAATTGCAAAACAAAATGACATTCATTTCTTGTTTAGGATGAAATTCATGAAAGAGACCGATACTCAGACCTCATGTTGGCAATCCTCAGGTATACTATCTAAGGGAACTTATTAACTTTTCACTTTGTACAGTAGTTTCGTTAAATACAAATATACAATTTCCCATAATATAATTGATAGTAAAATTGGGTTGTAGGATATAGTATGTGGGGATTTCTAGTTGACAATAGATTAAAGTTAATTTGTTGTTTACAGATGTTAGTGCTCTTTTCTCCCCTTATATTTCTTGGCGTTTTCTCAAACAGTCTCTCCCCTCTCTCTACTATCCTTCTCTCACCAGTTTGCCTAAGTTTTTTCTCCGTTCTTCTAATTAATTTGTTCCTGTGCTCATTTCATGCTTGCTGATGTTTTCCTTAATATTGTTTTTTTCCTTTTGATAGGTTGTTCTTGGCGGTTATTTTAGCCTTTCACCCCTGTATTCTATCTTCTAATAAAATCCTCCTATGAAAAAAAAAAAAAGAAGTTATAGAATTGTGTCTTGTACGACAGTATGCTAACAAATCACCCTTATTCCTATAAAAACTCAATGTTTGTAGGGCTTACACGTGAAAAATGCTTGGTGCACACACTTTTGTACACATCTACTCGCATCCCTGGCTTGGTGGTAAAATCAGAATGTAGGTGTGTAGAAGTTAAGGTGGAACAATCTATAATGAGATGGTAAAAAATATGTAGATGTGAGGTGATGTAAGTGTAAGTGGGTATCAGAGTATAGCTCAGCTATACACTCAATGTAATAGTAACTGAAAGTGCCACGCAAGCGCTATTCAGTTACCCAGTTGTAACTAGAATTAGTTAGCGGTAGTTACATTTGCTGAGTATTGAACTTAGCTATAAAAGCTGGAAATGTACTTGATCAATTCAGAATAATAATATCTCAATTTTCATCTCTCTCTCTCTCTCTCTCTTCCCTTCTCTCAACTCTTCTATTATGGTATCTAGAGCTCTTTTCCGGGCTTGATCTTCGTCAATGGCGATCGCTTCACTGCACAGCACCATCGGAACTCCGGCCACTGCCGCTCCGGCCCCACTGGCTCCATCTTGACCTTTAACCCTGTTCTCTCAGTTAAACTCGATGACCGGAACTTTCTGCTAAGGAAGCAACAAGTTGAAGCGGTGATAATCGCTCACAAGCTCCATCGTTATGTCGTAAACCCTAACATTCCTCCGATGTATAACTCTGAGGAAGAACGCACTCAAGACATTGTCTCTAAAGCTTATCAACTATGGCTGGTTCAAGATCAAATGCTTTTCACCTGGTTACTCGGTTCCATTTCACCTTTGATTCTGCCTCGATTCATCACTTGCAAATAGTCGAGCCAGGTTTGGGAAAAGATTTACAAATTTTTCTACTCTCATCTTTGTGCCAAGATTCGGCAACTTCGATCCGAATTGAAGAATACGAAGAAAGGATCTAGGCCGGTAAATGAATATCTGATGCGAATTGATTCTCTACAAGCTATCGGTAATCCAGTTTGTGAGCAAGACAACATCGATACAATTCTTGAAGGTCTTTCTGAAGAATAGAATTCCTTTGTGATGATGATTTACGGTAGAGTAGATCCAGCTTTTGTTAATGACATTGAGGCTTTGTTACAGGTTCAGGATGCACAATTTGAGAAGTATAAGCAAGAACTTCCTTCCTCCTCTATTTCGTTGAATGTTGCTCAAGGTCCTAACCTTCAAGCCTCATCTTCACCCACTGATTCTTCCAATTTTCAGTCCAATAATGACTATCAGAGTTCGAACAGTGACTATCAAGGCTCCCATCGTGGTGGCAGAGGTCGCGGCCGCGGTCGCCGTCGTGGTGGCAATAGACCAACTTGTCAACTGTGTACAACTGTTGGTCATGATGCGTACAACTGCTGGTACAAGTTTGATCATAAGTATGGTCATGATGCGTATAACTGCTCGTAAAGGTTTTTTCAGAATTTTGTGCAACAATCAGTGCCCACACCACCACAGTCCTATGTGAATCAGTTTCCTACACAAGGATTATTACTGAGGCCACCATCACAGCATCCACCGAGTGCCTTTGTTGCTACTCAGCCTAATCAGAATTAACTTTCACAGTTGAATCAATACTCTCAGTCAAGTTCATATGCTCACTTATATGCCCCGTCCACTCATGAAATTACTGCACCAAGGTCCTTTGATGCACTAACTTGGTACCTCGATTCCGGAGCTTCCCATCACATAACTGCAGATCCTCAGAATCTCAGCCAAATCACTGTTTTTGGAGGCCTGGAAAATGTGTTAATGGGCAATGGACAAGGTTTTTCTATCACCTCTATAGGTTGCTCTAAAATCACATCTCCATATCACCCACATATCACTATGTCACTCAACAATCTTCTTCTTGTGCCCACTATTACTAAGAATTTAGTATCTGTTTCAAAGTTTGCTCGTGATAATAATGTCTATTTTGAGTTTCATCCTTCTGCTTGTTCTGTTAAATCACAGGGTTCTAATCAAGTCCTCCTTGAAGGTTCTCTTCGAAATGATAGATTGTATTGTTACAAGAACCTTCCCATTCTCAAGTAGCCCCTCCCCCACGTGTCGTTTTCCTTCTTTGAATAAAACATTTGTCAATAATTCTACAGCTAAGTTTTCTGCTACTGTAAACACAAATATTGTTTTTAATACATATATGACTTGGCACTGTAGATTAGGCCATGCTCATCCTAATGCTGTAAAGTCAATTTTACAATTGGTAATATTCCATGTTCAAATAAAACTTCAGTTGATTTTTGTAATGCTTGCTGGATGGGAAAAGCACATAGACTTTATGCACCATCTTCTACCACAGTTTATACACATGCCTTTGAACTGATAAACACAGATCTTTGGGGCCCTACTCCCTTCACTTCCTTTAGTAGATACACTTATTGCTTCACTTTTGTTGATGCATATCCGCTATACTTGGATTTATTTCTTAAAGACCAAATCAGAAGCTCTTACTGCTTTCAAACAATTTCATATTTTGGTTAAAACTTAGTTCCTTGCTCAAATTAAGGCTATACAGTCTGATTGGGGGGGGGGGTGAATTCCGACCCTTTACCAAATATCTCACGGAGTCGGGCATAAATCATAGATTAACATGCCCCCATACTTCCCATCAGAATGGAACAGTAGAGAGAAAGGATAGACATGTTGTTGAGTTAGGACTAACTGTTGAGAGTCCCACATTGGATACTGATATGGTCGGAATAGTACTTATAAGTGAAGGGCAACTCTCACCCTATGAACTACCTTTTGGGATTGAGTTAGGTCCAAACACAAATTCTAAGATGGTATCAGAGCCTATCTAAGATCCGTTGGGCCACCCGTAGATGTCCGGTCCTGCAAACTTCACGCTCCAGATGTCCAGCCCTGGACGTGGGGGGGGGGGGGGTGGGGGTGTTAAGAGTCCCACATTGGATAGTGATATGACCTGAATAGAGCTTATAAGTGAAGGGCAACCCTCACCCTATGAGCTAGCTTTTGGAGTTGAGTTACGTCCAAACCCAGATTCTAAGACTAACATTGTTGTCCCATACTGCTATACCTCTTACCTTTTGGGATCATAGTTTTACTATCGCAGTCTACCTGATTAATAGGATCCCAACAACAGCACTCTCTACTCATTCATAACCATTTCATGCCCTTTATGGTGTGCTTCCTGACTATACTAGTCTTCGGACATTTGGGTGTGCTTGCTTTCCCTTATTAAGACCCTATAATCAGCATAAATTACAATATAGATCAACTCTATAATCAGCATAAATTACAATATAGATCAACTGAATGTGTATATCTTGGCATGTCCCCTCAACATAAGGGTCATAAATGTCTGGCACCTACTGGTCGCATCTACTTTTCCAAGGATGTCCTCTTCAATGAGTGTCGTTTCCCTTATCTTATCTTGTTTCCCTCCACCTCTACATAGTCATCTCCCATTGAGTCAACGTTTTCCGCTTCCATTTCCTCTCCAATCTTAACTCCAATTCTACCACACCTATTAATCAGTATCCTCCACCCTCTCCTCCTCCTAATTCTCCTCCCCTCACTCCAATTTCCACTTCTCCTTCAAACTCCCATCTTCCAACTGAGCCTCCATCATCTGCACTTAATGTTCCCCAAGTTTAGTCCCTTACATCTCCTTGAAGTCCCTCTGGTTCTCTATATACACCTCCTCTGCCATCCTCTTCCCCTGCCCCTACTCACCCTATGCTAACTCGATCCAAAACAGGTTGTCTTCCTCCTCCTCATGTCCTTCTCACTCACATGGAACGCACCTTAGTTAAACAGGCACTGTCCAGCCCTCTATGGCTTGCTGCTCTCAAAAACAAAACCTGGACCTTAGTTACTCTTCCCCCAAATCGAAAAGCTATTGGCTGCAAATGGATCTTTAGAATTAAAGAAAACCCGGATGGGACTGTAAATAAATGTAAGGCACGCTTGGTTGCCAAAGGCTTTCATCAACAAGCCGAATTTGACTTTCATGAAACCTTTTCTCCAGTCATCAAACCTGTCACCATAAGGGTCATTGTCACTTTGGCTTTCACTCAAAAATGGGCAATTAAGCAAATTGATGTGAATAACGCCTTCCTAAATGGGTATCTTAGTGAAGAAGTTTACATGGTGCAGCCTCCGGGCTTTGAGGCTACTGATAAGTCTATTGTTTGCAGCCTTAACAAGGCTCTCTATGGCCTGAAACAGGCCCCTTGTGCATTGTATGAACGATTCACCTCTACTGCAATTTGGATTCACTATCAATCGCTGTGACCCTTCTTTCTTCATCTACTCTAAAGGGCCTATCTCCTTTTATGTCCTTGTTTATGTGGACAATATTATTCTCATGGGGTCCTCCACCTCCCTCATCACTGAGTTGATCCGCAAGCTCAATGCTACTTTTGCACACTCAAGGAGCTGGGTGCTTTGGACTATTTTCTTGGGGTGGAAGTCAAGCATTTGTCCAATGGGATACTCTTGTTAACTCGAACACGTGATCTCTTAGCTAAAGCTCATATGATTGAAGCCAAGGGAATCTCCTCCCCAAAGGTTAGCAATTGCAAATTAAACCGGTTTGGGACTGATACAATTTCAGATCCGCATCGTTATCGCTCAATTGTAGGCGCCCTGCAATATGCTAACCCTGACACGACCAGAAATTTCATGTACTGTCAACAAAGTTTGCCAATTTATGGCCAATCCACTAAAGTCTCATTGGCAGACTTTCAAAAGAATACTTCGCTATCTCAAGGGCTCACTGCACTATGGCTTACTGCTACAGCCAGTTTGCACAACTTCCTCATTTCCTCTTAGAGCTTTTTGCGATGCTGACTGGGCTAGCGACCCAGATGACCGACGCTCTACTTCTGGCTCTTGCATTTTCTTTGGCCTTAATCTCATATCTTGGTGTTCGAAGAAACAAACGCTTGTGGCCAGGTCCAGCACTGAGGCTGAGTACCGCAACATGGCAAACACCACAACAGAGGTTCTTTGGATTCAGTCTTTGTTAACTGAATTGGGTGTGAAATTCTCCACTCCACAAATGTTTTGTGACAACCTCAGTGCGGTTTCACTTTCTCACAATCCGTTGCTGCATTCACGAACAAAGCATATGGAACTTGACATACATTTTGTGAGAGAGCAAAAGTTTCTTCCAAGTCTCTAATAGTACATCATGTTAATGCTACAACACAACTGGCTGACTCTTTCACCAAACCACTCTCTTCTTCTAGGTTCTATACTTTGCGCTCCAATCTCAATGTAACCGCATCTCAACAGCCACCTTGAGATTGCAAGGGGGATATCAGAGTATAGCTCAGCTATATACTCAATGTAACAGTAACTGAAAGTGCCACGCAAGTGCTATTCAGTTACTCAGTTGTAACTAGAATTAGTTAGCGGCAGTTATATCTGCTGAATATTGAACCTAGCTATAAAAGCTGGAAAGTACTTGATCAATTCAGAATAAGAATATCTCAGTTTTCATCTCTCTCTCTCTCTCTCTCTCTTTTCCTTTCTCTCAACTCTTCTATTAGTGGGTAAATTTACTTACATTTGTTATATTCTATTTTATCTCTAGAAGATAAATCGATTTGCATCAAATCTTCTCAATGAATAACAACTCATTTTCTCATTAATCCTCAAATGTCTTGCATTCTCTTTAAGCTTTTATGTTTAAACTAATAAAGCTAGTGCCACAACTTTACACCTATACAAAAACAGTTATGATACTTTGCACTGATCACGCGAGTTGGAGGAAGTGAGATTAGGAAGAACAAGATCGGAGGAAGAGGGTGATGATTCCAACATTTGAAGGGGTGGATGCATATGGGTGGTTGATCAACATGTAGCAGCACTTCAGTGCTGTGGGAACACTAGAGGCAGAGAAGCTACTAGCAGCTACAAAAGCTCTTATAGGGTGTACTTTTAGCTTGTGGCTCAAGTGGAGTTGGCCAGTGTTGTCAAATTGGCGTTATGGCATGGCGGATTCTGTGCCAGCGGCCATAGGCCGCAACGCCTATTATATCCGCCATTTTTCCACCATAGGCCGCAATGCCATGTTTATTTGGCGGATTTTTGGTTGTCCCCCATAATCCGCCCTCCGTCATTGATAACACTGGAGCTGCCACAATCTGAATGCGACTTGGAGGACCTTCGTGAAAGCCATGATAAAATGTTTCCAACCGGAGTATGATATGGATCGACCAGTCTGGGTCTGGGAAGAGGAATCAGAACTGTTGCAGCCATAAATCTTGGAACCAGATACAGCCCATGAAAAGATCTTGGAAACAAAGACAACCAAAGAAGAGGAACCCCAAAAGGAGCACCCAATTTTGGGTTTGGATCAAGAACCAGAAGCAGAAAAGTTCAAGGGATTGAGGTAGGAGGTCAAGATAGGGCGATCATTGGATTCCTTTAGGTATGAAAAAGGTGTTCGTTTTTGGGAAGGAAGGCTGTCCTTTGAGTCGTGAAATGGTGAGTTAAAAGCACTCATGTTTGGGTGATGAAGAGGAAGCTAAAATAGATATCCACATGACTTAGAGCACGTCGACGGATGTAGGTGAAGACAAGAAAATATTGCCGAAATTGTTAGATCAAGACTCGTCGATGGAGGTGGGTGGATAATCAGCGGCGTTGGGTTCTTGGAGTTTGCAGACGTTGGTTAAACCTCCATCGCTGACCTTTAACCCTTGTATGACGGATAACAAGATAGTGGGATAGAGGCAAAAGAAGCGTGCAGTGGCACCACCAGAGCCACCTAACTCGAGCCCACATATAGTGGTCGTAGGGATGTTCTCAGGCGAGCCTCCATGGTTGTGCAGCGGAGAGGTGCGCCATATCAGAAAGTCATTTTGTTTTTCCAGGTAGCCACCGTGAAAAGGAAGGAGAAGTAAGGGAGGATAGAATTGGAATTCCGCACAGTTGGTCAGTTTTTTGACCTAATGGGCTAGGCACACATCTGTCTTACTAACTGGCTTATTAATGGAGGTGGCTACAGTCTCACTTGAGACATATTGGTAGGCGTCACCTAATGCTGAAAACTGAAGCAATAATCCAAGTTAAAATAAGTGGAAAAAAGAAGGCAACTTTTGAAGAATGCGAAATTAGGTTTTTGAAGCAAGTTGTCTTTGAAGCCACTACTGAACATGTTTTAGCTACTGAGTATAAGGGCCGCATATTCCTCTCGTGGTCATCCATGTTTAGGGGGGAGTATTGTTAGGTACTGAATAATAATACATATTAGTAACTAACTATTATGATTAGAGAGTGTTAGTTAATGAGCTAGAGATAGTTATAAAAGGAAAGGGAAGTAGGAATCTTGGGAATAATAGTGAGGAGAGTATCAGGTCTCTCGAATACCCGAAGAGTGAGAAAGATACCAGGCTCTTGAATATCTTGGAATTTGAGCGAGAGAATTCATTGTATCATCTTGATCTCTGGTTCTGTACCACATTGGTACTGATCAAAGTGAGTTCTATAACAAAATTCATTTGTTCTTTCTATTTCTGAAGCAATATCTATCACATTCTCATCTTGGCAACATTGAACATATGCTCTTATTGGATCTTTACCACCTAACATTTAGAACCATAAAGTATCGCAAGTTATATAGCTGTGCAGTAATATGTGACTTGTTGTATGGTATGATCTCCAATTTTCACCTCTAAGCTAGTGCTAGCACGTGTCTTGTTAAACTTACATTCTATGCTCCGTTTTTCTTTTACTTAATTAGAAGCCATGTGCTTCTAAAGCTTTTGTCCATAGCTTTACTTAACTATTTGTTAGAGTATGTTAGTTACTCTGCTGAGTCAGCCTTGGTAGCTTATGCTACAAGCTACCTCAGCATCTATATATAGGACTTGTGTAACCAACTCTAGTTAACAATAACAGATTACAGTTTTCAGTTTCTCTCCTTCTCTCTCTCGACTCTCTCTCTTCTCTATTTCTAATATGGTATTCAGAGCTTAAGGATCCTTGAGCCATGACTTCCGAAGGCAACAATGGTGGAACTCCACCACCACCACCGCCGCCGCCACCGATAGCTCCAGTTGCTTCTTCCTTTCCTAATCTCTCGACGGTCATCACAGCCAAACTATCTGATCGCAATTTTCTGCACTGGAAGCAGATTGTTGAAGCTGTTCTTTGCGCTAATCGTCTTGAACGATTTGTTGTATGTCCACGCATTCCGCCACGTTTTCTCACCGATTCCGATCGCCTTAATGACGTTCGCAATCCCGAGTTTCTTGCGTGGGACGCTCAGGATCAACATCTCTTCATATGGATGTTGAATTCGATCTCTGAAACCATCCATGCGCGGGTTGTAGGTTGTTCTCATGCTTGGGAACTCTGGGATGAGCTTCACAGCTATTTCAACTCTCAAACCAAAGCTCGAAGCACTCAACTCAGATCTGAGCTACGACACATGGTCAGAGGAGAACGCACCATTTCTGAATATCTCCTACGCATCAAAGCTCTCCTTGATGCGTTGATCTCGATTGGCAATCCCGTCTCTCACCAAGAGCATCTTGAAGCAATCTTGGAAGGTTTACCTGAAGAATTCCATATTCTGTTTCCCACGATTGAAAGCCTTGCTGATTTGTGCTCAATTGCTGAAGTTGAATCGCTGTTACTTTCTCGAGAGTCACGTTTAGAGAGAAACAAAGCCAAAACACAACTCAACACTGATGCTTTCTCTGTTAATCTCACCCAATCTACTCCTCAGTTGCAACCTATCACTTCGTCGCAACCTACTCCTCAGGTAACCTACTCCACTCAATCTCAGCCGCAAGACAATTTTCCACAAGTTTATCAAGATCCTAATGCCACTTTTGGTCCTGCTTTTCGAGGAGGTCGTGGTGGCCGCTCTGGCTACAGAGGTCGCGGCCGTGGTGGTAGGTCTGGTCCTCGCCCTTATTGCCAGATCTGCCACCTTGCTGGACATGACACTCTCAATTGCTGGTATCGCTATGATTCGCAGTTCGATGCTTATGGCAGAGGGCAAGGTTATCCTGCCCAGAGCTATCCGGTGCAGTTTCCTCAATAAAACCACAGCTACATGACTCATGGTCATTCTAATCAGGCCTATCCTCAGCAACCTCCAACTTATGCTCTTCAAGGCTATCCTAATCAACCACCACGTTTTGGTCAGCCTTAGCTTCTTGCTGCACCTCAACCTCAGCAAGCTCCTTCTCTACCAGCACCTCCACCTCTCCTCCAATTACCCTGGCATTCCAATGATCATAGATCTACTCAGTCATCAGCTGGACCTATGGCAATGGTTGCAACCAACTCAGGCACTGATTCCAACACTCTGTGGTATCCTGACAGTGGTGCCACACACCATGTCACTTCTAATCAGGCCAACCTAACTCATCAGACTGAGCACAATGGACCAGAACACATTTATATGGGTAATGGTTTTGGCTTAAATATTGTTGTAGTAGTTTCAGCTTCTGTTAATTCGCTTTTGGTTAGCAGTGTAAATCTTAGACTTAATCAACTCTTATATGTTCCTGCTATTACTAAAAACCTTGTCAGTGTAAGTAAATTCTCACAGGACAACAATGTGGTCTTTGAATTCCTTCCTAATTGTTTCTATGTTAAATCCCAGGTTGATAGAAGCATTATTTTAGAAGGTTCGGTCAACTCTGATGGCCTATATGTCTTCTCCAATTTTACTGTCAACTCAAGCTGTGGTGTCTCTTCCAGTGCATCCCCAAGCTGTCTTAGTGTGTTTACTTGTAATTCAGCTGATACTAATAATGTCAGTCCCAATCCTGTTTCCCAAAGTGTACCAGCTTGTAATACTGTACCTAGCATCTCTACTTCACCTATTCAATGTAATAAAGTGCCTAACAGTTACTATACTTGGCACTGTAGACTAGGACATGCAAATGAAGTTGCTGTTAAACAGATTCTACAACAATGTAAAATTGCACATGTCAATAAAAATGCTTTGGATTTTTGTGTGCCATGTTGCTTTGGAAAGTCTCATCGACTCCCCTCCCATCTCTCCGCTACCACTTACTCAAAACCCTTTGAGTTGCTTTTTCTTGGCCTATGGGGTCCTGCACCAATTCAGTCTACACTTGGGCACTCTTATTATTTTTCTATTGTTGATGCCACCACTAAATTTACTTGGATCTACATACTTAAACAAAAGGCTGAAACACTCACAGTCTTCAAACAGTTTAGAGAACTTGTTAAAGTACAATTCCAAACCGAAATTCAAGCTGTCCAAACTGATTGGGGTGGGGTATTTCGCCCCTTCACCCAGTTCCTAACTGCCTTAGGAATTAGACATAGGGTCATATGCCCTCACACTCACCACCAGAATGGGAGTGTGGAAAGAAAGCACAGACACATCGTTGAAACTGGGCTCACTTTACTTGCCCAAGCATCCTTGCCCATGTCATATTGGGAACATGACTTCACCACAGCTGTCTTTCTTATAAACAGATTACCTACTCCAACTCTTAGCTACCAATCTCCCTACTCTGTCCTCTATAAGACTGAACCAGACTACTCTATGCTCCGAATATTTGGTTGTGCTTGTTACCCATGTCTTAGACCTTACAACAAAAACAAGCTTGAATTCCGGTCATGTGAGTGCACCTTTCTTGGGTACTCATCCTCCCATAAAGGATATAAATGCTTGTCCAAAGAGGGGAGACTATACATCTCCAAAGATGTTCAATTTGATGAGACAAAATTTCCCTTTGCACAAAAATCAACTTCCACACACCAATCCAATCCACAGCACTTCAATTGCATGCCTAGCTCACACATGCCTCTCACTGTTCTCCCTGCCTTCACTCCCAGACCTGCCCCTGTGTCACCCACTTCTCCTCTGTCCCCTGCAGCGACCAGCCCTTTGGCGTTTACCCCTTCAGAAACCTCCACCTTACCTTCCCTACACTCTGGGATTACCCCACACTATCCTTCTCCTGCCTCTCAGTCCCCTGCTTCTCCTGGGGGGTCCTCACCCACCCCCCCCCCCCCCCCCCCCCCCGTGTCAGCCTCCCACAAATCAACATCCTATGCTCACTAGGCTCAAGTCTAAGATTCAATCTACTCCTAATTCAACGGCTTTATTAACTCAATTTGAACCTGCTGCACCTCAGTAAGCCCTTGCCATTACCCAGTGGTAGCAGGCTATGCAGAGTGAATATGATGCTTTGCTCAATAATGGCACCTGGACCCTTGTGGATTTGCCTACTGACAGAAAAGCCATTGGCTGTAAATGGGTGTTCCGAATCAAGGAAAATCCAGATGGGACTGTGAATAAATACAAGGCCAGACTAGTTGCTAAGGGCTTTCATCAATAGTGGGGGCGAGACTATGCAGAGACTTTTTCTCCAGTTGTTAAACCAGTCACCATCCGAATTATTCTTACCTTAGCAGTCATCAATGGGTGGAATATTCAGCTGCTTGATGTCAACAATGCCTTCCTTAATGGGCTGTTACAAGAAGAGGTCTACATGCAACAACCCTTTGGCTTTGAAAGCTCCAACCCGACTCAGGTGTGCAAGCTTAACAAGGCAATTTATGGTCTGAAACAGGCCCCCCGATCCTGGTTTGAAAGACTAACCCAAGCTCTAGTGCAGTTTGGGTTCTCCACAAGCAAGTGTGATCCTTCACTCTTCACTCACACTCAGTCTGGTCATACCACATATATTCTAGTCTATGTTGATGATATCATAGTCACTGGATCTTTCTCTTAGCACATAAAAGACCTAATCACAAAGCTCAACACAGAATTTGCCCTTAAGCAACTTGGGGAACTTGACTATTTTCTTGGCATAGAGATTAAGAAGCTCCCTAATGGCTCTTTGGCTCTGTCACAGACCAAGTACATTAGAGATTTACTATCCAAAGCTAACATGAGTGATGCAAAGGGCCAACCTACTCCTATGGTCAGTAATCTAAAGCTTACAAAGTATGGAGCAAACTACATGGATGACCCCACTCTATACCGGTCAGTGGTTGGGGCACTACAGTATGCCACCATCACTAGACCTGAGATCAGTTACAGTGTTAATAAAGTCTGCCAGTTCCTTTCCCAACCTCTTGAAGATCATTGGAAAGCTGTTAAGAGGATACTAAGATACTTAAGAGGCACCATTTCCCATGGGTTGGTGCTGAAATCTGCCAAACCAGGGCTGCCTTACGCACTGCAAGCCTTCAGTGATGCAGACTGGGGTGCAGATTTGGATGACAGAAGGTCAACCTCTGGTTCTTGTGTTTATTTTGGTCCAAATCTGGTCTCATGGTGGTCCAGAAAACAACCTCTCGTTGCTAGATCCAGCACAGAAGCTAAATACAGAAGCCTTGCAGCCACTACCTCTGAAGTTCTGTGGATCCAATCGTTGCTAAAGGAACTCAGAATACGCACTCAAACCCCTGTGAGTTACTGTGATAATCTGTCAACAGTCTCCTTATCACATAACCCTGTTTTGCACTCAAGAACCAAGCATATGGAACTAGATTTGTTCTTTGTCAGGGAAAAGGTTATTGCTAAAACACTCTCAGTTTGTCACATACTTGGTCTTGATCAAGTGGCAGACCTACTCACAAAAGCTCTCACACAGAATCGGTTTGAAGCTCTCAGGACAAACCTTGGAGTCATAGATATCCTATCCTTTGTAAAACCACCCTCAGTTTATAAGGGGGTGTGTTAGTGACTGTGTGTTAGTAAGTCCTTGTAGAACCACCCTCAGTTTATAAGGGGGTGTGTTAGAGTATGTTAGTTACTCTGTTGAGTCAGCCTCGGTAGCTTATGCTACAAGCTACCTCAGCATATATATAGGACTTGTGTAACCAACTCTAGTTAACAATAACAGATTACAGTTTTCAGTTTCTCTCCTTCTCTCTCTCTCGACTCTCTCTCTTCTCTCTTTCTAGTACTATTTATTCCCTCTTGACTCCCACTAGGAATATATCATCTGAAAAAAGCATGCATTGTGGCATTTGCTCTTTGATATTCTCATAAAGCACATTCAAAACCAAGGTAGAAAAATAAGGGCTCAAAGTTGGCCCTTCGTGGAATCCTATAGTTTGTACATAAACCTTATGTTCCCACCATGTGTTCGCACATTAGTAACCCCATCATGCATATCTTTGATCATTCGAATATAGGCAATACAAACTCCTTATCTAAAACCTTCCACAATATCCCTCTTGGCACCCTACTGTAGGCCTTTTCAAGATCAATGAAAACCACGAGTAGATCTTGTTGCATAAGACCTCTATTGGCACCTTATCGTAGGCCTTTTCTAGATCAATGAAAACCATGTGTAGATCTTTTTGCATCCTCTGGTACCTCTCTATTTTTCTACATAGAAAGTATATTGCTTCTATGGTTGACATACCTGGTAAAAAGACGATTTGGTTCTTTTAAATGTGAGTCTTTTGTCTTAACCTCCATTCAATTACCGTTTCCCATAGTTCTTATAAATAGGAATCAAGGTGCTTCTCCATTGATTTGCCATTTTCTTTGACCTAATTATGTCATTAAACAACTTCGTGAGTTAGATTAAACCTTTCTCCCCTGAACACTTCCAAACATAAATAGATTATTATCCGGTCAAACTGCATTACCATTCCCATTGTTCATAATAAAATCAAATTTTAGCTCAAGGTGGGCATGTGCATTGTACACAATGCAAGTTCAAAGGGTTCTTGCATGAGGGGGCATGTTAGAGATATAAAATCATTATCGGGCTTCTAACTGAAAGCTTGAGCTTTAAAAGGGCTGGTCTTTGACAGGTTATATAGAAGACCACTAACTTAGGATGTTGATTTGGTTTTCGGACTAATATCTCTGATTTTGTAACTTATATGCAGAGAGATGCTCCCTTCATATCCCCACCTACGTCTGGTCAGTTCAATGTTCTTATATTTATAATTTTTTTTCTTTTTCTATCTCATCCACTAAAGTGATTATTTAATTCATAATTTCATATGCATATATTTTTATTCAATTTTTTTAACAATATTTATAACTTTTATGTTCCCTCCTGTTGCTCTAATATTACAGATACTAATGAGTGCTACAATTGATGCTGCAAGATTTTCCCAATATTTTGGTGACTGCCCAATTATCCATGTTCCAGGGTTCACATATCCGGTACCTATACAGTATTCTTTTGTGAATTAACTACTACTTTATCACATTTGACTGCAATGTCCAGCTATTCTGTCTTCAGGTCAAAACTTTCTATTTGGAGGATGTACTTTCCATTGTAAAATCCAGAGATCATCCTGATAATAACCACTTGCTAAGTCAGGAAGAGAAGCTTTCTCTAGATGAAGCCATTAATTTAGCTTGGTCTAATGATGAGTGGTGCCCACTATTAGAGTTGATTTGTTCTGAAGGAAGCCCAAAGGTCATTAATTATCAGCATTCATTAACTGGCGTTACTTCGTTAATGGTGTCTGCTGGAAAAGGTAAAGTGGGCGATATGTACATGCTCTTATCCTTAGGGGCGGACTGCCATTTAAGGGCCAAAGATGGAACAACTGCACTGGAGATTGCGGAAAAAGAAAACCAGCAAGTAGCTGCTGAAATGCTGAAGAAGCACATGCATAATGATTTTCCCAACAAGGAAGGGAAAAATTTACTTGATAACTATCTTGCAACAGTCAACCCTGAACTTGTTGATGTTGCTCTGATAGAGCAGCTGATAAGAAAAATATGTATTGATTCAAAAGATGGAGGTATACTTGTTTTTCTTCCAGGTTGGGATGAGATAAATAGAACTCGTGACAGACTGATTGCATCCCCATTTTTCAATGATGCTGCAAAGTTTATGGTCTTATCTCTGCATTCAATGGTTCCATCCGCGGAGCAAAAGAAAGTTTTTAGGTGCCTCCCTCATGGTTGCCGCAAAATTGTTCTCTCAACCAATATTGCTGAAACTGCTGTCACCATTGATGATATAGTGTACGTTATAGACACTGGGCGCATGAAAGAAAAAAGTTATGATCCTTATAATGATGTGTTAACTCTTCAATCATCTTGGGTTTCAAAAGCAAGTGCTAAGCAACGAGCGGGACGTGCTGGCCGCTGTCAACCTGGAATTTGCTATCATCTGTATTCAATGGTCCGAGCAGCTTCCTTGCCAGATTTTTGTGTTCCTGAAATTAGGAGAATGCCAGTCGAGGAGCTTTGTCTGCAGGTATTGATCTTCACTAATTGGTAACTCAAAGTATTTGTGCTTCTCATGCTGCATAGTGATAAAATTGTCTACTATGCCCCAGAAATGTAAATAATAAGACCAATGCAGTGGTGACCTTACATGATACGTCACAAAATTCCCACTAATTCCACCATTTTAACAATTTTGTATTTATCTCAAATCTGAAGGCTTCTTTGTTTTTAAGGATATTTATTGGAAGTAAAACTTGAAAGAAGGAATTTCTGAATAACTAAATATTATTCCTTGATTAATTTGTAAAATAGCTGATTGCAATATATAGACTAATGACATTAATTGCTATCCTAAAAATAAGGGAGGAGAATCTGTCCGAATAATAAAAAGAATAAAAACTGATCTGTACGATTAGGATAGAAATAACGGAGATATCTCCTTATAATTGTTGGAATTAGTAGCAATTAGTATTGGGAGTTGTGGCAATTATATTTAGATTGATGTACACAGTTATTAGTCATTTATCTATGGAATGTTATACATGCATCTAGGAAGTAGAAATATTATTAATCTCCTTGTAAATCTAAATTATATTTACTCCTAAGAGTGTATATAAATAGTAGATTAGCTGAGTGCAAATTCACTCAAGCATTCACAAATTCTTTAGTCCAAATTATTTCCAAGTCCTTCAATATGGTATCAAGAGCAGGTCCAGCCTTTGGTCCAGCAGAACTCTCTCCTAGTTTACCCAAACAGCCACCCTTCAAGCCAAAAGTCAGTGTCGTCGGCCACCCACTGTTCACTGTCGCTGGAAAGCCTACCAGAAGTCACCGCCCGGCCAAATCCCGAAGTTTCGCCGCCGGAAAACAGCCCACACGCCCTCACATGCCGCTGCACGCGCTTCACCTTGTCGGCGCGTGTAACGCATGTGGCACCTTCCCTCCGTCGGAAAATCGCCGCGACCGCCCAGAACTGTTCGCAACACTGTTCTCTGTCGTTCTAGCTGGTCAAAATCCACTTTTTTGGTTGTTTGGAGAAGTGGGTCTCTTTCTTAGCCGCCTCTGTTTTTTGTTCTTGTCATTGTAGTTTCCTGTTACTGTTACTGTTGTTTGCTTGTTGTTCACTTACTTTTCAGTTGTTAAGATGACCTCTAAGAAAACAGCAAATGGTGGTCGTGCTTTCTCTATTTTTGGAACTCCAACAATCACTTCGAAGAAGCTAAATGGTAAGAATTATTTAGCATGGTTTGCCTCCATGGAACTTTGGTTTCTTAGTCAAGGATATCATGAACATTTGGAGAAATCCTTAGATAAGATTCCAGAAGACAAAAAGGAGCAGTGGAAGAAACTTGATTATTAACTTTGTGCTTTGTTGTGGCAATCTGTTGAACCAAGCATCCTAACAAACTTCAGAGCCTTCAAAACTTGTCATATTTTCTGGAAAAAGGCTCATGATGTCTTTGCTAATGACATTCAACAATTGTATGATGTTGCACAAAAGTTGGCCACTCTCAAACAGTCTGATCATGACATGATCTCTTATGTTTCTAAGGCTCAAGCCGCAGTTGAGGCGTTAAAAATGTCTCTAGAATCCGACACTCTTGAATGCATGAAAACTAAGCTCGATAATTTGTACATGGTGACGGTTCTCCGGGGAATGCATCCAGATTTTGAGCATGTTCGTGATCAGATTCTAATCGGCCAAGATATTCCCTCAATGGAGAATTTAGTCACTCGACTCCTTCGAGTTCCTTCCCCAAAAACAAGTGGGAATTCAAATGAGACTATTGAATCTTCTGCAATGGTGTCTAGCCAGGGAGGACGTGGGGGTCGTGGAGGGCGTGGTGAAAGAGGTGGCCGTCCTCAATGTTCATACTGCAAAAGAATGGGTCATACTTAAGATACTTGTTACTCTCTTCATGGATTTCCTGGAAAATCTTTGAATCTCTGTAAGCCTGAAAAATCAGAGATAAAATTTTCAGAAGAAGATTATCAAGAATATCTCTAACTGAAAGCAGCCAAGCAATCCCAATCCTCCACTGCTACTGGTGCCATAACTCTACCGCTTGCATCTATCAATCTGGTAATCAAAATTCATGGATAATTGATTCAAGTGCCTCTGATCATATTGCTGGTAATAGTTCTTTATTTTCCTCTATTTCTCCACCTAAATTCCCTCATTTCATTGCTTTGGCGGATGGGCCAAAGGTTGCAGCCAAAGGAATCGGTCATGTCTCACCAACTTCTACCATGTCCTTAAACTCTGTTTTGTTTATACCTGGCTGTCCTTTTAATTTAATATCTCTTAGTTAGCTTACTCGTTCCCTTTAATTGTTCAGTGACCATTAATCACGCGGTCTTTACTACCTCCAATCAACTCCTTCTTTAGCTTGTATTGCTGTGGACTTACCAAATCTTCTTCATGAACGTTTGGGACATCCAAACTTATTTAAATTAAAGCAAATGGTTCCTAGTCTTGACAAAATAATGTCAATTAGGAAAGCATGTTCGTTCTTCTTTTCCTAGGCAGGTTGAAACTCGTATTGATTTACCTTTTTCTGTTATTCATTCGGATATATGGGGTCCAAGTCGTGTGTCATCAATGGGTTTTAGATATTTTGTCACTTTTATTGATGAGTTTTCTCGATGTACTTGGGTTTTTTTTCTAATGAAAGAACGATCTGAATTATTTTCCATCTTCACTTCTTTTCTCAATGAAATTAAAACTCAATTTGGCAAGACAATTAAGGTTCTTAGAAGTAACAATGCAAAAGAATACTTTTCTTCCACTCTTTCCTCATTTTTGTCTTCACAGGATATTCTTCATCAATCTACTTGTCCTTATACCCCTCAACAAAATGGAATAGCAGAAAGGAAGAATAGACACCTTGTTGACAATGCTCGGACATTGTTACTTTATGCAAATGTACTTGTTCGTCATTGGGGTGATGCAGTTTTAACTGCTTGTTTTTTGATAAATCGAATGCCTTCTTCCTCCCTTAATAATAAAGTTCCTCACTCAATCTTATTTCCTAAAGAACCTTTGTTTCATGTTGCTCCTCATGTTTTTGGATGTGTCTGTTTTGTTCATGGTCTTTCTCCAGGTTTAGACAAGTTATCTGCTCGAGCTATCAAATGTGTTTTCATGTGATACTCTCCAATTCACAATCGTTACTATGTGTCAGCAGATGTGATGTTCTTTGAGGACACTATATTTCTCCTCCTCCACGGCCGAGTCTTAAGTTGTTCATGAGGTATTTCCAGTTCCCTTATTTGACCTATCTCCTTGTCTGGAGGAACCAATCTCTCCTATAGGTTCCACTGAAGTTGCTCCTAGTAATTCCTAATCGGAACCATCTCAGGCGCCTCTCATCATATATCGGCGTCGTCCGCGAGCTTCTTATACAAAAAGATGCGATGAATCATGTCCTACTCCAGCCACCACTACTATCACGGACCTTCTAGAAGAAAATCTTGGTTTACCCATTGCTCTTCGAAAAGGTACTCGGTCAACCCGGAATCCTCATCCTATTTATAACTTTTTAAGTTATCATCCTCTTTCTCTCTTATTATTCGGTGTCATCCTTATCTTCTGTTTCCATTCCTAAACATGTTCATGAGGCACTTGCTCATCCAGGATGGCGACAAGCCATGATTGATGAAATGCAGGCACTTGAGCACAGTGGTACTTGGGAGTTAGTTCCACTTCCCTTTGGCAAGAAACCTGTTGGTTGTCGTTGGGTGTATGCTATTAAAGTTGGCCCAGATGGCCAGATTGATCGCCTTAAAGCCTGTCTCGTGGCCAAAGGTTATACACAGATTTATGGTCTTGACTATGGAGATACCTTTTCCCTGATGGCAAAAATTACTTCGGTTCGATTGTTTCTTACCATGCCTGCCATCTGTCATTGACCGTTATATCAACTGGACATCAAAAATGCATTTCTTCATGGAGAACTCGAAGAAGAGATTTACATGGAGCAACCGCCTGGCTTTGTTGCTCAGGGGGAGTTCGGATTGGTTTGCAAACTACGGCGATCTCTCTATGGACTTAACCAATCTCCACGAGCTTGGCTTGGGAAATTCAGTTTTGTTGTACAGGCTTTTGGACTAAAACGGAGTGAAGCGGATCATTCAGTCTTCTATTGTCGTACTTCTTCGATTAAATGTGTTTACTTGGTGGTTTATGTGGATGATATAGTCATCACAGGAGATGATCATGAAAGAATCTCTCAACTTACGGAACATCTCTTCAGCCATTTTCAAACCAAGGATTTGGGAAAGTTAAAATATTTCCTTGGCATTGAAGTTGCTCAATCGAGTAATGGAATCACAATCTTACAAAGAAAGTATGCCCTAGATATACATAAAGAAACTAGTATGTTGGCTTGTAGGCTCACTGATAGCCCTATGGATCCAAATCAAAAATTACTATCTAGTCAGGGGGAGCCTTATTCAGATCGGGAAAGATATCGTAGATTGGCTGGAAAACTTATCTATCTCACTATTATTAGACCAGACATTTCCTTTGCAGTTTGAGTAGTAAGTCAGTTCATGCAATCTCCTCATATTGAACATTGGGATGCGGTGACACGAATTCTGAGGTATATTAAAAAATCACTGGGACAAGGGCTACTCTATGAAGTCGAAGGAAACACTCAAATAGTTGGATACTGTGATGCAGATTGGGCAGGATCACCAATTGACAGACGTTCCACTTCAGGGTATTGTGTTTCTATTGGAGGGAATGTTGTCTCTTTGAAGAGCAAAAAGCAAAATGTTGTTGCATGGTCGAGTGTAGAAGCAGAATATAGAGCTATGGCTACAGCCACTTGTGAACTCATTTGGATTAAACAACTTCTTCAGGAGTTCAAGTTCAGAGGCACCCAACAGATGAAACTATGTTGTGATAATCAGGCAGCTCTTAACATAGCTTCTAATCCAGTGTTTCATGAAAGAACTAAACATATTGAGATTGATTGTCATTTTGTTCGAGAGAAAGTTCTTTCTAAGAAAGTCATCACTGAATCTGTTAGTTCTAATGACCAACTAGCAGACATTTTTACAAAGTCTTCAAGGCGGCCAAGAATTCAATATATTTGTTCCAAGCTTGAAGCATTTGATTTGTATGCTCCAGCTTGAGGGGGAGTGTTAGAATTAGTAGCAATTATTATTGAGAGTTGTAGCAATTATATTCAGATTCATGTACATAGTTAGTCATTTATCTAGGGAATGTTATACATGCACCTAGGAAGTAGAAATATTATTAATCTCTTTGTAAATGTAAATTGTATTTACTTCTGAAAGTGTATATAAATAGTAGATTAGCTGAGTGCAAATTCACTCAAGCATTTCACAAATTCTTTAGTCCAAATTATTCGATAATAATTACAACATATTACAACACTCCTTAAGATGGTGAATGAATATCTATCATTCCCAGCTTGCAAGTAAGACCTTGAAACCACTCTGTGGGACGCCCCTTGGTGAAGACATATTCTAATTCAAGATCTGAAGGGACACACTCTGCAATTAGAAGACTATATTCTAACTTTTCCTTGATAAAATGGTTATCTATCTCTATGTGTTTCGTCCAATTATGTTGGACTGAATTATGAGCAATGCCGATGGCCGACTTATTGTCACACAGTAACCTCATAGGAGCTTCATATTTTATTTTGAGATCCTCAAGTATGATTCTCATTCATAACAACTCACAAATCCCTTGTGTCATAGCTCGAAACTCAGCTTCAGCATTTGATCTTGCAACTACATTATGTGTCTTGCTTCTCCAAGTCACCAAATTTCCTCTCAGAAACATGGAGTACCCTGAGGTGGATAGTTTGTCTACAATTGACCTTACACAATCTGCATCAGTATAGGTTTTTGACAATTTTTCCTTCTTTTTGAATAGTAGTCTTCTTCTTGGGCTTGTCTTCAAATACTGGAGGATTCTATTCAGAACTTGCAAATCTCTCTCGTGGATCCTGCTTAAATTGGCTATCCACACTGATAGCATAGGCTATGTCTGGTCTGGTGTGGGATAAATTTGAGTTTTCCCAGCAGTCTCTAATATGGGCCTTTTTCCACCCTTGGGCTCTCATTGCTTTCAGTCCTGTGATTTTGTTCAATAGGTGCCCCTGTGGTTTTGCAATCCAGTTTACCTGTATCTTTCAGAAGATTCAGGACATATTTCTTTTGGGAAATAAAGATGCCTTGTTTGGAGTAGACAACCTCTATCCCAAGTAAATACTTTAGCTTCCCCACGTCCTTCATTTCAAACCGTGCAGCTAACTTTTCTCATAGGACCTGATTTTCAACTTCATCATCACCTGCAATGATCATATCATCTACATAGACCAGTAAAAGTGTAAATTTGCCTTTTTGGTAATGTTTTATAAAGAGGGTATGATCTCCTTGGCTTTGTTTATAACCCAAGGACACCATAGCATTAGTGAACTTCCCGAACCAAGCATGAGGAGACTGCTTGAGTTCATATAAAGCCTTCGTTAATTTGCACACCTTATTCCCTCCAACGGTAGGGACATATCCGGGTGGAATCTCCATATATACCTCTTGTTCGGGGTTTCCATGTAGAAAGGCATTTTTATATCAAATTGGTGTAATTCCCAACCAAAGTGTGTTTTCACGGAGAGAATAATTCTGACTGTATTCATCTTTGCTACCGGGGCAATGTTTCCTCATAATCAATCCCATATGTCTGAGTATATCCCTTTGTAACCAGTCTTGCCTTATACCGATCCAATGTCCCATCAGACCGATATTTCATTGTAGATCCATCTGCATTCGACTATCCTCTTATCCTTTGGTTTCTCAAACATTCTCGTAGGTCTTAATTTTCTCCAAAGCACTCATCTCTTCACGCATGGCTTTAACCCAGTTCTCATCCATTAAAGTTTCTTGTATTGAAGTAGGAACTCTGAATAAAGCTTTGGTGTTGTATTGAAAGGTGTTTAGTGGACACACTGAGATATAGGATATTTGGCACAAGCCCTTTTTCCTATTCTTAAAGCAATTGGCAAGTCATCAAGGTTAGGTTCACAAGTATTATTTAAAGTATTATTCAAAGGCTCATAGTTAGGAATGCTTACCTCCGGTTTAGACGGCTGAAGTTGCTGTTGGACCAGGTCAAGTTTTTTCCATTTTTGATACGGGTACCGACATCGGTTCAAATCATTGGTCTTATTTGATATTGGAACAAATACTGGTTCTGGGTTCTTCTCAGGAATAGTACCAGAAGACGATGCCACATCCTTCATGAGAGGAAAAAAGGATGACTGAAGAAGGTCGGCCATAAGAGGGCCAGATGATGACTCAACAGACTCAGCTTCTAGACCACTCTTCCCCTGAAGCCGAGTAGCGGGGTAAAAGGACTCAGTGTCATGAAAAGTGACATCCACGGAGACAGACTCGACGACTTTGAGGACGATAACATTTGTACCTTTTTTGTCGGGTGGATATCCTTTCCTATGAAGATACATTTAATAGCCCGAGGATTCAACTTACCATGATGTTGACCATGAACATGAACAAAGGCAACACAGCCAAAGACACGACACGGGAGACTCATAGTTGGAGTGTAAGGAAAGCAAGAACTCATGAGTTGAGCCGGACTAAGACCATCCAATACACGAGAGGGCAATATGTTTATCAAATATGTGGGCAGTTAACACAGCTTCCCCCCAATAATATTTAGGGACGGACATTTGGAAGAGCAAGGCTTTGGCAATCTCCAGGAGATGACAGTTCTTCTTTCTGCAACCCCATTTTGTTGTGGGGTATCAACACAAGTTAACTCACGCAAAACACCATTTTCCTTGAGAAAGTTGGAAAATTTTTGATTTACATATTCCTTGCCATTATAAAAACGTAACCTTTTAATAGCCTTTCCAAACTGTGTTTGAATCATGCGATAAAGATTCAAGAATAATAATTGAAAAACCTCAGATTTATTGTTGCAAATAGCAGTATTTATGACATCTCTTCCCAAGTAGTTAGATTCATTGTATAGAAGTAGAGTAGATACAATGCAACATTCACATTAATTCTAGCCTAGTTATTTACCTAGTAAATTGTATTTAGCATGTTATTTCCTATGTAAACCAACTGTATAAATATATCTTCTGCTGAGTGCATCATTCACTCAAGCTATTCAGAAAACTTGTCTTTTTATCTTTCACATTTATCTTTCATGAGTAATATCCATGTGATCCGAGTGCAATCATCAATAAAGGAAACAAATCATTTTTCACCAAAAAAATTAGAAGTAGAAGGTCCCCACATATCAAAATGAACAAGATCAAATAGTTCAATACTTTTATTATTTTGAGGAAGAAAAGTTGTACGATGGTGTTTTGCAAGCTGACAAACATCACATTGAAAAGACTCATTTAAGGGAAGAGAAGGTTGAAGTAGAATGTTACCACATCCGGACACATGGATATGGGATCCTCTAGCAACAGTGATGTGATGCTTACCAGTCAACTCAGAGTAGGATGAAAAATATGAAGGGTAAGGGGTCATATGATCTGTAACACCAGAGACCAGAGTCAATAATCCAGTGATCCTTAGATATAGTACTAGAGACATTAAGCAAAATGAACTTAAATTCTTACCACTGATAAAATCCAAAACTAGAAGATCATTTGGATTTAAGGATGGAATGGCAACCAGAGAAGCCATGGTGGTGGTGGAGGACTCAAGTGTCATCGTTTCTGACATACTAGAAGGACCAAAACCTCAAAATAGAACAAGGAGGGTCGACGATCAGAACCGTGGCAGCGGTGTGGTGAACGAAGACCCGGACAACGGCGTGTGGCTTACATGCGTGAGAGGGACGGTGGCTCGTGAGGGCGCATAAACCATCGATTGGAGGTGGGTCGGCTGGAAAAATGCCGTTGAGCAGTCCGACGAGATCGATAACTTGAACGGAGGCGATGGAAGGTTGTTCATAAACCAATCGAAACCAATTCAAACCGCAAAATCCAAACCAAAAAACCGAAAATAGAATAAACCGAAAATTGAAAAAATCAAAAACCGCAAAAACCGATATTTTTTTATTGGATTGGATTGGATTTCGGATCCCCTAGTGAAAACCGATCCAATCCAATCCAAACTGACCTACTATATACATTTACTATTATTTTTGAAATTATAATACTACTTATACTTAAGCATTTTTTTTATATTTTTATGAACGAACACCCTCATTCTTTTTAATATTTTTGTCGGAATTGTCAAACAGATGTATTGGAATTTGTATAGTTATTATGTACCTAGGAGTCAATAGTTACTCATGTACCTACAAGATTTCATGCATGTACTTATGAACTAAAACTACATTAATGATCCGGTAAAAAACGTTCTTATATATGGGATGTTGAAAATCGTTGTTAGACATTTTGATATACAGGTTTAATGTTCTCTTTAATTTAGCTTGTAATATGGTCTTCGACGTAATATAACTACGTAACGTTGTATCGGTAAAAATCGAATTATCCAATCCAATCCAAACCGCATTTGATTTGATTAGATTGGATTGGATTGAATTTTTTTAAGGAAGTAAACCGATCCAATCCAAACCGCAGGTTGTTTCCATCTTTGGATCGGATGACTTTTTGGATCAAAACCAATCTAATTCAATACGCGAACACCCCTAATGAAGGCTGCTTGAAGAAACCCTTAGGCAGAACCGGAGCTTGCTTGAAAAAACCTAAGGCAGCATTCAAGGCTGCTTGGAGAAGAGGCAGAAACCCCAGGAAGGAACCTAGGGCTCTGATATAACTTGAAAGAAGGAATTTCTGAATATCTGCATTTTATTCCATGATTAATTTGCACAATAGCTGATTACAATATATAGACTAATGACATTAATTGCTATCCTAAAAATAAGGGAGGAGAATCTGTCCTAATAATAAAAAGAATAAAAACAAATATGTACAATTAGTACAGAAATAATGGAGATATCTCCCTTTTTTTTTTTTTTTTTTTTTTAGTATAATGGCCCCCTTGGGGTGTAGAATGGAACTCGTTGAGCAACTGGGGTATCCATGAGGATGATGCAGATATCACTAACCTGTTTTCATAAAGTAGGACCCCCTCCCTGTAAGAAAACCCACTCCGGGTATTTTTTCCAGCCACCAAGTCTTCAATGATATTTTGTGAAGAGGCATCCTTGTGGACTTCTTCCACAATCTGTTTGCTATCAATCCCGATAGGATATGACACCATTGTTTGCATTTCACCTTCAGCATCAACCCGTGAGAGTGCATCTGCCCCTCTGTTCTCTGTTCCAGGTTTGTAAACATTATCAAACCGATACCCCAAAAGCTTAGCTGCCCTATTTTGCTGGCCTGTAGCGGAAATTTTCTGATGCAGTAGTTGCTTCAGACTTTTCTGATCTGTGCATACTGTGAAATGTCTTCCTAGTAGGTATGGCCGGCAATGCTGAATAGAAAGAGCCACTGCCATCAATTCCTTCTCGTAAGCTGATTTTGCCAAAAGTTTCTTGGCCCCAAGGCTTTGCTGAAAAACGCAATTGGCCTCCCCATCAACATTAATATTGCTCCAACACCTAGACCCGATGCATCGCACTCAATAGTGAATTCTTTAGTGAAATTCGGAAGTGCCAAAACAAGTGCAGTGGTTATTTTCTTCTTTAACACCTCAAATGCTTCTTGTGCCTTGTCATTCCACTTGAACCCATCCTTCTTTGTTAACTCGGTGAGAGGCCTAGCAATCTTCCCATAAGCTTGAATGAACTTCCTATAGTACCCTGTCAACCCAAGGAAGCCCCTCACTCCGTTGACATTTCGTGGTGTAGGTCATTTAATCACACTTCTGACTTTTTCAGAATCCATAGTAACTCCTTCCTGGGAGATCAAATGTCCCAAGTACTCCACCTTCCTTTGGGCAAAATGTCACTTTTTCTTATTTGCCACTAGCTGCTGTTTTTGTAGAACCCCAAGGACTTGGCTCAAATGCTTCAAGTGTGCACTCCAATCTTGACTATAAATCAATATATCATCGAAAAACACCAAAACAAACCTCCTCAGCATAGGCCTGAAAACATCATTCATCAAGGCTTGAAAGGTTGATGGAGCGTTCATCAAACCAAATAGCATTACTAGGTACTCATAGTGGCCCTCATGAGTCCTAAAAGCTGTTTTGTGCACATCTTCCCTCTTTTCTCTTACTTAGTGATAACCCGATTTTAGATCCAACTTAGAGAAAAAACAAGCACCATGCAATTCATCTAAAAGTTCATCAATGACTGGAATTCGAAATTTGTCAGGAATTGTTACCTTGTTTAAAGCTCTGTAGTCCACACATTCTCCAAGTTTCATCCTTCTTTTTGACTAGTATGACTGGGCTCGAAAAAGCACTACAACTCGGCTGAATGATGCCTGATTCCAGCATCTCCTTCACTTGTTTCTCTATTTCATTCTTCTGGTGGTGCGGATAATGATAAGGTCTCACGCTTATTGGCCCCTGACCCTTAAGTAAAGTGATGGCATGTTCCTTACCTCTACTGGGTGGTAATCCCTTCGGTTCCCGGAACAGTTCAGCATACTCCTCCAGAATTTTCTCCAACTCGGCCAACTGGTTGGGGCTAATCTCCTCTATTCTGCCTTCTGTCCATTCCCATATACACAATGATCTTTGGTGGATAGGAGCAAACCATTAATATTCCTTCTTGCCCTTCCAAATAAACTTTTAAAGCCGTGTGAGTCAATTGCCCATTGTCTTCTCTTTTTAACTCCACCCATTTACCTCCTTCTTGGAACTTCAGGATTTGTTTCTTCCAATCTTTTCGCATTTCTCCTAAAGTTGCCAACCAAGACATGCCCAGCACCACATCTATTCCTTCCAAATCGAAAAGGAAAGTGTCTACTACTACTTGGATCTCCCCAATTTCCAATCTGACTCCTCTGTATTGTCCCTTGGCCTCGGCTTGATAACCACCCCCTAGCTTGATCCTCATTGTCTTTGTCTCCTCTACTGCCCAATCCGTAAGTGTCACGAGTTGCTTTGAAATAAAATTATGCGTGGCACCACTATCCACCAATATGAGTATGGGCACTCCATTTACCTTGCCCTTCAACTTCACTGTACGAGGGTTCCATCCTTTCTCGGCAAATAAGCTCCCCAAATTCATCACACTGCATTCATCATCATTTTCCTCTCCTTCCTCAACTTCTATGGCCAATATATTTCCCTCTGCATCTCCTTCAAGCTCCTCATCATCATCAATTTCAATTGCTTGTCAGGGCATTGGTGTAGAGGGTGAAAAGGACCACCACATGCATAACACAACCCCTTTTGTCTCCTCTTAATGAGCTCATGATATGAGAGATGTGTCACTCCCCTGTCTCTTTGGCCTGCTCTTTTCCTTTTTCCGTTGAAGTCTATGGCATTTTTGGAGCCATTCTGTCCTCCCTTTGGGCTGCTACTTCCTCCTGGCCCATCTTTATTCCCCTTTACATAAACCCACTCTGACCCAACACCACGGCCCACATTGCTTGAGTTAACCCAAAACTGAGGCCCAGTTCCAAACCCATTTCGGAAACCCATTTTAGTAGAAGAGGTAGACCCACCTCCTCTGCCACGCAGCTCCTTCTCCACCGCCCTTGTCACGTTCATCAGTCGCGTGCGAGACATGACCAAGAGCAATCATGCTTCTGACGCGACCTCGTATCTCCTCCCTCAATTCGTGGAGGAAGTAACCAAAATATTGGTCATCGGGTAACTGCCTCACCTGCGCCGTCAACCTCTCAAAGTCCTGAATATATTCATCAACGCTGCTCCTTTGCTGGAGAGCAGTTAGCTGTTCGAACACATCTCCTTCTCCCAATCCTCTGTATCGATCCAGAAGCTCTTTCTTGAGCTGCTCCCAAGTGAGCTCCACTTCATCATCTATCAACGAGTTGAAGAAGTGGATAGTAGGTCCCTCCATACACAATTGAGCCAAATTCACTCTAACTTCGGGGCTCGTCTCTTGGACTCTGAAATAGATTTCAGCCCGTGTAATCCATTCCATCAGGTCGTCGCCATCGAACATGGGGAGCTCGACTTTCTTCACCGATTGTTGAAACTCTTCAAGGGCCTCCCCGTGCAGTTTCTTCATGCCAGACGTGGACGAATTCTTCGTCGTCGAGCCCTTCTCCGACCCATCTTTTGATGTTTCAGTATTACGTTTGACTCCCCCTCCGTCGCCTTCGGGTTCGCCTTCAACGGCCACGCCTTCCTTGCCGAGACACTTTTTCAACAAGGTCATCATGTTCGCCATGGTCGTTTGACCCTCCTCTGCCTTTGCTTCATCTCTGCCAAGGTGGTTTTGATGCTAGCTATTTTTGTCTCCAGATTCCCGACACGCCCCTCCATTCCTCTGAGCTTATCAGTCTTTCTCACTTCACTCTGATCCTCCTAAGCGTCGATCCCCTCACAGCGGATGCTTCTCACGTATCCGGCAGGTCGGACCAGTTTGATACAAAACTGGCACACTATAGTGAGTTGAGAACAGAGGATTAGAGAATAAAAGAAATGAGAGAAGAAGGGTTTTACAGTGGGGAATCCCTACTGCCACAGAGCTAGGCTCCTATAGAGAGCTAGAGCTCTCTATCCATAACTAACCAAAATGATTATGCAAAATGATACCCCTCTCTCCTCACCCATCCTACTTAAACCGTGTAGCACAAAACGGTTATTATGCTATTCTCTCTCTTACATTCCAGCTCAGCTAGCTGCTACCCATTCCCTTTGTTCCTTCGGGTATACACCCTCCACACTTTGGGCCCATGAGGCCTAGTGGTCAGCAATTGGTGATTTGGGTCTGCTGCTATCGGTTGGGCTCTAACAATGTGTCAGGATGCTAATTTGATAAACCAATTGACAAATAGATATACGATAATGATAATTATTTATTTTATCAAGAATAGGTAATGCTAAATACATGCATGAAATGGAAGCCCTCCCTCTTTTATTTCCTTTTCATGTGGTTTACTGTTTGGATATGTGAAACTCTTTAAGACACAGCCTTGGCACTTCAGTCTCACTGAAGGATTGAAGTTTGACTACCTTGGTGGTGAGGTTGGATGATACTTGTGCTTTTGTATTAAAGGAAGCTAGAATATGTTGGGTACAATACTTCGGTAGACTGGTAGAACATAGATATGTACTTGTTGGTCTTGTTCATATATGGAGCTAATTTGTCATTCCTTTATGTGGAGATTATGTATACCCTTAAATGAATCAATCAATGCAGTAAACGTTTGCAATTCTGGTTCAATTGCAGGCTGTAAGTTGTATTGTCAGGTTCATCACTTCCCTATTTGTTGCTTTATTTTTTCCAGGATTCTTTGGGCTCTTGAAATTTCCACTTATTCCAAAATCTTTATGATAGAGCAATCAGGGATCTCAAGTCCCTTTTGGGTTTCTCTATGTTGTTCTCCCTCTTTTTGTCCTACATTCTTTTGCTGCCACACATCTATTTGGTCAAATTTAAGGGTTTGTTTAAAGGGTCTCTGACAGATAATGCGGAGAGATTGTTGAGTTTTTCTTAATTTATGCCTTCCACTTTCAATTGTTGTATTCCTCTACTCCATTTTCTTGTTCTATCTAACAAAAGAATCACTAGGGCGTTAATGAATTGATTGTATAGTAAAATACAAATGTCCCTCACGTTATTTGGTTTTCTTTTTCCCTTTTTATTGTGACAGGTAAAATTGCTTGATCCAAGCAGAAAAATAGAAGAGTTTCTAAGTAAGACATTAGATCCTCCAGTTTTTGAGTCTATTCAAAATGCTATTGCAGTTCTTCAAGAGATTGGGGCATTGTCACATGATGAAAAACTCACCCTGCTAGGGGAGAAGCTTGGCTCTCTTCCTGTTCATCCATCAACAAGCAGGATGCTTCTTTTTGCTATACTCATGAATTGCCTTGATCCAGCTATAACTCTAGCCTGTGCATCTGAGTACAGAGAACCATTTACGCTTCCAATCTCACCTGATGAAAAAAAGAGAGCTGCAGCTGCCAGATCTGAGCTTGCTTCTCTGTTTGGAGGTTGTGGTGACCAGTTTGCTGTAGTTGCAGCATTTGAATGCTGGCACAATTCAAAGAGAATGGGTCTAGAAACGCGATTTTGTTCTCAGTACTTTATCTCTCCAGGCACTATGAAAATGTTATCTGGCATGCGTAAGAAACTTGCAACAGAGTTATTTCGAAGTGGGCTTATTCGTGACGATGTTTCAAGTTATTGCATGAATTCCCACGACCCTGGTATACTCCATGCGGTTTTGGTAGCGGGGATGTATCCAATGGTTGGGAAAGTGCGTTTACCTAATGAAAGAGGAAAAAAGTCTATTGTCATAACTGAAAGTGGCAATAAAGTTCGCTTGAACAGTCGTTCCACAATTTTTGGGTTGTCATCTCAGAAAAGTTTTGATCGCTCTTTAGTTGTATATGATGAGATTACACGCAATGACTGGGGTATGAGCATAAGGAACTGTACCATTGTTGGAACACTTGCACTCTTACTGCTTTCGACAGAGATAGCTGTTGCTCCCGCAAAGGATTGTAATGGGGGAGATAAGTTAATGTCTTCTCCTGATAACATAGTTCGAGTAATCATAGACCGGTGGCTTGATTTGGAATCAACAGCACTTGATGTTTCTCATATATACTACTTGAGAGAGCGATTATTGGCAGCAATTTTATACAAAGTAACCTCAGTTTCCACTTATTTGATGAATTTGTAGCCATCTCATTCCTTTTCTTTCAATCTGCTTGACACATCTGTTTATGTTCTCAGGTGGCACATTCAACGGATGTTCTTCCTCCCACCCTAGGGGCCACTATGAACATCTTAGCTTGCATTCTGTCTTGTGATGGACTCTCCGGCATTCCACAGACATCAGATGATGGGGACACACCAACTACTACAGCAAATGCAGCCGGTTTAGCCAAGCCGGCAACAGTGACAGAACAGGTTCGTAAGAATTCAGAAGTATACTGTACAGAGCTTAAAAATCAAGATGCACCCCTGATCGGTCCTTCTAAAGTCAGTGTATCTGCATCCAAGGCCATTAAAAATCCTAGCGACCAAACTTGTCAGGATGCTCCAGTAGCTTTGGCTTGCTCAATCTCAACGGAGAATATGTGTAAGAATCCCGATGTATCCTGTAAAGAGCTTATAAATCACGGCGTGCATTCTTCTGGAGTTAGTATATCTGCAACCAAGGGTATTAACAATCCAAGTGACCCACAAGTCAGAATGCCGCAGTAGGTTCAGCTTGCTTAATCGCAACAGAGCATATGGGGAAGAATCCAGAAGAATGTCATACGGAGCATACAGTCCAATAGGTATGGGGGTGAAGATGTTATTGTTATATTTTTTTCTCTCGTATTAGTTGAAGATGTAATTCTAGTTGTAAATGAATTGTAAATGTTTGGGCAACTGACAGGGAGGACCTTTCAACTGGTTGAGGTTTAGGTGTGACAAATTGCTGCTTTTTTGTTTTTTTAGTGTCTCACCTGGATCGGATGAGCCATGGAGTGCTAATCCTGGTCAGTGTGTTTTAATAGCTGTGGGTATTCTCACTCCCCTCAACCTTGCTAGGGAGAAGGGTATTTTGCAGCTTTGGATTGAGTCGGATTCAGCTACCACAGTAGACTATTTTTTGAATGGATGTGCATTGAACCATCATTGTATTGTGCCTTTATTATCCAGTCCACAGATCACTTGATGAGAGGAAACTGGATGTACCGAATTTCTATTGTTCTGGTTGCTGACTGGTTGGCTAACTACTTGCTAACTACTGAGCTGGTTGTTTGTCCTCCTGAATGTGTCAGATTGTTAACTGAGGATATTACTGGAGTTTTTAAACTCCGTAATATACTTTTTTAGTTTGGGCCATGCCCTTGTAACGGAAAGAAAAAACGAATGTGTTCACGGAATTTTTTGTTGGGAAATCTACAACTTATTTCAGTGAGTCCCTTCATTAAGCAAACACCGATCTGCTGCAAAAATTAAGTTTCCCCATTTCGTTGGTTGTTTGATTAATTACGTTAGTCCTCATGGTCAATGGCTTTTAGCAACACGTCCTCTACGCTTTTCTTTTGTATAACAACCAATGGGATTTAATTGGTATATATTTTCAATATAAAGATTTTTGAGCAATTCTAACGATACATTCTTTATCACTTTTTTTTACAGTTTATTATTTAATGAATAATGAATAGAGAGTGATCCCATGTGATTTAGAGGATTTCATATGAAGTTCACCTAATAATAGTGTTAGCGTTGCTAGCATTTAGCAAGATTTTTTTCACTATCAACCAATCATCAATTAATTACATGAGTATTGATGCAAATAAATTATTTCACTCCCTTTAATACACTCTTATACCGTGGATTTTATGTGGGATCCAGTAAATCATATGAATCCACTTTCTTTAATGGATCTTATGAAATCTATCAAATTATAGACAATTTGTGGAAGGAAGTGTGTTGAAGAGTGTCTCATTACTATATTATTAAAATTCTTTACATTGACAACTAATTATAAATTATCATATAATTAAAAATATTTCTTTTATCAGAAGAGTTTAATTGTTATGTATCGGTAGTGTATAATTTTTTACACTGTCAACCAATCAAAAATCAAGGTTTGTGTGACTATTTAGTATGATTTTAGTTTGTTGTAATTTCTGATTGGTTGACAAGGTAAAAAAAATTTTACACTGTCAGTGCACATCAATTAAATTCTATCATAATTACTTTAAAAGTCACACAAGATGTGACACTGAAAAATTTACACGGACAATGTATCAATTTTGAACTATTAACCAATAAGCAACTTGTTTAGAGCTTGCGGAAGCTATGTGAAATACTGGTAATAACAAAATTAGGTTCTCCAATGCGAAAATGGAGATCCTAAATTTAATTCTTGACGCATTCATGCATTAATGTACCGTCGGGTCAATCACTTAAAGTGTTTGAGAAAGCTTAAAATTGATCGAACGGTGAATCAATTTGTAAATGCTTGAATGCGTTAAAAACTCACTTTAGAGAATCTAGATCCATTCTATATATATACCAGCATTAGGGGTGTTCATCAACCGATCCAAACCAATTCAAACCGCAAAAATCGAATCGAAAAACCGAAAACCAACTGAACCGAAAACCGAAAAACCGAAAACCGACTAAACTGAAAACAGAAAAATCGAAAACCGAAAAAACCGCTTTTTTTTCATTGGATTGGATCGGATTTCGGATCCCCTATTGAAAACCAATCCAATCCAATCTAATCCAAACCGACCTACTATATAAATATACTATTATTTTTTAAATTATAGTACTACTCATACTTAAGCATTGTTTTTCATACTTTTATGAACGAATACTCTCATTCTCTTTAATATTTTTGTTGGAATTGTCAAATACTAGATGTATTAGAATGTGTATAGTTATTCATGTACCTAGGAATCAATAGTTATTCATTTACTAGAAGATTTTATGCATGTACTTAGGAACTAGAACTACATTAATTCTAGTATATATAGGTTTAATGTTGGTTTTCGACTTAATATAACTATGTAACGATGTATCGGTAAAAACCGAATTATCCAATCCAATCCAAACCGCATTTGATTGGATTGGATTGGATCGGATTTTTTTAAGGAAGCAAACCGATCCAATCCAAACCGCAAGTTGTTTTCATCTTTGAATCGGATGGTTTTTTGACTCAAAACCGATCCAATCCAATCCGCGAACATCCCTAACCAGCACTATGATTTTTTTTACATTCAACCAATCATACATCACATTATATATAACTTTTAAGATAGTTACTATATAAGTCATGTTTTATAATGACTTGACAATATATAATGGTTGTGAATGTAAACTTTTAAACTAACATTTCATTGTAACTAAATCGTTAAAATTGAAGTGCAAATACGTTGGCTTTCTTCATTTTCAATTTTGGTGTTTTTAGTCAACAATGATCATGGGTTTTTCAAGTTGATTGAGGAGGACACATTTGGATATATGCTGCCATCGTGGTCCTCTGATTTGCATCTCCGTCGTGCTCCTTAGATCGACCAATGTCTCCCTCAATCTGTATTGCCATATCTGTGGGTGTTGCAAGGCTTATGAGCTAGGACCTCAAGAGCTACACCACCATTGTCCATGGTAGTTGTCTGCGAAAGTAAATGTGAGGAGCCGAACCGTTGATGGAACTGTGCCAACATTGTCCACAGTAATTGTCATCCATGGTCTCTGCTGGGGTCAGGAACGGGAGTTCAAAGTGTGATTAAAAGTGAGGTGGTAAAAAAAATAAAGCCATGCCAAAGTGATGAAAATTTCAAAAATGCCACCAAGTCAGTTTGATCACATATATCCAGGAAATCCTCTCCAGCACCTCCCACTCCATCCCCTCTCTATCTCTCTCCTCTTTTCTCAATTTTTTCTCACTTCCTCTCCTTGTCTTTTATGCTGCAGAGGCCGCAGACAATCCAACTTCCTGTTTTCATGTTGGTTATTCAACATCTGACTATGGTCAACGTCTCCATAAAAGAAAGGCAAACAAGAAAATAACAGTCAAAAGCATTCCTGCATACTTGATCCATTGGTCGACACGGTTCCGTCTCTCAATTAGCTTCAAAACAGAGTTTGATATCCCCACTGTGTTGAGGATGTCCAATGCTTTTCGATGTGCACTCTGCACCAAGATATAATTCAAATAAAAGGTGTATCAGCAACAATGCCGACTGGTTTAACAACGCATCCCTAACCATCTGGATAACTTTGATTAAAAAACGAAAAAACAAGTCTTTCATCAAAATCACCAAATAAACCAATCTGGAACACTTCTTCAATAGCATAATAAAATATAATTAAAAACATCTACCCACTAATCTTGATGCAAATGCTTGACACAAATTAAAAGTAAAATAGAACTGAACCAATTCCTTTCCTATTAATGCCCTTTCACAGTATTGCCAAAAATGCAAGTCGCAAGAATTCTTCGAAGTTAAAGGGAAAAGGAGAAAGGAAAACTTAAATATTTAAGAGGTCAACATATTGAAAAAGGAAATAAAGTAGAGAGAGAGCAAAAGCAGAAATTTTTACATCTATGTCTAACAACTAGACCTGCTGGATTGTAGCTATTTATGCAGCAATAACATCAACCAAAGTCTTTTCCCACTAAACGGGATTAACTATGTGGATTAGAGGATGTTTGTGTTCTGTCATAAATCTTGTCCTCGTAAAGTTCATTTAGCTCTAAGTCCTTCTTAATGGTGTCCTTACGATTTTTCTTGGTCTCCCTATACCTCCGACTATTGAGCTATCCTCCATCCAATCTACTCTTTTTATTGAGGCTTCAAATGGTAGTCTTCTCACATCTCACCTAAGACGAGATTCTATCATCTTTTCATCAATAAGTGTTGTCCTTACTTTCTATCTAATGCATTCATTCATAAATCTTCTAAAGTACTCTCTAAATTTGCTATGTAAGCAAACCCCTTCTGTCGCCCAACAAACAAACATAATATATAAGAGTAAATTACACTTATCCTTCTTAAGGTTTAATAAATAACGTTTTCATCCGGAAATAACAGTCTACCCCATTGAACTTCTATACTAACATAATCAAGTAAGATGCCAACGGAATATTCTTCTTAACTTATTGTGTAATGATAGTTAACTTATTTATCCTATTTAAAGCTACTTATTTCATTACATAAACTTTAAATTTGAATAAAACCCAATGGAATGATCACATGGTGTTGATCACCACAAGTTAATGTTGGTAAGAATCTTTGACCACAAAAGAGTGGAGTTGTTGTTTGAGTGGAACCATGAGCTCTTGAGGGTGAATGCAATTTATGTGATCCGCCATTACCATTGATATAATCTTTATGCAAAAGAAGCATGTCTAATACATTAAAAGAAGCAATAAAAGATGACAGAAAATTAAGAAAGAGCTAAGTAAACATGAATATGTCATTGTCTGCAGCGCTACAAAAGCAATAATGGCAAAAGCTAAATCTTGTCACCAGCAACATAAAAACATAAAAATTAAAATAATCCATTATTTAGATCATATCAGATTCTGAACTAACAAAACCTTCAAACTATTATTTGTTAGATTTAAACTCAATAATCATATACAAGGCATGCTATTATATATATATATATATATATATATATATATATATATATATATATATATAGCATGCATCTCTATTATCAAGAACAACTAAAACTTGATATCCTTATGATCTACAACATGTTGATTTATCAAAGATATTAGGAATACCTGGATCTAGCATATGATCCTGAACTCAACGTTCTTCTAAGGATGAAGTTGATCACCAACCTTCACGAATGGAGAGCGGTAATCCTGAAATGCAGAGAGGGGGAAGAGAAAAGAGAGACGGGTAATGAACACCCGTTGGCTTGTGGTTCTTCCTCAATCGAGACTCCTTATGCTTTAGTCGCTCTTCAGATGGGGAGAAGAGACGGTATGCTCTATTGTCCGGTGTATTGGGGACCATAGCCTATATATAGGGTCACTAGTGCAAAATATGGATTCTACAACAGGTTTCTAGATCGGTTGAAAAGAAAACGATTTAAAAAAAGAGGCGGTGGCAATTTTGAAAATAAGTTCAAAATTATTTACATCGGTTCAGAAAGAACCCGATGTATAAAACATTTAACATCGGTTACAGAGTTCAACCGATGAAAACAATTTAAATAAAAAACTATTTATTTATTCCCGCCACGTATTTACATCGGTTATTACACAACCGATCTCATTAGTAAACTTTCAAAATCGGTTATTTGACAACCGATCTCATTATTAAACTTTCAAAATCGGTTCTATTAACCAACCGATTTCAGATCTTCATTAAACCCATTTCACGTTCCAGCGTTCTTTCATATCTTTCCCTCCTCACTGTTTGCCCTCTCTCTCGTTTACTCCTTCTCCTTCATCCTTCACCACCGTAACCTAGCACCATCCTTCATCCTTCTCCTTCTCCTCACAAATCGTTGTTGCTCCTTCATCGCTGATACACTGCCCAGTCGCGCACGGCTTCACCCTCTCCTCTGAACCTCTGTACCAAACTTTGCCCACGGCTTCACCCTCTCCTCGGTGGAGAAACTTTGCCCAGTCGCGCAGGTTCTCTTTCTTTCTCTCTACATTTTTGTTGTTGTCTGCTACCTGTTACTTTGGTTTTGCAATGTAACTTGATTAGTTTTACAGTATGGCATGTAACTTGATTAGTTTTACAGTATGGCATGTAACTTGGCAGGAAATCCATATGTGACATTCTAATGAAGAAAAACACTTCTCCTTCTGATTAGATTTTCTTATGAAATTAAAGGGAGAAAGGAAGAGAAAAAGTATTAATGTATTAGAATTTACTATTTAGTTTGAAAATGTGGTTGATTCAACTTGAGTAAATATGCAAGGAAACATAAAACTATAAACTACAAAAATGTTTGACTTATTTAAAGAAAGGTGATGCGCTAATTTAGAGCTGGCAGTGATACTTAGGCAAGCATAGAGGAGACCATGGTCCAATCAAGCCCATTATAAGCTATTAAGCCAATTCTGGATGATAAAAGCAATTGTGCATATCCACTGACGCAATTATTCACAGCAAGGACCTTTCATGCTTCTTGCATTTAAGCAAAAAAACCTGCGCATCCTCTAAGTTGTCCTCTAGACATAGCACCTTGTCTTCACCATTTCCTTTTGTCTCTTGAGCACCAGGACAACAAAAATTCTCAATTCTAACCACGAATGCATTAGATTGCTAACTAGGACTTGATAATAAGATCAAACTTCATTCCTTTCTGCAAACTCAGGACAGGATATTAGTTTAACATGAATGGTTTTCAAATGTTAGGTTAAAAAACCTCTCATAGTTCTCTCAAACCCTCTCTTTGCTTTGTGTTTCTGATTTAGGGTGAAGGCAAGCCTCAACCCATCTCGAGCTCCCTCTCACTCATCACTCTCTATCTCCTCACTCTGAGCACAAGTAAGATATTTTATTCTAATGTTTTGTTTGCTACTTTAACTTAGGGATTGGACTGTTGGATTATCTTTTAGTGTTAATAAATTAGCAAAACCTTAGTTTCCCGTTTGAGATACAATATTAATGACATATGTGTACTTTATTAAGGTACTACTCATTGTATTGAATCTTGAATTGTCGAAGTTGGACAGTTTGGGGAAAAACTTATTCTTCATTTGGTTAATACTTATTCCTTAATTCTCATATCTTATACTTGAAGAAATTTCGGTCTGCTGCATTTCCTTTTGTTCTCCGGGTGCACACTTTGTCGCGGTGGATGTCACCGCGTTCAAGTCGTGTACGTCGGAGACCGATGGGAAATGCTGCCGAAATTTCGTTAAGTATGGGCATGAAAGTTAAGGACTAACTGTTAACTGAGTGTTGAAGAAGTTTCTTCTCAAATGGGATAGGGCCATACCTTGTGATAAAAAGGAGTTGAAGATCTTGGACTAAGTGAAGTTGTTGTTGTTGTAGTTATGGATCGTAATTGGATCGATGCTAGACGCACAAGTCATGAGTATGAGAATGGAGTGGAAGAGTTTTTAGAATTTGCTAAAAGAAATGTTCCCGATAGTAATGAAAGGTTTTATTGTCCTTGTGATAATTGTTTGAATGATAGACGACTGGAAGCTGAGAAAATACGAGAGCATCTTATTTGTGAAGGGATATGTAAGAGTTATACAAGATGGATATGGCATGGTGAATTGTTAGACAAACCAAGTGTGTCCCAAAGAGAGGAGGTTGATGACGTAGATATGGACGATCGACTAGAGAACATGATCCGCGATATTGGACAAGAATCATTTCAACGAGCAAATGTGTATGATACTTTGTGCAGTGATGCAGATAAGCCTTTGTATCCTGGGTGCTCTAATTTCACACGGTTGTCAGCGGTGTTAAGATTGGTAGTTGTGAAGGCGAGAAATGGGTGGAGTGCTAAAAGCTTCACCGAATTGCTTGAGTTGTTGAAAGACATGCTTCCAGAAGGTAACACATTGCCGAACCGTAACTATGAGGCGAAGAACATATTGTGTCCGATGGGTATGGAGTATAAGAAAATACATGCATGTCCTAATGATTGCATATTGTACAGGAATGACTTTGAAAAGATGCACGAGTGTCCAAGGTGTGGGGTATCACGCTACAAAGTGAACGATGGTGATTCAAATTGTGATGTGATCACAAAGGGTCCTTCTGTGAAGGTGTTATGGTATCTTCCAATAATTCCAAGGTTCAAGCGATTGTTCGCTAATGTAAATGACGCAAAAAACATTAGGTGGCATGCAGATGAGAGAAAATGTAATGGACAGCTTCGCCATCCGGCTGATTCTTTGCAATGGAAGAGAATTGATAGTTTATTTCCGGATTTCGCTGATGAGAAAAGAAACCTTAGGCTTGGACTTGCTACAGATGGAATGAATCCGTATGGCACCTTAAGTAGTATTCATAGTTCATGGCCTGTTCTCCTGGTAATTTATGACCTACATCCTTGGTTGTGCATGAAGCGCAAATACATTATGTTATCTATGATGATTTCGGGCCCAAAACAACAAGGAAATGACTTAGATGTTTATCTAAGTCCCTTGATTGAAGACTTGAGAAAGCTGTGGGTGGAAGGCGTTGATCTGTTTGACGGGTATTGCAATGAGACTTTCAAGATGCGTGCCATGTTATTTTGCACCATCAATGACTTTCCAGCATACGGGAATTTGTCCGGATATAGTGTTAAGGGGCATAAAGCATGCCCTGTATGTGAAGAAGGCACATGCTACCATCAACTACAACATGGAAGGAAGACAGTTTACCTTGGGCATCGAAGATTTCTCACACCTGATCACCCGTATCGTAGATTGAGAAAAGCTTTTAATGGATGCCAGGAGAATGAAATTGCTCCGACGGCCTTACCCGGAGATCAAGTTTATCAACGGGTTAAGGACATGGATATTATCTTTGGAAAGACCCATAAGAAGGCTACCGAGAAAAACATATGGAAGAAGAGGTCGATCTTCTTTGATCTTCCATACTGGTGCAAACTTGATGTAAGACATTGTATTGATATGATGCATGTGGAGAAAAATGTGTGTGATAGTGTAGTCGGGACGCTTCTTAACATTCAAGGCAAGACAAAGGATGGTGTCAATGCTCGTTTAGATCAAGTGGCGATGGGCATACGAGAGCAGTTAGCTCCACAATCAGTAGGGGTTAAGCAGACTTACTTGCCCCCAGCATGTCATACTTTATCGAAAAAAGAGAAAAAAAGTTTTTGTGAGTGTCTGCGGGGCGTCAAAGTGCCACAGGATTACTCTTCAAATGTTAAGAGGCTTGTCTCAATGAAAGATCTTAAATTAGTTGGTTTAAAGTCTCATGATTGCCATGTATTGATGCAACAACTACTACCTGTGGCTATTCGTGACATCTTGCCTAAAAAAGTGAGACATGCCATAACAAGGTTGTGCTTATTCTTCAATGTTATATGTAGCAAAGTCATTGACCTTCAAAAACTGGATGAGTTGGAAACTGAGGCTGCTATTATCTTGTGTCAATTGGAGATGTATTTTCCTCCTTCATTTTTTGACAATGGCAATTATTGATCATCTGTCGTGGTATGAGTGTTGTGGTCTTCTTTTGTTCATTGGGAAGGAAGCCGACGAAAGAAATCAAGCTTATTGTTGAAACGTAAGCTTTTAATTAATTTAATTTATACTACATTTGCTTTATTAATTACTCTGAAATATATAACATACTTTAAATTCATATTTTCTTAATTATGATAGAGCTATGAACGCAAGTCGTGTTTTGGATGGTGGTAGGCCCAGGCCTATTAGGTGGGTTTACCCTAATGTAAGTAGTTTATTAATTAGTACCCGAGATTCAATTGCAGTGTAAAATAGTTGCTATTATGTTTTTACTCATTATATATTCAAATTGTGTATTCATTTGTAGTGTCATAGGCAACGTGGCGGCTGGGAGTGCGGATATTATGTCATGAAGTGGATGTTCAACATTGTCTCCGCGAGTATTACAGATCGATGGAAGGAGGTAATTAACTAATAACATTTGTAAATAGTTATAGATTAATTATGTATAGTTATAGTTAATTAGTTATAATGTGCGGATTTTCGACAATCCGGAAGCATTCTCTGAAGAGGACATTAAGGACATCGAGGAGCGTTGGGCAAACTTCTTTCTTGAGATGACTTCTGAACATTAATTTATGGATGACATTTTATTTCTTTAATTAGTTTAATTTGTTATATATCTTTGTTGTTTCTTTGTTATGTATTTAATTAATTAGTTTGAATTTATTACATTATATAATTAGTTGAGTTTGTTGAATCAAAAGCTGACTTTTGCATAATCAATAAAGTATAGTTTGGCTTACTTAGTATATAGTGATTTGGATTATGTTATTGTTGGGATTCTATTTTGGCTGGGATTGTTCTGGTTGTACATATATGAAACAGGGTTAAGGATTGCCACTGGTTTAAAACAAAGTATTTAAAAAAAAAAATTGGACTATCAACATCGGTTACAATAGAGAACCGATGTTGAACTATCAATTTCAATCGGTTCTGAGTTACAACCGATGTGAAAAGTAACTTTCAAAATCGGTTACAAGACCAAACCGATGTTGAATTATAACTTTCAACATCGGTTCTATATTATAACCGAAATGAAAAGTTCTTTTTCAATAATTATTAATCTGTCGAATGAGCACTTTCAAAATCGGTTTGGTTTATAACCGATATTGAAAGTTAACTTTCAACATTGGTTAAAAACCGATGTTAAAAGGTCTTACATTCTACATCATTTATTTCTACATCGGTTCCATAACCGATTTAGAATGATATTTTTAACCGATTTTAAACATGTTTATTGCACTAGTGGGTGATGGCCAATTAGGGTTCCCATTATTCCGAAATGGGCCATCAATGACATCCACTCATATTTAGTCAATATCAATTAACTAATTTATTGTCAAATCAGAAATTTAATTAGCTTTATCACTTAATTTGATCACATATCAATTAAGGCTCCAAATTGATAAATAGCTAATATAATTAATTGACGATATCTGCCCATATTATGACATTGGAATATAATTAAATATAGAATATTCCAACAATCTCCCACTTGGGCAATATATCGTAATAATTATATCAGAATTCTTTAGGCGCGCATCCGAATGCTATTTATCTTTAAATTTCCCCTTTACAATCTGGTCCACCTCATACATCATCAATGAGACCACCGCGGCTGTCGTCGCTAACATCTATTGTGACTAAACCCCGACGACCACCACATCAATGCACTTGATGACATAGATCGATATGGATGAGTGGCATGGAAATTTCATCCAATGTGATCTCTGAATCATGCCTATTTCCAACTGGTCCAACTTAAGTCTTTAGTGAGATCAATTTTACAATTTTGCAAACCAAAGTCCTTAATGTGTAAATAAATTTTACACACAACAAGATACAAATAAGTTCATAATGAACTCATAAACATAACTTTATTTCTGCAGAAAATCCGAAATAACAAAAGATTTGTATCTCAAACATAAAACACAAATAGAGACTCCCACTAAACTAAGGCATCCTCAGTGACAACACCCATATGAGCAACATGCTCATGAAAAAACCTTAGGTGTTAAGCCTTTAATTAGTGGATATGCTAGCATAAAATTTGTCCCTATGTGCTCCATAAAAAAACTATTTTTCCTGAACTCTTTTCTTAACTACAAGATACTTGATGTCGATGAACTTCAACTTTGTAGAACCCATGTTGTTGTTGAAGTACAATATGACTTGACTTATTTGTCACAACCTAACTTGAGTGGTATTTCAATACCTTTTACTAAATGCAACCACGTGACAAAAAAATTACTCCAGTCATATCCCGTAGTCCGATGCCTACTATCTTGGCATCCTGTAAAATCGGAGTCAGAATTCCTCATGATCTCTAAACTGTTAGATCTCCGATATGTGAGCATATGCCCTTTTGTTCTCTTTAAGTATCTCACATTCCTTATGGTTGCTTTTCTAATAATCCTTGAATTGTTCAAGTATCTGCCTAATAATCCTACTATGTAGGCTATTTTCGGATGCGTACAAACCTGAGCATACATTAGACTTCCCACAGCCGAAGCATAGGGAATCTTCTGCATTTTCTGAATTTTCAGATTTTCATAGGGACATTTAAGTGAGACTAAAATGTCTCCCCTAGTGACAGGGGTATCTCCTGGTTTACTATCTTTCATATCGAACTTATCCAAAACTATATCGATATAGCTCTTTTATGATAACCCAAAAGATACCTCGAGAATGATCTCTAAGTATCGAATTCCTAAGACAAAAGAAGCGTCCCCAAGATCTTTCCCCACAAAATTCTTTGTCAGAAATTTCTTGGTTTCGCGCTATAAGCCTATATCGTTCTTGGCTAGCATAATATCAACATATAATACCAGAAATATGAACTTACTCCCACTAAACTTGTAATACCCACCGTTGTCCTCGATATTCATCTCGAAACCAAATGAGACAATCACTTGATGAGACTTGTGATATCACTAACGAGACGTCTTTTTTAGCCCATAGATAGATTCCGTCAAGTTTCAAAACATCTTCTCTATGTCTTTCGACACAAAGTTTCCTGGTTTACGTTATATACATTTGTTTCCTCAATGTTGCCATTGAGAAACACCGTCTTGACGTCCATCTTGTGAAGCTCCAAGTTATAATAACCAACGTGAGCCATGATTGTCCTTGAAAGAGTCATTCAATGGTACTGAAGAGAATGTCTCTTTACAAGCAATCATTTCTTTTGAGTATAGCCTTTTGCCACTAGACAAACCTTATACCTCTCCATATTACCCTTTGAAACCTTCAGGTAACAAGATAAGTTTCAAACCTTATTGTCTAGCTAAAGCTTGTACTTATACCTTCAATCCACTTTTCCGAATAGAAACGTCATATGGTTTGATGGGAGTTGATAGAATCTTCTTCGATTATACCATTTACCTTATGTTCCTAGATAAATACTATATAATTATCCAAAGTAGTATTCACTATTTCTTTAGTGGATCATGGCAAAAGGCATCGGCTCTTGATGCTCTAGTTCTTGAGGGTGTTGAGTTTAACCTTCAGGAATAATTTCCTTATCTTGAATAGGAAGAATAACAACAATATCCTCACAAGGATCCAAATTTGCTACACCAATAGCAACTGTATGAATTGGTTCAGGGATTAGAACCAATTCTTCCTCAAAGATAATGTCTCTAATCGTATCTCCCCCCAAACTCAATATCCTCAAAGAACTAGTCAGTTCCTGTCTCAAGGTTTCTTTAATTTGGGATTAAAAAATTGACATACCTCTTTTACTTTTCAGAGTAACCAATAATGTAACCAATTACTATTTGGGACTCCAATTTACTTCACGAGGCTTATAAGGCCTTGCCTTAGTTGGATGTTCCCATGCTTGAAAGTGATTGAGCGGCAACCTTATTGATACTCTGTCAAGCATTTAAGCTGCAATCTTTAGTGTTACTCTCATAGTGACTTTGGTAAGGTAGAATGACTAATCATATTCTTCATCATACCTTTAAGAGTCATTACTAGGACTTAACTATATTCTTGATAGCCATGTTCTGATTTATTTAAGTTTAATGCATTTAATACAAACAATAAAATGTATAAGGCTAATGGAATTTAGGATTCCCTCATACAAGTTGCTCAACTCTAATTATAGAGATGTGCCCTAAATGTTTGTGTTATAGTGCTCCTTAGTTTTACCATCAACTTTACGCTTAGTGTCGTATGATTCCTCACTCAATGTTTTTGACAACAAGAGGTTTCAATACCAAGCAATTATAGTATGTCTAGCCCATGGCTTGACTGGTTCCTACAATATTTGACTTTTAATTGACAAATTGAATCCATTGTTTCTAAATGAACAAAATTATCCTAATTTGTTCAATAAGAAACCAAAACCAAATCTAAATAATGACTAAACCAAAATGTCTTTTAATTCCAAATATTAGCCAGTAACAACAACCTGAAACGTCAATAGCCTTATCCTTTATTGACTTCGTCAACTCTAGTATAGATGCATCTTTCAGCACCACTTAACCTTCATCAATTCAGACAATCCTTTATAGGCATGCCAAACATGATATTTGGGACGTTTCTTCTTTAAATACCCGATGTCCTTATAAAAGAAATAATTATGACCTTAGCAATTTCTTTTATGACGGACCCTTAGCAGCTTTATCCTCAATTTTCTTTTATTAGCCCTTATTCTTAGAGATATTTATCAAATGAGCACTATTTATCGTCTCTTGCTTCATTGTTTCCTTTCTTGCACACCTTATGAAATGAATCCATTCAAATATCATTTCTCTTTATAACAGCTATAAGCTAACTTAAACTGACTGAATTGTGCATAAAGGAATACCAAATGCTAAATGCATGGGCAACTTGTTCGACAGCCCACGTTTTAGCGCCTTAAGTTTATGAGCAAGATTGGACATTCCCATAATGTGCTCCTTAGGTTTCCTTTGTCTTTATACTTAATGAAAATCTAGCTCTCCAATGAATGCTTGTTTTCGTCTTTATTGCTTTCAGAAAGCACTTTTAATTTCAGCAAGGAAATCTCTGACATTAATTATACCATCCATAATAATACCCCTAAAGATCTCTAGAATATTCTGCTCTATGATCATAAGACCCATGCAATTGGAGCGGTCCCACTTCCTATTCTTGATCCTCTCTTTAGAGGTACTAGATTGTGTGAGAGAAGGTGGTTTTCTCCATCTTCATGCAAGATCTAGATCCAAGAACAATCTTAATGTTCTCCTTTCAATCCAAAAATTCAGGACTTTTGAGGACCGAAATTGAATTAAATCAGCAGATACATAAGCAATATTAGCTTAAAGAGAACATAAGTACCGTAAAGATACTCACCAAAATACCCTGTGCACTATTAATATTAAGTCTTTGGACAATAACATTAATTGCTAGTGGTATTTTGTTGTAATGATCAAACACTGATGATAATTTCTGTCAAACAACAGCTATCTTTGGATACTCTATTATTCATATGAAAAGGATCTTTATAATCACTATGTGTTTACCATCGCAGGTGTGAATGCAACCCTGCCAAATATTAACCTTTCTTTGGGCCGATTAATATCCGCATGGATGTACACTCACATAATCTTTAATATTTCTTTTGAGTGATTTCCACTAGAGAGGTCACCTGGGCGACTTCATGCTTTAATTGACTCACTCAAAATCCAAATTGACAAATTGAAGACCCAAACAAGATACCAAGCGCACCATCAATTCCCAATCTTCGGATTTAAGAATTAACTGCTAGTGGTACTCTTAGCGCAATGATCAAATATTGGTGATAAGTCCTGTCAAATAATGGTCACCTTCGGGCATCCCATTATCCACATGGAAAATACTTTATAATCACCACACATTTATCATCACAGGTATGTAATTATCTGGTCAAGTTATGCCTTCCTTTGGGCCGACAATAACTCGCATGAATAATTCCATACTACTTCTTTTGTAAGTCCAGTTAAATCAAATTTACGCAACAGAGGTTACTTCGGCAATGTGTTGTTTCAACCAACTCAACCAAAATTACCAGACAATTTTAATAAAATGGGGGGTCCCGAATTTGCCCTTTTCACACAAAAAGCAAGGAAACCTTAATGCTTAGTGTGAAAAGAACCTTTAAAAAAAAAATTCTTTCAATATGTGAAATTTCCCAATAGGTGGTTCTGTAGTTCTAACTTTGGTTCTTAGAGTCTGGACCCATTTCGAAATATTGCCCACAACCATAGGTAAACTATCAGAAGTGGCAATACCCTCGAAAGGAATCACTCTAAGTTAGGCCTTCGTGATAACCAAACGGGATGTACATCCAGAAGGCTATCACTACTCAACCTTCTCTCTATCTCAAGTTGCACTCAGGCCCGGGTACAGGGTCTCGCTCGTGTGTGAGAAATATGTAACAAATGTGTTGCTCAACATTGTGAGACCATAAAACATACTGGAAAAGAAGCAAAACTTTTCCCGCACAGTGCTCACGCTAAAGGCGTTAATAGCAAAAGCTAGTAGCGGTTCCTTGCTATCACGTCATACTGATGGCCAAAAACAATGATACATAACATATATTGAAGATTCACAGTGATGACCAACCAAATCCACAAATTATATATGTATATACATACATAACAAACGATAGTCCAGAAAGAGAAACATAATTGAACTCACGAACCATCAAGCCAAAAAAAAGAAAACTAATTCTTTTATAATTCCTAATTTAAAAAATTAGGATTCATACGAAACATGAATAACCCGAAAAAAAAAAATCCCAATAAATCAAACATGAAGACCGCTCTGATACCACTTGTTAGATTTAAACTCAATAATCATATATAAGGCATGCTATCATAATTCTTTATTGCGGAAACATAATAACCATATATATATATGTATAGCATGCATCTCTATTATCAAGAACAACTAAAACTTGATATCCTTAGGATCTACAACATGTTGATTTATCAAAGACATTAGGAATACTTGGATCCAGCATATGATCCTGAACTCAACGTTCTTCTAAGGATGAAGTTGATCTCCAACCTTCACGAACGGAGAGCAGTAATCCTGAAACGTAGAGAGGGGGAAGAGAAAAGAGAGACGGGTAATGAACACCCGTTGGCTTGTGGTTCTTCCTCAACTGGGACTCCTTATGCTTTAGTCGCTCTTCAGATGGGGAGAAGAGACGGTATGCTCTATTGTCCGGTGTATTGGGGACCATAGCCTATATATAGGGTGATGGCCAATTAGGGTTGCCATTATTCCGAAATGGGCCATCAATGATATCCACTCATATTTAGTCCATATCAATTAACTAATTTATTATCAAATCAGAAATTTAATTAGTTTTATCACTTAATTTGATCACATATCAATTAAGGCTCCTAATTGATAAATAGCTAATATAATTAATTGACGATATCTGCCCACATTATGACATTGGAATATAATTAAATACAGAATATTCCAGCATTATTTCCATAGTCACCTCTACTACCCATCCTTCTTTCAGAACAACCTTGTCATCCTTCCTTTCGCAACGATGTAGGGGGATGACCCCCCTTGTTATAAGAGTTAATCTACTGTGTATAACATTTTTTGTTTAACATACGTTGACTTTTATTTTTTACCTTTGCTTCTGCACTTTTGACACAAGATAAACATATGCTAGGTGGTAAGCATATGCTAGGTGGATGATAGATGCTGGTATAGAACTAGAGAACAATTATATGAATATATACCTCTTTATTGAATGTTGTGGAGTCCCACATTGGATAGTGATATGACCTGAGTAGTGTTTATAAGTGTGGGACAACCCTTACCCGATGAGCTAGCTTTTGGGGTTGAGTTAAGCCCAAACCCAAATTCTAAGATGGTATCAGAGCCTATCCGAGATCCGTTAGGCCACCTGCAGATGTCCAGTCCTGCAAATTTCACGCTTCAGATGTTCAGTCCTGGGCATGAGGGGGGTGTGTTGTGGAGTCCCACATTGGATAGTGATATGACCTGAGTAGTGTTTATAAGTGGGGGACAACCCTCATCCTATGAGCTAGCTTTTGGGGTTGAGTTAGACCCAACTCAAATTCTAAGATTGAATGCCGAATCTCATAGACAGAGCAACATTACACTCCTACGGACTATAGAAATGAAGAAACAATCAAGAACCCTAATTCCCGGGTAGTTCGAGAATACCTGGCCCTCTCCCTCACAACTTCATAACTCTCCAGAATGCCTTTCTCTCTTCCCAACTCCCCCTTATATTCTTTTCCCTTCTCTATTCTTCTCTCTATTTACAAGTTCCCGCCCTTCTCTAACCACTTCAATCTAGTTACAACTAGGGATGGCAACGGGGCGGGGCGGGCACGGGTAGCACTCCCCCCGTCCCCGCACCCGTGGGGTGAAATCCTTACCCGTCCCTGTCCGTTACCCGCGCGGGTATCTTGCGGGCGGGTATCCAGCGGGTTTCGCCGATATTCGCGGGTTTGCGAATATCCACGGATTTTTTTTTTTTTTTTGAGGAAAAAAATTGTTATTTTTGCTTGAAAAATTGTTGAAATATGCGTAATTTTTATTAAAATAATTATGTTCATACAAATAGATGTTACGAAACTACGAAAGCATTATCCAATTACAAAAGTTACTAACAAGAGTAATCAAATATATTTGTTTTCTCTAAAAATAAAAGTTACAAAAGCTAGGATCCACTTAAAACACCCTTGAATTATGTTTTCTCCTAACTTAATAATAGCTCAACTTAATATAATTAATTTTAGTAGGTACTTATTTTTCCATTAGTATTAGCTTTAGTAAGGAAGGAAGGGAAATTAGGTTTAGCAATTGGTAGATATATATAATAAAGAGTATTATAGTAATTTAAGTAACGGGTGCGGATATCCGCGGGCACGGGTAGGATGATACCCGCCCCCGCCCCGTTTATAAGCGGGTATTGAAATTACCCGTTTATTTTACCCGCGGACACCCATTTAACTACCCGTCCCGTGTCCGTTAGGGATTTTATCCACGGGTATCCGCGGGTACGGATAAAATTGCCATCCCTAGTTACAACTATCAAACTAATTACAACCGACTTGTCTGAGCTATCCCCTATTATCCTCCCTACGCCTCCTTTGGTAGACCTTCTTAATCGGAGGCCTGCTATCAGTGGACAACTTATTATATACAAAAGAAAATAATAAGTACTGTAGAATAATTGGATTGCATGTGAATCAATATAGAAAAAATAACGATGTGCCCCTATAAATTCTGATAATCATATAATTATGCATGGTGTGTGGTTTTTTTATGTATAAAGTCACTAGATAAACGCATGTGACTCATTATTACGGATAGTTAGATTTGTTAGAATTAGTTAGAGTTAGCTATAGTTGTTAGTTGGATTAGCTGGCTATATAAGCCTTGATTACATATTGTATTTTTTGCCTTTCTCATTTGCATTTTTTCACACTTTTATATCAATAAAATTTACATAGCTTTTCTCTCAACTTTCCCTGGGTACCATGTTTCTTAACATGGTATCAGAGCCATTCCATCCACCTTGAATCTTCCGTTGCACCCTTTCTTTTCTGTTTCTTATTTTATTTTCCTTTCCTTTCCTTTTCTTTTCTTCTTCCTTTTTCAAGAAAATCTTTCACATACTTTGCTCTCTTTTTTTTTTTTTTTTTTTTTTCTCTTTGTAATTTCTTTCTTGATTTCACTCTGTTCTTCGCATCTTCATTTTCTTTGGATCTTTGCATCTCCATTTCTCTTTTGGTTTCTTCTGCGATTCAGCTCTGGTATATGGCGTTTTCCGGCGCCAATCTGTTTCTCGGTCCTATTTCCTCGGTGGTGCCATTTCGTTCCGATGGTGCCGATGCTCCGATGGTGGCTTTCAATGGAGACATTATTTTGCATCTTCCTCTGCGCTGATCTATTCCAGATACTCTACTCCGTTCGGGAATCTTTGTTGCTCTGTTCTTGCTGTTTTTTTTGGATCTAGGTTACCGACGACGAAATCGTGTGTCAGATACCACGACGACGGCGAGTGCGACCTTGCCGGAGACTCGATCGTACCACCAACTTTGTTTCTCAGAGCTCGATGCCAGAGAATCGGAGATTCGATGATCTTGTCGTCTTCGTCTTCACCTTCCATTGCTGATGTGCGGTGAACCTTCTGGCTGGCATTGTTATTGATTCTTTGGCACATTTGGTATGTTGCTTCTATTGTTGTGGTGGCCTATTTTTTATTTTGCCTTAGATGATGTCGATGGTGTTTAGTGAATGGAGGCATGTATACAATGTGTTTGTTAAAGTGCTTCTTTGATGACTTGATTCTGATCTGCTTGTGCACTTTTGATTACTTTGATGAGCACATTGCTCCATTATTCTCTGATTGAGGCTTGTATGAGTGGTCACCATGTGTTTGTGCTTTGTTCTCTTTGAAGACAATCTGTGTTAAAGAATCCAGAGAAGTTTTCGATGTTTCTGGAAGAGCTCTTTGATATTTTCATAGCTGTTTGCATAGCTGATTGCCAAGAAGATTGCAACTGATTTGCTTGCAGAATTGTCTTTCTTGCTGAAGATTAGTTTGGTTCCTGTTTAGCCTATTGGATTTGTTATAAGCTTCTGTTCATGGTGGTTAAGCATTCAAATGAGCTTCTGTCATGGATGGTTAAGTATTGATATTCTTGCTTCTGTCTTGAGTGGTTAAGGCTCATATTTTACCTTCTGCTCTTGATGGTTAAGCTTTGATAGCTTCTGCCTTATGATGGTTAAGCATTTGTGGCCTGCGTGCCTTTCATATTTGCCAATGTGTTTTTGGCATTACAGTTGTATTTTTTCTTTCTTTCAAGATTTGCATTTGTATTGCTCATCTCAAGCCGAAAGTGTTACATATATACCACCTTTCGGCTTGCGGGGGGCTATTACGGATAGTTAGATTTGTTAGAATTAGTTAGAGTTAGTTATAGTTGTTAGTTGGATTAGTTGGCTATATAAGCCTTGATTACATATTGTATTTTTTGCCTTTCTCATTTGCATCTTTTCACACTTTTATATCAATACAATTTACATAGCTTTTCTCTCAACTTTCCCTGGGTACCATGTTTCTTAACACTCATTATTCACGTGTTCTAAAATTTTAACTATATTGAACACGCGTTCAAAATCCAAATCCAAAATAATTTTAGTTGTTCATCCTATCTTCTTTAACATAACCAAATTATGAGCTATATTTTACCATTCACTCTTTAAGAAATGGCCATCATTTTAAATTTAGAATATATAATTTAGAGTTCGAATAGTACAAAAATGTCTTGAACCCAAATTTCCACATATAAGGTAATTATATAAACCCAATACAACTTCACATATATTTAAGGTATGCCATGCCATAAATTTTTAATATTTTAAGCACAAAAACTTAGTTTACAGAGATGCAATATTAACTGCCATGGAAATTTTAAAAATTATACATATAACTTTTATAATATGTTAACAAAATAATGGGATGAGAAATTGTGTAACTAGAAAAAGATATAAGCCAATTAGGATGTTAAAGAACAAAAAAAATCTAAGGGGTTACTTTTAAGCAGGTGTCTAATCAGGATAATATCACTCCTACTTCTCCTTTTCACTATGGATGAGATAAAAGAGGTGGTGCGGGGTTGTGATGGAAACAAAAGTCCTTTGGTTCTGGATTCTGGTGCTACCGATCATATCTCTGGTAATAAATCTCTTTTTTCCACCCTTTCTACATCTAGTTTTTTGCCCACAGTTACCTTGGCTAATGGTTCTAAAACACATTCCCAGGGGGTTGGCATTGTCCACCCCTTCCCTTCCCTCTTGGTTGATAATGTGCTTTATGTCCCGGGTTCCCCATTTAATTTGCTTTCGATTAGTCGCTTGACTCGTTCCTTTGATTGCACCATTTCATTCACTAAAGATTCTGTTTTCCTGCTAAATCAGAGTTCGGGATGGATGATTGGCACCGGATGTGAGCTCAATGGCTTGTACCAGCTCCCACCTCCTTCTCGGGTTTGTGCTGTCAAAGATTCCCCTCGTGTCACTCATTCTCAATTGGGACATCCTAGCCTTGCCAAACTCCAGAAGTTGGTGTCGAGTCTAGCTAAAATTACTTCTTTGTCTTGTGAGTCGTGTCAACTAGGGAAGCATACCTGTAGTTCTTTTCCCAGTTGTGTCTTTAACCGAGCTACGTCTCCCTTTTCTTTAGTGTATTCTGATGTTTGGGGTCCTTGTAACACCCTTTCCAGGGGCATCACATTTACGGACATTTTATAAAACTTTAAAGCCGAAAAACGGGGTACTAAATATCATTTAAGAAAAATGGGATAAAATTTTCCTTTTCGCAAGACATGAATTTTCTTGTAACATTTGGCGTGTAAGGTAAATAGAAATATTTCATACTATAAGTTCATAAAGGTTTGCATACAAACTCAACCCAACTACAAAAATAGAACAGAAAGATATAGACTCAGTATAAAGGATTGGAGACGCAACTTCTAAACATAAGATACCTGGAGACGCAACTCCACAACAGATAAAAGAAAGGTACAGACACTCAGACACCCTACATTGGCCGACAATAGACTACACGGGAAGACATCCCTCGAACCAACCGTTGGATGCTTCCTCTGACTCCTCCTTTTATGGAGAGACAATCGAAAGGAATAGGAAGACATGGGTAGATCACCTCCCTACTAATATCCTCACTTATCGCCTTCCAACCAGGACCCGTCAAATGAGATCTAATAAGAATCCTAGTAGGGACTATTGCTGACGTTCGTATGGAGGACATCGTAGAAGTTGACTTAGAAGCAACTCAGCTAACAAACGGCCTATCCCTAACAGAGGGAGAGGGCGCTGAACACGCCAGTGAAAAGTCCACCTAGCGCTCCACTTACAACACAACCTGGACGACAAACGACATGAAGACAAATGATGAAGCAATTGAGAACCCTTCCTCTGCGACCCATGCGGATGATGAGTGTGGCACTTCACATGTACGTTACTAGAAGCCCATCAAGACTAGATGTCCAAACGCCGAAACCACTGGGAAGCCCAACAACGAGATGGATTTGAAGCACCGGGTGAAGTCTTGGTATCACGACCTTCTCGGGAGACCACCAGAGAAACACACAACGATGCAATACAAAGTAACAAGGTAAGATTCTCATTCATCAACAAAACACATGGCAGAAGTAAAAACGGTATGACACACAAGATAATAACATACTAATCATGCATATCATACCTCTCATTATCTCATATTATCCAATCAACAACATATGACATCATCGACACAAGATAATAATGTATAACATGTAAAGGTATCCATCAACAGTCATGCAATGCAATGCGATATACATGACTCAATGCCATATGCCACAAGGTTAAGACTCTGACCCCTACTCCATGGAGCTAAACATAACTGGAGCGAGTGATTGGGAGAACATTGTCTGCGATATCTCAGCCCAACATGTGTTATCTCAACAAGATTGCGAATTCGCTTTTACGGCTCACACTAGACGTTCTTTACCCAAATTGTGATTTGTCCGGTGTCCAGTCAGGACGTCAGTGTTTTTCGACAGGTACCCACGACACAGAGGAGATATTCTCTAGCCACATGTGGTCATCCCAACCCCAACGTCCTCAAGATCTCCATGATCGTCACCTCCAACAATCGCACCCGCACAAAAGTGTAAGCTCAACTCCCAAGCATAACGCCCAACTCATGCACAGATGCGTATGCATGTCAAGAAATGCCACAACACAAACACGTACTATACTATCACTGTAGCACCACATCTATCTCTTGATAAACCACGGGGCACCCCTACGGGACCCACTTTCACACTACTTGCTATCAGTCGTCCATTCTTGGTTCCATTCCTTGCAATCATGTACAACCTCGTCATTCGTAAAACGATGTTCATGTCTTATGATACATTATTCCATAACCTAAATGAATTATGGAAGACGGGATCCAAAAGGGTCCCTTCATCATATCTCCTCACTTATCTATCAAAGAAACATTACTTATTTATATACATAAGTAACTCTTTGTGATTAAACATTATGGATTCCTTAGATGACCTAAATCATCAAGGGTGTGGGACATGATTTATCATGACCACAAGGTATTAGTGCATGTCTTTTACTTAGTCTTTGTGAGTCCATTTTGGAACTCATTGAATTTCCTTTAGAAGATAATACGTATTTGCGCTATTATAGTAAAATCTTTAAAATACTTTCCTTGGTAGTAAATAGTTCATGAAGTCTCCTTTATCAAACATAGTTTGAAAACTTATACGTATACTCATAAGATATCTAATTTAGTATAAAAATTCTATGAAATGATTTATATTTCTTTTACTTAGCGTAAAAGGAAAATGCATCTTACTTTAAATCCCCTTTTCATTTGCAAATGAAAACTATACTCATTTGTTTTGTAAGATTTCAAAATTAATCATAGTAGTGTAAAGACTCACTGTTTTAAAGAAAACACTTACAAGAATTCTCATTTTTATTTAAGGTGGGTTTACTAACCAAAAACCTTTGAAAAAATAAAAAAAAAATAACATGGATCATCTAGAAAGCTCTTTCTTCTTGGAAATTTTTTCCTTAAAACAACACGTTAGAATAGGTGGTTGATCACCATCAACTTCCCTATCCTTAAAATGCTTTTCATATAACTTCAAAGATACTCATTTTCCCAACACTTGGTTCTTTAGAACCAAAACTTGATTTCTTAGAAAACCTTTTTAATTTCTATTTCCTTTATACTTTAGTATAAGCACTTTAAACCTCTTAACATCAACATTTTAGGTTCCTAGCCCTAATTAGTATGGTATGGCCGAATGCTTCCATGTAAGTAAGGTAGGTTTTTTTAATTTCTTTGGCCTTCTTGGAACCATTTAAGTCCATTACACCATTACTTGAACATAGAAGCTTTGGCTTCCCTTTTTAACTCAACAAGGCCGAACCACACATGGTAGTTTTCAACAAAATATATGTCATCCAACAACATTCTAGCATCATGAAAATCATCTCAACATATAGTCGTTTCATTAAGTATTGAAAGCATGAACAAGTTCATCATTCAAAAATCTTATCCTTAGGTCTTGAACCTAAGAATAGTTTTTCACCATGCCGAAATGATTTTCAACATTAACACTCAAACACAAATAGTCACACCAACACCATAACATACAATTCCAAAGATAAACACCAAAACTTGTATAAAGCAAATTTCAGCATTTCAAGCATCAATTTGTGACAAACATTTGATTGACCAAACGAACTCGGATTTGAGCAAATGAGGACTCATATGAAGGCATAGGATGTCTAATTTTTTAATATCAAATTTATATTCACAAAGAGTAAACCAGTTAGTACATTTTCACGAAATAAGTCCTTGTAGTTAGAATCCAAGATAGAAATTTATGCTTAGATTGAAGCAGGTTTTCAATGGTCAAATCTTCATGAAAACACATGAAATTTGTGCTCAAAATGAAGCCCATGATGTCTAGGTTTAGGATCAAAAACAATTTTTGAAAACCGAGGACTAGGTTGAGAGAAACACCGAAATGACTCAGAGAAGGTCAGATCCGAAAAATCATATTTTCATAAACTCTTTTCAACAAAAAGATGGAGGAACCCTAGGTTCGGGTTTTCCCACACATAAAAGTTATTTTCAACCATTCAAACACATCAATGAACACAAATCAAGTCACAAGTAAATATTACAACATTGTTCTCATAGAGAACCAAATAGACAAAGTAGAAAACCCTTGTTTAAGGTTTTCCCAAACCAAACCCATAAACCAATTTCACCACCACCTGTGTGGTTTGATGTGGTTCACTCTCTCATTACCTTAATGAAGATACTTTGTGAATGAGACAACTCCAAGCACCAAGAACAAAAGGGAAGGATGAACCTACTAGGAACAAAACAACAAGGTTTTGAAACTTGTTTCTCAAAAATCATGAACTAGAAGATGTTGCTTCATGATTTAATGAAACCAAATGAAGGAGAAATAAAGTTTAGAACTTACTTTATGAAGAACACTTTGAAGATTAAGATGGTGTTCTTGAAGGTCAAGAATAAAGTTGCTCCAAAAGAAAAACTTCCTTCATCAAAGATGATTAGAAGACTAAGACTAGTTGAACTATGGTCTTAGAATCAATGAATGGAAATTGGATGATAAACATAGAGTGAAAATGAATATGAGGAGGTAGGAGAGAGAAAAGAGAAAATGCTAAGTTCTTGAAGAAGATGAACTCTTGATCTTTTGGAATTGATAAACAAAGTGATGGAAGTGTTATTTCTAACACTTGGCCATGAGCCTATTCCAAATGGCAACAAATTTTAATTCAAAAGCCAAATGACAACTTGATGGAAATTGTGTAAGTAAAGGGGTGGTTAGGATTTAATCAAGTACATGTGTTGAGCTCTTATTAAAAGTAGCAGAGATTAACCATAAATAGGTTAGTTAGCTTTCTAAGAAAGTTAATTCATTGGTTAAAGGAATGAAAAGGTGATGGATGGTTGACATAAAGGTGACAACGTCTCGTGAAATGTGAAAAGCAGTCATGAACTGCTCCCGGCACTGGGCCAGGACAACTTACCGACCCCGGGCCAGATTACTTCCCGACCCTGGCACGCATCCCAATGTAAGAAGCGGTCCCGATTAAGATAATAATGTTTTTCCGGTTCCGACCCAAAACAATATAGCGGTCTCAAAACAACATTTTATGATTATTAAGTTCATAATTGAAATTCAAATATGGATTTCCAGTTATTAACTATTTTTATGATTATGATTAATCAAATTGTGTTCTCAGTGAAATTATTCACACAAACAGTTAAAAGGCAGACATAGGATTTTTGGGATGTTACAACACTACCCTCCAAAAAGAAATTTCGTCCTCGAAATTTACCTTAGAAGAGATGCAAAAACTGTTCCCTCGTCCAATCCTCCGACTCCCAGGTGGCATCACCTGCGGTCTCGTTCCATATAACATTGACGAAGGATATCTCTTTCACTCGTAGCTACTTTACTCTTCTGTCTTCTATCTTGACACGGAGTATCTCATAGGTTAATTTCTCCTTTCAAATATACTGTATCAACTTGACGAAACAGAAAAAGATCATCAAGGCAAATCCTTGTAAATTTCAAAACTCGAAATCCCTTACGAAGAGCTGGCCGAGTCTTTTCGGGCTCGGGGTTTGGTCAAAATATTTTGTTACTTTTATTAATGATTTCTCGCGTTGTACTTGGATATTTTTAATGGAAAACAGTTCAGTTATTTTCTATATTTCAACAATTTTACTCTAAAATTAAAAATCAATTTGGTGATCATATTCGTACTTTACGTAGTGATAATGCCTGAGAGTACCTCTCTCAACCATTCCAATCCTGTATGGCCTCTCAGGGTATTCTTTATCAGACCTTGTGTGCTCACACTCCTCAACAAAATGGGGTTACTGAACGCAAAAATAGACATCTTATTGAAACTAATCGCACCCTATTACTTCATGGCAATGTTCCATACCATTTATAGGGTGATGCTGTTCTCACTGCATGCTATCTTATTAATAGGATGCCTTCCTCCGTTCTTGATAACCAAGTACCTCACTCTATTTTGTTCCCTCATTAGTCCCTTCATTCATTAACTCCTCGTGTCTTCGGGTCTACATGTTTTGTTCATAATCTCCAACCGGGCATTGACAAGCTCTCTGCTTGGTCGCTAAAATGTGTCTTCCTTAGTTATACTCGATCATAAAAGGGCTACCGGTGTTATTCTCCTACACTACGCCGCTAACTTGTATCGAATGATGTCACATTCTTTGAGTTTGTTCCTTAATTGGGCCCCATCATCTCCCAAGTTGGTCACAGATGTCTTCCCTTTTCCTTTTCCTCCGGACCGTCTCCTATACTCCACCAGTGATATCCCCTATACTGGTTGCCCCTACTCGTCCTATACAGGTATATCAGCGTCGACAATCACTGCCTCTATAGGTTGAATATGTTCCTCCTGATGATACTGGTGCCGCCATTGATGACTCTCCTCCGATGCCAGCTCCTCTACCTGCTCCGGCCTTGCCTCCAGACCCTGATCTTCCCATTGCCCTCCAGAAAGGTATACGCTCCACTCGTAATCCTTCTCCGCACTATGTTAATTTAAGTTTTCACCGCCTTTCACCACCACATTTTGCATGCCTTTCTTCTTTGTCTTTTGTGTCTATCCCTAAGACTGCAGGTGACACCCTATCTCATTGTGGGTGGAGACAAGCTATGGTTGATGAAATGAGTGCTCTTCAGAGCAGTAGTACTTGGGACCTTGTTCCTCTTTCATCTGGAAAATCTGTTGTAGGTTGTCGGTGGATATTTACTGTTAAAGTGGGTCCGGATGACTAGATAGATCGCCTTAAAGCCCTCTTGGTGGCGAAAGGTTATACTCAGGTTTTGGCTTAGATTATGGAGACACATTCTCACCAGTTGCTAAAATGGCATCTGTTCGTCTGTTCCTATCCATGGCTGTTATTCGTCATTGGCCACTATATCAAATAAATATCAAGAATGCTTTTCTCCATGGTGATCTCACTGAAAAGGTATATATGGAGCAACCTCCTAGATTTGTTGCTCAGGGGGAGTCTTCTGGTCTTGTTTGTCTGCTCCGCAAGTCTTTGTATGGCCTCAAGCAATCCCCTCGAGCTTGGTTTGGCAGGTTTAGCACTGTTGTTCAGCAATTTGGCATGATACGGAGTGAGGTAGATCACTCAGTTTTCTATCGTCATTCTGCTCGAGGGTGTGTCTACTTGATTGTATATGTCGACAACATTGTCATCACAGGGAGTGACCACCATGGCATATCACAAGTAAAACAATATCTTTGTCACCACTTCCAGACAAAAGATCTTGGAAAACTTCGATACTTCTTGGGTATAGAGGTGGCACAATCAAAGGATAGCATAGTCATTTCTTAGAGAAAGTATGCGATTGACATTCTAGAGGAAACAGGTCTACTGAATGAAAAATCAGTTGATATTACTAAACTTCTACCAAATCAGGGGGAGCCACTTTCGGATACAGGGAAGTATAGAAGATTAGTTGGGAAACTGAACTACCTCACAGTCACTCGTCGAGACATTTCTTTTGCAGTCAGTGCGGTAGGTCAGTTCCTAAATTCACTTTGCGAAGGTCATTGGGATGCATTGATCTGTATCCTCAAGTACATCAAAGGGGCCCCAGGAAAAGGACTCATCTATGAGGATAATGGCAACACTCATATCGTTGGATATTCGGATGCTGATTGGGCTGGCTGTCCAGCTAATAGGAGATCCACTTTTGGATTCTGTGTACTCATTGGGAATAATCTAATATATTGGAAGAGTAAGAAACAAAATGTTGTTGCAAGGTCAAGTGCTGAAGCTGAGTATCGTGCCATGGCATCAGCTACTTGTGAACTCATCTAGCTCAAACAGTTACTTCAGGAACTGCGATTCGGGGATGTTACGCAGATGACACTCATTTGTGATAACCAAGCTCCACTACACATTGCCTCAAATACAGTGTTTCATAAGAGGACCACGCACATCAAGATAGACTGCCACTTCATCATAGAAAAAATCTTATCTGCAGACATCACCACTAACTTTGTGAATTCAAATGACCAACTGGCAGATGTTTTCACTGAGTCTTTGAGAGGTCCTCGAATAAATTATACATGTAACAAGCTTGGTGCATATGATTTGTAAGCTCCAGCTTAAGGGGGAGTGTTGATATTTATGTAAATAATATATTCTGATTATAGGAATATTAGGTAATTAGGATAGCCAGATATTATGCTATTTTGTAAAAATTGTAGTTATTACCTTGATTGTATATTGATTTGTTCAGAGCACTATATAATACATTCTCTTGTTTCTCTCTTATTTCAACAGAAACAATGTGGAACTGAGGGCTGGTCGTGGTGCAACAAAGGTGGCTTATGATATTATTTTTATGCTAACAAGGCAAGGAGATAAGCTATTTCCTCTACCCTAGGGATTTGCCTAGATTTCTTTTATAATTTTGGTTATTTGCATGCATCGATCCCTCTTATTCTAGAGATTCTGATTCAAAAAAATATTAGAAATGTTGGCAAAGGTAATAATATGGGAGAAGGATGAGTCAATGCATGACATGTGGGCTTTTATTCAGTTAAAAGTTGCTGTATTCCCCGTGGTGAGGGCATGCAGTGAGTTCCAAATAGTTGCTGAAATCGATGAGCAAAAGGAGGTGCTATCTGGTACTGCTGCGATAACAATGGGAAAGCGGGGCCATGCCACCTGTATTCTTACCAATGCTATGTGTGGCACTGTGGCTCATGGAGGTGGAGAAATTATGGAGATGTGACAGCAACAAGCAGGAAATGTCAATACGGTCATTTGCCAACTTGCTACCAGTGGAAGGTTGAAGTCTTCTAGTAGGGCTTTAGGAGAGGCTATGCTTACGAGTGTCTTGGGAGACTCTACTTAGGTTACTGTTGCCATGGTAGTGGTTCGTTTTGTTTCTGTCTAAGCAAGACAGGTTGCCATCATCCATAGGAATCACCAAGTGCTTTGCTCCATTGATGAGGTGCCACAGAGGCTATGGGAGGAAGGGGAGAATGATCAATGGGACCCTGGTGGACATCCTTCTCTGTTCCTAACAGCTGGAGCATTTTGTTTCAAACAATGGGACCCCGGAAAAGTGTGTTCAAGAAGCCACTAACTTGTTCACCTTGAGGACAAGGTGGGTTTCGAAGGGGAAAGAGTTGATGCGAACCCAAGACTTCCAAGTCCCACTAAAGTCTATGTGAGGAGGCCCAAGAGGTGCAATGCACTTGATTAGGCCTAGGAGAGAGAAAATTGTAACTAACTGCCTAGCTGCCAGTAGGGGATGGGAGTGTGCGTGTGATGCTGTTAGGAACTAAGAAACAGAACAAGGAAATAGAAGAGGAACACTGTTTGATTAAGAATCCAAGCCTTTTCAAAGGATTATAGTGCTGGGTTTCCGGGAAAACGGAAATACAGAAGAAGAAAACAGGTAGATAGGCAAATTAGAGAGTGCCTATTTCTCTCCCAAAAGTCCCAGCCAATTCCAGCCTACCTCATACTCTCTCTCCTCTCAAGTATATACTCATTCCCCCTAACTGACTGATACACCCGCCCCATTATCCTTCCTCTCTCCTACCAACTCAGCAAACAGTTGTGTAGCTCCAAAAGTACCTTGTCGGATCTGATCTGGTGCTTTGCTTCTCTTCCCTTTTCTCCTATAGACTAAGGTAATTTTGGGCATTCGGAGTGGGCCCGTAACACCTCTCCCCCTTCAAAACTTACCTTGTCCTCAAGGTGAAACTCAGGGAACTAGTTCTGGAACTTTTCTATGTTCTCCCATGAGTTCTCAAACTCAGGGAGATGTTCCCACTTCACCAGGAATTCAGTCATACCCCGGTGATCCTTCCTTACAGCTATCACCTCCTCGGGTTTGGGCTGCAGCTCCAAAGCATCAGATAGGAAAGAGGGGGTAAGGGCTGAGTTTGTCCATCAACTGTTAGAGATTTCTGAAATGTGAAAGACCGGGTGTACTTGGCTTCCTTCAGGAACCTTCAACTTGTAAGCAGCAAGGTTGATCTTCTCTATCACTTCATATGGCCCGTAAAACCTTGGACTCAATTTCTGGTTGACTCTCTTAGCTAAACTTCTAAGCTTGTAAGGTTGAATCTTGAGATACACCATATCCCCCACTTCAAACTGAATTTCTCTCCTATGCTTGTTAACCTGTTGTCTCATCCTGTTTTGTGCCTTATCTAGTTAGTTCTTCAACTCAGTCAACATTGAATTCCTCTCAGCTGTTAACCGGTTCACCTCTTCCACAGAAACCTTGCCAATATCTCCCATAACCATTACAGGAGGTTCTCTACCATAAAGAGCTTGGAATGGAGTCATATTAATAGTAGAATGGTAATTGGTGTTATGCCAAAATTCGGCCCAATTCACCCACTTAGGCCACTGCTTAGGTTTGGTTGCGGTAACACATCTCAGGTAAGTTTCAAGGCAACGATTAACAACTTCCGTTTGACCATTCGTTTGAGGATGGTAAGCTGAGCTGAATCTCAGTTTGGTACCAGCAGCCTTAAATAATTCTGACCAGAAGGTGCTGAGGAAAATTCTATTACTGTCCGACACAATAGTATTGGGAAACCCGTGAAGTCTCACTACTTCCTTTAGGAATATTTCTGCTACATCCTTGGCAGTATAGGGATGCAAAAGGGGAATAAAATGGGCATATTTTGTTAGCCTATCAACCACCACTAGGATAGTGTCCTTGCCCAATGCAATTGGTAGTCCAGCAATGAAGTCCATTGAAATGTCCGACCAAACTTGAGAAGGAGTCGGAAATGGCTGCAAGAACCCCGCAGGATTGAGAGCCCGACATTTGTTCCTCTGGCACACCTCACATTACTATACATGTTGCTGTATGGTGCGTCTCATTACTTCCCAATAGAATAAGGTTGATATCCTTTTAAAGGTCCGAAAATTCCTTGCATGCCCCCCCACTGCAGAGTCATGGAACTTAGACAAAATAAAAGGAACTTGAGGGGAATTGTTGGGCACCACCATTCGGACTTTATAGTACAGTCTACCCATCAGCAGTTAGAAACTCGAATGTGACTCAGGGTTGCTCGCTAAATCCTGCATTATCTTCTTTAACTTCGCATCATTTTGCACCTCTTCCTCCAAATCTTCCCACTCAAAACACTGTACAGAGGATAGAGCTGCAAACTGCAACTTCCTCGGCAGGGCATCAGAAGCTTTATTCTCTATTCCCAGTTTGTATTTTATCTCGAAATCATTTCCTAACAGCTTGGATATCCATCTCTCTTGTGCTTCTCCCATGACCCACTGATCCACGAAAAATCGAAGACTCTTCTTATCAGTATGCACCACGAAGTGCCTTCCCATGAGGTAAGGTCTCTATTTCTGCATTGCTAGTACCACGGCCATGAGCTCTTTCTCATAAACGGATTTCCCTTAGGCTCGGTTTGATATTGCTTTGCTCATGTAAGCTACTAGCTTGCCCTCCTGCATCAGGACAGCCCCAAGTCCCTTCCTCGATGCATTAGTCTCTATGGTGAATAACTTGTCAAAGTTTGGTACTGCCAAGACTGGTAAGGTGGTCATCGCCTCCTTGAGTTGTTCAAAAGCTTGTTGTGCCTCAGTGCTCCATTTAAAGCCCTCCTTCTTGAGTAGTTGTGTGAGAGGCCAAGCTATTTTGTTGTAATTCCTTACAAATTTCCTATAGTATCCATTCAAACCAAGGAAACCCCTCAACCCCTCTACATCTTTCGGTACAGGTCAATCAGTCATATCTTTAATTTTTCCAGGATCAGCGGCAACTCCATGACCAGATATAATGTGTCCCATGTATTCCAATTGCCTTTTTCCAAAGGAGCATTTTTTCTCATTAGCCACCAAATTGTGCTCCTTCAAAACTTGCAAGACTTTTCTTAAATGCTCCTTATGATCATCCTCATCCACATTATATACAAGGATGTCATCAAAGAACACTAACGCAAATCTCCTCAAAAAAAGGTTTTAGTACTTGGTTCATAAGTGCTTGAAATGTAGAGGGTGCATTAGCCAAGCCAAAGGGCATGACAAGGTACTCATAGTGTCCTTGATGTGTCCTAAAAGCCGTCTTGGGAATGTCCTGCTCCCTTACTCTTATTTGGTGATATCCTGACTTCAGGTCCAATTTAGAGAAAATGTTTGGTGACCCCAATTCATCTAACAACTCCTCAATGACTGGAATTGGGAATTTATCAGGGATTGTGAGTTTATTCAAAGCCCTATAATCCACGCAAAAACGCCGACCCCATCTTTCTTTTTCAACAAAATAATAGGACTACTATAAGGGCTTGTGCTGGGTCTTATGATCCCATCTTGTAACATTTCTTTAACCATATTTTCTAACTCATTCTTTTGATAATACGTGTGCCTATAAGGTCGAATATTAGGGATAGAAGTTCCTTCCTTCAAGACGATGGCTTGATCTTGTTGTCTCTTTGGTGGTAATCCTTGTGGTTCCTGAAACACTTCTGGGAACTCATCAATCACTTCCCTCATGCCCCCTATTCCTTCCTCCCTCCTTTCAGGGCCTCCTTCGATGCTTGATAAGCCACATCCTTGCCTTTCATTTTGCAGGGCTTTCACTAGAGCCTTACACAAAGCTCTTGCTTTGCACAGTGAGGGATCACCTTTCAAAAGCTGTTTATGTCCTTCCCTCCCCCATTTAATGGTTAAATTCCTGAAATTTGCCTCGATGTCTCCAAGGCTAGCCAACCAATCCATTCCCAATACAACCTCCGTCCCTCCTAACTCCAAAATAAAGAAGTTTTGGTCAACTTCAACCCCTTGGATATGCAGCTTGAGGCGCCTACAAATCCCTCAGTTCCTCTCTATGGCTCCATTCCCTACCACTACTGAGTATTCCTGTGTGTCCTCCACTGCTAGCTTCAACTCCTCTACCAATTTCTTAGAGATGAAACTGCTAGTGGCCCCACAGTCAACCAAGGTTAACACTTGCCTCTCCCCCAATTGCCCCTAAACTTTAAAAGACTGAATGGAAGTCAGTCCATCTTTGCTATGTAAGGATAATTGCAGATTTTGATTTTCTACCACCAATTCATCCTCCTCTTCCTCCTGGTGCTGCAGCACCACCTCCTCGATCCCCTTCCACCAACATATACTGAAAGTGTTTCAGTTTACACATATGTTCAGGTCCCCGCTTTTCTCCATACTTGAAACATAACCCCTTCCTACTCCTCTCCTGTAGCTCATCTTGTGATTATCGCCTTCCCCCGCTCCATTTCTTCTCCTCTCTACTTCCTTCTGTTGGTTTCGATTCAGAGTTCAGTTTTTTCCCCTGTTCCATCACTTGATTACTAGATTTTCCTCTTGCAAAATCACCCACCGCAACAGTTTTTGTAACCGAATACCCCTTCTCCTTCCACCCTCTCTTATCTTCTTCAACCACCCGTCCTCTGCGCAGTGCTACATTTTTCTCTTCTAGGAGAAGAGCTCATTCCATGAGTTCAGACAAGGTATCAATGTGATACAACTTCAGCTCGGCCCTGATTTCCTTCTTTAATCCGTTCAAGAAAAACCCCTTCATCATGGATTGATCGCTCGTCCTCAACGGGCCCGCCACCGTCTCAAATTGTGCTTGGTATTCCATATCTGACCCGTGTTGTTTGACACTTAACAGCGGCCCAAAAGGATTCTGAAATAGCTCCCGTTGAAATCTTCGAGTCAGAGCATCCTCGAAACACTCCCAGGTTTTCGTCATCCCCTATTCCTCCCATCATTGGAACCAACTGAGGGCTCTATCTTCCAGAGCGACTCCTACTAACTCCATCCTTTCCTCCTCAACCATGCCATTGATTTTAAAAAATCGTTCGACCCTCACAACCCATCCACATGCGTCGTCTCCATTAAAGAGAGGAATATCGACCTTCCTCCGCATCATCATCTCTAGATGGGATTTTCCCTCTCCCTCGTGTCTCGAGGATGACCGGGAACTACCATGTTCACTCCTCACGCTCACCGATTCCGAATTCTGAGAATGCTCACCTCGTCGTGGTAATCTCCCCCTTTTCTCGTGTTTCTCACGAGCCAGCAAGAGTTGCTTAATCTCGTCGAGTTGCGTTTGGCCTTCTATCCTCCATTCCTGAAAGTTGCGCTCCAAGTTATCCATTCTCGTTTCCATTGTCGTTTGTGTGCTAACCATGTATTCTCCCTGGACCGGGAGCTTTGATACCAAAATGTTAGGAACTAAGAAATAGAACAAGAAAATAGAAGAGGAACACTGTTTGATTAATACTCCAAGCCTGTATCGAAGGATTACAGTGTTGGGTTTCATGGAAAAAGGAAATACAGAAGAAGAAAACAAGTAGATAGGCAAATTAGAGAGTGCTTAATTCTCTCCCAAAAGTCCCAGCCAATTCCAGCCTACCTCACACTCTCTCCTCTAAAGTATATACTCATTCCCCTCCTAACCAACTCACACACCCGCCCCATTATCCTTCCTCTCTCCTGCCAACTCAGCAAACAGTTGAGTAGCTCCAAAAGCACCTTGTGAGGTCTGATCTGGTGCTTTGCTTCTCTTCCCTCTTCTCCTATAGACTAAGGTAATTTTGGGGTTTGGGAGTGGGCCCGTAACAGATGTTGTATTGAGTGAGGTTATATTCAGAATGAGGGGGGAATGTTAGGTAGACTGGGGTTGGGACTTGGAACTTGTGAGAGACTAGGAACTCTCCAATTTGCCTAGAACCTTATCTTTCTCTTTTTCCTTGCATTTTCCATTATTGTATTTCTGTACTCAGACCTGATATCACCTTGATGCAGGCCTGATTTCTTTGAATATCACATATTTACATTCAGTTTTTTGGTTCCTCTTAAAAGCTCTCCATATGAGTATCACAGTAGAAGAAAGGAGAAGAATCGAGAGGGAGAGCCGAATAACAAAGAGCCCGATTGCCCATACAGCACCGTCGAAACCTCCGGACACGGGTCACCTGATCCACCACCACTAGAACCGCTTGTGCCTCTGTCAGATCCGCCTGAACCGCTTGATCTATGATTCCTGCTTGGGAAATCCTCACCTCTTGATCTAGCTTTTGGAGTTGAGTTAGGCCCAAAATCTAATAGAAAGACTGGAAAGCTGAAGAAGACAAAACAATAACAATGGGGTTAATGTGCTGATTCCTTCATCTCCTAGGAAATTATGTTGCAACTGCTCTACTCCAAATAAGTATTTTAGGATGCATCCAGCTAGTGCCGATATGCTATATGCTTTTCATATAGAGATATTCCCAACGAAGGAAATTGTCAATGGTTTTGTCATGCTTCTGGAAATCGTAAAAGACACGGCATAGGATATATCAAATGCTTCAAGTGAGCTTGCTCTTTTCTTAGCTTGAGCTATGATTGATGACGTATTGCCCCCTCTGAATTTGGAAGAAAGTAATAATAGGTTGCCACCCAAATACAGCGAGAGTGAAACAGTGCGAAGGTCTCGATCGTTTGAAGCTGACTTGTCAAGCTCCAAACAGTGGGATCCTGGAAATGACTCGGTTTTTAACGACTATTGCATAAGGAGAGTTTCTGGGGAGATTGTTAGCTAAATTTTAATTCCATTTAAGGAGAAAGCGGTGGAGGCTACATGGGAAGAAGCATTCAATATAAGAAGCCAAATTCTTACGTTCGGACTTGAGGACAAGTCAGTTTTTCAAGATGGTGGCAATGATAGGACCTCACATGTGGACTTGGGGTCAAATGGGCCAATAGCTCAGCAACCATCCAGGCCTGTAACTTGGAGGGTCTATACTAGGAAAAATAAGAAAGGGCAAGGAATGAGTTCTGAGAGTGTTGTTGCTGAGGTGGCAGAGAGAGAGAGAGTGCTGAGAGAAGGGTGTGCGAATGGCTTTCGGTTATAAGGGAGATTAGGGGAGAGGAAAATGGTATGGAGAATCATTTTGTTAGTTATTGGGCAGAGAACTTTCTCCGTAGGAGCTAGGCTCGGGACAAAGGAACACTAATTCTTTTATATTATCTTCTTCCTCTAAATATTACACACATCTATTTCCATTCATTGACCTTTTCCTGTTAATTCTTCTATTTTTAATCTGGTTCCTATCATTGTAGGTAAATTGATTTACCTAACACTCACCCATCAAGATATTAGTTTTCCAATCAATGTTGAGTCAATTCATGAAGAAACCAAATGAGGAGCATTTGGAGGCAGTGTATAGAATCTGAGATAACTTAAAATGACACTGGGTAAAGGATTATTGTTCTGAAAGGGAAATGATAAAAGTGTAGTGGTGTACTCAGCTGCTAACTAGGCCATATCACTAATTGATATAAGGTCTACTACAGGTTTCTGCATTTTGGTTTGGGGGAACTTGGTGACTTGGAGAAGTAAAAAACATGTGGTTGCTAGGAATAGTGGAGAGGCAAAATTTTGTGCTCTAGCACATGGAGTATGCAAAAGAATGTGGATATTAAGGGTCTTAAAGGAGTTATACTTCATTGTTGACTTGCCAATGAAGGTGTTCTTTTATAACATGGAAACGATAGGGATAATTAAGAATCTTATTCATCATGACAGATTAAGAATCTTATTCATCATGATTATAACACCCCGATTTCTCACTGCTTTAATATCGATAATATGTGTAAATAAGTTTATATTTTATTGAAGGTTTTAGAAAATGAAATAAAATAAATCAAGACCATATTCATACTCTACACTATCGTAGAAAGCTACGGTTAAATTTTGGGTTGAAAACTCAGAAGAATCCCGGTCTGCATTTTTTCCCTGACAGTAAGATTTTACTGATCAGGAGGCCTAATTTTGACCTGTAAACGAGACAGTTAGTCTTAGAATCGAATTTCCTACCTTTTTGCTAAAATTGGTTTCGCGCACTAAAAAGCGGAATAATATAAACTATTCGGGCGAATTCTCTTGAATACGGATTTACCAGGACCTGCTAACGGATAAACTTAATGTCACATCAAGTCAAATCACATGGGAAGGAGTGCTAGAGTCATGATGGCGTTTGCAAATATCTGGACGCGAAAAGACCAAAATACCCCTGACCTTTTCCTAAATGACATTTTAGTCCCTAAAAGAAAAGACCAAATTGCCCTTTAGTGACCAACTTTTGGACACTCTTGTCCCACCCTCTCATGCATAAGTGAGGCTTCAAGAAGCCTTCACCCATTTCTTTCCTTCACTTCATCTTCTTCCATTGTTTTCTTACATTTTCATTCAAGTGAGAACTTGATTTTGAGAAGGAAAAGTGTTGATTCTTGTTCAACCTTCATCATTCAAGAGGTAAGATCACTCCCTAGATCCTTAAACCTCATGGATCTCTTGGTATTTCATGTTTGAAAACCTTTGATTCCATGAGTTTCAACTTCATGAACCAAACTTCGAAAATTTTTAGAAAATTTTAGAAAAATTCTTTTAATGTGAAACCAATTTTTTTGAGCTAGTTTCATCACCTTCTACCATTATCCAAGAGTATGAAATTAAACACCAAGCCTAGCCCTTTTTACTAAGAGTGGCCGAACCCTAGAAATTTGGGGAAAAAGTGAATTTCTTCAATTTTGGTTCAAAGACACTTGATTCCATCTTTTCATTTCCTATGATCATTGAATCCAAGTGATTGGAAAACCAAATCAAATTCTAGCAATTTTTCCTTTTGATGGCCGAAACCTAGACCATGAAAAACCATGAGTTATGTTTCAAACTTTTGACTAATAGGAAGTGGGAAGGAAACCGAAGTCGGAACGGAAAGTTCTTCGAGATTGAGATCTTCAAGAGGTAAAGGGAGATTTTCTCATAATGGGTTTGGTACTCTCATAAGTTTGATTGTTAGATGTTTTGTTGTTGCTTTGATTGTGATCATAAAGTGATTAGTGTTTTGTGAATTTGCTATGTATGGTATATGTACTTGATAAGTATGTGATTGGATGTTGAAATTGAATTGTGGCATTGATGCCTTGGATGAGATATACCTATGATGTTTATGAGATATATATATATATATATTTTCAGGATTGGTTGAGAGCATAGCATCGGCTAGGCTTGATAAAGAATGATAAAATGCTTAAAAGTCTTGATCAAAGTTTTAAAATGCATTTTGGAACCAAAGAAACGTGGTGAAAATAGTTTTGCCTTTTCAAGGGAATGAAACTTCTTTTAAAAAAAGGTTAGATCCTTTCAAAAGAAAAAGTCTTGTAAGGAAAGTTCTTTCAAATGAAACTTCTTTCAAGAAAATGTTTTAAGATGACAAAACCTTTTGAAAATAGATTTACAAAGAAAAAGAGTTTTCTTGAAAATAGCTTCTTTTGAGAAAATATTTTAGTTCATGACAATGAAACTGAGTTTTGTCTTCCAAAACTGTTTTTATGAAAATAAGAGTCGAAAGAAAAGTGTTGATTACCTTTTTCACTTTGTGGAGTCTGCAAACCTAGTGACCGAGATGTCGGACTAGTGTTTTCTGAGTTGAGTACCCAGACAGCGTGTTTTGTGTTTTGAATGAACGGAATTTGTGTCCTATATGAGAGTCTAGTGTCCGCGACGTCAGCCTAGTGCTTCGTGGATTAAGAACTTGGGCTACGTGTCCTGTATTTGAACTGGCTAAATGTCCTTTAAAACAAGTCATGAGCTGCGTGCCTCAACAGAAAGAGAAAGAATGAATGAAAAGGAAAACAGAAAACATTTTTCTTACATACATGAGTTGGCCGACGTGCCATTGGAAACGAGCTACAATCCAAGTGGTTGAGAATATGAGCCAGTTAAGACCACTAGGTCTATAGGGGCATCCTATGTTCGAGACTCCACAAGAGGCCGGAGGCATTGCAACCCCGTGCCGTGGTAATCGGTTGCCAAACACGGATGAACTCAATCAGAGACTGGCCTATTCAAGATATGGTTGTGAAGTGGTACCTTTGAACAATTGGAGCTCGAACCTAAATTGAGAGGCCGACTCATGAGGACAATTGTGTTATGGGAGTATTCGCGGCCTATCGCTCGATGAAGGGAAGTTAGGAATCTTCGGAGAACATGAATTAGAAAGATGATATTGGAGTCTTGTGCATTATTACAACTCATGATGATGTCTGAGATATTATGTTATATGAATATCTGGTAATGTAATTGTATTTATATGTGGATATGTGCTTTGTTTGTCGCTTGTGCGGCTATCGTCATAAACTTGTGGAATGAGTATCTCACCTTTGCCTGTACATGTTAGAGACCCTGTTGTGTTTTTGGATACATGTACAGATGCTGTTCAGAGGTCCCCACGGATAAGGGAGGACTCAGATGATGGAGTCTTTTGAAGATAAAGAGAAGGAGGATCCCTCCGAATTCGTCCAGGAATTGGAATTGACTTTGGGGTTTTTCCCCAATGGCTACTTTTAGCTCGACCAGTATTAGAGTCTTACTTTTTGAAGTAGTCATATTTTATTTGCTATAGTTATGTTGATTTACTGTTTTGAGGTCTGTAATATGTGATAATAGGCCAAAACTTCTACTACTAGTTAAACTTTGTTTCTAGAAAACTTATATGCTCCGGCATTAATGACCTTATGCTTATTTTGTTATGGATATTTAGTATTGATATAAGTTATGTGGCTTATCCCACCTGTCCTATGTTTGGATTATTATATGCGCGAAGAAAAATTGTAAACCCCGTTTTCGAACGTCGTTAATTACTTAAAATATTTTTCGAAAGCAACCAGCGTTTTTATTTGTTTATTTTTTCCGCATCGAGTTTGAGACGTAGCACCGAGGGGGTGTTACATTAGTGGTATCAGAGTTGGTCGAGTCTTTCGGGAATCCTTGGGAGTAGGTCTGTTATGTTTGTGTTGTGTGATCTTTGTTTGAACTTTGGTTGAATTGTTTCTCTGCTGAAGCTATGTGTGTTGACACACGAGTATCCGACACACGAGTACATATTTCCTTATTGGGATATGTTTGGTTTGACTTATAGGAAAGACATGAATCTTAGAGGCGGTCGTGGCAACACCAATGAGGGTGACGGTTGTGGCATTGCTGACACCAATGCTGATGACAACATCAATCGGTCTATCCAAGCTATGGCTGATATGGCGGCAATAGTTGCCCAACTGACGGCTACGATGGCTCAACAAAATTAGCAAAATCAACGGAGAGCTGATCTTGCTGCTGATGCCAGAGGTTTAGTCGACTTTCGGCTTCATGATCCTCCACAGTTTCATGGGGATTCTGATCCGGATAAGGCTGACTTATGGCTGCAAGAACTGGAAAATATTTTTGATGTTCTGCGCTGTCCTGAGGATGCAAAGGTTACCTATGCTATCTACCTGTTTGTGGGAGATGCAGAATACTGGTGGAGAGGAACTAGACAACTGCTGGAAGCCAACAACTAGGAGGTCACTTGGGGAGTATTTCGCACCCAGTTTTTGGACAATTACTTTCCCTAGAGTGCCAGGACCGATAAAGAGCAAGAATTCCTGAGGCTACAGCAAAGGGACATGATAGTTGGAGAATATGTGGTGAAGTTTGAATCACTGGAAGTGCGAGAGGTTTGAAGGAGGCTTGCATTTCGAAATCAAGGAGTCCGTGCTACCACTTGAGATTCGCTACTTTCAAGCCTTGGTGGAGAAGTGTAGAAAAGTTGAGAAGATGAGAAGTGGAAGGGACAATGCGAGCAATGTGGGAGGGTCGTCTTGGTCCAGGAACCCGAACTAGTACCAGAACCAGAAAGGGAAGCAGCCCCAGAAGAAGCCGTATTCCCGACCCCAAGGGAATAGTCAAAGACAACAATCCTATCGCCCTGTTGCTTCTGCCTATGGTGGTGGAAGTGAGAACGATCAGAATCAAGGATAAGTCCAGAGATGTTTCAAGTGTGGGAAACAAGGACATACAATTGAGAACTGCATACTGAAGGGAGTTCTATGTTTCCAATGTGGGAAGATAGGATACTTCGCAAGGGAATGTACTGCACCAAAGTCCGAGCCGACTATCAACAATGTACAAACTGCTATACCAACAACAAGGGGAAGAGCTTACACCATGAGTGGTGCTGATGCTTCCAAATCAGATGATCTCATACAAGGTAGTTGTGACATAGCTGGTAATCTCTTAACTGTACTATTTGATTCGGGTCCTACACATTCGTTTATCTCTTTGGATTGTGTGAGACTTTTGAACATGCCTGTTTCTTCGCTGTCGTTTGATTTGATTGTTACTACCCCAAATGCTAAGCCTGTTACTATAAACTCAGTATATTTGAACTGGCCTATTATTGATAATGATAGGAAATTTCTTGTTGATTTGATATGTTTGCCTTTGACACAATTGGATGTGATCCTCCGCATGGATCGGTTATCTTCCAACCATATCCTTTTAGACTGTGCACATAAAACCTTAGTTTTTCCTGACCTTGAGATTTATGGATTTTTAACTGCCAACCAAGGAAGAGCATGCTTTTATCCTGTTTAGAAGTCGAGAGGGACGTTGTTTTGAGTAATGTGCCGGTTGTGAAAGATTTTCCGGAAGTGTTTACCGAGGATGTTCCAGGTTTACCACCTGTGAGAGATATCGAGTTTTCGATTAACTTAGTTCCGGGATCCGGTCCGATCTCTATCGCTCCGTATAGGATGTCACCTACGGAGTTAGCCGAGCTAAAGGCTCAACTAGAGGATCTGTTGTCGAAGCAGTTTGTGAGGCCGAGTGTGCCCCCATGGGGAGCACCAGTGTTGTTAGTAAGGAAGAAGGACGGAGGTTCAAGACTTTAAGTGGATTACCGTCAACTCAACAAGGTGACGATCAAGAACAAGTACCCGCTACCATGCATAGACGATTTGATGGATCAACTCCGAGGAGCCACTGTTTTTTCAAAGATCGACCTGCTATCTGGTTATCACCAGATTAGAGTGAAGGCTGAGGATATACCTAAGACCGCATTCAGGACTCGTTATGGTCACTATGAGTACCTTGTGATGTCTTTTGGAGTGACGAATGCACCTGCTATCTTCATGGACAATATGAATTGGATTTTTCGCCCGTTGCTAGATCAATTTGTTGTCGTATTCATCGATGATATTCTCATCTACTCGAGAAGTCATGAGGAGCATGAGGAACACCTGCGATGAGTTTTACAGATTCTTCACGAGGAGAAGTTGTACGCAAAGCTGTCTAAATGCGAGTTTTGGCTGGATGAAGTCAAGTTTTTGGGGCATGTGATTACGAAGGAAGGAATTGTCGTTGACCCTACGAAAATAGAATCAGTACTCTTATGGGAAAGACCCAAGACCGTGGCAGAAATCCGCAGTTTCGTTGGATTGGCTAGTTACTACAGAAGCTTCATCGAAGCATTTTCAAAGATTGTTGCGCCGTTGACTCAACTTACGAGGAAGGACCAACCTTTTGCTTGGACGGAGAAATGTGAGGAAAGTTTTCAGAAGATGAAGGAACGTTTGACAACCTCACCCATGTTAGTATTACCTAACCCGGATGACCCATATGAAGTGTACTGTGATGCTTCGCATCAGGGTTTAGGATGTGTACTTATGCAACATCGGAAGGTTGTAGCCTATGCTTTGTGCCAGTTGAAAACTCATGAGAGAAATTACCCGACGCATGACCTAGAGTTAGCTGCTATGGTTTTCGCACTAAAGATTTGAAGACACTACTTGTATGGATCCAAGTTTGATGTCATTAGTGACCACAAAAGTTTGAAATACCTATTCGACCAGAAGGAGCTTAACATAAGGCAGAGATGTTGGATGGAGTTTCTCAAGGACTACGATTTCACTTTGCTATACCACCTTGGAAAAGCAAATGTCGTTGCAGACGCTTTGAGCCGGAAGACCCTGCATATCTCTGCAATGATGGTTAAAGAGTTAGAGTTGATTGAGCAATTTCAGGATCTCAATCTAGTTATGGAAGTGAACAATGAGAAGATTAGTTTGGGAATGATCAAGGTATCTAATGGACTGATAGAAACAATCTGAGAACAACAAACATCTGATGAGTACCTTCAAGATAAAAAGGAGTTACTTGGACAAGAGAAGGCTGCAGAGTTCAGCTTAGGAACAGATGACATCTTGAGATACAATGGACGGGTTTGTGTACCTAGCAACCCAGAGATAAGGAAGATGATTCTAGAGGAAGCACATAAGAGTAAGCTGAGTATTCACCCTGGATCAACCAAAATGTATCAAGATTTGAAACAGAGGTTTTGGTGGCCAAGAATGAAGAAGCAAGTAGCTGAGTATGTAGCAACATGTCTGACTTGCCAGAAAGCAAAATTAGAACATTAACGACCTGGTGGAATGCTTCAATCCATGGATGTACCCGAATGGAAATGGGAGAGCATCTCAATGGATTTTGTGGTAGGTTTACCGAGGACATTTAAGAGTTTTGATTCAATTTAGGTGATCATTGATAGACTAACGAATTTAGCACACTTCTTACCTGTTAAGATCAACTACACGGTGGAGAAGTTAACTGAGTTGTATATTAAGGAAGTGATCATACTACATGGAGTACCGTCAAGTATCATTTCAGATAGAGATCGAAAGTTTACGTCACGTTTTTAGTAACAAAGTTGAGGTTGAGTTCAGCATACCACCCTCAAACGGATGGACAGACAGAGAGAATGATACAATATCTGGAAGATCTGCTGAGGGCTTGCGTTCTAGACCATAGTGGAAGTTGGGATGATCTTTCACCTCGTATCGAGTTTACATACAACAATAGTTTTCATTCCAGTATAAGGATGGCACCCTATGAGGCTTTGTACGGGCGAAAGTGCCAGATACCGCTGTGTTGGTACCAGGATGGAGAGAGTACGATTTTGGGCCCCAATCTTGTGCAACAGACTACGGAAAAAGGTTAAGCAAATCCGTGAAAAGATGAAGACGTCACAGAGTAGACAAAAGAGCTACTCCGATAGACGGAGGCGACCCCTCGAATTTCAAGAAGGTGAACACGTGTTCCTGAGAGTCACACCCACGATGGGGGTAGGTAGAGCTATAAACTCCAGAAAACTCACTCCCAAATTCATTGGACCTTACCAGATTCTTTGTCCTATTGGTCCAGTAGCGTACCAGATTGCCTTACCACCATTTCTCTCCAATATTCATAATGTTTTCCGTGTCTCACAACTTAGGAAGTACATTCCTGATTCTTCCCATGTAATCGAACCCGACATAGTACATTTACCAGAAAACTTGTCTTATGAGACATCAACTGTACGATTCGATGATAAGAGGATAAAGCAACTCAGGGGAAAACAAACCTCCTTAGTCAAGGTTGTGTGGAACGAAACGGCTGGAGACGCAACGTGGGAACTCGAGGACAAGATAAGATTACAATATCCCGATATTTTTCCAGGTACGTAATTTTGAGGACGAAATTTTTTAGAGGGGTAGTAATGTAACATCCCGATTTCTCAATGCTTTAATATCGATAATATGTGTAAATAAGTTTATATTTTATTGAAGGTTTTAGAAAATGAAATAAAATAAACCAAGACCATATTCATACTCTACACTATCGTAGAAAGCTACGGTTAAATTTTGGGTTGAAAACTCAGATAGAGCCCGGTCTGCATTTTTTCACTGACAGTAAGATTTTAGTGATCAAGAGACCTAATTTTGATCCGTGAACGAGACAGTTAGTCTTAGAATCGGATTTCCTACCTTTTTGCTAAAATTGGTTTCGCGCTCTGAAAAGCGGAATAATATAAACTATTCGGGCGAATTCTCAAACCAGGTGACGAACGGAGCTGAATACAGATTTACCAGGACCCACTAACGGATAAACATAATGTCACATCAAGTCAAATCACATGGGAAGTCGTGCTAGAGTCATGATGGCGTTTGAAAATATCTGGACGTGAAAAGACCAAAATACCCTCGACCTTTTCTTAAATGACATTTTAGTCCCTAAAGGAAAAGACCAAATTGCCATTAAGTGGCCAACTTTTGGACACTCTTGTCCCATCCTCTTCACGCATAAGTGAGGCTTCAAGAAGCCTTCACCCATTTCTTTCCTTCACTTCATCTTCTTCCTTTGTTTTCTTCCATTTTCATTAAAGAGAGAACTTGATTTTGTGAAGGAAAAGTGTTGATTCTTGTTCAATCTTCATCATTCAAGAGGTAAGATCACTCCCTAGATCCTTAAACGTCACGGATCTCTTCCTATTGCATGTTTGAAAACCTTGATTCCATGAGTTTCAACTTCATGAACCAAACTTCAAAAATTTCTAGAAAATTGTAGAAAAATCCTTTTAATGTGAAACCAATTTCTTTGAGCTAGTTTCATCACCTTCTACCATTATCCAAGAGTATGAAATCAAACACCAAGCCTAGCCCTTTTTACTAAGAGTGGCCGAACCCTAGAACTTTGGGGGAAAAGTGAGTTTCTTCAATTTTGGTTCAATGACACTTGATTCCATCCTTTCATTTCCTATGATCATTGAATCCAAGTGATTGAAAAACGAAATAAAATTCTAGCCATTTTTCCTTTTGATGGCCGAAACCTAGACCATGAAGAACCATGAGTTATGTTTCAAATTTTTGAGTAATAGGACTTGATCTAGTGTTAAGTATGCTTAAGAATCCTTCATCCAAAAAGATTGAAACCAAATGAAACCCCTATCCTATTTTTCAACATTATGGCCGAACCTTAGACTAAATAGGGGAAAGAGATTTATGTTGTTAATGTTGAAACTTCGAATTGATTGTTGTGAAGTATTGAATTGTGATTGATTGTTCTAGGAGGTGTGAAGGAAACTGGAGTCGGAACGGAAAATTCTTCGAGGACTAACTTAGGATCTTCAAGAGGTAAAGGGAGATTTTCTCATAATGAGTTTGGTAGTCTCATATGCTTGATTGTTAGATGTGTTGTTATTGTTTTGATTGTAATCAAAAAGTGATTGGTATTTTGTGAATTTGCTATGTATGGTATATGTACTTGATAAGTATGTGATTGGATGTTGCAATTGAATTGTGGCATTGATGCCTTGGATGAGATATACCTATGATGCTTATGATATACTTATATATATATATGGATTGGTTGAGAGCATTGCATCGGCTATGGCTTGATAAAAAATGATAAAATGCTTAAAAGTCTTAATTAAAGTTTTAAAACGCATTTTGCAACCAAAGAAGCGTCTAGTTTTGCCTTTTCAAGGGAATGAAACTTCTTTTAAAAAAAGGTTAGATCCTTTCAAAAGAAAAAGTCTTTTAAGGAAAGTTCTTTCAAATGAAACTTATTTCAGGAAAATGTTTTAAGATGATGAAACCTTTTGAAAATAGATTTACAAAGAAAAAGAGTTTTCTTGAAAATAGCTTCTTTTGAGAAAATATTTTAGTTCATGACAATGAAATTGAATTTTGTCTTCCAAAACTGTTTTTATGAAAATAAGACCAGAAAGAAAAGCGGTGATTACCTTTTTCACTTTGTGGAGTGTAACACCCCGATTTTCGCTGCTTTCTAGGATCAATAAGTAATATAAATGCGTTTATATTTTATCTTAGTTTTAGAAAATGATTTTGGATAAACCGAAGTCATATTCATACTATACGCTATCGTAGAAATCTATGGTTAAATTTTGGATTGAAAACTCAGACGGAGCCCAGTCTGCGTTTTCACTGACAGTAAGATTTTACTGCTCAGAAGACCTAATTTTGACTCGTGAACGAAACAGTTAGGTTTAGAATCGAATTTCTAACCACTTTGATAAAATTGGTTTTTCGCAGTAAAAAGTGAAATAATATAAGTTATTCGGGCGAAACCTTAAATCGAATGAAGAACATAGCTGAACACGCTAACGGATAAGGTTGAAGTCACAACAGCTAGGAAAGTGTGCCATGACTCACCACTATAATGATGACGTTTGAAAATATCTGGACGCGAAAAGACCAAAATGCCCCAAACCTTTTTCTTAATTACCATTTAACCTTGCATGAAAAGATCATTTTGCCCCTTATGGTGAATTTTTTTGGACAACCTTGTCCCTCCCTTCATACCCCACGAAATGGGCTAGCTCCATGAAGCCTTCACCATTTCCTTCACTCCACTTCATCCTCTTCCTTTCTTTCTCTCATTTTCAAGCTTGGTTCTTAACCATTTTTGGTGAAACAAGTGTTGAATCTTGCTCATTCTTCATCATTCAAGAGGTAAGATTACTCCTTTGATCCTTAAACCTCATGAATCTTCTCTTGTTCTTGTTTGAAAACCTTGGTTTCCATGAGTTCCAACTTCAATGTTCAAACTTCAAAAATCCCTAGAAAATTGTAGAAAAATCCTATGATCATGAAACCAATTTCTATGAGTTAGTTTCATCATCCTCTTTCATTATCCAAGAGCATGTAATCAAAAGATCTTCCTAGCTCATTTGGGTATAGAATGGCCGAAACATACATGATGAAGAATCATTGATTTTTTTTCAAGTTTTAGGTTTAATGAGACTTGATCTAGTCTTGTGTTTGCTTAAGGATCATCCATCCAAGAGATTGAGACCAAATGAGATCCCTGGCCTATTTTTTTGTAGGATGGCCGAACCTTAAACTATCTTGGGTGGGTGAGTTTTGGTTGATTTTATTAACTGTTAGTTGTGATTGTTGTGAAGGATCAAACGGTGATTGATCGTTCTAGGCGGTACGAAGGAAACCGGAGTCGGAACGAGAACCCCTACTAGGACTAACTTTGAATCTTCAAGAGGTAAGGGGTTGTTTGTTGTATGATTGTGATTATTCTTTTGTGATGTATATGCTTGATTTATTTGGTGAATATGTTATTTAAAGTGATATGACGATTCTCTTGTGATTGGATATTGAAGCATGAGTTATGGCGTTATTGCCTTGGATGAGATATATGTATGATGTTGATTTTGAGGTTTGATGAAGATAGATGTATATATTGAATGTGATCTCTTTGACTGGATTGGTTGAGAGCATAGCGTCGACTATAGCTTGATAATGAAAGATTAAGCTACTTAAAAGTCTGAATCAAAGATTGAGAAAGGTTTTGGTTTGAGGAATGAAAAGCTTTTAAGGTAGATGGTATAATGACCAATTTTACTAAAAAGCCACTAAGTTAAGAACTCAAAAGGAATTTGAATAAGACTTATGAAGTTGAGAGTTGGTAAGAAAAATAGTGAAAAGTTGCTTTATCATTATTTTCTAAACACGTTTTACAAAGAGAACGTTTTGAAGAACATTTTAGTATTGTCACAGGAAAGAATCTTCTAAAAGTATTTGACCTTTCAAAGAGAGAAAGTCTTTTAAAAAATAAGAAAGTTTGCTCCAATGAAAATCTTTAGAAACGTGTTTCAAATGATGGAACCTTCAGAAAAGGATTTTTAAGCCAAAATCCTTTTGAAATGAGTTTTGAGGATTTAAGCTTTTAGAAATAGCTTTTCTAAGGAAAGATTTGTGGAAATAAGTTTTAGATGCAAAAACGAGTTTTGTTTACACTAAAGAGATTTTGAGTTTTGTTTTCAAGATTTGATCAACGAAAACGAAATTTTGATGAAACTGGTGATTACCCCTTCACGCTGTGAAGAACATGAACCTAGTGACCGAGACGTCGGGCTAAAGTTCTGTGAATTGAGCACCCGGACTACGGGTCCTGTGTTTTGAAATGAACGGACTTTGTGTCCTATATGCGAGTCTAGTGTCCGCAACGTCGGCCTAGTACTTCGTGGATTGAACACCCGGACTGCCTGTCCTGTGTTTGGAAGTGAACGGACTTAGTGTCCTAAATACGAGTCTAGTGTCCGCGACGTCGACCTAGTATTTCGTGAATTGAGAACTTGGACTACGTGTCCTGTAGTTTGAATGAACGGGCTAAATGTCCTTTAAAATGAGTCATGAGTTGTGTGCCTTGACAAGAAAGAACGAACAAACGAAAATGAAAAATAGAAAACCATGAGTTGCATATATGAGTTGGTCGACGTGCCATTTGAACCGAGCTACAATCCAAGTGGTTGAGAATATGAGCCAGTTAAGACCACTAGGTCTATAGGGGCATCCTGTGTTTGAGACTCCACAAGAGGCCGTGAGGCATCGCGCGGCTGCCCAACACGGATGAACTCGATCAAAGACTGAACTATTCATGATATGGTTGTGACGTGATATCCTTGAACAATTGGAGTTCTGATCTAAATTGAGAGGCCAACTCATGAGGACAATTGTGTTATGGAAGTATTCGCGGCCTATCGCTCAATAAAGGGAAGCTAGGAATCTCCGGAGCACATGAATTAGAAAGTTGATTGAAGTCTCATGCTTTTCTTTTAACTTATCTTGATGAATGGGCGTGGTCCCACAGAGTGAGATTATCTCGTTGTGTTATTATGCTGAATGTTGATATTCTATAGCATGACTGTGTTGTATATCGATGTATTATTTGTAATTGTTTTACTTGTGTGGCTATTATGATAAACTTGTGAACGAGTATCTCACCCTTTCCTGTACATGTTGGACACCCTATTGTGTTTTTGGAAACGTGTACAGATATTTCTCAACGGTCCTCTGGGTCACTTCGGACCCTATAGCTTGAGCTTCCTTGATGTCGACGACGAAGAGCTGTAGGCTATTGACGACGAGACCCAGTCTCAATTGTACGATGTATGCTAGGTAGTATACTATTTTGTTCTTAGAGTTCTTTTTATCAGACCAGCTCTTAGGATTTTGGATATTTAAGTCAGGTCTTTCGAATGTGACTGATTATGTTATGTATTAAGAGATTGAAAAGATGTATGCCTTATGGTGAAATTGAATTATTGTTATAGATGATGAGTTTCAATTTGCTTCATTCTGTTTATTAAAGTTTTCTATGGTATCAGATTTCCGCAACTACTCTATAGAGTTATTTTCGAAAAGGTTTTTAATTAACCAAAAAAGATAATTTGGGTTACGAAATGTGACACCGGGTTGGAGTGTTACAACAGTGGTATCAGAGCTAGTCGATGTCTTTTGGGATCTAAGTTATGGATTCATTATGTTTTTGCTGTGTTTGCTCTGTGTTTTGTTTTAATAGAGGCCAGTTGGAGTTAGAACAGAACACAACCAATTGGATTGGTTGGATCCGATGATTAAGATGCGTTAACACTCTTAAGAGAAGAGTTATCCGAGTTATTATGAGGTGACGTCTAAGGTAAGCTTTGAGGCAGCCCTTAGTCGGTTTTAGCAAATAAGTTTAAGTATGACCTTTACCTTATCAGTCAAGGATGTTAGGCTCTTAACTTTTAAGTAAGTGAAGGCTCCCTTGTCTGTGAGGGAAGTTTGATTGTTGGGAAGGTTTGTCGAAGAAGCGAATGTGCCTTAGGCAGGTAGAAGAATACCGAAAGTTGTTAAAGTAGGGTGCCATCTAACATGCTCATCAATCAAAAGGTGCATGCCTGCCATTTTAATCTTGTCCGTTGATCTGTTCAGGTAGATTCAAGTTGTTAACTTGTTACCTACTAACACAGTTTCTGTAATTATTATTAATAATTTGTAGACAAGGGTACGGGGAAATAGTATTTAATATTGTAAAAGGAAAAAAATTGAAAAATGAAAATGGAAATAGTTTGAGGAATCATCTCTGTTAGCCTTAGCCATTCTTATCTCACCCCTCCCCCATTGCCACTGCACCTCGTCCCCCACTACCATGACTGCACAAGCCATCACCTTTACCTACCTCTGTCCACCTCCGCTGAGCCACGTCTTCGTTATGTGATGCAAGCCCAAAGGCTTTCAGTCGTTGCCATCGTTCCAGCCATCACCTGCTAACCCCAAGTTGACGGTCTTCCACCAAATGGTTGCCCCGAGCTCCTATCTCCGCGACTTGAAGGCCCAACGTGCAAACATCGTTTTCCATTGTTGATGGGCCATTACAAATTTCTTTGTATTTGCACATACAAATTAATTTTTTTCAACATTAGAAAGACGTTTTTTGGTTGCTTGTTTGAAAGTTCGTTTTATTTTTCAACAACACAAAATCGTGAAGTTCAGCTACCATTTTGTTGGTTGCTCAATCGTTGTCTCCCTCTCATGATGATGTCCATCTAATCTCCGAGCAGCCGCTGTGGAATCGTGGACAAGCCACAACCAGACCCTTTATTGTCTTTTGTTGAGTTATTCGAATTGGTGGACACTTAGGTGAGCAGAGTGCCCAGCGACCGGCGTTGGAGGTTATGGAAGTCATAGAAGCTTCCGGGTCATGAATCGGGTAGGAAGAAGGTACGACCCATTGTTGGTTTGTCTCAATTGTTGAAACTGGGTCAGTAACACTTTTTACAGAGTGGGGTGTTGGTTGAGTCATATCTTCTCTCACTCCCCCTCTTGCTCCTAGCGCATGATTGAAGACCCAAGGGGACTAAATCTATTTGCAAATAACAACAGTTATGGACCCTTTTAATAAAATGAGGAAAATTGCAATTACCGGTTAATGTGGATGGTGTAGGCTGCACCAAAGTCATGCAAGGAGCATAGTAGCACGCACCTTAAAGTAGATGTATAAGTAGGTACTAAGCAACCAAAGGAATGGCAAGATAAAGACATGTTCGCTAATAGAATTGAGAGACTGGAATGGAATCTCGGTAGAACAATGGAAGTGTGGTATCGCATGAAGTTTCTTCTTATAGTATTTTAAGAAATGATTGGACCCTCCGCTGTTTGTGGATTTGATGGGTAGGAAATTTGTCTCCTTTAGGACAGATTGAGGGTTACACGTTATGGATAGACTGTGATCCATGCTGATAATGATGAAGAGTATATGTGAAACCTAGGTATAACTTTTCCGAAGGTTACGAATGATTAGAGACTGAGTGAACAAGAATGAAAGTACGAATTTTGGCTGTAGAATGAGTGTCCTTAGGATTGGTATCAGTAGAGGAAGGAATCACAATGGATCCTATATAGATAGGAGTACTGTCTCGTTAGGAGGACTTAAGACAGCGACTGGTGTAGATAAGTAAGACAGATAAGTTTGGATTTTCACTTAGATATTAGAATTCTTAAGTAAGCTCATGGAGATTTAAAGTGCATTAGAGTTGATTGATGAGATTGAGACATGTAGTAACGGAATGAGAATTAGTTTAAGTGTTTGACATAATAATGGAAGTTAACTTAGGTGCTTGATCACTAAAGTAATGTTTAGAAGTAAGAATGTTAGTAAGTCTTGAGTAAAGGATTAGTAGTAGAGAATAATGGACTAGCATGTAAGTAAAAGAGTGAATGACTTTTCCCGATAGTTGATGGATGAGTAAAAGGCTGATGATAAGTTTCTAAAGTTAGTTTTATTTCTCCAAAAGAGTAGGACCTTGTTGAATTGTTTCCTTGTTGAAACAATGTGTGTTGGCTCACAAGTATGTGTGTTTTGATGGGTTCTAATCAGGTTGAGGCCTTGTAAGAACTCATGGTTAGTAAATGGTACTTGTATTCATGTTGACACGTCGTTTATCCTTTGGGATTGTGTCAGTAATTTGAATGAGTTGCCTGTCGTGGAAGATTTTCAGGATAATTTTCTGAGTATGTTCCAAGTTTGTTATTGCGAAGGGTATTGAGTTTTCAGTTGATCTAGTTTCTAGATTCAGTCAGATCTCCATCGCTTTGTGTAGAATATTATCTACAAAGCTAGACGGGTTAGACTACATGAGATGGAATTTTCGTCCGTTTCTCGATAAAATCGTCATCATCGGCGATGTTCTCATTTACTTTAAGACTCACAAGGAGCATGGGGAAACTCTACGTCAAGTAAGAATAGCTGTCGTGAAGTTATTTTAGTGCGAATTCTGACTCGATGGTAGTGAAATTCTTAGGGCATGCTATCCCAAGCGAGCATTTGTACTCACACTCCTACATAATCCTCAGTGTACTAGACATTTGAGTGGATTGGATTAATAGTATCCTTTGGCCTGGAAATTTTCATGTCATTCCATTGAAAGATTGGTTATGACTATTTCTTAAGTTGTAACACAGACAAATTCTTGATACTGGAAGTTTCTTGATGAAACTTAGTCTAATCACTTTTACTTTTGAGGCTATTCATCCTTTGATTTCCTAATCTGTTGGACGATTCTTGTGAAAGAAGGGACTTTATTAGAGTCATGATTGTAAACATGTATTAGCTATGCATTTTGACACTCACGAACCTACTAAAGAATCTTTTTACATAATGGATATTCCTGTATTCTTTTCAGAGTAATGAAATTCTTCTATATACTTTCTTATGAGAGTAGACCAAGAAAATTCCTTTTGTTGAAAATTTCTTTCCTTAATCTTTAAGGACCGAGTAGAGGTTCAGTTCAACTGATCACCTTCAGCTCGAGTGGACAAACAAGAAGAAACGAATTGATCGTTAGAAGGTTGGTTGGGAGTAAGTGTAGTATCCAACTACGATCATTCTTTTAGCAGGATAGACAAGAAGTGATGGGAGTTTTGATTAAGGTATAGTTATGACTGACAGGATGTGGACCTTTAAGATGAGTCTCAGTAAGTGAGACAATTAGTCTAAGTCAAGTATTGATCGAGACAGAATAGTAGTTGGGAGACCTAGGGTAATGATCAATGTCTATAGTTAAGATTGATTGTTTGAGTTTGGAGAATTATAGGAAAGTGTCCTTGGTAGTTTTACCTAAGTTGAATATAAGCAGAAAAGAGGAGTTCTTGAGTAAAACTAAGTTGTTAGAAAAGTTCAAGATTTGTGATTTTGGATAATTCTACTCAATGCGAATTCTTTTTGGATGTAGTTGCATTAAGACGTGTGATCATATTCTTTAAGGTTGAGATGCATGATGTAGATTAGAGAAGTGGACTATGTTCAAAAGGAACTAAGATTAAGATTGGATATCTTGGATCGGAACTAATGGATGTGTTGTAAAAGGAATATGTGTCATAATTGCAATCTTGGTGTTAACAGTAAAAGTTAAAGATGTCGGAGGAAGATTTCCTAAATGGATTGATATAAAAAAGAAAGTGGTTAAGTTTAATTATATCTCTCACATGTGAGGAACTAAGGTAAGATATTGAGGTATGGATTGAAGATAAGCGATTTGATTTCGACGGTAAATCAAACAGAGGATGAGTATGAAGTTTGTCATTAGGTTACGAATGTTACCTAAGGGAAAATTCCGTACGGGGAGTACAATGTGGAACCTGGAGCTTTAGAGATTCTATCTAGTTTTGAGTCGCGAAATTTCGAGGACGAAATTTTTTTTAAGAGGGGTAGTAATCTAACACCTCGATTTTTGCCGCTTTCTAGGATCAGTAAGTAATATAAATGCGTTTCTATTTTATTTGAGTTTTAGAAAATGATTTTGGATAAACCGAAGTTATATTCATACTCTACGCTATCGTCGAAAACTACAGTTAAATTTTGGGTTGAAAACTCAGATGGAGCCCGGTCTGCTTTTTCACTGACAGTAAGATTTTACTGCTAAGAAGACCTAATTTAGACTCGTGAATGAAACAGTTAGGTTTAGAATCGAATTTCTATCCTTTTTGATAAAATCGGTTTTTCGCACTAAAAAGTGAAATAATATAAGTTATTCGGGCGAAACCTTAAATCAAGTGAAGAACAGAGTTGAATACGGATTTATCGAGACTCGCTAACGGATAAGGTTGAAGTCACATCACCTAGAAAAGTGTGCCATGACTCACCACTGTAATGATGACGTTAGAAAATATCTGGACGCGAAAAGACCAAAATGCCCCTAACCTTTTTCATAATTATCATTTAACCTTGTATGAAAAGACCAGTTTGCCCTTTAAATGAATTTTTTTGGACAACCTTGTCCCTCCTTTCATACCCCACGAAATGGGCTAGCTCCGTGAAGCCTTCACGATTTCTTTCACTCCACTTCATCTTCTTCCTTTCTTTCTCTCATTTTCAAGCTTGGTTCTTAATCATTTTTGGTGAAACATATGTTGAATCTTGCTCATTCTTCATCATTCAAGAGGTAAGATTACTCCTTTGATCCTTAAACCTCATGAATCTTCTTTTGTTCTTGTTTGAAAACTTTGATTTCCATGAGTTCCAACTTCAATGTTCAAACTTCAAAAATCCCTAGAAAATTGTAGAAAAATCCTATGATCATGAAACTAATTTCTATGAGTTAGTTTCATCATCCTCTTTCATTATCCAAGAGCATGTAATCAAAAGATCTTCCTAGCTCATTTGGGTATAGAATGGCCGAATCATACATGATGAAGAATCATGGATTTTGTTTCAAGTTTTTGGTTTAATGAGACTTGATCTGGTGTTGTATATGCTTAAAGATCATCCATCCAAGAGATTGAGACCAAATGAGATCCCTAGCCTATTTTTCCGTAAGATGGCCGAACCCTAAACTAGCTTGGGTGGGTGAGTTTTGGTTGATTTTATTAACTGTTAGTTGTGATTGTTGTGAAGGATCAAACGGTGATTGATTGTTCTAGGCGATACGAAGGAAACCAGAGTCGGAACGAGAACCCCTACGAGGACTAACTTGGAATCTTCAAGAGGTAAGGGGTGATTAACTCCAATGTGTTTGATAGCCTTATAAGGTTGTTTGTTGTATGATTGTAATGATTCTCTTGTGATGTATATGCTTGATTTATTTGGTGAATATGTTATTTGAAGTGATATTGACGATTCTCTTGTGATTGGATATTGAAGCATGAATTGTGGCGTTATTGCCTTGGATGAGATATATATATATATATATATATATATACAGAGAGAGAGAGAGATGATCAAGTTACTCCAAGAATAATTTTAAATTGTTACTCCCCATCTTAACCCTCCATTTATAATTATATCTAATGGTCCAAGTTTATTCAAATTAAAAGGTCACGTGACACTGTAACTAAACAAATCACATTTTATCCTTTTCTCCTGCCTTCCTTTGCCTTTCTGAAACCTTTTATCTTCCTTACTCTTCTTCTCATATGAATCCTGATAGTGGCGCCATCAATCCTTTCCCAGAAAACACAAGCATCCTTTCCCAGAAAGCACAAGCAGAAAACACATATATTAGTCGTTGTCTGCCGCTGCCGCCCAAGTCGTTGCGCCGTCCCCCAATCGCACCCTGTTCATGCTCTATTCATTACAAGTCCAGTTGCAATATTGGTAATGGTTACTGATTTTTTAATGCTAATGAATAATGATGGTTGTTTTGGCTAATTTTTTTATTGAATAATGGTTAATGGTTTTTTAATGGTAATAAATAATGGTTGCTGTTCTGGTTGGTTTTTTATAAAATAATGGTTAATGGTTTTTTAAGCGTAATAAATAATGGTTGCTGTTCTGGTTGGTTTTTTATAAAATAATGGTTAATGGTTTTGTGATGCCAATGAATAGTGGCGCTGCTATAATGAACTTTTACTGAATAATGTTTGCTGTTCTGGGGTTTTTTAATGCTAATTTTATTGAATAATGGTTACTGCTATGTGCAGGACATGTCTAGTATGATGACCAATGCTACTTTTGATAATTGTGCAATAGAAGAAATTGAAGCCATTGATGTTATGCCCATGGATACAATAACTTCCTCTGAAAATATTATTCCAGATGCTTCTAATATTGGTGACGAATTGAATATCCAACCTTGTGCTGGGATGGAATTTGTGTCTATTGAGAAGGTTAGAGAACTTTATAATTCATTTGCTAAGAAGAACGGTTTTGGAGTACGTGTTCGATCAAGCAAACTAAAGATAGCAGTCTTTGTATGTTGTAATGAAGGTCAATGCAGAGTGAAAAATTGTGCAAATGAAGAAATTCAGGATAATATTAGTCAAAGGAAAAGAAAGTGTTCAACTTCTCGAACCGGTTGTTAGGCTTCGCTTATTGTTTCAAGAGGCACCACAGAAAGCAATTGGATTATAAAATCATTTAACAATGATCACAATCATGTCATGGTTAGCCCCAGAAGTGTGTCCTATATGAGGTGTCATAAAAAGATGAGTGTTGCTGCACAAAGTCTGGTGGAAAAATTTAGGGAAGAAGGCTTACCTACTGGAAAAGTTGCTGCAATTTTCAACAATGGCAAGTCAGCTTTTTCTAATAGAGATTGTTGGAATCATATCTGAAATCTTCGAAGAAAGAACTTAGATGTTGGAGATGCTGAAGCTGTTTTCAATTATTGTAAACGAAAAAAAAGTTGAAAATCCTAATTTTTTCTATGCAATCCAATGCGATGATGATTCTCGGATGGTAAATTTTTTTTGGGTGGATGCTAGATCAAGAGTAGCGTACCAACAGTTTGGAGATGTTATAACTTTTGATATCATGTATAAAACCAATAAGTATAGTATGCCGTTTGCCCCATTTATTAGACTGAATAATCACTATCAGTCAATTTTGTTTGGTTGTGCTTTATTACAAGACGAGTCAGAGAAATCTTTTATATGGCTTTTTCATACTTGGCTGGAGGCAATGGATGGAAAAAAACCTATATCTATCATAACTGATCAAGATTTAGCAATTGGGGCTGCTATAGCAAAGGTATTTCCAGAAACGTGACATCGCCTTTGCTTATGGCACATTAGGAAGAAGTTTCCTGAAAAGTTAGCTCACATATATCACAAACGATCTATTTTCAAGCGTGACCTTAAAAGATGCATTCGAGATTCACCCAGTATTCAAATTTTTGAAGAAGAATGGATGCATTTAATGATCGAGTATAACTTGGAGGAAAATGAATGGCTTCAGGGGTTATACAAGATTAGAGAATCATGGATACCTATATATAATAGAAGTACATTCTTCGCTGGGATGAATACTACTCAAAGAAGCGAGAGTATTAATGCTTTTTTTGATTCTTTTGTACACGCGACAACAACGCTACAAGAATTTGTAGTGAAGTTTGAAAAGGCGATTGATAGCCGCTTAGAGGCAGAAAGAAGGGAAGATTATGAATCTACGCACAAAAATCATATTTTGAGCACGGGATGCAAACTTGAGCACCATGCTGCATCAGTTTATACAAGAAATCTTTTTTGTAAATTTCAAGATGAGCTTGGGAAGATCAACCAATTTACTAAGCAAAAGATTAGAAGAGATGGGCCTAGATATGTCTATCAGGTGTCTAGTTGTTATGATGCTCGAGATACATTCATTTTTGATATAGATTTAGACTCAAAGATTGCTAAATGTGATTGCCAACTCTATGAATTTATGAGGATATTATGTAGACACATACTAGTAATTTTTCAAGCAAAAGGGGTTGTTCAAATTGCTAATCATTTCATTTTGCAACGTTGGACTAAGGATGCTAACAAAGGTATTGCGGTTAGTTATATTGAAAATAATTTCGTTGGTCAGTGTACTACACCCAGGATTTTAAGAAGGATGCATGCACAACAAGCAAGCATATTAGTTGATCTTGTGGAAGAATTAGAGGAGATATATAAGTTCATTATTTTAGAACTGGGCAACACTCATAAGTCAACAATTGCAATGAAAATGAATTTACATATTGGTGTTGACATAACTCTTTTGGAGTTGAGTCGCACAAATGGTAACCAATATTGCACATCAGAGCAAGTGAGTGAAGAACCACGATTGATTCTTGGGGACCCACATGTATCACAAACAAAGGGGAGAAAGAAGGATGGTGAAAAAGTGACTCCAAATTGTAGATTTAAGAGTAGGCTTGAAGAATCACTTAATAAGTCATTAGTCAAAAGGAAAACATGCCATAAGTGCGGAGAACATGGTCACAACGGTAGGACTTGCAAGAAAAAAAAATCTAAATGATTGATATACATGTAAGCATTCTCACATTCTTTGAATTTTTCTATTGTATTTTATTTATTCATTATCACAACTAACTAGTGTTGCATTATGCTTATGCAGGTCTGTGATGATGGATTAAGTAGTGATATAATGATGGATTAGAGTCTGCGTAAGCAGAAGGTTGCTAAGTTTTTTGTGTTCATGGAAGAAGTTTTGTTTCTTTTTTTGGAATTTCAATAGTACAACTAGTTTAAGTTTGGTTAACTTTTTTTTCATGGACCAGAATTTGTTTAGATTGGTCAAATTTAATTTATATAGGTTGATGACATTGTTAGTCATACAACAAGGTTAGAGAAGGTTTTGCTTTTTTATGCAGTCTCGGTAAATTTAAATTTCATGGACCAGAAGGTTTTACTTTTTTATGCAGTCTCTGTTTCAAGAGAAGGTTACAACTTTGCTTGCTTATTGTCCTGTGATTTAAATAACACAAATATATTTGCAGTTGCAATAACATGACTTTGCACTCAAAGAATTGGCAGACAAGGTTTTTCAATTGTTACATCAGAATGTTACATTAGAATGTTACATCAGATACAATCTTTCACCAATCTAATCTCAATACTAACCTAATTATACAACTTCAAATCTTTCAGTAATTTTGTCACATAATCCACCTGCCTAAACTTATCTTCCAACTTAATACAATAGCTATGTTGTATTTTGGTAGAGTTGCATCTTCAATAGATTGGCATTTAGCAGAATTTTGATCTTTCTTCTTCGCCATGTCTTCATCATTTATAGTTGCAGCATAGGTTACTTTCTTTTCTTCCAGTTCTTCTCTCAACATCTTGATGCAATTCTCTTGATTTCTAACAATATGAACCTTGTCTAATATTTATGGATTGTCCTTCAATGCTTGATTCCTATGAACATGAACAAAACAGACAAAAAAATTGAGAAAGAAGAATACACATGACTCTAAATTTACATATCATGATAGGGTATTTCCAGAACAGCAAATTTCTCAAATGCCCATTTTCATCATTGCCTAAAAACTCACTAGGTGCAAAAGAGCATACAATGCAGCTAAGTAAATCATTGAAATGCAGCTAACTAAATCATGAATCAATGTGAATAGAGTTTAAGTTGTCAGCTTTAGCATTTCAAAACCTCCACAAACCTGTTTGATTGGATTTGTATGTGTTGAGACCTTTCATTTATACTTGTTTAATATTGCACCGACAGAAGAATGCTAAGAAGAAGCTGCCAATATACAACTCCAGTATTGCAATTAGTTATGCACATATCATATTGCAATTAGTCAAAGAACCATCCAACTTAACAAGTCCAGTATTGTGCCCTCTTTTAGTGCTACGTGTGCTTCATTCTCCATCCCAAGTCCAGAAATTGCAATAGACTGAAGAGGCAAAGAGTAAATCCACACCAAATGGCCTTCGAATGCAAAGAGAAGTAGAGAGCAAATCCCCAAAACCTCCTGCTCGAGAAATTAGAGAGGAAAATTCAATTCAGAATTTCAATCAAACACAGCAAATTTCTTGTGAGGCACTAATAAAGGCTAAATGGAAGAACCTGGGAACACCACTGAACCGAATCTATAAAGGAGCGAGGAAGATGCAGAGTGGGCACAACAACGCAACGAGGCACGGCGGCACGAACTGGGTACAAAGGCGTGGACTGGGTATGACAACACAGACGGCGCACAACGGGGTGGACTGGGTACGATGATGCGGAGGGGGCGACGATGGCGTGATGTGGACTGGGCGAACGGACTGCACTGGGAGAATGCTTCTTGGTGGTGTTAATGGAAGGATTGGACGAACGGGGTTATGAATGCAGAGGCAAAAAAAAAAAGGAGGAATAAGTTTGAAATTAAAGGAAGACACGTGAGTTAGTTAATGAAAATAATTTAAGCCTTTGGATTAAGATAAAATGGAGGGTTAATATGGAGAGTTACTTTAAAGAGTTACTCCTGGAGTAAGTGGATACCCTCCTATATATATATGATGTTGATTTTGAGGGTTGATGAAGATAGATGTATATATTGAATTGTGATTTCTTTGACTGGATTGGTTGAGAGCATAGCATCGGCTATAGCTTGATAATAAAAGATTAAGCTACTTAAAAGTCTTAATCAAAGCTTGAGAAAGGTTTTGGTTTGAGAAATGAAAAGCTTTTAAGTTAAATGATATAATAACCAATTTTACTAAAAAACCACTAAGTTAGGAACTCAAAAGGAATTTCGAATAAGACTTAGGAAGTTGAGAGTTGGTGAGGAAAATCGTGAAAAGTCGCTTTATCATTATTTTCTAATCACGTTTTACAAAGAAAACGTTTTGAAGAACATTTTAGTATTGTCACAGAAAAGAATCTTCTAAAAGTATTTGACCTTTCAAAGAGACAAAGTTTTTCCAAAAAAAAAAAAAAAAAAAGAAAGTTTGCTCTAATGAAAATCTTTAGAAAAGTGTTTCAAACAACGGAACCTTTAGAAAAGGCTTTTTAAGCCAAAAATCCTTTTGAAATGAGTTTTGAAGATTTAAGCTTTTAGAAATAGCTTTACAAAGGAAATTTTTGTGGAAATAAGTTTTAAATGCGAAAACCAGTTTTGTTTACACCAAAGAAATTCTGAGTTTTGTTTTCAAGATTTGATCAATGAAAACGAAATTTTGATGAAACTGGTGATTACCTCTTCACGTTGTGAAGAACATAAACCTAGTGACCGAGACGTCGGGTCAGAGTTCTGAGAATTAAGCACCCGGACTACGGGTCCTGTGTTTTGAAATGAACGGACTTTGTGTCCTATATGCGAGTCTAGTGTCCGCGACGTCGGCCTAGTACTTCGTGGATTGAACACACGGACTGCGTGTCATGTGTTTTGAAATGAACGGACTTAGTGTCCTATATGCGAGTCCAGTGTCCGCGACGTCGGCCTAGTACTTCGTGGATTGAGAACTTGGACTATGTGTCCTGTATTTTGAATGAATGGGCTAAATGTACTTTAAAATGAGTCATGAGCTGTATGCCTTGACAAGAAAGAAAAAATGAACGAAAATGAAAAACAGAAAACCATGAGTTTCATATATGAGTTGGCCGATGTGCCATTTGAACCGAGATACAATCCAAGTGGTTGAGAATATGAGTCAGTTAAGACCACTAGTTCTATAGGGTCATCCTGTGTTCGAGACTCCACAAGAGGCCGTGAGGCATCGCGACCACATGCCGTGGTAATCGGCTTCCCAACACTGATGAACTCGATCAGAGACTTGACTATTCATGATATGGTTGTGACGTGATACCCTTAAATAATTGGAGTTCGGACCTAAATTGAGAGGCCAACTCATGAAAACAATTGTGTTATGGGAGTATTCGTAGCCTATCACTCGATGAAAGGAAGTCAGGAATCTCCGGAGAACATGAATTAGAAAGTCGATTGAAGTCTTATGCATTTCTTTTAACTTATCTTGATGAATGGGCGTGGTACCACAGAGTGAGATTATCTCGTTGTGATATTATGCTTAATGTTGATATTCTATAGCATGACTTTGTTGTATATCGATGTATTATTTGTAATTGTTTTACTTGTGTTGCTATTATGATAAACTTGTGAACGAGTATCTCACCCTTGCATGTACATGTTGGACACCCTCTTGTGTTTTTGGAAACGTGTACAAATATTTCTCAACGGTCCTTTGGGTCACTTCGGGACCCTATAGCTTGAGCTTCCTTGATGTCGACGACGAAGAAGTGTGGGCTATTTACGACGAGGCCCAGTCTCAATTATACGATGTATGCTAGGTAGTATACTATTTTGTTCTTAGAGTTCTTTTTATCAAACCAGCTCTTAGGATTTTTGATGTTTAAGTCAAGTCTTTCGACTATGACTGATTATGTTATGTATTAAGAGATTGAAAAGATGTATGCCTTATGGCGAAATTGAATTACTGTTATAGATGATGAGTTTCAATTTGCTTCATTCTGTTTGTTAAAGTTTTCTATGGTATCAGATTTTCGCAACTACTCTATAGAGTTATTTTCGAAAAGGTTTTTAATTAACCGAAAAAGATAATTTTGTTTACGAAATGTGACACCGGGTTGGGGTGTTACATGGAGTCTGCAAACCTAGTGACCGAGACGTCGAGCTAGTGTTTTGTGAGTTGAGTACCCGGACTGCATGTGTAACGCCCCCTCGGAGACACATACTCAAACTCGATTGCAGAAAACATAAACAAAATGAAAACGCAGGTTGCTTTCGGAAAATACTTTAATTAATTAACTACGTTCGAAAACGTGGGTCTAAAAATTTTCTTCATACATCAAGTAATCCAAACTCAAGGCAAAGGAATAATCCTTATAACACACATCAACATTCAATATCCATAACAACATAGTCATGACGTAATTATGCCGAAGCATATAAGTTTCTTAGAAAATATAGTTTAAACTCATAAAATAAGTTTATGTCTAGTATATCATATTACAGACTTAAAAACATATGTTCAACATACATACAACAGATAAAAATATGACTGCCTCAAAAAGTAAAACTCCTATGCTGGTCGGGCTAAAAGTAGCCATTGGGAAAAACCCCAAAGTCAGCTCTGATTCGTAAAGGAATTCGGAGGGATCCTTCCTTTCTATTCCTTCAAAAGACTACGTCGTCTGAGTCCTCCCGTGTCCGCGGGGACCTCTGAGCATCATCTGTACATCCAAAAACACAACAAAGTGTCCAACATGTACTGGCAAATGTGAAATACTCATTTTACAAGTTTATCACGATAGCTGTACAAGCGACAAACATATACACCCACATATAAATACAGTTATAATAATAGATATTCAAATAACATAATATCTCAAACACTATCATGAGTTGTAATAATGCATGAGACTCCAATATCATATTTCTAATACATGTTCTCCGGAGATTCCTACTTCCCTTCATCGAGCGATAGGCCGCGAATACTCCCATAACACAATTGTTCTCATGAATCGGCCTCTCAATTTAGGTCCGAACTCTAATTGTTCAGGGGTACCACGTCACAACCATATCATGAATAGTGTAGTCTCTGATTGAGTTCATCTGTGTTGGGCCGCAATGCCTTCGGCTACTTGTGGAGTCTCAAACATAGAATGCCCCTATAGACCTAGTGGTCTTAACTGGCTCATATTCTCAACTACTTGAGTTGTAGCTCGTTTTCAAATGGCACGTCTACCGTTTCATGCATGTACACAGAAAATTCTATTTTCTTTTTCATTCATTCATTATTATCGAGGCATATAGCTCACGACTCGTTTTAAAGGACATAAAGTCCATTCATTCAAAACTAAGACACGAAGTCCGAATGCTCAATTCACAAAACACTAGCCCGACATCCCGGTCACTAGGTTTGCGTACATTTTAAGGGGAAAAAGGAAATCACCACTTTTCCTTCGGTCTTATTTTCACAAAACAGTTTTGGGAAAACAAAACTCAATTTCATTGTCCTAAACTAAGACATTCCTTTCCAAGGAAATTATTTTCGAGAAAAACTCTTTTCTTTACAAAATCCGTTTTTCTAAAGGTTCCGTCTCTTTAAAAACGTTTTTCAAATAGAAATTTCACTTTGAACCGACTTTCCTTAAATGACTTTTTCCTTCAAAAGGATCTAATATTTTTTTTAAAAAAGTTTTCTTTCCTTGATAAAACGAAACATTTCTCAAAACTTTCCTTTGATTTCAAAATCCGTTTTCAAAACTCCGATTTCGATTTCCGATTATTTTGATCTTCTTTATCCAGCCATAGCCAGTGCTATCCTCTTAACCAGTTCTATATATATATATACACACACCAATCTCAATTCAACATTACCAATATATCTCAGTCAAGGCATCCATGCCACAATTCACATTCAAATAACCAATCATATACAACGCATAGCTCTCAACCAATCCAGGATATAAATATATATATATATACACACGCACCAATCTTAATTCAACAATAACACATTTAACAATCAAAACACCATGAGACTATCAAACTTATTATGATATACCTCCATTTACCTTTTTAGGGTTCTAAGTCGACTCTTGAATCGTTTTCGTCCGCGTTGCCTAACACAATCAACCACAATTCAACTCTCAACAACAATCAATACAAAATAAAAACATCAAAACATAAATTCCTTCCCCTAAAATTGGTCTAAGGTTCAGCCAAAATTTTACAAAAAGGATAGGGGTTTCATTTGGTTCCAATATTTTGGATGGTTGGTTCTTAAGCATACTTAACACTAAATCAAGTCCTATTACTCAATTTTGAAACAAAACTCATGATTCAACACACTCTAGGTCTCGGCCATGAAGAAGAAAAAAAGCTAGGAATTCATTTGGTTTTCCATCACTTGGATTCTATGACCATAGGAAAGGAAAGGATGAAATCAAGTGTTCAAGAACAAAAATTGGAAAAACTCATTTTCGCCCAATTTTTTCTAGGGTTCAGCCTCTCTAAATAAAATAGGCTAAGATTAGTGTTTGATCACATACTCTTGGATAGAGGTAGAAGGTGATGAAACTAGCTCAAAGAAATTGGTTTCACATTAAAAGGATTTTTCTACAATTTTCTAGGAATTTTTGAAATATGCCTCATGAAGTTGAAACCCATGGAATCAAGGATTTAAAACTTGAAATAGGAAGAGATTCATGAGGTTTAAGGATCACAGAAGTGATCTTACTTCTTGAATGATGAAGATTGGTCAACAATCACACTTTTTCCTCACAAACCTCAAGCTTTCCTCTCAGAGAAAAATGGAGAAAGACTAAGGCAGAAGATGAAGTGAGAAAATAAAATGGTGAAGGCTCTCATAAGGCTGATCTAGGCGTGGGAAAAGTGGGTCTAAAGGGTCCAAAAGTTGGTCACTTAAGGGCATTTTAGTCTTTTCCTTCAAGGACTAAAATGTCATTTAAGAAAAGGTCGGGGGTATTTTGATCTTTTCGCGTCCAAATATTTTCAAGATTCATCATGACTATGGCATGCTTTCCCATGTGATTTGACTTGATGTGACATCAAGTTTATCTGTTAGTGGGTCTCGATAAATCCTTATTCGGCTCCATTCGTCACCCGATTTGAAATTTCGCCCGAATAAAGCGTAGGAACCTATTTTTTTCAAATTTATCGAAAACATTGGAAATTCAATTATAAGCCTAACAATCTCGTTCACGAGTCAAAATTAGGTCTCCTGAGCAGTAAAATCTTACTGTCAGTGAAAACGCAGACCGGGCTCCAGTTTGAGTTTTCAGCTCAAAATTTAATCGTCGCTTCATACGATAGCGTTGAGAATGAATATGGTCTCGGTTTATTTTAATTCATTTTCTAAAACCTCGAATAAAATATAAACTTAATTATACAACTCACTGATTTATAAAGTAGTGAAAAATCGGGATGTTACAACATGTCCTGTGTTTTGAATGAACGGACTTTGTGTCCTATATGAGAGTCTAGTGTCCGCGACGTCAGCCTAGTACTTCGTGGATTAAGAACTTGGGCTACGTGTCCTGTATTTGAACGGGCTAAATATCCTTTAAAACGAGTCATGAGCTGCGTGCCTTGACAGAAAAAGAAAGAATGAACGAAAAAGAAAACAGAAAACATTCTACATACATACATACATGAGTTGGCCAACGTGCCATTGGAAACGAGCTACAATCCAAGTGGTTGAGAATACGAGCCAGTTAAGACCACTAGGTCTATAGGGACATCCTGTGTTTGAGACTCCACAAGAGGCCGGAAGCATTGCAACCCTACGCCGGGGTAATCGGTTGCCAAACACGGATGAACTCGATCAGAGACTGGACTATTCAAGATATGGTTGTGACGTGGCACCCTTGAACAATTGGAGCTCGGACCTAAATTGAGAGGCCGACTCATGAGGACAATTGTGTTATGGGAGTATTCGTGGCCTATCGCTCGATGAAGGGAAGTTAGGAATCTCCGGAGAACATGAATTAGAAAGATGATATTGGAGTTTCATGCATTATTATAACTCATGATGATGTCTAAGATATTGTTATATGAATATCTGTTAATGTAATTGTATTTATATGTGGATATGTGCTTTGTTTGTCGCTTGTGCGGCTATCGTGATAAACTTGTGGAATGAGTATCTCACCTTTGCCTGTACATGTTGGACACCCTGTTGTGTTTTTGGATACATGTACAGATGCTGTTTAGAGGTCCTCGCGGACAAGGGAGGACTCGGATGATGGAGTCTTTTGAAGATAAAGAGAAGGTGGATCCCTCCGAATTCCTCCGAGAATTGGAGTTGACTTTGGGGTTTTTCCCCAATGGCTACTTTCAGCCCGACCAGCATTAGAGTCTTACTTTTTTAAGCAATCATATTTTATTTGTTGTAGTTATGTTGATTTACTGTTTTGAGGTCTGTAATATGTGATAATAGGCCAGAACTTCTACTACTAGTTAAACTCTGTTTCTAGAAAACTTATATGCTCCACCATTAATGACCTTATGCTTATTTTGTTATGGATATTTAGTATTGATATATGTTATGTGGCTTATCCCACCTGTCCTATGTTTGGATTATTATATGTGTGAAGAAAAATTTTAAACCCCGTTTTCGAACATAGTTAATTACTTAAAGTATTTCCCGAAAGCAACCAACGTTTTTATTTGTTTATGTTTTCAGCATCAAGTTTGAGACGTAGCACCGAGGGGGTGTTACAATGACAGAACAAAGCACGTTGTGATTGATATGCATTTCATTAAGGAGAAGATTGACTCCAGTCTTATTGAATTGAACTATGTCTCCACTTGTTCCCAAGTAGGAGACGTATTAACCAAGGCATTATCAAGGATTAAATTTGAAGAGTTGAGCACAAGCTAGGAATGATTAACATATACTCCCCAGCTGGAGGGTGTTTGTTGTTAGTCACGTTTAGGTATACACGTCATTAATCCTGAGATATCAATTTAATTGTCATTTATTTATTTCTTGGTTTAGTTTGATTAGGTCTATCAACTTCGTCAAACTCAATAATCTACTTCCCTATTTAGTTGATTCTATTTTAGTTTCCTGATTGTATGGGATATGATTGGCCTAACGTGTGTGGCCAACATCCTTAAATTGTAGCTTTTGTCTCCATGAAAATACAGACAACAGAGTTCAAATAAATTCTATTTTTCTACCTGCCCAAAATAGGTTTTAATTAACCAGGCTTGCTGATACAGTTTTCATTAGTTAAAGATTTGCATCTAGCATAGTAATGTCATTAGGATACACCAACAGAACTGTTGGTCCATGGGGAGGACTGCCACTTTTAAGTGAGAATGGGGCTCAGTGTTACTAAAACATACCTGAAGGTGGTGGAATGTCATTAATCCTTAATATATCCGCCATCCACAACAAAAAAGAAATGATTATAGTTAAACCTAAAAAATAGCATCGAAGTGTTTGTTGTCATATTTATCCAGCTGTTATGTATTAACCATGTACTTTATTGTTGACACATGAAAGCAGAAGGGAAAATACCTTCAAGCGTTCCCTTTGCCCATGTATTGAAGAAAAGATAGCCTCCCTAAGTGCATTAGCATTTTCCAGCTCCCGAGATGAAGTACGAACTGACAGCATTGCTTGTGCCTCCTCATCAAATGTTCTCAACACGTGAGCGGAATCCCCGTTCTAGCACATGAAGTGAAGTCGTTATGCAGCAAAGAAAAAAACACTAAGCCACTAAACCAGAGCATGAAAGCAATGACATACAGCTCGTCCCCGAAGTTCTGCTCTCTCTTTAGCTTCTGTCATCCGTTTCTGATTCCTTAAGTTATATTTATCCAAACTTTCTCGCAATGATTCAGCCTCTTCAGATATTTGTTCCACTTGTCTGCACAAGGAAACATAACCACCTCATGAAGATGCTATCAATTAGAATACTACAATAAGCCTAATAACAAAAACAAGTGGCATATAATAACATATAAGTATAACAGGAAGGAGAAATAAATAAAGATATAGATTTTTTGTTCGATAGAAACGAATAAATAACATAAACCTTTCTGTGTGTGACCATTTTACATGACATGACCAAGCCAAATAAGTATATAATGACATATGAAAGACTTAGAGACCTGCCCATTATTGCTTTGTTGGGACTTCAAAATTCTGTACCTGCTATAGATCTCAATGTTTAGGCTTAAAGAACATTAGTTTGACAAAGTTCAAGGAAAGGGTGAAAGGGCATGTAAACCATAAGATTGAGATTGACATTTCAATGGTGAAAGGGTGTAAAATTAAAGCTGGTCTAAGTGGAACATGGTTTAGGTTTCACCCAGGGTGAAAGGATGGGTCAAGGAAAATATTATAATGTATACCTCTCTCATTTAGTTAGAGAAGGGAGGTCGTTGTTTAGCATTACGACCAAGAGAAAAGCAAAATCATGTGGATGTTCTTAATTCTCATTAACATGGTCAGAACAGAATGAAAAGGCTCAGGCAGAAACAGAGAAACAATATGAACGCACTTCATCAAGTTCTCATTATTTAACAATGATAAAGTGACAATTGAAAATTTTCAATTGCTAGCACATAACTGAATATCTTTACATACTCATGCTTTCCCATTCCACAAAAATAATTGTCATCGAAAACTCCAATAAAATGAAACTTGCTATGTGATATAAAACTCCTGCTACAGCTCTGAAAATATGCATCTCAGTTAGCATATGCACTATATAGCTATGTGTACACTGAGTGTAGAATTTATGATAATAGATCAGCGTATAACTATCACAATCATAGTCATCCGCAAACTTAATATAATTTTAATTGGAATAAAACTCAAAAATTTTACCAACCTTATCTAATATGCCAGACATTTTTTCTGAATTCCACAATGAGAATCAATGAAAGCAACAGAAAAAAGAGCAACATTGCTTAAAGAACACTTCAGAAACAGAAATTAAGCAGCATAAAATATAATTCCCCTAAACCTCCTTACTCTATGTTTCAAATTCACATTTACCTCTATGTTAGTCAAATTCACATTTACCTCTATGTTAGTCGATGATATTAAGCAACTGCATTATGCACCAACTTTCCCTCAAAACATGCTAAGGTTTTCAATTTTGTTACTACATTACGAATTATTGATAATTATAATCCCAATTCACTGGTTCACCATCCAAAGAACAAACTGTATTATACAGCAACATGCACACGTTCAGCACATAGTGGATGGAAAATGAATCCCTCGGCTAGGTCAAAAATGAAATTTTGAAAAATTCAGCATCTCTGCACCATTCAAAAAGTGTAATCAAGAACTCTAACTTCCTTTGGGGAAATACATTCTATAATTCGATCTATAAACTCTATAAAACCACAATGTTATGATCCTAGAGGCCCAATGACTTAGCCATTTCTAGAAGGATCCATTATGCATTTTGTTAGTTTGTTATAGTTGTTGCTTGGAATAATTAGTAAATCTGTTAGGGTGTAATATTGAGTGTGTTAGGGTGTAGTAGTCACGCTATGTGTATGCATCAGCTTATATAAACATTGTATGAGCTCATGATAGGAATCAATGAAGAAATTAGTCATTTCCCTTCTTCTATATTCTTCTTAGGAGGCTCTTTGCACCTCAAAGCAGAATTATTATTCCCAATCCCTCTCTTCCTACTTCCCTCATATCTCGCCATAACCCCATTCCTAACATTAGTGCTTTCGTTCATGAACTCACCCTCTTCCATGGCTTCACAAAAATCTTTCGACCAATTGTTCCAAGATATGTTTGAGTTACTTGCTGAACTGCGCCACGAGACGCAATTGCACGCGGAGCTGGAGCCAGAGAGGGAGACGGAGCTGGGTCCAGACCCCAATCTACCCGAGACGATGACAGCAACGACGGACCTCCAAAATGAGATCACTAAGGTGCAGCTCGCACAACTTGGTATGAACGCCACAACTTCTCCAGCAAGATGGATGAGCATCACAACCACTATGGGAAACAAGCAATCCACCATTCCAACACTATAATCACCACCTCGGCAGCAACCGACGCCAGATACCTTTGCTGGAAATAGAGCATCGTCAACAACGGCAAAGAACTCGTTTACCTACAACCTTGAGGGCAATGTTGACTTGGAATGGCGGGGAAGTGATGCACGACCACCCCAACACCACCACCACACGGTGTACGACAGTGGGTTTCTCGCGGTTGCGCCCCACGGTGCAAACGTCTCACTAGAATGGTTGAATTGGGAACGGAAAAGGAGAAAGAGGGAAACAAAAACACCGTCGGAGCAGCAGCCCCCGGTACCTCCGGATCGAATTATCCTCACAGCCGCCGAACCTCACCAGCTCAGCAACGCCGTCATAGAGCGAAGCGTGAAGGGGGCGGTGACAGATGGACAGATAAGGGCGGTCCAGAGTTCGGCCAGTCCTCCACCACCACGGGAACCGCCCGCTACGAACCCATCTAAGGTGGTCGAAATCGGAGAAGTTCCCTGTTGTTGCCTCTACAGACAACCATTGTGAAGGAGGAGGAGATACCAATAAAGGCAAAATGGGAAGGATACCGAGGAAGTTCACTAGTTAACCTAATGGGCCAGGCCCAATTATTCGAAAAGAGGCAGTGGGTGAACATAAGAATAGTTGGGCCCTCATTAGTTAATCAGAATTCAATCAATATTGGGCCAATTAATCAAAATTTCTTCATTATTGGGCCACAACACAAAATCATGAGGAAGGTTGAGGGAATTATTGGTGACATTAAGGTAGAATTGATGCAAAAGGGGTCATAGCAACATATAATTTTTTCAATAAGAATTGGAATAGGACAAAAATGGGATCCCGGTGGACATTTGGATGTGCCTACAGCGGCTAGGTCGTCCCAGTTCAAGCAGCGGGACCCAGGGAAATTTGTTTCAAAGTCAATTTTTCCAACCTTGAGGACAAGGTTGATTTTGATGGGGTGGGTATTGTTATGATCCTAGAGGCCCAATGACTCAGCCATTTCTAGAAGAATCCATTATTCATTTTGTTAGTTTGTTATAGTTGCTGCTTGGAATAATTAGTAAATCTGTTAGGGTGTAATATTGAGTGTGTTAGGGTGTAATAGTCATGCTGTGTGTATGCATTAGCTTATATAAACATTGTATGAGCTCATGATTGGAATCAATGAAGAAATTAGTCATTTCCCGTCTTCTATACTCTTCTTAGGAGGCTCTCTGCACCTCGAAGCAGATTTATTATTCCCATTCCCTCTCTTCCTACTTCCCTCATATCTCGCCATAACCCCATTCTTAACACACAACGAAAAGACAATACAAAAAAAAAGGACATTTCATCAGAAACATATAATCATCCTAATAGATTATCATGAATTCGATGAAAACGGAACAGAATCATCACGATTTAGGCAATGCAGAACAAGAGAAATGCACAAATGGGGAATTCACCTTTTCTAGAGATCGCACTGAGGTTTGGCGGCGACGGATCGCTAGAGGCAATCCATCTCGACACATAGGGATTGGATCTGAATGATGTCCTTCTTGATGGAGAACGCGAGCTCCGAATCAAAACCTGCGGAGGAGGTGGAGTATTCGAGGCCGTTGCGAGACCGAAGCAAGAGCTTCTTCGCTCTTTGGTGAACCTCTGAGAGTGTTCCTCCGCCTCCTTCCATGGCAGTAACGGTGGTGGTGGTGATGTTGGTTTCTGAGATTTCCCCCGAGAGAAAATGAAAGTTTCGCGGTTACGTATATGGTGAGTCTCAAAAGAGTCCGTTAAACTGGTAATAACTGGAGCAACCCGGAGAGGAACGGGTCACGGGTTGGAACATTTGAGCCCATTTGTTCGATTACCGGATCTTTGAGTGAGGCGAGTGAGTCATGAATGATTGTTTCATAATTTTCGAAAATTAGGAGAAAAACTCGTCCGGCATTTTTTTAAGAGATTAAATTTAATATTTTCTTTTAATAAAAAATGTAATATTTAAAAGTTTTTATAAATGTTTCAAGGATTTAATTAGTCTACACTACTGTCAGTTTAAAGTTTTTTTATATTGTCAACCAATTATAACTTATCACATAAGCTAAAATATTTGTCTCTTATCATAACTACCTTAAAAGTAATCTATATCATAATTTCTGATTGGTTGACAGTATAAAAAACTTTCCGCTGACAATACATAAAAATTAAACTCATGTTTTAAACTATGAGTATACTCTATTTATCTATTATCTTCTAGTCTATTCAATTACTATTATTCAATTATCTTTATATATATAAAAGGAAGGAACATTTGATTGCCCTAATTTTAGTTGCCCTAAGGGTATTTTTGTGATTTTGTATTAGGTCAATTTTGTAATTACAACATAAGTATTAAAAATCATGAAAGCAAGAACCTGTACTTGCATTTGGAGATGTGGTATTCAAATTGCATAATAGCAATTTTATTGCTATTTAATTGCTATTATGCAATTTAATAGGAAAGGAAAGCGTACAATTAGGAGAGGTTTTAAACCACGATTTCAATGATATTAAAAGATATTTTAATGTATTCAAATCAAATTATTGATTTGATAAATTATTGATTTGACGGTTGTTTACGGTACAACTTGGTGACTTGAGCTTTATATAGAGCAACTTTTGTGAAAAAAACAAGTGAAGAAATTTGCAAAGGGTTGTTTTTGTGTTGTGTAAGTGTAATGCACTCATTTGTTTTCTGTTTTCATGTGTATTTGTGTGTATGTGTGTTCAGTTGGAGATTCGCCACCAAGGGTTTATGTGGGTTCATGTGTATGTTTATTTTGGTTTTGATGGTCATTAACGTTGGATGTGTCCTAATCTTTGTGGATTAATTTCATGGAATTGTGAATACGATGTTTAATTGTTGATGACTTTGGTGCATTTTTGCAGTCAGGGGCATTCAAAATATCCAAGGAAGGTTATGGGCTGCTTTAGTTTGCACCTGTTGTTGGTATGCGTCAAAACTACATGAGGGATTATTACAATCGGTGTTTAGTTGTAGTTATCCTTTTTGGCTTCTGATAGTGCGAGTCTGAATTTTTATCTCTGATGGTGTTGCTGCATCTTAAATGTTAGAATCCATGTCGAATTTTTAAGAGGAGGTGACAAGAAGATGTGGGTCTCGGGTAAATTTACTTTATACTCTCTGAATTTTTTAATTAAATTTTATATTTATTTTTGTTATGATGACAATTCCTTAGTTCCTGTTGTTTGGGGGATTATTCCAATCAACACCTAAGCATAACTATTTTTTTCTTAATTTGTTTCTAAAAAAATTATACGTTGAATTATGTAAATTTTGCCGTTCATTGGTTGTTTTATTTGGTCATTCATTACTCAAAATTGATGTGCAGGACCTGAGCTCCATAATATTATGGATGAATTTATGGAGTGCCTGTTTTATAACTGTTACACTACTCCATATATTTTTCATTTCAATGATGATTATATGACATGTAGTTTGATGTGTGCTTTTGAAACGCAATAACTCTTTTACAAAGATTATGGAAATCCCTCATTTTCAATATCTATTGGTGAAGTATGAATATGAATGGGGTTAAGAGTAAATATCTATGCTAATATTATATGACAAAATTGAGAATAACTATTTATTTTCTTAATTTGTTTTTAAAAAAATTATACTTTGAATTATGTATATTTTGGTGTTCATTGGTTGCTTTATTTGGTCCTTCATTACTCAAAACTGATGTGTAGAACCTGAGATCCATAATATTATGGATGAATTTATGGAGTGCCCATTTTATAATGGTTCCACTACTCCATAGATTTTTCATTTCAATGATGACTTTATGACATGTAGTTTGATGTGTGCCTTTGAAACGCAATAACTCTTTTACAAAGATCATGGAAATCCCTCATGCTCAATATCAATTGGTGAAGTATGAATGAGGTTAAGAGTAACTAATATCTATGCTAATATTATATGAGAAAACTGAGAATAACTGTTTATTTTCTTAATTTGTTTTAAAAAGGAATGGATTGGCATTTAGGCTAAATTCTGATTTTTTAAATTGTTGCCTAATGTCTATACTTTTTTCACTAATCAATTTCTACGAATTAAGACGTACAAGGTATATCAAGTTTAATATAAAAAGATATTACACTCTTATTTCATTTCATTCAAAGGGAGGGAAATATATTGCTAAGTATGAGCAATGCTAACAAACATTCTTCTCAATACATTTTTTTAACAACTCTTCATGTAATAGAGTATGAATCTATGCAGATATATTATGTTTTTTGGACCTATGAGTTCTATGATTTCCTTATCTATTTACCGTTAACTTTTTAAATTTCATAGCATGTTGCAATACAAAATATTAGAAGAACAAATTGTCAAACAATAATTGGTATCTATTCGATGTTTTAATTTAGACAAACACGTTTTAATTTTTAATACACTTAAGTGAGGAAACTTAAAGTGTATCGTGTTAGTGTTAATTTAAGTCATTTCCCTTCTCTTTTTCCAAACAAAAATATTTGTAAAACTATTTTCCCAAAAAATTATGTGTTAATTTTCATGATGATTTTATGGAAATGATTTAATATACTAAGTTGATGTTGCTTAAAATGTAATTTCTTAACACATCAAATTATTGTAATTTTCAAAATTGTTTCATGAGGTTGTGTTCGGGTGGCTTTGTGATCTTGCTCTTACTACTTCTCTTTAACTTTGCTATGAAACATTTTAATTTATTAGAAAGAACATTCGACATCTTCGGACATATGTAAATGTGTGTGCCATGAAATATTACTCTTTTTAGTCAAAACAACTAATTTAATACGAGTAACTCATTTTTTTAGATTTCCCACATTATTTCCTAATCTAATCCAAGTGATTTTTTTTTTTACATTGAATTACATATGTTACGATTTTTCTTTTACAAACAAAAATAAAAAGGAAAACTAATTAAGTTCCCGAACAATGATGGGTTCACTTTTATCATGTATTTTAAAGAAACATGATTTAATACATTAGGGTTATGTTACTTAAAGTGCAATTTCTTAACGCATTAAGTTATTATAATCTTATATTAAATTATTATAATCTTATAATCACTTTCTAATATAATCCAAATGAGCTTTTTACAATAAATTAAATTTATGTTAATTTAAGTAATTTCCATTTCCTTTTCCATAGGAAAATAATTTGGAAAAATAATTTCCCAAACAAGTTTGGGTTAATTTCTATGGTGTATTTTATAAAAATTAAGATGAGTTAATGCACTAGGCTGATGTTGCTTAAAGTACAATTTCTTAATACATCATATTATTAATATTTGTATTCTATGTTGGAATACTTTTCATTAAGAGCCTAGGTAAGTTAATATTCCTTTAGTTGTCTTGGTTTATATCTTCCTTTTATTATTTCTCTTTTTCAAGAACTTCAACGAGGTTTTAAAATTGTATTTATTAGAATGTTAATTCCATATCTTCACACACACACACACATATATAGACACACACACACGTCAAATGTTTCCCTTTTTAGTCAAACAAACTGATTTAATAGGAGTAACTCATTCCCCCCTTAGATTTCCTACATCAAATAAAACTCATACATAAGGTCGTTATTTCATTTATTATTCTTATATTTTGATTTTAGAAATATAAATTATAAACAATATTATTCATATCTTATGAATATCCCGTGCATTGCATCCGTGCATCGCACGGGTACCAGTACTAGTTATTAATAAAAGAAGGTTTTTGTTGGGACACGTGATGGTTCTACTTCCAATTTTTTTCCGCTCAACCAAAGATGGTTCTCGACTTTTCATCTTTCTCCGATCCAACATTCTGACTTTTCATCACTTTCTTTCTCTATGTTCATTTCAACGTTTCTGCATCTCTCTCTCCTCATCTCAAATTTCTATCTCTTCTGCCCATTTCACCTTTTATAATCCATTATTTTATGCTCATTTCTGTAAATGGAGCTCTATGTCAGTGGTAAATAATATTTGGCTCTATTTCTCAATTGTACTCACAATGTTGAGTGTTGACTCTTATGGAGGCCCTAGCCCTTGCAAGTGTATCTCCTCATTCAACTATCTCCGTTGTCGTCGCCTTCAGCGGATCAAGGTGGAGCGCCTACCGTCATTTTTCCGCCTTAGATGCTCCACTCATGCTCCTTCTTTAGGTCGCCCTTTTCACTTATTTTCGTTTATTTCTTTCGAAAATGTTATCAAATTACATTTTGGGTAATGATTGAATAGTGATCTAGTTGACAACGCGGATAAACTTAAGGAAGCTTCGAAGAAGGGGAATTTGATACCTTTATACCAATGTTTTAAAAATCGGACCGGACATTGAACTGGTGAAGACACCAATTCGATCATGATCCCACCGCGGTTGAATCGTGATCGAACCGATTTTAGTTAAATATTTTTTTTTAACATAACTGATATAACACGCACATAGTAAACTCACCAAGAAAATTTTCTCTCAAACTCACGCACTCACCACATACAGAGGAAGAGAATTGATTGTATTGAACTATTGACACAAAACTGTACAATACGTGCTTTAAATAGGAAACTAATAAACTAATATTACAATGTAAGCTGAACTTAAAAGCAAACAAAGTTATATGAGCGGTGCCTCTTGCATAATGCAAGCTGTAATTTGTAAAGCTGTAGATTTTATCTTGCGACAGTGGATCGGATTTTGCAGTGCGGCTACCACTTCCTTTTAGGCGGTTTTTCTATTTTTCTAATTGTGTTCACCGCGTGCGGCTACCACCAATATGCCAAATGAGTACACACTCACCATTTAGCAAAGTGGGCACCTTGCTGGTAGTAAGCAGCTGTGCGAGAGGAAACGAGTCCCACATTGTGAGACCGGAAAAGCAGTAGCAAACGGGTGGGTAAAAATTAAACCGAGATTGTGCAAAATATTTCACTGGACCTGTCAAATTCCTACACCAGTTTTAACCGGTTTTATCGGTTTTATATCGGTTTTGTCGATTTGATTCCGTTTTTTGAAAGTCTGGTTTAATGGAATATCCGGATCGGCCACTTGGCCGGTTTACCGGTTGAATCGGCCGGTTCGGTATGGTTTTTACTAGGGGTGTTCGCGGATTGGATTGGATGGGATGGTTTTTGTTGAATCGGCCGATCTGGTATGGTTTTCACTAGGGGTGTTCGCGGATTGGATTAGATCGGTTTTGAGCCAAAAAAACCATCCAATCCGATAATGAAAACCACTTGCGGTTTAGATTGGATCGGTTTGCTTCCTTAAAAAAATCTGATCCAATCCAATCCAATCAAATGCGGTTTAGATTGGATTGGATAATTCGGTTTTTACCGATACATCATTACATAGTTATATTAAGTCGAAAACCAACACTAAACCTATATATACTAGAATTAATGTAGTTCTAGTTCCTAAGTATATGCATGAAATCTTCTAGTACATGAATAACTATTGATTCCTAGGTACATGGATAACTATACAAATTCCAATACATCTAGTATTTGACAATTCCAACAAAAATATTAAAGAGAATGAGAGTGTTCTTTCCTAACAGTATGAAAAACAATGCTTAAGAATGAGTAGTACTATAATTTAAAAAATAATAGTATATATATATATATAGTAGGTCGGTTTGGATTGGATTGGATCGGTTTTCACAAGGGGATCCGAAATCCGATCCAATCCAATGAAAAGAAAAGCGGTTTTTGCAGTTTTCGATTTTTTCGGTTTTCGGTTTATTCGGTTTTCGGTTTATTCGGTTTGGTTTTTGCGGTTTGAATTGGTTTGGATCGGTTGATGAACACCCCTAGTTTTCACAGCCATGCTTTATACCTATTCATAATTCGAAGAAGGCCTTCACGTTTCTAACATTGTAAGCACTCACTTCATTGCTTTTCAGTTATATATGTCTTGTAACACTCATTCCCGAGTGTAACATTCTCGAACAAACTATAAGGCTGAAAATAATATTTACATCGAAATACAGGTTTTGTTTCTTTTTTTCTTCTCGCAACGATAAAATAAAGCTTGTAATTGCATACATATCAATAAATTGAAAATTACTTCATAAATAAAACAGTTCCAACAATAGAGGGTAAAAGCGGAAATAAAAGGTACAACAATACAACATAGGTCCATGCCTAACGAAAAATAAATACATAATGTAAGGATCGATGGAGACGCAACTCCTCAAAATATAGAGCTGGAAACTGGTCACATCACCAGCTGACATACTGACTAACTAGAGGGGTCCTCCACTGGATCCTCTTCCATAGAAGAGATCGAGGTGTAACACCCCGTTTTCTTGTTTAATGTGTGGGCATAAGTTAAGCATGTTTAAGCGTTTAATTATGTTCCTTATGGGTTGAGGAAGTTATGGTCCAAATTTGAGCCAATTTGGCCTTTGAACGAGCTCAGAAAGTTCAAAAACGTGGAAGAACGAGTCAAATCAGCACCCAACGTTCGGATGTTGAGAGAGCCCACGCTCAAACATTGACCATTGACGCTCGAGCATGGGGTAGGTGCACGTCAAAGCGTGGAAGGGTGTACACGTGGGGGTATGCGTGTCAGTTCACATGCGCGCGTGCCAGGAGACGTGGCGATCAGCATGCCACACTCAAGCATGGGAAGAGCCCACGCGAGAGCATGCCCACGCTCAAGCGTGGAGGCTCTGCATGCTCAAGTGTGCTTGTAACACCCCGAATTTCACCTTATATTAATACATATTATTATGTATTATTCTTGACCAATATATATGGTTATGCTCGCCCATGAGGTTTAGATTCATGTTTGGGATAGTTTAGCCTTTAAAAATAGTTTAATCACTTTATCGCCTTACGACCTATTTCACGGTTTTGGCCATATCTTGAGTTCTAGATGTCCGATTGAGGCGATCTTGGATGCGGTAGAAATCTTAGAGAATTATCTACAAGTCTTATTTCAGGTGTTAAGGCCAAATTCGTCTTATACAGTTTTACGTCGCGAAGGAACATTCGCTTCGCGAACCTGACAGCCAGATTATTGCAGCTCTCTGGTTGGCCTAGCGACAGGCTACTCGCCTAGCAAATCTGCGCGCAGCAGAATCATGTTTTTGGGCTTCTAATCAGCCCATAATGACTCTAACTCATATTTATACCATAAGACTCGACCTAAACCTATTTTTCCAAGTCGAATTACTCTTAGAAACTGCCTCTTCCTCTCCAAACAATGATTTCTAAACCCTTTCCAAGGATTCTTGAAGGAGATTGCACCATTGTTCATCGTTCTTTGCCTCCTTCGCATGAAGAACATCACTACCATCACAACCCCTCTTCCTAGTTGTTGCTCTCGAACCTTTTGGGGTTGTGATCGTGAAGTCAAGCGTCGTGAGATCGAGCATTCGTGAGACATAACCTTTCCGGACCTTTTCCCTTCCTTTGCTCATTGTGATCGTCATACCAGGTATGGGGGAAGAAATAGATCATGAGTATGTGGGTTTTGGGATAGGTTAAGATGAAGGGGTTAACCCATGACCCCTATATGTTTGTCTAAATGCGTTGTAAATGCCTATGTATATGCTATGAGTGTATCTAGGTGTATGTTATGTATATGATATGTATATGCTAAGAATATGCCTATGTGAATATTATGTGTATATATGTATATGCCTATGGTGCTATGATCATGATTGTTGGTGTTTGTATTGATGATATGATTGGAATATTATGAGGTGCGATGAATGGTATATACATACATACGTTATGCATTGATAAGATTGTATGATGTGAATTGATAATGGTGACTTGATGATGATGTGCGTTACGATGACGAAAATAGGATTAGCGAAAGAACATAGCTTTAGGATGTTTGGCACCCCATAATAAATGAGTTGTTATGAGAGGTGAGATTGATAATATTGGATTAGTTTTGGAAACCCATAGGAATGATTCTTGAGAGATGGGATGATAGGCATAGGGATAACTTAGAGAATTTCTTAAGATTCCCACATCTATTATGATTCGCCTGGCGAATAGCAATTCGCAAGGCGAGACAGAGAGACCATCCGTGGTCTGACGTGATTCGCATAGCGGATTGTAATCCGTGAGGCGAATGAGAGAACCAGATATTGGGGCTCTCTGGCTCGCCTCGCGAGCCAGGATTCGCCTAACGAATCTGGGTTTCTCACCCAGATTCTGTTGTGAAGAAGAAATGAATAGGGTAACAAGAAAAAAGACTGTGAGATCATAATTCAAGGTTGATAATATAGAAAAGAACGTTAACACTAATCATGACGATATGATAATATTGGCAATGTTGATAAAGGCAATAACGATGGTTAGCGCCTAGTTGTTTGATGATCTTCGTGGATGGTCATTGTTGATAATCAATGTGATTGATTATGATGGTGGATGGTTGGACATGTGTTTGCATGTTGTTGAGCATAGCATGTATCATACGTTGACGTTGATATGTTGGGTGGAAAGCAAACGATGAATTGCGATAGTGGTGGCCACGATGGGTGTTATCCCGGCCTTGCGGGTACGTTGGGTATGGAAGTTCCAAGCGACATGAGCTAGCTAACTATTGTCGAAGTGACCTAAAGAATAAGCTTGAGTACCCTGACTAGCCACTATACGTTATCAGGATTAGTGAGAGTGTTCGGGGATGGCCTATGGTCTGGCATATCATCAATGTTGATAACCGGACAGGTACTCCTAATCGTCTTTCCAGAGTTAGAGTTGTTGGCCACATGCATACGGAGTAGTGATGTTGCATTCGCATTGACATGCATCTTTGATATATATATTGATTATATCTGTGTTGATTGATGTATGTTGTATGCCATCTTAATTACTATTCCATTCCATTTACATATATTCATGATTGTGTTTCTTACCCCCTCTCTTTGTTATTCATGTGCATATGTTGTGGTATATGCAGAGGAGGGTGAGCATGCTGACGAAGAGTGATCCCAAGGAGATCTCTCTCAGTAGTTAGGATTTATGATTTATGTTATGCGGTTTTATTTCGATGTATTATCGGTATATGTATACCAGCTCTGATATGTGACATCGGGATCTGGGCTATGTTTATTATTTATGTTTTCTGCAATTTGTTTTTAAAGAATTTTGATTATTTCAGATTCCTACGTTTTACGTTATAGATGATGTGATGCACATTACCCTTGAGGATATGTTTTTATTTTAATTATTGTATATTTTTTTAAGACAAGTATGATTTTATTTATGTTTTATTATATGCAGGGTAGTGGGTGTCACAGTACTCATCTGGACAACAACATAAAAGTTTCATTTCTCATTTGGGCTAAACCCTTGATAAAGTACCTAAACCCTAGGTATAGGTATCGTTGGGCTATCATCGCTAATTTGATACCCTAGGTTAGACGACTGTTGTTGAGGATGAACTTCTATGCATGCTATGTTGTTTGTTTGACTGGTTGACTATCTGTTTATATGTTGTAATATGTTATTGGGATGCTTGTTGTGTTGGTTAGTGCTATCATATGTTGGTTGATTGGTGTACTGTGAGATGTAGTTGGGCGAGTCAGGTTGATACCGTTAAGACTCTGATGGTTCGAGTTACGATCTTCTAGATGCGAGGTGTCGCGACTGTGGCCGTGTGGATGCAAGGCATCGTGTTGGTGAAAGAGAGACTAGGTGTGAGGTTTTCGGTATCAGCTCGTTGAGGATGGATGTTTCATAGCATATCATATCATTTTGCCAAGTTGCGGAGCCGTATGACTGTAGTATGGGCTATAATAATCCTACGAGGTTAGTGTTGCTAAGTCTCAAGCGTCTGATATAGCTTTTAACCTTAAAGTTTTGATTAACGCAAACATTTATAGAATGATTAAAATGAACCTTGTGATATCTTCTAATGATTTTGTTCAAGTGTACAATCGTCTAATTAAATGACCAGGACTCAAGTTCAAGATCAAGCGTTTGTTCACTTACAACCCCCTAGTCAAAGCATCTGAGCTATCACTCTTATTCAATATCCATTTATTCAAGCGTCTCAGCTAGATAAAGACAATATCCAAGCTAAAGTGTCTTAATGCCAAGATAGACGTATCTCCACAAAGATAAAAGAGCTATGTCAAGCATGCAACACCCTTTCCCAAGTGTCACATTCCCGAACGTTTATAAGGCCGAAAATATTTTTTAATGCGGAAAATTCGGTTTCCTTTTTTATTTTTTCCTTTTCGCAAAAGGTAATGGGATTTAGTAAAGGTAAATAATACTAATAAACGAACTTAGATTCGCCATGCATTTCTAGAACGTAATGCATAATAAATACAGGGACAGAAAACAGAAACAGAAAAACCAACATTACTATATACAGACATAGGACTAATGTATAACTGACATAAGAAATACAATAAGTACTAGGAGTCGTAGCTCCCAAAAGGTACTACAAAACTGACGTAGTCTGGCCGACAACAAAACTAAACCACAAAAAGAAGGTCCGCCTCAGGGCTCAAGGAAACTACTGGACTGAACCATCGTCATGTCCATCTGTTCAAACAGCAACAGCAAGTACCAACAGAAAACATACAGATATGGGTGAGATTCCCGTTCATCAACACAACAAAACAGCAGTAGTAAAAACGGGACGACTCACCGGGTAACAGCGTACCCAACATGCTTACAAGAATTCTCAATGTCAAACATATTAAGCAGTTGACAGCATTATATCATGTTAAGCAGTTAACAGCATAAAATAAGGTACTCTTAAACAGTACAACGATGTATAACAGTAAATGTAAACATCAATAGCCATGCAATGCAATGCAATGTATATGACTCAATGTCAATGTCACTGTGTACTACTCTGACCCCTACTCCATGGAGCTAACAAAACATTCGGAGAGAGTGAATGGGAGGACATGTTCCAGTTTCTGCCAGCCATGAGCAAGATGCTACAACATTCGTAATGTGCACGTATCTGGCTTTACGGAGACACTCTCGACCAAACATGAAAAGTACGACATTTAGTAGAGTATATCAGTGTATTGCACGGATTCGCCACGACACAGAAGAGCTACCAACTGGCCACATGTAAGCCCTTCCAACCCTGATACCTCCAAAAAGACCATTGAAGATCGTCACCGTAAGATTCGCACCCGCATCAAGGTGTAAGCTCAACTCCTAGGCTCAAGGCCTTACGACTATGCAAATGAAATGCCAATGCTTACACAAAGCAGATGCGATCAAGCAATGTCTATCCCCCGGATAAACCTCGAAGTCTACTAAGGTTCTCTTCCTTAGGAACTATACGTGTCTTTTGAAAAACAAATCCTTTATCCACCGGATAAATCTCGTGATCCCTCCGGGATCGAGTCATCACAAGACTGAAACAATTGAACTACTGATCGGGATCCGAATCACCGGTCCGTCATCGAACTACTGTTTCAAAACCCAAAACGTTTGTAAACCAGAACAACTTCTCAATTGAAAACTCATTTGATTTGAAACAACTTTTGAAACACTTACTTACTCTATTTTTCTGCATTTTCTGAAACATGGAATTCGCTTAGCGAAATTAAAGCAATAATGCCTCCTTTGGGACTCCTCTGGATCGCTCGGCGAGACATAATTCGCGTAGCGAAATGTGTTGTATTCGCTTAGCGAAAATACAGGCGGTTACACCTCTTTTGAAACACCTCTGGATCGCTTGGCGAAACAGAATTCGTGTAGCGAAATTTCACTTTATTCGCTTAGCGAGTATAATTTCGCTTAGCGAAATGGAGGCGGTTATACCTCCTTTGAAGACTTCTCTGGATCGCTCAGCGAGCCGTAATTCGCGTAGCGAAACTCGCTTGGTTAGCTTAGCGAATATTAATTCGCTTAGCGAAAGTGAGGAAATGATGCCCAACTTAGACTTTCCCTGTTTTCGCTTAGCGAAAGTAAATTCGCTTAACGAAAAGTTGCCTTAAAACAAGACATTAACCTTATGGAACCATTTTGATTCTCTTCATGAAACCACTTATTTTCTCATTTTGAGTCACTTGATTGACTAGATGGACTAAGGATAAGGTATAAAACATGTTTCACTTTGGTGAAAACACTTTGAGATTTAATTCCATTCAAGTCACTTAGGGTTTTTCTTTGAAAACATAAGTTATTGAAAACACTTTCTTTACATCAAAACTTAACTTGTCCAAGAACTATTCATATCCTTCCTTTCCTCAAGGTCATGGCTAATAGCCAACTAGGAATCAATGTGAAGTTTTACTTCATCAACTAATCATAGTATGGCTCACAAAACTTACACAATCATGATAACCATAACCCACAACATTGCATCATAGTTAAGCACATAAACACAAAAGTCTATACTTGATCTAATAATCAAAGTAGGTTTTTCATCGTGCAAGAAATCATTTTCTCACCTAGACAACATCATCATAAAACATGATAAGGCATGACTACAAATATCACACATTGTTCTCTTGGAGAACTTAACACAACTTAACCATTAAAAGTGAACCCAAACTAAAGGGTTTCACCCACACCTAACTTAAACAACCATCTTCACCACCACCATCTTGGTGTGATGAGGTTCTTCTCCCCATACCTGTTGATGAGCAGATTCCCGGATCAAAGTCGATTGATCGGTTTGTGAACCTCCTGGCAATCGTCAACAACTACAACAACACAACAATCCAACATTAAACAACAATCAAAGCCAATCTCAACTATTCTAACAAAGAGGATTTCGGCCACCCTAGGTTAAAAGGTTAGGAATTGGTTTTGGTTTTCCATTTCATGGATTCAAAGGCATTTGGAAAGCTAAGGTTGAAATCAAGTGTTAAAAATCAAAAATTGATGAAAACACTATTCATCATCTTCAAGTAGGGTTCGGCCAAAAAGTGCTTTTTGAGCTATGAGGAGAGTTGAATCATAAGCTCTTGGGTTTAGGTAGAGATTGATGATGTGAGTTCAAAGAACTTGGTCTTACCTCAAAAGGATTTTTCTACAATTTCCTATGGATTTTCAAAATTTTGGATCTAAGAAATTCTTTTCATGAAAATGAAGATTGATCTTGAAATAAAGAAAGATTCAAGAAGCTAAGAGATCATAGAAGTGATCTTACCTTGAAATGAAGGAAGATTGCTCAAGGAATCAAGTGATTCCAACAAAAACTCAAGGAGCTTCAAGACCAACAATGGTGTTTTCTCTCAAGAACAACTATGGAACTCTAAAGGAAGAGGGGCTGTGCGAAAATGATGGAGTGAGGGGCTGAGTTCAGCCTCTTAAAAGCTCACTTAAGGGTAAAAAGGTCATTTGTCAAAAGGGTATAATGGTAAAAGTGTAAAAGACTAAGGTTAGGGGCATTTTGATCATTTTGCGTCCAGATATTTCCTAACGTCATGACGACTCTGGCATACTCTCCCAAGTGTCCTGGGATGATGTGATATCAAGATTATTGGCGAGTCCCGGTAAATCCATATGTGGCTCCGTTTGTCACCCGATTGAGGATTCCGCCCGAACGAAGGCCAGGAAGTGATTTTTCTGAAATTTTTACGAAATTTAACCAAAACGTAGAGAATCGAATTCTAAGCCTTACTATCTCGTTCACAGGTCCATCTGAGGTCTTCTGAGCAGTAAAATCATACTGTCAGTGTAAAAACGCAGACCGGACTCCGTTTGAGTTTTCTACTCAAAACTTAATCGTAGCTTTCTACGATATCGTCGAGCATGACTATGGTCTCGGAATATTTTATTTCCATTCCTAAGACCTCGAATAAAATAAAGACATTAAAATACTGAAGAAATAGAAAACGTGAAAATCGGGGTGTTACAAAGCGTCTGATAGTCAAGCTATGTAAACTCGCGTTTCAATCGCGTCTTGACTCTCTTCTTCAAAGAATTGATCTGAACATATCAAATATGTTGATAACATATTTAATAAGATAACATAAAGACTTCAACATATATGAGGATCTTTTCTCCGAAAAGTCAATGTAATAAAGCAACATCTTCTATGCATCGTACCTGACACCATTACCTTTAGTACGCAATAAAGTCACTTTACAACTGCCTATTCTAATTGATTGCACTAAAGAAGTAATCTGCACTGTAAAAACCTCTGATGCTACTATGAACACTTTGCTACCATGCTAAAAGAGTGTACTTCAGTACAAGAATACCCTCAACGTCTTCAAAACATTTAATGCTTCTTCAAAACGACTTTATTACATTAATGGTTCCTCTAAAGACTTGATTTAAAGCAAGAGTTGAAGATAGAATGTCTCAATGGATTTATTGTTATGAAGACTATATATAGAAGACCCTGAAGATATGAAAACAAGAACAAGCTATCAACTATCAATCAAGAGTTCTCATTTATTGCAAGAGCGTTAAATTCTTCATTCTTTCATTTACTTTAATCCTAAGAGAAGTTATTGCGCAATCATACCCTTCATACTTCATATTCACTCTTTGAGTGTAATCTGGTTGACTTGCCCTTATAAATTAAAGCTACTGCTTCAGAACAAATTATTTCATTTGTAAAGCCTAAAGAGACTAACTAAAGAATACTTGTTGAGCCTGGAAAGGCTAGGTGTGCAAAGAATACTTGTGTTTGTAACCTGATCAGTTATAGTGGAATTATTGGTTTAGTCAAGGACTGGATGTAACCCAAGGTTTAGGGTGAACCAATATAAATCGTTGAGTGTGATTCTATCTTCCCTTCAACTCTGTGTTTTTACACACCTTCAGATGCATCCAAGCGTCTTATACATGTTTTTACATCGTCTTATCCTTAAGCTTTTTGAAAAGAGTTTCTGTTTTTCAAAAGATTTAAGTAAACACTATTCAACCCCCCTTCTCGTGTTTACTGTGGTTATTTGAGTTGGTATCAGAGCTCAGACTCTTGGTTGAGCACCTTAACAAGTGTTGAGGAAAAAGTTCCTGGACGAATAGAAACATCATGGAAAGACAAGCTGTTGGATACATGGGAGAAGCACCCATAGCTGAAGGAACCTACATGACCAGGTCTCCCTTCTTTAATGGAACCAATTACCTTTGTTGGAAAGAAAGGTTCCACTGGTTCGTAATGAATACAAACTTCAGATGTTGGCCTTTGATCTTCAATGGTCCTTACACTCCTCTTCCTGAAAATGTTCAGGCTAAACATGAAGATGACTAGACTAATGCTGAACGAACTAAGTGGGACTTGAACCACAAAGCTTGTTACTCACTTATGTGTGCTGTAAGTCAAAGTGAATTTGAGAAAGTTCATGTTTGTGACTCAGCAAAACAAATTTAGGACACCTTAGCAAATCTCCATGAGGGAATCAGCAAGGTGAAAGAAACCACAATAAGTATGCTAGTCAAGGAATACGAATTGTTTACTATGGATGAAGGAGAATCTATCCTTCAGATGGTTGGTAGGTTTTAAACCATCACCAAAAATCCCAAGTCTCTTGGAAAAAACTTACACTACTCAGGAGAATGTTACTAAAGTTGTTAGAAGTCTTCCAAATCCATGGAGACCTCTTGTTACAGCCATTACCCAGGCAAAATATCTATCTGTTTTGACCATGGATGATCTGATTAGAACATTACAAGTTCATGAGCATGAACTAAATAAAGACAATTCCAATAAAAAGGGAAAGTCCATTGCTCTCAAAGTTGAAAAGAAAATCAGTAAAGAAACACCAAAAGCTGATGAGCCATCTGACGACTCAGATGACTTTGATGAGGATTCTGTTGATGACGAGATATCTCTTCTCACCATAAAAATGAAGAAACTTTGGAAAAAGAAAAGTTTCATAAGGGAACGACCATTCAGATGTTTCCATAAAGATAAAAGTTACAAAGAAAGTGGGACTTCTGAAAAGAACCCTATTGTTTGTTATGAATGCAAAAAACCAGGTCACATGAAGTCTGATTGCCCCTAGCTGAAAGGCCAACCCCAAAAGAAGGTCTTCAGAAAGAATAAGAAAGGGATGATTGAAGGAACCTGTTGGAAACACAAGAATGGGGGTTGAATTATGTTTCTTAAATATTCTAAAGCCTTTCCACAAAGCAGATGTCTTTTCGCAGAAGCTTGGACGTAAAAACACTCGTAGGATGCAGAAAGCGTAGATGGCAAACGATGGTTGCACCCTAAAGCATTTTCTTTTAAAAGCACTTGTTAAGAAAACAATCTCAATCCCAAATGTTAGTGATAAACAAACTAAAAGGCAGAGATAAGGGAAATAAGATAACACAAAGATATTATGTTGGTTCATTCTTTAACCCAACGAGCTACGTCCAGTCCCCTCTACTTAAGAGTTTTATCCACTATAACAAAAACTGTTACAAGTATTCAACACCTCTTTAGGCACAAGTACACTATCACCTCTTCAGGTAAACACCAAGTATTCTTTTTCAGACAAGCTTCTCCAGGCTCAATCAAGTTTTGGTCTGAAAAAAGTTTAAGATAAATCTAACTTAACTCACTATGTTGAGGATTTGAAACTTAAGAACAAAGCTCTGAAAAACAACTCTATGCAGAGAGTGATATGAAAAATTTAGATCAGAGATAAGCTTGTGAGATTTTTGTTTGCTTTGAGATTTTGAGATTCAAGTTACTTGAAGTTCGTTAGTTGTTCGTCACATGTTTCTTCAAGGACTTCAGTATATATAGGCTTCAAGACTTGAGTAAGCTTGATCTTCAACGGTTGATAGAAGAGCCGTTCTGATGGAGCATAGAAGAGCCGTTCTGATGGAGCATTAAATGCATAAACCCGTTGAGTCTTGATAACTTGTTATTCTGAAAAGCAGAGTAGGTTATCAAAGAAAGCTCAAAGAGGAACTGTCAGCTTTTCTTTGTACCCGAAAGTTGCCTTTTGTCTTTCCTTCTCAAGTAGAGTCAATTGCTTGTGTCAGGAACAGACAGACCATTTAAGTGTTTGAGGGTACTATGTTACAGAGGATATTTGTTGAAAGGATATTGCTCTTAACATGAAAGACAATAATTTAAAACTATTGCTTTTTACATATTTTAGCGCTTGAACTTAATCCAGTAAGGAATAAACAAATAAACATTGGACGTTTAGTCATAAGGCAAATATATTACCTTCTTTTGAGTCTTTGGAGGACTTAGTCCGTTAATCGTTTGTACCAAAATGATAGACTATATGATTGTGCGTCTGAATGGTCTTTGGACTGAGGAAATCTGCACACTTAGATTAACAACATTAGTCCATAACAAGTATTTGTTCACTTTATTAGTCCTTTGTTAACATCAAAGTTTTTAGAAATTATGGACCATAACCATTTTGGTTCCAACAATGATGGTCATATGGGATGATCTGGATGAAAGCTCAACAGAAAGTGATGCTGAAGCAAATGAAGAAGCAAATCTCTGCTTGATGGCAGACACAGACTCAGAATCAGACATTGAGGTTACTTCTGAACTTGATGACTTGCAAGACGTTTATGATGAATTGGTGGAAGAATCAACTAGTTTAACCAAAGCTTTTAAAGCACTAAAAAGACTGTATGTTAAGCTCCTAACAGAGCATGAACATAAAATTCAAGAGTGTGAAAAACTGGCTAAGGAAAAGCTAGAGCTCAAAGCTGAAAATCGTAAAGCATAGATCTCAACTGAGACGCTGCAATCTAAAGAAGTGTTAAAACTTCAACAGAAAGTAGAAGAGCTCACTTTGGATCTTTCCATATTTGTTAATGGTAGAGATAATCTGATTAAGCTTCTTGGCTGTTAAAGACATTCCCTACACAAATCAAGTATAGGATTCCAGGAACAGATGCATCATGAGACGACTGTCAAAGTCTCAGTACATGAAACTAAACCTTCTTATAATAATGTTAAACCTCTTTTAAATTATGATAAACCTGTTTGTAACCTTAGTGGAAAAGATGGACATAACAAGTCCAAATGTTTTCATTCAAAGAAAAGATGTAACATCCCAAAAACCCTATGTCTGTCTTTTAACTGTTTGTGTGAATAACTTGACTGAGAACACAATTTGATTAATCATAATCATAATAATAGTTGATGATTGAAAATTCAAATTTGAATTTCAATTATGAACTTAATAATCATAAGATATTGTTTTGAACCCAGTGTGTTGTTTTGAGCAGGAACCGATAAAAATATTATTATTTTAATCGGGACTGCTTTACCTTGGGATGCGTGCCAGGGTCGGGAAGTAATCTATCCCGGAGTCGGGAAGTTGTTTTGGTCTAGAGTCGGGAGTAGTTCATGACCGCATCTCACGCTTTACGAGATGCTGTCAACCATCCATCACCTTTTCATTCCTTTAACCAACGGATTAAATTCTTATGACTCTTGGTTAAAACCTAGCATCTTTTCCTTTTATGGAGAAAGCTAGTTAACCTATTTATGGTTAATCTCTACACTTTGCATGAGGACTCAACAAATGTCCATCTCTTTAAATCCTAACCATCTATTTCCTTACACTTCATAACATCACTAGTCATAAACACATCAACAAATTTGATGACCATATGCATAAGGCCATTCGGCCATTCACCATCAAAACACCCCAAAACGCTTCTCATTTCTCTTTCAAAGATCAAACAACTCCATTTCATGAACACTTGAGTTTCTCTCTTCTCTCTCTTAAGTGTTCATACAGTTTTGGCTTCATAGTTTATGAACCAAAACTTGTTTCTAAAATCTAAAACCATGGTTGTTCTCGTCTTGATCTCTAGATCATCTTTGATGAAGAAAGTTTCTTGATTGGAGGAACTTGGTTCTTGACCCTCAAGAACACCAACCTTGTTCATCATGTGTTCTTCACTAAGTAAGTCTCTAATCTTACTTCTCTCTTCATGATTTTTGTGAAACAAGTTCAAGATCTTACCTTTTCTTTCTATCTAGGTTCGGCCATCTTGATTTTCTTGGTGCTTGGAGTTTTACTCATCCTAAGGACCTACAAAAGGTAATGGGGGAGTCAACCTCATCACACCATGTAACGCCCCGATTTTCACGTTTTCTAATTCTTCAGTATTTTAACGTTTTTATTTTATTGGAGGGTCTAGAGAGTGAAATAAAATATTCTGAGAAGATAGCAATGCTCTATACAACCGTAGAAAGCCGTGGTTAGATTTTGGGCGAAAGCTCAAACGGAGCCCGATGTGCGTTTTTCACGGATAGTAGCCTTTTTCTACTATCGAGACCTAATTTGGACTCGTGAACGAGACAGTAAGTCTCAAGATTTTATTTCTTATATCTTTGTTGAAATTCGTACTGACGTCCGAAAAATAATAATATTATATTATATTCGGCCGTTTAGCCGAATTGGGAGGCGTTTGGAGTCGTAAAGGGATTTAATGAGACCCGACAACGGATGAGCTTGATACCACATCATTCCAGGACACTTGGGACAGTATGCCAGAGTCGTCATGAAGGTCGGGAAAATCTAGACGCGAAATTACCAAAATGCCCCTAACCTTAGTCTTTTACACTTTACCATTTTACCCTTCTGGCAAATGACCATTTTGCCCTTAAGTGACATTTTAAAAGGCTGAACTCAGACCCATCCAGCCTTCATTTTCACGCACCAGCCCTCTCCAATAGAACTCCATAGTTGTTCTTGAAGAAAACTCCATTTTATTCTTGAAGATCCTTGATTACTTGTTAGAAGATTCCTGGATCAATCTTCCTTCATTCTTAGGTAAGATCACTTCTATGATCTCCTAGCTTCTTGAATCTCTCTCTATTTCAAGATCAAACTTCATTTTCATGAAAATCAATTCTTAGATCCAAAACTTTGAAAATCCATAGGAATTTGTAGAAAAATCCTTTTAATGGGAAACCAATTTCTTTGAACTCACTTCATCATTCTCTACCTCAACCCAAGAGCTTATGATTCAATTCTCATCATATCCCAAAAAGCCCCAAATGGCCGAACCCTATGGAGAGATGATGAATAGTGTTTTTCATCAATTTTTGATTTCTAACACTTGATTTCATCCTTAGCTTTCCTATTGCCTTTGAATCCATGAAATGGAAAACCAAAATCAATTCCTAGCTTTATTTTCTTTAGGGTGGCCGAAACCCTTAGAGTAGAATTGTTGAGTTTTGTTTTGATTGTTGTTTAATGTTTGATTGTTGTGTTGTTGTAGTTGGTGACGACTGTTAGGAGGTTCACAAACCGATCAACCAACTTTGATCCGGATATCTGCTCTTCAACAGGTATGGGGGTGAACCTCATCACACCAAAATGGTGGTGGTGAAGATGGTTGTTTACTTTATGTGTGGGTGAAACCCTTTGGTTTGGGTTCAACATTCAATTTGGTTCTCTTGGAGAACAAAGTGTAATAATTGTAGTTTATGCTTTGTATGCTTTATCATGCTTTATGATGATGTTGATTAGATGAGAAAATATTTTCTTGTATGTTGAAAAAACCTACTTTGATCTCTAGATCAAGTATTGATTTTTATGCTTGATTATGATGCAATGATGTGTAATTATTGTTTGTCATAATTATGTCAGGTTTTGAGCCATAACTTGATTAGTTGGTGAAGCAAAATCTTCACATTTGCCCTAATTGGCTTTCGGCCATGACCATAAGAAAATGAAGAACATGTGTTATTCTTGAAGAAAATGAAGTTTTGAAGTAAGAAAAAGTGTTTTTATAACTTATGTTTCAAAGAAAAGCAATAAGTGACTTTGATCCAAAGATCAAGTAAAGTTTCAATCTTTACATATTTTCACCAAAGTGAAACATGTCTTATACCTTATCATTAGTTAATCTAGTTAATCAAGTGATTTAAAAGTGGATTAATGAAATGTTTTCATGGAAGTTAGAATAGTTTCACAAGACTTTACCTTTATTTTAGAACAAAGTTCATCTTCCTTTTTATAAACAAAAATAGAAACCTTTTATCCTTAAGTTGGTTAAAATAAATCATAGTTAAGGAAGTTAGATGAGATTAAGTTAGATGAGATTACACTTCCCTTCTATTTAACTTAAAACATGGTTTTACACTAAGTTAGTGAGCAAAAACCCCTTTCAAAATTAGTTAAGGTACCTTGCTTTAAGTAAAGGCAATGTTGTTTCAAATCAAATGAGTTTTCAATGAAAACGGTTTTGTTTCCAAAAAGAGTTTCAACTATTAATCGTAAAAGTTTTACGCGTGAAAAACCTAAGTTAAGTAATTAACTTAGAGTTGAAGACAAAAGATAATTAAGTATAATATGTGGTGGAACAAGACCATGTGCTATACCATTGATGACTTAGTACATCAATGACTTCATAAGACTTAAGTGAATCAACACTTATTTCCTTAATTGAAAAACAAGGAATTAATATCTTAGAAAGGCTTAAAGACTTATATAAGAGGATTCTCAATCCTTATTCATATTGCTTAGGTCTTGAGACATAATTCATAAGACGTAAACACAAACATAAAACGTTTTGGGTTTTGAAACAGTAGTTCGATGACGGACCGGTGATTCGGATCCAGGGTAATCGTTCAATTGTTTCAGTCTTGTGATAACCGGAATGAGAGAGAGGTCCTAAGATTGTGCAGTTATGGGACTGTACAGTGGAAGGAATCTTGAGGCTATGCAGATATGGGACGGTATAGCTGAGGGAAGGCATATAAGAATTGATTGGTACTACCTATACCAATAAGATTTATCTTCTTTTCGGGAGCTTAGAACGTAAGAACTTTATAGTTAAGCGTGCTTGACTTAGAGTAATTATGGGATGGGTGACCTTCTGGGAAATTTCCTAGAAAGCGTGTGAGTGAGAACAAAACACGCTGAAAAGACTTGTGTTGGTTTGTGGGGACAGTCGGCGATTCTGAAAGCAGTCTGGATCATTCCAAAGGAATCACGAGATATTTATCCGATGGATAAATGTTTTATAAAACGAAAACGTATGTAGTTCCTAAGAAATAGAACCTTAGTGAACCTTGAGATTTATCCAATGGATAGACATTGCTTTATCGCATCTGCTTTGTGTAAGCATTGGCATTTCATGTGCACAGTTGTAAGGCCTTGAGCCTAGGAGTTGAGCTTACACCTTGATGCGGGTGCGAATCCTACGGTGACGATCTTCAATGGTCTTTTTGGAGGTATCAGGGTTTGAATGGCTGACATGTGACCAGTTGGTGATTCTTCTGTGTCCTGGCGAATCCGTGCAATACACTGATATCCTCTACTAGATGCCGTATTTTTCATGTTTGGTCGAGAGTGTTACCGTAAAGCCAGATACGTGCACATTACGAATGTTGTAGCATCTTGCTCATGGCTGGCAGAAACCGGAACATGTCCTCCCGTTCACTCTCTCTGACACTTTTGTTAGCTCCATGGAGTAGGGGTCAGAGTTTTACCCTTGTGGCATATGGCATTGAGTCATGTACATTGCACTGCATTGTCTGGCTGTTGATGATTTCATTTACTGTTATACATCGTTGTTCTGTTTTAAGAATGCCTTATGTTATGTTGTTAATTGTTTAACATGATATGATGTTGTTAACTGTTTAACATAATATGATGCTGTTAACTGTTTAACATGATTCATATTGAGAATTCTAGTAAGCATGTTGGGTACGCTGTTACCAGGTGAGTCATCTCGTTTTTACTACTGTTGTTTTGTTGTGTTGATGAACAGGAATCTCACCCATATCTGTATATTCTCTGCTGGTACTTGCTATTGCTGCTTGAACAGATGGACGCGACGACGGTTCGGTTCAGTAGTTCCTTTGAGTTTGGAGGTGGACTCCTTTTGCTGTTTTATTTTGTCTGGGTCAGACTGTGTCGGTATCTGTAGTACCTTTTGGGAGCTACGACTCCTAGTACTTACTTAATTTCTTATGTTAGTTATACATTAGACCTATGTCTGTATACAATATTGTTTCTGTTTCTGTATTTCTATTACAGTATGTTCTAGTAATGCATGGTGGACCTAAGTTCATTTATTAGTATTATTTACCTTTACTAATCCCATTACATCTTTATGAAAAGAAAAAAAAAAAGAAAACCGTATTTTCCGCATTAATAAATATTTTCGGCTTTATAAACGTTCAGGAATGTGACACTCCGGGAAGGGTGTTCAACACCCCATTGGTGGTGGTGAAGATGGTTTATGGGTTTGGTTTGGGGAAAACCCTAAACCAAGGGTTTCCTACTTTGTCTATTTGGTTCTCTATGAGAACAATGTTGTAATAATTATTTGTTGCTTGATTTGTGTTCATTGATGTGTTTGAATGGTCGAAAAATAATTTTTGTGTGAGGGAAAACCCTAACCTAGAGTTCCTTCATCTTTTGTTGAAAAGAGTTTGGGAAAATGTGATTTTCGGATCTGACCTTGTGTGAGTCATTTCAGTTTTTCTCTCAACCTAGATCTTGGATTTCAAAAATTGTTTTTGATCCTGAAACTAGACATCTTTGGCTTCATTTTGAGTACAAATTGCGTGTGTTTTCGTAAAGAATTGACCCTTGAAAACCTATTTCAATCTCAGCACAAATTTCTGTCTTGGATTCTGACTACAGTGGATTCTTTCGTAAAACTGTACTGACTCGGTTATTTTTTGTGAAAATGAATTTCATAACCAAATAATATACATCCTAAGCTTTCATATGAGTTCTCATTTGCTCAAATCCGAGTTCGTTTGGTCAATCAAATGTTTGTCACAAGTTGATGCTTGATATGCTGAAATTTTCTGTATACGGGTTTTGGTGTTGATATTTGGAATTGTATGTTATGATGTTAGTGTGACTATTTATGTTTGAGTGTTAGTGTTGAAAATCATTTTGGCATTGTGAAAAACTATTCTTAGGTTCAAGGCATAAGGATAGGATTTTTGAATGGTGAACTTGTTCATGCATTTAATACTTGATGGAATGAGTATATGTTGAGATGTTTTTCATGATGCTTGCATGTTGTTGGATGGCTTGTATTTTGTTGGAGAACACCGTGTGGGGTTCGGCAGTGTTAAGAGAGAAAGGGGAAGCTAAAGCTTCTATGTTCAAGTAATGGACTTAAATGATTCCAACAAGGCAAAAGAAATTAAAAAGACCTACCTTACTTACATGGAGGCATTTGGCCATACCATAGTAATTAGGGCTAGGAATCTAAAATATTGATGCTAAGAGGCTTAATGTGTTTATACTAAATTATAAAGGGAATAGAAAGTAAAAAGGTTTTCCAAAGAATTCAAGTTTTGGTCCAAAGAACCAAGTGTTGTAAATTAAGTATTTTGATCTCGTGTGAAAAGTATTCAAGGATATGAGGATTTGATGTTGATCAACCACTTATTTTATCATGTTGTTTCAAGGAAAATATTTTCAAGAACAAAGAGTTTTCTAAATGATTCATGTGGTTTCCAAAGGCCTTGGTTAGCAAACCTACTTTCAATAGAAATGAGAATTCTTGTAAGTGTTTTCTTTTAAAACAATGAGTCTTTACACTACTATGATTAATTTTGAAATCTTACAAAACAAATGAGTTACGGTTTTCATTTGAAAATAAAATGGTGATTTAAAGAAAGATATGTTTTCCCTTTTTACGCTAAGTAAAGGAAATTAGTATTATTTCAAAGGGAGTTTTACGCTAGTTTGGCAAAAGACAAGGGGCTGTGTATCTTGGGGTTTTGGATACCTTACGAGTATATGTATAGAGTTTTCAAAACTATGTTTTATAAAGGAGATTCAATGAACTAGTTTACTATCAAGGAAAGTATTTTAAAGACTTTACTATAATAGCGCAAGTACGTAATATCTCCTAAGGAATGCAATGAGTTTCATAATGGACTCACAAAGACTAAATAAAAGACATGTACCTATTCCTTGTGGTCATGGAAAACCATGTCCCACACCCTTGATGATTTAGGTCATCCAAGGATCCATAATACTTAACCACAAAGAGTTACTTATACAAGATAAGTAATGTTTCTCTTGATAGATAAGTGAGAAGACATGATAAAGGAATCCTTGTGGATCTTGTTTTCCATAATACACTTAGGATATGGAATGATATATCATAAGACTTGAACATCGTTTTCCGAACGACAGAGTTTTATGTGGACGCAAGGAATGGAACCAAGAATGGGCGACTGATGGCAAGTCGTGTGAAAGTGGGTCCCGTAGGGGTGCCCTGTGTTTTATTAAGAGATAGACGTGGCGTTGCAGTGATAGTGTAGTACGTGTTTGTGTTGTGGCATTTTTTGACATGCATACGCATCTGTGCATGATTTGGGCGTTGTGCGTGGGAGTTGAGCTTACACATTGGTGCAGGTGCGATTGTCTGAGGTGTCGATCATGAGGATCTTGGGGACGTCGGGGGTTAGGGATGACATATGTGGCTAGAGAGTAGCTCCTCTGTGTTGTGGATATCCATCGAAAAACACTGACATCCTGACTGAAACACCGGCCAAATCATGATTTGGGTAAAGAACGCCTGGCGTGAGCCGTTATAGCAATTACGATCTTGATGTGGCACTATGGGGCTGAGATAACGCAGACAATGTTCTCCCAATCACTCACTCTTGTTTTGCTTTGCTCCATGGAGTAGGGGTTAGAATCTTACCCTTGTGGCATATGGCATTGAGTCGTGTACATCGCATTGCATGACTGTTGATGGATACATTTACATGTTATACATTATTATCCTATGTTGATGATGTCTTATGCTGTTGATTGGATGATATGAGATACTGAGATGTATGATATGCATGACTAGTATTTTATTGTCTTGTGTGTCATACCGTTGTTACTTCTGCCATGTGTTCTGCTGATGAATGGGAATCTCACCTCATTACTTCGTATTGCATCGTTGTGTGCTTCTTGGTTGTCTCCCGAGAAGGTCGTGTTACCGAGACTTCACCCGACGTTTTGGATGCACCTCTCTGTTAAGCCTCCCAGTGATTTTGCCATTTAGACATATAGTCATGATGAGCTTCTAGCAAAGTACATGGGAAAAGCCACACTCACTATCCTCAAGGGTCGCAGAGGAAGAGTTCTTGACTGCTCAACAGCTCGTCTTCATGTCGTCTACTGTCAAGGTTGTACTCGTAAGTGGAATGCTAGTTGGACTTTTCCACCGATGCGTTCAGTGCCTTCTCCCTCTGTTAGGGATAGGCCGCTTGTTGGCAAGGTTGCTTCTAGGGTAATTTCTGCGATGTCTTCCATAGGAATTCCAGTGGTAGTCCCTGCTAGGATCCCTATTTCGTCTCGTTTGACGGGTCCTGGTTGGAAGGCGATAAGTGAGGAGATTAGGAGGGAGGTGATCTATCCATGCCTCCTATTCCTTTCGGTTGTCTCTCCATAATGGAGGTGTCAGAGGAAGCATTCAGCGGTTGATCCGAGGGGTGTTTCCCGGTGTAGTCTGTTGTTGGCCAGTGTAGGGTGTCAGAGTGTCGGTACCTTTCTTTTATCTTTTGTGGAGCTATGTCTCCAAGTATCCTGTGTTTAGGAGCTACGTCTCCAATCCTTTATGTTGAGTCTGTATCTTTCTACTTTGTTTTTTGTAGACTGGTTGGGTTCTTATGTAAAGCCTTTATGAACTTATGAAGTTATATTATGAAATGTTTTATTTACCTTACACGCATAAACGGTTACAAGCTTTTACAATTATGTCTTGTGAAAAGGAAATATTTATCCCCCATCTTTCCTATATGTTTTTAATTGACCCGTTTTTCGGCCTTATAGCTTTTTAAAATGTTCGTAAATGTGATGCCCCCGGAAAGGGTGTTACAAAAGATGTCCACAAATTAGTAGCACTAACGAAAACGGTCCCAGAAAAATATGGGTACCTAAAGTGTTGATAATTCCTTTTGCAGATATCCTTAATAGGACAAAGGAAACCCCCGTCATTGTGCCTGGACAGTGGCTGCTCACGACCCATGACAGGTGAAAGGTCTGTGTTCCTAGACCTCCAACATAAAGACGATGGACATGTTACCTTTGGAGGTAACCAAAAAAGGAAAAGTGGTTGGAGTAGGCAAAATCGGTGGTAAACCTCCTCTACCCTCTATATCTAATGTCTTATTGGTTGAAGGATTAGGACATAATTTGCTTAACATAAGTCAATTATGTGACAATGGATTTATTGTCTCCTTACCAAAGATGCTTGCATAGTCAGAGACAATAATGGCAAATGCCTCTTCTCTGCTCATAGGAACAAAATCTATATAAGATTGAACTAACTGAACTCTCAGATCAAGATGTAAAATACTTTGTGTCTAAGGAAGGTGAAAGATGGTTATGGCATAAGAAACTAGGACATGCTAGTATGAAAGTTATTTCAAATCTAAAGAAACACAACCTTGTGAGAGGATTGCCTGATATCTCTTTTAAGAAAGATATCTTGTGTAATGCATGTCAGAGAGGTAAACAAGTAAATTCAAGTTTCAAATCAAAGAACCTAGTATCTTCTTCTAGACCATTGCAAATGTTACATATGGATCTGTTTAGACCAGTTAGTGTTTCTAGGCTGGGTGAAAAAAATATGGTTTTGTCATAGTTGATGACTATTCTAGATTACATGGGTAATCTTTCTAACCCACAAGGTTGAGTCAGTCAGAATGTTCTCAGTTTTCTGCAAAAAAAGTACAAAACGAGCAAGGTTTCTATATCTCTGCCATTAGATAATGAATTCGATAATGAGCTATTCAAAGTGTTATATGATGAGAATGACATCTCTCACAATTTCTTTGCTCCAAGAACTCCACAAAAAAATGGAGTTGCAGAGAGAAAGAACAGATCTCTTCCAGAGATGGCAAGAACGATGCTCAATGAAAATTCTAGTGAGACCATTTCTGATGTAAACTCCCTATGAATTGTGGAAGGGTAGAAAACCCAACATATCTTACTTTCATGCCTTTGGATGTGAGTGTTTTATATTAAACACTAAAGAACATCTAGCAAAAGTTCGATTCTAAGGTAGACAAAGCTATCTTCATCGGATACTCTGAAACCTCAAAAGCATTTAGAGTCTATAACTCTAGAACCGCTGTTGTAGAAGAGTCTATTCATGGTAAATTTAATAATGGACTAAAGACTGATAGGAAACTATCAGATCTAGATGATGATCTTGCAGAATTGGACATAAACAATCACATAGAAAAGCAACCAGACGCATCAATACTGGAGAATCCAGAATCGTCTGGAAGAACTTTTGATCAGACGCAACCTCAGACTTAAAATAACAACAATCAGACGAGATTGGAGATTCAAAGTACATCCTCCAGAATAATTGATTCTTGGTAATCCTTCTCAAGATATAGACCAGCTTTCTAAGAGAGCAACAATATGGCCTTCTTATCTGAGATAGAGCCAAAGAACATCAAAGAAGCTCTTATAGATGGAAGCTTGATTATAGCCATGTAACATCCCTAATTTCTGTAACTCTAGTCGAGTTGGATAATCTCGATTCGGGATTTGATTGTTGGTTTGATTGATTGTATGTTAGTTTTAAGTCTAGTTGGAAGCCTAGGACAAAGCCTGAATCATGTTGGAAGTGCTTAAGGCATAATACGAGAAACGAGGGAGATCAGAAGTTTGGGACCATCATCCTAACTAAGCAGCACGTTCAAGCGTGATAAGAGTGCACACCAGAGCGTACAAACGCTCAAGCGTTGGCAAGGAGCATGCTCAAGCGTGCAACGTGATGGTGCCAATTGTCCTGAGTTTTGACGCGTGTTGGACTTGTGTCAAGCCCTGAAGAAGGCGGAGTGAACGAGGCTCCACGCTCAAGCGTGGCCCTCTGGCACGCTTTAGCATGCTGATCAAGGTAACTTAAGTGAGTTTTCACTTCTCACTTTCACTTTGACACGAAAACTTACCTTTTTCCCTTGGTTTTACAATAGAGATAGAATCCAGAGAGTCTAGAGAGATAAAGTGGTGATTACGGAGAATCGGGACGTCGGATCAAGTTTCTGACTACGTCGGGTCGACCGTGACGAAGTTTTCTTCACTTTCACCCAATTGGTTTCTCGATTTCCTCGAAGGTAAGCTCGTTTTCCTAACACGTCGACATGTTGACTTTAGTGTTTTTCGTGCTCTTCAAGATTTCCTGGAGTCTTTTCTTGGTTTTAAGTTTCCCTAGGGTTAACAATCATGCTTGCATGTTGTTCCCGTGGTTAGGGCAAAGTTTGAGGATGTGGTTCTGCGAGCTTGGAGAGGAGACCACGACTGCTTGTTGGCTGTCTTGAGGCTGCAAGGTTGGTGGTCGCTGCGTGTTGGTGGTGATTGTGAATGCGTTCGCATCATTGTTTCAGGTAGTGGGGAGAAAAATACTACTATAGTCGGGAAGACAAGAGTAGTATAGCGTATTTGCATATGTGTAAGGGAACCCTAAACCCTACTAGAGGTTGAGCCCTGATAAAATACCTAAACCCTAGATGTAGGTATCTTTGGAATATCACCGCTAAGTCAATACCCTAGGTTAGACGATTGTTGTTTGAGATTGACCTGTTATACATGTCAATTGTGTTGTTGACTGCTGGTTGCTTATCTGCTTACGTGCTTAACTGTTATACTGGCATGCTTACTATGTTGTATATGTTGCTTAATGCTCTTCATAAATGTTGGTTGGTTGAGTGATCTGTGAGGCACTGTTGAGCGAGCCGGGTTGATACCGTTGAGGTTCTGATGGTAAAAGTTTGATCTTTGTGGATGTGAGGCGTGTGGATGCGAGGCATCATGATCGTATCCGAGTGTTTAGGTGTGAGGTTCCAGTATCAACTTGTTGTGGATGTTTGTTTCATATCATAGTGGTTAAGTGGCAGGATCGTATGATGGTAGTATGGGCTGCCAATTGTCATGCGAGATTAGTTGCACCCGAGTGCGGGTACAAAAAGTGGAGGGGTGGTCTGAGATAGACCTTGGGGATGTAACTGGACTCGGGACCGATCCACAGTGACAGATGTGGTTACTCCTATAGTGTTGTGATACTCGATCAAGCCTAGTTTTCCCGACTAATCCCTGAGTTGTTTCTAAGTCACAGGCAGACATTCCGAGGCGGCTAAGATAACCCTCCTGAGGGAGGAGTGGGGAAGCACTCTTATTGGTCACGGCGAGTGGAAGGGCTTCCTGAACAAACTAACTCCTATTACTGAGATGGGAATACACTGTTTGATAGATTCGGCCGACATGAATAAGGGGTTGGTATGCCAAATAGAGGTGTTGATCTGAATGAGAGGGTTATTGGAGATGTTTGACTAACTATGTGTCTTGGGAGATGGTTGTCTGTGTTGATATGTGTTGTATGCATGCATATACAAATGCCTTTTACTGCTGTTTTTCCGTAGATATGATATGTTGTTTTCTTATCTGTAACACCCCATTTTCTCGTTTAATGTGTGGGGCATGAATTAAGCATGTTTGAGGGCTTAATTATGTTCCTTATGTGTTGAGGAAGCCATGGTCCAGATTTGAGACAATTTGGCTTTGGAACGAGCTTAGAAAGTGGAAAATCGTGAAAGAACAAGTCTGATCAGAGTCCAACGCTTTGATGTTGAGTAACCCAACACTCAAACGTTGACCGTTGACGCTCGAGCACGGGGTAGGTGCACGTCAAAGTGTGGAAAGGGGTACACATGTCAGCACGCATGAACGCGTGGTAGGAGACGATGAGGAGGCCACGCTCAAGCGTGGAGAAAGTCCACGCCAGAGCGTGCCCACGCTCAAGCGTGGGAAGCTTGGACACTCAGGGATAAGGGGGTGGTAATGTAAAACCTTGTTTTCTCGTTTAATGTGTGGGGCATGAATTAAGCATGTTTAAGGGCTTAATTATGTTTCTTATGTGTTAGGGAAGCCATGGTCCAAATTTAAGTTAATTTGGCTTTGGAACAAGCTAAGAAAGTGGAAAATAGTGAAAGAACGGGTCTGATCAACATCCAACGCTTTGATGTTGAGTAACCCAACGCTCATACATTGACCGTTGGTGCTCGAGCGTGGGGTAGGTGCACATCAAAGCGTGCAAAGAGGTATGCGTGGAGGTACATGTGTCTGAGCACATGAACGCGTGGCAGGAGACGTGGCGATCAGGAGGAGACTCTCAAACATGGAGAAAGCCCACGCCAAAGCGTGTCCACACTCAAGCGTGCGAAGCTTGCACGCTCTAGCGTGGACAGGCTGATTCAAACCTTAAGTTTTCTTCTCCATTTTCATTTGGATGAAAACTTGGGAAAAGATTCAGTGGCAGAAAGCATGAGAGAGAGAGAGAGAAAAGAGTTTTAGAGTGGAAGAGCTGATCCTGGGGAAGATCGAGGTGTCGGATCATGATTTTGACTACAACATTGCGATAAGGGATTCGAGCACTACGAGTTACACCGATTAACTTCTCGATTCCTCGACGTTGAGCTCGAATCTCTAACACATCGACCTTACGTTCTTCGTGTTCTTTGTATTCTTCGAGCTTTTTCCTTGAATCTCTCTTGGTTTTGGAATTGTCTTAGGGTTAAAAATGTTGCTTGCATGTTGTTCCCGTGATTAGGGCAAAGTTCGAGGTCGTGGTGGTGCTAGCTTTGGAGGAGGAAGCTGTGTAACACCCAAATTTTCATGCTTTCTAAAACTAGTAAACTATATAAATGAGTTTATATTTTTATCTGGATTTTAGAAAATGATTTTGGGAAAAATAAAATCATATTCATGCTCCAAATAATCGTAGGAGACTACGATTAAATTTTGGGCCTAAAACTCAAACGGAGTCTAATCTACGTTTTTCGGATGATAGTATTTTTCTACTATCAAGACCTCTTTTTGACTAACGGTCAGGACCATTAGTCTTAGAATTCAATCCTCCACCTTTTTGCTAAAATGTGTCCTGACGTCCAAAAATATAAATAATATTTTATATTCGGGCCGATAATCGATCGTGGAGACGAATCGAGCTATCTCAGGGTTTTTCGAGAACCTTGAGCCGATAATTTTCATACCAAGGCTATATTAAATTATTTGGGGACTCCTACTAGTGTCATGAGGATTTTCAAAATGTTGGGATGTGAATTGACCAAATTGCCTTTGGTTAGTTTTTACCTTTTATTACCTTTTTACCCATGACTTAACTATTAAGTAATCTAAACTTAAGAAAATATCCTATTCTTCACTCTCATCCTCACCCACATCTTCGACCAAGCCCAGCCAAACCTCTTCTTCACCCATTTCTTTTCTTTCTTTTCTCTTCACTAAACTCCATTTTTGGAGACAAAGAACTTGAGATTTCTTGAAGCAATCTTCACTAGTTTTGAAGGAGAAACTCCTAGGAGGTAGTTCACCATCTCTATCTCTCCCAATCTCTCCTTTCTCTCCACAAAAAAATTCAATTTCATGGAAGTTGGGGTTTTTGCCCCTAAACTTCAAAAATCCATGAAAAATTGTAGAAAAATCCTTTCAATACAAAACCAATTTCTATGGCCTAGGTTCATGACATACTTGCATGATCCAAGAGATTAGACCCAAGAAATCTCTCTAGCTATTTTCTTGAGAGAGAGGCCGAAACCCCCTGTTGTGTAGGGTAGGGTTTTTGGTTGGTTTTTGATGTTTTGAGTTGATATCTAGGGTTATCACAATTAGTTAGGGTGTCATCCAAGAAATGAGAATTTTTGGACCTCCCTAGCTATTTTTAATTTAATAGGGCCGAACCCTAGGAGTGGTGCAATAGGAGAAATCTTTGTTTTTTTTGAGTTAATGCCTTTATGGATTGTGTGTATGTAGTGATCGGCAGCTAGCTGAGTCAGTTGTCAGATTGATCGGGTGTCTACAACTTACCTTGGGACTACAAGAGGTAAGGGGACAAACCTGAGGAATTCCAATTCTGACAAATATATGCTGTTTTGGGTGTTTGTAATGTAAATAAATGTCTGTATCTGATCGTTGGTGGATTGTTTTATTTACTGCTGTTGATTTGGCTATGCATGACATAACTGTTGATATATGTGGATGCATGTTATAATTGTTGAATAGCTGTATGGATGTCTCGTGTGCCCTGCTGTGGGATTTAAGGCGCTAAAGGACCTAATATCGATTAGGATCCGACATCGTATAACTTAAAAGCTTTAAAAGCCTGAGATGTGGAATTGAGAAAATAAATATGTTTTATTGTTTCTCAATTTAATTTAAGAGAAAATAAATAATTATCTCTTTTGAAATAAAATATTAAATAGCTGCTTTAAAGAAAAAGTTAACTTAAAAGAGCAAAGTTGTGAAAATGCGTTTTTAATAAGGAAAAATGGTGTTTTAAGATAAATAGTGTTTTTGGAAACCTTTATTAGTTTTTAAATTAATAAAATTAATCATTTGAGCAAAAGCGTTTTAAGAAACGTGAATTTCAAGTTAGTTGGTTTTATCCAAGAAAAAAGGTTTTTACAAGCTTTGTTTTAAGGTTTGTGTTTTACCGAAAAACGACAAAAGGAAAAGAAATGGTCTTTGGACTATGTTTTGCTTTATGGAAAACCGATCCCGAGGACTTTGTGTAAGTGTCGGAGATTTGGGTTTTTGGTTTTTGAGTTTTCAAAAAAAGTGGTTTCAAAACTTAGAAACTAGAAACCGAGACGTCAGGGTTCTAGGGTTCTGTAGAAACACGTGGATCAAGGATCCGTGTTAGTTGTGATCCTGTCGGCTTAGGGATGATCTTTGTGGTCTTGTAAGCTTGAGGATGTTTTTATGATCTTGAATCCAAAATTCTAAACTAGTGCATCGGTTAGGGATATTTGGATTTGAGTTGTTTTTGGACTAAATGTCCTGTTTTGAGAAAATGTTTTTGAGGCTTAAAGAGTCTAAGACATTGTGGTGGTTGTTAGCGTTGATGCTACAACGAGGAAATATTGTTACTACAAAAATAAACTGACGGAAACTAAATAGTTTTGTCATGCATTTATGTGTTGGGCAGATGTGCCGTGAAACGGGGGACCTTGATGGTAAGGAAAACCTGAGATGACTTGTTGTCATAGCATTGTGCCTTGATGGACAATGATGTCACACGTGCTGTGTGTTCGTATTGTACCCTGAGTTGGACAATGTAGTTATGGCACGTTGGTGCTAGTGATGGCACGTGGGTGCTAGTGATGGCACGTTGGTGCTAGTGATGGCACGTGGGTCCTAGTGATTATGGCACGTTGGTGTTAATGATGGCACGTTGGTGCTAGTTATTATGGCACGCTGGTGCTAGACATTGCTGCTTGATGGCCAATGTACCCCGAGCTTGATCAACTCATTCTTTTGGTGATGGTACTTCCGGAAATCTAGGATTGAATATTAGTTGACTTATATGGAAGTGCTCATGCATACGTTTTGAAAACAACGTCGATTGTTGGGCATGAGGCCCTTGTGTTTTACTGTTAGTACTTTGATATATAATGTAATTTATTATGCATGATGATATTTTATGAGATATGCTTATATGAATCTGCTGTACGTGTTTGGGTATATGCCTGTTTTATTTTTGGATTCATATATTGGTTTCTCACCTTTGCCTATACATGTTGGACACCCTGTTGTGTTTTTGGATACATGTACAGATGTTTGTCAACAGTTCTCTGGGTCATATAAAGACTCAGTAGCTTGATCTGCTCGGTGCTGAAGACGAAGAGGTGTGGAGGGTTGAAGACGAGACTCAGTCTCAGGAATACAACGTATGTTAGGTAGTACATCTGTTGTTAGTACAACACCAGCTTAGGGTTTTCTTTTGAGGTAGTACCTTTTGGCTAGTCTGTGAGTGGCTACTGATGGCCAGGGTTTTGGAGATACGATTCTCAGACCCATCGTTACCTAGTATTTGGAATTATAATATGTTGCTTCTATCAATATGTTTGGAGACGGATGTGTTGTCTAGGGTCTTCTATGTACGTCGTTAAATTGATGATACAATTATGTGTATATGAGTGGCATTAATATTTATCTTGAGTATATATATGTTCTTTAACCTTATAAGAAGAAAAAATTTTATCACTATTTTCACAATAAGTAAGATCTAAGTAAAGGAATCTTTTTCCGAAAGTGAACCAGCAAATTTTATTTTTATACGTTATGTGTTTGGGGTTACGAAAGTGACACCCGAGTAGGAGGGGTGTTACAAGCTGCGGCTATGAAGTGGTGGTGAAGAGAACTGCATGGTGGTAGTGGTGGTTTTGAGACCGTGACGATGCTCGTGATCGTGTTCGTACAATCTTTCAGGTGGGGAGAAAGAACCGTTATCGTCGGGTAAACATGCGTAGTGTAGAATGTATACATGTATAGGGGAACCTTAAACCCTATACTAGAGGTTAAGCCCTTTACAAAGTACCTAAACCCTAGGTATAGGTATCTTTGGGGCTATCACCGCTAAGACGATACCCTAGTTTAGATGATGTTGTTGAGGATGTTTTGTTGTGCACGCTAAATTGCCTACTTGACTCAGGGCTGGTCCTTAGATTTTGGTTGTCCTGGGCGAATCAAGAAAATGGTGCCCTCGTAAAATATTAATGACAAATAACAAATAATGATAAGGGTGAAGGAAATAATAACAACAATAATGAATAAAAGATTGAAAAAAAGCTTGGAACCTTCAAAATCTGCAAATTTAATAAAGGAAGAGAAACATGGGTTCGACGATTCCCGAGCTTCTCAACGGTGAGGTGGTATTGCAGCAGAGAGGTGTTGGTGCAGTGGCTGGGCCGGAGGTGGGTTCACGGTTTTGCTTTTGTGACCAAAATGACGAAGGCTTACGATGGCTGGGAAGTGGGTGACTCTCAATGGCTATGGCGGCTTGCAGGTGGGTCCGTAACGGTGATTGGTGTGTGACAAGAAGGGGAAGATGGTGGAGGACCCGCATTTTCAGTGGCATAAAGAGATAAGAGATAAAGAGCTAAGATACAGAGTATCAAAGATATCAACAGAATTAGATATTGGAGAGAAATAGAATGAGAACAAGCGCGATACAGAGAAATTGAGAGAAATGGACCATCACCGAACACTTATACCAGACCCTCATTTTTTTCCCCCGTCGTGACCCCAAATTTTGCGCCTAAATGACTATCACCGTTTCAGTGCCCAAGATCGTGGGTGTATTCTTGTTGATTCAAAAAGAAATAAAACGGCACGCGTTAGTCACGCGTTAGTTGACTTGGTTTCAGGAAACAACTTATTTAATTACTGCTTTTGATTAATTTTTATAATAAATTTTTTATATAATTTTAAATAAAAAAAAATTTGTACTTTACTATCTATATATACTACTAAAAAAATATTTGGTGCCCCTCAAAAAATGGGGCCTTGGGCGACCTTAAGGCCACCATTGACTTGACTACCTGATTATGTGTCTATATGATTACATGTATATCGGCATGCTTGTTGTTGTAATGTTATTATCACTGTGGAATTGGATGGATTGTTGATGGTTGTGAGGTGGGGTTGATGATGTTGGTGTAAACCCTAGTGACCAATCTATTTATTAGAATTTCATTCGTATCATGACTATGATTTATATCATTTATTATCCAAGGCATTTCAGTTTATTATATTATCTCTTTTGTACATAATAAAGTCCTTAGAATAGTAAGTTTAGTTCAATAGAGCATCAAGTGTGACTTGATTGTGAGACACTATTGAGCATTAGAACACTATTCGTAAAATATCCATAGTCAAGTATTATTGTTATTTAGGACAAACATAATACATTATGTGAGTAGACTGATAAACACATCTCACGAGTTAGGGATACGAGATATCAAGTCTTCACATAGGTATAAATATTAGAGTAATATTTATACTGGATTGACCCACTATGAGAACGCTACATAATAGTTATGTAAGTGTCATAAGCGCTTCTCGTGGCGACTATAGTGAAGTAGTCCTTCGACTTGAAGTCACTATGATTCCTACATGTGGAGTTGTAGACTTTAATGTTATCAAACGTTATCTGTAACAGGATAGTCATATAGGTAGTAATTGGGCCTGCAATGAATCATGTTGAGAGATGTGAGTGATGTAGATAGGATTCGTCCCTCCTACATAATAGGAGCAATGTCATGGGCCTCTCGATAGAGTGAGCTGTGAAAATGCATGGTCATGCTGAAAGGAGCCAATATGAGATATTGGGTCCGTTTGTGATTACACATCTACTTGAAGTCACTATGATTCCTACATGTGGAGTTGTAGACTTTAATGTTATCAAACGTTATCTGTAACAGGATAGTCATATAGGTAGTAATTGGGCCTGCAATGAATCATGTTGAGAGATGTGAAGTCAATGTGAAGTCACTATGATTCCTTCGACTTGAAGTCACTATGATTCCTACATGTGGAGTTGTAGACTTTAATGTTATCAAACGTTATCTGTAACAGGATAGTAATATAGGTAGTAATTGGGCCTGCAATGAATCATGTTGAGAGATGTGAGTGATGTAGATAGGATTCGTCCCTCCTACATAATAGGAGCAATGTCATGGGCCTCTCGATAGAGTGAGCTGTGAAAATGCATGGTCATGCTGAAAGGAGCCAATATGAGATATTGGGTCCGTTTGTGATTACACATCTACTTGAAGATCGAGGAACATATAATTGAACTTAGCAACAATGACACGTTTATGCCTTGTGTTCAATTATGACATATAGACGAAGGGATATTTACTATACAGTAAATTGGTTGCAGTAAGGTTAAAATTGAATAACAGATTTTCTCATAAATTGGGTAACAGTGATGCATTGCTAGATGCCGCTTATTGTTTATAATATTTGATATTATAATTCATATGTGATATTATTATAATGTTTAATATAATTGCTAATTTAGTGGGAACCTATAGAGTCACACGCATAGAGCAAATAGTTGGAGAGGAATTAATTAAATAAATATGATTTAATTAATTAATTCCAGTTTGGGCTTGTAGTGTACGAGCCCATCAGGGTTATGGCATGTAGGGTGAAGGAGCGCTACTCTTTAAATAGATAACACGTCTCCTTAACCGCTTACACTAGACATAGTTTACACCGTGCCAAATCCTGTAGACGTCAGTTAGTACAAGACGCATTCCTCCAACTAGAGTTGTCATTATGGGCTAAAGCCCCCAGCCCATCCCATTTGACCCCATATATAACCCACTAAATATTTAACCCCCTCCTGAGTGGGTTATTTTCAGCCCCAACCCATAAATTTAAGTTCTTTAAGGGGCTGGGGCCAGGGTTTGTGTGGGTCAGCCCACTATCTAATTTTTTCAGATGTCCAGCATGAGGCTCAGACTTAGCTTCACTCACTCTCCTTCTCTGACTTCTTCTGGTTACGGGGCTAGGGCTAGGGTTACTTCACTTTCTTCTTTTCAGACTCATGAACCCTAAATCCCAATTTTGAACCTAAATTCCAAAACACCCCAAATTCGATTCAATTTTCGCGAGTTGATCACTGCGTTCGATCGATTTCACACTCTCTCAACCCTTAATCACACTCGCTGTCGATCCTACACTCTTAGATCTCAACCTAGGCTCTCGATCTTACACCTCTCTTTGAATACTTTAGGTACTCTTCATTTCTCAGGCTCTTCAACTGATTCAACTTGTTTATCTATATATTTATTGTTGTAGAGTTTGAACTATGGTTGTGATTGTTTCATTGTTTTATGGATATTTGATAGTGGGTATAATTATATAGTTTGTTTTTTTGCTTGACCTGTTATTTTGATTGTGTAGGGGTATTTTGCCCCAATTTCTTTGTAAAATTACTCTAATCTGGTCAAAAAGTCTTAACTTTTTATTAGTTTATGAATTTAACTTTGGAAAGGTCACTCCTAGTTAACAAAGTTGTCTATTAAGAACGCTTTGCTTGAAACCATAAACATTTCACCAATGAGTGTTGTCTCTTCAACATATTATTTCATCCACATAAAGCCTCTTTTGAAAAGATGAATCTATTGAAAACAATTCAAAATAAATACTGAAATCTCAACTAGCCATGTATGTATTGTGGCCAAAGCACTTATATCTCACAATGAGTTTTGAAATGCATAACTGTGGGAATAAATTTAAAAATGCAGAAATTAATCTATACTACCATATGACTATATCAGTTGTATGCCACTTCAAAACGGCCATGCTACACATGTATAAACTCCACCCTCATTTGGTCATTATATACAATCCATACAATGTAAATACATAAAAACAAGCTTACATGTTTTAAACATTGTCTAGTGTTTACTTATTTATTTATTTCAATTTTTCTTTTTAAATTTTCAGAGCTGCCATGTAACAAAGATACAATGACGTACAGACAGCACTAAAACAGCATGTCACATTATTGTACATGCATATTAAAACAATTAATTTCTTGTATTTCAAAAGCTAATGTATTACTTAGTACTCTTAACAACTAAAGCATAGTGAAACATAAGCAAATGAATAAAGCACAAGCAAAGCTTTCACCTCCCTTGCATATAAATGAAGTCGGTTAAGTGACACTTTCTGCAGATAGTCAGACACTCAAAATAATTAGAGCAATGACATACAGGGCCATTGGAGACCCTCATTCAATGCAATTCTCCTTTTCTAGAAACAAATTGATTACATAGGAGTCCTGTCACATATTTATGCTTGCTGTAATCTATTACATATTTTACAATCTTCTCTTAATATTGTTTGTTTAATTGTTTTAATGCATAGGAACTACAAAATTCTATTATGGAGTCTACTTGTAACACTATGAATATGAATATAGATGATGATATTGTTTCTAAAACTCCTTTGTCTGGAAGTGCTAAGATGACTGAGAAACAAATCTCAAATGTTTGGAAATTTTTTACAAAATTGGTAAAGACAAGGATGGCATTAATTGAAAGGGCTTCGTGCAATCATTGTGGTCGTGATTATGCAATTGGAAAAAACCCTAACACCAAAAATAATTATGGGACTTCACATTTAAGTCATCATATTTCTGGTTGTAAAAGTATTGCAAACTCAAGTGTGGATGTGAATCCTCATGATAAAAAAAATCAATCAAAAGACTCACCGTGAAAAACTTGCGGAAGCCATTATTAAACACGACCTTCCCTTTAATTTTGTTGAATATGAGGGAATCAAATATTGGGCAAATCATCTAAATTACGATGTTTTGATGCCCTCTAGGAATACAACTCTATCGGATGTGAAAAATATATATACTAGAGAGAAGGATAAACTTAAGCAAGTCATGTCTAGGATTCCTAATAGAGTTTGTTTAACCTCTGATGTATGGACATCAGCTACTACTAAGGATTACTTGTGTTTAACAGCTCACTTTATTGATGAAAATTGGAAATTGACTCGTAAGATTCTTAATTTTTGTCGAATGAAGCCTCCACACACTGGTGTTGAATTAGAAGCCACTATATTTGATTCCTTAAAGCCATGGGGTATTGATAAGAAAGTGTTCTCCATTACCTTGGACAATGCTTCTGTTAATGGTAGTATGCAAGATCATTTGAAAAAACATCATTGTAAGCAGGGTAATTTGTTGTGTAGTGGAGAATTTTTTCATGTACGTTGTTGTGCTCATGTACTTAATATAATTGTGCAAGAAGGTTTGAAAGTGGCTTATGAAGCACTCTATAAAATTACAGAGTGTTATGTATGTTAGAGCGTCGGATGGGAGAATGCTTAAATTCAAAGACTGTGTCACTGATGCACACTTAGATATGAACATTGGTTTAAGATTAGATGTGACTAAAAGGTGGAATTCTACATATTTGATGCTAGAAAGTGCAATCAAATATGAGAAAGCTTTGACATTTTCCAAGTGGTAGATAGCAATTATCCATATTGTCCATCTTATGTGGAATGAAGGAGGGGAGAAAAAATGTGTAAATTCTTGGAACCATTTTATGAGATAACAAATATGATATCTGGTTCATCTTATCCGACTTCTGACATGTATTTTATGCAAGTTTGGGAAATTGAGTGCATCTTAGTAGAGAACTTGCAGAATGATGATGCTATTATAAGGGAAATGTCTTTGAAGATGAGAGAGAAGTTTGTCAAATATTGGAACGATTATAGTGTTGTGCTAGCTTTTGGAGCTATTCTCGACCCGCACTTGAAGATTGATTTTTTATATTATTGCTATACTCAGGTTAATCCTTCAACTTCTAAAGATAAGTTTAATAATGTGAGGGAAAAATTTAAAAAGCTTTATGGAGAATATGCAAGCAACTTCACTACCCCGGATGTTTCTCTTTCTCAATCATCCAATGAATCCAGCTTGTTACCTAAGCCACATGGAGATGGGAGTAAGCCAAAGAGATCAAAGATGATTATTAGTGTAAGTTTTTTATATGTACTTAGTCATTGCTTTCTTTCATTCTTCTTTTGTTTAGATAATTAATATATTATATATTGTAGGAATATAAAACTTATCAGAATCAAACTAAATTCACCATTGGCAAGAGTGAGATAGATGTATATTTGGAAGAAAAAGAGGTTGATGACAATGAAGATTTTGATGTGCTTTAGTATTGGAAGACCAATGAGAAAAGGTTTCCTACACTCTCTTTAATGGCATGAGATATGCTTAGTATTCCTATTACCACAATGGCATCTGAATCTGCTTTCAGTATTGGTGGACGAGTTCTTATCAAGTATAGAAGTTCCACTCTTCCTGAACATATCCAAATGTTGATTTGTACGAGGAATTGGTTACATGGATTTTCCAAAAATCCTAATGGTAAGACTTTGTATTATAATCTTTTATAATTATATGTCATCTTACATAATTATCTTAGGATTGGTTGTCTAGTTGTGTTTCAATTGGTTGTGATTTTTAGATGAAGATGGGTGTGATACTTACAGTGATGAGGCATTAATAGGAGAGTCCAATGTGCTTGAAGATATTGAAGCTCATAGTTCTTGAGTGGAACTATCTCAGATCAGTGCTTCTGATTTCTCTCATTTTATATAAATGCAGGATAGTTTTTTATGTATGTCATGCATGATAGGCAGACAAAGAAATTGAATTTTTCTGCAAAACCTTGACTGTTAGTGACATAAGCACACATGGTGGCCTTTTGGTTCCATGCAGGGCAGCAGAAAAGCTCTTTCCTCCATTGACATACATGGATTGGCATGAACATGAATTCTGATAAGCAAACTCATCACTTGGATCATCAACACCAACAACAAACTCATCCTATTCAATTTAATTGTGTTTCTTAGATCTCATGTTGCTATAGTCATGTTTTTTTTCTTTCTTTTTTTAAATAAATAAATCCATGTAAGTCATGAACATAATATGAATAATTTTGCATTAGCTTGATGCTGGAATGCTTTGGTTGTCCCTTCAGATGACTGAATTTCAGAATTTCTGATATGACTGAATCTCTTATTGAAGAATTCCTAATTTGCTTGTTTGTTGGGAAAACATTGGGTTTGTTAGTATTTTGCATACCATGAGTTGCTTGTCCTTTGCATAAGTTTAATTGGCTTGCTAGAATTGGGAGGACGTGCTGCAGAACACTTTGTTTAGGTAGTTTGGGGGAGTTATTTCCAAGTCTCTGTAATGAAGTAGTTGCAGTACACTTTGTTTAGGTATCAGTCTTTGTTTTGGAATCTATTTTGGTTTTGAAGTAACAATCCTGGTTTGAAGTAGCTGTTACATATTGAAAAATATTTCATCTTCAGTAAGTGACTTTCTGGATTTTAATAAACAAGAATGGTACCTTATTATGAGTTTTTAGAAAAGAATGGAAGAAAAAAAAAAGTAATCTCTCTTTCAAATGCTGCAGACGAGCATATGCTGGTATCAGTCTTTGCTTTGGTTTCAGTTTTGGATGCATGATCTTATTCATATAGTTTAGAGATTAAATGTTACTCACAAAATGTATTACCCTTTTCTAATATATGCAGGACTTGTTCTTTAGGAAGAATTTTGTTTTTTCTTATCTTATATTTATCATTGTTTGTGGATCAACAATGATGGTCCCTGCTTTTAGTTTTTATTGCTAGAAGATGTATTTGTGAATTGTTGCAAATATGACAGGCATGAGAATATGGGGTAATTAAGACCTGTACTTCTAGTAGATTTTCCTACATTGCAGTACTTGACAAATAGATTTCCTACAAATTGTTATCAAATGTTGATCTCAAGTTTGAACACATCCAAAAAAAATGGCTACATTTGATTGCATTAAATAAGTTTTTTCTTTTAATATAGGGCTCATGGGCTGGGGTTGGCCCTGGCCCATGGGGCTTTGGGGGGCTTTTTGGCCTTGTGGGCTTTTTTAGTTGTCGACTTTTTAGCATTGTGGGCTTTTTGGCCCTAGCCCACACAGACGAGGGCTGAGTGGGGTGGGTTGGCCCATATTGACAGTTCTACCTCCAACGGACATTTGCTCGTGTGGACTGAGTAGAGGTGCTGCCCCTATCGTGGCACTGGTGAGTCAGAGCACGCTTCACGGATTGTTTTGAAAGCATGCTTCAAGAGGTAAACATAATAACTCTTACGTGATTCATGTTTGTAATGCGCGATCCATGGGGTATGGTTTTCTTCTGCCTTGAGACATGATTTTAAAAGAGGATTGTCTCATGAAAACCCAACCGTGGTATCAGGACGTATGGTCGTTATTACTTTGAATCCTAAATGATTGTTTGCCTTGGTTGATAACATGATTTATTGTTTGAATGTGATTCAATTTTATGCATGTTATCGTTTTATGAACATATTTATGTTCTTGGCATTCTCGATATCCTCTTCATGAACACATGATTATTCTTTCAGAAAGCTTGTTTTTAATTTATATATATGAGATATGTATTTTAAAGACATGTTCTTGTTTGAAATTGATTTCCTTTTTGATTTGGTAAATCTATAGATTTGAAATTGATTGAGACAACCCCTCCTCGGAGATCCCATTCAGTAACCCGAACTTATATTCTCAACGTTATAGCATAGCGCGATCATATAAAATGTGGAAATATTAAAAACAACTAACACTGATACTATTGGGGTAAGCTCTAGCGGCCTGAGACAACCCCTTCCTCAGAGGTCCCATTAGTAATCCGAACTTGTATTCTTAGCGTTACAGCGTAGCGTAGCGATATAAATAGCGGAAAATATTAAAACATTCAATACACTGATACCATAACGACTTATACATAAGTAAGAGTATTGACTCCATCAAGAGAGCTTACAACAACTGATTTCAATTATAAAAGTCTCAGAGTACGCAACTAGAAAATAAAATGAAAGCATAACAGCAGAAATAGGAGTACATACGACTTCCTCTCCTGGCCCCAAAAATACATGTCACTCAACCCATATACTGGCCATAACAACTACAAATACTAACCCCCAATATCTAAAGTCCTCCAGCACCGGGATCCGGGGCTCTCCCGCCAACATCTGGTTCTACGGGTATGCCATCAATTTCCTCCGGCAGTTCCTCAACAGGATCTTCTCGTACGATCGAGAAATAGTAAAATACGACATAGAAAGATATAGGGGATAAGAAACAACAATTCATCATATATGGGAAAACAGCTATATAAAATAATTTTTATGGATAGCAACACTCAATAGCACAACAGTGACAACCAAGCAACTCCCGGATAATTTTCTTTTAACTATTGTCTCTCACACTCATGCAACTAACGACTATATGGACGCGATCACGACGCAACATCCCCAACAGATCAAGATGTCTCGTTCATCTCTGTCACCCCTCGTAATGCAAGGTTCGGCCAACAGCCCGCAGGCTCAACTCGTCTCATGGGTACGATATATTCCCCCGCCCGCAGGCCAGGTCGGATTATTCGCCCGTCAACAACGCAACTTATGGTAAGGACATATCCCCCCACCTGCAGGTCAGGTCGGGACATTCGCCCATCCGTTAACAACTAATAGGTACGATCATCTCCCCGTAGGCAAGATCAGAATCGCCCATACGCCAACACAATGATGAACAACAGCTATGCAACATGAACCTCACCAACTCATCTCATATCAACACTTAGTGCCTCAACCACGACTTATAAACAACCACGACCAACTTTCCTCCAGCTTAACCGGGTATCGACTTTATATCACAACATCAATGGATCCACTGTATCTCTAGGTTGAGCACTATGACATATATATATATATATATATATATATATATATATATATATATATATATATATATATATATATATATCCTTGACTTTCTCACCACACATTCATCTCCCAACTCATCAGAATTTACTGCCTATCTCTACTCAGGCATGAGCAGTCACAACAACACATCAACAACCTGAAACAGATTCATAATAATAATATCAACTCACAGATAAATAATTAAGTAATCATAAACATATAATAGGCATAATACACATATCACATATAATATATTAAACATCCCATCACAGAACATACATCCTCGACATGCAGTAAATATCAACCTATCAGTCAAACGACCTCTAGTAGGGTTTGGGTCGCCCTACACATATCAATATATATTATTTTAAATCTTGCCTCCCCGACGATATTGTTGTTCTTTCCCCCACCTCAGTGATGTTCTCGGGTGACTCCGGATGCGGCTCCGTGAATGTCAATCAGGTGCGCTGTCGAATGTTCGAATCCTGTCCGATCCTTTACAACAAAACACAACTAGAAATTAATACAGTTAAATCACAAACCCCTAATCCTTAGGATTAAGCTACTGCCCCTATATAATTAAATAGGCTAGGGATATTGAAATTCTACTAACTCTTGGATCAATGATCCTTAAGCATACCTAAGACATAATCAATGATCAATTATTAAAGATTTGAACCAAAACCCCTTAAACCACAAACTTAGGGTTTCGGCCATCACCTTCAAAAATATTTGAGAGTTTGATTTGGCTTCCTAATCACTTGGATTACATGATTAAGGAATGAAATAGGTGAAATCAAGAATCATTTCACACAAATTGAAAAAACCCATTTTCCCCCAAAAATGCATAGGTTCGGTTCCTTCAAGTTAAATAGACTAGAAAGATTATTTGATTTCATGCTCTTGGATTATGATAGTAGAGGATGAAACTATATTATAGAAATTAGTTTGGCATTAAAAGGATTTTTCTACAATTTTTCATGGATTTTTGAAGTTTGAATAACAACCTTGGAATCATGAAATTTCAATGGAGAAAAATGAAGATTTAGAGCTCAAGAGTGAAGTCTATACCTCTTAGATGATAGAGGAAGATGAGGTGATCAACATTGCTTCACAAAGTTTCTTGAAAATCCTTGTGGAAGCTTGATAAAAATGGAGGTAAAGTGTTGAAGAAAATGGAGAAATGGAGGAAGAAGAGAAAAGGAAGGAAGAAGAAGAAGAAGAAGAAGAAGAAGATGGAGGGGAGAGAGAGAGTGAGGCTGCCGAACTTGAGGAGAGAGAGGGTCAGGTCATGCACTTTTTAGATATTTTAGGGACATAAATGTCCTTTAGGAAAAAGACCAGGGGCATTTTGGTCTTTTCACGTCAAGATATTTTCGTTTGTCATTATGACAGTGGCGAGTCATGGCATGCTTCCCGAGGTGATATGACCTGATGTGACATCAAGTTTATCCGTTAGCGGGTCCCAGTAAACCCCTATTCGGCTCCGTTTGGCTCCCTGTTCGAGTTTTCACCCGAATAGTTTATATTATTTTCATTTTTGAAGGTCAAGACCCATTTTAGCAAAAATGTAGGAAACATGATTCTAAGACTAATTGTCTCGTTCACAAGTCCAAATTAGGTCTTGATAGTAGTAAAACACTACTGTCAATGAAAAACGTAGATTGGGCTCCGTTTGAGTTTTCGACCCAAAATTTAACCATAGCTTCCTACGATATCGTAGAGCTTGACTACGGTCTTAGTTTATTTTATTTCGCTTTCTAAAACCTCCAATAAATTGCAAATACATAAATACTGTTTAATTAGAAAAACTTGAAAATCGGGGTGTTACATGACCAACCTATTTTGAATAGATAATCGTTTGTATCATGACTTTGATCATATATTTGATATATGTATAAGGCATTTATTTATTATGTTATATTTGATGATCATATTTATAGCATAATAAAGTCCTTAGAATAGGAAGTTCATTTAATGGAACATCAAGTATGACTTGACCGTGAGATGCCATTAAATTATAGAACATTATTCTTAAATATCCATAGTCAAGCATTATTATTAATAAGGACAATAATAATATATTGAGACTATTATCTGAGTGTACTGATGACCACATCTCACGGGTCATAGATATAAGATATCAAGCCTTCACATAGGTATAAATATTAGTGGAATATTTATACTGGAGTGACCCGCTATGAGAACGCTGCATAATAGTTATGTAAGTGTCATGAGCGATTCTCATGGTGACCATAGTAGGTAGCCCTTCAACTTGAAATCACTACGATTCCTAACATATGTAGTTGTAGGCTTTGATACTATTAAACGTTGTCTGTAACAGGACAACTATAAAGGTAGTTATTGGGCATGCAATCAAACATGTTGAGGAATGTGAGTGATGTAGATAGGATTCATCCCTCCTACATAACAGGAGTAATGTCTATAGGCCTCTTGATGGTATGCGACGTAGAAATGCATGGCCATGCTAAGGTGGACAATATGAGATATTGGGCCCACATGATCGTACGTCAATTACTAGATCAAGAAACAAATACTTGGACTTAACAAGGATGACACATTTATGCCTTGTGTTCAATTAAGACATTGTAACGGAAGGTCACTGACTTCACATTATAAATGCTTACAATATGGTTTTAATTGTATCACCAATATTCTAATAAATTGGGTAGCAATGATGTATTACTAGATGCTGCTCATTGTTTACAATATTAATTGATTATTAATATGATTAATAATAATTAATATTATTGCCAATTAATTGAGAACCTATAGGGTCACACGCATAAAGCAAATGTTTAGAGAATTAGTTTAATTGATTAATTAAATATGATTTAATTAATAATTAAATGAGGATAAGTTTAATTGATTAATTAAATGTGATTTAATTAATAATTAGACATTGGACCTGTAGCGTACAGTAGTCCAAGTGGGTTAGGTTAAGTGAGTGACAACTATTAGTACACTGTGCACGTCACTTAAGTAACACACAACACAGAACACTCATAACGGTCGTTGTACTTTATTGACAGACGCGCCTCCTTTCTCTCTCTGTGTGCCGCACCTCTTCCAATCTTGATAGCTAGCACTACTCTATCTCTGACATTGGTTTGCTCGCGAGGACTGAGTAGAGGTATTGCTACTTTGCAATACTGGTGATAGAGAAGAACCTCTCCCTTTGTGGTGATAGCAGCAGTGTTCCTCGGTTCTGCTGCTCTGTAGCTGTGTAGATCAAGTTGTCATTCACACCGTAGCAGTGTTCGTGATTTACCAGTGTTGCTAACATGCTCACAGTGTTCATGGTAACGCTACGCTTCAAGAGGTAAACACAATATCCTTGTGATTCATGTACGATACGTGGTCCTTTAGTATAGCAGTTTTTCCGCTCAAGAGGTTTTTATAAATTGTTTTTTAAAAAATTATCCCTCTTGAAACCCCAACAGTGGTATTAGAGCGTCTGGTCATAGTTTGCCATGTATCCTAGGATTGTTTGCCATTGTATGATAACATGGTTATTGTTTTAAATATGATTGTATGTTTAAAAACATGTTTGTATGATTTGTATGTGATATAAATCTCTTTGAACATGTTTTGTGTGCTTGGTTGTGCTCCTGACATAAATAAGGATTCGCTTCTGGAATCCTGCTGCGCCGTGCACATTTGGGTTAGTGTTAGTGAACGCGTAGCACGGCTGTGCGTCGTTTGGCATGACCGTGCCACTTTTGAACAGCTTCAGCGAATTTTCAGCACGGTCGTGCACATGTTGAACATCGTCAGCGAGTTTTCAGCATGACCGTGAGCCGTTTGGCACGGTCGTGATGATGGACAGAATGTGATTTTGTCCCTTTTTCCATATTTATAAATTGTTTATTAAATGTGTGGTATATGGTTATGGCCCTAGTTTTGGTGTTTAATTTTATTTGGTAAATACGGCCTGCGTGTCGTTACTTATTTGTATTTATTTTATAAATACGGTCTGCGTGTCGTGATATTTACTTTATTTATTTATTTTAAATTTTGTAAATTGCTCGGTTGACATGGAGGCAACACCAAATCATGACGCCAGTGGGAGGAACTTTGGAAGTTTGCTCGAGGGTCAAAGATTGTAATAATTAGTTTTAATTATTGCACATTAGGAGGCCATAATCATAATACCTTTTATATGTCTTGTATGTTTATGTATGTGATGCATGAAATGTATGTGATGTATGATTTAAATTTGGAATTTAAATTGTATGATAGCATGTATGTCATTGTATGCTTAATATGTTTTGAATGTATATAAGCTAGTATGTCATGTATGCTATAAGAGACGTTTATATGATAAACAAGCCGGTGAGATCACTTAATTATTAAATTCCCTTAATAAATTAAGTTATTAAATGCCTCCTGATGCGTGGCACTCGTCAAGGTCAGAATCATTTAAGTGTGGGTCATGCTGCAGTTGAGCACCTTAATATATTCCGATGAGACGCGAAAGGTGAAATAACCTATTGCCAACCATTAGGTTGAACTTAACTAAGTGTATTCAATAGGATTGAAATGGCTTAGAGGCATGGGGTTGGGCATTAATCCATATGATGGATTAGAATAAGGAGTTATTCACCCAACTGGCCCAAGAATTACATTGGATGTAATTGGAAAGGAGTTTCCTACCTAAATAGCTGAATTCTGGGCGATCAGCCACAACTGACTCAGAATGAGGTGAAATATGGATCTTGGTCCCACTAGAAAATCTTTCAACGAGATTTTCCGAGTCAATGATGAGGGTCATTGATTTGAGTAAAATAGTTGGAGTGTATTTAATAAAAGACCTATAGAATATGTTTTAATCATGATACTTATATTCTGTATGTTTCTGTATTAAATAACCATGGCTACAAACACAACTTTTATTTTATTGTTGTGATACATCCTTGAGAAGGATGAGTAATCTAGAATTAATTTTCTGAATTGGTACATATTTTGAGGATTGTCCTCAAGTACGAGAAAAGAACTGTATGTTCTCAAGCAATTAATTCTCAAGCAATTTGTTGCTACTGCCGTAAGGGTCGAAAAGGATGTTTAATAGAAGCATTAAGTCGATTCCATTAGTGTACGACATCTCATGCTTGCAATCATAGAGACGTATGATATGATCATGCACCTTATGATGCTCTAACAAGAGCTAGCAAGGCATAAGAGGTACTAGAAAGAGTATAAAGACAAGAAAGGAAGTATGACTTCCTGTTCAGGCATATTTGTTATAAAAGTCAACATATCTACTCCAACATTATGGGTATTGGCTATTGCATATGAATCTCACATTAATGTGACAGATCAAAGGGAGTAGGACATTGACTAAAAGGTAAAGGTCTACCTTAAGAGTGAAAATGAAGCAAAAGTTGCTACATTGACTATAGAAGTTTGAATTTACCATTAGGTAAAGGTCTACCCTATGAGTGGAGATGAAGCAAAAGTTGCTATATTGACTATAGGAGTTTGAATTTACCATTAGGTAAAGTTCTACTCTATGAGTGGAAATGGAGCAAAAGTTGCTACATTAACTATAAGAGTTTCAATTTGCCTTATGGGCATTAATGGAAGTAAATAACTGTTATTTTATTCCCGTCGATAATAGAAACATCATTTCTATATCTTGTATAGACAAGAAAGAATTTTAAGTTGCAATAAATGGACAATTGTTGTTCCATTTATTCAACTAATGTCTTCTATGCTTGTATTCATATGAGATATGGACTTTGTGTCCTTGATCTCGATATGCCCATCTATAACATAAATGCGAATAAGGTCAAACCAAGTGATTTGGACCCTCTATGTCTTTAGCAATATCTTTAGACCATATAAGTAAGAAACAAATTTTCAAGCTCCACTGATATGGACTCTTGGACTCATCCAATTATGAATTGTTTGTGAGGTTTGCGAATCTTACTTGTTTGGAAAGATCACTAAGCTCCATTCACTTGTAAGGTGGAAGGGCTGGTAATCTTTTAGCATGATACATTGTGATGTATAAGGGCCTCTAAACAAGTTTGTTAGAAGATAAGTTTTCGTACTTCGTCTCGTTTATTGATAGCTTCAGTAAAGATGGATTTGTGTATGACACAAGTCAGAAATCTTTGAAATGTTCAAAGATTCAAGAACGAAGTGGAGAACTAATTTTGGAAAAGTATTAAGATCATGCGATCAGATCGTAGTGGTAAGTACTTAAGCCAACTGTTTGATGACTATCTGAAGGAGTATGAGATTATATCTCAACTCACTCCTCCTGGAACACCATAATGGAATGGTGTGTCCGAGAAAAGAAAATCGTACCTTGTTGGACATGGTAAGATATATGAAGAGTCAATCAGACTTCTCTGACTCTTTCAGGGGATATGCTTTACATACAACAGCTTTTACACCTAATCGTGTTCCATCTAAGACAGCTGAAAGACACACCATATGAGAATATGGACTGGTATGCGACAAAGTGTGTCTTTCATTAAGATTTGAGGTGGCAAATTTATTGAAGCGTTTAGTCTCAGATAAACTTTGACCCAAGTCTGACAAATGTATCTTTGTGGGGTGTCCTAAGAAAACAAATGGACGCTATTTCTATAACACCTCCGAGGACAAAATGTTTGTCCCTAGGACTGGAGTGGTCCTTGAGAAGGAAATCATCTCCAAGGGAGACAGTGGGAGGAATTTAGAACTTGGATAAATCCAAGCACCACAGAGTACTGACCCGCCTGCAATGGAACAAGAACCGGTTCCACAAGATGTTGTGGACCAACCACCAGTTCAAGTAACACAAGACTCGCGTAAGTCAAATAGGACATGTCATCAACCTGATAGATATGGAATACTCCTAACTCAAGAAGGTGATGAACTGCTCATGGATCATGATGGGCTTGTGACTTACCAGTAGGCCATCGTTGGCCTAGATTTTGAGAAGCGGCTAGGAGCCATGGGATCCGAAGTAGAATCCATGTACACCAACCAGGTATGGACCTTAGTTGAGTCACCTGAAAGGGGTAAAACCCATAAGGTGCAAGTGGGTCTTCAACAAGAAGACTAACATGGATGGGAAGGTGAATACCTTCAAGGCGCGACTGATTGCGAAAGATTTCAAGCAAATTCATAGCATGACTACGATAGACCTTTTGTCCAGTTGCATTGATTCAGATCCCACTTGCTATTGCTTCATAGTATGACTATGAGATCTAGCAAATGAATGTCAAAATAGCACTCCTTGACAGGAATATTCTTGAGGGTGTGTACATGACACAACCTGAGAGTTTTGTTTATTCAGAGAATGCTAGAAAGGTTTTACAAGTTGCAAACATCCATTTATGGATTAAAGCAAACTTTCGGAAGTTGGAATCTTCATTTTGATGTAAACTGTAAGACAATTTGGATTCATCAAGAACGAGGATGGACCTTGTGTGTACAAGAAGGTTAGTGGGAGCATAATTATTTTTCTCATATTGTATGTATATGACATACTTCTTATGGAAACAATATTCCTACACCATAAAATGCGAAAAACATGGTTAAGGAATTATTTTTCAATAAAGTACTTAGGCGAAACGTCCTATTTATTAGGAATAAGGATCTATGGAGATAGATCGCTGAAATTATTAGGCCTTAGTCAAAGTTACATAAGTTGACAAAGTGCTTGGGCACTTTAAATGTGCATGATTCCAAAAAGGGTATCTTGCCTATGACACGTGACGTATACCTGTCCAAGGGATAGTCCCTGTTACATCAGATGTAGAGGGAACGCATGAATAAGATTCTATATGCTTCGGCAATTGAATCTGTTATGCATGCCATGATATGTACTTGAACAGATGTCTCGTATGCTTCGAGCATGATGAGAAGGTAACAATCCAATCCTAGTGAAAGTCACTGGACCGAAGTCCAGAATATCCTTAAGTACTTGAGAAGAACTAAGGATTCATTCTTGATTTGAAATGGTGAGGAAGAACTCATTGTAATGGGTTACACTGATGCTAGCTTCCAAACCGATAAGCATAACTTTAGATCGCAGTCTAGTTTTGTGTTTTGCCTTAATGGTGGCATTGTAAGCTTGAAAAGGTTCCAAACGTGAGACAGTTGCTGATTTTATAACAGAGGCCGAGTATATAGTTGCCTAAAATACAGATTTAGAGGCCATTTGGATCAGAAAGGTCATTTTTGAACTAATCGAAGTTCCTAACTTTGCGAACTCCGTTGATCTCGTTGCGATGATGATGGAATAATCGTGTAATCTAAGGAAACTTGATCTCACCAGTGATCCGAAACATATACTTAGGTGCTTCCATTTGATTCGATAGATGATCGATAGAGGATATGTGAAGATGTGCAGAATGACAACACTAAACAATCCACTATTGGAGTCTTTTGCTCAGTGGTAGCATGACACTCACACTAGACCGATGGGTGTTATATTGATGCCCGATTAGCTCTAGTTCTAATGGGAGATTGTTGGGGTAAGCCATAGTGGTCAATCTATTTTTAATAGATAATCGTTTGTATCATGACTTTGATCATATATTTGAATATATGTATAAGGCATTTATTTATTATGTTATATTTGATGATCATATTTATAACATAATAAAGTCCATAGAATAGGTAGTTCATTTAATGGAACGTCAAGTATGACTTGACCTTGAGATGCCATTAATTATAGAGCACTATTCTTAAATATCCATAGCCAATTATTATTATTAATATGGACAATAATAATACATTGAGACTATTATGTGAGTATACTGATGACCACATCTCACGTGTCATAGAGATAAGATATCAAGTCTTCACATAGGTATAAATATTAGTGAAATATTTATATTGGAGTGACCCGCTATGAGAATGCTGCATAATAGTTATGTAAGTGTCATGAGCGATTCTCATGGTGACCATAGTGAAGTAGTCCTTCGACTTCAAATCACTACGATTCGTAACATATGTAGTTGTAGGCTTTGATACTATTAAACGTTGTCTGTAATGGGACAACTATAAAGGTAGTTATTGGGCATGCAATCAAACATGTTGAGGAATGTGAGTGATGTAGATAGGATTCGTCCCTCCTACATAACAGGAGTAATGTCTATAGGCCTCTTGATGGTATGCAACGTAGAAATACATGGCCATACTAAAATGGACAATATGAGATATTGGGCCCACATGATCGTACGTCAATTACTAGATCAAGAAATAAATAATTGGACTTAACAAGGATGACACATTTATGGCTTGTGTCAATTAAGACATTGTGACGAAAGGATGCTAACTTCACATTATATATGGTTATAATATGGTTTTAATTGTATCACCAATATTCTAATTAATTGGGTAGCAATGATGTATTGCTAGATGCCGCTCATTGTTTATAATATTAATTGATTATTAATATGATTAATAATAATTAATATTATTGTCAATTAATTGAGAACCTATAGGGTCACACGCATAGAGCAAATTTTCAGAGAATTAGTTTAATTGATTAATTAAATCATATTTAATTAATAATTAATAATTAAATGAGGATAAGATTAATTGATTAATTAAATATGATTTAATTAATAATTAGACATTGGGCCTGCAGCGTACAGTAACCCAAGTGGGTTAGGTTAAGTGAGTGACAGCTATTAGTAAGCTGTGCACGTCACTTAATTAACACACAACACAGAGCACTCATAACGGCCGTTGTACTCTATTGGTAGCCGCGCCTCCTTTCTCTCTCTGTGTGCCGCGCCTCTTCCAATCCTGATAGCTAGCACTACGCTATATCTGACGTTGGTTTGCTCGCGTGGACTGAGTAGAGGTATTGCTACTTTGCAATACTGGTGATAGAGAAGAACCTCTCCCTTTGTGATGATAGCAGCAGTGTTCCTCGAATCTGCTGCTCTGTAGCTGTGTAGATCAAGTTGTCATTCACATCGTAGTAGTGTTCGTGATTTACTAGTGCTGCTGATGTGCTCAGAGTGTTCGTGGTAAAGCTACGCTTCAAGAGGTAAACACAATATCCTTGTGATTCATGTGCGATACGTGGTCCTCTAATAAAGGGGTTTTTCCGCTCAAGAAGTTTTTATAAATTATTTTTTAAAAAATTATCCCTCTTGAAACCCTAACAGATACCACAACCATATACATATCATACATATATAAAAGTATCGGCTCCATCAATAGAGCCTACAACAACACCAACTACATTCATCAGAGTACGCAACTACTATGACATATACAGATGGAAAGCATGGTAGCAAAATAAAATACATAAGTACATGAGACTTCCTCTTCTCACCCCCAAGGTACACATTCTCACAAAAAGAAGAGACTCACTGGCCATGGCTACTACGACTACTACCCCTGACACAACTCTAACGGGGATAACGGGAACTCCCCATAGATGCTCGTTGTCTCCGACGATAAGTCTGCAACGCCTCGTACTCGGTCTCGCTCTCGGACATCACGTTCCGACGATGACAATACTCCCTCATCCTCCACTCAGCACGATGACATCAGCCTCGAGCCACATAACCAGTCTTGGAGGATGCGTGAGATCTCCAACCAGCATCTGAGTTATGATGATAGTCCCATTCATCAATGTGCCACCCCCTGTAATGCAGGGTTCGGCCAACAGCCCTCAGGCTCAACTCAACTCGTGGGTAAGACATATTCCCCCGCCCGTAGGCCAGGTCAGAATATTCGACCATCAACAACTCAAATGACAGCAACGATATATCCCCCTGCCCGCAGGTCAGGTCAGGACATTCGCTCGTCAACAACTGATGGGTACGATCATCTCTTCACAAGCAAGATCGATCGCCAGTACGCCAACACAGTGCTGAACAACAACGATGAAACATGAATCTCACCGACTTATCTCGGGATCAACAACTTAGTGTCTCAAACGCAACTTGTACACAACTACAATCAACTTTCTTCGGTACGACTGGATATCGACTTTATATATATCAACAGGATCTCTAGGTTGAGCACTACAACATATATATACCTCCTCGAAATCCTCACCACATGATCATCTCCCAAATTATCAGGAATTATTGCCTATCTCTACTCATACAACAGTGAGCACAAATATCATATCATAGGCAATCATAATCATGTTAATCAATATCTACTCATAGGCATATATTCAAGTAACCCTAAACATGTTACTAATCATAAAAGCATATCAACAGACATCATTTTAAGCATACCAACACACAAGCATACAACCTCGACATATCATAAAATCAACCTATCAACGATAAACTTACAATGCCTAAAACTACATTGGTACCACAACTTAGTAGTCAGCAATGTGAATTAGGTGTTGTTGACCACTAATAGGATTTAGGTCACCCTACGCATATCTATATACATTATTTTATTCTTGCCTCCTCGACGATATTGTGCATGGTTCTTTCTCCCACCTGATAGCAAAATGTAGCAATGATCACGAACTCACAAGCCTCCAAGCTCTTTTTACAGTCGCAGCCTCCTTCTCCCAAAAGGATCCCGGACGCAACTTCTAAACTTGCCATAATCACGGAAACAACACGTAGACTATAGCATTAACCTAATATGAAGCTATAACCGTGAATAGAAGCTAAAAATAAAGGAAAACATTGTATAACCACAATGTAGGTTGATACGGAACCTCTGCTTACCCTCGACGAAACATGAAAGCAAACCAGTAGAATTGTAGTAGAAGTCGAGCTGATCACGAATACATGAACGGAATTGGAATCGGATCAACGAACGAATCACCAACTTGAATCTCAACTCTCAGCTCTTCCTAGACCTTAGTCTCGAGCTCTCTGTGAATATATGAAGTTTTGTAAACTCCTTCTCGGTGAAAATGATGAACTATATATAGGCAAAGATTTTACTATCCATGCTTTAGCGTTGGAATTCTCCATGCTTTAGCGTTCCAGCGCTTGAGCGTTGGCTTCTCCCACGCTTGAGCGTTGATGTTTCCTCACCGCAAGGCACCACCCATCACGTGCCAGCTGCGACGCGTAATTGACACGTGTCACTTTATGTCCCATCACTGCCAGTCAACTGGTCAGAGTGGCCACGCTTGAGCATCCACCCTGTTCCACGCTAGTAACACTTAAGCGTTCCCTTGCTCCACGCTTGAGCGTTCTGCTCTGAGTCACACACTCTTCATCCTTCTCTAGTCCAATTTAACCCTAACTCTCAACATCCTTCCTAAGCATATCATCAAGCCAACATATATTCATGCATTTAATTAAGGTGATGAAAATGAGGATGTTACACTGATTGCCTTTTTATTTGGTAAATCTATAGATTTGAAATTGATTTCCTTTTGATTTGGTAAATCTACAGATTTTAAATTGATTGCCTTTTTTATTACCCTTTTTTTATTTGGTAAATCTATAGATTTGAAATTGATTACCCTTTTGATTTGGTAAATCTATAATTTTGAAAATGATTGCCTTTTGATTTAATCAGTTTAAAATTATTTAAAGATATTAATAATAATAAAGGGTTATTATTATTTATAATTAAATAATTTTAAATGTGTGGTATCTAGGTAAGACCTTAGATTATGGTGTTTATTTATTTTGGTTAAATACGACATGTGTGTCATGATTTATTTATTTAAATACGGCCTGCGTGTCATGCCTTTATTTATTTATTAATTTATTTTATAAATGATATAATTGCTCGAGTTAAAGAGGAGGTAAGATCATATGATGACGTCATAGGAGAAGCTTGAGAAGCTTGCTCGAGGGTCAAAGAATTGTAATAATTTGTAGTTAATTCTTGCACGTTAGGAGGCCATAACTGCTATACACTACGCCACATTAGGGAATAATTGATGTTACTTTCACCAGCGTTTGCTCGTGAAATGTTAGAAAATATGAGGCGGAGAAGGATTGCCAGCGCTTACCCAAGGAAGCGCTAGGAAAGGGTGGGGCTTTGCTAGCCCTTCCTTGAGTAAGCGCTAGCAATACTCTACGTTAGATTATTACTAACGCTTAGTCAAGGAAGCGCTAGTAAAGGACCCCAACCTTTGCTAGCGCTTCCTTGGGTAAGCGCTAGCAATACTCTACGTGGGTCCTTTACCAGCGCTTTCCTCGGTTAAAAGACCCGAAGTAGCAAAACCTTGGGTAAACATAAAACTTGGTACGATTATTGTACTTAAATGGTTTTTATGAAGATCGCTTCGGGGAGTCACTGTGGCTGAATGTAGAGTAGTCCGCCCCTACTGCATTTGATCAGTAAATTCTGGATAAGTTAGGAAGATGGTCAAGGGTAATTCCCCTTTCCTAAAATTTGATTTCCCTCCCACATACTCCACTCTTCACAGACTCTCGTGCGCCTAAGTCTTCATTGTCTTCCCTCCCCTGCGACCATCAAACCCTCTCCTTCACAACTGTCGTCCTCTTTCCCACTCACCACGACCTAAGTCCATTGGTCGCGCGCGGCACCGCGACCCTCAAACCCTCTCCTCCCTTCGCAAAACCTCATTGTTCTCTCCCTCTCAAACCCTCTTCTCAACAACACGAGGACCATCGTCCTCCTATTCTTTGTTACGTTTCGTTTTTGGTTAGAAAATTGATAAAATAGATGAAAACTTAGTAGCATCCCAACCCTAAAAGCTCTAATGTTCCATTCAGGCTTTTTTCTATGTAAAAGCGCTAAAAATTCGATTTTTATTGTTTTAGGGAAGCCATATCTCACGTTCCTCTGCTCATGTCGCTGCTTCAACTAGCAACGAAGATGAAGGGACGCCAAGGCAAGCATGTTAGGTTTTCTTCCAACCCATCCAATTAAAAATTCCTCATAACTAATTAAACTCTCTTATTTTCTTCCTGAGCTTGCTGATTATTTTGTTTATCAATGTGGTGGTTGTGGTGCTGTTCTTAGAGATAACCCTTTTCTTCATATTCTTCTCCTTCTTACATTTAGTTTAAGGTCTATGCTTCAGAAATTTTTATGTGTGTTACTTTTAAGAATAAGTCAGTTTATGAGGCAAAATCATGGATCAAATTTTTTGCCTTTCTATTTCATTCACTTTTTATTTATTTATTTAGATCAATTAATAAATAAAAAGGTACGGACTTGCTGCTAAATATAATAATCATATTCATGCGGTTTAGTGAAGTTAGGATCTTTTGTACTTGAAGAACAAAGTCATGGAAAGTGCGTTTGGATATTCTGATTTCTTATTATTGTTGTTTCTAATTTGTTTACATTTGCAGGAAAGCATAAAGGTTATGGAAGTGGTAGCTTGTGGGAAACATCAGATGAGAGAGAGGGTGGAGGAGACCACATTGTGTTTGTTAATTTTTATGGACTATTAACACTTTTTTCATTGTCACTATTGCAACCGGCCAATGATTTCAAGGATGCTTTCAGTGAAAGATATTTGATTTGGAGGAAATACTTTACCGATCAATGACTACTTTTCAACTTTCAATGAAAGATATTTGGTTTGAAACTTTTTAGGATCAATTATTTTCCTCCAAGATATAGTTTTTGCCTGAATATGTATGATGGGCTGATGCTATATTTTTTTTTTCTTGACCATTCATTCCTGAGTAGGCATAGCTTTTAGCTACTCAATTTCTTGCATGATCTTTTGGTCTTAAATAAACTAATACTTTACTTTTTATGCTTTCATTTTAGAGTCTACGTTAGAGGCACAATCCTTGGATACAAAAGGTAAGGTATTCTTGCCCTGGATAGTTTTACTAATCTTGTATTTACTTTATCTCATCTTGTGTTTGGTAGCTGGGAAATGAAAAGTAGAGTTTGATGAAGAGAAGCATTTGGGATTATACTTTTTGTCTTGTTTTTTTATAAGTCACAACCACACACGCTTTGTCAGGTCATTTGGTTTATGATGAGGTGATGGTATTTTTTCAGATCCAAATCAAACCGGTCATAGCTAGGATTTTGGTTTTTGCTGCTTGTATATATATGTTCATGAACATAATTAAGTATCATTTGTTGTTGTTGGTTTTGCTAATTATACATGTACATGAACATACATTAACTTAGTAATTATATATATACATTGTTCTGTATACTGCCCATTGCTGGTTTTGCTTGTGTGGATTTTGCTAAATGCAGGTAAAACAAATCTAAATTTAAAAAAAAGGGAATTGCCAGCGCTCGCTTGGAAAAGCGCTGGCAAAGTTGCACAATTGCCAGCGCTCGCTTGAAAAAGTGCTGGCAATTTGTCACCTTTGCCAGCGCTTTTCCAAGCAAGCGCTTTTCCAAGCAAGCGCTGGCAATTGGTCACCATTGCCACTGCTTTTTGAAGCGAGCGCTGGCAAAGTTCACTTTTACCAGCGCTTCTCTAGCGCTAGCGAACTTTTCTCCCTTTTGCTAGCGGATAAATAGCTAGTGCTCAGAAGCGCTAGCGAAGGCCTAAAAAACGTTGGTAAAGCCCTTTTCTGTTGTAGTGATACCTGTCTTGTATATTTATGTATGATGCATGAAATGTATGAGAAGTATGAAACGTATGTTTGTATGCATGTATGTCTTGTATGCTGTATATGTTAATTAAATGTATAATAGCATGTATGCCATGTATGCTAAGAGACGTTTTTGTATGAGATACAATGTCGGTGAGATCATTAATTCACTAATTAAAAATTCCCTCAAATTAATATTAAGTCTTAAATGCCTTCCGATACGTGACACTCGTCAAGGCCAGAATCGAACGAGTGTGGGTCTGCCAAAGCAGAACATCTTGATCTATTTTGGTGAGGCGCGATGGGATAATAGTAATATCCAATTGTCAACCATTGAGCTTGACTTAACTGATCCAAATTCAATAGGATTGAAATGCTTAGAGGCAAAGGAGTTGGGCATCAATTTATTAGATAAATTGGAATAAGAGTTATTCACCCAACTGATCAAAGACTTACATGAGATGTAATTGGAAAAGAGTTTCCTACCTATATAACTGAGTTTTGGGTGATCAGCCAAAGCTGACTCAAAACAAAGTGAAATATGGATCTTGATCCCATTAGAAAATCTTGCAACGAGATTTTCCCAGTCAATGATGAGGGTCATTGATTTGAGTAAAATAGTGGGAGCGTATTTAATAAAAGACCTTATTAAATATGTTTTAATGCATGATACTTATAATTGCATATTTCTTTATGTAGATACTTATGGCATCTAACACATCTAGTAATTTATCATTGCGAATGGTCCTTCAGAAGGACAAACTATCTGGAACGAATTTTCTGGATTGGTACAGAAACTTGAGGATTTTCCTCAAGCATGAGAAGAAGCTGTATGTTCTTGAGGAACCTCTATATGAGGAGCCACTAGCTGCGAATACTTCTACGGCTGAAAAGGATGCTTATAAGAAGCATCAAGATGATGCCTTAGATGTCAGTTGTCTTATGCTTGCTACCATGAACTCTAAGCATCAGAAGCCACATGAGAACATGGAGGCGTTCGATATGATCGCACACCTCAAAATGCTCTATAAAGGGCAAGCAAGGCATGAGTGGTTCAAAGTTTCTAGAACCTTTTTCCAATGTAAATTGGCAGAGGGAAGCCTTGTCAGTGCTCACGTGCTTCAGATGATTGAGTACATTGAGAATCTTGAGAGGCTGGGTTTTCCTTTGGGCCAAAAGTTGGCCACCGACTTAGTTCTACAATATTTACCTGAGAGCTATAGTCAGTTTGTCATGAATTTCAATATGAATGGTCTTGACAAATCCTTGCTAGAGCTGTTAGAGAACTGCATGCTGAACAAAATATTAGCAAAGGAAAGGGGAAGGCCATTATGATGGTCCAAGCTGGAAAGGGCAAGAAGCAGCTCAAGAATCCCATGAACAAGCAGAAAGGGAAAGGCAAAGGAAAGTCCAAGCCTGGAGCTTCTAGCTTGAAGCCTAAGGGCGGGGTAGCTAAGGAAGGAACTTGCTTCCATTGTGGTCAGACCAGACATTGGAAGAGAAACTGCCAGAAATACCTGGAAGAGACCAAGAAGCAGAAAGGAGGTGAGACTTCCGCTTCAGGTATTTATGTTATTAAGGTTAATTTATCTACTTCGGCATTATGGGTCTTGGATACTGGATGCGGTTCTCACATTTGTACTAATGTGCAGGGAATGAGAAGTAGTAGAAGATTGACCAAGGGCGAAGTTGACCTACGAGTGGGAAATGGAGCAAAGGTTGCTGCATTAGCTGTAAGGACTTATGTATTGACTTTGCCATCTGGGCTTATTTTAGAACTTAATATTGTTATTTTGTTCTGGCTATTAGTAGAAACATTATTTCTATTTCTTGTTTGGACAAGAAAGGTTTTCATATTATGATAAAGGATAATGTTGTTCTCTTTATTGGGATAATGTTTTCTTTGCTACTACACCTACGAGTAATGGAATTTATATCCTTGATCTCGATATGCCTATATTTAACATAAATGCAAAAAGGATCAAATACAACGATTTGAATCCTTCATATCTTTGGCATTGTCGTTTAGGCCATATAGTTGAGAAACGCATATCCAAGCTCCATAAGGATGGCCTCTTGGACTCTTTCGATTATGAATCGTTTGATGTATGCGAATCTTGCTTGTTGGGGAAGATGACTAAGGCCTCATTCACTGGTCAAGGTGAAAGGGCTAGTAATCTTTTGGGTTTAGTACATAGTGATGTATGTGGGCCCCTAAACAAATCTGCTAGAGGTGGTTTTCCGTACTTCGTTACATTTACTGATGATTTCAATAGATATGGATTTGTGTATCTTATGAAACACAAGTCTGAAACTTTTGAAAAGTTCAAAGAGTTCAAGAATGAAGTGGAGAACCAACTTGGCAAAGGTATTAAGGCCATACGATCAGATCGTGGTGGTGAATACTTAAGCTAGGAGTTTGATGACTATCTAAAGGAGTGTGGGATAACATCCCAAATCACACCTCCCGAGACACCACAATGGAATGGCATGTCCGAAAGGAGGAATCGCACCTTCACTAGTGTAGAAAACACTTTTAACATTGGTTAAAAATGACTTTTAACATCGGTTGCTTCAGCGATGTTAATATAGGCGATATTAAAAGTGTGACTTTTAACCGATGTTAAAAGTAGACTTTTGACATCGGTTGAAGGCCACAACCGATGTTAAAAGTCACACTTTTAACATCGGTTCTGTAAACAACCGATGTTAAAAGTGTACTTTTGACATCGCTTGAATCCATAACCGATGTCAAAAGTAATTTTCTTTTTTAAAAAAATCTGATTTTATTTCATAATTTCTTTCCCTCCCTGCAAAATCAATACACACTATACATATATCCAGAATTCTAGAAATCAGTACAACAAATCCAAAAGTCTAGAACTCAACAGTATAAACATGAACTATATATATCTTATATAAATCCAGAATTCATATTTAGTATAGTCAAAAAACAATTGTGCAAGATGCTCTGTCTTTAAAAGCTCTCACAAAAGTGATAGAGGTCTACGAATTTCAGCATGAAATTCATCATCTATATCCATGAAATCATCTTGTGGAATAGCAACAAATGTATCATGCATTCTGGCCACGAAGGAATGAATATATATATCAATATCACATGAATTAACAGGAACATGTAGAAGATAGAGTAATACTAGTTGGACAATGTAGATTTCTGAATCTGATATTAAGGGTAGTAAAAGAGCGCACCTTATTGACAAATTTCTGTCTCCTTCAGTAAAATGTGCATTGACAGCTTCATTAAAATTACCCCCATGCGCCTGACAAGAAACAATATTTACAGATGATGAGGAGAGACCTAAACAAGCACACAGAGATATTAGTTTTATGAGATAATGTGTAGATAATTTAGAGGCTAAAACTCACATACGAGGTGCAGGCAATCTCACATATCTAAAAATCTAAGCAAGAATAAGTTTCCACGCTCATGTCTGATCAAGAGTAGTATAAGCTACATCCTCTTGAGGTCACAAAAATGGCTAGAATAGAGAATCGATCCGTGCGAATTGTAATTCCATAATATATGCAAACTCTTTATAATGGACTATACAATCTAACCATACATTTGAAAATAAAAGAAACTAATACAAGCACAACAAATAAAAATATAATTCATCAAGTTCAAGCAATTTCACCAAAAATAAAATATCGGGCAATAGTAATTATGATTGTATAATGATCGAAGCTCATTTATCAGGTTGACAAACAGAATCATCTAGAGAATAAAAAATCCTGACTTTTTAACAAACAAACAACAACCAAAAATCATTCCAAATGCACGTGGGTAAATGCTCACTATGCAATGCATAGAAAAAAACCCTAACTATAACCAATTAGTTACTTTATTTTCAGTCAATTACATTTGAAATGCAAAATATAGTTTAAACGTGAAAGGATTAAAATAAAAAAGAAAAGGAAGAAAGTTAACCTGGAGCTTTTGTATTACGATTGCTTCAGATAAGCCCTCATGGCAAGATTTGAGGGTTTCTTCCAAAACGAAATAAATCCCTAAACCAAAACAAGAGAAATCCTTAAATCTAACCAAAAACGTAAACTAGAAACAAAAATAAATGAAGAAACACGGTGGTGTAGAGGACTTACAATGGCACGGATTATGGACCTCGCGGCTCGCGATGGTGTTTTCTTCTGGTGGTGGACCTCACGATGGTCATGGTGGCTCGCTCGGTGGACGGCTAAAGAAATGCGGCCACCAAACGACGAGAGTGAGGGCTTGCACAGAACATAGATGATGAGTAGCGAGAGTACTGTACACGATAAAGAAAGAAACGCACAAGACTTAAATTTAAAATTTTGACATTTAACATTGGTTGGAAAATGAACCGATGTTAAAACTCACTTTTTAACATCGGTTTCTTTTCAACCAATGTCAAAAGTCACTTTTTAACATCGGTTAAAAAGAAACTGATGTTAAAAGTTTGTTCCCTCAACCATTTATTTACAAGTTTGCCACCACCTCCATTTTTAAGATCCATTTAGAAATAACTGATGTTAAATCCTGATGTGAAAAGGGTACTTTCTACTAGTGCTTGTTAGACTTGGTACGATCTATGATGAGTCATTCAGACCTTTCAGACTCTTTCTGGTGATACACTTTACTTACACCTGCATTCACTCTTAACCGTGTTTCATCTAAGGCGGTTGGAAAGACTTGATATGAGATATGGACAGGCCTAAGGCCTAGTCTATCATTTATGTGGATTTGGGGTTGTCAGGTTTATGTAAAATGCGTGATGACTGATAAACTTGGACCCAAATTGAATAAATGTACTTTTGTGGGATATCCTAAGGAAACCAAAGGATACTATTTCTGCAACCCCTCCGAGGACAAAGTGTTTGTCCCTAGGACTGGAGTGTTCCTTGAGAAGGAATATATCTCCATAGGAGCCCGTGGGAGGAATGTAGAACTTGGAGAAATCCAAGTGCTACAAAGTATTGATCTGCCTGCTATGGAACAAGAACTGGTTCTGCAAGATGTTGTAGTTTAACTAACGGTTCAAGTAACACAAGAGTTGCGTAGGTCTTACAGGCGACATCACCAACCCGAGAGATATGGACTTCTCCTAACTCAGGAAGGTGATGTGCTACTCATGGATCAAGATGAGCCTGTAACCTACCTGGAAGCTGTAATTGGCTCGGAATTTGATAAGTGGCTTGAGGCCATGGGATCTGAGATGGATTCCATGTACACTAACCAGATATGGACCTTGGTTGAGCCACCTGAAGGGTTAAAACCCACAGGTGCAAGTGGGTCTTCAAGAAGAACACTGACATGGATGGCAAGGTGAATACCTTTAAGGCGCGACTGGTCGCGAAGGGTTTCAAGCCAATTCATGGTTTTGACTATGACGAGACCTTCTCCCCAGTAGCTATTGTGTTCAAAACACACTTAAGGGCAGTGTACCCTGTCGCAGAAGTAATATAGGACAGAAGTCCAGATATCGTACCCAAGAGATTAGTTTTGATAACTAAGTGATAAGCAAGTACTGGAATAGAGAAATACTTATGCTATTCAAACTAATCAAGAACTAGGAAATAAATAAATAACAATAGAGCCATGGTAAAAGGTAATGAAAGAAGAATAAAAAAAGAGTTTAGAAATCAAGAGTAAAGAGCCTAGAGCCGTAGTTTCAGTTGTGTTTTCGATGGCCAAATCCTAATTCTATTCAATTTCGTAGTTGCTTTTCGAATATCAATCCCTCTACGAAAACTATTAATTGTTTGTCAGGCAATCAATATTCTTTTCCCCAAATGAACCCAATGGTTGTCAGGCAAAGAGTTTAAATGATTAGAAAGCATACAGCGTAAGGAGGTTGAATGATTGAAAGGAGCAATTCACGTTTTCTCAAATCTAGATGTTAAACCCCGGTTATCCTATAGGTCTACCAATTTAATTGGGCTTGATAGCAAAAATATTAATCAATTGATTAAGAGCATTCAAAGGGTGCGCAATCCTAGTATGGGATGAAGAACAATAGAATAACATTATTTAAATTGCAACCTTGAAACCAAATAGAATTGAATTAAAGCTAAGACATAGCGAAAAGGGTTTCTACTAACACAAGATCCACCACAACTCTAGTGGTGAATTTAGCTACTCATAATGATAGAGAAAACCGAAATCAACAAAGGGAAACACATCTTGGATAATTGAAGAGGGAGAAGTTGTCTCCAACTTAATCTCCAGGTGTAAGATCCTACTCTAGAAATCAAAACTATAAACTAAAAGACTAAAACAAGAGTATATTGTAACACCCTTTCCGGTGGCATCACATAACGGACATTTAATAACAACTATAAGGTTGAAAAACGGGTTGATTAAAATCATTTAAGAAAGATGGGGTAAATTTTCCTTTTCACAAGACATAACTATAAAAACTTGTAACTGTTTATGTGTGTAAGGTAAATAGAAATATATCATAATACAAGTTCATAAGTTCATAAAGGTTTACATAAAAACCCAACCCGACTACAGAAATCAAAACAGAAAGATACATACTCAACATAAAGAATTGGAGACAGCTCCTAAACATAAGGTACTTGGAGACGCAGCTCCACATAAGATAGAAAAAAAGGTACAGACACTCTGACACCCTACACTGGACGACAACAAACTACACGGGAAGACATCCCTCGAGATCAACCGCTGAATACTTCCTCTAACTTCTCCTTTACGGAGACACAAGGGAAAGGAATAGGAAGCTGTGGATAGATCACCTCACTCCTAGTCTCTTCACTCATCGCCTTCCAACCAGGACCCATCAAACGAGACATAACAGGAACCCTAGTAGGGACTACTGCTGGAATTCCTATGGAAGACATGGCATGAGTTGCCTCAGATGCAACTCTACCAACAGGCGGCCTCTCCCCAAGAGAGGGAGGAGGCACTGAATGCATCGGTGGAAAAGTCCACCTAGCATTCCACTTACGACTACAACGCTGATAACAAGCGACATGAAGACAAGCTGTGAGGCAGTTAAGAACCCTTCCTCTGCCACCTTTGCGAATGGTGAGTGCGGCTCTTCACATTAACGTTGCTAGAAGCCCATCATGTCTAGACGTCCCAACGCCGTAACCACTAGGAAACTCAGCAGGGAGATGCATTTGAAGCGCCGGGTGAAGTCTCGGTATCACGACCTTCTCAAGAGACCACTAGAGAAGCACATAACGATGCAATACGAAGTAATGAGGTGAGATTCTCATTCATCAACACAACACATGGCAGAAGTAAAAACGTTACGACACGCAAGACAACAACATACTGGTCATGCATATCATACATCTCAATATCTCATATTATTATTCAATCAACAACATAAAACGTCATCAACACAGGATAGTAATGTATCCATCAACAGTCATGCAATGCAATGCGACAACTGTGTCCTCGGCCTCCAGCAACTGGCTGCCACTATCCACCAACTCATAGCAGGTACACATAAAAGAAAGGAAAAGCATCACTATTCTGTCCAATATTATTTCTTTTCAAAAATAATAATGTAGAGAATAACAAACAGTTGTTGTCTTCCTTCCGAAAACACAACACAGAGAACAAACAACACAAAAGGACAGACTGAAGTCATCATCCTTTCCAACATTGTATCCTTTTGGCAACAATAACACAGAAAACAAGCAGAGAAAACACAACACAAATGACGACAGACCAAACCCCAAGCCCGAAAAGACTCGGCCAACTCTGATACCACTAATGTGACACCCTTTCCGGGGGCATCACATAACGGACATTTAATAACAACTATAACGCCAAAAAATGGGTTGATTAAAATCATTTAAGAAAGATGGGGTAAATTTTCCTTTTCACCAGACATAACTATAAAAACTTGTAACCGTTTATGTGTGTAAGGTAAATAGAAATATTTCATAATATAAGTTCATAAAGGTTTACATAAAAACCCAACCCAACTACATAAATCAAAACAGAAAGATACAGACTCAACATAAAGAATTGGAGATGCGGCTCCTAAATGTAAGGTACTTGGAGATGCAGCTCCACATGAGATAAAAAAAGGTACAGACACTCTGACACCCTATACTGGCCGACAATAGACTACACGGGAAGACATCCCTCAGATCAACCGCTGTATACTTCCTCTGACTTCTCCTTTACGGAGAGACAAGCGAAAGGAATAGGAAGGTGTGGATATATCACCTCACTCCTAGTCTCTTCAATCATCGCCTTCCAACCAGGACCCATCAAACAAGACCTAACAGGAACCCTAGCAGGGACTACTGCTGGCATTCCTATGGAAGACATGCCAGGAGTTGCCTCAGACGCAACTCTACCAACAGGTGGCCTGTCCCCAAGAGAGGGAGGAGGCACTGAATGCATCAATGGAAAAGTCCAACTAGCATTCCACTTAAGACTACAACCCTGACAACAGGTGACATGAAGAAAAGTGGTGAGGCAGTTAAGAACCCTTCCTCTGCGACCCTTGCGGATGGTGAGTGCGGCTCTTCACATGTACACTGCTAGAAGCCCATCATGTCTAGATGTCCAAACGCCGTAACCACTAGGAAACTCAGCAAGGAGATGCATCTGAAGCGCCGAGTGAAGTCTCGGTATCACGGCCTTCTCAGGAGACCATCAGAGAAGCACACAATGAAACAATACGAAGTAATGAGGTTTGATTCCCATTCATCAACACAACAAATGGCAGAAGTAAAAACGGTACGACACACAAGTCAACAACATACTAGTCAAGCATATCATACATCTTAATATCTCATATTATTAAATCAATAGCATAAGACGTCATCAACACAGGATAGTAATGTATCCCTCATTAGTCATGCAATGCAATGCGATGTACATGACTCAATGCCATATGCCACAAGGGTAAAACTCTGAACCCTACTCCATGGAGCTAATATGATCGTCGGAGAGAGTGAATAGGAGGACATGTTCCGTCTACGCCAGCCTTGGGCAAGATGCTATAACATTCATAACGTGCACGTATCTGAATTTTACGGAAACACTCTACATCAAACATGAAAAGTACGACATCTTGTCAAAGATGTCACAACAGTGCACGGAATACCATGACACAGAAGAATCACTAACTGGTCACTTATGGAGTCTCCAACCCTGACATCCTCAAGACCATTTAAGATTGTCATCGTAAGATTCGCACCCGCATCAAGGTGTAAGCTCAATTCCTAGGCCCAAGGCCTTATTGACTCATGCATAACAATGACAATGCTTACACAAAAGCAGATTTGATACAACAATGTCTATCCACCGAATAAACTTAAAGATTCACCAAGGTTCTCTTCCTTAGGATCTTCACATATTTTAAGTGTTTTCAACTTTTATCCACTGGATAAATCTCGTGATTCACCGAGGTTCTCCTCCTTAGGATCTTCACACATTTTAAGTGTTTAAAAATTTTATCCACTGGATAAATATCGTGATTCACCGAGGTTCTCCTCCTTAGGATCTTCACACATTTTAAGTGTTTAAAAATTTTATCCACTGGATAAATCTCGTGATTCACCAAGGTTCTTTTCCTTAGGATCTTCACACATTTTAAGTGTTTTAATTTTTTATCCACTGGATAAATCTCATGATCCCTCAGGGATCAAGCCATCACAAGACTATACAGTTAGACGATGTTCTCAGGCCTGACTCACCGGTCCGTCATCGAACTACTGTTCCAAATGAAAACTTTTCATGTTTGTGTTCGTGTCTTATAATATATTTCTCAATTCCTAAATGTCTTATGAAGAAGGATTGAGAATCCTCTAGTTAAGTCTTAGATCCTTTCTAAGTTAGAGGGTACCTGTCTTTCAAGTAATGAAATACATCTTGATTCATTTAAGTCTTATGAATCGATTGATGAATAAATCATCAATGGTATACCATATGGTCTTGTTTCACCATGTCCTATACTTTCTTATCTCTTTCTTGCACTCTAAATCAATTATTTGACTTAGGGTTTTAACTTAGGAAAATCCTTAGTTTTGAGTTCAAAACTCTTTTGTAAAAAGGTGAGTACATAACACTTATTAGTTTTGTACCTTGGCAAAGTGCCTTAGTACCTTCGATTCAAGTCTTATACTTTGAAAAAATTATTTTAGAAAAGCTTTGTAACTTTAATCAAACTTAAATTTGGAAGTTGGAGTTTAAACCTCTTTTTCTATAACTTAAGATGAGAAATCTTCTTAAGTCTAAATCCTTTTTAACTTGAAACCGTTTGTCGCGACCGTCCCGTCAGGGCGCCGCGAAAAAAATAGATTATTAAGGGATTCAGAGGAGTCGCCACCAATTTTATTTTAATTAGGGAAAAAATGGAAAACCCTAAAAGGATGGTCTTAAACCAGAAATTAGGTTCGGGAGTCGATTATGAGTAGGGAAGGTATTAGCACCCTACACGTCCGTTAAAAAAACGGTTGCCTCTAACTAATTGTGTAAAATTATAATAACTTATGTTTTACCCCCAAAAGCGAAAGATTTATTATTTAATTAATTTGAGCTCTAAAATAAAGAAGAAGAATTAAAAAAAACAAATTGTTTAGCTTGACGAGGATGGTCCCTGCTCCTACGTATCCCTTGGTGTGATAGGGAATTCAAAGCTACGTAGTTCTTATGAAAATGATTGTGGTTTGTTTGATTTTATTTATTTATTTTGAAAGGGGATTTTATTTATTTATTTCAAGAGAGATTTGATTGATTTTATTTATTTATTTCAAAAGAGATTTGGTTAATTTTATTTATTTATTTCCTTTTTAATAAAGGGTTTTTTTTTAGGACTTCTGAGCTGTCACAACTCATGCGTCCTTAAAGATGGGATAAATTAGCTGTCACTGCTAACTTAATCCATTGCAATAATGATTTTATTATTTTCGAAAATGACATTGTTTAATTTAATTTATTATATTTTTTAGAAAAAAGGGTGCTCTAGGATTTCTGAGTTGTCTCAACTCATGCGTCCTAGACAATAGAATTAATCTAGCTGTCACAACTAGTTATTCCCTAAATTTTATTTTCATTTTTACTGAAATACCTATTTTATTTTTATTTAGAAATTTTAAACTAAATGACTTAGCCTACCAAGATTTAAAAGCACAATAACCAACAAGTAAAGCATGGCCCCAAAAATGAATCTAGCAAACACCCAAAGAACATTAAACCCAAGGCCCAAATAACATCAGACCCCAAAACTAGAAAAATTAAAAATAATAATAATAAAACAAAGTTAAATTAAATAAAATAAACAAGAGAAAAATAAAAGGAAAGGGGCTCAAAATAGAAACCGAAGCAAAATGCTTCTGCTAGACACCCACGACCACACGGTCACGAAGAAGATGAAGACGGCGGTGGCTCATGCGGCGGGCAGCAAGTGACGGGGACACACGCAGGGGTGTTGCGATTCTGGTGCGAGGGACACGGCGGTGCTAAGGAGCTTCCGCTGCGAGGGTGGGGGAAGACTGCGACATGGTGGCTATGGTAGCTGCTATGGCGGTGATGGTGCGCGGCGATCTGGACCGGGTTAGCGCTGCTTCTGGGATGGTGGAGTGGCGCGGCAGTGCAGTGTGGATGCTGGCCGGCGGCGGTGCGGTGGAGAGGAGAGGAGAGTGGCTGATGGAGACTGTTGTGTAGTGGAGAAGACTTGGTAACAGGGGGAGAGGATGAAAAAGTCAGAGAGAGAGGCCGAAGCGGGGGAAAAAAAGATCCCCCTAGAAGAAGGAGACCAATTCCTTCTTATAATTAACGTTTAGGTTAAGAAAGCATTTATTTTAGCATCAATCACCACCAAATTATTCAGATTTTGATTCAACTAATTAAGATCAATCAATCAAATCCCTTTCTATTTATCATTCAAATCTTTCTAATTGAACTCAATTAAATCAATTATGTAGATTAGAAATCAAGTCAATTGAATGCATCCATTTTTATTTGAAAATCTACCATTAATGAATTTATGGGATTAATTTCATTTCAGATTTTAATTCAAATTAAAAAGAAAAACGAATCAATTTGATGAGGATCATTTTTTTGAAATCTTATCAATTTGAGCAAATAACATTATTTATTAATTATTTTTATTTTTGTTATCGTAATTATTGCTCATCCATTTTTAGCTCAAGGCCCAGTGGACTTGCTTATGACTTTCTCTGATCCAAACTCGTATTGATTTTTTTATTTTTTATTTTACTTTTATTTTTTAACCGGACAAAATTAGGTGTTCACAGCTGCCCCTCTTTACTTGTTTCTTACTAGATAAAATACATAACCATAGTTTGCATTTTATCTTCGTAAGTGATGAGTAAAGACAAGAACTCCAATTTTGTTTTGAGGGCATTGGGTGTAGGCACCAGGAGATGCGATGGGATGAGGACCAAAAACTTAAAGACAATGGGTACGGGGACCCGAAAACTTAAATGGGTATGGGGACCCGAAAAACGATGGGTACGGAGACCCGAAACTTAAAGATGATGGGTACGTGGACCCTAAAAATGCAATGGGTGCAGGGACCCTGGAAAGGCGATGGGTACGGGGACCCAAAACTTAAAGATGATGGGTACGGGGACCCTAAAAATGCAATGGGTGCGGGGACCCTGGAAAGGCGATGGGTATGTGGACCCGAAACTTAAAGGCGATGGGTACGAGGACCCGAAACTTAAAGATGATGGGTACGGGGACCCGGAAAATGCAATGGGTGCGGGGACCCGGCAATACGATTGGTACGGGGACCCGAAACTTAAAGATGATGGGTACGGGGACCCTGAAAATGCAATGGGTGCGGGGACCCTGGAAAAGCGATGGGTACGGGGACCCGAAACTTAAAGATGATGGGTACGGGGACCCGAAAAATGCAATGGGTGCGGGGACCCGGTAATGCTATGGGTACGGGGACCCGAAACTTAAAGATGATGGGTACGGGGACCCTGAAAATGCAATGGGTGCGGGGACCCGGTAATGCTATGGGTACGGGGACCCGAAACTTAAAGATGATGGGTACGGGACCCAGAAAATGCAATGGGTGCGGGGACCCGGCAATGCGATGGGTATGGGGACCCTGAAAATGCAATGGGTGCGGGGACCCTGGAAAAGCGATGGGTACGGGGACCCGAAACTTACAGATGATGGGTACGGGGACCCGGAAAATGCAATGGGTGCGGGGACCCGACAATGCGATGGGTACGGGGACCTTGAAAATGCAATGGGTGCGGGGACCCGGCAATGCAATGGGTGCGGGGACCCGGCAATGCAATGGGTACGGGGACGCGAAACTTAAAGATGGTGGGTACGGGGACCCTGAAAATGCAATGGCACGGGGACCTGGCAATGCGATGGGTACGGGGACCCGAAACTTAAAGATGGTGGGTACGGGGACCCTGAAAATTTAGCAAGGTGTTTAGGCTTTATGGCAACTAAAGCTATTATAAACACAGGTTATGGGCCATGTGCTCATTAAAACTGAACAAAAACAAAGCAAAGCTTTAGAGGCCTTGTGCCTACTAAAGCTAACAAAGATGCAGCTTATGGGCCTTGTGCCCGTCAAAGCTGGAAAAAATGAAGCTTAAGAGGCCTTGTGCCTGCTAAAGCTTAAAAAATGTAGCCTATGGGCCCTGTGCCCGTTAAAGCTTACCAAAATGAAGCTTAAGAGGCCTTGTGCCTGCTAAAGCTTAATAAAGATGTAGCTTATGGGCCCTGTGCCCGTCAAAGCTGGAAAAAAATGAAGCTTAAGAGGCCTTGTGCCTGCTAAAGCTTAAAAAGATGTAGCTTATGTGCCTTGTGCCCGTTAAAGCTTACCAAAATGAAGCTTAAGGGGCCTTGTGCCTGCTAAAGCTTAATAAAGATGTAGCTTATGGGCCTTGTGCCCGTTAAAGCTAAACAAAACAAAACGATGGCTCACGGGGCCCTATGCTCGCTAAAGGTGAAGAATCTGATGCAATGATGTTGATTTTTTTATGCATGAGATAATGCATGATGCAAGGGATGCTTTCAGTAATTGATGAAAATCCTGATATATATTTTTTTGAACCATTCTTTGGTCTGTGGTAGCCAAATTTGAGGATGAACTAGAATGGGTCCATTGGTTTGATCTGTAATTCGCTTGCTTGACTGATTCTTTGCTTCTTGCTAGAGATACGTTTCTTTCATGATGATTATGGATGAAAGTTCCCTTGATCAAGAGACCACTATGCTCCGGTGATCTTAAATGTTTTCAAAAGGGATGATGGGGTGGAGTTCACATTTCTTCAAGCGATATTCCTGAGGATGATCATTGCTAGTCTCTAATGCCTATGATTTCGGTCACCGTCGTTATCAGTTTTAAGGAAATGGCTTGCCCCAGTCTTCATGTATTGAGGGCATTTCATGACATAACCTAAAGTGCCCCAATTTGTCAGCTTCAGGAGACTTCCTTGAACGTTGTTTGACCCTAACTTTTGCATAGGTCACTCTTTTCGAGTTTTCAACCTATCGGGCCGCTCTAACTTTTGCCTAGGCTGCCTTTTCAGGTTTTCAGCCTATAGAGCTAATTTTTTTGCCCTTTTTTCTTTTGCTTTTTCTCATTTTCTCATTTTTTTTGCTCTTTTTTTTTTTTGTGTTCTCAAGCATAGTATCTTTTTATCGCATTTGGATTCAGAGACTTGCCAATCTTAGCCATTCATATTTGCGAGAATCAAAGCTCCCCCAGGGAAGACTGTTTTTAGAACGTAAGGCCACTAATGCGGGGCTGGCTTTCCACGATGATGCTTTTGAATTGGTAGACCCCGTTTTTAGCACCAAATTTCCTTCTTGAAATTGTCAAGGGCACACTCTTATGTTATATGCTTCTATTGATCATTTCAGGTAAAGTGGGTCATCACAAAGTGTAGCTAATCTCTTTCCTTCATTGAGTTTCGGTAGGTCAAACTTGTACTCATTTGACTTCTTCAGAAAATGCTTGACCAAACACTTTTTGATGAATATGGCTCTTATGGAAGCTTGTGAACTTTTTCTGAGACATTTCTTTCTCCTTTGAGTCCTTGTTTGAATTACCATTTGGGAATGTCATTTCCTCCTGGTATTCAAAATTCAGAGTTCTTCTAACCAGAGTTGTTCATCAAGGGATTACCATTAGATGGTTAAATTATACTGTTGAACTCATGTTCACCTTGCCTGAAGCATCATGTAATAAACATGCATGTATGCAAAAGTATGCCAATAACAGAAGCTACTAACAGAACAACTTCCTAATTGATGTTGGAAGTTTGACAGTTCAAATGGTATTTACATAGAAAGAAACAAAGACTCATAAGAAATGACATGGAGTGAAAGACGTGTTGCCCCGATTTGGACTGATTTAATCTTGGATATTATGGGAATTGTTCACCAAAAATTTAGAAATGAAATTGGCCTCATATATGCGGCTTGAGAACAAAATTGCCGCAGAGCAGGCCCTTTGTGAATGGAATTACCCCAGTAAAGGACCTTGGAGCACGGAGTTGCCCCAACATAGGGCCGTTGATAATGAAACTGAAGAATAAAGCTGCCCCAGTGTAGGGCGCCCGAGAATGAGATCTGAGAATCAAAATGTCGGGCAAAGTTTTTCCTCGGTGTAGGACCATTGCTGCTCTTGCCCTTATTTTTGCTTAGACTGCCCTTGCAGGTTTTCCGCCTAACGATTTTTTTTCCTTCTTTTTTTTAAAGGAGCAATTAAGTCAAAACTCAGAAGAACACAAACCTTTTTTTGTCTCGAAACTAAGGTTGATAAAGAAGCAATCATTCAACGATCAGAGTGGACTTTTTTAAGGCTTGTATCGTGGCCAAGGTTGACGGCTTGAAAGGAAGGTATAAGGCTCAAATAAGTGTTTGAGGGTTGAAAAGGAACAAGGATCAATGCCCTTCTCTTGATGAATTGAGCTCGATCAAGCTATCCCTGTATTTGCAAGAACATGCGCTTTTCGCTTATCTTTCCTTCTTTTCTTCCCTTCTCACCTCGTCATGTGATTCTTCATTTTCATTTTTTCTTCTTCTTCTTTTTCTTTCTTTCCACATTCTTACTTTATTTTTCTTAATCACCATTTCTTTCATGTTTGCCCCTAGTTTAGGGTTGATCCGTGTCCAAGATTCATTGAAGAGAATTTTCAAGCTCAAATGGGGTAACAAGGGATAATGATTATATTTTGCGAAGGGTAGAGAAAGATGGCCAATCTTCATCTCAAATCATGATTGCTTATCTTTAAATTAAATTCATTTTTTTTTTTTTTTGCTTCTTCTATTTTTCTTTCATTTTTTCGCCTTTTTCTTGCAAAGGGCACCTACACATGTGAGCTTCATCAATGTCCCAAAAATAATATCTGAGAACGTGAGCCTCCATGAACCCAAACCAAGGAAGTTACTTGGAGAAGAATAAGAGATGCGAATGATGAGAGAAACACTGTGATGTGGATGGGGATGTTAAGAATATACGAGATTAGATATGCACGCAAATCCATTACATTGATGCTTCAGGAAAGTGAGTATGGATCAAGAATCATAGATCGAATAGGTTGTGGGATCAATATAACCTAACCATCATTTATGGTAAATCACCGATTAGCCAATCTGGATTGGTTACTCTAAAATTTCCAAAACATGAGGATGGTAAAGTGTTGACCTTTTCAAAGCTCACATAGAGTATAAACATGACTGCTTCGATTTGCCCAAAGGGAATCATGAACTTGGCCATCATGTCTTCATGGCACAGGGTTGTCATCCACATTTCTTTCGCCCGCTTGAACGAGTCTTGTTTGGTGTCACCTCATGATTCATGGATTGAAGTGTAATGCATGATATGTATGAAATTATTATTTTATTTTTTTGTAAAAAAAAAATGCATGAGATGCATGAAATTTTTTTTACCAGGAATATTAATGCATGACATGTATGAAAATATGTGTTTTTTTCTGCTAAAAAAAAAAAATCAATGCATGAGACGAATGGAATGATTTTTTTATTGACCAAAATGGTGCTAATGCATGAGACGTATGAATTTTATGAATGCAATGCATGTTATGAATGAATTTCACAAAAAGGGATAAACCCTTCCTTTTAAAAAGTGGGTCTTTTTTCTTGCAAAATGAATACCAAAACATGAAAGAGATAGGTAAAGAAAAAACATGCTCCCATTTTGTCCTAAACGAGGTTACCTTATTGAGTTCTACCCTAAGGGTCAACGGATTTTCTAATATGTGGACTTTCCCAATAGGTGGTTCTATAGTTCTAGATTTGGTCCCTAGAGTCAAGGATCTCGTTTCGAAATATTGCCCACAACCATAGGTAAACTATTAGAAGTGACAATACCCTCGAAAGGAATCAAACTCTAGGTGAGGCCTTCGTGATAAGCAAACAGGATGTACATCCAGAAGGCTACCACTACTCAACCTCTTTCTAATCTTAAGTTGCACTCAGGCCCGGGTATAGGGTCTCACTCATAAACTCACAAATGTTCGAGAATGTATAAGTATAATGCGTGAAGGGAGCAAAACTTAAATTACTCAACCTGCAAGAAAACACATAATAGAACCAAAAACATGTGTAAAAAAAAAAATTAACTAGAGTTAGCATAATAAATAAATAATCGAAAAGGGGTAACATAAAAAGCTAATAATTTTACACATTTAATTATATTAGGCCTGACTCTCTAATTGTCCCCAGTGGAGTCGCCAGCTGTCGCGACCGTCCCGTCCGGGCGCCGCGAAAAAAATAGATTATTAAGGGATTCAGAGGAGTCGCCACCAATTTTATTTTAATTAGGGAAAAAATGGAAAACCCTAAAAGGATGGTCTTAAACTAGAAATTAGGTTCGGGAGTCGATTACGAGTAGGGAAGGTATTAGCACCCTACACGTCCATTAAAAAAACGGTTGCCTCTAACTAATTGTGTAAAATTATAATAACTTAAGTTTTACCCCCAAAAGCGAAAGATTTATTATTTAATTAATTTGAGCTCTAAAATAAAGAAGAAGAATTAAAAAAACAAATTGTTTAGCTTGACAAGGATGGTCCCTGCTCCTACGTATCCCTTGGTGTGATAGGGAATTCAAAGCTACGTAGTTCTTATGAAAATGATTGTGGTTTGTTTGATTTTATTTATTTATTTTGAAAGGGGATTTTATTTATTTATTTCGAGAGAGATTTGATTGATTTTGTTTATTTATTTCAAAAGAGATTTGGTTAATTTTATTTATTTATTTCCTTTTTAATAAAGGGTTTTTTTTTAGGACTTCTGAGCTGTCACAACTCATGCGTCCTTAAAGATGGGATAAATTAGCTGTCACTGCTAACTTAATCCATTGCAATAATGATTTTATTATTTTCGAAAATGAGATTGTTTAATTTAATTTATTATATTTTTTAGAAAAAAGGGTGCTCTAGGATTTCTGAGTTGTCTCAACTCATGCGTCCTAGACAATAGAATTAATCTAGCTGTCACAACTAGTTATTCCCTAAATTTTATTTTCATTTTTACTGAAATACCTATTTTATTTTTATTTAGAAATTTTAAACTAAATGACTTAGCCTACTAAGATTTAAAAGCACAATAACCAACAAGTAAAGCATGGCCCCCAAAAATGAATCTAGCAAACACCCAAAGAACATTAAACCCAAGGCCCAAATAACATCAGACCCCAAAACTAGAAAAATTAAAAATAATAATAATAAAACAAAGTTAAATTAAATAAAATAAACAAGAGAAAAATAAAAGGAAAGGGGCTCAAAATAGAAACCGAAGCAAAATGCTTCTGCTAGACACCCACGACCACACGGTCACGAAGAAGATGAAGACGGTGGCGGCTCATGCGGCGGGCAGCAAGTGACGGGGACACGCGCAGGGGTGTTGAGATTCTGGTGCGAGGGACACGGCGGTGCTAAGGAGCTTCCACTGCGAGGGTGGGGGAAGACTGCGACATGGTGGCTATGGTAGCTGCTATGGCGGTGATGGTGCGCGGCGATCTGGACCGGGTTGGTGCTGCTTCTGGGATGGTGGAGTGGCGCGGCAGTGCAGTGTGGATGCTGGCCGGCGGCGGTGCGGTGGAGAGGAGAGGAGAGTGGCTGATGGAGACTGTTGTGTAGTGGAGAAGACATGGTAACAGGGGGAGAGGATGAAAAAGTCAGAGAGAGAGGCTGAAGCGGGGGAAAAAAAGATCCCCCTAGAAGAAGGAGACCAATTCCTTCTTATAATTAACATTTAGGTTAAGAAAGCATTTATTTTAGCATCAATCACCACCAAATTATTCAGATTTTGATTCAACTAATTAAGATCAATCAATCAAATCCCTTTCTATTTATCATTCAAATCTTTCTAATTGAACTCAATTAAATCAATTATGTAGATTAGAAATCAAGTCAATTGAATGCATCCATTTTTATTTGAAAATCTACCATTAATGAATTTATGGGATTAATTTCATTTCAGATTTTAATTCAAATTAAAAAGAAAAACGAATCAATTTGATGAGGATCATTTTTTTGAAATCTTATCAATTTGAGCAAATAACATTATTTATTAATTATTTTTATTTTTGTTATCGTAATTATTGCTCATCCATTTTTAGCTCAAGGCCCAGTGGACTTGCTTATGACTTTCTCTGATCCAAACTCGTATTGATTTTTTTATTTTTTATTTTACTTTTATTTTTTAACCGGACAAAATTAGGTGTTCACACCGTTTATACATAGACTTGAAATTGAGTGATGAAAACACTTAGAGTAATTTTAAAAGAGTTTTCACAACCGTCCTTTTAAGGTTATATTACTCTTAGAGTGTAAAGGATGAGTTTTCTTCCTTTTTATCCATGAATCCTACTTGATTCAAAACGCATTTTTAATGTTCAAAACATTGTATTGAAAATCAAAGGTTGGTTTTATGTTAAAAACCTACTCATGGTCATAGGCCAATATGATTTTTCTCAAGGTGGTTTGTTCTTGAAAATACTCATTTCATTGTTCAATAAATTACTTAAGGGTTCTAAAATAACTTATGCTTCAATGTTTGAAGTTCAACTTCTCATTTCTTTAGGCTTTGGCCGAATTATATACTAGGTCTAATATGAAGATTTTGCTTCACCAACATCCATCATAAGCAAATATAATCATCAATGCATCAAGATGAATAGCAATATACCATCCAATTAAAAAATCAACACAAAACCCGTATACCAAATTTTTAGCATTTCAAGCATCAACTTGTGACAAACATTTGATTGACCAAACGAACTCAGATTTGAGAAACTGAGGACTCATATGAAAGCTTAGGATGTATAACTTGTGGATATAAAAACTTATTTTCACAAAAAGTAACTGAGTTAGTACATTTTCACGAAATAAGCCACTATAGTCAGAATCCCAGACAGAAATTTATGCTTAGATTGAAACATATTTTCAAGGATCCAATATCCATGAAACTAAACGAAATTTGTTATCAAAATGAAGCCCAAGATGTATAGTTTCAAGATCAAAAATAAGTTTTGAAATCCGAGGTCTAGGTTGAGAGAAAAACAGAAATGACTCACACAAGGTCAGATCCGAAAATAACATTTTCACAAACTCTTTTCAACAAAAAGATGGAGGAACCCTAGGTTAGGGTTTTCCAACATATAAAATCCATTTTCAACCATTCAAATACATCAATGAACACAAATCAAGCAATAAATAATTATTACAACATTGTTCTCATAGAGAACCAAATAGACAAAGTAGAAAACCCTTGGTTTAGGGTTTTCCCAAACCAAACCCATAAACCATTTTCACCACCACCAATGTGGTGTGCTGTGGTTCACCCCCCCATTACCTTTATGAAGATCTTTAGGATGATAAAAACTCCAAGCATCAAGAATAAGGAGGTGACCGAATCCATGTTAGCCAAAAACATCATGATTTTAAACATTGTTTAGCAAAATCACGAGCTAGGGGAGGTTGCTTCATGATTATATGAAATGAAATGAAGAAGAAATAAGGTTAGAAGCTTACTTTATGAAGAACACTTTGAAGATCAAGGTTGATGTTCTTGAGGGTCAAGAACCAAGTTGCTCCAAATCAAAAACTTCCTTCACCAAAGATGTAAAGGAGACTAAGACAAGATGATGTATGGTCTTATAAATTAAAAATGAAATTTGGATGATGGATTTAGGAGAGGGGCCGAATAGAGAGAGTGAGAGAGAGAAGAGATAATTTTTGAAGAACTTAGAGAAAGTGAGCTTTTGATCTTGATAAGTGAAAAATTAGAAGTGGTTTGGTGTTGAAGAAGTGAGATGGCCGAATTGCGTTTAGAAGCTTATGACCAAATTTTGGTTAACGTGTTATGGCATAGATGTGAGATTGTGTAAGTAATCCAATGGCCAAAAATTAAAGGGATGATACTTGTTGATCTCATATTAAAAGTAGTAGAGATTAACCATAAATAGGTTAATTAGCTTTCTCCATAAAAGGTAAGGTTGATTGGTTATTAACTAAGAGTCATAGAAAGTTAATCCATTGCTTAAAAGGATGAAAAGGTTATGGATGGTTGACATAAAGGTGACAACGTCTCGTGAAGCGTGAGATGCAGTCATGAACTACTCCCGGCTCTGGGCTAGAACAACTCCCCCGGCCCTGGCATGCATCCCAAGGTAAAGCGATCCCGATTGAAATAATAATATTTTTAACGATTCCGACTCAAAACAACACAACAGACTCAAAACAACATTTTATGATTATTAAGCTCATAATTGAAATTCAGGTATGAATTTCCAATCATTAACCATTCTTATGATTAAACTTAGTCGAATTGTATTCTCAGTCAAGTTATTCATACAAACAATTAAGAGAAACAGATATAGGATTTTTGGGATGTTACATATAGTACTCAAAGAAATAAAGAGAAGAAAGAATGATAAGATGTGCAAAAGATGATCTCTAAAGTGGCACAGAGGGCCTCTATTCATAACAAAATTTGTGGACTGGGCCTTGAATTAGGTCTTCTGCACCGTCAGCATGGGCGTGCCAATCAGGTGGCACGGGCGTGCTCTTCACTCAGCACAGCCGTGCTCTTCAGAATATCAGGCCGTGCTCAAATATGTCAGGGCGTACCAACTTCGTAGAAAAACGTTCTAGTGCATGGGCTGCAGCACGAGCGTGATCTCCTAATGCACGGCCGTGCTCTTTGCGATTGGGACCGTGCTATTTTCTGTCAGGCCTTGCCTCTCTGAGTTAGCCCTTTCTTCAATGCGGCACGAGCGTGCTCTCGCATGGCACGGCCGTGCTAAGTGTCCAGAGGTCAGCTTTAAGTATTTTGTAAGGCTTTGTTTGGATGGATGGATTTGGAAGGATGGCACAGGCGTGCTCTCGCATGGCATGACCGTGCTTGCCTCAGAACTTCAGTATTTTACCCAATTAAGCTCTAAAACCTTCATTTTTCTTCCAAATTCCGTTAAGCTGCCTCTGAACGTCAATTTTGTTAAAACTTAAGTAAAAGGGTGAAATACAATAATATTTTTTTTAAATGCATCGAATTTCGACCTAAAGACCCCCTATAAAATGCATAGAATTGAGGTTCATCAAACTTCCCACACTTAAACATTGCTTGTCCTCAAGCAATTATCTGGCTTTAAATAATTTTCAAAAGAAGATTCAGGCTTAAATCAAGGGAACCCAAAACAAACAGAGTTTTTTAAAATTTGTAAAGGTAGTCAAACAAGTATAATTGTCAAAGGAAGTCAAACGATGACCCAATTGGAACTTTTAAATTCCTTGAAATCAAACTTTTTCAAAATACCAAGGTCGCTCTACTCACAATCTCTCAGTGTATTGGGCAACGATATTTAAAGCACTCAAGGTCCTCAAAAAAATGCATTACCATAGGCTTGTTTATTGACCAAATCTCCACAATATGAACCACATCCATGCAGAAGAAGGTTGAGGTCTTTCACGGGTTGTAACGGGGCCAAGGTATTAATGTTAGGTTGGATAGAAAAAGGAAATGGATAATCAAAGGGCTAAATCAATAAAACAAAGTAATGACCCTTAGAAGCATAAAAGAATATCAATTGCATTGGCACCTTTTTCACAAAATATTTCATCATTCTACTACTTTTTCTTCAACTTTTCCTTTCTTTCCTTTGCTATAAGCTCTTTCTTTTTCTTGCTTTCTCTCTAATCTTTATTTTTCTATATTCATATTTTTTTTCTTTTTCTTTTTCTTTTCAAGAAGAGAGAAGCAATTTTTTTCTTTTTACTGCCAGCTTATTTTTTCTTCAACATATATTCCTATTGTTGCTCCATTATACTTCCAAGAGGTCACAAAAAATAATATTTAATTTTCAGAGTAGGGACCAAAGAAGAGAATTTTCATAAACGCTCAAAATTGGGCAACTACGGAGAAGTGTTTAACAAACCAAATGTGGGCTAGAAAGAATAGCTAAGAGTGCCCCAACAAGAGGTCCACATGCATAAGTCAAATTTGTCTCGAGATGGTCTCAGGACAAGTTCTAGAATATATTCACCTGAGAATCGCACTCATCAAAGAAAAAGGGTTAAAATAATATAGTCAATGTAACTTAACCCCATAAAAGCCCAAATCTCACATTTAGAAGCAAAGTCTAATGAAAAGTTTTCAATCAAAGAATTTTATGCCAATTATTAGTTTTCAAAAGACTCACTTTTTCAAACACACTTATAAGACTATCAAAGCAATTTTTTTAAAATTTTTTTTTTTGTAAGGTGTTTCCTTAATTTTAAAAGAAAGATAAGTCAAATAATTGAATGCAGAAATATCAAAATATGAATATATTTTTTCTTTCCACACTTAATTTATGCAGTGTCCTCAATGCAACACATTTAATCATGAAATACAAGTTGAGAGGGAAAGGAGAAGAGAAATTTTTACAAAAATAACCCTTGATATAATAGCACAGACGCCTAAAGTATCATAGTGGGGAATCACTGAGGTGGAGGAGGATAGTGAGCCTGAAGTAGTTGTAAAATGGTAGCCAGGGAGGTCTGTTTTGCATCAAGACGTTGAGTCATATGTAGATCAAGTCGGTCTATCCGTGCTGCCAGTCTATGAAAATCTGACTGAGACTGCTCTGCTATATCCGGGGGCCCAGAAATCCGCCCCTGCTTTGGATGGACCGGATCCTCTTTTGCTATGCTTGCTCCCTCAATATCGAGATACTACCCTTCATTAAGAATGTAATTACCACGAGCATCGCGGCGTAGCACCCCAATGGCAGCTAAAGTCTGCAACCCTAGGCCTGCCATGGAAATATGAGTCGTAGCCGGACCCAGCATATGGCCATAATGCTGAGCTAACCTAGAGATGAATGAGCCAATAAGGATGTGGCCTTTGTTTGTGGATTGCAATCTTCTTCCTAAGTTGATGCAGGTGCGAAGGAGCATAATGCCAGCATTACATCGGTGTCCCTCTCCTTCCATCATGCACCAAAGGAGAAACATGTTGCTTCGGGATATCGACCCCTCACTCTTGGCTCTCCCATTTATTGACTGGGATAACCATCTGTGAACTGCTTTGACAACTAGATGACGTAGTTTTCTAGCTCTAGAGCGACTGGGGTTATAATGATGTTCACCAGTGAGTGAATGCCATAAAATTCCCTCCATAAACTCTGGAGGTCTCTCAGTCAGGCCCCAGTCATAATCGTCTGCCTGTATAGCTTCTTCTGTCTCAAATCCCAAGGCCACATTGAACTCGGACAAAGAGATTTCATGCCATTGACCCAATAGCTGGAAGCAAACACTGATCTCTGCATCGGCTCTGATCTATATGCAGGTGGCCAAAAACTCAAGGGTTGGCTCTTTAAATGTAGGACATCTAACTCTGCAACCCATTCCCAACCAATTCACGGTAAATAAGAGTCTACCTCATGTTGTATCCCAAAGTCGGCAAGATATGTTGGTACCAAGAATCGGGTTGGGTGCCATTCAAAGGTCTACAGCTGTGAATCTTTTTCCCTGTATTGTACTGGAACAGGGGGAACAGGTAGGGGAGAGGATGAGGCACGAGAAGTCCTAGGGCGTTTGGGGGCCATATTCCTGCATAAGTCCAGAAATCAATCATTAGTGCCAAGAATAATCATAATAATATGCAAAACATAAGCATCAACATAGGCATATGACAAGTGGATTGAATTCCCAGATAAAATAATTCAGTTTAAGCATTCTGGGTCTGGCACGGCCGTGCTCACGCGTGGCACGGCCGTGCTGAAATTATTTTCCAGAAATTTAAATTCGCACAGTCGTGCTAACAAGAGCACTGCACGCCCGTGCTGAATGCAGAGTTCAGTATTTCAAAACATATGGACAACACTACCTTTTCTTGGAATAGCACGGTCGTGCTCGTGCTAATGCAAAATTCCAGAAATATGAGCAACACGGCCTGTTCTTGGTACAGCATGGCCGTGCTATAGCCCGTGCCACATGCAGAACCCAATATAACTCAGAAATTACAGCCCACAACATGCAGAGACTCTATACCAACACTATACTAACATTTCCTAACATTAATCATTACTAAAAACTCACAAATCAGCAGCAACATGCTTAAAATCACAAGGGGATAAAACTACCCTAAACCTAACCTAACCTAACACCAAATCATATAAATTAAAGAGTAAGAAGTGAGATTTTTACCTTGGACGAGTGAATAAGCAGGGAAAGGAGCAACAAATTTGAGGAATACGCAGTTGGGGGAGCACAGAGTGAGCAAGAGCAGTGCACTGCCTGTGCGCTGCTCCTCCTTTTTATTCTGAATGGTCACGCGAGTGGCATGATTAAATTTCAATTCAAAAATATAGAACACTTTTTTTAAAAAAATTTGCAAAACTTCCCACACTTATTTCTCTCTCCAGAAAAATTTTAATTTTTTTTTTAGAAGAAAACCAAACAAATAAAATAAAATAAAATAAAATACAGGTTGCCTCCTGCACAGCGCTTGTTTTACGTCACGAGCCTGACGGCCTGTTTAGAGCACTGATCATGGTGGTCTTGGGGAGACATTGAAGACAGGTTCTTCACCCTTGTGTCTTAAGGTTAAGGTGCCTTGTTTGATCTCTATTTTAGCATCACTTGTAGCTAGAAAAGGTCCTCCCAAGATGATAGGGACCTCCGCATCCTCCTTCATGTCCAAAATCACAAATTCCATCAGGTATGTGAATCTCCCCACCCTTATTAGCACATCTTCTATTGTTCCTCGAGGGAGGGTAATGGTTCTATCAGCTAACTACGATGAGACTTTGGTGGTCTGAGATTCCTGTAAACTAAGCCTTTTTGACACAAAATAAGGCTTAGATTTATACTAGCATCTAGATCACATAATGCTTTATCAAAATGAGCATTTTTAATGGAACAAGGAACAGTAAAACTCCATGGGTCTTTTATTTTACAAGGTAATTTATTCAAAATAACAACAGAGCATTACTCATTAATTTGCACTACCCCATATTCTTTTGAGAGATGTTCATCTTCATCAGGAGGTGGTTTAACATACAATTTCATATTAGTTCTAAAAAATTCATTAGCTGGCATGCTATTATTCCTAGTTATAAGAGTTGGAAGAGAAATTTGTACCTCACTAGTGACTGTTACCTCATTGTGCTTACTGGGCAGGTGGCACGACCGTGCCAGAGGTGTTGCATAGCCGTGCTCTTCTTCTGACTTGTCGTCTTCAGTAATGTTGTTTTCTACCATAGACGTAGAGTTGTCTTTTTCTGCTTGCTGAAAGGAGATTACATTGACATGCTCCCTTGGATTTAGATCAGTCTGGGTAGGCAATGTTCCTTGAGGCCTTTTTGAGAGTAATGTGGTAAGAGCAGATATCTGTGACTGGATGGCTTGAAACTTGCTATCAGTTTCCTTTATGTACTCTGCCAGTAATTCATGAGGATCATGTTTCCTATTCTCTAGTTTTGAGCCTTGGTTTTGCAAGTGGGGTGGTCTTTAGGCATTTGAATTTGAACCTTGGTTGTTCTGCTGACCTCCCCAGGAGTAATTTGAATGACCCCGTCCAACCAGGATTGTAAGAATTATTCTGATTTTGATTGGCATTACTCATGAATTTGGCTTCCTCAGCTGGTGGAGCAAAAGAATTATCTAGTTGGCAATACTTTCTCTCATGACCTGTCAGCCCACAATGATTGAATGGGAATGGAGATACTGGTGCAGTGGCTTGTGTCATAATCTGTGCTTGAACTTGCATCAGTGTTTCTATCTGTTTAGTTAGAGCGGCAACCTTGGTTTCCATCGCCTCAGTGGAATTTACCTCATACACACTGATTGGCTTCTTGATGGTCTGTCTGTCCCTGAGTGGCCACTGGTAGTGATTGGCTGCTATCTTCTAGATCAAGGCTCGGGCTTCTTTAGGTGTCTTATTTAAAATTGAGTCCGCACAGGCAGCGTCTATACTGGACCTGTTTGGTTGTGAAAGTCCATTATAGAACATTTGCACCAGAATAGGGACTATGAAACCATGGTATGGACACCTTCGGATCGAATCCTGATATCGCTCCCATGCCTCATAGAGAAATTACTGGTCATATTATACAAAGTTCGAAATATTAGCTATAAATTTGGTAGATTTAGAAGGTGGAAAGTACCTGGCCAAAAATTGGCGTCTTAATTGATCCCAAGTAGTGATAGAACCAGATGGCAAATAGGAAAGCCACTGATTTGCTTTGTCGGACAATGAGAACGGGAACAATCTGAGTCTGATTGCATCTATTGAAGCTCCATTGCACTTGATAAGATTTGTGATCCTAAGGAACTTCTTCAGATGGCAGTTAGGATCTTCAGTTGGCAACCCCCCAAATAATCCAAAATTTTGGATCATAGAGGCCAAAGCAGGCTTGATCGCAAAGTTGTTGGCATCCACCGCAGGGCTAGTGATGCTATCCGTCACCTCAGCAGAGGCTGTAAAATAGTCCAGCAACTCATTCTTTCCCCCAAGGTTTTCTCCTCTCTTGCTTGCCTCTGCAACCTATGAAAATTCCTTTCAACTTCCCTGTCAAAAACTAGATCAGGATCTTGAGAATGCGGTAGCATACAAAGAGAGAGAATAAAAAGAAAAATAAATGTCTAAATTAATTAGAATTTCTTTTCTTCTAATATTACTAAAATCACAAAATATCAAAAATTAATCCCCGGCAACGGCGCCAAAAACTTGTTGCGTGCAAAACACACTGAAGGGCAGTGTGCCCTGTCGCAGAAGTAATATAGGACGGAAGTCTAGATGTCGTACCTAAGAGATTAAATTTGATAACTCTGTGATAAAGCAAGTACTGAAATAGGGAAATCCTTATGCTATTCAGACTAATCAAGAATTAGGAAATAAATAAATAATAAAAGAGCAATGATAAAAGGTAATGAAAGAAGAATAAAAAGAGAGTTTATAAATCAAGAGTAAAGAGCCTAGAGCCGTGGTTTCACTTGTGCTTTTGATACCCCCAAATCCTAATTCTATTCAATTTCACAGTTGCTTTGCAAATATCAATCCCTCTACGAAAACTATTAATTGTTTTTCAGGCAATCAATATTCTTTTCCCCAGATGAACCCAATGGTTGTCAGGAAAAGAGTTTAAATGATTAGAAAGCATAAAGCGTAAAGAGGTTGAATGATTGAAAGGATCAATTCACATTTTCTCAAATCTAGATGTTAAACCCCGGTTATCCTATAAGTCTACCAATTTGATTGGGCTTGATAGCCAAAATATCAATCAAATGATTAAGAGCATACAATGAGTTCGCATATGGGATAAAGAACAACAGAATAACACTATTCAAATTGCAACCTTGAAACCAAACAGAATTGAATTAAAGCTAAGGCATAGCGAAAAGGGTTTCTACTAACACAAGATCCACCACAACTCTAGTGGTGAATTTAGCTACTCATAATGATAGAGAATACCAAAATCAACAAAGGGAAACACATCTTGGATAATTAAAGAGGGATAAGTTGTCTCCAACTTAATCTCCAGGTGCCAAATCTTACTCTAGAAATCTAAACTATAAAATAAAAGACTAAAACAAGAGTATAGTACTCAAATAAATAAAGAGATGAAAGAATGATAAAATGTGCAAAAGATGATCTCTAAAGTGGCATAGAGGGCCTCTATTTATAGCAAAATTTGTGGACTGGGCCTTGAATTAGATCTTCTGCGCCGTCAGCACGGGTGTGCCAATCAAGTGGCACGGGCGTGCTCTTCACTCAGTACACCCGTGCCATTCAGAATATCAGGCCGTGCTCAAATATGTTAGGGCGTACCAACTTCGTAGAGCAACGTTCTAGTGCACGGGCTACAGCACGAGCGTGTTCTACTGATGGCACGAGCGTGCTCTTTGCGATTGGGACTGTGCTATCTCCTTTCAAGCCTTGCTTCTCTGACTCAGCCCTTTCTTCAATGTGGCACGGGCATGCTCTCGCATGGCACGACCGTGCTAAGTCTCCAGAGGTCAGCTTTAAGTATTTTGTAAGGCTTTGTTTGGATGGATGGATTTGGAAGGATGGCATGGGCGTACTCTCGCATGGGTTGGCAGTGCTAGCCTCAGAATTTCAGTATTCTGCTCAATTAAGCTCTAAAACCTTCACTTTTCTTCAAAAGTCCGTCAAGCTGCTTCTGAACGTCAATTCTGTCAAAACTTAAGTAAAAGGGTGAAATACAATAATATTTATCTTTAAATGCATCCAAATTCGACCCAAATACCCCCTATAAAATGCACATAATTGAGGTTCATCAATAGCAATGCTTATATCCGTTCAAATCCTTCTTGCTATTGCTGCATATTATGACTACGAGATCTGATAGATGGATGCCAAGATTACATTCCTTAACGGGAATCTTCTCGAGGATGTGTACATGACACAAACCGAGGGCTTTGTCGATCCAAAGGATGCTTGAAAAGTGTGTAAATTGTAGAGATCCATTTATGGATTAAAGCAAGCTTCTAGAAGCTGGAATCTGCATTTTGATGAAGCTGTAAGACAGTTTGGATTCATCAAGAACGAGGATGAACCTTGTGTGTATAAGAAGGTTAATGGGAGTGCGATTGCCTTTGTCGTATTGTATATGGATGACATATTACTTATCGGAAACGATATTCCTACACTGCAAAATGTAAAGACATGGTTAGGGAATTGTTTCTCGATGAAAGACTTAGGCGAGGCTTCCTAAGTGTTAGGACTCAGGATCTATAGAGATAGATCGCTGAGGTTGCTGGGCCTTAGCCAGAGTACATATGTTAACAATGTGCTTAGGCGCTTTAACATGCATGATTTCAAGAAGGGTCTCTTGCCTATGTCACATGGTGTATACTTGTCCAAGGGACACTCCCCTACTACATTAGATGAGAGGGAACACATAAGTAAGATTCCATATGCTTCGGCAATTGGATCTATCATGTATGCCAGGATTTAAACTCGACCAGATGTATCGTATGCTTTGAGCATGACGAGCAGGTACCAATCTGATCTCGATGAAAGTCACTGGACTGCAGTCAAGAATATCCTCAAGTACTTGAGAAGAACTAAGGATTCATTCTTGGTCTATGGTGGTGAGGAAGATCTCATTGTAAAGGGTTACACCGATGCTAGCTTCCAAACCGATAAGTATGATTCCAGATCGTAGTTTGGATTTGTGTTTTTCCTAAATGGTGGCGCTGTTAGATGGAAGAGTTCAAAGTAGGAAACAGTCGCTGATTATACTACAGAGGCTGAGTACATTGTTGCATCCAATGCAGCCAAGAAGGCCGTTTGGATCAGAAAGTTTATGACCGAACTTGGTATTGTTCCTAGCATTGCGAATCCAATTGACCTTTATTGTGATAATAATGGTGCGATCGTACAAGCCAAGGAACCCAGATCCCACCAGCGATCCAAACATATACTTAGGCGCTTCCATCTCATTCGAGATATTATCGATAGAGGATAAGTGAAGATATTCAGAGTACCAACACTGGACAATGTCGTAGACCCGCTAACCAAGCCTCATGCTCAGCAGAAGCAAGATGTTCATACTAGATCAATGGGTATTCGATTTATGCCCAATTGGCTCTAGTGCTAGTGGGAGACAGTTGGTGTAAGCCCTAGTGGCCAATCTATTTATTAGAATTTCATTTGTATCATGACTATGATTTATATCATTTATTATATAAGGCATTTCAGTTTATTATATTATCTCTTTTGTACATAATAAAGTTCTTAGAATATTAAGTTCAGTTCAATAGAATATCAAGCTGTGTGACTTGATCGTGAGACCCTATTGAACATTAGAACACTATTCTTAAAATATCCGTAGTCAAGTATTATTGTTATTTAGAACAACAATAACACATCGAGACTATTATGTGAGTAGATTGATAACCACATCTCACGGGTTATGGATATGAGATATCAAGTCTTCACATAGGTATACATATTAGAGTAATATTTATACTGGATTGACTGACTATGAGAACGCTACTAATAGTTATGTAAATGTCATAAGCGTTTCTCATGGCGACCATAGTGAAGTAGTCCTTCGACTTGAAGTCACTACGATTCCTACATGTGGAGTTGTAGGCTTTAATTTTATCAAACATTATCCGTAACAGGATAATTATAAAGGTAGTAATTGGGCCTGCAATGAATCATGTTGAGGGACGTGCGTGATGCAGATAGGATTCGTCCCTCCTACATAATACGAGCAATGTCATGGGCCTCTCGATAGAGTGAGATGTGAAAATGCATGGCCATGCTAAAAAAGGCCAATATGAGATATTGGGCCCGTTTGTGATTACATGTCTACTTAGAGATCGAGGAACATATAATTAAACTTAGCAAGGATGACACGTTTATGTCTTGTGTTCAATTATGACATACGGATGAAGGGATATTTACTACACAGTATATTAGTTGCAGTAAGGTTAAAATCGAATCACCGATTTTCTCATAAATTGGGTAGTGGTGATGCATTGCTAGATGCCGCTCATTATTTATAATATTTGATATTATAATTAATATGTGATATTATTGTAATATTTAATATTATTGCCAATTTAGTGGGAAACTATAGGGTCACACACATAGAGCAAATAGTTGAAGAGGAATTAATTAAATAAAAATGAGTTAATTAATTAATTCCAGTTTGGGCTTGTAGTGTACAAGCCCATCAGGGTTATGGCATGTAGGGTGAAGGAGCTCTACTCTTTAAATAGATAACGTGCCTTCTTCACCGTTTACACTAGACACGTAACATCCAAAAAAAATAAAATAAATAGAGATTATAATATTAGGAAAATTACAAAGTTTTTGGGCGGTTTAGAATTCATGTTTTAAGCCCTTGAAGTAAATAAAAGTGATTAAAATAATTAAAATTGTTTAAGTGTGATTTTCTGAGGGAAATTCACTTCCTGGCACGTGACTACGCCTGTGCTCATATAGCGCACCCTTGCTCCTGTGAGTACGCCCTTACTCTTTTAACACCCTGCTTTTTATCCCTATGTTTATATGTGTTAATCCTTGCTTATATATATTGTATATATATTGTTTATACTTGCTCTTGGTGCCTAAGTTCATAGTTGGGGTAGTTCAGCCTTAAGGAATGGTCAGTACATTCAAGTCCAAGAAACCTATTTTACGGTTTTGTCCATATCTTGAGTTATAGACGTCCGATTGAGACGATCTTGGATGCGTTGGAAAGATTAGAGAATTATCTACAAGTTTTATTTCAGGTGTTAGGGCCAAATTCGGCTTCTATATTTTCGCGTAGCGAAGGAACTTCGCATAGCGAATCTGGCAGACAGATTCTTGTAGCTCTCTGGTTCGCCTAGCGAAAATGGATTCGCTTAGCTAATATGCTATATATATATATATATATATATATATATATATATATATATATATATATATATATATATATATATATATATATATATGCATAATGACCCTAAATCATATTTGTACCATAAGACTCGACTTAAACCTATTTTCAAAGTCGAATTACTCTTAGAAACTGCCTCTTCCTCTCCAAACAAGGATTTCTAAACCCTTTCCAAGGATTCTTGAAGGAGATTGCACCATTGTTCATCGTTCTTCGCCTCCTTCGCTTGAAGAGCATCACTGCCATCACAAGCCCTCATCCTAGTTGCTGCTCTTGAACCTTTTGGGGCGGTGATCGTGAAATCAAGTGTCGTGAGATCGAGTGTTCGTGAGACGCAACCTTTTCCGGAACTTTTCTCTTCTTTTGTTCATTTTGATTATCATACCAGGTATGGGGGAGAAAGATGATTATATCATATGGGAATGTTGGAATGAGATTGAGGTGATTGGGGATTCCCATTATCCCCTTGTGCCTTGAGTGATTTGTTGTTAGCATTGTTGGAGCAATGGCTTAAATGATTGTATGTTATGATTAATGTATTAAACTTATTGTATGATTATAATATCACAAAGCGTGTATGTATTGCTATAATGTTATAAATATGTATGTGTTACTATAAGTGCTATTGTGTTTGTAATTGTTATTATAATAATGTTTTGATAGTTGTAATCATGAATTATATGACTATTGGTTTAAGATTATAAGACGTGAATATTGATTTATATTTAAGGATGAATACATGTAGACTATGATTGTGACTATATTGGAATGTGAGGTATTGTTTGAGTGTGAGACCCAGTTCTAAGGGGCCTGTTTATGGGTACTCATTTGTGAATGTTTGTGGGAGACCCAGCTCTGCAAGGCCAGTTTATGGGACTCAGCTCGGAAGGGCCTGTTTATGGACCCAGCCATGGAATGGCCTGTTTATGGGATCCAGCCTCTAAGAGCCTGTTTATGGGACCCATCCCCTAGAGAGCCTATTTGTGGGTACTCAATTATGTGTGCTGTATGAGTCTGAGGGGACATTGTTGCTTGTGATTGTAATGCGACATGTATACAAAATATAATGAGATGATATGTTAAACTGTTGTGAGATGATTTGACTTGATTTACGAGAATGTTTATATTATGTTTGTGGGTGTGTAGTACTTATATGTGTATGTATATATATGTATATATGTATATCTATGTCTATGCACTAGCCTTAATTTCCATTTTACTTCCACAACATATGTATATGCGTATGTTTTCTCACCCCTTTGTATTTGTGTCTTTTCTTGTGCAATGTATGATTTGTTCAGATGACTCTCAAGTGACTGAAGAGTAACACGTCGGAGCTTACGTGGAGTTGTTGATGCTTAGAGTATTAGTAGTTGAATTCTTTTGATGTTGTTCTTTAGGCTTTGGATCATGTTATTTATTTCTTTATGGGTTTTTGTTTAGCTTTGATACCACTTAATGTGACACTCGCTACCCCACATACGATAAAATTAAATAAAGCATGCAAGTTAAATAAAAACTAAAAACTTTAACTTAAAAGGTAGCAAATACCACATGATTCGAAAACGTTTTAAACATAAAACAACTGCGGGAAAACATTAATATAAACAAAACCCGAAACCCGATGTCACATAATCAAAGCTAGTAACCACTACCGATATTACATCGGAAAACAACTAACATACTAAACATAAACCAAACTATACTATGAGCAAGTGATCTCCTTGGGATCACTCCTCAGCTAGCTGCTCACCATCCTCTGTATAACCGAAGGTACATGCAAAACACAACAACAACAGATAGGGAGTAAGGAACTGTACGTATAAACATAAACGGTAATAGAGCAGTTAGCAAGATGATCATGCAGCATATAAACATCATAATACAACATACATGTTATAACACATTCCATCATATCACGTTATAAACATGCTATGTGATGCATAACTACTCCACTACTCCATATGCAATGTGGCCAACAACTCTAACTCTGGAAAGACGATTAGGATTACATGTTCGGTTATCAACGTGGATGATATGCCAGACCATGGGCCATCCCCGAACACTCTCACCAATCCTGATAACGTATAGTGGCTAGACAGGGTACTCAAGCTTATTCATTAGGTCACTCCGACAATAGGTAGCTAGCCCATGTCACCTGGAACTTCCATACCCAATGTCCCGCAAGGCTGGGTTAACACCCATAGTCGCGATTCATCATTTGCTTTCCGCCCAAATTATCATCTCTATGCAATGATGCATGCAATGTTCAACCAACATGCAAACACATGTTCAACCATCCATCATCAACACCATTACATGGCTATAAACTTTGACCAACAAGCATCAAAGATGATTTATTAACATCAAACTTGACCAATAAGCATCAAGAATGATTTAACCAACAAAATCGGTAACAGTACGTCGTTACCAATAATATCGTCTTATTAATTGTTCTCTTTGTTAAGTCTTAACTTAACATTATCTTTATTAAATATTATACTTAATCTTATTATCTAATCCTCAATTCATATCTTATTAAGATTATAACTTAATCTTAATATTTAAACCTTAAGTCATATGTTTATTAAGATTATAACTTAATCTTAATATCTAAACCACAATTAATATCTTATTAAGATTATAACTTAATCTTAATATTTAAACCTCAAGTCATATATTTATTAAGATTATAACTTAATCTTAATATCTAAACCACAATTCATATCTTATTAAGATTATAACTTAATCTTAATATTTAAACCTCAAGTCATATGTTTATTAATATTATAACTTAATCTTAATATCTAAAACTCAATTCATATCTTCATGTTTATGAACATCAATTGGACTAATCCTAGTTTTAGGCTTAGCGCTAACATCCTTATGTCTTTTATTAACATAGATTTAACAGCAGTTCCAACACACCAACTCATACAATCATGGCATATCATCATCATCATAAACAACATCATAAACATTATGCTAAGATCATACAAACCATTTAAACAATTAACAACATGTATAAACAACTGTAACAATTTCTCACGGCAATTAAGGCATATAGCACACAAATAGGGTCATGGGTTAACCCTCAGGCCGGTCTGTCCTTCAGGCCGGGGTATTTGTCTGTTGTGTTTTCTTCTGTGTACTCTTATATGATTGTCTATGACGATGGGATAGAGTATTAAATGTTTGGTGTTTGTTTTGACTTAACTTTTATGTTAAGTGATTTGTTGTGGACTAGTTGTCTGTCAACCAAGTCCGAGCTTGTAGAAATTTCGAGGACGAAATTTTTATAAGGGGGTGGAATTGTAACACCCCTTTTTCGTATGAGTGTGTATATATTGTTATAATTATATGTATTATTATTATTATTAGTAGAATATTTGACAATATGCTTGTTTACATCGTCACTGCATTTTATAAGTATCTATATGAATGTATATTTATGTGCGTATATTTTAAGTGATAACATGCACGCTTATGTTTGTATGATTATAAGTGTGTTTACATTTTAATATTAAAATGTTGTTGTTGTTGTTGTTGTTATTATTATTATTATTATTATTATTATTATTATTATTATTATTATTATTATTATTATTATAATATGTAATTGATTCTTATTGATATGTAAATGATTTATATTAATTATTCTTATATTAATATACGATTGACTGTATTAATAAATAATTGTGCATAGTTATATTTATATTATTAATTATTAATTATACTGTATGTATTAATACATGATCTTATCTATATGTATATATAATTGATTATATTAGTATGTAAGTATGTAATCTCATGTGCTTATATGTGGTCTTGTATGGACTAATATGATGTGTGTAATTAATGTGTGATCGTATATTTATTTACATGTCATCAATTATATATATGTTTATATTAACACTGGATCACTTGTATTAATGCATAATAGTATCATATTAATATACAACTATCTGTATAAATATTTAGATCATGATTATATTAATATAAAATATTTATATTTATGATAATTATAGTTGTGTTGGTATAAGATCAATTAGATGTCATCAAGATTCAATCGTTGAATAGATAAGATTATCCTATCTTAATCTCCTAAAAATCTTATCTAGAAACAGCTATCCTTTTAATTGTGAACGTATATTACCTTTTTGACCCTGTTAGAGTCCGAATTAGGAATAAATTGTGAAACATGAATTTGTAGGAAATTCTCTTAGCTTTCTAACACCACGAAGAACACATAAATTGGACACTCGTAGCTCAAGTTAGGGCCAAACCAGTAAGCACGCGTTTTGGGCTCTTTGGTTAGTCCGTTTCTCTCTAATCCTTTTAATACCTATTTTGATCGACCTAAAACTCATAGCCGTCTTTCCTAGAGTTATAAACAGCCGTCTTTTACCATTCTCTTGGGTTCCCATTGAATCCTTGAGCGTCCTCAATCCTTGTTTGAGTGTTCTTCGTCAAGAACCTATCCCTGTGGCGTTTGTTGTCGCGTTTGGGGTTAAACTGTTAGCTTAGTGTTATTTTGAGGTAAGGCAACCAACACTGTTCATCCTTTCTTGGAATCCCTTGAGTTAATGTTGAACCATTTTGTCCCTGTCAAACCAGACGTCATTGTTAATGCGCCAATGTTGTGAATAGGTGCTAACAAATTAGTTCCCCAGGAATCTAATCGAGGTATATGCATAACCATGGTGTTAATTCCCTTCCCTTTCTTTGTTGGGAAATTAACTACCTTTGTCCTTTCTTGTTGTTCTTGGTCAAAGCTCGCTGAACCTGTTGAACCCGTTTGGAGGAGTCACGCTTAGACTTCGCTCTTGTTGGCTCATAGGTTGGAATCGTCACGCCAGGTATGGGGAAAAGGGATTAGTATAACATATAGGTTCTAGGGTAGCGTAAGATGAGGATTAACCCATGACCCTATTTGTGTGCTATATGCCTTAATTGCCGTGTGAAATTGTTACGGTTGCTTATACATGTTGTTAATTGTTTAAATGGTTTGTATGATCTTGGCATGACGTTTATGATGTTGTTTATGATGATGATGATATGCCATGATTGTATGAGTTGGTATGTTGGAACTGCTATTAAATCTATGTTAATAAAAGACATAGGGATGTTAGCGCTAAGCCTAAAACTAGGATTAGTCCAATTGATGTTCATAAACATGAAGATATGAATTGAGGTTTAGATATTAATATTATGTTATAATAATAATAAACATATGACTTGAGGTTTAAATATTAAGATTAAGTTATAATCTTAATAAGATATGAATTGTGGTTTAGATATTAAGATTAAGTTATAATCTTAATAAACATATGACTTAAGGTTTAAATATTAAGATTAAGTTATAATCTTAATAAGATATGAATTGAGGATTACATAATAAGGTTAAGTTATAATCTTAATAAGATATGAATTGTGGTTTAGATATTAAGATTAAGTTATAATCTTAATAAATATATGACTTGAGGTTTAAATATTAAGATTAAGTTATAATCTTAATAAGATGTGAATTGTGGTTTAGATATTAAGATTAAGTTATAATCTTAATAAACATATGACTTAAGGTTTAAATATTAAGATTAAGTTATAATCTTAATAAGATATGAATTGAGGATTAGATAATAAGATTAAGTATAATACTTAATAAAGATAATGTTAAGTTAAGACTTAACAAAGAGAACAATTAATAAGACGATGTTATTGGTAACGACGTACTGTTACCGATGTTGTTGGTTAAATCATTCTTGATGCTTATTGGTCAAGTTTGATGTTGATAAATCATCTTTGATGCTTGTTGGTCAAAGTTGATAGCCATGTAATGGTGTTGATGATGGATGGCTGGACATGTGTTTGCATGTTGGTTGAACATTGCATGCATCATTGCATAGAGATGATAATTTGGGCGGAAAGCAAATGATGAATCGCGACTATGGGTGTTAACCTGGCTTTGCGGGTACATTGGGTATGGAAGTTCCAGGTGACATGGGCTAGCTACCTATTGTCGAAGTGACCTAATGAATAAGCTTGAGTACCTTGTCTAACCACTATACGTTATCAGGATTGGTGAGAGTGTTCGGGGATGGCCCATGGTCTGGCATATCATCCACGTTGATAACCGAACATGTACTCCTAATCGTCTTTCCAGAGTTAGAGTTGTTGGCCACATTGCGTATGGAGTAGTGGAGTAGTTATGCATCGCATAGCATGTTTATAACGTGATATGATGGAATGTGTTATAACATGTATGTTGTATTATGATGTTTATATGCTGCATGATCATCTTGCTAATTGCTCTATTACCGTTTATATTTATACGTACAGTTCCTTACTCCCTATCTGTTGTTGTTGTGTTTTGCATGTACCTTTGGTTATGCAAAGGATGGTGAGCTGCCAGTTGAGGAGTGATCCCAAGGAGATCGCTTGCTCATCCTATAGTTTGGTTTATGTTTAGTATGTTAGTTGTTTTCCGATGTAATATCGGTAGTGGTTACTAGCTTTGATTATGTGATATCGGGTTTCGGGTTTTGTTTTCCGCAGTTCTTTTATGTTTAAAACGTTTTCGGATCATGTGGTATTTGCTACCTTTTAAGTTAAAGCTTTTAGTTTTTATTTAACATGCATGCTTTATTTAATTTTATCATATGCGGGGTAGCGGGTGTCGCAACTTTCGTGCTCAAGGGGAGCACAACCGTGTTGGAAATTGTGGAAAATTGATGCTGTTTAGCGCACCCGTGCTCAGATCAGTACGCCCGTGCTGAAAAAGGAGCACGACCATGCTAAATAGGAGCACGCTCGTGCTCGACGTCAGTAACGTCTGAAACGCGAGGGTTTAAGCAGGGAACGAATGTAACACTATATATACCATCTTATAACACCCTAGTGCAGATAGAAACCCCCTTTACACCCTAAAACATTCTCTTGCTTGCCTTTGAGGATTGAAGAGATTGGAGAAGGCGATTCTAGATTAGAAAGAGCCTAAAGAAGGAAGAAATGGCGAGATTCTTGAGGAGCTTCTTTGCGCGTTCGTGACAAGCGGTTGGAGCTTCTTGGAGGTTTTCAAGAGGTGAGTAGAAATACTCTTTCTCACCATTTCCATGGTGCAGATTGTCTTGGAGTTGGGATATGCTTTCAAAACATGGTTTTTTCGAAAATATTCTTGTATTTGGTCAAATAATGATTTTCTAAATTTGGGGGTTTTTCCTTTAAAGTGTTCCTACCTTGAATTATGTGTTTATTCTTGGGATTAATGCTATGATATGTATGATGTATACATGACTTGGTTGATTGACATGCTATATTTGGATTATATGATGATATGTGGTATTAGCATGATTAATTAACTGTTATATGCGATAGATGTTGTTTGCTGCAATATCGCCTATGATAGGGTATCGAACGTAACATTGCCAATGAATTGGGATGTCGAAATTATGAAATACCGCCATGATGGGGTATCGAAGGTAACATCGCCACACATTGGGATGTCGAAATGAGTAATACCACCAGTGTCTAATGGTTGGTATCGAAAATGAGTAATGTCACTGAAGAGAAGGTGACATCGAAATACCTTCATGAGTAAGTTAGGCAATGGGACGCCATTGTTATGTGCAGTTTGATATCATATGACATATGTGGTATTGGAACTATTTGATATATGCGATTTTTGCATACTTGATTTATGATGTGTTGATGATGATTGATTATTGTCTATAATAATTTCTATTATTATTATTATTATTTTTATAATGCTATTATTTTAAAAATAGCGGGTACCATGACAATTTTTTCGGTTACCGCACCGGCTGAAAATAATCCTTTTGTGTAAACCTTTTTAAATGTATTTTTGTTCACTGGGATTTTATATCTTATTAGTAGTATTGTTTTCAGAGCCTGAGGATGACCTTGTTGAGCAGGCAGACGTTTGAAGACTTTACACTAGTAGTTTAGCTTGGTTAGTATTGTATGGCATATGGCAGGAATACCTTTATTATCGTTTAGTTATTTTTCTTATGTGAGATGTAATATCTGCCCGGTTTTGAGGCTTTGAAACTTATTATGTTATTTCGGTTTTCGAATTGAAGTACACAATTTTTTGGATTAGTATATTAAGTTTTTATTCAGTATTTATTTAAGGAAATTTACTATGTTTTATTTAAATTATCATTTTGGGTTACTAATGTAACGAATGATGTTACATTTTTTTTGTATTAGAACAATTCAATCCTAAATTAGACTGTGGTTATTGGGTTTTTCAAAAATCAAAACTTGGGCGCATAGGATGTTTATTTGAATCATAAATACTGAATGCTATTATTTTAGATATTGGGCCTGGCCAACTCAGTGTTTGATTGGTGGTGTGCATAGTTATGGCAAATAATATGCGAGGGAATGATGATGCACTTGCGGCGGCTTTGGCTCAAATGACTAGAGTTATGCAAGAGGAGACAGAGATTATCCATCAGATAAGAGAAAGCGGGAACGTGCCTAACGCTTGAGCAGTTGTAGCTCAAGATCCGTAGTACATGGGACTATCAGAGTTTAGGAGGAATGATCCGCCAACCTTCCGATGTACTACTGATTCGATCGAGGCAGGAGAGTGGTTGCTCAAACTTCAGAAGATTTTTTGGGTTATGAGGTGCGTTGATGCACAGAAGGTGGATATCGCCACCTACATACTGGAGTTGTAACACCCTAGTTTTCGCTTGCTTGTTATAAAATGTTGTTACATATATTATCCTTTTAATGTTATATATATGTTATGTGTTGTTATGCTTACATTAAATGTTTAGGGACGTATTTTAGGGTAGTTAACCTTAGAACGAGTCAGATCAGTGATCCTGACAGGGTGGCACGCCCGTGCTCCTGTGCAGCACGCCCGTGCTAAAAGTTAGCACGCCCGTGCTCTACGCACGCACCAGAAACACGTTTTGGGCTCTTTTGGTCAGCCCGTTTCTTTCCAATCCTTTTTATACCTCTTTTGCTCGACCTAAAACTCATAGTCGTCAATCCTAAAGTTAGAAAAAGTCGTCTTTTACCTTTCTCTTGATTTCCCATTGAATCCTTGAGCATCCCCAATCCTTGTTTGGGTGTTCTTTGTCAAGAACACATCCTTATGGTGTTTTTCGTTGCGTTTGGGGATAAGCTGCTAGCTTAGTGTTACTCCGAGGTATGGTAACCAACCTTGTTCATCCTTTCTTTGAATCCTTAAGTTTAGCATTGAACCATTTTCTCCCTATCAAACCAGACTTCGTTGTTTGTGTGCCAGTGTTGTGAACGGCAACTAGCAAATTAGTTCCCGAGGGATCTAATCGAGGTATGTTTATAATCTTGTATTAATTCCTTTTCCTTTTCCTTGTTTGGGGAATTAACTTATCCTTTTTACCTTGGCGCTCTTGGTCAAAGCTCGTTGAACCTGTTGAACCCGTTTGGAGGAGTCACGCTTGGATTTCGCTCTTGTTGGCTCATAGGCTGGAATCATCATGCTAGGTATGGGGAGAAGGGATTAGTGTAACATATAGGTTCTAGGGTAGCGTAAGATGAGGGTTAACCTATGACCCTATTTGTGTGCTATATGTCTTAATCGCTGTATGAAGTTGTTATGGTTGTTTATACATGTTGTTAATTGTTTAAATGGTTTGTATGATCTTGGCATGACGTTTATGATGTTGTTTATGATGTTGTTTATGATGATGATGATATGACATGATTGTATGAGTTGGTATGTTGGAACTGCTGTTAAATCTATGTTAATAAATGACATAGGGATGTTAGCGCTAAGCCTAAAACTGGGATTAGTCTAATTGATGTGCATAAAACATAAAGACATTGATGAGGGGTGAGATTAATGCCAATGGATTGGTCAAGAACCTTAGGATTGATTTGGAGGGTTGAAATCTAGAAAAGCTGCTAAGTTCCCAGAACTGAGACGCTGTAACAACGTTGAGCACGCCCGTGCTCATTATCGGCACGCCCGTGCTCTTTGCCCAGTAAAAGCCAGCACGCCCATGCTCTCAGTAGCACGCCCGTGTTGGAAAAACGAGAAAAGTGACGCTATTTACCACGCCCATGCTCTCTCATAGCACTCCCGTGCCAGTTGGCCAACACGTCCGTGCTCGGGCCGTGCCACTGTCAGAATTAAAAAACTTCACTGTTTTAAATAAAAAGAGATTTAATACCGTTTTTGGAATAAAAATATGATATAAGAGATTATAAAACACGACCTTGAGGATAGTTAATGAACTAGGATAACGATATGGTAAGATGTAATAATGGAGACTTAATAAAGAGATTAATTAATGAGAAGATGATGTTATGGGTAACGACATACTATTACCGATGTTGTTGGTTAAATCATTCTTGATGCTTATTGGTCAAGTTTGATGTTGATAAATCATTTTTTATGCTTGTTGGTCAAAGTTGATAGCCATGTAATGGTGTTGATGATGGATGGTTGGACATGTGTTTGCATGTTGGTTGAACATTGCATGCATAATTGCATACAGATGATAGTTTGGGCGGAAAGAAAACGATGAATCGCGACTGTGGTGGCCACGATGGGTGTTATCCCGGCCTTGAGGGTAGAGTTGGGTAAGGAGGTTCCATATGGCATAGACTTGCAACCCGTGGTCGGAGTGTCCTATCGATAACCTGACTACCCTGACGAGCCACAATATGTTATCAGGATTAGTTGAGAGTATCCACGGACGTCACCCATGGTTTGGTGAGTGTTCCAACGTTGATGCAGAATGGTCAACATGGATATGTACTCCTAATCATCTTTCCAGAGTTAATGTTTTGGATCCACATTGCATGTGGAGTAGTTATGCTTCGCATAGCATGTTATTAATGTGATATGATGGTACGCGTTATAATATATATGTTATATTATGATGTTTTATACGCTGCATGATCATCTTGCTAACTGCTCTATTACCGCTTATGTTTATACGTACAGTTCCTTACTCCCTATCTATTGTTGTTGTTTTGCATGTACCTTTGGTTATGCAGAGGATGGTGAGCTGCCAGCTGAGGAGTGATCCCAAGGAGATCGCTTGCTCATAGTATAGTTTAGTTATGTTAGTTGTTTTCCGATATAATATCGGTAGTGGTTACCAGCTCTGACTATGTGACATCGGGTTTCGGGTTTTGTTGATCTTTATGTTTTTCTGCAGTTGTTGCTTATGTTTTAAATGTTTTCGGATCATGTGGTACTTGCTACCTTTTATGTTAAAGTTTTTTTTTTTTAACTTGCATGCTTTATTTAATTTTATCGTATACGGGGAAGCGGATGTCACAGGAGTCTGATGCGGAGCATTGGTGGAATTGTGCTAGGGGTGGTTTGCTAGCCTTGAACGGCCCTATCACGTGGGACAAATTCAAAGAAGTCATCTTGGAGAATTACTTTCCGCATAGTGTTTGCATTCAGAAGGAAACAGAGTTCCTACAACTCCATCAGGGAGACGTGTCAGTTGCTGAATATGTGGCTAAGTTTGAAAGCTTGGCAAGTTTCTCTCATTACTTGAAGGACAATCCTTTGGACGACTGGAAGGCGATCAAATTCGAACAAGGTTTGAAGCCAGAGATGCAGAGTTTTGTCGGAATCTTGGAGATTCGGGATTACTCTACCTTAGTAAACAAGTGTAGGGTAGGCGAGCAGAAGGTGCAAGTTTTAAAGATGGTGAAGACAAAGGAGAAAAGTACTTTCGAAGGCAAGAGGTTCCATAACAAAGTGGGTAACTTTCAGAAGAGCCCGCGACCAGTGCCTACCATCACAAAGGGTAAGCAGGTCCAAGGAGCTCAAGCATATAGGGGGCTGGATGTTTTTGATGTGGATGGCACCATGGGGATCGCGCATGCCCCGTGGCGTAAGTCTCCTGCAACAAATGTGTAAATGTGGGACACTTTGCTAAAGTCCATAAGGGATGAAGACAATCGCAGACCAAACCCCCAGAGCCAAGGAAGAGTCTTCACCATCCAAGGAGAGGAAATGAAGCAGTTCGATTGTTTGATCCAAGATATGGGTTTAATTAAAGATAGAAAAGTTATGATATTGTTTGATTCAGGAGCAACCCATTCTTTCATATCTCTTAGTTGTGTTAAAAATTTGTAGTTGCCTATCTCTAAACTACCTTTTGACTTGTGTGTTTCTACCCCCTGCCAAAGATAAATTGGTTACATCTGTTGCCTGTTTGAAATGTTCCTTAATATACCAAAATTTATCTTATGATGTTGACCTGATATGTTTACCTATGTCGGGTTTAGATGTCATACTTGGTATGGATTGGTTAATGTTGTTATCAATTGTTCTTCTCGAACCATCTCTTTTCTTCCACAACCAATGTCTATTGACCCTTCAGTGTCAAAATTGCTTTTTATTTGTTGTGTCTTGCCACAAGAACTTAGTTGAGGGGGCTGAGGGATACATACTTCTCTTTTCTGCTAAGATAGAGGCTGAAAGTGATGTAGCGGCATTACCTATTGTGTGCGAGTTTTTAGATGTGTTCCCTAAAGAGGTCTCTAGTTTACCACCGGGTAGGGAGGTAGAGTTTAACATAGATCTTATGCCTGGTAGTGGACCTGTATTTGTAGCATCCTATAGAATGGTCCCTCTAGAGTTGAGCGAGCTTAAGAAACAGTTAGAGGAGTTGTTAGATAAGAGGTTTATTGGACCGAGTGTGTCACCTTGGGGAGCGCCGGTTCTTTTAGTGAAAAAGAAAGATGGGAGTCTGAGGTTGTGTGTGCAGCTAAACAAAGTGACCATAAAGAATAAGTATCCTTTGCCTAGGATAGACGACCTGCTAGATCAGCTGAGGGGAGCGACAATGTTTTCCAATATAGATCTAAGATCGGGGTACCATCAGATCAGAGTTAGGAGTGAGGATATCCCTAAGACAGCTTTTACAAAAAGGTATGGGCACTATGAGTACGTAGTGATGCCCTTCGGAGTGCCGGACGCTCCATCCGTTTTCATGGACTACATGAATCGGATCTTTAGACCCTTCTTACATAAGTTTGTGGTGTTGTTCATAGATGATATCCTGATATACTCTAGAACACCTGTGGAGCATGAGGAGCATTTGAGGGTAGTGTTACAGATCTTAAGGGATGAGCGTTTCGTTAAATCAGAGAAGTGTGAGTTTTGGTTAGATGAAGTGAAGTTTCTGGGACACACCATTTGTAAGAGTGGTGTAGCGGTTGATTCCTCTAAAGTGAATGAAGGGCTAGAGTGGAAACCACCTAAGACGGTAACTGAGGTGACGAGTTTCCTAGGATTGGCAGGTTACTATAGGAAGTTTGTAAGGGTTTTTCTAAGTGAACTTTACCTTTGACCTAGTTGAATAGGAAAGGAAAACCTTTTGTTTGGGGTCAGTAATGTGAGGATAACTTCCAAGAGCTTAAGAAAAGATTGGTGACAGCGCCTATCTTGCCCATACCGGACCCTTTAGTGAGTTTCGTAGTTTATTGTGACGCGTCTAAGAATGGTTTAGGATGTGTCTTGATGCAAGAAGGTAAGGTTGTAGCTTACGCGTCTAGGAAACTTAGATCATAGGAAGGAAACTATCCTACTCATGATCTAGAGTTGGCAGCAGTAGTGGTTGCTCTTAAGATTTGGAGGCATTATCTATATGGAGCAAAGTTTGAGGTTTTTAGTGACCATAAGAGCCTTAAGTACCTGTTTGATCAGAAGGAGTGGAATATGTGGCAAAGAAGGTGGATGGAGTTCCTTAAAGACTATGACTTTGAGTTGAAGTGCCATCTAGGGATGGCCAATGTAGTGGCTGATGCTCTTAGTAGGAAGTCTCTACATGTGTCTAATTTAATGGTGCTAGAGATGAACCTGTTGGAGAAGTTTAGAGACATGAACCTTAATGTAAATTTGAATGCCTTGAGTTTGGAGCTGAATAGGTTGGAAATCTGTAGTGACCTTAGGGAAGAGATTAAGTGTGAACAAATTTTAGACCAGGAGTTACAACCTTTGTTGGGACAAGAAAAGTATGTGTTGTTTTCTGACGGGTTAGTGATATTTAAAGATAGGATCGTTGTTCCTAAGGAGGGGAGCCTTAGAGAAAAAGTGCTAGAGGAAGCTCATAAGGGTAAGTTCATCATACATCCAGGGATAACCAAGATGTACCAGGACCTTAAGAAAATGTATTGGTAGTCAGGGATGGAAAAGGACTAGCTGTTTTGTGACCAAGTATTTGATGTGCCAAAAGGTTAAGATAGAACACCAAAGACCTTTGGGTTTGTTGCAGCCTTTAGAAATTCTTGAGTGGAAGTGGGAAAAGATCTCTATGGACTTTGTGATGGGTTTATCTAGGACTCGTTTGGGTTTAGATGCCATCTGGGTAATAGTAGATAGGTTGACCAAGTCTGCTCACTTCTTGCCAATCAAGGCAACCTATAGCTTAGATAAGTTGGCAGACCTTTACATCAGGGAGATAGTTAAGCTTTATGGAATATCCACCTCCATAGTGTCAGATAGAGACCTGAGGTTTACCTCTAGATTTTGGAGAGCTTTCCAACAGGCCTTTGGATCTAAGTTGAGCTTTAGTACAGCCTATCACCCCCAAACAGATGGTCAGTCAGAGAGGACCATTGAGAACATACTTAGAGCGTGTGTCTTAGATGAAGGTGGGAGTTGGGATAAATTCTTGCCTCTCATTGAGTTTGCATATAACAATAGTTATCACGCTAGCATAGGCATGGCGCCCTATGAAGCCCTTTATGGACGAAAGTGTAGATCCCTTTTATGTTGGTGTGAGGTAGGTGAGAAAAACTTGATAGGACTTGACTTGGTTCAAGAGACCACAAAAAGGATCAGGATGATTAGGGAGTCGATGCGCGCAATGCAGAGTAGACAAAAAATTTATGCCGACAAACAAAGAAAGCCTCTAGAATTCCAGGAAAGTGAGCACGTATTCTTGAAAGTCACTCCTAAGACTAGGGTGGGAAGGTCGATGAAAATTAGAAAACTTAATCCTCGTTTCATGGATCCCTTTCAAATTCTAAAAAGAGGCGGGCTTGTTACTTATCAATTGGCTCTTCCACCACAATTGTCAAATCTCCATGATGTTTTCCATATCTCACAACTCAGAAAATATGTACCTGATGTGTCTCATGTGATAGCTCCTGAGTCAATACAATTAAGAAATAACTTGATCTTTAAGCTCAGACCTAGTCAGATGGTCGACAATAGCACTAAGACTCTATGGAGCAGGACAATTCCTTTGGTGAAGGTGGTTTGGGAAGGATTAACACCCGAGGAAGCTACTTGGGAGCTTGAGGAGGATATCATGTGCCAGTATGCAGATCTTATCAGTCAAAGTACTTTAAACGTTTCGCTCTGTGCATATGTTAAGTTTTTGAACGAGTGTGTTTGGAGTTAATTTCGGGGACGAAATTCTTAAAGGAGGGGAGAAAATGTACCATCCTAGAAAATAAAATAAATAGAGATTATAATATTAGGAAAATTATAGAGTTTTTGGGAGGTTTAGAATTCATGTTTTAAGCCCTTGAAGTAAATAAAAGTGATTAAAAATAATTAAAATTGGTTAAGTGTGATTTTCTGAGGGAAATTCACTTCCTGACGCGTGAGCACGTCCGTGCTCATGTAGCGCACACTTACTGGGGTAAGCACGACTGTGCTTAAGGGGAGCATGCCCGTGTCGAAAATCGTGGAAAATTGACGCCGTTTAGCGCGCCCGTGCTCAGATCAGTATGCTTGTGCTGAATAAGGAGCACGACCGTGCTAAATAGGAGCACGCCCATGCTCGACATCAGTAACATAAGAAATGTGAGGGTTTAAGCAGGGAACGAATGTAACACTATATATACCATCTTATAACACCCTAGTGCTACTAGAAACCCTCTTTGCTCCCTAAAACACTCTATTGCTTGCCTTTGAGGATTGAAGAGTTTGGAGAAGGTGATTCTACAGTAGAAGGAGCCTAAAGAAAGAAGAAAGGGGGAGATTCTTCAGGAGCTTCTTGGCGCGTTCGTGACAAACGCTTGGAGCTTATTGGAGGTCTTCAAGAGGTGGGTAGAAATACTCTTTCTCACCCTTTCCATGGTGTAGATTGTCTTGGGATTGGGATATGCTTTCAAAACATGGTTTTTTGGAAAATGTTCTTGTGTTTGGTCAAATCCCGATTTTCTAAATTTGGGGGGTTTTCCTTTAAAGTGTTCCTACAATGAATTATGTGTTTATTCTTGAGATTGATGCTATGATATGTATGATGTATACATGACTTGGTTGATTGACATGCTATATTTGAATTATATTATGATATATATGGTATTGGCATGATTAATTAACTATTATATGCGATGGGTGTTGTTTGTTGCAATACCGCCTATGATAGGGGTATCGAAAGTAACATTGCCAATGAATTGGGATGTCGAAATTATGAAATACCGCCATGATGGGGTATTGAAAGTAACATCGTCATACGTTGGGATGTCGAAATGAGTAATACCACTAGTATACAATGGTTGGTATCGAAAATGAGTAATGTCACTGAAGAGAAGGTGACATCAAAATACCTTCATGTGTAAGGTAGGTAATGAGACGCCATTGTTATATGCACTTTGATAGCCATATGACATATATGGTATTGGAACTATTTCATATATGAGATTTTGGCATACTTGATTTATGATGTGTTGATGATAATTGATTATTGTCTATAACAATTTTTATTATTATTATTATTATTATTATTATTATTATTATTATTATTATTATTATTATTATTATTATTATTAATTTTATGATGCTATTATTTTAAAAATAGCGGGTACCATGGACAATTTTTCAGGTTACCGTACCGGCTGAGAACAATACTTTTGCAAAAACCTTTTTAACTGTATTTTTGTTCACTGGGATTTTATATCTCATTAGTAGTATGGCTTTCAGAGCCTGAAGACAACCCTACTGAGTAGCCAGACGTTTGAAGAATTTACACTAGTAGTTTAGCTTGGTTAGTATTGTATGACATATGGCAGAAGGAGCTTTATTATTGTTTAGTTATTTTTCTTATGCGAGATGTAATAGAAGTTCGGTTTTGAGGTATTGAAACTTATTATGTTATTTTGGTTTTTGTAACATCCCAAGAAATAAATAAAAATATAAACAGGCATTAATTTTAGCAAATAAAATTAATTGAGTTTTGGGGGGCTTAAAGTTGAAGATTTTGAGTCTTAAGAATAGTATAATAACAAAAAAAATAAATAAAAACAAGACGGTGGTTATTAGGATATTATTCCTGTGCTTATCCTTTTGGACTTTATTTTAAAATATAATAGAATGAAAATAAAAGCAAACAGGGAAACGTGGGTAATCCTATATAAACAAATCCAAATAATATTCTAGTGCTGCTAGAATCCTAATACCTCCTAAAACACTCTGGTGGCTGCTCTAAGAGATCCAAGGCTTGAAGAAAGAGATTTTGGAAAAGGAGCAAAGAAAAAGGAAGGAGAGAATACTAGGATTCTCCATAGGAAATGCTTTGAGTTTTTGAAGGTCTACAAGAGATGAGTAAAAATAATTTTTTTTTTCACCTTTTTATGGTACAAATATTTGGGGTTTTGGATCTTAAAATCAATATCGCATTTTGGGGTGTTTGATTTGAGAAAATTGGGTTTTTGGATGTTTGGGGATATACTTATTATGATTGCTTTTCGGTTTGAAGATCTGTGTGCCATATATGCGTGTTTTGTTTATGTGGATGTATTTTGGTTGGGGAAACAAATCTCGGAGAACCACGTCTCCCTTCTGCCCGATAGCAGCAAACGCTGCTCATCGTTTCCTATGCGCTGTGACCCCTCTTGGGTTTACGCCTGAAAGAGACACCAATATTGTATATAATCATGGCATAATGTGTTGAACTATGCTGGGTATATATATAAGGTGCAATGCATATATACAATATTCAGAAATTGGAACATGTTCACCTGGGCATATTGAATAGCTTTGGGAATGAATGGTAATGTTATATATTAACGTGTTGAACTCTTGTTATATACATATATTATAAATATAAATAAATACTAATATAATGTGTGGCACCCTGTTTTATATGCATGTATTATATGTATTATATTATGATGCAATAATGTAATGTCCTTGTATGATGTATGATGAAAATAGTTGGTTTGGTATGACAACTTGACCAGTGTTATTGATGCATGAAGCATTAGAACATTTTGATAGTCATCTGGGTTGACATATTGTTATAAAAAATAATATATAAAATGAAATAAGTAAAATAAGTAGAGAGAAGAATAAATAACACAAATTTGTTTATAATTTGAGACATGTGAAATCACACTGTCCTTAAGGATTATTTCGCCACAATAATAATAATAATGCGAATATTTTTCAGGATTTAATAGACTTTTCCAAAATAATAATATTATTCTGGGTACGCAGAATAGCAATAAAGATATCAACTCTTACATTTAGAAAATAATAAAAAGAAAATTTATTTGTAAAACAAATATAAATGTGTCTAAAAGCAACTCCTCGGTGATCTATAGCACGGGATATATTGATGTTGATGATTGCTGCTAGTGAAACGTTGCACCTCAAGTTAATATATAAAGAATAAAGGGAAATGCATATGACTATGATGAAATGAAACGTTAGCTAATATGTTGAAATGCAAAGTGATAGCACTTTAATGAATAATAAAGCATATTCACTTTAGTGAATCAGCAAATATTAGGAAATTATTAAAACCAATTAAATATAATTAAAATATTTGAAACATTAACATAAATATTTATTGAGAAAATTAATTGGAATAAATGATAATAAAAGATATATTTAAATCTTTCAAAAACAAATTATTTTAGAAATAATTTTCCAACAATCCCCCACATATTTCAAAATAATTTGTGAAAATAATTAATTAAAAAATAAAATTCAGAGTTGATCACATGGATGTTAATGCTTCGAATCTAGTGTCTTTTGGACTATGAACCAGACCTAGACTGATAAACATACCATACAAGTGAGTCGGTGAAGTAAACTTCTATGAACCAAAACACTTTGATGTATGTTAGAGGTCTACCAATCACATTACACCCCCACAATTCTTGCTATTACGCTGTTTCGCGCTAATAGCCATGCGCACGCATGATAATTCATGAGTACTCTAGAAATTATGCCACAATTTCATAGGAGCGGCCCCACTCCACACTCATATAGGTGATTTCATCAAGTGTATACTGCACTTTATACACCACCCATAAGGGATATGAAATTCATTAAAAGCTTTTAGCTTATCCTCATAATAAATACAGTCTAGCATTTCTTACACCATAGGAAGGGACAAAATTATTTGTGCTAGCAGAACTAACAAGTGACTTGTTTTTACCCATATGAACCTTATTCATAGGATCTCCAATCACAAAGGTTGAGTTACCATCACCGTTAATTTCACAATGGCTATAAGTCCCATATTCCCCTCGATATTTTACTCACTAGCCTTTTGCTTTCTGAGAAAATCGGTCAAATTCATTTTTGACCTCTCAAAACTTAGGCCTCATCGTTTTGTAGCTACTTTCCAGAATTGTAACACATACGTATGTCTCTAAAATATATTTAATTTGCCATTTAGCAATCACAATATATAAACACATAATGAGTTAGTTTTAACTCACATAAAAAATTTGCTAAGAAGTTTTTCAACCACTCAGACTCATTATCAGCCAATTTCTGAGTAATAAACTCTGACCCATTGTATATTTAATAATAAATTTTGATTGGCTGATCACCAAGTAATTACATCACCACAAATGTGAACACATAACCCGAGTTCTGGTTATCATCATTGTATCTCTATAATACATTGGAAAATCCACAATTGAATATCACAGTTCATCCCCCACAAAAGTGTAGGAGGTAAAAATATTTTTATTTGGACAAATATGCTCGGTAGCCCCAAAGTCTACCATCTATTATTTACATTTGCCATAAGTTAAGCTTGAGAATGACAACAAAAATTATATCATCTCCTTAGACCAAGTTTGCCTTTGGACAAGGAGGAGCGTCATACCTCTTCATACATATGCATTGAAATGTATGATCATATGGCTTTCCACTTATAATTTACAACTCCCACAACATATCAACATTCTTCTCGATCATAACTAATCAAACCATAAATATTTCTCATCACATTTAATTTGAATTCAAAGAGAAATAAAGGCTATTCACAGAAAAGAAACAAAGCATCGTTCAAGTTTTAAACCAAATAAATATTTGATTTAATAATTTTAAAATTTATTAAAAGCATTTCAATGTCAAAATAAGATAAATGAAAACACGTTGGATTAAAAGCCTTTTAATGACTCGCGGTTAAATTTCCTTTTAAGATAAAGGACAAAGCATTAAAAGGCATTAAGAAATCAAAAGTTTAACATAAAAAGGAGAATTAAATTGTAGTAAAAGCGAATTTTAAAACATTTCAAATTTAAGCTCAAAATAAATTATTTTAAAATAAAATATCCAACAATATTAACATCGTTGTATCCTTTTAATACAACGGAAAAGCCACTATATAAAGTACCATAATTCATGTTACCTCACACATTCTTATTTTTCCTTCAAACGAGTGTTAAATAGTATCATAAGGGCTGCCCACCAGTTTGGCTTCAAAGAAACCAAACTTGTAAGAAATTTCTCAAACATAATACTCTTGTGATAGCATTATACTATCACCTTCCTTATGATTTAACATCCAAAACCTTCACAATCTCTTTTCAACTAAAACCATCATAGCCTTCTTAGCTGAGAACCCATGGAACCAAAAACAAATTTTTTTTTCAACAAAGCATCACACCATCTCATTAACACATGAAATTCCATATCATCATAAAACAAGACATAGTAAAATTTTCAAGATTCCAAGTGCAAGAGAGTCATCAAGATCCAAAATTCTAAAATAGATAAAGATCAAATAGGAAGGATAACTTCTTCCTCTTTTTTTTTCTTTCAAAATATTTCTATGACAACTTCAATTTTTATCTATCTCATTATCATAATCTTGAATTTGTGCATCAAGTACTCAATTATGTGCATAATTCAGCCAAGCACTACACATAGGTGTTTATCATGAATAATTTCACGTGCCATGTAAGCAGAGTCTCATTATCACTCCTTTAAATTTTCAAGCCAAATAAACATAGAAATCGAATAGTCTCCTAAGCTATTCAAGTTGAAAAATAACAATAGCAAAGACAAGTAATTTTTCCCTATAGATTAAGCATATCATGCATCTTCTTAGTCCACAAAAATACTTACTCACTGATTATTTATTTGACATACATTCTTGCAAAACAAATCAAGCACATATTATGTTATTACAGCAAACCAGAATATCTCACAAAAAATATCATAAGCAGAAACACATACGCTATATAAAGTTATGCATTAAACCCAAACATACTCATACCCATGAAATTCATCATTTCATACACAAACCCCTCACTAGGTTTATGATGGAAAGCACAACTTACCGCAATACTCAAAGTAGCCCAGGCCGAGTTCGCAATGGATATGCATTGCTACTCTTTACCTCCAGCAAAGCCTCATCTTGTGGCAAACATGAATCCACTTGTTTTCGGTCACAAATATGGTGATTCAGTGAGTGTAGAAAGGAACAATGTTGTACATAGAGCGATCAATAGCTTCATAGAGGATCTGTCATTTTCTTGAAGATTACTCCATTTTTGGACTCTTATTATTCACTTGTGAGATCTCCATTCGTATTCCGGGTTTTGGGAGTTGTGTCTTGAATGCTTGCCAAGCTTGGATACCATGCCTGCCAAATTAAAAAACTGTAGCAATTTTCTAGGAAATTGAAAGATTAATCAGAATCTTTGGTGTTGCTATTTTCGAATTATGCTGCGCAAATGTGAAAAATTAAGCGCATTCATGATTCACCATAGTATTTGAATCGGAATCAATTAGCAAAAGTGGTAATATAAAAAAATTTAGGTTTCCTTCCACCAGGTTATGAAACCTGTGTCCACCCACTAATCAAACTTGACAAGAAATAATAAAATACATATTTTTTAATAAATTGAAGTGCTTTTCCATTGTAAATAATCCTTAAGATTGTTATAAAAAATAATATATAAAATGAAATAAGTAAAATAAGTAGAGAGAAGGATGAAGAACACAAATTTGTTTATAGTCTGAGACGGGTGAAATCACACTGTCCTTAAGGATTATTTCGCAACAATAGTAATAATAATGCGAATATCCCCCAGGATTAATTTAACAGACTCTTCCAAAATAATAATATTATTCTGGGTACGCAAAATAGCAAGAAAGATATCAACTCTTACACTTAGAAAATAATAGAAAGAAAATTTATTTGTAAAACAAATGTAAATGTGTCTAAAAGAAACTCCTCGGTGATCTATAACACGGAATATATTGATGTTGATGATTGCTGCTAGTGAAACGTTGCACCTCAAGTTAATATATAAAGAATAAAGGGATATGCATATGACTCTAATGAAATGAAACGTTGGCTAATATGTTGAAATGCAAAGTTATAGCACTTTAATGAATAATAAAGCATATTCACTTCAGTGAATCAGCAAATATTAGGAAATTATTAAAACCAATTAAATATAATTAAAAGATTTGAAACATTAATATAAATATTTATTGAGAAAATTAATTGGAATAAATGATAATAAAAGATATATTTAAATCTTTCAAAAACAAATTATTTTAGAAATAATTTTCCAACACATATTGTATTACGCATGAGTTTGTCATCACCTTCCGGGAAAGGTTGGTTGACGGTATACATTCTATTTTGGGAATAGGTTGAGAGGTATCACATTTGGGATGAGATATCAGACTTTTAAAAGTATCCGCATCTGGGATGAGATAATGGATACCTCCATCGATCTGGGATGGGAAAGGCAGTGGGACGCCCTTGCATGTATATGAGCTCATAGACCTTAGTGGATCTAGGATTCACACTGGTTCTGGGAACCAAAGAATCAAGTGAAGTGATTCTGGGAATCATCGGTCATGTTCATGGAGTTGCATTACATAGAGTATGCATGGTTGACGTGATTAAATGCATTGAGGTGTGAATGTTTTGTCTAATGAGATATCTATTTTATTATATATAATGTTGAATATTTTATGCTTGATCTAAAAGGATTTTTATGTGTATTTTTTGCGGGGTACAATGATTGATTTTTCCGGTTGCCGCACCGGCTGAGAACAATACTACTTGTGAACCTTTTATTAAATGTTTTTATTCACTGGGATTATAAATCTCATTAAAAATGTTGTTTTCAGAGCACGAGAACGTCACCGTTGAGATGGAAGAACCTTGAAGACTTAGTGCCTTGGTTTAGCTATTTATTAAATTTGGTTAGTACTATGTTCAATAAGGTGCCGCTTATGGCTAGAACCATATTATCTTATTTAATATTTTTAACGTTTGGTTATTTTGAGTAGACGCTCGGGTTATGAAACAATTCATTTTATTTATGTAAGGATTTATTATCATTATTTTCTTTTAATAATTATTGAGGTATTTCAAAACCATTATATTTATGAAAATTTTATTTAACCATGTTTGAAATGTACAATTTATTTTGGATTACTAATGTAACGAAGGGCATTACATTTTTGGTATCTGAGCAGTTCAATTCTAAATTGGATTGTGGTTATTGAGTTTTTCAAAAATTAAAACTTGGGCATATAGGAATGCTTGTTAAAGTTATAGATGCTGCATGCTATGCTTTGGGATATTGAGCATGGTCAACTCAGTGTTTCATTGGCAGTGAGCAGATTTATGACGACTAATAGGCGAGGGACGAATGATGCGCTTGTAACAGCTATGGATCATGTGACCTAAGAGGACCCGCCATCCCATCAAAGAACCTAAGATATTAACTAACCTTAATCGTATTATAATCGTTAGCGAGCCTTATTAATACGAAGCGAATCGGAAAGATTAAACGCGGAAACGAAACTAAATTAAGGTACGCAGCATATCAGAGTACACAACTATGAAATATAAGATATATATATGCATCGATTGCCTCGTCAGTAGGGCTACAGTAGTAATGTATGCATACATACATCGGTACAGACTATAAGCAAAACACATCAAGAGATAAGAAAACTCTTATGCTATCTACCCTGCTGGTACAACACTCAAAACCCCTCGAGATTAGGGTTCATGGCTCGTCCAATGGCATTAGGCTCGTAAGGAGTGTCATCCAACTCCTCAGCAACTGGTTCCTCCACAGGGTCTTCCCATAAAATAAAAGAGACACATAGAGAAAAGACAGGGAGATAAGAAACATGCATCATCAAACATGGGAGAGGGGCAATAGTACAACAGATAAACATGTAGCACATAACACATAGAAGACATATAACACATCAACAACCATCTCTTGGGTCATAGAGCACAACCATCTCAAAAGTCACTCTCTTAGATCAAACCTCTACGAAGGATACTAATCCCTATATGCATGTCATCATTCCTATATGCATGTCGGCCGATTTCATCACATCCCCAGTTGGACATCCCCGTCGGGATTAATAACATCACGTCCTCAATTGGACATCCTCGTAAGGATTAAAAACATCACGTCCCCAATTGGACATCCCCCATTGGGACCAAATATGCTATGGTATGAAATGCTATGATATGCAACAAACATCCGTCACAGATTGATACCAGAACCTCACACTTAAGCACTCGGCCATAGCCATGATGCACTGCATCCACATCAACATCAACATCACGACACCTTGCGTCCACAAGCCACAGCTCCATGGTCAGGGCCACGACAGTATCAATCCGAACAACATCACAATCTCACCATACTCTCATCAACAACCATCCAGCCAATCACAATAATAAAATATCATGACAATAAGTATGCCAATATAGATATCATCACATTGACAAATAAACATATAATCACATAGGCAGTTCAACATAACAGATAAATAGATAATCACATAGGTAGTTTAACACAACAGATAAACAGATAATCACATAGGCAGTTCAACATATCAACCTCAATAATCACATCGTCTAAAGTATCATCTTAGCAGTGATAGCCCAAAGGTACCTACACCTAGGGTCTAGGTACTTTGTCCAGGGCTCAACCTCTATTAGGGTTTAAGGTTTCATTACACATGTATACATTCTATACTACGCTTGGCTTGCCGACAATAACAGTTCTTTCTCCCCACTAGAAAATGCTAAGCACGCTTGCCTTCCAGTCCAAGCTTCCGAACACGGCTCTGCAACCGGCACTTTAGCACGCCTTAGGGCGATCGAACATAGTCTGATCCTTCACAACAAATCACAACTTTAGTATTAACAAAAGTACATCTCTTTGTCTCCTAGGGCCTAGGTTCGGCCTTGGTGACTTAAATTAGCTAGGGGTGTCTGAAAATTCCTAACTCTTGGATGAATGATCCTTAGGCATACCTAGCACTAAAACAAGCTTCATCATTCAAAAACTTGAAGCAAAACTCATGGTTTCTCAAGGTATAAGGTTCGGCCACTTTATGGCAAAATAGGCTAGGAATGTCATTTGATTACATGCTCTTGGATAACGATAGAGAAGGATAAAACTAGATCATAGAAATTGATTTCACATTAAAAGGATTTTTCTATGATTTTCTAGAGGTTTTTGAAGATTGAAGTTAGAAGTTGAAACATAGATGATCATGGATTGAAATCAAGATTTGAGTGAAGAACATGAAGCTCAAAGGATCAAAGGAAGTAGTCATACCTCTTGGATGATGAAAATGGGCAAAGATCCAACACTTTTCTTCCCAAAATGCTAAGATTTTACTTAGAGAAAATGAGAGAAAGTTGGAGAAGAAAATGGAGTGAATGGCCATGGAGAAGAGGAAATAGGTGTGTAGGATGGGAGGGGTAAAAGGGTCCAAAGATTTTTCACTTAAGGGCAAAATGGACATTTCACCTAGGGATAAAAATGTCATTTTATGAAAAGTTAAGGGTATTTTGGTCTTTTCACCTTCAAAGTAACCAAAATATCTAGATATTTTGGAGAAGTAATGATGATGGTGATGAGTCATAAGGCTAAAGTGTAATTTCATCAGTTCCCAGGGGCAAAACGGTCTTTTCTCACCCTAAATATCTCAGATATTTGTAGAATCGTAATGATGACGTGGTGAGTCATGGTGGTGACTCACCCTCTGACTCACCCTGCTCTGGTGACTCTTGTCCTTCATCTGGTGTCTGGTTTTGTCCCTACGCGTCCGTTCTCGAATTCGTCGATTTCCCGATTTAGGTTTTACGCCCAAGAAAGTCGTAAGAACTTATTTTTTTTCAAAAAAATTTCAAAATCGCCGATATTGTTCGAAACGAGATATAAAACCTACCTGTTTCGTTCACGAGTAAAAATTACGTTTTCTTATCAGTAAAATCCTACTGTCAGTGAAAATGCAGGCCGAGCTCCGTCTGAATTTTCAACCGAAAATTTAACCGTATCTCTCTACGATGACGTAGAGTAGGAATGTGGTCTTAGTTTATTTGAATTCATTTTCTAACTCTCGGATAAAATATAAACGTATTTATATCAATTACCGATATAAAAAGCAGTAAAAATCGGGGTGTTACATGACCATAGATGTGCAAGAGCAGACAAAGGCTCTCTATCATATGAGGTGATATAGGGTGGTAGCATCCCAAGAACCTCAGTGCGTGGGGTTACCGCTTTTTCGAAGAACGATCTATCAGCTTCCTCGAACAGTTCAGATCCTGCAAAAGCTAGAGAAGCCAAAGAGGAATTATGCTGGTAGCAAGAAAAAAGTTATGTTGTTATTCAGGAGCAATCATTCCTTCATACCACATGCTTGTGTGAAAAATCTGTCTTTGTCTATTCTAAGTTGCCTTTTGAATTATGTGTTTCTACTCCTGTGGGATATAAAGTTGTTACCTCCATTGCTTGTTTGAATTGTTCCCTAGTATACCAATTGTAACACCCCGATTTTTGCTGCCTTCTAGAACCGGTAAACTATATAAAGGCGTTTATATTTTATCTGAGTTTTAGAAAATGATTTTGGATAAACCGAAGTTATATTCATACTCTACGCTATCGTAGAGAGATACGGTTAAATTTTGGGTTGAAAACTCAGACGGAGCCCGGTCTGCGTTTTCACTAACTGTAAGATTTTACTGCTCAGAAGACCTAATTTTGACTTGTGAACGAAACAGTTAGGTTTAGAATCGAATTTCTAACCTTTTTGATAAAATTGATTTTACGCACTAAAAAGCGAAATAATATAAGTTATTCGGGTGAAATCTTGAATCGGGTGACGAATGGAGTCGAATTCGGATTTATCGGGACCGGCTAACGGATAAACATGAAGTCACATCAGGTCACATCACCTAGGAAGGCGTGACAGTGTCATGATGACGTTTGAAAATATCTGGACGTGAAAAGACCAAAATACCCCTAACCTTTTTCATAATTACCATTTAACCTTGTATGAAAAGACCATTTTGCCCCTTAAGTGAATTTTTTTGGACAACCTTGCCCCTCCCTTCATACCCCACGAAATAGGCTATCTCCATGAAGCCTTAACCATTTCTTTGACTTCACTTCATCTTCTTCCTTTCTTTCTGTCATTTTCAAGCTTGGTTCTTAACCATTTTTGGTGAAACAAGTGTTGAAACTTGCTCATTCTTCATCATTCAAAAGGTAAGATTACTCCTTTGATCCTTAAACCTCATGAATCTTCTCTTGTTCTTGTTTGAAAACCTTGATTTCCGTGAGTTCGAACTTCAATGTTCAAACTTCAAAAATCCCTAGAAAATTATAGAAAAATCCTATGATCATGAAACCAATTTCTATGAGCTAGTTTCATTACCCTCTCTCATTATCCAAGAGCATGTAACCAAAATATTTCCGTAACCCATATGGGTATAGAAATGGCCGAAACCTATATATTGAAAAAGCTTGATCTTTTGATTCAATCTTTGAGTAATGAGACTTGTTCTAGTGTTAAGTATACCTAAGGATCATTCATTCAAGAGATAGGAAATTTTAGACATCTCTAGCTAATTTTGGAGCACCATGGCTGAACCTAGCTTCTAGAAATTTAGGGAAATTTATGTTGTTAAATGTTGATGTTGGAATTGATTGTGTGAAGGTAGTAGTTGTTGATTGTTCGGGTGATTGATCGGAGGGCTAGCAGATCGAGGCGGACAAGGTGCATTTAGAAAGTTGTCTTCAAGAAGTAAAGGGAGATTAACTCCAATGAGTTTGATAGCCTCAGAAGAGTGGTTGTTGTATGATTGTGATGATATTATTGAAGTGATGTTGATGATTCTCTGGTGATGTAAATGTCTGAATTATTTGGTGAATATGTGATTGGATATTGAAGCATGAATTGTGGCTTTATTGCCTTGGATGAGATATATGTATGATGTTGATTTTGAGATTTGATGAATATAGATGTATATATTGAATTGCGATTTCTTTGACTGGATTGGTTGAGAGCATAGCATCGGCTATAGCTTAATAATGAAAGATTAAGCTACTTAAAAGTATTAAGCAAAGATTTGGAAATGTTTTGGTTGAGAGATGAAAAGCTTTTAAGTTAAATGGCATAATGACCAATTTTACTAAAAAGCCACTAAGCTAAGAACTCAAAAGGAATTTTGAATAAGACTTAGGAAGTTGAGAGTGGGTGAGGAAAATAGTGAAAACTTGCTTTGTCATTATTTTCTAAACATGTTGTACAAAAAGAAAAGCCTTGAAAAATAGTTTAGTTTTGTCACAGGAAGAATCTTCTAAAAGTATTTGACCTTTCAAAAAGAGAAAGTCTTTTCAAAAAAAGAAAGTTTGCTCCAATGAAAATCTTTAGAAAAGTGTTTCACATGATGGAACCGTTAGAAAAGGCTTATTAAGCCAAAATCCTTTTGAAATGAGTTTTGAGGATTTAAGCTTTTAGAAATTGCTTTGCAAAGGAAAGAATTGTGGAAATAAGTTCTAGAGCGAAAACGAGTTTTGGCTTACACCAAAGAGATTTTGAGTTTTGTTTTTAAGATTTGATCAACGAAAACGAAATTTGATGAAACTGGTGATTACCCCTTTAAGCTTGTGGAGCACATGAATCTAGTGACCGAGACGTCGGGCTAGAGTTCTGTGAATTGAGCACCCAGACTACATGTCCTGTGTTTTGAAATGAACGGACTTTGCGTCCTATATGCGAGTCTAGTGTCTGCAACATCGGCCTAGTACTTCGTGGATTGAGAACTTGGACTACATGCCCTGTATTTTGAATGAACGGGCTAAATGTCCTTTAAAACGAGTCATGAGCTGTGTGCCTTGACAAGAAAGAAAGAACGAACGAAAAAGAAAACAAAAAATCATGAGTTGCATATATGAGTTTGCTGATGTGCCATTTGAAATGAGCTAAAATCCAAGTGGTTGAGAATATGAGCCAGTTAAGACCACGAGGTCTATAGGGGCATCCTGTGTTTGAGACTCCACAAGAGACCGGAGGCATCGCGACCCCGTGCCATGACAATCGGTTGCCCAACACGGATGAACTCGATCAGAGACTGAACTATTCATGATATGGTTTTGACGTGATACCCTTGAACAATTGGATTTTAGACCTAAATTGAGAGGCCGACTCATGAGGACAATTGTGTTATGGGAGTATTGCGGCCTATCGCTTGATGAAGAGAAGTTAGGAATCTTCGAAGAACATGAATTAGAAATTTGATTGAATTCTCATGCATTTCTTTTAACTTATCTTGATGAATGGGTGTGATCCCACATATTATGATGAATGTTGGTATTCTATAACATGACTTGTTGTGTATCGATGTATTCATTGTACTTGGTTTTATTTGTGTCGCTATTATGATAAATGTAACACCCCGAATTTCACCTTATATTAATACATATTATTATATATTATTCTTGACCAATATATGTGGTTATGCTCGCCCATGAGGTTTAGATTCATGTTTGGGATAGTTTAGCCTTTAAAAATAGTTTAATCACTTTATCGCCTTACGACCTATTTCACGGTTTTGGCCATATCTTGAGTTCTAGATGTCCGATTGAGGCGATCTTGGATGCATTGGAAAGCTTAGAAGATTATATACAAGTCTTATTTCAGGTGTTACGGCCAAATTTGGCTTCTATAGTTTTGCGTCGCGAAGGACAATTCGCCTCGTGAACCTGACAGCCAGATTCTTGCAGCTCTCTGGTTCGCCTCGCGAAAAGATACTCGCCTCGCGACCGCGCAGCAGAAACATGTTTTTGGGCTGCTAATCATCCCATAATGACCCTAACTCATATTTATACCATAAGACTCAACCTAAACCTATTTGCTAACTCGAAATACTCTTAGAAACTGCCTCATTCTCTCTAGACAAGGATTCCTAAACTCTTTCCAAGGATTCTTGAAGGAGACTTCACTTTTGTTAATCGTTCTTTGTCGTATTCGCTTGAGGAGCATCACTGCCATCACAATCCCTCTTCCTTGTTGCTGTTCTTGAACCTTTTGGGGCTGTGATCGTGAAATCAAGTGTCGTGAGATCGAGCATTCGTGAGACGCAACCTTTTCCGAACCTTTCCCTTCCTTTGTTCATTGTGATCGTCATACCAGGTATGGGGGGAAGAAATAGATCATGAGTATGTGGGTTTTGGGATAGGTTAAGATGAAGGGGTTAACCCATGACCCCTATATGTTTATCTATATGCATTGTAAATGCCTATGTATATGCTATGAGTGTATCTTTGTGTATGTTATGTATATGCCACGTATATGCCTATGTGAATATTGTATAAATATATACGTTTATGGTTCTATGATTATGATTATGGGTGTTTGTCTTGATGATATGATTGAAATATTATGATGTGCGATGAATAGTATGAATATAGATACGATATGCATTGATGAGATTTTATAATGTGCATTGATAATGATGACTTGATGATGATGTGTTTTTACAGTAAAGAAAATAGGATTAGTGGAAGAACATAGCTTTAGGACGTTTGGCACCTCATAATGAATGAGTTGATATGAGAGGTGAGATTGATAATATTGGATTAGTTTTGGAAACCCATAGGAAAGATTCTTGAGAGATGGGATGATAGGCATAGGGATAACTTAGAGAAATTCTTAAGATTCCCACATCTGTCATGATTCGCTTGGCGAATAGCCATTCGCGAGGCGAGACAGAGAGACAATTCGTGGTCTGACGTGATTCGCCTAGCGGATTGTAATCCGCGAGGCGAATGAGAGAACCAGATATTGGGGCTCTCAGGCTCGCCTCGCGAGCCAGGATTCTCCTAGCGAATCTGAGAACCTGTTTAGGAGCTCTCGGGCTCGCCTTGCGAGCCACGATTCGCCTAGCGAATCTGGGTTTCTCACCCAGATTCTGTTATGAAGGAATAATGAATAGATTAATGAGAAAAAGACTGTGAGATCACAATTCAAGGTTGATAACATAGAAAAGAACGTTAATACTAATAATGACGATATGATAATATTGGCAATGTTGATAAAGGCAATAACGATGGTTAGCGCCTAGTTGTTTGATGATCATCGTGGATGGTCATTGTTGATAATCAATGTGATTGATTATGATGGTGGATGGTTGGACATGTGTTTGCATGTTGTTGAGCATAGTATGCATCATATGTTGACGTTGATATGTTGGGTGGAAAGCAAACAATGAATCGCGATAGTGGAGGCCACGATGGGTGTTATCCCGGCCTTGCGGGTACGTTGGGTATGGAAGTTCCAGGTGACATGGGCTAGCTACCTATTGTCGGATTGACCTAAAGAATAAGCTTGAGTACCCTGACTAGCCACTATACATTATCAGGATTAGTGAGAGTGTTCGGGGATGGCCCATGGTCTGGCATATCATCCACGTTGATAACCGAACATGTACTCCTAATCGTCTTTCCAGAGTTAGAGTTATTGGCCACATGCATTCGGAATAGTGATGTTGCATTCACATTGACATGCAACTTTGATATATATAGATTATATCTGTGTTGATTGATGTATGTTGTATGCCATCTTAATTACTATTCCATTCCGTTTACATATATTCATGATTGTGTTTCTTACCCCTCTCTTTGTTATTCTTGTGCATGTGTTGTGGTATATGCAGAGGAGGGTGAGCATGCTGACGAGGAGTGATCCCGAGGAGATATCTCTCAGTAGTTAGGATTTATGATTTATGTTATTCGGTTTTATTCCGATGTATTATCGGTATATCTATACCAGCTCTGATATGTGACATCGGGATTTGGGTTATGTTTATTATTTATGTTTTCCGCAGTTTGTTTTTAAAGGATTTTGATTATTTCAGATTCCTATATTTTACGTTATAGATGATGTGATGCACATTACCCTTGAGGATATGTTTTTATTTTAATTGTTATATATTTTTTAAAGACATGTATGATTTTATTCATGTTTTATTATATGCGGGGTAGTGGGTGTCACAATAAACTTGTGAATGAGTATCTCACCCTCGCCTGTACATGTTAGACACCCTGTTGTGTTTTTGGATACGTGTACAGATATCTTCCAACGGTCCTCTGGGTTATTTTGGGACCCTGTAGCTGAGTTCCTTGATGTCGACGACGAAGATGTGTGGACTATTGATGATGAGGCCCAGTATCATTTGTACAATGTATGTTAAGTAGTATGCTCTCTGGTCCTTAGAATTATTTTTATCAGACCAACTCTTAGGATTTTTGATGTTTAAGTCAGGTCTTTCGACCATGAATAAGTATTTTGTGTATTAAGAGATGAAAAAGATGTATGCCTTATAGCGAAATTGAATTACTGTTATAGATGATGAGTTTCAAGTTGTTTCATTCTGGTTGTTAAAGTTTTCTTTGGTATCAGATTTCCGCAACTACTCTATAGAGTTATTTTCGAAAAAGTTTTTAATTAACCGAAAATGATAATTTGGGTTACGAAATGTGACACCGGGTTGGGGTGTTACACCAATGCTTGCCTATGTCGAGTTTAGATGTGTTTCTTAGTATGGTCTCGCTATCATTTGATTATGTTGTCCAAATAGAAATATTTTTGTACTTCAAAACCAATGTTTGATGATTCTTTTATGTTGAACCATATTGTACTTGTTTCCTTCTCATAAGTTCTTAGTTGAGGTAGCTCAAGGATACATACCGTTGTTTTCCGTTAAGATAAAGGTTGAAAGTGATGTAGCAGCATTACCTGTTGTCTGTTAGTTTCTAGATGTGTTCCCTAAAGAGGTATCTACCTTATATCAAATATGGGAGTTGAGTTTAACATAGATCTAGTGCCTAGCTTGAAGTGGACAGAGTCAGTAGCACCTTATAGACTAGCCCCTTTAAAGTTAAGTAAGCCTAAGAAACAATTAGATGAGCTTTTAGAAAATGACTTTTCACACGTGGATTTGACTATTATGGAAAATTGGAATTTTAAGGTTGTTAATTCTTAACATTAGATTCTTAAAATACTTTTTATGTTGTTTGATGAATTGGTTTGACAGATGTATATTCCTTGTATTTATAAAGAAATATTTTTACTTTTCATTTATCGTTTGTGTGCATATTCTTCCTGGATAGCAAAATTGCCAAAAAAAAGTCTCATTTGATTTGAATTCACATTTTTTTTTTAACTTTCTTTTACTTCAATGAGTTTTCATTTCATAAATGGAAATATCTTTGTATATCAATGTTTTTTTTAAGTCAAACCAAATTGACTGGGAATTAAAACTTTCTTACCTTGATGCATTGTTTCATCATCTATTTAGAGTTGCTGTTGTTATTATTTGGAATCTAATTTATTATTATTTGATTATAGTGTACATCAAATCAAATCCCATTTTTATTACTGTTAAGAAATATGCTTGATTTTGTGATAAGTTTTGAGTGCTTTTAGTATAAAAAAAATTGATGGGAGTATGAGGCTATGTGTGGACAATAAATTATTGAACAACATAATCGTTAAAGATAAGTATTTTTTCCTAGGATAAATAACCTTAGATCATTTGAGTAGAGTGGCATTTGATTCAAGTAAAGTAGATGCAATAATAGGATGAGAGCAACCTAAGAAGTGACAGGTGTAAGAAGTTCCTGGAATTGGACGCTTATTATATGAAATTATAAATGGGTTCTTTAGGCTAGCCCTATTTCTGATCAAGTTGACTAGGAAAGGAAAATATCTTATATATATAATAAAATCAAAGTTTTTAATGATCATAAAGCCTTAAATAATTGTTAGGAAAAAAAAAGTAGAATTAAAAATGAGGCAAGGAAGGAGAATGAAATTTCTTAAGGACTATGAATTTGAGTTGAAGTACAGTTTAGGAAAAGCCAATGTAGTGATAGAGACTCTAAATAAAAAATCCTTTCATATTAGTGCTAGAGATGAATATCTTAGAAGAGTTTATGGACATGAATTTCAATGTAACCTTAAATGCTTTAAGCTTGAAATTGAATAGGTTGGAATTTTTAATGACCTTAGAAAACAGATTAACCGAGAGCAGTTTTTAGAATTGAAATCTCTTTAGGATCAAGAGAATTATGTGATGATGGTCTATTGTTGTTTAAGAATAGGATCGTTGTTTTTAAGGAGGGGAGTCTTAGAGAGAAAAAAATGTTAGAAGCGGCATACAAAGGAAAGTTACCCATACATCCACGAATAACTATGATGTATCAAGATTTAAAGATGATGTATTGAGGGTTATGAATAAAAATGGATGTTGTATTAAAAAAGGTGTATATATGTAAATGCTTAAATGTTAATTTATGTTGTAATTTTGTTATATAACATTTTTTTGAAAATTGCCTTGCTTGAATATTTAAGATTGTTCTCAAGTGACCAAATATTATTTGCGATCACTATATCCCTTGGACTTATTATCCATATAGATTAATGACATGACTAATCTTAACAAACTTATATTTCTTGTCAAAAATCGAAAAATGATATTTCTTATTTGCATGTGCCTGCTCAAAGATCAAGATGAAACTGATTTCTTAGCACTACTATGGTGTTTATTGGTGGAGTTTTTTTTATAGTTGTTTCTGCACAATATCTGCACGGTTTAATTGCAAATTTACTAATTCTTATTCTCCATTTTTTATCACATTCCTTTTAAGTAAGATCATCTTATCAACAGAAAGTGAAACTATTTTTTTTTTGCTAGTGAAATTGTAATCTTGGGCTAGATAACACTTAGTATGTGGATGTCGCTGCTGCTTCCCATTTCTTCTTTGTTTTATTTATTTGTTTATTTATTTATAATAAATTTATATGTCTTGTAAATAATATAATAAATTTGGTGTGGAACATATACAAGGGAGTATTAGATCTACGTAGGGATGGTATAAAACTTTACTTCAATTTCTTTTGTGGATTGTTTGTTATAAATCTATTATTGAGAATGCTTATAATGATGAAATGTAAGTGAAGGTATTATAATTTTAAGAGGATGGTCAGAAACAAATGCTTAAGTGCATGATTTTATTATGTAAATGTTATCATTGACTTCCTTTAAAATTATGTTTATAGTTAACGTGTCATGAATTGTACACTTATTATGTGGTGAAATAGTTAATGACTATATGTATATTGATGATGTGATTAGAAAATGATGGTCCCCTTATGTTAGAGTAAAGTAGGTGAGATGATCTTGTTAGGATCAGATTTAATCCAAAAGATCACAGTTATGATTCAAAGGGGAAAGATACGCACTACGCAGAATAGGTAAAAGGTGTTATGCCGACAAGAAAATGAAGTCTTCAGAATTTTAGGGAGAGAAACATGTATTCTTGAGAGTCACTCCTAAGTTTGGGATTGGAATGTCAATGTCAGTCAGAAAACTAATTCTTTGTTTCATGGGTCATTTTCAAATTCTAAAAAGTGTAGTCGGGCCATAGCTTACCAAATAGCCCTTCCATCACAGTTGTCGAATCTTCATGACGTCTTATATGTTTCTCAAATCCGAAAGTACATACCTGATGTTTCACACGTGATAGTTCCTGAGTCAATTCAACTAAATGATAACTTAATCCATAGAGTCAGGCCTTTTCAACTCATCGACAAGAGCATTCATTAAGACACTGAGGAATAAGATGATTCCATTGGTGAAGATGTTTTGGGAAGGATTGACTCCTAAAGAGGCTACTTGGGAATTGGAAGAAGACTTGGTCCGCCAATACCCAGACCTCGTTGTTGAAGGTACATTACCTTTATTTGCTTCGTATGTGAGTGTGGAGTTAATTTTGGGGACAAAATTCTTAAAGGATGGGAGAAAATGTAACATCCCAAGAAATAAATAAAAATATAAATAGGCATTAACTTTAGCAAATAAAATTAATAGAGTTTTGGGGGCTTAGAATTGATGATTTCAAGCCTTAAGAGTAGTATAATGACAAAAAGAATAAAAACAAGAAGGTGGTTATTAGGATATTATTCCTGTGCTTATCCTTTTGGACTTTATTTAAAAAAAAAAAATAGAATGAAAATAAAAGCAAAGAGGGAAACGTGAGTAACCCTATATAAACCAATCCTAATAACATCCTAGTGCGGCTAGAACCCAAATACCTCCTAAAACACTTTGGTGGCTGCTCTAGGAGATCCAAGGCTTGAAGAAGGAGATTTTGGACAAGGAGCAAAGAAAGGGGAAGGAGAGAACACTTGGCGAACACTAGGATTCTCCATAGGAAATACTTTGAGCTTTTGAAGGTCTACAAGAGGTGAGTAAAAGCACCTTTTTTTCTCACCCTTTCATGGTACAAATATTTGGGGTTTTGGGTCTTAAAATCAATATCGCATTTTAGGTGTTTGATTTGAGAAAATTAGGATTTTGGATGTTTGGGGATATACTTATTATGATTGCTTTTCGGTTTGAAGATTTGTGTGCCATATATGTGTGTTTTGTTTATGTGGATGTATTTTGGTTGGGGAAACAAATCTCGGAGAACCACGTCTCCCTTCTGCCCGATAGTGTGACACCCTAATCCGGCATCACATGGTTATCCAAAAACAACATAAAATACGAAATAAAATTTTGCTTGTTACTTTCGAAAAACAGAATTTCTTTACTTAGATCTTACTAACTACGAAATTCGTGATAAATTTTTTTCTTCTTACAACAGTAAATAATAAATACCCAAATCGAACGGCAGGGGAGGAGTCGAGGGTGACTGCTGCTGCAAGGGCTGTGCAGCTGGAATGTAGTGCTGCGACTGCCCCTGATCCACCAAAAACTGTAAAATTATCCAGATGAACGGTAGAGGTATCTGGATGGTCTCCACTGTCTGGGTCCTCTCTTGGGGCCCCACTTCGACGGTCCCTCTCGAAGTGCAGACAGGTCCAGTATAAGCTGCACTACTGGCACCTGGGTGAATAACCCATGCAGCTGGGTCCTCCCGCTGATCAAACACCATTGAGCGCACCCCCGAATGGGCTAGGCTCTCGGGTATTGGGTCCATCTGTAAACAAATAGTAATATATGCCAAAGAAAGATAGCATGGTCCAAAAATACAGGAAGGGTGAGAAACCAATATATGAATTCAAAGTACAACAACTACATGCCCAAAATACAAACAATAGATTCATACATCAAACACAGTTATTTAGCATGATAAACACATCACAAAATATCATGATAATAAATAAAAACACAAAGGTCTCGTGCCCAACAATCATCGTCATTTTCAAACCGTATGCATGGCACTTCCACATATATCATCTAACATTTGGTTCTTAATTTCCGGAAAGCTTATCACCTTTCAAAGAGCGGAGCAGGCTCACAATTCATTGACCCTCAGGCAACAATGACTAGCACCAACGTGCTAAACAGAAGTACATGGATCTCATGACACTACGCGATTCTCACATGGGGGAGCAATCAGAGGTACTTTAACAAATCGTAATCAGGTCATACTACATTGTCCAACACAAGGCACAATGTGTTTCAAAACGTATGACACCATTGTCCATCAAGGCACAATGATACACAATGAGTTAAAATCATCACAGGGTTCCCTACCGTCAAGGTTCCCCATCTAGATGGCACATCTGCCAGACACCACAATGCATGAGAAAACCTTTGTTTTTGTAAGTTTTTCTTTGTCGTATCATTATTCCTTCGTTGAAGCTCAAAGCTATCAACCACCACAACTTTTTGACTCTCAAATCTTTATAACATTTCTCAAAAAGGGGACACACAGTCCAAAATCCAGAAAGGGACACACCGTCCGAAACAACTCGAATCCAAAAACCATCAACCGATGCTCTAGTCTCAAGGTTTGGGCTCTAGAGCACACAACTCGTCCACAAGCCTACAGGACCACAAAGATTGTCCACAAGCCTACGGGACCACTTAGCTAACACGGATCCTTGATCCACGTGTTCTATAGAATCCTAGAACCCCGACGTCTCACATCCAAAACAACCATTTCCTTTTTGAAAACCAAAAACCAAAACCCATAGCTTCCGTCTGAGTTTTCGACCCAAAATTTAACCGTAACTTCCTACGATAGCATAGAGTGTAACTATGGTCTCAGTTTATTTTAATTCACTCTCTAGAACCTCCGATAAAATACAAACTCATTTACACAGTTTATTGACCTTAGAAAGCTTGAAAAAGCGGGGTGTTATAGATAGCAACAAATGCTGCTCATCGTTTCCTATGCGTTGTGACCCCTCTTGGGTTTACGCCTCAAAGAGACCCCAAAGTATATAATCATGGCATAATGTGTTGAACTATGGTGGATATATATATAAGGTGACAATGCATATATACAATATTCAGAATTGGAACATGTTCACCTGGGCATATTGAATAGCTTTGGGAATGAATGGTGATGTTATATATTGACGTGTTGAACTCTTGTTATATACATATATTATAAATATAAATAAACACTAATATAATATGTGGCACCCTGTTTTATATACATGTATTATATGTATTATATTATGATGCAATAATGTAATGTCCTTATATGATGTATGATGAAAATAGTTGATTTGGTATGACAACTTGACAGGTGTTATTGATGCATGGAGCATTAGAGCATTTTGGTAGTCATCTGGGATGACATATTGCATTACGCATGAGTTTGTCATCACCTTCCGGAAAGGGTTGACGGTGTACATTTTATTCCGGGAATAGGATGAAAGGTATCACATTTGGGATGAGATATCAGACTATTAAAAATATCCACATCTGGGATAGGGAAGGCAGTGGGACGCCATTGCATGGATATGAGCTCGTAGACCTTAGTGGATCTGGGAACCAAAAAATCAAGTGAAGTGATTCTGGGAATCACCGGTCATGTTCATGGAGTTGCATTACATAGAGTATGCATGGTTGACGTGATTAAATACATTGAGGTGTGAATGTTTTGTCTACTGAGATATCTATTTTATTATATATAATGTTGAATATTTTATGCTTGATCTAAAAGGATTGTTATGTGTATTTTTTGGGGGTACCATGATTCATTTTTCCGGTTGCCACGTAGGCTAAGAACAACACTACTTGCGAACATTTTATTAAATGTTTTTATTCATTGGGATTATAAATCTCATTAAAAGTGTTGTTTTCCGAGCACGAGGACGTCACCATTGAGACGGAAGAACCTTGAAGACTTAGTGCCTTGGTTTAGCTATTTATTACATTTGGTTAGTACTATGTTCAATAAGGTGCCGCTTGTGGCTAAAACCATATTATCTTATTTAATATTTTTAACGTTGGGTAATTTTTGGTAGACGCCCGGGTTATGAAACAATTCATTTTATTTATATAATGATTTATTATCATTATTTTCTTTTAATAATTATTGAGGTATTTCAAAACCATTATATTTATGAAAATTTTATTTAACCATATTTGAAATGTACAATTTAATTTGGGTTACTAATGTAATGAAGGGAATTACAGTTTTCAAGTAAACAACTAATTTGGATTATTATAATATTAACTTTTTATTCAGTATTTATTCAAGACAATTTTTTTTACTATGTTTTATTTAAATTATTATTTTGGGTTACTAATGTAACGAATGGCATTACAAGACATATTTAACATCGTGTCAAATCCTGTAGCCGTCAGCTAGTACAAGATGCATTCCTCTAATGGACGTGTGAGGCTAGTTTCCAAGAGTTGAAAGGAGACTAAAAACATCTCCGGTAGTAGTCTTGCCAGATCCATCAACGTCGTTCGATGTGTACTGTGATGCATCGTATCAAGGCTTGGGTTGTGTACTTATGCAAGAGAGGAATGTACTGGCGTATGCTTCCAGATAGTTAAGAGTGCATGAATGGAATTACCCAACCCATGACCTAGAGCTGGCTGCAATAGTGTTTGCATTGAAGATATGGAGACAGTATCTCTATGGCAATAGTGTTTGCATTGAAGATATGGAGACAGTATCTCTATGGCTCTAAATTCAGGGTGTTTAGTGTCCATAAAAGTTTGAAGTATCTGTTCAACCAAAAGAAGTTGAACATAAGGCAGGGGAGATGGATGGAATTCATAAAGGATTATGAATTCGACCTAAAGTACCATACGGGGAAGGCAAATGTTGTGGCGGATGCATTGAGTCAGAAATCTTTATATATGTCCGCTATGTGGTGGTGAAAGAGTTGGAGTTGCTAGAACAGTTCCGAGATTTGAACTTGGATGTGGAGTGCTCTAAGGACAAGATAAGTTTAGGAATTGTCACTATCGTCGGTGATTTCCTGAACTTAATCTGGAAGAAGCAAGGAGAAGATCAGTATCTCAAAGGAATGAACCAGATGGTGGAAGAAGGTAGGACTTCAGAGTTTAAGAGAGGTACTGACGGAATCCTAAGATTCGGAGAAAGGATCTATGTGCCAAAGGATAGCGACATTAGGAAAATGATTTTGGAGGAGGCACATAAGGGCAAGCTAAGTTTTCATCCAGGGGCTAAGAAGATGTACCAAGACCTAAAGGGAATGTTTTGGTGGCCAAGGATGAAGAAGGAGGTAACAGAGTATGTTCAATCCTGTTTAGTGTGCCAAAAGGCAGTGATTGAACACCAAAAGCTTGCAGGTTATTTCAATCACTGGATGTTCCAGAATGGAAAAGAGATAGTATTGCAATAGACTTCGTTTCCGGACTGCCAAGGGCGCAAAAGAGGTGTGATGCAATCTGGGTGATCGTACACAAGCTTACGAAATGTGCTCATTTCTTACCTAGCCACTAGAGTTATTCTCTGGAAAGGTTAACCTAGATATATATCAAGGAAGTGGTAAGGTTGCACAGAGTACATTCAAGTATAATTTCAGACCGGGATCCAAGATTTACTTCTAGGTTTTTGCAGAGTTTGAATAGTGCTTTGGGAACTAAACTCAGGATGAGTTCAGCTTATCATCCACAAACAGATGGTCAGTCTGAAAGGATAATTCAAACTTTGGAGGATCGGTTAAGAGCATGTGTTTTGGAAAACACAGGAAGTTGGGATGATTTCCTTCCACTGATTGAGTTTACGTACAACAATAGTTTCCAATAGAGTATTGGCATGGTGCCATAAGAGGCACTGTATAGAAGAAAGTGCAGGACACCGCTCTGTTGGTATGAGACAGGAGAGAACTAGTTGTTGGGTCCAAAAGTGGTGCAGAAGTTTCGAGAGAAGATAAAAGTCGCACGGGATCGGCAGAAAAGCTATAGTGACAAGAGGAGGAGACCCTTGGAGTTCTAGGAAGGCGACCATGTGTTTATGAGAGTCACTCCAAGTACTGGAATTAGCAGGGCAATTAAATCCAGAAAGCTTACCCCTAGATTCATTGGACCATTTCAAATTCTTCGTCGAATTGATACAGTTGCCTACCAAATTGCTTTACCACCCAATTTATTCAATAATCTTTATGTATTCCATGTGCCACAACTCAGAAAATACCATCCCGATCTATCACACGTGATAGAGCCTAAATCAATACAAATAAGAGAGAACTTAGAGTATGAAGCACTGCTTGTACGGATCGAGGACTGGAATGTGAAAGAACTCTACGGAAAGAAAATTTCCTTTATCAAGGTCATATGGAAGCAACAACTGGAGATGCTACCTGGGAAAGAGAGGAGGACATGCGACAACAATACCCGAACTTGTTCTAAAGGTACGTCGAATTTCGAGGAAGAAATTATTTTAAGGGGGTGGTAATGTAACACCTTGTTTTACGGTTTAATGTGTGGGGTATGAATTAAGCATATTTCAGGGCTTTATTATGTTCCTTATGTGTTGAGGAAGCAATGGTCCAAATTTGAGACAATTTGGCTTTGGAACGAGCTCAGAAAGTGAACAATCATGAAAGAACGGGTCTGATCAGCATCCAACGCTTTGATGTTGAGTAACCCAATGCTCAGACCTTGACCATTGGAGTTCGAGCGTGGGGTAGGTGCACGTCAAAGCGTTCAAAGAGGTATGCGTGGAGGTACACGTGTCAGCGCGCATGAATGCGTGGCAGGAGACGTGGCGATTAGGAGGCCACGCTCAAGCGTCGAGAAAGCCGACGCCAAAGTGTGCCAACACTAAAGCGTGGAAACCTTGCACGCTCTAGCGTGAACAGGCTGACATCAAACCTTAAGTTTTCTTCTCCATTTTCATTTGGATGAAAACTTGGGAAAAGTTTTAGAAGCAGAGAGCTTGAGAGAGAGAGAACAGAGTTTTAGAGTGTGAGAATTGATCCTGGGGAAGATTGAGGTGTCGGATCGTTATTCCGACTATAACACTGCGATTGATGCTTCGAGTACTACGAGTTACACTGATCGGTTTCTCGATTCCTCGAAGGTAAGCTCGACTTTCTAACACATCGACCTTACGTTCTTCGTGTTCTTCGAGCTTTTTCCTTGAATCTTTCTTGGTTTTGGAGTTGCCTTGGGGTTAACAATGTTGCTTGCATGTTGTTCCTCTTATTAGGGCAAAGTTCAAGGTTGTGGTGGTGCTAGCTTTGGAGGAGGAAGCTGCGGCTATGAGGTGGTGGTATAGAGACCCGCGTGGTGGTGGTGTTGAGACCGTGACAGTGCTCGTGCTCGTGTTCGCACAATCTTTCAGGTGGGGAGAAAGCACTGTTGTTGTCGGGAAGGCAAGTGTAGTGTAGAATGTATACATATGTAGGGGAACCTTAAACCCTCCTAGAGGTTGAGCCCTTGACAAAGTACCTAAACCCTAGATATAGGCATCTTTTGGGGCTATCACTGCTAAGACGATACCCTAGGTTAGACGATGTTTTTGTTGAGGATGTTTTGTTGTGCATGCTAAATTGCCTACTTGACTACCTGATTATCTATCTATATGATGAAATGTATATTGGCATGCTTGTTGCTGTAATGTTATTATCACTGTTGAATTGGATGGATTGTTGAATTGGAGGTGAGGTTGATGAGTTGTTTGGGTTGATATCGTTGTGGTTCTGACGTGGAGCTGTGGCTCGTGACGCAAAGCGTCATGATGATGTTCCTGTGGATGCAATGCATCGTGGCTATGGCCGAATGCTTAGGAATGAGGTTTCGATATCAACTCGCAAAGGTTGGATGTTGCATAGCATATCATGATGATTCTATCTTGTCCCATTGAGGGATGTCCAAATGGCGACGTGACATGGTCTACCTGTCCCAAAGCGGGATATCCAATTGGGGACGTGATGAGATGTGTTCTGCCTGTCCCAAAGCGGGATGTCCAATTGGGGATGTGATGTGACGTTTTATCCTTACGGGGATGTCCAATTGGAGAGTGATGCAATCGACCGACGTGCATATAGGGATCAGTATCCCTCGTAGAGGTTTGATCTGAGAGTAAAAGCTTTCTTTGAGATGGATGTGATGTGTGACTCGAGAGATGGCTGTTTCGGTGTTGTTTGCTTTATATGCTGCATGCTACATGTTTACATGCTATATTACAGCCACTCTTCACCGAGCAGACGACAAGCAGCTAAAGGCTGATGGATTGGAGACTGGACGCCTTTGTGACGATGGCACCGAGGACTCAGGTGCTACGAGACATCAAGATCATCTACCACGATGATGGGGGTGGCAGGTGGACCCTACCACATTCCTGACTGTCTATACTGGCCCTGTCAGTATATAGTTCAAGAACCATGCATAACCCCTTGGAGATGTTCTAGGACCCTATTAAGTAGTACAACACCTACCTTTATCACATCTATAGTACCTGCCGAGGTCACGAGTACAGGAGCAGATGTGGGCGGAGCTAGAGTCATCTTATGTCACCAGTAGGAGGGGTTTTGTGTTGCGTGGATAGTGGTGGAGGTTAGAGCAGTATCTCAGGACTTATCTCGTGTCAAGTTCCTCATCAGAGTGTGTGCCTCTACGGGTTTATAGGCACATTTACCGTGAGGGACATGGTAGCTCAGGGCATCAGCCTCGCTGATGACGCGTTCCTGCCAGTGCATCTGTGTTAGGGGTGTGATGTGAGCACTTTTTGATGTATTTTGAGTGGGGTCGGGTGGGTGCTATCAGTTTGAGAGTTTCCTGTTGTTTTTTGATGTATTTGCTTTATTGTTACCTTTATATGTATATATTACTATAGCCCTATTGATGGGGCAACTTCAGTGTGTTAATGTACATATTTTATCTTTCTTTAACTGTGTTTACTCTGATCGTTTTGCGTGTCGTAGTTTCATTTTCATTTTCCTTCTTTTCTGCTTCGCTTCGTTAATTGATGATTTCGAGCCTTAAGGGTAGTATAATGACCAAACGAATTAAAAAGAGAAGCTTTGAGTTAAAAATCAGTCACAGTAGCATGAGTACGCCCGTGCTCATGTTCGGCACACCCATGTTAATGATTCAGCATGCACGCCCCGGAAAAGCATGGTCTGAGCCCCACCGTGCTCAATGCAAGCATGCCCTTGTTGTAAAACGGACATTTTCGATGCTAAGGAGCACAACCGTGCTAAAAGGGAGTATGCCCGTGCACAAGGGGAGCACGACCGTGTCGGGAAACCTGCGAGTTTTGACGCTGATGAGCACGCCCTTGCTTATCTGAGCACGCTTTTGCTCTTATCAAGGAGCATGGCCATGCTGGATACGAGCACGCCCATGCTAGTTGTAAAAACGCAAGAAAAAGAGTTTTTAAAAGAGAAAAACGTGGGTAACCCTATATAAACCAATCCTAATACATTTAGTGCGGCTACAAACCCTAATAACACTCTAAGAAATCCTAATACACTTAGTGCGGCTACAAACCCTAATAACACTCTAAGAACTCTCTCTTGCTATCTTTATGGAATCAAGGTCTTCGAGAGGGTGAAGTTGGTGAAGAAGGAGTTTAAGAGGGAAGAGAAGTAGGAAATCTTGGAGAATTTTATTACCGTGTTCGTGGGAGATGCTTGGAATTCTTGAAGGTCTTCAAGATGTGAGTAAAAACGACATTTTCTCACCCTTCCATGGGGCAAATGATTTTGGGAAAAAAGGGTTTGCACTATCTAATGTTTTCATGAAGAAATATCAATGAACGAATGTATGTTTGGCCAAATCCTATTTTCTAAATTGGGTTTTTTTTTATGGAAAACGAAATTAATGTTTAAATTAGAGTTTTAATTATATGAATGTCATGAATGAATGTCTACATAATGTGAATTTGGTGGTCTTTGATGATTGAGTTGGCATGCTTTTTATGTGATATAGTTGTTATGAGATGTAGAAGAGTTTTGGTATGCCTATGTGTTGTTATGGCATGATAGTTTGATTGTTGATTATTGATTTCTTGATATGCACTTAATACTACCACAACAAGGGTATTAAGGGTTGAGGAAATACAACCATTGTAGGGGTATTGATCTTGTGAAAAACATCACCATTGTAGGGATATTGATAATACCACCATTGTTGGGGTATTGGAATTGAGAAATACCACCATTGTAGTGGTATCGAATGAGAAACATCACCACAACAAGGATGTCGAAAAATACCACCATTGTAGGGGTATTGAAATGAGAAACATCACCACGGCAGGGATGTCAAAAAATACCACCATTGTAGGGGTATTGACTTGGTAACTTCACCACTGCAGGTGACGTCGAAGCATTCCTGGCCTCATGCGTAGGGGTGGGCAATGAGACGCCATTGTTGTGTGCTTATGATTGGTAGAATAAGTGCATGGGTTAAATATCATTGATGATAATTGGAATATGTGGTGTGTTGGTCTGAATATTTTCATTATTGATATTATAGAAATTTTTTTTTTTTTAAAATAGCAGGTACCATGGTTACTTTTCCTGTTACTGCTCTAATTGAGAAAAATACTGTTTGTGAAATTATTTTAGAACTGTTTTTATTCACTGGGATTCCCATCTATTAGTAGTGTTATTTTTAGAGCACGAGGACGATATTCCTGAGACCGAGGAGGCTTTAAGACTTGAGATTTCTTAGTATTATTTATAGCTTGGGTTAGTATTATGATGTACTGGAGCCGTTTGTGGCTAGACCTTAGTTTATTCCATTTTACAAGTTTGGGTTTCAGTTGGCGCCTCGCTTTAAGAGTTTTTGGTTTATTGATGTTATTTCAGATTTGAGGATTTATTGATGTAAAGACTATTTTGGAATTATTATTATTATTATTATTATTATTATTATTATTATTGTTATTATTATTATTATTATTATTATTATTATTATTATTTTTTTAAAGCCAAACGGCAAAAGAAGCCTCATTAAAACCTTTTGGTGCAAAACCCTCCTTAGGGATAAAAACACCAAAAAGGAAAGAGTACTCCTAAAGCCCTTTTATTAATAAGAAAAGAAAATACAAGAAACATGGGGGGGGGGGAATATACCTAACCCATGAAAGAATTATCTAAATCTAAAGTTTGGATAACCGAACCGATTTCTAAAAAGATCAGCATGAATGAAACTTGGGGCAGAATTCCACCAAGAAAAACCACTAATCGTAGTACCATGATTACCTAAAAGATATGCACAAGTATTTCCTTCCCTAAAAACATGAGAATAAATGAATTGCATTTTCTTTGTGAGAGATAACACATTCAACCATCTATTTCTAATTTGCCAAGGAACCAATGAAGAAGATGAAAAAGCAACAATTACCAAAGTTGAGTCACATTCAAGCCACAAATGATGCCAACCTCTACTGTAAGCAGTTTCAATAGCCACAATAGCTCCCATTAACTCAGCAACAATGGCATAGGACACTCCAATGTTCAAAGCAAAACAGGAAGCTAAAAAATTTGTCCCTTAATATTCCACCACAAGCAGCATTTCCTGGAGCACCATGAGCTGAACCATCAGTATTACATTTGATCCAATTAAAGATTGGAGCCTTCCAAATAACTTCTATAATTACCGGAGCCTTACTCAGCTTTTGATTGACTGAGAAAGATTGCAAAATTTTGCTATCTGCAAGGTTAGGAAAAGAGAAACCTGATGATAGATTACCAGCTAGAGAGATTGCTGATTTAGCTAAAGAAATAGCTGCATAAATTATCACTTTCCTTCCTTCGAAACGAGCTTGGTTTCTGCTGTACCATATAAACCAAAGAGCATTTGCAATTCCAGACTGAAAAATATCTCTGATTTGAGGACTTATGTACTGAGCAAGCAAAGACAGAACAGACATAATCGAATTTGTGTATATACTGACAGATAAACAAGATTCAAGCCAAGACCACATTTTAGCTGCAAATTCACATTGAAAGAAAATGTGCTCGGTAGTTTCATGGGCTTTATAACAAAGGCAGCAAATGGAAACAACACAACAACCTTTTCTCCACAAAACATCATCAGAAGGCAGCTTATTATGAATAATTCTCCATATAAAAAGAGACCTTGAAGGAGGTATGGAATTGCACCAAATTTGAGATCTCCAACTGACTTGTGTAACAATCGGATGCAGATAATAGGCAATTTTTAAGGATAGCTCACCAGATTTAGAGGCGCTCCAAATGTGATAGTCAGAAACAGGAGCAGATGGGATGATGGATTGCTCAATCTCAGCAGCAAGAGCATTAGACTTCTGCAAAATGATCTCAGGAATTGACCATTTACCATCAATTATAAAATCCTTTACTTTGGAATGAAGAAAAGGATGTATAGAATGAGGAATATTAAGAAATTCCACCACTGGCTTGCTAAGCCACTTGTCCAGCCAGAGATTACAAGAAGATCCATCACCAATATGCCATTTGCTATTCTTCATAACTAAGCCAATGTTAGATTTCAGACCATGCCAAACTGAAAAAGAAATATGCAGGCTAGTAAAATTTTTTCTAACAAGCACCCTAGCTTTTAGCAGCTTTGACCATTGCTTATCAGAAGCAAACAAATCCCAACTCAACTTAAGAAGAGCAGCTTTGTTAATACCTTTAATGGATCTCAAACCTAAACCACCAGCAGCCTTAGGAGAACATACCAAAGACCAAGCAGTAGAAGCAACTTTTCTGACCATCACATCACCTGACGAAATGAAATTATTGAGCCACCTGTCCACCATTTTAAGTAGAGAAGCAGACCAAGCATAAACATGGAAGGAATGCAGCAGCATACTCTGAATGACTGATTGAACAAGCTGGACTCTTCCCAGGATTGAAAGTAAAGACCCTTTCCAAGTAGACAACTTGGATTTAATTCTATCAGCTAAGGGTTGCAAGTGAATTCTCCTTGGCTTACCTTTGAAAAGAAGGACACCAATATAGATAAAAGGAAGATGACCAACACCAAAGCCAAGAGTGCTGATTATTCTATGAAATCTGTTAGAAGCAATAGAACCATTATAAATTTTTGATTTTTCTTTGCTGATGTACTGACCAGAAGACATACCATATCTATTGAAGACTTCCATGAGGTTCTCCATATTCTTTTTATTCCCTTTACAGAAAACTAGCAAGTCATCTGCATAAAGAACATGTGAAGGAACAGAATAACCCCTATGACTGGACATTGGGAGGAGTTTTCTTTGCTGCATCAAAAGAGAAATAGATCTACTCAAAACTTCTTCAGCTAAACAAAATAGAAGAGAAGATAGAGGATCTCCTTGCCTTACTCCTCTCTTACAAGAGAAAAAACCAACAGCATGACCATTAACAAGAAAGCTGATTCCATAATCACTTTTATCCAATTGCAAAAAATAGGATCAAAACCAAAAGCTGCCAAGGTTTTCAGTAAGAAATCCGAATCCATTGTATCAAAGGCTTTTTTAAAATCAATCTTCATAGCTACATTCCCACCAAAACACTTTTTATCAAGCAAGTTCACTGCTTCAAATGCAACACAGATGCAATCTGAAATACTTCTTCCTCTATTAAAGCCCCTTTGATGTTCAGAAATGAGGGAAGATGCAATAATGGCCAACCTATCTGCAAGAATTTTAGTGATAATCTTGAATTGATAATTAGCCAAAGCAATAGGCCTAAATTGATTGATGGAATCTTTATTTGGAATTTTTGGAATCAGGACCACATTATTGGAGTTCATGTTGGGAAGCAACCAACCTTGTCTAAAAAACTGAGATACTGCATTGAAGACATCCCTTCCAACAATATCCCAATAGTTTTGGTAAAAGAAATCCCCAAAGCCATCTGGACCTGGAGCTCCATTGGTATTCATTTCAAAAACAGCATTCTTCACCTCCTCCCAAGTAGGCATGCTGATGAGATTTTTGCTATCTTGATCAGTCACAACAGTACTAATAACTTCATTGATTAAACCATTATCAATACAAGTATTAGTACTAGCAAAAAGATCCTAATAATAGCCGAGGATATGCTCCTTAATATCCTGCTGATTCTCCAAAATGAGCTCACCATTTTTCAACATAGCAATCTTCCTAGAAGCATGCCTAATTTTAGCTAACTTGTGAAAGTAAGATGTATTCCTATCACCACAGGTATGCCAATCAACTCTAGACTTTTCCATCCTGAACATCTCGAGCATGAAGAGCTTGATTAAGCAAAAGCTGAGCAGAATCTTCTTGAATCAACAAATCATCAAATCTGCCATTAACAGAAATCTCATCCTGCACAGATTTAAGATGCATCATGGCTAGATCAACATTTTTGTTAACATCAGCAAAACAATTTTTGTTCTAATCTCTGAGAACAGATTTTAAAGTCTTCAATTTTTGGGAGAGAATAAACATATGGCAGCCAATCACCTCCTTCTTCCAACAATCAGCAATCACAGCAGCACAATCCTTATGAGATGACCACATTTTCATGAATTTGAATGAAAACTAAACTTTGGAATACCATTTTGAAGCTTGAGCAGAAGAGGATAATGATCAAAATTACATCTAGGCAAAGTGCAACAAGTAGAACTATTCCAATAAGAAAGCCAAGGATCATTACAAATCACCCTATCCAGTCTTCTTTCAGTATGAGTAGAACCTCTTCTTCTGTTTGTCCAAGTGAAATCAGCACCAATAGTTGGCAAATGAATCAAATTGATAGCATCTGACCAAGATTTGAACTCATCCCAAGCTGCTGCCTTATGCTTATGAGCACCAACAATTGCATTAAAGTCTCCCAAATAGCACCAAGGACCATCAAAATTGTGACTCAATTGGATTAAATCATTCCAAAGAGATCTTCTAGAGGTATAAGATGTGGCAGCGTAAACAGCACTGAAGTACAAAAGCTGATTCTCCCAAAAAACAGAGAAAGTGACATGTTGAGCAGAAGCAACAATAACAGTGGGATCAATGGAGGTATTGCAAATACACCAAAGGTTAGGAATAATAGAATCCCTATCATTAGTAGCAAAAACCTTTAAATTTAGTCTAGTCCAAAAAGAAATTGGAAAATTACATAGATCCATCCAAGGCTCAGCAATCAAAATAATATCAGGCTTATTCTTCAAAATTATGTTTTTAAGAGCTAACCTTGTATCCTGGTTAGCTAAACCTCTAGCATTCCAAAAGAGAACCTTCATTATGCAAAGTTGATAAGGCCTGCTTGGCACCTAGTGTGTCTAACCAGATCAGGCTTGACCTGATTCTTCTTTTTCATGTTTCTCTTCTGGGATCTGCTTAGAACTTTTGTGAAGTCTTTATCAGCATCAATGACAGAATTTGGCGGATCTCTTAAATACTTATCAGCTCTGCTTCCTGACTGCATCATATCAACAGACTGATTATCTTGATCCTCGTCAGATGGTTTGCTCCAAAATTTGCCTAACTCATTAAGATCATCCACAACCACCTGACCAAAATTAAATTCCTCCACATTCTTTTGCATAACATCATTCTCCCTAGCATTCCTGACAGAAGAATTAGGGACATATTCCTCTGCATTATTTTGCACATCATCATTCTCCCTAGCATTCCTGACAGAAAAAGAAGGAACATATTCCTCAGCATTATTTTGCACATCAGCATTCTCCCTAGCATTCCTCACATGGGAATTAGGAACATCCATATGGACACTCTTATCTTTGCTTTGCCTATCAGCAGAGACATTATTCATCAAAGGAGGGGCACCTAGTCTCATAGCAGTCAATTCATTTGTTGGAGTTTCTGGAACCTCCTCATCTTCTTCTGAACTTTGATCTTTATCTATAGAATTGTCTTCCTCATCTCCAACAATTCCATCATTTTGAATGTCTTCATAATCTGTTCATTATCAGAAACATCAACCACATTATCTGCATCAAAATTATTTTTGTCAGCCTCCACAATCTTAAGCTTAGGAACATATTTTGCTGTCAATTTCCTGGTTCGAGCCATATTCATATTTCCATTTAAACTTTTCTTGCAGATTTCAATGGAATGGCCAATCATTTGGTAGGAAGAGCAGAAGGCTGGTAAGTTGTCATAAACAATATCCACAAAAAAGGCATATCCATCTCTTTCCACCAAAATTTTGTTTCTCAGAGTGCCATTTAACTCCAAATCCACCAATACTCGAGCAAGATGTCCAAAATTTGATTTCTTTCTTGTTGCCTCATCCAAGCAAATAGGAACACCAAGACCACCGGCAATGGCAAAGATGATAGCAGGCCTCCAATATTCCTGTGGTAGACCATAAAAGCGATTCCAAACCTGAGCACTCGATATTTTTTGAACGCAAGGATTAAAATCTTGAGTCCAAGAAAACACCCGAAGGCTACTCGGATTTAAAGACCAAAGGCCAATAGCTAGCACACTCCATAAAACTTCCAAAGAAGAGAAGGAAAATTCATAAAAACCTTTCCCCAGAGATATAAGATCCCAATGACCAATGTTTTTCCATAAACCCGATAACTTATTCTTTAAGTCACCGATACATATTGGAGTTGCACCCTTTGGAAGAAGAACACGACCATGCATATGAGTTTTGCACGACTCCAAACCTGCCAAATACTCTGATTGAGGAATTTTAATAGACAACTCATCCCCCTTGATACATGGCGTAGGCAATTGACTAATCGGAATTGAGCATGTGTTTGTTAGAGCTTGAACAAAGGTTCTCTTTTGAAGATTTTTTGATGCCGAGAACGTGTGATTATTACTATCTTTCTTAACATGATTAGAGGGAGACGTAGAAGGAAGAAGGGATGTCTCTGGGAAGAGTATATGAGCGGGGCAATCAATTGTATTTGCCATGAAAGCATGCATAAAAGCAACGTGAAAGTTAAACCCTAGCAGAGCAAAAAATAAGGATTTCGGCCGGCCTTAAAGCTAAGACATAGCAAAAATATTCCAAAATGTCATATTATTATTTTTATTATTATATTAAGTATTGTAATATGAAAAATTTTCATTTCACTATGTTTTATTTAAATGGTTTTAACTTAGTTACTAATCTAACGAAGGGTGTTACACCCGATGAGGGGAGAAAATATAACATACCAAGAATTAAATAAAGCTAAAAAAGATGTTAATTTTAGCAAATAAAATTAATAGAGAGTTGTAGGGCTTAGAAATGGTGATTTTGAGCCTTAAGGGTAGTATAATGACCAAAAGAATAAAAGGAGAAGCTTTGGGTTAAAAATCAGTCACAGTAGCATGAGCACCCCCGTGCTCGTGATTCGGCACGCTTGTGCTAAGGTTGAGCACGCCCGCACTGGTCAAGCAAGGGCTAAGTCGCACCGTGCTCAATGCAAGCACGCCCGTGTCGGAAAACAGACATTTTTGACGTTAAGGAGCACGACCGTGCTCAAAAGGAGCACGACTTTGTCGGAAAACGGGCGAATTTTGACGCTGATGAGCACGCCCTTGCTTATCTGAGCACGCCCTTCCTCTTATCAAGGAGCATGACCGTGCTGGATACGAGCATGCCCGTGCTCAATGTCAGAACATGAGAAAAAGTTATTTTAAAAAAGGAAAACGTGGGTAACCCAATATAAACCAATCCTAATACACTTAGTGCAGCTACAAACCCTAGTAACACTCTATGAACTCTCTCTTGCTATCTTTGTGGAATCAAGGTCTTGGAGAGGGTGAAATTGGTGAAGAAGGAGCTTAAAAGGGAAGTGAAGTAGAATATCTTGGAGAATTTTCTTGGCGTGTTCGTGGGAGGCGGTTGGAATTCTTGGAGGTCTTCAAGAGGTGAGTAAAAACTACCTTTTCTCTCCCTTCCATGGTGCAAATGATTTTGGGAAAAAGGGGTTTGAACTATCTAATGTTTTCATGAAGAAATATCAATGAACGAATGTATGTTTGGCCAAATCCTATCTTCTAAATTGGGTTTTTTTTATGGAAAACAAAATTAATGTTTAAGTTAGAGTTTTAATTATATGAATGTCACGAATGAATGTCTATATAATGTGAATTTGGTGGTATTTGATGATTGAGTTGGCATGTTTTTTTATGTGATGTAGTTGTCATGAGATATAGAAGAGTTTTGGTATGCCTATGTTTTGTTATGGGATGATAGTTTGATTGTTGATTATTGATTGCTTGATATGCACTTAATACTACCACAACAGGGGTATTAAGGGTTTAGGAAATACCACCATTGTAGGGTTATTGACTTTGTAAAAAACATCACCATTGCTAGGATATTGACAATAGCACCATTGTAGGGTTATTGGAATTGAGAAATACCATCATTGTAGGGGTATCGAATGACAAACATCACCACAACAGAGATGTCGAAAAATACAACCATTGTAGGGGTATTGAAATGAGAAACATCACCATAGCAGGGATGTCAAAAAATACAACCATTGTAGGGGTATTGATATGAGAAACATCAGCACAGTAGGGATGTCGAAAAATACTGCCATTTCAGGGGTATTGACTTCGTAACTTCACCACTGCAAGTGAGGTCGAAACACTCCTCATGAGTAGGGGTGGGCAATGTGTAACACCCCGATTTTCAAGTTTTTCTTTTAATCAGTATTTATGAACTTATATTTTATTCGAGTTCTTAGGAAGGGATATAAAGTATTCCAAGACCATAATCACGCTCAGCGAAATCGTAGGAAGCTACGATTAAGTTTTGAGTCGAAAACTCAAACGAAGTCCGGTCTTCATTTTTACACTGAAAATATGATTTTACTGCTCAGGAGACCTCAGATGGACCCGTGAACGAGACAGTAAGTCTTATGATTCGATTCTCTATGTTTTGATTAAACTTCATAAAAATTTCAAAAAAATCACTTCCTGACCTCCGTTCGAGCGAAATCTTCAATCGGGTGGAGAACGGAGCCGCGTATGGACTTACCAGGACCCGACAACGGATAATCTTGATATCACAACATGTCAACTCACTTGGGAGAGCATGCCAGATTCGTCATGACAATCGGGAATTTCGGGACGCGAAATTACCAAAATACCCCTAACTTAAGCCTTTTCACCTTTTACCATTTTACCCTTTGAACCAAATGACCTTTTTACCCTTAATGAACTCTTTAGAAGGCTGGAACAGCCCTCTCAGCCCCTCATTCCACGCAGCCCAGCCCCCCAAGAACACCAAGAACCCTTCATCTTCCTTAGAGAAAAAAACCTCCATTGAATCCTTGAGAAAACCTTGAAAGCTTGTTGAAATCACTTGATTTCTTGACCAATCTTCCTCCATTTTAAGGTAAGATCACTTCTATGGTCTCATATCTTCTTGAATCTCTTTCAATATCAAGATCAAAACTCCATTTTCATGAAACTCATTCTTAGATCCAAAACTTTGAAAATCCGTAGGAAATTGTAGGAAAATCCTTTGGAAGTGAAACCAAGTTCTTTGAACTCACCTCATCACCCTCTATCTAAACCCAAGAGCTCATGATCCAAGTCTCATCCTAGCTCTAAAACCCCAAAGTGGCCGAAACCTAAGAGTGATGATGAATAGTGTTTTTCATCAAATTTTTAATTTCTAACCCTTGATTCCATCCTTAGCTTTCCTAGTGTCCTTGAATCCAAGTGATGGAAAACCAAATCAATTCCTAGCCTAATTTTCCCAATATGGTCAAGAGCTTCATGGGAAAACTCCATGAGTGTTGTTTCACATTTTTGAGTCATAAGACTTGAAATGGTGTTAACTAAGTTCATGAACCAACCATCCCAAAGTTTGGAACCAAATGAGATCCCTAACTCTTTTTACCTTTCCTGGCCGAACCCTATGCCTTGTAGGGGAAGAAAATTTATGTTTTGATGTTGTTTATTGATGTTGAATTGTGGTTTGAATTGAATTGTGTTTTATTGTTTTAGGCAATGAGAATGAAACCGGAGTCGGAGCCGAGAACCGATCGAGTTTGCGTTGAACTTCCTTTGTGAGGTAAAGGGAGGTAGTCATTTAAGTTTGAGTAGCTTCATAGTGCATGTTTGATATATGTGTTATGATGTCTTGAATGATGATTTAGAGATGAGTTTGAATGATGTATATGTATACTTATATCCTGGATTGATTGGATGTTAAGTGTTGTGCATAATTAGCTATTCGATATAACTGTGGCATGGATGCCTTGAGTAATATCATTGTGACATTGAACTGTTGATATATATATCTATACATATATTTATATCCTGGATGAGCATAGGACTGGCTATGTCTCGATAATTGTTAAAAGACTCGAAATCCTAAATCTATGTTTTGAAAACCGTGTTTGAAATTAAAAAGTGATTTTTGGAAAACGTGTTTTTTTTTCCAAAAAAAGTGAAGTTTCCTTTTTGAAAAGTGTGTTCCTTGAAATTAAAAAGTGGCTTTGTGAAAAGTCGTGCAAAACGTATTTTATTTCGGTAAAGCGTTTTAAAAAGACGTGAAACCTTAGAAAACGGTTTTTGTTTTCAAGAAAGGTGTTTTTCACAGAAAATCGTTCTCTTGATCAAAAACGGATGTTTGTTTCAAGAAAACCAAATTATGTTTTGTTTTCCAAGGTGTTTTGAGAAAATTAAACCAAAAGAAAAATGATGAACATTTGAGACGAACCCGAACCTAGTGGCCGAGACGTCGGGGCTAGTGTTTTGTGGATTGAGCACTCGGACTTCGTGTCCTGTGTTTTTTTTATTTGAGTGGGCTTAATGCCATTTTGAAACGAGTCATGGACGTTATGTCTTAACATTTGAAAGAATGAACGCAAAGAAAATAGAAAACTTTCTGTGTACATGCATGATCCGGCAGACATGCCATTTGAAACCGAGCTACAACTCTAGTAGTTGAGAATAAAATCAGTCAAGATCACTAGGTCTATAGGGGCATTCTGTGTTCGAGATCCCACAAGTGGCCGGTGGCATAGCAACCCAGTGCCGTGGTAAATCGGCTGCCAAACACGAATTAACTCGATCAGAGACTGGCGTATTCAGGATACGGTTATGACGTGGTACCCTGGAACAATTGGAGTTCGGACCTAAATAGAGAGGCCGACTCATGAGAACAATTGTGTTACGGGTGTTGCTACGGCCTATCGCTCGATGTTGGGAAGTTAGAATCTCCGGAGTACATGAATTAGAAAGATGATATTGAAGTCTCATGCATTATTATAACTGATGAATGTGTTTGAGATGTTGTACTGTATTATAGAAATACCTGTTCATATAACTGTTTTTATGCTGTTTGTCGCATGTGCGACTATTGTGATAAACTTTATATGAGTATCTCACCTTTGCCTGTACATGTTGGACACCTTGTTGTGTTTGTGGAACACATGTACAGATGTTGATCATAGGTCCCCGCAGAGACGTGAGGACTCAGACGATGGAAACTTTTGAAGGAGCCGACATTGGGTTGTACCCCAATGGCTACTTTTAGCCGACCAGCTAAGGAGTCTCTTATTTTGAGCAGTCTTATATTATATTACTGCACATATGTTGAAATTACTTTTAAGTCTGTAATATGCTATATATTAGACCAGGTTTTACGTTATGTTTATGTTTTTATGAACAGTGAATATCAATTTGTGATATGAAATTTATTCCTCCATCTTGAGTTGCTTGCCTATGCATGCAGAAAATTTTTAGAACCGCGTTTTCGAACTTAGCTACTTAATTAAAGTATTTTCCGAAAGCAATCAGAGTTTTATTTTCTTGTTTTATTCCGCATTGAGATCGAGTACATAGCACCAGCGAGGGGGGTGTCAAATTAGTGGTATCAGAGCTGGTCGAGTCTTTGGGGAATCCTTGGGAAGTGAGTCTGTTATGTTTATGTGTGTGATTTCTGTGAACCTTGTTTGAATTGTTTCTCTGTTGAAGCAATGTGTGTTGACACACTAGTTTTGATTTATGTTTCCTTATTAAGGTATGTTTGGTTTGCCTTGTAGGGAGACATGAATCTTAGAGGTGGGCGTGGTGGTGGTCACGGCACTGCTGACAACAATGCTGATGACAACAACATGAATCGGGCTATCCAGGCCATGGCTGATATGGCGGCTGCTGTCGCTCAATAGACAGCAACGATGGCTCGACAGAATCAACAGAACCAACAGAGAGATGATCTTGCTGCTGGTGCCAAAGGGTTAGTTGATTTTCGGCGTCATGATCCTCCGCAGTCTCATGGGGACTGTGACCCGGAAAAGGCTGACCTGTGGCTGCAAGAAATAGAGAAGATTTTTGTTGTTCTGCACTGCCCCGAGGGAGTGAAGGTGGACTATGCCACATTCCTGTTTCTGTGTGATGCAGAGTATTGGTGGGGAGGAACCAGACAACTGTTGGAAGCCAACAACCAAGAGATCACTTGGGGAGCATTTCGCACCAACTTTATGGACAAGTACTTTCCCCAAAGTGCCAGAACAGAGAAAGAGCAGGAATTTCTGAAGCTGCAGCAGAAGGATATGACTGTCGGGGATATGCGGCGATGTTTGAATCACTCGCCAAATATTTCCGCTTTTTCCAAGCTCAGCCTGATGAGAACTGGAAATGGGAGAGGTTCGAAGGCGGTCTGCGCTTCGAGATCAAGGAGTCAGTGTTACCACTGGAGATCTGTACCTTCCAAGCTCTGGCGGAGAAGTGCAGAAAAGTGGAAAAGATGAGAAGTGGAAGAGAGAACAAGAGTACTACAGGAGGACCGTCTAGGTCAAGGAACCCGAACCAGTACCAGCAACAGAAAGGGAAGCAGTCCCAGAAGAAGTCGTATTCCCGACCTCAAGGGAATAGTCAGAAACAACAATCTTATCGTCCTGTTGCTTCTGCTAACGATGGTGGGAGCAGAAACGACCAGAACCAAGGCCAAGCCCAAAGATGTTTCAAGTGTGGGCAACCCGGACACCCAGCTGATAGCTGCAAGCTGAGAGGAGTTCTATGTTTCCAATGCGGAGAGATAGGACATTTCGCGAGGGAATGCCCTACACCAAAGCCCGAGATGACTGTCAACAACATGCGGATTGCTAGACCCACAACGAGGGGAAGGGTTTATACCATAAGCGGCGTTGATGCTTGCAAATCTGATGATCTCATACAAGGTAGTTGCATCATAGCTGGTAATCTCCTAACTGTACTATTTGATTCGGGTGCGACACATTCGTTTATCTCTTTGAATTGTGTGAGACAATTAGAGTTGCCTGTATCTTCGCTGTCTTTTGATTTGATTGTCACAACCCCAACTGCTAAGCCCGTTACTGTTAATACAGTATGTTTGAATTGTCCTGTTATTGTTCATGATAGGAACTTTCTTGTTGACTTAATATGTTTGCCTTTGACTCAATTGGATGTGATACTAGGCGTGGATTGGTTATCTTCCAACCATATCCTTTTAGACTGTGCACATAGAACCTTAGTTTTTCCAGACCCTGAGATTTCTGGATTTATAACTGCCAACCAAGTAAGAGCTTCTTTGAAAGAAGGAGATCAGGGATACATGCTTCTATCTTGTTTAGAAATCGAGAGGGACATTGTTTTGAGCGATGTGCAGGTTGTGAAAGATTTTCCGGAAGTTTTTCCAGAGGACGTACCAGGTTTGCCACCTGTGAGGGACATCGAGTTTGCGATCGACTTAGTTCCAGGATCCGGTCCGATCTCTATAGCTCCTTATAGGATGTCACCTACGGAGTTAGCCGAGCTGAAGACTCAACTAGAGGATCTGATGTCCAAGCGGTTTGTGAGGCCAAGTGTATCCCCTTAAAGAGCACCAGTGTTGTTGGTGAAGAAGAAGGACGGGAGTTCAAGATTCTGTGTGGATTATCGTCAACTCAATAAGATAACGATCAAGAACAAGTATCCTCTACCCCGCATAGATGATTTGATGGATCAACTTCAAGGAGCCGCTGTGTAATTACTTACTTATATATATTTTGATGAATGACAAACACTGACAAAAGCCAAAAGGATATGTTGTTATAGTATGCAGGTACCAAGTGCATAAAGTCAAATTATTATGATGTACCAGGATCTCAGATATCAAGATCAAAGGATCAAATGGGTAAAGAATTAGGTCTTAGATAGTATTGTAAGAGATTGATTTTATTTAGTAATAATGTGGCTCAAGGTATTAATGATGACAAGCAAAATCTTTTCTCAATCAAGTATGATTATTTTTAAAATGTATTTGAAATCTACATTCCTTAATAATATCTTTGAAATAGCGTTTGATATTAAATCCAAAATAAAATTTCTGGGTTAAAGTCCGTATCCCTTTGAATTAAACAGTGATATAGCTATTGGATATGGAATTTATTTAAATCTCCAATCGATTTAATTTGTTCTATAAATCGATTACCAAAACCGATTCTCAAGATATTCAAATCGATTTTCAAAACAGATTGAACATGTTTCATCACTCTATTTTAGAAGCAAAATCGATTTGATCAATCGATTTATGAAACCGATTTAAACCAATGGAGAATCGATTTTCACTGTCTGGTAAGACCTTGTCCTTTCATTTCAATCGATTTCTTCCACTACAATCGATTTCGTAAATCGATTTACACCAGGCTCAAATCGATTTACTCCTGTGCTTCTCACGTCTTATTCTTTATGAAAATTGATTGGCATATGTAAAAATCGATTGTTATGTGCCTTTAATGAAAAGAATCAAAATCATTGCACATTCCGGGGTTGCCATTTTTGGAATCAAACGGTAAACTTTTCTTCACCCTTGTAAATGGTCTTATGCCTTATTTCAGAACAGAGAACAGAGTATCATCATACAAACACATTTTTTCATAACACAAGAGCTATTTACAAACCATTTCTGAAATCACTTTGAGCCATCTATTGTTCTTATTATTATCAATCTCATAGGACTTCAATTTGTATCCATCTACACTAGTGGAGTGTGTCATCTTACTCTTATTGGTGAAACCTTGTGAAGGGGTGAGGTATCCCTAGGTTCAGGATGAGGTATCCCTCAGTGTATGTGAAAGGGTGAGGTATCCCTTGTTTATTTGATTGAGGCTCCTATACGAGGGTGGGGTATCCCAAGTAAGGAGAGCTCTGATTGTAACGGTTTTCAAGCGCCTTGAAAGCTTGACTATAGTGGACAAAACTCGGAAACGTATTCTGGGGACTGGACATAGGTCACCAACGGTGGTGAACTGAACCAGAATAAATCTTTCGTTTGCACATTTTTCTTCCCTTACACTCTTTATTTATTCACATTATTATAATCGTTGGTTTAGCTTCTACAATTGAATTTGAGAAAAGTAATTTTCGAAATTAAAGAAGAATTTTTTAGACTCAATTCACCCCTCCCCTCTTGAGTCGATGCCACCTATTCCAACAAGTGGCATCACTCTTGCACAAAGAGCTTAGCAGCTTCAAGAGAAATGGCTTCAGATAGTGACTTCCTTCCGGAAGGAGCCTCCTTTGGCAGACCCCCTGCCTTTAGTGGACAAGAATATGCTTATTGGAAAGAACATATGATTATTTTTATTCAGTCTATTGATTGGAATGTCTGGGATGCTGTGGAAAATGGACCTTACGTTCCTAAGAAAGATGTAGAAGGAAAACTAGTAGATAAAGTTAGAAGTGAATACACTGCAGATGATTATAAGAAAGCTCAATACAATTTACGTGCATGGAATATAATAACATCTGCTTTGAGTAGAGGAGAGTTTTTTAGGGTATCAAACTGCAAGACTGCTAAGGAGATGTGGGATACGCTGCAAGTCACCCATGAAGGGACAAGCGACGTCAAGCGTGCCAGAATGAACAAGATGATTGGAGAATATGAGTTATTTATGATGCAACAAGGAGAATCAATTCAGGACATGGCCAAACGTTTCCAGCACATTGTTAACCAGCTTGCTGGTCTACGTAAGGAATTTAAAAATGAGGATTTAATTAACAAATTCTTACGGTGTCTAAGCAGGGATTGGCAGCCGAAGGTAACAGCAATCGCAGAATCTAGAAACCTTGAAACTATGGACTTGGCCACACTATTCGGGAAGCTGCAAGAGCATGAACAACAATTGGCCCGCCTGACTGAACATGAAGAACAAGAAAAAAAAAGAAAAGCTTAGCACTGAAAGCATCCTCTTCTAAAATAGAAATTGAAAGTCAAGAGGATCTCGAGGAAGATGAAAATTCAGAAGGTGAGATGGGACTTTTAGTTAGAAAATTCAAGCGATTCATGAAGAAAAGCAACCAAAGAAAACTCGGAATCTCCTCCTCAAAAAGGTTTCTTAGCAAAGATGGCCCAAGCTCCACTCCCACATGCTATGAATGTGGTAAGACCGGTCACATAAAGTACGAATGTCCAAAATTGCAGAAAAAAGACAAGTTTGAAAGAAAAGAAAAGAAAGACAGCAGGCCAAGAAAAGCATATATCGCTTAGGATGATAATGACATGGACTCATCAGACAATTCAGAAAATGAAGAAGCTAATCTATGTCTTATGGCTGATCATGACAGCGATGATGAGGTAACATCTATTACTTCTGTCCCTGCATATGATGAATTGCATGATGCCTTTCTTGAATTACACAATGACTCTATGAGGCTGGCCAAAGCATTAGAAAAATCCAAGAAAATAATTGAACATCTGCAAATCCAAGTAATCGCCTTAAGCAAAGAAAAATTAGAACTGAAAAGAGAAAATTATAGCATTGGGCATTTTCAAGCAAATTATGCATGCAAAAATTGTAGTGAGTATGAAAAACAAATAAATGATTTAGAGAACACTCTTGCTAAGTTTACAAATGGTAGAGACAACTTAAATGTGTTGTTAGGTAAACAAAAAGATGTGTATGATAAAGCTGGCTTAGGATATAAACCCAAGGATCATGAAAAATCATTTTTAAAGAAAATGTTTGTGCCTGCTCATACATCTGTCAGCCCTTTTATCAAATGCTATTATTGTGCTAGAAAAGGACATTCTGCATCTACTTGTAACATGAGAAGGGCAAATGAAAAGAAACTATGGGTTCCTAGGGGAATATTATCTGGCACTAACAACCAAGGACCCAAGAAAATTTGGGTACCTAAGAACAAAGCATAAATGTCTTTCTTGTAGGTGTGCTTAAAAAGCAAGATCACAAACTGGTACTTAGACAGCGGTTGCTCTATACACATGACAGGAGACATCAGCAAATTCACCTTTTTCACACCAAAAGTTAGTGGACATGTAACATATGGCGACAATAACAAAGGTCGAATTCTTGGCATTGGAAGTGTTGGCAAAAGTCCAGAAATGACAATTGATAACGTACTTTTTGTGGAAGGGCTGAAGCACAACCTTCTAAGCATAAGTCAACTATGTGACAAAGGTAACAAAGTTATTTTTGACTCAAAATCTTGCTTGATTGAAGACATGCATGATAAAAATAAGAAATTAATTGGACATAAGATTAACAATATTTATATGATAGATTTAGATGATATCTCTTCAAATGATGTATGCTGTCTTGTCTCTAGAGAAGAAGACAGCTTTCTTTGGCATCGTAGGATTGCACACATTCACACCGAGCACTTGAACAAACTTATTTCAAAAGAACTTGTGATTGGAGTACCAAAAATGAAATTTAAAAGGGATGGTTTATGTGATGCTTGTCAAATGGGCAAACAAACAAAAGTTTCTTTCAAACCAATCAATGTAGTTTCAACAAACAGGCCATTACAACTCCTACATATGGACCTTTTTGGGCCTTCTAGAACTAAAAGTATTGTGGGAATTTTTATGCATTAGTCATTGTAGATGATTACTCTAGGTTCACTTGGACTTTATTTCTTGCACACAAAAGTGACACTTTTAGAGCATTTAAGAAATTGGCCAAAGTAATTCAAAACAAAAAGGATTTAAAAATTGTCCAAATTAAAAGTGATCATGGCGGGTAATTTGACAATGAAGCGTTTGAAAATTTTTGTGAAGAAAATGGAATACAACATAATTTCTCTGCGCCTAGGACCCCTCAACAAAATGGGGTAGTAGAAAGAAAAAATCGGGCTTTAGAGGAACTAGCTAGAACACTTCTATGCGATGTAAGTCTCCCAAAATATTTTTTGCAGATGCAGTTAGCACTGCTTGCTATGTTCTCAATCGTGTCTTAATTAGACCAATCGTAAAGAGAACCCCATACGAGTTATACAAAGGAAGAAAACCTAATATCTCTCATTTTCGTGTGTTTGGATGCAAATGCTTTGTGCTTAACAATGGTAAAAATAATCTAGGAAAATTTGATGCCAAAGCTGATGAAGGGATATTCATAGGTTATTCATCATCTAGTAAAGCCTTTAGGGTATATAATAAAAGAACTTTAACTGTTGAAGAATCAGTGCATGTTTCTTTTGATGAGACTAACCCCAAAAGAATAGGAAAGGATACTCTTGATGATCTTGCAGATTCCATAGAACATCTCCACTTGGATGATAAGAGAGATATAGGAAACAAAGAAAGCAATATTGTCTGGTAAGACCTTGTCCTTTCATTTCAATCGATTTCCTTCCACTACAATCGATTTGGTAAATCGATTTACGCCAGGCTCAAATCGATATACTCTTGTGCTTCTCACGTCTTATTCTTTATGAAAATTGATTGGCATATGTAAAAATCGATTGTTATGTGCCTTTAATGAAAAGAATCAAAATCATTGCACACTCCGGGGTTGCCATTTTTGGAATCAAACGGTAAACTTTTCTTCACCCTTATAAATGGTCTTATGCCTTATTTCAAAACAGAGAACGGAGTATCATCATACAAACACATTTTTTCATAACACAAGAGCTATTTTTACAAACCATTTCTGAAATCACTTTGAGCCATCTATTGTTCTTATTATTATCAATCTCGTATGACTTGAATTTGTATCCATCTACACTAGTGGAGTGTGTCATCTTATTCTTATTGGTGAAACCTTGTGAAGGGGTGAGGTATCTCTAGGTTGAGGGTGAGGTATCCCTCAGTGTATGTGAAAAGGTGAGGTATCCCTTGTTTATTTGATTGAGGCTCCTATACGAGGGTGGGGTATCCCAAGTAAGGAGAGCTCTGATTGTAACGGTTTTTCGAGCGCCTTGGAAGCTTGACTATAGTGGACAAAACTCGGAAACGTATTCTGGGGACTGGATGTAGGTCACCAACGGTGGTGAACTAAACCAGGATAAATCTTTGGTTTGCACATTTTTCTTCCCTTACACTCTTTATTTATTCATATTATTATAATCGTTGGTTTAGCTTCTACAATTGAATTTGAGAAAAGTAATTTTCGAAATTAAAGAAGAATTTTTTAGACTCAATTCACCCCTCCCCTCTTGAGTCGAAGCCACCTATTCCAACACGCTGTCTTTTCAAAGATTTATCTGAGATCCGGTTATCACCAGATCAGAGTGAAGAACGAGGACGTACATAAGACTGCTTTCAGGACTCGTTATGGTCACTATGTGTACCTCGTGATGCCTTTCGGAGTGACTAATGCGCCTGCTATCTTCATGTACTATATGAATAGGATTTTTCGTCCGTTTTTGGATCAGCTCGTTGTCGTGTTTATAGACGATATTCTCATCTACTCGAAAAGTCTCGAGGAGCATGAGGAACATCTACGACAAGTTTTACAAATCCTTGACAAGAAGAAGCTGTACGCAAAGCTGCCCAAGTGTGAATCTTGGCTGGATGAAGTCAAATTCTTAGGACATGTGATTTCGAAGGAAGGAATTGCCGTCGATCCTACGAAAGTAGAAGCAGTACTTCTGTGGGAGAGACCCAAGACTGTGATAGAAATTCGCAGTTTCGTTAGACTAGCTGGTTATTACAGAAGGTTCATCGAAGGATTTTCGAAGATTGTTGCGCTGTTGACTCAACTTACGAGGAAGGACCAACCGTTTATGTGGACTGACAAATGTGAGGAAAGTTTTCAGACAATGAAGGAACGTTTGACAACCTCACCAGTATTAGTGTTACCTAAACCGGACGAACCGTACGAAGTGTACTGTGATGCCTCGCATCAGGGATTAGGATGCGTGCTTATGCAACATCGGAAGGTTGTAGCGTATGCTTCACGCCAGTTGAAGATTCATGAGAGGAATTACCCGACGCACGACCTTGAGTTAGCTGCTGTGGTTTTTGCACTAAAGATCTGGAGACACTACTTATATGGATCTAAGTTTGATGTCTTCAGTGACCACAAAAGTTTGAAGTACCTGTTCGATCAGAAGGAACTTAACTTGAGGCAGAGACGTTGGATGGAATTTCTTAAAGACTATGACTTCACTTTGATGTACCACCCTGGGAAAGCAAATGTCGTTGAAGATGCTCTGAGTCGGAAGACCCTGCACATCTCTGCAATGATGGTCAAAGAGCTAGAATTGATCGAACAGTTTCGTGATCTCAATCTAGCTGTGGAAGTGAACCACGAGAGGATTAGCTTAGGAATGATCAAGGTATCTAGTGGACTAATGGAGACGATTCGTGAACAACAAGCAACTGACGTATATCTCCAAGAGAAAAAGGAGTTACTTGGACAAGAAAAAGCTGCAGAGTTCAGTATGGGAACTGATGGTATCTTGAGATGCAATGGACGAGTTTGTGTACCAAGCAACCCTGAGATGAGGAAAATGATTCTGGAAGAAGGACATAAGAACAAGCTGAGCATTCACCCTGGATCAACCAAAATGTACCAAGATCTGAAACAAAAGTTTTGGTGGGCAGGAATGAAGAAGCAAGTGGCGGAGTATGTAGCGTCATGTTTGACCTGTCAGAAAGCGAAGGTGGAACATCAACGACCTGGAGGGATGCTTCAATCCTTGGATGTACCCGAATGGAAGTGGGAGAGCATCTCAATGGATTTTATGGTAGGATTACCGAGAACTTCCAAGAGTTTTGATTCGATTTGGGTGATTGTTCATAGGTTAACGAAGTCGGCACACTTCTTACCTATTAAGATCAACTACTCAGTGGAGAAGTTAACTGAGCTGTATATCAGAGAAGTAATCAGACTACATGGAGTGCCTTCAAGCATAGTCTCTGATAGAGACCCAAAGTTCACGTCATGTTTTTGGCAAAGTCTACATCAAGCTTTAGGGACAAGGCTGAGGCTAAGTTCAGCCTATCACCCTCAGACTGATGGACAGACAAAGAGAACGATACAGTCTTTAGAAGATTTGCTGAGAGCTTGTGTTCTAGACCATGGTGGAAGTTGGGATGATCTGTTGCCTCTTATAGAATTCACCTACAACAACAGCTATCATTCTAGTATAGGGATGGCACCCTATGAAGCCTTGTATTGATGAAAGTTCCAGACACTGTTGTGTTGTTACCAGGATGGAGAGAACATGATCGTAGGCCCAGAACTTGTGCAACAAACAATGGAAAAGATTAAACAGATCCGGGAAAAGATGAAAACGGCACAGAGTAGGCAAAAGAGCTACTCAGATAAACGAAGATGGCCCCTCGATTTTCAAGAAGGTGAACACGTGTTCTTGAGAGTCACATCTACGACTGGGGTAGGTAGAGCGATTAAATCCAGAAAACTCACTCCCAAATTCATTGGACCTTACCAGATTCTTCGGCGTATTGGTCCAGTAGCTTACCAGATTGCTTTACCACCTTTTCTGTCCAACATTCATAATGTTTTTCATGTCTCACAACTTCGGAAGTACATTCCTGATCCGTCCCATGTAATCGAACCTGATATAGTACATTTACGAGAAAACTTGTCTTATGAGACATCGCCTGTATGAATCGTTGATAAGAGGATCAAGCAACTCAGGGGAAAACAAGTTCCCTTAGTCAAAGTCGTTTGGAACAAAGCAATTGGAGATGCAACGTGGGAGCTCGAGGACAAGATGAGATTAGAGTATCCCGATCTTTTTCAAGGTACGTAATTTCGAGGACGAAATTTTTTTTAGAGGGGTGGTAATGCAACGCCCCGATTTTCGAGTTTTTTCTTTTAATCAGTATTTATGAACTTATATTTTATTCGAGGTATTAGGAAGGGATATAAAATATTCCGAGACCATAATCATGTTCAGCGATATCGTAGGAAGCTACGATTAAGTTTTGAGTCGAAAACTCAAACGGAGCCCGATCTGCGTTTTTACATTGACAGTAGGATTTTACTGCTCATGAGACCTTAGATGGACCCGTGAACGAGACAATAAGTCTTAGGATTCGATTCTCTACGTTTTGGTTAAATTTCATAAAAATTTCAAAACAATCACTTCCTGACCTCCGTTCGAGCGAAATCTTCAATCGGGTGGAGAACGGAGCCGCGTATGGACTTACCAGGACCTGACAACGGATAATCTTGATATCACATCATGTCAACTCACTTGGGAGAGCATGCCAGAGTCGTCATGACAATCGGGAATTTCGGGACGCGAAATTACCAAGATACCCCTAACTTAAGCCTTTTCACCTTTTACCATTTTACTCTATGAACCAAATGACCTTTTTACCCTTAATGAACTCTTTAGAAGGCTGGAACAGCCCTCTCAGCCCCTCATTCCACGCAGCCCAGCCCCCCAAGAACACCAAGAACCCTTCATCTTCCTTAGAGAAAAAAATCTCCATTGAATCCTTGAGAAAACCTTGAAAGCTTGTTGAAATCACTTGATTTCTTGATCAATCTTCCTCCATTTTAAGGTAAGATCACTTCTATGGTCTCGTATCTTCTTGAATCTCTTTCAATATCAAGATCAAAACTCCATTTTCATGAAACTCATTCTTAGATCCAAAACTTTGAAAATCCATAGGAAATTGTAGGAAAATCCTTTGGAGGTGAAACCAAGTTCTTTGAACTCACCTCATCACCCTCTATCTAAAACCAAGAGCTCATGATCCAAGTCTCATCCTAGCTCTAAAACCCCAAAGTGGCCGAAACCTAAGAGTGATGATGAATATTGTTTTTCATCAAATTTTTGATTTCTAACCCTTGATTCCATCCTTAGCTTTCCTAGTGTCCTTGAATCCAAGTGATGGAAAACCAAATCAATTCCTAGCCTAATTTCCCCAATATGGCCGAGAGCTTCATAGGGAAACTCCATGAGTGTTGTTTCACATTTTTGAGTCATAGGACTTGAAATGGTATTAACTAAGTTCATGAACCAACCATCCAAAAGTTTGGAGCCAAATGAGATCCCTAACCCTTTTTACCTTTCATGGCCGAAGCCTATGCCTTGTAGGGGAAGAAAATTTATGTTTTGATGTTGTTTATTGATGTTGAATTGTTGTTTGAATTGAATTGTGTTTGATTGTTTTAGGCAATGAGAATGAAACCGGAGCCGGAGCCGAGAATCGATCGAGTTTGCATTGAACTTCCTTTGTGAGGTTAAGGGTGGCAGTCATTTAAGTTTGAGTAGCTTCATAATGCATGTTTGATATATGTGTTATGATGTCTTGAGTGATGATTTAGAGATGAGTTTGAATGATGTATATGTATACTTATATCCTGGATTGATTGGATGTTAAGTGTTGTGCATAATTGGCTATTCGATATAACTGTGGCATGGATGCCTTGAGTGATATCATTGTGATATTGAACTGTTGATATATATCTGTACATATATTTATATCCTGGATGAGCATAGGACTAGCTATGTCTCGATAATTGTTAAAAGACTCGAAATCCTAAATCTATGTTTTGAAAATCGTGTTTGAAATTAAAAAGTGATTTTTGGAAAACGTGTTGCATTTCAAAAAAAGTGAAGTTTCCTTTTTGAAAAGTGTGTTCCTTGAAATTAAAAAGTGGTTTTGTGAAAATTCGGCAAAACGTATTTTATTTCGGTAAAGCGTTTTAAAAAGACGTGAAACCTTAGAAAACGGTTTTTGTTTTCAAGAAAGGTGTTTTTCACAGAAAACTGTTCTCTTGATCAAAAAAGGATGTTTTGTTTCAAGAAAACCAAATTATGTTTTGTTTTCCAAGGTGTTTTGAGAAAATGAAACCAAAAGAAAAATGATGAACATTTGAGACGAACCCGAACCTAGTGGCCGAGACGTTAGGGCTAGTGTTTTGTGGATTGAGCACTCGGACTTCGTGTCTTGTGTTTTTGATTTGAGTGGGCTTAATGCCTTTTTGAAACTAGTCATGGACTTTATGTCTCGATATTTGAAAGAATGAATGCAAAGAAAACAGAAAACTTTCTGTGTACATGCATGAACCGGCAGACGTGCCATTTGAAACCGAGCTATAACTCTAGTAGTTGAGAATAAAATCAGTCAAGACCACTAGGTCTATAGGGACATTCTGTGTTCGAGATCCCACAAGTGGCCGGTGGCGTAGAAACCCCTTGTCGTGGTAAATTAGCTGCCAAACACGAATGAACTCGATCAGAGACTAGCGTATTCAGGATACGGTTATGACGTGGTACCCTGGAACAATTGGAGTTCAGACCTAAATAGAGAGGCCGAATCATGAAAACAATTGTGTTACGGGTGTTACTACGGCCTATCGCTCGATGTTGGGAAGTTAGAATCTCCGGAGTACATGAATTAGAAAGATGATATTGAAGTCTCATGCATTATTATAACTGATGAATGTGTTTGAGATGTTGTACTGTATTATAGAAATACCTGTTCATATAACTGTTTTTATGCTGTTTGTCGCTTATGCAGCTATTGTGATAAACTTTATATGAGTATCTCACCTTTGCCTGTACATGTTGGACACCTTGTTGTGTTTTTGGAACACATGTACAGATGTTGATCATAGGTCCCCGCGGAGACGTGAGGACTCGGACGATGGAAACTTTTGAAGGAGCCAACGTTTGGTTGTACCCCAATGGCTACTTTTAGCCGACCAGCTTAGGAGTCTTTTATTTTGAGTAGTCTTATATTATATTACTGCACATATGTTGAAATTACTTTTAAGTCTTTAATATGCTATATATTAGACCAGGTTTTACGTTATGTTTATGCTTTTATGAACAGTGAATATCAATGTGTGATATGAAATTTATTCCTCCGTCTTGAGTTGTTTGCCTATGCATGCAGAAAATTTTTAGAACCGCATTTTCGAACGTAGCTACTTAATTAAAGTATTTTCGGAAAGCAACCAGCATTTTATTTTCTTGTTTTAGTCCGCATTGAGATCCAGTATTTAGCACCCGCGAGGGGGGTGTTGCACAATGGGACGCCATTGTTGTGTGCTTATGATTGGTAGAATAAGTGCATAGGTTAAACGTTATTGTTAATAATTGGAATATGTGGTGTGTTGGTCTAAATATTTTCATTATTGATGCTATAGAAGAATTATATTATTTTCGAAAATAGCAAGTGTCATAGTTCTTTTTTCGGTTACTGCGCTGGCTGAGAATGACACTATTTGTGAAATTATTTTATAATTGTTTTTATTCAATAGGATTCCTATCTCATTAGTAGTGTTATTTTCAGAGTAAGAGGACGATATTCCTTTGACCAAGGAGGCTTGAAGACTTGAGATTTCTTAGTATTATTTATAGCTTTGGTTAGTATTATGATGTACTGGAGCCGTTTGTGGCTAGATCTTAGTTTATTCCATTTTACATGTTTGGGTTTTAGTTGGCGCCTTATTTTAAGTGTTTTTGGTTTATTGATGTTTTTTTTCAGATTTGAGGATTTATTGATGTAAAGACTATTTTGGAATTATTATGATTATTATTATTATTATTATTATTATTATTATTATATTAAGTATTATAATATGAAAATTTTTATTTCATTATGTTTTATTTAAATGGTTTTAACTTGGTTACTAATGTAACGAAGGACATTAGATTTTTGGTATCAGCACAGTTCAATCCTAAATTGGACTCTGGTATTGGGTTGTTTTTCTAAAAATCAAAATATGGACGCATAGGACTGCTTGTTAGAGTTATATAAGCTGCATGCTATTCTTTGAGATAGTAGAGCTTATCAACCCATTGTTTGATTGGTGGTGTGCAGATTTATGGCTACTAATAGGCGTGGGGCTAACGCTGATGGTGTGCTTGTGGCAACTTTGGCCGAAATGACCAGAACCATGCAAGAGTAGACGGAGACACTCCGTCAGATGAGGGATAACGGTAACGCTCATAACAACGCTGGAGCGGTTGCCGCTCAAGATCCCCAGTATGCGGGCTTATCAGAGTTTCGAAAAAATGATCCACCATCCTTTCACGACAGTTCAGATCTTGTGGAGGCTGAGGAGTGGCTTCAGAAGCTGGAGAAAATTTTAAGAGTGATGAGAGACAATGACGCACAAAAGGTGGACTTTGCCACCTTTATGTTGGAGTCAGAAGCTGAACTCTGGTGGAGTTGTGCTAGGGGAGGCTTGTTAGCTCAAGAAGTTCCTATAAATTAGGACAGGTTCAAAGAGGTATTCTTAGAAAAATACTTCCCCCATAGTGTCCGCATCTAGAAGGAAGCAAAGTTCTTATAGCTCCGCCAGGAAGACATGATTGTGGCTGAGTATGTGGCCAAGTTTGAGAGCTTGGCAAGGTTCTCGAGGTACCTGAGAGAGAATCCTCAGAATGATTGGAAGGCCATAAATTTTGAGCAAGGATTGTAGCCGGAACTACAGAGCTTCATCGGTATACTTGAGATCAAGGACTACCCAACTTTAGTGAATAAATGTCAGGTAGCAGAGTAGAAGATGTAGGCTCTTGTGACGGAGAAGCCTAAGGAGAAGACTGGTTTACAGGAAAGAAGTTCTAGAGCAGGGATAACAAGTTTCAGAAACATTTGTGACCTATGCCATCGATCAGCAAAGGAAAGCAAGCTCAAGGAACTCATTGGGACAGAGGCACCGGGTGCTTTAGATGTGGATGGAATCATGGAGACCGTACATGCCCTACAGTTCAGAACGCCTTTCATAAGTGCGGCAAGGTGGGGCACTTTGCTAGAGTTTGTAAAAGCGGAGGCCAATCCCAACCGAGGCCACAGAACCAGGGAAAAGTCTTTACACTCCAAGGGAGCAAGCACTAGTGGAAAATATGGATTTTACGACCAGATTTAACGTCGGTTAAATAAAACTTGACATTAAAAAAGACGCGGTGGTAGAATGGTAAATAATTAGCTCATTTAAATCATATTTAATGTCGGTTATATGAATATTTGACGTTAAAATTTTGAATAAAACTTGTAACGTCGGTTAATAAAAAACTAGACGTTAAAAGTAAAATTTTAACGTCGATTTTTTAAAAAACCGACGTTAAAAGTTGTACTCAAATTTTTTTAACATTAAGTCGCGCCCTAGATATTAGTTCTACGTGAACTCACTACTGTTTCATCTCTTCTCCGTTTGAAAAAATCTTGTCTGAGTCTGTCTTTTCTTCGTCGAACCACCACCGTCGCAACACCACCGTCGCACCCTAGGTATGCTTCGTCTCCCTTTCTCTTCTCCCTTTCTCTTCTCCATTTCTCATTAAGCTTCTCCTCTCATTAGGTTTCCCACTGCACCATCACACCACCACCCGTTGGGCTTCTCCTTTCTCTTCCTCAAGCTCCTGCTGCTCCTCCAACAGGTAACTCTCATTAGGTTTTCAACTCTTAGTATCATTTTCTTTATCTTGCTGTTCCTCTCATTAGATTTTCCCACTTCTTGGGTCTCTGTTGCTGCTTGTGATACTTTGTTTAGATTATTTTTCTGGTTCTTTGGCATATTCTCTTATAGTAGAGCAAGTTGTATAGCTGTCAGGTTAAGATGCTGAAAGTATTAGAGGGTATATGTAGGGTATATGATGCTGAAAGTATTAGAGGGTATATATAGGGTATATGATGCTGAAGGTATTAGAGGGTATATATAGGGTATTTGAAATTGAATGCACATATAGTTTCTCAATTTTGTGCACTATTTGGATATGTTAGGTTATAGGGTATATATATGGTTGTTAGGTTTTCAAATACTAGTGCTTTTTCAATCTCCCCTATTATGCTTATATTGGATATGTGTGTATATTTCTACGGAACCTCTCTAGTTATGGATCGTAGTTGGATGGTTCATAAACGCACAAGTGATGAGTATTTGAAAGGAGTGGAAGAGTTTATAGAATTTTCTCAAAGAAATCTTCCTGATAGTGATGGAAAGTTTTGTTGTCCTTGTGTCAAATGTTTGAATTTAAGGAAATGTCCAGTGAAGGATATACGTACTCATCTTATTTGTAATGGGATTTGCAAGAATTATACAAGATGGATATGGCATGGTGATGTGTTGTTAAATAACAAGCCAAGCGTGTCCCAAAGTGAGGAAGTTGACGTAGATATGGAGGATGATCGACTAGAGGACATGATCCGTGATATTTGACAAGAGTCTTTTCAGCGAGCACATGTGTATGAAACTTTATGCAGTGATTCGGATAAGCCTTTGTATCCGGGGTGTACTAAGTATACATGATTGTCAGTGGTTTTAAAATTGGTCACTATGAAGGCGAGAAATGGTTGGAGTGATAAAAGCTTCACTGAATTGCTTGAGTTGTTGAAAGAAATGCTTCCCGAAGACAGCAAATTGCTGGACCATCACTATGAGGTGAAGAAGGTACTGTGTCCGATGGGTATGGAGTATAAGAAGATACACGCAGGCCCTAATGATTGGATATTGTATAGGGGTGACTATGAAGAGTTGCACAACTGCCCCAAGTGTAGGGTATCATGGTACAAAGTGAAGGATGGTGATGATGATTCTAGTTGGGATGTGAACAAAAAGGGTCCTCCTGCGAAGTTGTTGTGGTATCTTCCAATAATTCCAAGGTTCAAGCGATTGTTTGCCTATGCAAATGATGCAAAGAACATTAGATGGCATGCAGATGAGAGAAAATGTGATGTACATCTTCGCCATCCGGCTGATTCGTTGCAATGGAAGAGAATTGATAGTTTGTTTCTGGATTTCGGAAGTGAGCCAAGAAACCTTAGGCTTGGACTTGCAACAGATGGAATGAATCTGTATGGTAACTTAAATAGTATTCATAGTTCATGGCCCGTTCTCCTGGTAATTTACAACCTACCTTCTTGGTTGTGCATGAAGTGCAAATACATGATGTTGTCTATGATGATTTCGGGCCCAAAACAGCCAGGAAATGACTTAGATTTTTATCTAAGCCCCTTGATTGATGACTTGAAAAAGCTGTGGGTGGAAGGCGTTGATATGTTTGACGTCCATTACAAAGAGACTTTTAAGATGCGTGCCATGTTATTTTGCACCATCAATGACTTTCCAGCATACGAAAACTTGTCCGGCTACAGTGTTAAGGGGCATAAAGCATGCCCTATATGTGAAGAAGGCACATGTTTCACTCAATTGCAAAATGGAAGGAAGACAATTTACCTTGGGCATCAGAGATTTCTCAGACATGATCACCCATATCGTAGATTGAAGAAAGCTTTTAATGGATGTTAGGAGAATGAAATTGCTCCGATGGCCTTAACTGGAGAGCAAGTTTATCAACGGGTGAAGGACATCAATGTTATCTTTGGAAAGGCCCAAAAGAAGGCTACTGATAAAAACATATGCAAGAAGAGCTCCATCTTCTTTGATCTTCCATATTGGTGCAAACTTGATGTTAGACACTGTATTGATGTGATGCATGTGGAGAAAAATGTGTGTGATAGTGTAATCGGAACGTTTCTCAACATTCAGGGCAAGACAAAGGATGGTGTGAATGCTCGTCTAGATCTGGTTGCGATGGGTATACGAGAGCAGTTAGCTCCACAGCCAAAGGATGCTAAGCGGACATATTTGCCTCCAGCATGTCATACTTTATCAAAAAAAGAGAGAACAAGTTTTTGTGATTGTCTACGGATGTCAAAGTGCCACATGGTTACTCTTCAAATGTCAAGAGGCTTGTCTCAAATGATCTCAAATTAGTTGGCTTAAAGTTTAGTGATTGCCACGTGTTGATGCAACAACTACTACTAGTGGCTATTCGTGGTATTGCACCTAAAAATGTTAGACATGTCATAATTAGGTTGTGCTCATTCTTCAATGCTATATGTAATAAAGTCATTGACACCCAGAAGTTGGATCAGTTGGAAGATGAGGCTGCTATTATCTTGTGCCAATTGGAGATGTATTTTCCTCCTTCATTTTTTTGACATCATGGTTCACTTAATTGTTCATCTGGTGAGGGAGATTAGATTGTGTGGCCCTTTTTATTTAAGGTGGATGTACCCAGTTGAGCGATACATGAAGATCTTGAAAGGGTATGTGAAGAATCCACACCGTCCGGAAGCATCTATTGTTCAAAGGTATGTTGTAGAAGAAGCTATTGAGTTTTGTTAAGACTACATTTCTAAAACTGATCCTATAGGGGTTCCTAAGCTTCGTCATGATGAGGCAAGATGTGAAGGCAAGGGTACATATGGTGTAATGGTTAAGAGCAAGGGTCGAGAGGAAGTGCTTCAAGCACATTTGTATATATTGAATAACACTGATGAAGTTCAACCTTATTTATATGATCCCAAAAGAGACGTCAAGGGAAGAAACCCTCGAATGAGTGCAAAGTGGTTGTTGAACATGCATAACAAGGCTTTCTTAAAATGGTTTAAGGAATAATTTTTAAGGCTGATAGTACTGCTTCCAATACGTTAAAATGGTTAGCACGTGGGCCTAGCTTTAATGTCATATGTTGGAGTGGATACAACATCAATATGTGTTCCTTATATACAAAGGAACAAGATAACAAGAGTACCATGCAAAAAAGTGGGGTTATGATAGTGGCTGAGGCCATGCACTTCTCTAGTTCAAAAGATACAAACCCAATTATGGCACCGATTCCTTACTTTGGAGTCATTGAAGAGATCTGGTTGGTCGATTACACTAAGTTTACAATGCCTATTTTTCAATGTATAAGTGGGTTGACAGTAAAAGTGGTGTACAAATCTAAAGGACCCCACCTTCACGCAAACGCTTTTGAAGGAGTTTTCATCAAGGCAATCCTAATAAGTTGCCCAACCTTCACATATGGAGGTGGAGTTATCGAAGCTGGAGTTGGAGTTGGAAATGCAGGAGTTGGAGTTGTCGCAGCGGGAGTTGGAGTTGTCCCTGGTATTCATAATCATTCTCAATTACTTATGTTTTCTTTATTCTCAATCTCAATTACCTATGTTTACGGTATTCTCAATTACTTATGTTTTCTTTATTTACAATTGAAGCTGAAGCCGAAGCCGAAGCCGGTAACGCATCATCAGTCTCCGTTAGCTCATCTGTTTGCATTTGGTGCGGATTATCCTAATGATATTTTTGAAATTCTGATGGAACATGATGGCTTTGTGGGAGAACCTCATATTTGCATCGCTGGTGTCGATATTGGTCAATTTTGCACTGATGGTGAATGGATAGCCAACACAATTCTAAGTATTTGGTGCACGTAAGTACATTTTGTGACTTATATATATTGCATATTAAATTAGGTATTACAATTTTATAATTTATTTCAATATATTACATAATTAACATCAACTTATTGCATATCTTAGGTATCTGCAATGCCAATTACATTGCTATGAAGGCATGTAGCATTTCTTGTGCAAATGGGAAAAAGTAGGTCTTCCAAGTCAAAATCAAATCCTGATTGGTATATCCTAAAGGTAAGCAGTTTATTAATAGTAATAATAATAATAATAATAATAATAATAATAATAATAATAATAATAATAATAATAATAATTATTATTATTATTATTATTATTATTATTATCATCATTACTATATATACATTAACTTGATATTTATTCATTAATAAATAAAGAAAAAAGATACAATGGGGGGACATAAAGCCTTGACCTAATAGAAAAGTAAAATAGCCATCCTCAAAAGAGGACATCACAAAACAGGCATAAAAAAGACACTCAAGCAAACCTATAAAAAGGTAGACCAATCCTATTCCTATTAAAGTCATCAATTACAAAATTTGGAACCATATCCCACCAAATGAAACCAGAGATAGAAGAACCATAAGCAGCTAGCTTATCAGCACAAGAATTTCCTTCTCTGAATATGTGAGAACAAACAAAATGCATATGCTTCAACAATTCCAAGCAATTATTCCAACGATTTCTAAGCTTCCTAGGAATCAAAATTTGATTTTTGAAGGCTGCAACAACAAGCTTGGAGTCACACTCCAGCCACAAACTAAACAAATCTTTGGAATGAGCAATTTCAGTGGCAAACATTGCACCAAAAAGCTCAGCCTCCAAAGCTGAATGGACACCAAGATTAGATGAAAAACAACCAATAATTTCAGCTCTACCACCTCTAAAAATTCCACCACAAGAAGAGGGACCAGGGCAACCAGAGGCAGCTCCTTCAGTATTACATTTCACCCAGTTAGAAATGGGAGGCTGCCACAGGACAATAATGATTTTAGGAGTAGAAGGGAGTTGAGGAGCAACATTAAACTGCCTTAAGAAATGCAGATCAGAGGAAGCACCAGTTCTGTTTTTCAAGCTGATGTTTCCAGCTAGAGCAACATTAGCAAAAATAAGAGTTTTAGCAGCATGAAAAGTAACATTTGTGGCATCAAATTTTAATTTGTTTCTACAATACCAAACAGTACAGAAAACATTTATAATCCCAGCAATAATCAAATCAAGAACCTGCATGCTCCAATTTTTCTTGCAAATACTGAGAACAGAATCAAAACTGGTGCAATGAATATGACAATTGATTAAAATCTCAAACCAACTCCAAATATCAACAGCAAAAGGGCAAGTAAGAAACAAATTTGTGGCTGTCTCAGCAGCCCTGCCACAAAGAGAACAAAATGACACCACATGACAGCTTCTATGCCATAAATTTTCATCTGTTGGCATTTTCCCATGAAGGATTCTCCAGAAGATAAAAGACTTGGAAGATGGAATACTCTTTTTCCAAATGATATTAAACCAATTCAAGGCATGACCTACTGGTTTAACAAACTAATAAGCTTCCTTGAAGCTCAATTCACCCGAGCCTGATTTATTCCAAACCAAATAATCAGTAGCAGCTTGTTTAGGGATAATAATCTTCTTTATCTCATCCTCTAAATCCGGAAAATGAGTTAAGTATCCAACTGGAATAGACCAATTCCTATCCACAATAAAAGCTCTCACTTTAGACTTGAGAGATTGATGAAGATGATCAGGTATATCATAGATTTGCACAATAGGAGCAGACAACCATTGATCTGTCCAAAAATTTATTGATTCCTGATTCCCAATTTGCCAAGATGTATTCAACATAACCAGACTAAGATTTGCCTTAATGCCTGGCCAAAGTGATGAAGAAACATGATAAGCTACTGGTGTGTTATTTCTGAAAACTCTGGCTTTAATAAGCTTGGACCAGGAATAAGAAGAAGAAAGCATTTTCCATCCTAGTCTCAGTAAACCAGCTTTGTTAATAGACTTGATAGATCTTATGCTAAGCCTTCCTTCATTCACAGGTTTACACACTTTTTTCCAAGCAACAGTGACAATCTTCCTTTTATTAACATCTCCAGACCAAACAAAGTTCCTAATCCAGCCCTCCACATCTTTCAACAAAGAAGCAGGCCAATTGTAGATTTGAAAACTGTAAAGCAACATGCCAACTATCATTGAATTAACTAGCTGAACTCTGCCCATGATGGAAAGAAAAGAGCCTAGCTGAACTCGACATTAACTTGGTATCCAATTTCATATTCATTTGCAGTCTCGTAGACAATTAAATAGTTGGGAGTGTGCTTACTATGTGATGTTTCATATGTTGAACATTGTCTCAGCGTCTATTACTAACGGATGGACGCAGGTAATTAATTTTCAGGTTAATTAATTATATTTTGTTTTTGTTGATAACTTAATTTAATGTTGAGTTTATTTGAACTTGTGCAGGCTTTCAGAGATCAGTCTCCTCTCACTAAACAAGAATTCAAAGACTTGAGAGTTCCTTTTGCAACCTTCTTTTTTAAGCATGTTGCAGAGAAAAGAGTAAAAAATATAGATCCTGCATACTTAGAAGAGAATGATTAGTTTATATATATGTATGAATTGTGTATAGAATTCTGAATTGTATTGACTAGCTTATAGAGAATTCTGAATTGTAGTTGGACTAGTGTGGAGTAAATAATATTACAAAATCTACATTCTAGAACAATATTGAGTAAATTATGCAAAATTATGTATTCTGGACTTGATAGAATTCTTGTTGTATGAGTGTAATGAATTTATAGAATTCTTCAGGGAGCTGGGAACTAAATATGACCAGCATTAAAAAAAAATATATAACTTTTAACGTTGGTTTTATTTGAAATCGACGTTAAAAGTATATATGTTTTAAAAAATATATACTTTTAACGTCCATTGTATAGATAAGCGACGTTAAAAGGTAATTTTTAACGTCTGTTTTTTATATGATGTCTGTGGCCTAGACAATGGATGTTAAACTAATATATTTAACGTCGGTTGAGAACGGACGTTAAATGTCACACTTTTAACGTTTGCTGTATTAACGTCTAGAATGAAACCGACGTTAAAAGTCACTTTTAACAGATGTTAAAAGTGCTTTGTGCACTAGTGAAGTGAAGGAGTCGGATGGTTATACAAGGTATGAGTTTAATTATAGAAAGAAAAATTAATATATTGTTTGATTCAGGAGCTATACATTCATTCATATCCCTAGATTGTGTGAAAAATTTGCCCCTGTTTGTTTCTAAATTGCCATTTGATTTACGTGTTTCAACCTCTATGGAGGATAAACTTGTTACCACTATTGCTTGCTTAAATTGCCCCTTAGTCTGTCACGATGTGTCTTATTCTATTGATCTTATATGCTTGCCTATGTCGGGCCTAGATGTCATCCTTGGTATGGATTGGTTGTCCTCTAACCATGCTATTATAAATTGTTCTGATAAAACCATATCCATTGCTACCCAACTTATAACTATTGATCCTTGCGCAACCAATTCTTGTCAGATCTGTTGTGTCTTGCCATAATTGCTTAGTTGAGGGAACTCAAGGCTACATACTTCTCTTTTCTGCTAAGATAGAGGATGAGAGTGAAATAGCGACAATACCTATAGTGTGTGAGTTCCTAAGGAAGTCTCTAGCTTACTGCCACCTAGGGAGGTTGAGTTTAATATATATATCTAGTACCTGGAAGTGGACCTGTTTCTGTAGCACCCTATAGAATGGCAGCCCTAGAGTTGAGCGAGCTTAAGAAATAGTTAGAGGAGTTATTAGAAAAAGGGTTCATAAGGCCAAGTGTGTCACCTTGGGGAGCACCAGCACTCCTGATCAAAAAGAAGGACGGCAGTATGAGGTTGTGTGTTGACTATAGGTAGTTGAACGAGGTAACCATTAAGAATAAATACTCTTTGCCTGGGATAAATGACCTGTTAGACCAGTTGAGAGGAGCAGCAGTTTTGTCTAAGATAGACTTGAGATCTTGGTACCATCAGATTAGAGTCAAGGTGAGGACATTCCTAAGACAGCCTTTAAGACTAGGCACGAACACTATGAGTATGTAGTGATATCGTTTGGTGTGACCAATGCCCCGGCCATTTTCGTGGATTACATGAATCGGATCTTTAGGCCATTTTTGGAAAGCTTTGTGGTGGTATTAATAGATGATATTCTTATATATTCTAGAACGCCAGAAGACCACGAGGGGCACTTGAGGTTAGTGTTGTACATCTTGAGAGAAGAGCACCTATATGCCAAACCAGAGAAGTGTGAGTTTTGGCTTGACGAGGTGAAGTTTTTAGGCCATACCATCTCTAGGAAGGGGGTAACAGTTGACTCTTCTAAGGTTGACATGGTGTTAGAATGGGAACAACCTAAGTCAGTGACTGAAGTGAGGAGTCTTCTGGGACTGGCAGGGTACTATAGGAAGTTTATAGAGGCTTTCTCTAGACTAGCCTTACGTTTGATCAAGTTGACTAGGAAAGGGAGATCTTTTGAGTGGGACAGTGAGTGTGAGGAGAACTTCCAAGAGCTTCAGAAGAGACTGGTTTCATCACCAGTCTTGATCATTCCGGACCCTTCAGTGGGCTTCGTCGTTTATTGCAAGGCAATACAACAATTTATCAACATCATGCTCATAAAAGCGGTAAACATATCAACAGATCAACATGATATCAAAGTCAACATATTTCACATGTATTATCTTGCATACCATAGTTAGCAGTTATTCACATAGCAGCATATAGAACATATTCCCAAACATCATAAATCTGTTAACCTAGGGTACCAAACACAATGGTGTTGGCCCAAAGTAGACTAAACCTAAGGTTTAGGTACTTTTTCAGGGCTCAACCTCAAGTAGGGTTTAGAGTTCCCCTACACAATATAAGAACATACAAACATAGTTATATAAACTACTCTTGCCTCCCTGACGTGTGTAACTCTTTCTCCCCACCTGAGTTCTGCTCTTCCTCCCATACAAGGTTTCATACGGCGCCATCCCGATACTTGAATGGAAATTGTTATTACAGGTAAACTCAATCAATGGAAGAAACTCATCCTAACGCCCTGTGTGTTCCTACACACATGCTCTTAACAGATCTTCCAACGATTGAATCGTCCATTCCGACTGACCATCCGTTTGTGGATGATAAGCAAAACTCAACCTTGACTTAGTTACCAACGCACCGTTTAGACTTCTCCAAAACCTGGAAGTAAACCTCGGGTGTTGGTCCGAGATAATACTTGAAGGCACACCGTGAAGACACACCATTTCCCTGATATAAATCTGAGTCAATCTCTCCAGACAATACTTTTGGTTGATAGGTAGGAAATCAACACATTTCGTCAACCTATATATGATATCCCAAATTGCATCACACTTTTTTGAGTCCTTGGTAACCCAGAAATGAAGTCCATTGTAATATTGTCCCACTTCCACTCCGAGACATCTAGTGACTGCAATCCTGATGGCTTCTGGTGTTCAACCTTCGCCTTTTGCCACACCAAGCAGGATAGGACATAGGCTACCACTTCCTTCTTCATCTCCGGATAAAAACTCAGCTTACTTTTGTGTGCTTCCTCAAGGATCATATTCTTAACTTCGTTATCCGCAGGCACAAACTCTATCACCAAACCTGACGAGACCATTAGCACCCCTTCTGAACTCAAACATCTTACCTTCCTCGATCAACTGATTGACCTCCTTAAGGTACTCGTCCTCAGCTTGCCTTCTCCAAACCAGATTCAGGAAATCGCTAGTAACCTCGATCATCCAAAGATTTAGCATATCCTCGACGATTGCCACTCCAAGATTAAGATCCCTAAACTGCTCTAGCAACCCAAGCACCCTTACCGTCATTGCAGATACGTGTACGGACTCCCTACTGAGTGCATCTGCCACAACATTTGCCTTACCTGGATGGTATTGCAAGTCGAATTCATAATCCTTAATGAATTCCACCTACCTTGTCTGCCTCATGTTCAACTCCTTCTGGTCGAACAGATACTTAAGGCTTTTATGGTTGCTAAATACGCTGAATTTAGCACCATGCAGATAGCATCTCCATAGATGATAGATAGGATTTGAGGTGCCAACCTAGTTAGGATGTCTTATCCTATTGTGATGCTTTTGCATGCCATCTACCTTTATTGAAAAAGAGATAGTGTCTCTATATCATCAATGTAAGCACTATCGCAGCTAGTTCCATATCATGAGTCGGGTAGTTCCGTTCATGCACTCTCAACTGCCTGGAGGCATACGCCACCATTCTTCCTTCTTGCACGAGGATGCAACCCAAACCTTAATATGACGCATCACAGTATACATCAAAATGTCCTAAAGGATTTGGCAAAACTAACACTAGCGATGTGGTCAACCTCCGATTCTGCTCTAGGAAACTCTGCTCACAAGCTTTCGACCACTCAAACGCCAAACCAAGAAAGCTTCGAAACTCACTCACCGACTTCCGGCTTTCCTAACCAATATGGTTCCATCCTTGTTGATGTCCTACAAACTGCACTTCTTCCATCCAGAACTCACACTTTGACAGCTTAGCATACAACTGCCTGTCCTTCAGCATCTGTAGCACCACTCGAAGATGCTCTTGGTGTTTCTCTTTACTCAAAGAGTAAATAATAATGTCATCGATAAACACGACAACAAACCTATCTAGGAACGATCAGAATATCCTGTTCATATAGTCCATGAACACAGCCGGAGCGTTAGTCACACCAAAAGGCATAACCAAATACTCGTAGTGGTCATACCGACTCCTAAAAGCAGTCTTCGGTTTATCCTTCTTCTTCACCCTGATTTGATGGTAACCAGATTGCAGATCCATCTTGGAAAACATAGTTTCTCCCCTCAACTGATCCATCAAATCGTCTATCCTTGGAAACAAATACTTGTTCTTTATCGTCACTTTGTTCAGCTGACGATAGTCCACGCACAACCTCGAACTTTCGTCCTTCTTCTTGACGAACAGTACCGCAGCTCCCCACGACGACGCACTAGGTCTGATGAACTCTTTGCCTAGTGTAACACCCTGTTTTTTTTTACACTATGCTTATATGTGTTAATATTTGCTTGTATATGTTGTTTATGATTGTTCTTGATGTCGAAGTTCATAGTTGAGGTAGTTTAGCCTTAAGGAATGGTCAATGCATTCCAGTCCAAGAAACCCATAGGGATTATTCTTGAGAGATGGGATGATAGGCATAGGGATAGCTTAGAGAAATTCTTAAGATTCCCACATCTTCCATGATTCGCCTGGCGAATAGCCATTCACGAGGCGAGACAGAGAGACCATTCGTGATCTGACGTGATTCGCCTAGCGGATTGTAATCCGCGAGGATCCGCGAGGCGAATGAGAGAACCAAATATTGGGGCTCTCGGCCTAGCTTCGCGAGCCAGGATTCGCCTAGCGAATCTGAGAACCTGTTTAGGAGCTCTCGGGTTCGCCTCGCGAGCCACGATTCGCCTAGCGAATCTGGGTTTCTCACCCAGATTCTGTTGTGAAGGAATAATGAATAAAGTAATGAGAAAAAGATTGTGAGATCACAATTCAAGGTTGATAATATACAAAAGAACGTTAATACTAATAATGACGATATGATAATATTGGCAATGTTGATAAAGGCAATAATGATGGTTAGCGCCTAGTGGTTTGATGATCATCGATGATGGTCATTGTTGATAATCAATGTGATTGATTATGATGGTGGATGGTTGGACATGTGTTTGCATGTTGCTGAGCATAGCATGCGTCATACGTTGACGTTGATATGTTGGGTGGAAAGCAAACGATGAATCACGATAGTGGAGGCCACGATGGGTGTTATCCCGGCCTTGCAAGTACATTGAGTATGGAAGTTCCAGGTGACATGGGCTAGCTACCTATTGTCGGAATGACCTAATGAATAAGCTTGAGTACCTTGACTAGCCACTATACGTTATCAGGATTAGTGAGAGTGTTTGGGGATGGCCCATGGTCTGGCATATCATCCATGTTGATAACCGGACATGTACTCCTAATCGTCTTTCCAGAGTTAGAGTTGTTGGCCACATGCATACGGAGTAGTGATGTTGCATTCGCATTAACATGCATCCTTGATATATATGGATTATATATGTGTTGATTGATGTATGTTGTATGCCATCTTAATTACTATTCCATTCCGTTTACATATATTCATGATTGTGTTTCTTACCCCTCTCTTTGTTATTCTTGTGCATATGTTGTGGTATATGCAGAGGAGGGTGAGCATGCTGACGAGGAGTGATCCCGAGGAGATCTCTCTCACTGGTTAGGATTTATGATTTATGTTATTCGGTTTTATTCCGATGTATTATCGGTATATGTATACCAGCTCTGATATGTGACATCGGGACTTGGGTTATGTTTATTATTTATGTTTTCCACAGTTTGTTTTTAAAGGATTTTGATTATTTCAGATTCCTATGTTTTACGTTATAGATGATGTGATGCACATTACCCTTGAGGATATGTTTTTATTTTAATTGTTATTTTTTTAAATACATGTATGATTTTATTCATGTTTTATTATATGCGGGGTAGTGGGTGTCACATTTAGTGGTATCAGAGCCGGCCTGTCCTACAGGCCGGGGCATGTGTCTGTTGTGTTATCTTCTGTGTACTCTTATATGATTATCTACGACTAGTGTAGATCATGATATAGGATTTGTTAGGAACTGCTTAGTTGATCTCATATGCTTACCTCTTACATAGTTAGATGTTATTCTTGGTATGGACTGGTTATCTGCCAATCATGTCCTTTTGAATTGCTTTGATAAAACTGTTGTTTTTGGAACTGTTGTGGATCCTAAGGATCTGAGTTTCTGACTGCCAACCAAGTGAAGGCTTCTATGAGAGAAGAAGCCTAAGTATACATGATTCTGACTTCCCTTGAAGTAGAGAGAAAAACTAAGGTTGAGGATGTGCTAGTTGTGATAGAGTTCCCCGAAGTTTTTCAAGAGGACATTTATAGTTTGCCACCTGAGAGAGAGGTTGAGTTTAGCATAGACTTAGTGCCAGGTACAGGACCTATATCCATAGCACCTTATAGGATGTCCCCTCTAGAGCTAGCTAAGTTGAAGAAACAATTAGAGGAATTGCTCCAGAAGCAGTTTGTTAGGCCTAGTGTGTCTCCGTGGGGAGCGCCGGTGTTGTTGATAAAGAAAAAAGATGGCAGCATTAGGTTGTGTGTCGATTATCGACAACTCAACAATGTGACCGTTAAGAATAGGTACCCTCTTCCTACGATAGATGACCTTATGGACCAGCTGATAGGAGCCTGTGTGTTTTCTAAGATAGATTTGAGATCAGGTTACCATCAAATTCGGGTCAAGTTTGAGGACATTCCGAAGACTGCGTTCAGAACACGCTATGGCCATTATGAGTACCTAGTTATGCCTTTTTGGTGTGACTAATGCCCCTGCTGTGTTCATGGACTACATGAACAAGATCTTTCATCCACACTTGGATAGGTTTGTAGTTGTTTTCATAGATGATATCCTAGTATACTCTAAGACTAGAGAGGAACATGAGGAACACTTGAGGATAGTCTTGAAGACCCTTAAGGAAAAATAGTTGTATGCCAAGTTGTCTAAGTGTGAGTTCTGGTTAGAGGAGGTGAGTTTCTTAGGACACATCATCTCTAAAGGAGGAATAGCCGTAGACCCATCTAAGATAGAAACTGTGCTCCAATGGGAAGCACCTAAGTCAGTGACCGAGGTTAGGAGTTTCTTGGGTTTAGCCGGGTACTATAGGAGGTTTATAGAAGGATTATCTAAGATAGCTTTGCCTATGACCCGCCTTACTAAGAAAGGTCAGATCTTTGTGTGGGACTCTAAGTGTGAGGAAAGTTTTCAGGAGTTGAAGAATAGGTTGACCTCTGCACCTGTGTTAGTGTTGCCCAATCCTAGTGAACCGTTTGTGGTGTACTGTGATGCTTCCGAGAAAGGTTTAGGTGGTGTGTTGTTGCAGAATGGTCAGGTAGTAGCTTATGCTTCTAGGCAGCTTAAGACCCATGAGAAGAATTACCCTACCCATGACTTGGAGCTAGGAGCCATAGTGTTTGCATTGAAGATTTGGAGGCATTATCTTTATGGAGCTGGATTTGAGGTGTTTAGTGATCATAAGAGTTTGAAATACCTATTTGACCAAAAGGAGCTGAATATGAGACAGCGTAGGTGGATGGGATTTCTTAAAGATTATGAGTTTGAGTTGAGTTACCACCCAGGTAAGGCCAATGTAGTGGCTGATGCTTTGAGTAGAAAAACCATACATATTTCAGCCTTGATGGTTAGAGAGATGGATTTGATAGAGGAGTTTAGAGATTTGAGTTTAGCTTGGGAAGCTACCCCTAAGAGCATTAGACTAGGAATGTTGAAAATTACTAGCAGTTTGATGGATCAGATTAGAGAAGGGCAAAAGATAGATGTATACCTTTTAGACTAGAGAGAGTTGATTGCTCAGGGTAGAAACCTTAGTTTTAAGGAAGGGACTGATGGAATTTTGAGGTTCCAAGATAGGGTTTGTTTACCTGATGTTCCAGAGCTCAGGAAGTTGATCCTTGAGGAAGGACATAGGAGTGGTTTGAGTGTTCACCCAGGAGCCACAAAGATGTATCAGGATCTGAAACAGATGTTTTGGTGGCCTAGGATGAAAAAGGATGTGGCTGAGTTTGTGTATGCTTGCTTAGTGTGTTAGAAGGCTAAGATAGAGCACCAGAAACCTTCGGGTAAGTTGTAACCTTTGAGTATTCCTGAGTGGAAGTGGGATAGTATCTCTATGGATTTTGTGTCTGGACTCCCTAGGACTCTAGCTGGTTGTGATGCCATATGGGTTGTTGTGGACAGGTTAACCAAATCTGCCCATTTCATCCCTATGAACATGGAATATCCATTAGAGAAGTTGACTGGGTTGTATATTAGAGAAATAGTTAGATTGCATGGTGTACCCTCTAGCATAGTTTCAGATAGAGATCCTAGATTTACCTCTAGATTTTGGAATGGTTTGCATGAGGCCTTAGGAACTAAGCTTAGATTGAGTTCAGCTTATCACCCACAGACCGATGGTCAGTCTGAGAGAACAATCCAATCCTTAAAAGACTTGTTGAGGGCGTGTGTGCTAGAACAATCTGGTAGTTGGGATAAGTTTTTACCCTTTGTAGAGTTTACCTACAACAATAACTTCCATTCCTGGCACCTTATGAGGCTTTGTATGGTAGGAGGTGTAGGACACCTTTGTGTTTGAATGAGCCTGGAGAGAATGTTGTGTTAGGACCTGAGGTAGTGCAAGAGACTACAGAGAAAGTGAGGATGATACATGAAAAGATGAGAGTGGCACAGAGTAGGCAAAAGAGTTACCATGATAAAAGAAGAAAAACTCTCGAATTCCAGGAGGGGGATCATGTGTTCTTGCGAGTTACTCCAACAACTGGGGTTGGCAGAGTAATGAAAGCGAGTAAATTTACTCCTAGATTCATTGGCACTTACCAAATTCTAAAAAGAGTCGGTGAAGTCGCCTACCAGATAGCTTTACCCCCGTTCTTGTCAAATATTCACAATGTGTTTCATGTGTCTCAACTTCGAAAGTATGTTCATGATTCAAGCCATGTGATAGTACCCGATATCATTCCACTAAAGGATAACTTGACTTTCGAGGTGTTACCGCTTCGGGTTGAAGATCGAAGGGTCAAGCAGCTGAGAGGGAAGGAAATTCCCTTGGTCAAGGTCATTTGGAGTGGAGCTACAGAAGAAAGTATTACTTGGGAGTTGGAGAGCAAGATGAAGGAGTCATATCCGCATATGTTTACTCAAGGTGAGTAGAAATTTCGAGGACGAAATTTTTATAAGGGCCTGGAATTGTAACACCCTGTTTTTTTTTACACTCTGCTTATATGTGTTAATATTTGCTTGTATATGTTGTATATATGTTGTTTATGATTGTTCTTGATGTCGAAGTTCATAGTTGGGATAGTTTAGCCTTAAGGAACGGTCAATGCATTCAAGTCCAAGAAACCTATTTTACGGTTTTGTTCATATCTTGAGTTCTAGACATCCGATTGAGGTGATCTTGGATGCGTTGGAAAGCTTAGAGAATTATCTAGAAGTCTTATTTCCGGTGTTAATGCCAAATTAGGCTTCTAAAGTTTCTCGTCGCGAAGATACATTCGCCTTACGAACCTGACAGCCAGATTATTGCAGCTCTCTGGTTCGCCTCGAGAAATGCTACTCGCCTCTCGAATTTGCGCACACCAGAATCATGTTTTTGGGCTTCTAATCAGCCCGTAATGACCCTAACTTATATTTGTACCATAAGACTCGACCTAAACCTATTTTCTAAGTCGAATTACTCTTAGAAACTGCCTCTTCCTCTCCAAACAAGGATTTCTAAACCCTTTCCAAGGATTCTTGAAGGAGATTGCACCATTGTTCATCGTTCTTCGTCTCCTTCGCTTGAAGAGCATCACTGCCATCACAAGCCCTCTTCCTAGTTGCTGCTCTTGAACCTTTTGGGGCTGTGATCGTGAAGTCAAGCGTCGTAAGATCGAGCAATCGTGAGACGCAACCTTTTCCGGACCTTTTTCCTTCCTTTGTTCATTGTGATCGTCATACCATGTATGGGGGGAAGAAATAGATCATGAGTATGTTGGTTTTGGGATAGGTTAAGATGAAGGGGTTAACCCATGACCCCTATATGTTTGTCTATATGCATTGTAAATGTCTATGTATATGCTATGAGTGCAATGATGTGTATGTTATGTATATGCCATGTACATGCCTATGTGAATATTGTATAAATATATATGTTTATGGTTCTGTGATTATGATTAATGGTGTTTGTCTTGATGATATGATTGAAATATTATGATGTGCGATGAATAGTATGAATATAGATACGATATGCATTGATGAGATTTTATGATGTGCATTGATAATGATGACTTGATGATGATGTGCGTTACAATAAAGAAAATAGGATTAGTGAAAGAACATAGCTTAGGGACGTTTGGCACCCCATAATGAATGAGTTGTTATGAGAGGTGAGATTGATAATATTGGATTAGTTTTGGAAACCCATAGGGATGATTCTTGAGAGATGGGATGATAGGCATAGGGATAACTTAGAGAAATTCTTAAGATTCCCACATCTTTCATGATTCGCCTGGCGAATAGCCATTCGCGAGGCGAGACAGAGAGACCATTCGTGGTCTGACGTGATTCCCCTAGCGGATTGTAATCCGCGAGGCGAATGAGAGAACCAAATATTGGGGCTCTCGGGCTCGCCTCGCGATCCAGGATTCGCCTAGCGAATCTGAGAACCTGTTTAGGAGCTCTCGGGCTTGCCTCGCGAGCCACGATTCGCCTAGCGAATCTAGGTTTCTCACCCAGATTCTGTTGTGAAGGAATAATGAATAGAGTAATGAGAAAAAGATAGTGAGATCATAATTCAAGGTTGATAATATAGAAAAGAACGTTAATACTAATAACTACGATATGATAATATTGGCAATGTTGATAAAGGCAATAACGATGGTTAGCGCCTAGTGGTTTGATGATCATCGGTGATGGTCATTGTTGATAATCAATGTGATTGATTATGATGGTGGATGGTTGGACATGTGTTTGCATGTTGCTGAGCATAGCATGCGTCATACGTTGACGTTGATATGTTAGGTGGAAAGCAAACGATTAATCGCGATAGTGGAGGCCACGATGGGTGTTATCCCGGCCTTGCGGGTACATTGGGTATGGAAGTTCCTGGTGACATGGGCTAGCTACCTATTGTCGGAATGACCTAATGAATAAGCTTGCGTACCCTGACTAGCCACTATACGTTATCACGATTAGTGAGAGTGTTCGGGGATGGCCCATGGTCTGGCATATCATCCATGTTGATAACCGGACATGTGCTCCTAATCGTCTTTCCAGAGTTAGAGTTGTTGGCCACATGCATACGGAGTAGTGATGTTGCATTCGCATTAACATGCATCCTTGATATATATGGATTATATATGTGTTGATTGATGTATGTTGTATTCCATCTTAATTACTATTCCATTCTGTTTACATATATTCATGATTGTGTTTCTTACCCCTCTCTTTGTTATTCTTGTGCATATGTTGTGGTATATGCAGAGGAGGGTGAGCATACTGACGAGGAGTGATCCCGAGGAGATCTCTCTTAGTAGTTAGGATTTATGATTTATGTTATTCGGTTTTATTCCGATGTATTATCGGTATATGTATACCAGCTCTGATATGTGACATCAGGACTTGGGTTATGTTTATTATTTATGTTTTCCACAATTTGTTTTTAAAGGATTATGATTATTTCAGATTCCTATGTTTTACGTTATAGATGATGTGATGCACATTACCCTTGAGGATATGTTTTTATTTTAATTGTTATTTTTTTAAATACATGTATGATTTTATTCATGTTTTATTATATGCGGGGTAGTGGGTGTCACATTTAGTGGTATCAGAGCCGGTTTGTCCTACAGGCCGGGGCATGTGTCTGTTGTGTTATCTTCTGTGTACTCTTATATGATTATCTACGCCTAGTGTAGATGATGATATAGGATTTTTTAGGAACTGCTTAGTCGATCTCATATGCTTACCTCTTAAATAGTTAGATGTTATTCTTGGTATGGACTGGTTATCTGCCAATCATGCCCTTTTGAATTGATTTGATAAAACTGTTGTTTTTGGAACTGTTGTGGATCCTAAGGATCCGAGTTTCTGACTGCCAACCAAGTGATGGATTCTATGAGAGAAGAAGCCTAAGTATACATGATTCTGACTTCCCTGGAAGTAGAGAGAAAATCAAAGGTTGAGGATGTGCTAGTTGTGAGAGAGTTCCCAGAAGTTTTTCCAGAGGACATTTATAGTTTGCCACCTGAGAGAGAGGTTGAGTTTAGCATAGACTTAGTGCCAGGTACAGGACCTATATCCATAGCACCTTACAGGATGTCCCCTCTAGAGCTAGCTAAGTTGAAGAAACAATTAGAGGAATTGCTCCAGAAGCAGTTTGTTAGGCCTAGTGTGTCTCCGTGGGGAGCGCCGGTGTTGTTGGTGAGGAAGAAAGATGGCAGCAAGAGTTTGTGTGTCGATTATCGACAACTCAACAAGGTGACCGTTAAGAATAGGTACCCTCTTCCTAGGATAGATGACCTTATGGACCAGCTGATAGGAGCCTATGTGTTTTCTAAGATAGATTTGAGATCATGTTACCATCAAATTCGGGTCAAGTCGGAGGACATCCCGAAGACTGCGTTCAGAACACGCTATGGCCATTATGAGTACCTAGTTATGCCTTTTGGTGTGACTAATGCCCCTGCTGTGTTCATGGACTACATGAACAAGATCTTTCATCCATACTTGGATAGGTTTGTAGTTGTTTTCATAGATGATATCCTAGTATACGCTAAGACTAGGGAGGAACATGAGGAACAGTTGAGGATAGTCTTGAAGACCTTTAAGGAAAAACAGTTGTATGCCAAGTTGTCTAAGTGTGAGTTCTGGTTAGAGGAGGTGAGTTTCTTAGGACACATCATATCTAAAGGAGGAATAGCCGTAGACCCATCTAAGGTAGAAACCGTGCTCCAATGGGAAGCACCTAAGTCAGTGACCGAGGTTAGGAGTTTCTTGGGTTTAGCCGGGTACTATAGGATGTTTATAGAAGGATTCTCTAAGATAGCTTTGCCTATGACCCGCCTTACTAAGAAAGGTCAGATCTTTGTGTGGGACTTTAAGTGTGAGGAAATTTTTCAGGAGTTGAACAATATGTTGACCTCTGCACCTGGGTTAGTGTTGCCCAATCCTGGTGAACCTTTTGTGGTGTATTGTGATGCTTCTGAGCAAGGTTTAGGTGGTGTTTTGATGCAGAATGGTCAGGTAGTAGCTTATGCTTCTAGGAAGCTTAAGACCCATGAGAAGAATTACCCTACCCATGACTTGGAGCTAGGAGCCGTAGTGTTTGCATTGAAGATTTGGAGGCATTATCTTTATGGAGCCAGATTTGAGGTCTTTAGTGATCATAAGAGTTTGAAATACCTATTTGACCAAAAGGAGCTGAATATGAGACAGCGTAGGTGGATGGGATTTCTTAAAGATTATGAGTTTGAGTTGAGTTACCACCCAGGTAAGGCCAATGTAGTGGCTGATGCTTTGAGTAGAAAAACCATACATATTTCAGCCTTGATGGTTAGAGAGATGGATTTGATAGAGGAGTTTAGAGATTTGAGTTTAGCTTGGAAAGTTACCCCTAAGAGCATTAGACTAGGAATGTTGAAAATTACTAGCAGTTTGATGGATCAGATTAGAGAAGGGCAAAAGATAGATGTATACCTTTTAGACCAGAGATAGTTGATTGCTCAGGGTAGAAACCTTAGTTTTAAGGAAGGGACTGATGAAATTTTGAGGTTCCAAGATAGGGTTTGTATACCTAATGTTCCAGAGCTCAGGAAGTTGATCCTTGAGGAAGGACATAGGAGTGGTTTGAGTGTTCACCCAGGAGCCACAAAGATGTATCAGGATCTGAAACAGATGTTTTGGTGGCCTAGGATGAAAAAGGATGTGGCTGAGTATGTGTATGCTTGCTTAGTGTGTCAGAAGGCTAAGATAGAGCACCAGAAACCTTCGGGTAAGTTGCAACCTTTGAGTATTCCTGAGTGGAAGTGGGATAGTATCTCTATGGATTTTGTGTCTGGACTCCCTAGGACTCTAGCTGGTTGTGATGCCATATGGGTTGTTGTGGACAGGTTAACCAAATCTGCCCATTTCATCCCTATGAACATAGAATATCCATTAGAGAAGTTGACTGGGTTGTATATTAGAGAAATAGTTAGATTGCATGGTGTACCCTCTAGCATAGTTTCAGACAGAGATCCTAGATTTACCTCTAGATTTTGGAATGGTTTGCATGAGGCCTTAGGAACTAAGCTTAGATTGAATTCAGCTTATCACCCACAGACCGATGGTCAGTCTGAGAGAACAATCCAATCCTTAGAGGACTTGTTGAGGGCGTGTGTGCTAGAACAGTCTGGTAGTTGGGATAAGTTTTTACCCTTTATAGAGTTTACCTACAACAATAACTTCCATTCCAGTATTGGGATGGCACCTTATGAGGCTTTGTATGGTAGGAGGTGTAGGACACCTTTGTGTTTGAATGAGCCTGGAGAGAATGTTGTGTTAGGACCTGAGGTAGTGCAAGAGACTACAGAGAAAGTGAGGATGATGCATGAAAAGATGAGAGTGGCACAGAGTAGGCAAAAGAGTTACCATGACAAGAGAAGAAAAACTCTCGAATTCCAGGAGGGGGATCATGTGTTCTTGCGAGTTACTCCAACAACTGGGGTTGGCAGAGTAATGAAAGCGAGGAAACTTACTCCTAGATTCATTGGCCCTTACCAAATTCTAAAATGAGTCGGCGAAGTCGCCTACCAGATAGCTTTACCCCCGTTCTTGGCAAATCTTCACAATGTGTTTCATGTGTCTCAACTTCGAAAGTATGTTCATGATCCAAGCCATGTGATAGTACCCGATATCATTCCACTAAAGGATAACTTGACTTTTGAGGTGTTACCGCTTCGGGTTGAAGATCGAAGGGTCAAGCAGCTGAGAGGGAAGGAAATTCCCTTGGTCAAGGTCATTTGGAGTGGAGCTACAGAAGAAAGTGTTACTTGGGAGTTGGAGAGCAAGATGAAGGAGTCATATCCGCATATGTTTACTCAAGGTGAGTAGAAATTTCAAGGACGAAATTTTTATAAGGGGGTGGAATTGTAACACCCTGTTTTTTTTACACTCTGCTTATATGTGTTAATATTTGCTTGTATATGTTGTATATATGTTGTTTATGATTGTTCTTGATGTCGAAGTTCATAGTTGGGATAGTTTAGCCTTAAGGAATGGTCAATACATTCAAGTCCAACAAACCTATTTTACGGTTTTGTTCATATCTTGAGTTCTAGACAGCCGATTGAGGTGATCTTGGATGCGTTGGAAAGCTCAGAGAATTATCTACAAGTCTTATTTCAGGTGTTAATGCCAAATTAGGCTTCTAAAGTTTCTCGTCGCGGAGAGACATTCGCCTTGCGAACCTGACAGCCAGATTATTGCAGCTCTCTGGTTCGCCTCGCGAAAGGCTACTCGCCTCGTGAATCTGCGCGCACCAGAATCGTGTTTTTGGGCTTCTAATCAGCCCGTAATGACCCTAACTTATATTTGTACTATAAGACTCGACCTAAACCTATTTTCTAAGTCGAATTACTCTTAGAAACTGCCTCTTCCTCTCCAAACAAGGATTTCTAAACCCTTTCCAAGGATTCTTGAAGGAGATTGCACCATTGTTCATCGTTCTTCGTCTCCTTCGCTTGAAGAGCATCACTGCCATCCCAAGCCCTCTTCCTAGTTGCTGCTCTTGAACCTTTTGGGGCTGTGATCGTGAAGTCAAGCCTCGTAAGATCGAGCAATCGTGAGACGCAACCTTTTCCGGACCTTTTTCCTTCCTTTGTTCATTGTGATCGTCATACCAGGTATGGGGGGAAGAAATAGATCATGAGTATGTGGGTTTTGGGATAGGTTAAGATGAAGGGGTTAACCCATGACCCCTATATGTTTGTCTATATGCATTGTAAATGCCTATGTATATGCTATGAGTGCAATGATGTGTATGTTATGTATATGCCATGTACATGCCTATGTGAATATTGTATAAATATATATGTTTATGGTTCTGTGATTATGATTAATGGTGTTTGTCTTGATGATATGATTGAAATATTATGATGTGCGATGAATAGTATGAATATAGATACGATATGCATTGATGAGATTTTATGATGTGCATTGATAATGATGACTTGATGATGATGTGCGTTACAATAAAGAAAATAGGATTAGTGAAAGAACATAGCTTAGGGATGTTTGGCACCCCATAATGAATGAGTTGTTATGAGAGGTGAGATTGATAATATTGGATTAGTTTTGGAAACCCATAGGGATGATTCTTGAGAGATGGGATGAGAGGCATAGGGATAACTTAGAGAAATTCTTAACATTCCCACATCTTTCATTATTCGCCTGGCGAATAGCCATTCGCGAGGCGAGACAGAGAGACCATTCGTGGTCTGACGTGATTCGCCTAGCGGATTGTAATCCGCGAGGCGAATGAGAGAACCAAATATTGGGGTTCTCGGGCTCGCTTGGCGAGCCAGGATTCGCTTAGCGAATTTGAGAACCTGTTTAGGAGCTCTCAGGCTCGCCTCGCGAGCCACGACTCGCCTAGCGAATCTGGGTTTCTCACCCAGATTCTGTTGTGAAGGAATAATGAATAGAGTAATGAGAAAAAGATTGTGAGATCACAATTCAAGGTTGATAATATAGAAAAGGATGTTAATACTAATAATGACGATATGATAATGTAGGCAATGTTGATAAAGGCAATAACGATGGTTAACGCCTAGTGGTTTGATGATCATCGATGATGGTCATTGTTGATAATCAATGTGATTGATTATGATGGTGGATGGTTGGACATGTGTTTGCATGTTGCTGAGCATAGCATGCGTCATACGTTGACGTTGATATGTTGGGTGGAAAGCAAACGATGAATCGCGATAGTGGAGGCCACGATGGGTGTTATCCCAGCCTTGCGGGTACATTGGGTATAGAAGTTCCAAGTGACATGGGCTAGCTACCTATTGTCGGAATGACCTAATGAATAAGCTTGAGTACCCTGACTAGCCACTATACGCTATCAAGATTAGTGAGAGTGTTCGGGGATGGCCCACGGTCTGGCATATCATCCATGTTGATAACCGGACATGTACTCCTAATCGTCTTTCCAGAGTTAGAGTTATTGGCCACATGCATACGGAGTAGTGATGTTGCATTCACATTAACATGCATCCTTGATATATATGGATTATATCTGTGTTGATTGTTGTATGTTGTATGCCATCTTAATTACTATTCCATTCCGTGTACATATATTCATGATTGTGTTTCTTACCCCTCTCTTTGTTATTCTTGTGCATATGTTGTGGTATATGCAGAGGAGGGTGAGTATGCTGACGAGGAGTGATCCCGAGGAGATCTCTCTCAGTAGTGAGGATTTATGATTTATGTTATTCGCTTTTATTCCGATGTATTATCGGTATATGTATACTAGCTCTGATATGTGACATCGGGACCTGGGTTATGTTTATTATTTATGTTTTCCGCAGTTTGTTTTTAAAGGATTTTGATTATTTCAGATTCCTATGTTTTATGTTATAGATGATGTGATGCACATTACCCTTGAGGATATGTTTTTATTTTAATTGTTATTTTTTTTAAAGACATGTATAATTTTATTCATGTTTTATTATATGCGGGGTAGTGGGTGTCACACCTAGCATCTCATCCAACTGTTTCTTCAACTCCGTCAACTCTATTGGAGACATTCGATAAAGTGTTATTGAAATAGGGCCAGTCCTCAGTATCAGATCTATCACGAACTCGATCTCCCTTTCCGGAGGCAGTCCTGGAACATCATTTGGAAACACCTCCGGAAATTCCCGCACAACAGGCAACGCTCCCACATTCGGAGTTTCCTTCGCTTCCAAGGAGAGCAACACCACATACTCTTTAGATCGTACACCCGTCAGGATACGTTTGTTAGTAGGCATCAACCCAGATAGCTCGGAAAAACAAAGGGTCTTTTTGGCACAATCCAAGACTACATGGTTAGCCGAAAGCCAATCCATGCGTAGGATAACATCGATCTGCTACATAGGCAGACTGACTATGTCTACAAGGAAATGTCTTTTTTCTATTGTCATAGGACATTTTAAGCATACCAACAGGGTAGTTAAGGTATCACCCATAGGTTTTGAAACGGTAAGGTCATGCAATAAAGATGAAATGGGTAACCCTAAGTGATCTATGCATTCCAAAGATATAAACGAATGGGTAGCCCCCGAATCAAACAACAAAGATAAGAGTTTGCCCGAAACGAAACACTTACCTTGAATCAGATCTAGGCATCAAGAGGGATTCAGCCGCCCTCACGGCAAACACTCTCCCCGTGGCTTGTGGTCTTGTAGTCTGCACAGCCACACCAGTTTGCCTTGCACCTCCATATCTGCAGTCTTTGGCCATATGTTCAGGCTTGCCACATGAAAAGCACATCATCGTCCTTCCCGACACTTGACTTCTGCAATCTCTAGTAAGATGTGGTCCTCTCTTTGCATTGGCCTACTGTATGGCCTCTGATTGGATTAGAATCTTCCACCTTGGCCTCTCTAATTATTACGAATATGCCCTCCGCTTCTTGGAACCAACTCTCTTCTTCTCTCGATGTTCTCCACCGCTGAAAATCGGTCAATCATCTCGGGAAATCTGACTATCACGAGTGGTACAATAGCCTTCTTCACCTCGTACTTCAAACCATCTTCAAACCATCTACACATTCTCTCTTCGTGGGGTTACGTACCTCTGGTAGAACTCTGAAAACTCAAGCGGCGCTTCAAACCTCGCCGCATACTCACCGATGGACATGTTGCTTGCTGCAGATTCTAGAATTCTTTTTCCCTTATGACCATCCTTGGGAAGTACTTCTCCAATAAACACTCTTTGAACAACTCCCAGGTGATGGCTCTTCCGTCAGCTTCAAACAACCTCTGTTTTCCTTTCCACTACTGTTCAAATCCTTCGACTAGGATGAAGAAGGCATAGGTGACCTTCTGGGCCTTGTTGTAGTGTATGGCTATGAAGATCTTCTCTAGATCTTGAACTCATAACTCAGCTCCCTTCGGATTGTAGTCCTCGTTGAACTGAGGAGGTTTCCTTTTCATGAAAGCTGCCAGACCAGCATCTTCGTTCCTTGCACCCCTCTGTTGTTGTTGTTGCTGTTGTTGTTTATGAGTTAGCTGGATGAGCCGATAGTTTTGTTGGGTTTGTTGTAGTACAACAGCCGCTAACTCTCGTACTGTTCTGAGAGTTTCCAAAAATTCAGCTCCGTTTCCAGTGTGTGATGCTTCCACTTCCTCACCTCCGTTGGGTCTGGTCCTACCTCTACCTTTACCTCTTCCTCCTCAAGCCATTGGTTTCTGTTTCAAGTAACTGTTAGCACAGAGTTCAAACATGACAAACAACATAATTACATATATCTACTTATCATTCATACAACAGTCAAACAATAATCGGTCGCACTCCTTCTACCCTTCTAGACGCAGTCGAACTCTCTCTAAGAGTCGACAAACTTAGCCAATTCAACTTCCTAACACCTCACAATTATGGTTCCAGACTCCACAATTCCTGGTTCCAATAGGACTTTACTGTGCCAACAAACCCTTTGGTCCATTGTAGAACCAAACTACTTTGATACCACCCAAAATGTGATGTCCCCAAGTTCCACTCGAGGAAGCCCCATTGTCCTGCTTACTTATTAACTATGCCTTAACGATACTATTACGCCCTTATTAAACAAATGTATCAAAACGAGAAAAACATTCAAACATAAGCATGTGTAAAACATACATCAGAGTAAAACGCAACAGGCAAAGTAAAATAGGTGCATACAAGATATACGTGGTTGCCCCGTCAGTAGGGCTACATTACTGTATACATGCAACTGTGCAAAACAAACTGGAAATGAAAGCATATACATTGCAGACTCGAAAGCTCTCAAGGTGGCAGGCTTTCTCCCCCCTCTCAAAATACATCAAAATAATATCACCTCACATCCTACTATAGACGCACTAGCGATATCACACCCTCAGTGATGTCGATATCCGGAGCTACCATGTCCCTCTCCATACGTGCGCTTGTAAACCCGTAAGGGCATGTAATCAGAAGAGGAAGTAGACACGACGACACATCTATGCCGGTAGGTCCTCAGGTACTGCTCAAGTCTCCTGCGACGTCCTCGTAGCACAAAGCCTCTCCGAATGGTCATGTGAGATGATGTGTGTAACAATTATAAACTATTCTTGCCTCCCTGACATGTGTAACTATTTCTCCCCACCTAAACTATTCTGCGTGTACTTCTATGCAACTTTTAGTTGCAGCTCCACAACCAGCAACTTTGAACATTCTCCAACAAGCTCAACCTACAGCCTGCCAACACTGCCAAGGATACCCCCGGCATGCACGTTGGGCCAACAATCCCCCTGAGTACATGCACAAGGTCTAGAAACAACCAAAAACTCAGAAACGATCGTGAAAACAACAATAAACGATCGCACAACAACGACTCAATGAAATCCAGAAGGCAGCCACGAAAATTGGAGAGGAAAACTCACCCAAACAGGTTGTTCCTTGCAGCCTCAAACCCCAAGCACAATCCTCGTGCGACTCCTCGGACGAACAATCGGGTAAAAACGCTTGCAAAGCCCTAATATATTAGCAAAGTAACATTAGGTGGGAATAGGATTAAGAAAAGGATAGAAACTAGGACAAATACCAAAAAGAACTTAGGGACGACGATTTTGGCACCATGGCTTACCTCAAAGAAGCTCTAAATCAGGGTCGCACCCTAGACGAGTCTGCAGCTACGAGTATGAATGTGTAGTCGGAATAGGGTTTCGACGAACAAACGGGATAGAAATCTTAAAAACTCACAAGGAGCTCTCTATGGTCTTCTCAGGGTGTAGAGGATGGAGAAATTTTGAAAATTTCGTGCAAGGTAGAAATGAAAACTTGGACATTTTGATGTAACAGACAGCATGCTAAAACGTGCAGATTCTCCACATTTGAGCGTTCCCACGCTTGAGTGTGGAACCTCATCCACTCCGCCTTTTTCTGGACTTGACATGTGTCCCACACGCATCAAAACTCAGAACAATTGGCCCAACGCACTCAGCACACTTGAGCGTACAGCTTTGCCACGCTTAAACGTTGGCACGCTGAAGCGTGCTCCTCTCCCACGCTTGAGCGTTCTGCTCGGCTGGGAAGAGGCTTCCATACTTCTGATCTCCCCCGTTCCTCGTGCATACCTTAGGCACTTCCAATAGGATTCAAGCCTATTCCAAAGCTCCAACTAAGCTTATAACTAACACACAAGCAATCACACAATCATATAAACACCCGATCAAGGTTATCCACCTTAATGAGGGTTTTCAGAAAGTTGGGATGTTACAAAGCACTCCAAGCAACCTTACCACCTCCATGATGTAAATTTGGGTCAACATTTCGAAGGCATAATTTTGACCAATCGGTAAGAAGTGGGAACACTTCGTCAACCTATCAATGATTACCCAAATTGCATCATGCCTTCTTCGACTCCTTGGTAGACCAACCACAAAATCCATGACTATATTATCCCATTTCCATTCTGGGATATCCAAGGATTATAACAACCTTGCAGGCTTCTGATGTTCGACTTTTGCCTTCTGACGAACTAAGCATGCCAACATATACTCTGCTACATCCTTCTTCATTCCAAGCCACCAAGCATACAAACACATGTTTTGATCTTCATAAGTTGTTTTGAAATGAAAAAAAGATGTTTTTAAGAATCAAATAAAATAAATGTATAAGAAACAGAGGCGATCATGGCTTGCTTGTGATGAGGGTCACGGTCGTGATCCCTAATAAATCCAAAGACAGAGGCGATCACGGCCTGCCCATAATGGAGTTCATAGCTACGATCCCTATTAAACCAGAAATATAGCCTATCATGGCCTGACCGTGATGGTGGTCACGACCGTGATAGGGATGGGGTGTTCAATATACTCTTTTCCCCCTCTTCTTGTGTTGAACTTACATATTGAGAGGTAAATGGTTTTGGAACTTAAACTTAATAGCTTATGACCTCAAAATGTTTTCAAACCAAGGTGAATTGAGGTGTGCAAACACGGTTCAGGGTTGGTTGGAACCCAAGGGGCATGCTTGGATATGCTCCATATTACCCATTCATTGGTTGACTTGTGTTCACTATCACTCAATTAATTTGAGGTTATGCGTCGTGATAAAGGATTATATGCCTTTAGAACTCTTTCGAATTTTCAAATAGGTTTCCAATATTTGATGAAAAAGGGTACCAAAGTACCTCATTTACAATGTTCCTAAAGAGAAAGGAATTCCATATCAATCTTAAAAGAAAACTCAAAAACTATGAAACAAAGCTTTTGCAAAGTAAAACCAAAGTTAGAATATGACTTAGAACTTAAGACAATCATAACTAAGCGTGTTGTGTAGTGAATCAAGACTACATTTCATACCCTTAATGACTTATGTCATCAAGGAACTCATAATGTTTAGCTAACAAAGAGTATTTTAAATACTTGATCAACAAATGATCATGTCTTAGTAAAGACCGAATAATTTTTAGGGGAAGGACTATGAATCCTCCTTCATAAGACACGTAGAAATTTGGAAGATAGCGGGATAATACATGAACACCAACATAAATGTATGTTTAATGACAATACTTCCTTAAGTAGGCGACAAATTGGATGAATTGACTTGAACTATCTTGCGAGGCCTAGAAAGGGTTAGATTCCAAGGGAATCACGATGTGATACATTGCATGAATCTTTATGATATTCGCATATGTAGCTCGACCATATTGCATGAGAGAGTCATTTAATGCCTTTGAGCCTAGCAGTTGCGCTTACACCTTGTGCGGGTGCGAATATAGTGGTGACGGTCGGTTTGACCTAAGGGGGGTTGGGGTATGAAACTCCACATGTGGCCAGTTGGTAGATTTCCTGTGTCATGGTAAATCAAGATCCCACATCAACACTCTCGACTAGACATTGCCTTGTTCATGATATGTGTAGAGTGTCTTTTGTAAAAAGCCAGTATTCACGCATGGTTACGACTGTTATAGCACACTTTGCTGAACGGCTGGCGCTTGCAAAGCATGTACTTTCGATCACTTTCTCGGACGTTTGTTTAGCTCCATGGAGTAGGTGTCTAAGTCGCATCTGTTGCATTGATGGTTTTGTATCATGACATCCTACGATATAATTTGGGCTGTTTATATTGTGATGTTTTATTAATAGAATGCACATGACTTGAATATTCTTGATGATATGACATGTATATATGACTATATGATTTATGATATATTTTGTTCTGTCACGACGTTTTTATCTGCTATGAGGTGTGATTGATGAATGTGAATCTCACTTATTGCTATTACTTTGTTTTATATCTGCTCTTCTGTTGTGAAGATGTCTGCATCGTTCAGGGAGTGGACGATAACAATCTACATCTTCGTTGACTTCCACGGTGGAGATGACAAAAGGATAGGGCACATAGATACCGGGCACATAGAATACATTGGAGGCGCCTCTATCACCATCCGGGAGAGCCGAAACGGTTGTTTATGGTTCACCATCAACCTACTCCTTAACATGGAGTGGCATCAGAGGAAGAGGAATGGACCTTAGGCCATGACCAAGATACGTATCATTTTGGCCTCTTTTTTTTTGCTTCCTCTTGTGGTTGTCCCCCACGAGGAAGTCGGGATTCACCCGTTGTACCTCCGACCGCTACACCTGCAGTCGTTCTTCCTGTCGCACCTTCAGTGGTCATACCTGTTGCCTTACCTGTTGTTGTTCTAATGGTCATTCCACCCTGCGATCCACCTTCAGTGCCACTGATGAACCTCAATTCTGTGCGTTTATAGGTGGTACTTGGGTCGAATTTCGATGCATTTTAAGATAAATATTATTGTATTTCACCCTTTTACTTAAGTTTTGACAAAATTGACATTCGGAGGCAGTTTAATAGACTTTTGAAGAAAAGAGAAGGTTCTTGAGTTTAAAGTGGCAGAATACTGAAGTTCTGAGGTTAGCACGGCCGTGCCATGCGAGAGCACGCCCGTGCCAACCTTCCAAATCCATTCATCCAAACAAAGCCTTAAGCCCTGACATAATTGAGCACGACTCGATATTCTGAAGAACACGACCGTGATGAGTGGAGAGCACGGTCGTGCCATGTGAAGAGCACGCTCGTGCTGATGGCACAGAAGATCTAATTCAAGGCCCAATCCGCATATTTTGTTATAAATAGAGGCCCTCTATGCCACTTAAGAGACATCTTTTGCACATTCTTTCATCTCTTTATTTCTTTGGGTACTATACTCTTGCTTTAGTTTCTAGAGTAGGATTTGGCACCTGGAAATTAAGTTGGAGACAACTTCTCCCTCTTCAATTATCTAGGATGCGTTTTCCATTGTTGATTTTAGTTTTCTCTGTTATTATGAGTAGCTAAATTCACCATTAGAGTTGTGGTGGATCTTGTGTTAGTAGAAACCCTTTTTCACTATGTCTTAGCTTTAATTCAATTCTATTTAGTTTTAACGTTGAAATTTGAATAGCGTTTTTCTGTTGTTCTTCATCCAATACTAGGATTGCGCACCCTTTATATGCTCTTAATCAATTGATTGAGATTTTGGCTATCAAACCCAATTAAATTGATAGACCTATAGGATAACCGAGGTTGAATATCTAGATTTTCGAAAATGTGATTGATTCCTTTCAATCATTCAACTTCTTTATGCTTTATGCTTTATGCTTTCTAATCATTTAAACTCTCTGCCTGACAACCATTGTGTTTTTTTGGGGAAAAGAACATTAATTTCCTGACAAACAATTAATAGTTTTCGTAGAGGGATTGATATTCGAAAAGCAACTGGGAAATTGAATAGAATTAAGATTTGGGGGGGTATCAAAAGCACAAGTGAAACCACGGCTCTTGGCTCTCTTACTCTTGATCTCTTAACTCTTTTTATCTCTTTCATTATCTTTTACTACTGACTCTATCATTATTTATTTTCTAAGTTCTTGATTAGCATAAATAGCCTAAGAATTTCCCTATTCCAGTACTTGCTTTATCACTTAGTTATCTAAATTAATCTATTAGGTGAGATATCTGGACTTTCGTCCTATATTACTTCTGCGACAGGGTACACTGCCCTTAAGTGTGTTTTGAAAGCAATAGCCACTACACCCCTGCATTTGGTATATATAGCTCGTAAGAACATCTCGTTTAGGCATCGACCTGGGTGGAGTCCTGAAAAGGAGTCTAAGCCAATTGTGATCACTAATGACTGTGAGGAGGATCCGAGCCAGACTCAGAAGAGATGGATGTGTCCGAGGGGGAGTCTTCAGACTAGTTGTATGTGTTGGTCCAGTACTGATTGCTCTGTTCTTGTGTCAAAAACCTAGTATTTTGAGGAGCTACATCTCCTAGTTTCATATTTATCCTTTATTTCAGTATTTTTTTTTTTTGTGATGTACCAAATTTATCTTATTACTTTATCTATGTTCTATTGAACCTTTTTAGTTTGATTAAAAGTGTAACACCCTAGTTTTCGCTTTCTAGTGTTGTTATGTATGTTTCTATAGTTTTTATGCCTGAGTTAGGGGTCTAGAGATGTGTTTGGGGTAGTTAACCTTAGATCGAGTCAGATCAGTGATCCTGACAGGCCAGCATGCCCGTGCTTGTTGGTTAAAACGGCCGTGCTATGCGCGAGCAGCAGAAACACGTTTTGGGCTTTTGGCCGGCCCGTTTAACCCTAATCCTTTTTATACCTCTTTTGCTCGACCCAAAACTCATAGCTGTCATTGCTAAGGTTAGAAACAGCCGTCATCAACCTTTCTCTTGGGTTCCCATTGAATCCTTTGAGCATTCTTTAACCACCAATCCCTGTTTGGGTGTTCTTCGTCAAGAACACATCCTTGTGGTGTTTTTCGTTGCGATTGGGGTTGAGCCTCTTGCTTAGTGTTACTCCTAGGTAAGGTAACCAACCCTGTGCATCCTTTCCTTTTGAATCCTTGAGTTTAGTGTTAAACCATTTTCTCCCTATCGAACCAGACTTCGTTGTTCGTGTGCCATTGCTGTGAATGGCAACTAGCAGATTAGTTCTCCAAGGATCTAATCGAGGTATGTTTGTAAACCTGGCGTTAATTCCCTTCCCTTTTTCTTGTTTGGGAATTAATTGTCCTTTTTCTTGATGTCCTTGGCCAAAGCTCGTTGAACCTTTTGAACCCGCTTGGAGGAGTCAAGTGTGGACTTCGTTCTTGCTGGCTCATTGGATGGAATCGTCACGCCAGGTATGGGGAGAAAGGATTAGTATGAACATATAGGTTCTAGGGTAGCATAAGATGAGGGTTAAGCCATGACCCTATTTGTTTGCTATATGTCATAGTTGATGTATGATTCTTATCATTGTTTATACATGGTGATAATTGTTTAATTGATATGTCCTTGGCATGAAGTTTTTGATGTTGTTGATATGCCATGATTATATGAATTAGTATGATGGAAACTGTCGTTAAAACTGTTAATAAAAGACATAAGGATGTTAGCATTGAATCTAAAACAAGGATTAATCTAATTGATGTGCATAAAACATAAAGAGGTTGATGAGGGGTGAGATTAATGCCAATGGATTAGTCAAGAACCTTAGGATTGATTTGGAGTGTTGAAAATTAGAGAAAACACTAAGTTTCCCAGAACTGAGAAGGCTGCAACAGCGTTGAGCATGCCCGTGCTCTATGCCCAGTAAAGCCAGCACGACCATACTCTCAGTAGCATGCCCGTGTCGGAAAAACGAGAAAAGTGATGCTTTCTAGCATGCCCGTGCTCTCGTGCTGCACGCCCGATCTAAATTGGTCAGCATGCCCGTACTCAGATCGTGCCACTGTCTGAATTAAGAAAACTTCACAGTTTTAATTAAAAAGAGAGTTAATAACCTTTTGGGATAAAATATGACATAAGAGATTATAAAACATGACCTTGAGGATAGTTAATGAACTAGGATAATAATAAGGTAAGATTTAATAATGAGGACTTAATAAAAAGATTATCCGATAAAAATAATGTTATTGGTAAAGACGTGTTGTTATCAATATTGTTGGTTAAATTATTCTTGATGCTTATCGGTCAAGTTTGATGTTGATAAATAACTTTGATGCTTATTAGTCAAACTTGATAGCTTTGTTAATGGTGTTGATGGAGGTGGTTGCCATGTTGTTTGTATGTTTAGCATTGCATGCATCATGACATGGTGTTGTTAGTTTGGGGGATAGCACGATAACTAGGGAGTTCGTCCGAGAGTATGGCGAACTGGCTGTCCGCAGTGATTCATCCGAGAGTTAGGTGAATCAAGCGCATCCGTGGTGGTCCATCTGAGAGTAAAGTTGATCGGCTATCCAAAGGAATTACCCGTGAGTTTGGTGAATTGATGACTTTGGTGCTTCTTGGCCAATGTGGATATGTAACTCCGAAATCGTCTTTCTAAGTTAGTTATTGGATCCACATTACATACGGAGTAGTGGAGTAGTTTTGCATCGCATAGCATGTTTATAATGTGATATGATGGAATATGCTATAATATGTTATGTTATGATGTTTTATATGCTGTATGCTTATCTTGCTAAACTGCTCTATTACCGTTTATGTTTATACGTACGGTTCCTTACTCCCTATTATTGTTGTTGTTTTGCATGTACCTTTGGTTATACAGAGGATGGTGAGCAGCCAGCTGAGGAGTGATCCCGACGAGGTCGCTTGCTCATAGTATAGTTTAGTTATGGTAGTTGTTTTTCGATGTAATGTCGGTAGTGGTTACCAGCTTTGATACGTCACATCGGCATTTGGGTTATTTTATGTTTATTCTGCAATTGCTATTTATGTTTAAATGTTTTGGATCATTTGGTACTTGTTACCCTTTTGTTTTAGTTTATGGATTTTATTTTATATGATTTATTTTATATTTATCGTATGCGGGGTAGCGAGTGTCACATTTAGTGGTATCAGAGCCGGTCTGTCCTTCAGGCCGGGGTATATGTCTGTTTGTACTCTTATATGATTATCTATGCCTAGCATGGATGATGATATAGGATTATGTGAACCTTAGTTTCTTTTCTTGCTTAACTTTCTGTGTTAAGTGGTTCACTTTGGACGGTGTAGCAACTTATGGCTGGTAGGAATGATCACGCGATTGCTGATGCTCTGGCACTGTTGGCTAATGCCATCGCTCAGAACAACAATCTGAACCAGAATCATCATGGAGGAGCCGTTGAGTTTCAAGGTTTGGACAAGTTCTAGAGGAACAACCTGCCTTCGTTCAAGGGAGCTTATGACCCTGAAAGTGCTCTTCTATGGATCCGCGAGCTCGAGATGATCTTTCGAGCCATGGCATGCACTGATGCCCAAAAAGTCACTTTCTAGATTTTCATGCTAGTTGAGGAAGCCGAGCACTAGTGGAGAGTTGTCGCCAACGTATGGAAGCTGCAGGCACTGCAGTCACTTGGATTGTCTTCAAGGAGATGTTCTTGGGGAAGTACTTTCCAACCAACGTCCATGACAAGAAACAGATGGAGTTTCTTGCTCTGAAGCAGGAGAACATGTCCGTTGGGGAGTATACTTCAAGGTTCGAGGAGCTTGCTTGTTACTACATGCTCTATCTGTATGTGAATGATGACCGCTCCAAGTGTGTGAAGTTCAAAGATGGTCTACATCCAGAGATCTAGCAAGCCATCAGCTACCAGGAGATTCGAGTCTTTCCAGCTCTGGTGAACAAGTGTAGAATCTTTGAAGACCCATACAAATCCAGAGTTGCGCACCGCAAGAGTTCTAGTTTGCAAGGTAACAAGAAAACAACTCAGCAAGATAAGAGGAACGACATCAGGCGCTGGTAAGCCATGATTTCAAGCAAGGAAGCAAGAAGCCACAATATGCTACGAGGTTAACCAGTGATGGAGGATTTTCTGCCCCTAGGCCAATCAAGTGTGGCAAGTGTGGTAAGGATCAATTCACTCGTGAGTGCAAGGAAACTAATGCCATCTGCTTCAAGTGTGGGAAATCTGGCAACATCAACCGTGATTGTGGTCCAGCGAAGAGTGAGCCGCAAAGTGCCAGCAAGAGTTTGCAGGCCAATTGACTGAAGGCAAGTGGGAGAGTCTTCACACTCAGTGGAGATGAAGCCTCTCAATCCGCAGATCTGTTTCTAGGTAAGAGCCTCCTAAAAGGGACTCCTTCTTTTGTGTTGTTTGGTTCGGATGCCTTGTCTTCTCTTACCATATTTGCTTTGCATGTTTGGTGTTAGAAAACTTACTTTATTTGTTCCTATCTTGAGCATGATCTAGTTGTTGCTACACCTGTAAGTAAACCTGTTATCCTTTCCCATGTTTCGTAAAGGTTGTTCTTTTATCATTAATAATAGAACTTCATAGTTGACCATGTGTGAATTTATCTCTTAAGCTGTTAGATGTTGTTTTTGTTATGGACTGGTTGTCTTCCAATCAAGTCCAAGCTTGTAGAAATTTCGAGGACGAAATTGTTATAAGGGGGTGGAATTGTAACACCCCAGTTTTCGCTTGCTAGTGTTGTTATGTTTGTTTCTATAGTTGTTATGCCTGTATTAGGGGTCTAGAGATGTGTTTGGCGTAGTTAACCTTAGAACAAGTCAGATCAGTGATCCTGACAAGCCAGCACACCCGTGCTCTCGTGTAGCATGCTCGTGCTTGTTTGTCAGCACACCCGTGCTCAGGGTCAGCAAGCATGTGCTATGCGCGCGCAGAAGAAACGCGTTTTGAGCTTTTGGTCAGCCCGTTTCATCCTAATCCTTTTTATACCTTTTTTGCTCGACCTAAAACCCATACCCGTCATTCCTAGAGTTAGAAACAGCTATCATCAACCTTTCTCTTGGGTTCCCATTGAATCCTTTGAGCGTTCTTCAACCTCCAATCCTTGTTTGGGTGTTCTTCATCAAGAACACATCCCTGTGGTGATTTTCGTTGCGATTGGGGTTGAGCCGCTTGCTTAGTGCTACTCCGAGGTAAGGTAACCAACCCTGTTCATCTTTTCCTTTTGAATCCTTGAGTTTAGCGTTGAACCGTTCTTTCCCTATCGAACCAGACTTCGTTGTTTGTGTGCCAGTGCTGTGAATGGCAACGAGCAGATTAGTTCCCCAAGGATCTAATCAAGGTATGTTTGTAACCCTTGCGTTAATTCCCTTCCCTTTTTCTTGTTTGGGAATTAATTGTCCTTTTTCTTGATGTCCTTGGCCAAAGCTCACTGAACCTGTTAAACCTGCTTGGAAGAGTCAAGTGTGGACTTAGTTCTTGTTGGCTCATAGGCTAGAATCGTCACGCCAGGTATAGGGAGAAGGGATTAGTATGAACATATAGGTTCTAGAGTAGCATAAGATGAGGGTTAACCCATGACCCTATTTGTGTGCTATATGTTGTAGTTAATGTAGGATTGTTAGCGTTGTTTATACATGGTTATAATTTTTTAATTGACATGACCTTGGCATGAAGTTTATGATGTTGTTGATGATGTTATTGATATTCCATGATTATATGAATTGGTATGATGGAAATCGCCGTTAAAACTATGTTAATAAAAGACATAGGAATGTTAGCGCTGAATCTAAAACTAGGGTTAATCTAATTGATGTGCATAAAACATAAAGAGGTTGATGAGGGGTGAGATTAATGCCAATAGATTAGTCAAGAACATTAGGATTGATTTGGAGTGTTGAAAATTAGAGAAAACACTAAGTTTCCCAAAACAGAGAACATTACAAAAGCGTTGAGCACACCCGTGCTCTATACCTAGTAAAGCCAGCACGACCGTACTCTCAGCAACACGCCCGTGTCAGAAAAAAGAAAAATTGACGCTGTTTAGCGTGCCCGTGCTCTCGTTCTACACACCCGTGCTCAGGTCGTGCCACTGTCGAAATTAAGAAAACTTCACAGTTTTAAATAAAAAGAGAGTTAATAACCTTTGGGGATAAAATATGACATAAGAGACTATAAAACAGGACCTTGAGGATAGTTAATGAACTAGGATAATAATAAGGTAAGATTTAAGAATAAGGACTTAATAAAGAGATTATCCGATAAGAAGATAATGTTATTGGTAACGACGTGCTGTTATCAATGTTGTTGGTTAAATCATTCTTTATGCTTATTGGTCAAATTTGATGTTGACAAATCACTTTGATGCATATTGGTCAAAGTTGATAGCTTTGTTAATGGTGTTGATGGAGGTGGTTGCCATGTTGTTTGTCTGTTAGCATTGCATGCATCATAATATGGTGTTGTTAGTTTGGGGGAAGTTACGATGACTGGGGAGTTCGTCAGAGAGTATGGAGAACTGGCCGTCCGTGGTGATTCATCCGACAGTTAGGTGAATCAGACGCATCCGTGGTGGTCCATCCAAGAGTAGGGTGGATCGGCTATCCAATGGGTTCACCCGTGAGTTTGGTGAATTGCTGGTGTTGGTGCTTATTGGCCAATGTGGATATGTAACTCCGAAATCGTCTGCCTGAGTTAGTTATCAGGTCCACATTGCATACGGAGTAGTGGAGTAGTTTTGCATCGTATAACATGTTTATAATGTGATATGATGGAATATGCTATAATATGTTATGTTATGATGTTTTATATGTTGTATGATTATCTTGCTAAACTGCTCTATTACCGTTTATGTTTATATGTAGAATTCGTTACTCCCTACGGTTGTTGTTGTTTTGCATGTACCTTTGGTTAAGCAGAGGATGGTGAGCAGCCAGTTGAGGAGTGATCCCGAAGAGATCGTTTGCTCATAGTATAGTTTAGTTATGTTGGTTGTTTTCCGATGTAATGTCGGTAGTGGTTACCTGCTCTGATACGTGACATCGGGATTTGGGTTATTCAATTATTATTTATGTTTAAACGTTTTAGATCATGTGGTACTTGTTACCCTTTGGTTTTAATTAATTTATGGATTTTATTTTATATGATTTAGTTTATATTTATCGTATACGGGGTAGCGGGTGTCACAAAACGTCTTGGAAATCGTATGTATGCTTTTACTTGCGTTACGTGAAGTGTATGTTACAATTCTGTTTACGTCTGCTTACATTCCGTCTTGAAAAGAAAAGGAAAATAAAAACCCTATTTGCAAACAAACATATGTTTTATTTTCCATATATTTTATTTTCGGCCTTATTAAAATGTTACAAGTGTCACAAACAATGTACAACTCAAAAAGGGTGTTACACTTGTGGTCTGCTCTGCTGACTTGTCCCGTGGGACCTTGCTCCTACATTCTGAGCTCGTCCGCCTTGTTGTGGAAGCTGACTTCTCCCAACACTCGTTTGCTGACAGTCCTTGGCATAGTGGCACATCTTGGCACAATGGAAGAAGTTGACATGTTGGGTCTGAGGACAGTTTCTAATCAAGTGCAGTCTTTCGCATCGGAAACAAGTCAAGACTCCCTGTTGTCATTAACTTGAGCCTCCTCCTCTAGCATTCCCAACTTATTGTATAGGGTTGAATTGTTGTTACGGATCAGCCCACCACTTCTTGTCTGTGGTTGAATTGCTCCCATCCGATCATGTCCTTCTAACACTGCACACTTCTCCACTAACTCTGGGAACGATCGGATGTTCAAAGGTAGCATTGACCTCTTACACCCTGGCCTTAGTTCGTCTTCAAACCTCCTACAGATCCAATCTTCATCTGGATGGACCTGATAGAACTGCAAAAACTTTAGTAGTGCTTTAAACCTCATCGCGTATTCTCCAACGGACATCCTATCTTGTTTCAAATTCAGAAAATCATTTTCTTTCTCTTCTCGCACGCTTCTTGGGAAGTACTTTTCTAGAAAACTCTATCTAAATAATTCCCAAGTGATGACTCTTCCCTTTGTCTCCAACGACCTTGACTTGTTTCTCCACCATGCTTCTGCTGCCCCTACTAGCATAAAATAAGCATAGGTAACTTTTATGTCTTCTACAGTGTATAGCCACGAAGATCTTCTCGATTTCTTGAAGCCATAGCTCTGTGGTCTCTGGATTGTATTCCTTGTGAAACTATGGTGGGTTACCCTTCATAAAAGCATTAATTTAGGTATCCACCACCTCATCCTCCTTCAGTAGATGTAACTACCGCTGCCTCACTTCCCTCTCTTCTTGCCTCTTCATGAACTGCGCATTCTGCTGAGTCTGTTGTAGCATAGCAGCAGCCAAGTCCCTCATAACTCTCATTGCTTCCGTAGTTTCTTCACTACCTCCAGTTCTTAAGGTATCCCCATTATGATTGTACTCTCCCGTGTCCGTAGGTCTACTTCTTCCTCTATCACTCCACAAGCCATGAATTCCTATAAAAGAATCATTAGCTCACATTCATAAGACATACAATACCACATAAACATGTACACATACTCTATGCCTTATGAATGAACGGAATAGTTATCACACGTAACAACTTGCGTATCGGACACTCTACCCAACTTCCAGACATAGTCGGTATCCAAGGTGGATCCAACTAACAAGGCTAGTACACATCCTAAACCTCACAGTCCGATTAGAATCAAACTTCTCTATTACCACCAACATGAGATGACCCGACGTCCCATTTAAAGAACCTAGTATTATCTAAGCCTTAACCGCATTATTAACATTAACGCTCTTATTAAAATGGTACAAATTCAAAACTTGAAACATACAAGCATAATAGTGCAACCATCATAGTAACATATACGCAATAATAAACACACATATGAACATAACTAGGTACATAAATGACTTGCCCCGTCAGTAGGACTACTGTATTGTATACAAACTCTGTACATGAAAGCTCAAACACAAAGAAAAGGTGCACCAAAAGATACTGCTGTAAAACTCTCAGAGTCACTCACTAACATCCCACCTACATTCAAAATACATCAAAAGTATAGAAGCTCTCCAGCGCACAAAACCTGAGTGAGACTCTCTGGCTGGCCTCGTATCGTCAGTGATACGGAGGCCGGGACTACCCTCACCCTCGCCATAGGTACGCCTATACACGCATCGTTGCACATACTCTGAAGATGAGCTCTTGGACATCACAATCCTCCATCTCCGGCACATATGCCTATACTGCTCGCTGTGTCATCGCCGCCCTGGGTAGACAAAACCACGTCTACTAGTGGCGTGGGAAGCCACGAGAACGTCCCACATACTGGTGTGCATACTCGATTAGGGTGGAGGCCACATCTGGGTGAAAGGAAGGTGCTGGATGACTCTAAAAGGACCAATGATATCTGCCATCAGTAGCGCTCTTAAATGGAACCACATACTCGTTGGCCTGGTGTATACGGACAGGAATGTGGCAGGATCGATCTGCCTCCCATCAGGGTCGTGATAAATGAACTCCAGATCGCCCAATATCTGGACCTGCGACGCCAGTGCCAACAACCTTTGCCTCAGATCCATCTAAGTCCTTCTCCGCTACTGGATCTCCTCAACGACGTCAGAAGAAACACATACAGAGAATAAATGGGAGATAAGAATACAAAAAACATCATATATGGGAAGAAGCAGTAATATAAAACATCAACATGCATACATACAACAGACATATAAGCACACAGTCAACCATCTCGCAAGTCAAACTCAATCAAACATCTCTAGAATACTCTCTCTTTCTCTCAGATCCAGCCTTTATTAGGGATACTAACCCTTTATGCATGTTGGTCGATTCTCTCATCCATTGCATTCCCATCTCAGGAATGTGAGTTAATTTGTCTAGGAAACCCTTCCGCTCGCCGTGACCAATAAGAGTGCTTCACCAGTCCACTGCCCCAGACAGGGAGGGTTGTCTTGGTCGCCTTGGAACGTCTACCTGGAACATGGAATACTTAGGTATTAGTCAGGATTACCAGGCTTGATCAAGTATCACGACATGATAGGAGCAACCCCATCCATCACTAATGATTGGTCCCAAGTCCAGTTATATCCCCAAGGTCTATCACAGACCGCCCCTTCAGTTTTTCGTACCACACTCAAGTACAACTAACCTCGTATGACTCCCAGCCATACAGCCCACCACTTGGCACTATGATATGCAACATGCATCCATAACGGGCTGAGACCAATAACCTCACACTTATCAACACATTCACAACAACGATGGTCAGCATCCACAAAACCATATCTCAAGAACAAGAATCTCAACGGTATCAACCCGGCCAACTCAGTAGTATAGCATATCAACAAGTTCACACAACATATGATAAAATCTACTAAACATAGCAAGCATGCCAACATAACAATTCAATATATAAGCAGGCAGTTAATTAATCAACCAACTAGCACGCACAGAAGTTCATCCTCAAGCAACAATCGTCTAACCTAGGGTATCACTTAGCGGTGATAGCCCAAAGATACCTATACCTAGGATTTAGGCACTTTGTCAAGGGCTCAACCTCTAGTAGGGTTTAGGGTTGCCCTACGCATATGAGACATTCTACACTACTCTTGACTTCCCGACGATTGCAGCTTCTTTCTCCCCACCTGAAAACGATTGCGTGTACAATCACGAACACCACAATCACACCGCCACCAACAACCCACAACTCTTTCTACCACCAACACTCAGCCGTGGCTGCTCCAACAAGCACCACCACGATCACGTCGTCGAACTTTTCCCTAATCACGGAAATAATATGCAGGCAATTAACCCTAGGGAAACTCAGAACCAAGAAAAGACCAAGGAAAACTCGAAGAAAACAAAGATTATACGATGAACAATAAGGTCGACGTATCGATGTGTTAGGGATTCGAGATTACCTTCGACGAATCTGAAAGTGAAACAGGGAAACACAAGAAGGGGGTTGAATTGTGTTTCTTAAACCTTTTTGAAAAAAAAAAAACTTTTTAAAAAATGTCTTAAGTAAGCAGGATGTAAACTAAAACAAACAGAAAACAAGTTTTCGAAAAACGTTAAGAAACTTTGCTTTCAATCCCCAAGTTAGTAAATAAATAAACTTGAAGTGAGTAGGGATAGAGAGATTCACACAAGGATGTATCCTGGTTCACTCTTACAAATCGAAGAGCTACATCCAGTCCCTTCTACTTGAAGGTTTTTCACTAAAACCCTTAGCACCAACTACAAGTTGTTTCCTAGTCACTATTGAACTTACAACTCCAAGTATTCTACACCTCTCCAAGCACTAAATATTCTTTTATAGACAAGCCTCTTCAGGCTCAACCAATCCTAATATTTGAAGAGTTTGGAGCTTTTACAAACTCACTATGTGTAAGGATATTACAAGGTTCAGCTCTTTGAATCTGTTTAAAACTTTACAAAGAAAGAATATGAAAGATATACAGATTTTTGATTAAAGAGGTTTGATATCCTTTCTGAATGATTGTTGATTCGCGTGTATGTGTCATACTATTTCTTCAAAAATGGTCTTTAAATAGTCTTGACTCTTCCGGATTTCAAACGGTATTATAGATGTCCGTTTAGACTCAGTGAAATATCTATTAGACACATGTCCATATGCAAGTTGTCTTCTATTCATAGTTGTCATTTTCTTTATGTAAGCAGGGAGGCATATTTTCTTTTGGCAGAATAGCAGTGATAACAGATTGTAGCAGGATGAGCAGAGCAGAATGTCCTTTTCTTTTTGCTGTCATGCTTTTTGCTTTTCGGGGCTCGACATGTACAACGTTGTACCTTGTTTTGTCTTTAATGAAGGATATTCTTCTTTTATGATCTTCAAAGACTTTTTAAAAACATGTGCCACGTCATCTGAAAAATAAAGTTAGTGGACGCACAAGTAATATAAAAAGATTGGACGCAATATGATATTTACTTGTGACTATTGGACAAGCACTTATCCTTCAAGGATAATGTAACATCCCGATTTTCTATGACTTTAATCGAGTTGGTTAATCACGATTAGGGTTTTGGATACTTGCGTGAATTATTTTGTGTTAGTTTAAGACTTAGTTAGAAGCTTAGGAATAGGCTTGAACAAGGTTGGAAGTGTCTAAGGTGTTAAACGAGAAATTGGGGAAGTCATGAGTTTGGAAGGCTCTTCCCAGCTAAGCAGCATGCTCAAGCGTGGGAAGGGTTCACGCCCTAGCTTGCAAATGCTCAAGTGTTGGCATGTTGCACGCTCAAGCGTGCTCAGTGCGTTTGCCAACTGGTGTGCTTTTTGACGCGTGTGCTACACGTGTCAGGCCAAGGTGAAGGCGGAGTAGACGAGGCTCCATGCTCAAGCGTGCTGATGGTCCATGCTTTAGCATTCTCAGCAGTTCAAGTTGGTGGAGTTTCCTTTCTTCCTCATTTCTTCCATGAAAACTTAAGGACTCCAGAGCTGTTCCAGAGCGTTTAGAGAGAGAAACATAGGTCTTGAGTGAGGAAGCTCAATTTCGAGGCGATCGAAGTACCGGAACGCGATTTTGACTACACGGTTTTGATCGCGGCAAAGTTATCTATGACTTTGACGAATTCATTTCTCGATTCGTCTAAGGTAAACTCGAGTCCCTAACACGTGTTCTTCGTGTTCTTCGAGTTTCTACCTTTCTTCTTCGATCTTTGAACTTGCCCTAGGGCTAACACTATTGTATACGTCTTGTGCTCGTAATAAGGGCAAAGTTCATGCTCGCGGTTACTTGTGGATTGAAGCTCAATGCCGCGGGTAGGGAGAAGCTTCGAGGCCATTCCGGAGCTGTTCTTCGTGTTCGTGGGTGCGTGGGAGGCCATGCCAATGTTCGTGTTGGTATTCGTGCCAGTTATTCAGGTGGGGAGAAAGAGTACTGCTATAATCGGGAAGGCAGGAGTAGTGTATTTGTATTTTCTGCTATGTGTAGGGAAGCCCTAACCCTACTAGTGGTTGAGCCCTGATAAAGTACCTAAACCCGAGGTTTAGCATACTTTGGGCTATCGTCGTTAAGTTTGGAAACCCTAGGATAGAGAACTGTTGATTGACGATGATCTGCTTCATATGATTGTTGTTGTTGCTATATGTATACGTGCATACATACTACTGGGTACATGATATGCCTGTTATACGTTACTGTTGATGTTATTACTGTTGTTGTTATTGTTGTTGTGTTGTGTTCTATGAGGTTAAATATGATGGGGGAATGCCGATTAGTATTAAGTTTGGTTGTGTGTCGTGCTTGTTATCGGGTTGATATCGCGGATGGTGCCGTTGCTGTTATGCTGACTATTTGAGGCTATGGCCGTGTTGTTTGAGCTGTGGCTCGTGGACGCGTGGCGTTAAGGCTGTGGCCGTGTGGTTGCGGTGGCATTGTGCTATTTCTGATTGGGTGTTTAAGCGTGAGATCCAATATAAAGCCCGTTGAGGATGTTTGTTGCATATCATCAGCTGCTAAGTGGCGGGCCCGTATGACAGGTAGTATGGGCAGTCAGCGTCATGCGAGGTTAGTTTTACCTAAGTGCGAGTACGGAAAGTAGAAGGGGCAGTCAAGTGAGTGACCTTGGGGATGTTGCCGGTCTCGGGAATAGTTTACAGTGATAGATGAGGTAGCTCCTATCCTGTCGTGATGTCTGATCTAGTCCGGTTTGCCCGACTAATCCCTGAGCCTTCAACATTCCGGGCTAACGTTCCGAGGCGACCAAGACACCCCGGTTCCGGTGTGGAAGGGGGATGCACTCTTATTGATCACGGAGAGCGGTTCGCTTTCTAGGACAAACTAACTCTGTTCCAACACAGAACCTGTTCCGGTGTGGACTTGTTCGGGTGTGGAACCAGTTTGTGAGCTTTTGGCCGACATGCTGCATGGGATTAGTATCCCGGTCTAGAGGATTGATCTGAGAGTGAGACTCATAGAGATGGATGCTTGTTGCATGTGTTGTCTTGGGAGACGTTTGGTTGTATGCAGTAACTGATATATATGTTATACATGTTACTTGATGCTTGCTATTATTTTGCTGCAATGATATTGCCGTTTTGATTTGCTATGCATTATATTCTTATCTCCCTACTGCTTTTGTTGTCTGTTTGTTCTTGGATCGCGTGAACACGAGGAGCCAGCTGATGGATCTGAGGGTACACCCTTTCATCATGTCAGTGGCGAGGATGTCGGTACTGGGGCTGATCGAGATCATCTACCATGACGAGAGAGGGTGGTGCGTGGACCCCTCTACCTACCTGACGGTCTACACGGGGCCAGTCAACATTCTCTTTAGAGTAGGGGCGTCGCACGTGGAGGCTCTGATACGACCGTTTAGATTGTTGCAGTTTTTTCCCTTTCCGAGGATCTGGCACCCACCGAGGCACAGTGAGCAGGACTATCGGTGGGCAACGCCATAGTCATTTGTGGTATCCAGTAGGCAAGGCTTCGTCTATAGAGGGCAGAGGAGGCACATCGAGCAGTACCTGAGGACGTATAGGAGACGTCGCATTGTCGTGTCGAGTTCCCCTTCCGAGTATGAGCCTACGCGAGTTTATAGGCATAGACACGGATAGGGATAGGGTAGCTCAGGGCATCCTCATCACTAATGGTGAGTGCCTACTAGTGCGTCTCTAGGGTTGAGTGGCGAGGTTTTGATGTACTTTTGAGTATGGGTTGAGGAGTGCTGGCGAGCTCTGACGGTTCTTTCTTCTTTTGGCACGTTTGATGTATTTTCAGTTTGGTACAGACCGTTTGTATATATATGTACAGTGCCCTGCTGATGGGGCAATGCTTATGTGCGGTTATGTATAGTTGCTTTTACTTGCGCATTACTCGGATGTGATTGTCTATGATTTTTCGTATGATCCTAGGCTTTTAATGCGCTTGTTTCTGTTATGCTACTTGAATACCACGCTATCGCTTTAATATGGTTAGGCATAGTTAATAACATAAGCTTAGGACTAATGGGATTATCCTTCTGAGAAAGGAAGGTCATCTCATTTTGGTGGTATCAGAGCGTTGAGAACGTTCTGCAGCCAATGGGATGATTTCATATATATATGGGGTCGTCTCATTATTATGGTATTAGAGCAGTTTTGTTCTACCACGGGCCTTGAGGGTCGTTGAGGCCACATAGTCCGAGTTGGAGCCAGAAACTGTGGAGTCTGGAACCATTACTGCAAGTCTAGAGAGTGCACTGGCTTAACGGTTGATACCCGCATTGTATCAACTATGTCTGGTTTTGGGTAGAGTGTCCGATACGCGTTTTATCGAAGTGTGATAACTGTTTTTATTCATAAGGCATATGATATGTTTAACTGTTAAGTATTGTTATATGTCTTATAAATTGGAACTAATAGCTTCTTTTTACAAGAAGCTAAATGGCTCGTGGGTATAACACCCCGATTTTTCAAACTCTCCAAATACTAATTAATCATTATTTATATGTTTTTATTTTATTGAGGGGTTTAGAGAGAGAAATAAAATAATTCGAGACCATATTCATGCTCAACGCTATCGTACAAAGTTACGATTAAATTTTGAGCTGAAAACTCAAACGGAGCCCGGTCTGCGTTTTTACACCGTCAGTAAGATTTTACTTCTCTAGAGACCTCAGATTGACCCGTGAACGAGACAGTAAGTCTTAGAATTCAATTCTCTACATTTTGGTTAAATTTCAAAAAAAATCACTTCCTGACCTTTTTTCGAGCGAAATCCTTAATCGGGTGACAAACGGAGCCGCATACGGACTTACCGGGACCAACTAACGGATAATCTCGATGCCACATCATGTCAAATCACTTGGGGAAGCATGCCAGAGTCATCATGACGTTCAAAAATATCTGGACGCGAAATGACCAAAATACTCCTAACCTTTTCTTTAATGACATTTTGGCCCTTGGAGGAAAAGACCAAAATGCCCTTAAGTGAATTAATTTAAGGCAGTTCAGCCCCCCATTTCTCAAGCCCGAAACCAGCCCAGAGAGAGCTCCAAGACTTCATCTTCTTCCTTGAGAGAAAACCTCCATTTTCTTAGAGGAAAAGCTTGAAATCCTCGAAGAAAAGCTTGAATCCTTGATCAATCTTCATCATTCTTTAGGTAAGATCACTTCTATGATCTCTAAGCTCCATGAATCTCTTCCTATTTCAAGTTTGAAATATTGATTTCATAGTTTTCAAGTTTATGATCCAAAACTTCAAAAATTCATAGGAAATTGTAGAAAAATCCTTTTAATGGGAAACCAATTTCTTTGAGCTAGCTTCATCATCCTCTACCTAAACCCAAGAGCATATGATCCAACTCTCATCCTAGCCTATTCTTCTAAAAGTGGCCGAACCCTAGGAAGATGGATGAATAGTGATGTTGTTCATCTTTTTGATTTCTATCTCTTGATTCCATCCTTACCTTTCCTATTGTCTTTGAATCCAAGTGATGGAAAACCAAATCAATCCCTAACCATGTTTTCCTCCTTATGGCCGAGACCTTCAATGAGTAGAACCTTGAGCTTTGTTGCAAATTTTTGGGTATTAGGACTTGTATTAGTGTTAACCAAACTTATGAACCAACCATCCAAAAGTTTGGAACCAAATGTGATCCCTAACCCTTTTTACCGTTTGTGGCCGAACCTTGGACCTTTTGGGGAAGGGAAAATTCATGTTTTGATGTTGTTTCTTTTTGTGTTGTTAATTGTTGATGAATGGATTGGTTGTGTGTTTTTAGTTGTTGTTGGATGCTCGGACGAGGAATCGGGAGAATTCGTGGACCGATCGGGCGACTTTACCTTCGGAGGATGACTTCAAGAGGCAAGGGGAGATTAGCTCCAATAAGTTTAATAGCCTCATGAGTTTTGTTGGATGATTGTAACCATAATGTGAAGTTGATGATTGTCCTTGTTGATGCATTATGTAACCTATATGCTTGTTTGGTGCTTTGAAGATATGCTATATGTTGTGTATGTACTTGATTTATTTTATGAAGTATATGCTTGGATGTTTGAAATATGAAGTGTGGCATTGATGCCTTGGATGAGATAATATTGAATTGAGATTTGATGCGTATATATATATATATATATATATATATATATATATATATATATATCTATCCTGGACTGGTTAAGAGCATAGCATTGGCTATAGCTCAATAATGAAGATTAAGCTAACTAAAAGTCTTAATCAACAATTTGAAAATGTTTTGATTTGAGGAATGAAAAGCTTCTAAGCTAAATGTTATAATGGCCAATTTTATTAAAAAGCCACTAAGTTAAGAACCCAAGACAATTTCAAATAAGACTTAAGGAATTGAGAGTTAGTGAGGAAAATAGTGAAAAGTCATTTTATCATTATTTTCTGAACATGTTGCACAATGAAAGAGAAAATTGAAAAATATTTAGTTTGTTAACAAAGATCTTTCTGAAAGTATTTGATGTTCCGAAAACGAAAATGTCTTTTCATGAAAGTTTGCTCCGATAACAATCTTTAGAAAAATGTTTTAAAATGAGGGAACCTTTAGAAAAGGCTTTTAAACCCAATATCCTTTAAAAACGCATCTTTAGAACTTGAGCCTTGAAAATGTTTTGTAAAGAAAAGTTTTTGTGGAAAATACGTTTTAGAGCGAAAACGAGTTTTGATTTATACCAAAGAGAACCTGAGTTTTGTTTGAGTTTTGAACTACGAAAATGAATTTGATGAAACTGGTGATTACCCCTTCACGCATGTGAAGCACATGACCCTAGTGACCGAGACGTTGGGCTAGAGTTCTATGACATGAACTAACTTTGTGTCTTATATGCGAGTCTAGTGTCCGCGACGTCAGCCTAGTACATCATTGATTGAGCACTCGGACTACGTGTCCTGTATTTTGAAAAAGAATGGACTTAGCGTCCTATGCGAGTCTAGTGTTCGCGACGTCGGCCTTGTACTTCGTGAATTAAGAACTTGGACTACATGTTCTAAAATTTGAATTGAATGGGCTATATGTCTTTTAAATGAGTCATGAGCCATGGGCCTTGACAGAAAAAGAAAGAATGATCGAAAAGAAAGAATAGAAAACCTCCTGCATACATGCATGAGTCGACCGACGTGCCATACGAACCAAGCTACTATCCAAGTGGTTGAGAATTGAGCCAGTTAAGACCACTAAGTCTATAGGGGCATTCTGTGTTCGAAACACCACAAGTGGCCGGAGGCCTCGCGACCCCGTGCCGTGGTAAATCGGCTACCCAACACGAATGAACTCAATTAGAGACTGGACTGTTCATGATATGGTTATGACGTGGTACGCCAGAACAATTGGAGATCGGACCTAAATTGGGAGGCCGACTCACGAGAACAATTGTGTTATGGATGTATTCGCAGCCTATCGCTCGGAGTACATGAATTAGAGAGTCGAATTGAAGTCTCATGCATTCAATTGACTTATTTTGATGAATGAGTATGATATTTGAAAGTGAAATTATCTCATTATGATATTATGATTGAATATTGATGTTTTATCGCATGACTAAGTTGATGCATTATTTGTATGCTGCTTTACTTGTGGCTATTACGATAAACTTGTGAATGAGTATCTCACCCTTACCTGTACATGTTGGACACCCTGTTGTGTTTTTTGCACACATGTACAGATATTTTCCAGCGATCCTCTGGGTCATTGCGGGACCCTTTAGATGAGTTCCTTGGTGTCGACGACGAAGACGAATGGACTGTCGAAGACAAGGCCCAGTATTATTTGGGCAATGCTTGCTAGGTAGTATGTTTACTATTCTTAGAGTTTTGTTAGACCAGCTCTTAGGATTTTGATCTAAAGTCAAGTCCTTTGACCGTGGCTCGGTATGATGTGTAACAAGAAATTGAAATGATGCATGCCATAAGGCGAAGTTGAATGAGTGATATAAATGATGAGTTGAATTGTTTCTCTATTGTTGTTAAAATTTTAAATTGGTATCAGATTTTCCGTAACTAATCTAATGAGTTTATCGAAAAGGTTTTAATTAACCGAAAAAGAGATTTTGGGTTATGAACTATGACACCTCGAGGGGGTGTTACAGTGGGCGAGGTAGAGGAGGAAGGCCGGCGGCAACCGAAGGTAACAATAATAACAACAATAACAATGGTGACTAATTAGGGACAGAAAGTGGTGGTGACACCTTCGAAGCGATGCGGGCCATGCGGTATTTGGCTACCACGATGATGCAGTAAACTCAGCAGACTGCCCAGTATATGCAGAGGCAAGAAGAGAGAGAAGTGAGACAGAATCAGTTGCATGCTGTAAGAGGAGATGAGACTATGGATACCTGTCTCAATGCTTTCATGAAAGGGAATCCTCCTCAGTTCCAAGGAGAATACAACCCTGAAGCTGGAGAGATGTGGTTACAAGAGACCGAGAAGGTATTCATGGCCATGCACAGCAAAGAGGACAGGAAAGTGACGTATGCTGCGTTCATGCTGGTAGGCATAGCAGAAGCTTGGTGGAGGAATAAGTTCAGACTGTTGGAAACAGAGGGTAGAGTGGTTACTTGGGGATTGTTCCGGGGGTGATTTTTGGAAAAGTACTTCCCGAGAAGCATCAGGAAAGAGAAAGAGAAAGAGTTCCTGAGTCTGAAACAGGAACAACTGTCATTTGGTGAGTACGCAATGAGGTTTGAAGCGTTACTCAAGTTCTTACAGTTCTATCAGCTCAGCTCAGTTTAATGTATGATCGCTCAGCTCAGTTTAATGTTAATCATGGAGGGAGTGGCTCCAGACAAGGAGATCAAGACTTGTTTCCGATGCGGGGGACCGCATCTAGTCAAGAACTGCCCAAGGACCCAGCACATCAGGTGCTTCAATTGCAATCAAATGGGTCACTATGCATCAGACTACAAGCTCGGAGTCAGCGGAAGGGCTCAGTTTCAACAACCAAGTGGGAAAGCTCAGAGTGGTGGAGTGAGATCAGCTGTGGAAAGGCAGCAGAGTAGGCCATAGACGACCAAAAGGGTGTTTGTTGTGAGTGGTTCTGAAGCCTCTCGAAGCCCCGACCTGATACAAGGTAAATTCTTAGTCTCTGGTAAACTTTTGTCAGTTTTATTTAATTCGGGGGCTACTCATTCTTTCATATCGCTAGAGTGCATGGATCATTTAGGGTTGCTTGTTTCATCATTACCCTATGATCTGACTGTTTCAACGCCTACTGTTGATTCTTTAACTACCCTATTTGTATGTCTTGAATGTCCTATTACAATAGAGAACCATCATTTTCTTGTTGACCTTATCTGTTTGCCTATGCAATAGATAGATGTTAACCTAGGCCTGGACTGGCTTTCGGCCAACCATGTGATGTTAGACTGTTCTAACAAAACCCTCAGTTTTTTCGAACGATCTGGATTGATGCCTGCCGACAAGAGTATTCCGACGGGTGGACGATCAAACGGATGCATGGTGCTGTTCTCTTTGGAAGCAAAGGAGATTTATAGTGTCAGAGCTTTACCTATCGTGTGAGAGTTTTCGGAAGTGTTTCCCGATGATGTTCCCGGACTGCCACCAGAGAGGGAGGTGGAGTTTGCTATAGACCTAATTCCGGGGAGTGGGACTATTTCGAGAGCGCCATATCGAATGTCTCCAGTAGAGCTGACGGAGCTGAAGAACTAGTTGGACGAGATGCTAGGCAAAGAGATCATCAGACCTAGCGTATCTCCGCGGGGAGTGTCGGTGCTGTTTGTGAAGAAAGACGGAAGCTCAAGACTGTGCGTAGACTATCGTCAGCTGAACAAAGTGACGATAAAGAATAAGTATCCGTTACCACGGATAGAAGATTTTATGGATCAGCTGAAAGGAGCAGCTGGGTTTTCTAAGATCGATCTGAGATCTGGATACCATCAGATCCAGGTTAAGAAGAAGGATGTGCCAAAGATTGCTTTTTGAAGTTGGTATGGTCACTATGAGTACTTAATTATGCCTTTCGGTGTGACTAATGCTCCAGCTGTGTTCATGGACTATATGAGCAGGATCTTCTGACCGTTCCTTGACAAGTCTGTTGTTGTGTTTATTGACGACATCCTTGTATGCTCTTCGAGTAGAGAGGAACACCAAGAGCATCTAAGGGTGGTGTTGCAAGTGCTAAAAGACTAGCAGTTGTATGCTAAACTGTCGAAGTGCGAGTTCTGGCTAGAGGAAGTTCAGTTTCTAGGCCATGTGATCTGTAAGGATGGAATCGTAGTGGATCCTGCGAAAGTCGAGGCAGTAGTGAGTTGGGAAAGCCCTAAGTCTGTAAGCGAGGTGAGAAGCTTTCTTGGTTTAGCTGGTTACTATCGGTAGTTCATAAAAGGATTATCTAAGATTGCGTTACCCATGACGTAGTTGACGAGAAAGGGGAAAACATTCGAGTGGTCAGAGGCTTGCGAGCAAGGTTTCCAGGAGCTGAAGAGAAGACTGGCCACATCACCAGTGTTGGTGCTACCAGATCCTTTAGAACGATTTGAAGTATAATGTGATGCATCCTATCAAGGCATGGGATGTGTGCTCATGCAAGAAGGGAAAGTGGTGGCGTATGCCTCCAGGCAGTTAAGAGTACATGAGCGAAACTACCCAACGCATGATCTGGAATTGGCTGCGATAGTGTTTGCATTGAAGATATGGAAACACTATCTATATGGTGCTAAATTCAGTGTGTTTAGCGACCATAAGAGCTTGAAGTATCTGTTCGACCAAAGATAGTTGAACATGAGGCAGCGAAGGTGGATGGAATTCATAAAGGACTATGAATTCGACCTGCAATACCATTCAAGTAAGGCGAATGTAGTAGCGGATACGCTCAGTAGGAAGTCCCTACACGTATCTGCAATGAAGGTAAAGGAGCTAGAGTTGTTAGAGGCGTTTAGAGATCTGAATCTGGAAGCGTAAATCGTCAAGGATAGGCTGAATCTTGGGATGGTTAGAGTAACAAGCGATTTCTTGAATCTTTTATGGAAGAAGCAAACTGAGGATAAGTACCTCGAGAGCATGAATTGGTTAATAGAGGAAGGTAAGACTTCAGAATTTAGAAGAGGTACTGATGGTCTGCTTAGGTATGGCGATCAGGTTTGTGTGCTAGCGAGTAGCGAGGTTAAGAATATGATCTTGGAGGAAGCACACAAGAGCAAGCTAAGTTTTCATCAGGGGGCCACCAAGATGTATCAGGACCTGACGGAGCTGTTCTAGTGGTCGGGGATGAAGAAAGATGTAGCGACGTAAGTCCTAACCTGCTTGGTGTGTCAGAAGGCGAAGATCGAACACCAGAAGCCAGCAGGGTTGTTGCAATCGCTGGATGTCCCAGAATGGAAATGGGATAGCATTGCCATGGACTTTGTTTCTGGGTTACCGAGAACTCAGAAAAGGTGCGATGCAATCTAGGTCATCATTGGCAGGTTGACGAAGTGTACTCACTTCTTACCTATCAACCAGAGTTACTCTCTGGAGAAATTGACTCAAATTTACATCAAGGAGGTTGTGAGGCTACATGGGATACCCTCAAGCATAATTTCGGATCGTGATCCAAGGTTTACCTCAAGGTTTTGGAGGAGCTTGAGCAGTGCTATGGGAAACAGGTTAAGTATGAGTTTTGCTTATCATCCTCAAATGGATGGTCAGTCTGAACGAATAATTCAGTCATTGGAGGATCTCTTAAGAGTGTATGTGTTGGAGAACACGAGAAGTTGGAACGAATTCCTTCCATTTATCGAGTTTTCTTACAATTATAGTTTCCATTCAAGTATTGCATTAGCACCGTACGAGGCACTGTATGGACGTAAGTGTCGGACTTCGTTATGCTGGTTTGAGACTGGAGAAAGTCAGTTATTAGGTGCAGAGCTAGTACAACAAACGACAGAAAAAGTTCGTGTGATCCGGGAAAAGATGAAGACCGCAAGGGATAAGCAGAAAGGCTATGCTAACAAGAGGAGGAGACCTTTGGAATTCCAGTAGGGCGACCATGTCTTCATGAGAGTTACCCCAAGAGCTGGAGTGGGCAGAGCAATAAAATCCAAAAACCTAACACCTAAATTCATAGGACCGTTTCAAATTCTTCGACGAATCGGCCTGTAGCCTATCAGAGAGCTTTACCACCAAATCTGTCAAATCCCCACGACGTCTTTCACGTCTCTTAGCTCAGAAAGTACCACCCTGATCCATCACTCATGTTAGACCCCGAATCAATCCAAAGGAAAGAGAACCTAGAGTTCGAGGCTTTACCGGTACGATTAGTCGATAGAAGGATCAAGGAACTGCGTGGCAAACACGCCCCTCTAGTGCGAGTGGAGTGGGACTTGGTGACTGGTGATTCAACGTGGGAGCGTGAAGCTGAGATGCGCCAGAGTTATCCATTTCTGTTCACAGGTATACGACAAAAATTTTGGGGACGAAATTTTCTGTAAGAGAGGTGGTAATGTAACATCCCGATTTTCTGTGACTCCAATCGAGTTGGTTAATCTCTATTAGGGCTTTGCATGCTTTCGTGAATTGTTTTGTGTTAGTTTAAGACTTAGTTAGAAGCTTAGGAGTAGGCTTGAACAAAGTTGGAAGTGTCTAAGGTGTTAAACGAGAAAATGGGGAAGTCAGGAGTTTGGAAGGCTCTTCCCAGCTGAGCAGCACGGTCAAGTGTGGGAAGGGTGCACGCCCTAGAGTGCAAACGCTCAAGCGTGCTGAGTGCGTTTACCAGCTGGTGTACTTTTTGACGCGAGTACTACAAGTGTCAGGCTAGGGTGAAGGCGGAGTGGACGAGGCTCCATGCTCAAGCATGGAAGGAACCCCACGCGCAAGCGTGGGCATGCTCAAGCGTGGGCTTGCTCAAGCGTGCTGATAGGTCACGCTTTAGCGTTCTCAACAACTCAAGTTAGTGGAGTTTCCTTTCTTCCTCATTTCTTCCACGAAAATTTGGGGACTCCGGAGATGTTTAAAAGCATTTAGAGAGAGAAACAGAGTTCTTAAGTGAGGAAGCTCAGTTTCGAGGCGATCGAAGTACCGGAACACTATTTTGACTACAAGGTTGTGATCGCGGCAAAGTTATCTACGACTTTGACGGATTCGTTTCTCGATTCGCCTAAGGTAAACTCGAGTCGCTAACACGCGTTCTTTGTGTTCTTCGATTTTCTACCTTTCTTCTTCAATCTTTGAGCTTGCCCTAGGGCTAACACTATTGTATACGTGTTGTGCTCGTAATTAGGGCAAAGTTCGTGCTCTCAGTTGCTCGTGGATTGGAGCTCAAGGCCGCGGCTAGGGAGAAGCTTCAAGGTTGTTATGGAGCTGTTCTTCATGTTCGTGGATGCGTGGGAGGACATGCCAGTGTTCGTGTTGGTATTCGTGCCTGTTATTCAAGTGGGGAGAAAGACTACTGCTGCCGTCGAGAAGGCAAGAGTAGTGTACTTGTATTTTCTACTGTGTGTTGGGAAGTCCTAACCCTACTAGTGGTTGAGCCCCGATAAAGTACCTAAACCCTACGTTTAGCATACTTTGGACTATCGCTGTTAAGTTTGGAAACCCTAGGATAGAGAACGGTTGATTGAGGATGATCTGCTTCGTATGATTGCTATTGTTGCTATCTGTATACGTGCATGCATGCTTCTTGGTACATGATATGCCTGTTATATGTTGTTGTTGATGTTATTACTGTTGTTGTTATTGTTGTTGTGTTGTGTGCTATGAGGTTAAATATGATGGTGGAATGCCGATTAGTATTAAGTTTGGCTGTGTGCCGTGCTTGTTAGCGGGTTGATACTATGGATGGTGTCGTTATTGTTATGCTGACTATTTGAGGCTGTGGTCGTGTTGTTTGAGCTGCGGCTCGTGGACGCGTGGCGTCGAGGCAGTGGCCGCGTGGATGCGGTGGCATCATGCTGTTTCTGATTGAGTGTTTAGGCGCGAGAACTGGTATGAAGCCCGTTGAGGGTGTTTGTTGCATATCATCAGCTGCCAAGTGGCGAGGCCGTATGACAGGTAGTATGGGTTGCCAGCGTCATGCAAGGTTAGTTGTACCTGAGTGCGGGTACAGAAAATAGAAGGGGTGGTCAAGTGAGTGACCTTGGGGATGTTGCCGGTCTCGGGAATAGTTTATAGTGACGGATGAGGTAGCTCCTATCCTATCGTGATGTCCGATCCAGTCCGGTTTGCCCGATTAATCCCTGAGCTTTCAACGTTCTAGGCTAACGTTCCGAGGGGACCAAGACACCCTGGTTCCGGTGTGGAAGGGGGATGCACTCTTATTGGTCACGGAGAGCGGTTCGATTTCTTGGACGAACTAACTCCGTTCCGACATAGAACCTGTTCTGGTGTGTACTTGTTCGAGTGTGGAACCATTTCAGTGTGGAACCAGTTTGTGAGCTTTCGACCGACATGCTGCATGGGATTAGTATCCCGGTCTAGAGGATTGATCTGAGAGTGAGACTTATGGAGATGGATGCTTGTTGCATGTGTTGTCTTGGGAGACGTTTGGTTGTATGCAGTAACTAATACATATGTTATACATATTACTTGCTTCTTGCTGTTATTTTGCTACACTGCTATTGCCGTTTTGATTTGCTATGCGCTGTATTCTTATCTCCCTACTGCTTTTGTTGTTTATTTGTTCCCGGATCGCTTGAAGACGAGGATCCAGTTAATGGACCCGAGGGTACACCCTTTTATCATGTCAGTGTCGAGGATGCCAGTACTATGGCTGATCGAGATCATCTACCATGACGAGAGAGGGTGGCGCAAGGACCTCTCTACCTACTTGACGATCTACACAGGGCCGGTCAGCATTCTCTTCAGAGGAGGGGCGTCGCACATGGAGGATCTGATAGGACCGTTCAGAGTGGTACTATTTCTTCCCTTTCAGAGGATCTGGCACCCACCGAGGCAGAGAGAAGGACTATCGGTGGGGAGCGCCACAGTCGTCAGTGGTATCCAGTAGGCGAGGCTTCGTCTACAGAGGGCAGAGGAGGCGTACCGAGCAGTACCTGATGACGTATAGGAGACGTCGTATTATCGTGTCGAGTTCTTCTTCCGAGTAATGGCCTACGCTGGTTTATAGGCGTACACACGGAGAGGGACAAGTAACTCAGAGCATCCTCATCATTGATGGTGAGTGCCTGCCAGTTCGTCTCTAGGGCTGATTGGCGAGGTTTTGATGTACTTTTGAGTATGGGTTGGGGAGTGCTAGCGAGCTCTGAGGGTTCTTTCTTCTTTTGTCACGTTTGATGTATTTTTAGTTTTGTGCAGAGCGTTTGTATATATATGTACAGTGCTCCATTGATGGGGCAACGCTTATGTGCGCTTATGTATTGTTGCTTTTACTTGTGCTTTACTCTGAAATGGTTGTCTATGCTTTTCCGTATGATCATATGCTTTTAATGCGCTTGTTTCCGTTACGCTGCTTGAATACCACGCTATCGCTTTAATACGGTTAGTCATAGTTAATAATATGAGCTTGGGACTAATGGGATTATCTTTCTGAGAAAGGAGGGTCGTCTCATTTTGGTGGTATCAGAGCATTGAGAATGTTCTGTAGCCAATAGGATGATTTCATATATATATGGGGTCGTCTCAGATAAAGTCCAAGGACCAGTTGGACGATCCACATACTTTCTTTGGACGTATCTTTTTTGAGAACCAAGTTGTACCATTGGACGCAGAAAATACTTTGAACTTTCAGTCCAGTATGAACTTCATATTGCTTTGGATGCTGAAGCTTAATTAGTGTACATTTGAGAGTCCATTTGAAGTTAGAAACATAGAGAAGGTCATTTGACCTTATGGATTAGCAAACACTGATCTTAACTATTTTAAAAAACATATAATAATTTTGGTAATCATTAAAACTTTGAGGGGTCATAAACCATACATGTTTTGGTTCTAACAATCTCCCCCTTTTTTATGACGACAAAGATTATTATAAAGAGTTTTGAAAAAGGTTTCCGATGAGCAAAAGCTCCCCTTTAGATTATGCATCACTTAGAAATATGTTTTAGACAAGACAGATTAAGCATAGATGACATAACTTGGAATAAAATATGATCAAAGCATATAATTCAACACATAAAAGATACATATATGCATTGGAATATTAGTTTTTGGCATAGATAACATTTTTTTAAAACCATTACATTACACTTCCATATTCTCCCCCTGTTTGTCATCAGACAAAAGGAAACGGGAGGGAAAACATCATAGTCAGCAAAAAAAGAAAAGACACGAAAAGACTCAAGAGGATGGAGGGTGTGGAGGAGGGATGTGAGGACAGGCTTGGTGAAGATAGTTCAACAACTAATCCATCCTGTGATTCATATCTTGAGTGACCTATGTAGAGACTCTTTCTACCAAGTAATCAGCGATATCCTGAGAAAGCCCTTGTGGTAGAGGAGGCACTGAAGCTTGAGCAAGGTGAGCTTCTTCAACAGTAGAAGTGTGGACCTCTTCATCTTCATCATCAAGATTAAGTTCCACAGTATGATCAGATAAAGTGGGGTCGTGATCAAGTCGATCAGTGCGTTGGACAGAGCTTGCATCTTCGTGATCTGTAGGGACAACATAGTCTTCGCATCTTGCATCTGCTTGAGGTACAGTAGACTCAGCATAGAAGCCTTTAGTAGACTGAGAGAAATGAAGAGATGCTTGACCAAAGGCTTTGGTAACTGCTTCAAGAACTTCTTCATGTTCTCTAGTTACTGGAATCTCCGAAGTACTAGCTTCTTCATTCGAGTACCAGGGTAACAGAAGCACAGAAGGAGGAGAAAGTGATGATTCCAGGACCTGTGGTGTAGGGGTAGGGGGTAGGTCTTCACTAAATCCTCTATGTTCATTTGAGGATAAAGCGATCGGTGAGAAGGTTGGTGGAGGTGTAGGATCGAAAGACTGAGTCTGGGTTGGGGTAGGTGGTGTTGATGGTGAGATGGGTTGCGTGTTTGGTTGTTGAGAGGCAGTGGTCGAGGAGGAGGTGGACTGAGAAAGATTTATGATTCTTGGTCTAGGTTGATTTTTAGCTACAGTCATAATCCTCATCCTTCTGGGTGGTGGAGGTACAGACGGAGCGGGGCTTGGGTTGGTGTTTTGAGGAGTGGATGGGGCTTCAGGCGAGATGGAAGGGATGGATGTGGTAGGAGGGTTGGGTAAGGTTGAGAGAGATTGTGTTAGCATATTCTTCTTGGACAGAAATAAGGCGACTGGAACATCTTCCTCGTCGTCCTCCTCATCTTCTTCGTCCACAAGACGCTTCCTTTTCCGATACCTTGGTTTGGACGATTTAGTTGCCTGAGTCTTAGACGGTTGCTGAGCTTGTGTGGACGCACTTGCTTGAGCAGGTTATCTGGCAGTTGAACCGAAGCTTGCTTTGTGCAAAGGTCCGTCAACCTCTTCAACAAACGGTCTGACAATGCCATTGACCTTGATGAAAGTTTCTCTATTAATGGTGTATACAATTGCTTCGATCATCGTGCCAACCTCCAGATTTGGCTTCACCTCATATTCTTCAAACACATCATGAGTCTCAGCCTGAGATTGTTCAAATAACCCTTCTAAAGATGACGATCCAAAAGAGGGTTGAGCCTGATTTTCAGCGTTGGATCTCTGACCCTTTCGTCCTTGTCTTCTTTGAAGAGATTGTTGGCATTGAGTCTGAGCTAGTTCGGACTAAGCTCATTCAAAAGCAAGAACAGATAAAACTTGCATCTTTGAGAGATTTGCCCTTCCAAACCGTGAGCAACATATCCTCTGATAGTTATGTTTTATAGTCGGGTGTACCTTACTTAGCATCCATTAAATTCCTTGATTCTCAAAGACTCGAGAAAGAAGAATTTCATATGTGATTGTTTTAACAGAGACAATGTGTAACACCCCCGTTTTCTGTAACCTTGTTATAATCACTTCAACATTGTGATTGCTCCCTTTATGATGTGTAAGACCTTATTATATATGTGTGGATGTTCTATATGATGGTTTTATATCCATGATATTGTGGTGATAAAGTTTTCTTTTGTCGTTTTGAGACGAAAACCGGTAAAAGTTCTGTTTTAGCCGTTATCGGGTAATTTCTCGTTTCGCATGTTGGAGGCCGGGAAACGGGGAATTGAGTGATATGAAATGTTGAATTACATTTTTGATTACCTTGTTGATGATTCCTAATGAAGAGAATTAGTTTTCATAAAATCCAAAAATTTACCAGAAGTAATAAAAACCGATTATCCATTTTTGGTAAAAATCCTAAACACCTTATTCCTAACTAAATGGAAACTGTAACCATCCTAGTTGCTTTGGTTGGGCCATTCAGCCATCATACCTTGGGAGGAGCCAAGATTTTCCTTCCATTGTTTCGAATCAAGCTTGTGACACTAACCATAAATAGAAAAAGTGTTTTAACCCTTTTAAGTTAATCTTGTACTTAAGCTTCCTACAAGCAACAACACATCCACCGCTTTACATCTTGACCCTCCAATCTCTATGACCAAATTTGAATGAATTTTTGGAGTCCACAAGGTGGATTATTCGGCCATTTAGGGGGGAGAACACCCTAATTACACTATTCCATTCATTTAACACTTAAACACCAACAGTTCAAGTTTTCTCTCTTCTCTCACCTTTCCTGTAGCATTCAGCCAAGCTTAGTAAGTGATCCTACTCATTTGATTTCATCATTTTGACTTCATATCCTTGTTGATCTCATTCATCTAAACAACTTTCATCATTTGAATTTCTTCATTTGAAGTTGTTTTCATCAAGTTGGCGAAGGATCTTCAAGAACACTTCAAGCTTCTTGAAATTGTTTTATACCTTTCCTTAAGAGTAATTTTATGACTTTGTTCCTTCTACATTCTTACTCTTTAAAGTATCTTTGTTCTACCATGATCGTGTAGATGAGAAATCAAAGTTTTTGGCCTTGTTTCCTTCTCTGTAGGCCACGGTTTTTAGCTTGTTGTTGGTGACCAAGTTTTCTCTTCATCTTCTCCAAATGAAATTCAAAGAGATAATAGGGGAGTGAACCATATCACACCTTAATGGTGGTGATAAAGGCCTCCTAGTTTTTTTGAAGGAAAACCCTAGATCTAGGGTTTCCTTATAAATTTCATTACTTTGTTATCATATTGTATTATATTGTTGTGTTGATTTGGTGATCGTGTTTGTATGTGTTATTAGAAAATCATTTTGGCATGGTGAAAAACTATTCTTAAGTCCAAAGACCTAAGGGTAGGATTTTTTGAATGAAGAACTAGTTTGTGTTCTAAGTTGCCTTGATAATTTGTTTATGTGTTGGTATGATTTTCTAGTCACTTGGTTGGTGTTGGATGGCATATATCTTGTTGATTTCATGCTTGTGTGGTTCGGCCATGTGTTAGTTTATGGGGGAAGCCAAAGCTTCCATGTTCGAATGGTGATGTAATGGACTTCAAATGTTTCTAAGAATGGAAAATATTAAAAGAAACCTACCCTTTTGCTTGGAGGCATTCGGCCATACCTTGCCAAATAGGGTTAGGAACTCTAAATGTGGATGTTAAGGGGTTTAATGTGTTCATGACAAAGTATAAGGGTTATATAAATTGAAAAGGTTTCCAAAGAAATCAAGTTTTGGTTCCAAAGAACCAAGTGTTGTGAAATAAGTGTTTTTGGCTCCATGTGAAAATTATTTTAAGAATAGGATGGTTTGATGTTGATAAACCACTTATCCTAATAAGTTATTTTAAGGAATAGATTTTCAAGAACCAAGAGTTTCTTAGTTAGTCAATATGTTTTCAAGGATTTTGGTTAGTAAGTCTTCTTTGAGAAAAAAAATAGGATTCTTGCAAGCTTTTCTTTAAAAATAAAGAGTTTTTACACTACAATTACCTTTTAGAATTTTACAAAATTACATAATTTATAGTTTCATTTGAAAATGAAATGGTGATTTCAAGTAAGAAGTGTATTCCTTTTTACACTAAGTATAATAGAACTAGGAAACCAATTCAAAAGAGTTTACACTTAGTAAGACGCCTTATGTGCATTTGAATAGAGTTTTCAAGCTATACTTAGTAAAGGAGACTTCATCAACTATTATACAATTATTAGAAAATGCTTTGAAAGTTTTACTATAATAGTATACACATGTATTATCTCCTAAAGGAAATTCAATGAGTTCCACAATGGACTCACAAAGACTAAGTAAAAGACATGAACCAATACCTTGAGGTCATGATAAATCATCTTACACACCCTTGATGATTTGGGTCATCTAAGGAATCCATAATGTTTAATTACTAAGAGTTACTTATATATAGAATAAGTAATGTTCCTTTGATAGATAAGTGAGAAGATATGATGAAGGGGATCCTTACGGATCCTGTTTTCCATAATACATTTAGAATGTGGAATAATATATCATAAGACATGAACATCCTGCTATGAACGACGAGGTGGTACGTGATTGCAAGGAACGAAACCAAGAACAGGAGACTGATGGCAAGTCGTGAGAAAGTGGGTCCCGTAGGGGTCCCCTGTGGTTTATCAAGGGATAAACCTGGTGTTGCAGTGTCAGTGAAGTACGTGTTTGTCTTTTAGCATTTCTTGACAAATATGCATCTGTGCATGATTTGGGTGTGGTGCCCGAGAGTTGAGCTTACTCCTTTGTGCAGGCGCGATTGTTGGAGGTGAAGATCGTGGAGATCTTGAGGATGTTGGGGTTGGGATGACCACATGTGGCCAGGGAGTAGCTCCTCTGTTTCGTGGGTACCTATCAAAAAACGCTGAAGTCCTGACAGGACACCGGACAAATCATGATTTGGGTAAACAACGTCTGGTGTCAGCGGTTATAATGATTGCAATCTTTGGATGTAGCAATGTGGGGTTGAGATAATGCAGACAATGTTCTCCCAATCACTCACTCTTGTTATGTTTAGCTCCATGGAGTAGGGGTCTGAGTCATGTTGCATATCGTGTCATTGCATACTCAATTGATGTCTGACCCATATTATTATTCTTGATATATTATCTGTGATGCCATTTGATTAGTTGTTATGTTGTGAATGCCTGTGTGTGACTTTCATCAATGTTGTTCTACTTGTGCGATGTGAGGAATCTCACCTCATTACTTCTGTTGTTATGCTACTCACGTGGCTTCACCTTGCTCTGGTGAGTAGTTATGGCGAGCGATCCATCATCTCAGCTCACCTTGGACTTGACTCTCCACGACAGAGAGGGCGCCTGGAAGACCCACCCAAATTGACATCGTACACAGGAGCTGTGAGTCTCACCAGTAGGAGGGAGTCACCTTTTTCATGACAAGCTTATCTGAGAGAGTCTGCACCCTACGTCTCAGTGGCAAGGGCCGTTCGGGGATCGCCCAGCAACCGCCACCACCACCTGCTGATTGTCGACGCTTGCCTAGAGCCGAACTGGCATTTCACCCGATGGAGCCCAGAGACGTGTATGTTGACCCTTCTTCCATGCCACCTCCACCTACGGCACCGTCTACTTCTGCCTTACCTATACTTGCTACCAGACCGTTTGTCCCCGTAGTCCCAGCCCCGAGGCCTATCTATGTGCCTTCCGAGCTACACCCTTATATTCCTTGCCACCGGGCGAATTTCAGGATGACTGCTCGTAAGAGCACACCGGCTCATACGAGGGTATTCTTCTCCACTCCCTCGTTATCCTCTCATCTGATGATGAGGAGATGTAGGAGGAGGAGGAGGAGGAGGAAGTACCAGAGTATGCACTGAAGGACATAACGGAGGTAGCCTCTGCTAGCACGAGTCAGGATGCATGGTGGATGAGGACTGATGAGGAGTCGCTGCGGTATGCAGACCAAATCATGAGCAGGTATGACATGCAGCCCTTGGAGGAGAACGAGGATGAGGATGAGGGGGCCATGGATGAGGACGAGGGGGAGGGGGAGGAGGACCCGGAGGAGTACTACTCCGACGAGTAGTGAAGTGTCTGCTTTGGCTAGTCTCTAGTGTCTTCCCAGCATCTGTATATTCATGATGTACCTCCTTCCCCTTTATGTTGTGGAGCTGCGTCTCCAGTAGTGTAGGTTGAGTTTGCCCTTATATTGGTTACTTTCTTTTGTAGTCTGATGTTGAGAACTACTATATGTATGTATGTATTATGGGAAGCTTTTATTATTTCAATATTGTTTATGATTACATATGTTTATCCTTATGAGTACAAGTATACTTTATGTTTTCGGAACTTGAGTAAAAAGAAGGGAAAAAAAGAAAACCCATATTTTCCGTAAGATCTTTATATTTTATATATTTCCGCATTTCATTTCCGTCTTGTGTTTAATAATCGTGACCCCTAAAGTGGGGTGTTACACAATGTCTATGCAATTTTCTTTGAAACGATCAAAGAGAAGAGATGGTAGGTTTACCATCATGCAGTAGAGGAGATGAGTGAGGAGGAAGGCATGCAAGTCAGAAATTGAGTCCTTAGACCTAGCTTTGTGCAAAACGGCCTTGTTTAGGATCTGATTCAGAATCCTAGCATCATCTTTCATGATAGTAGCTCGGAAGAGGGTTTTTGAATGAGCATCGGGGTGTTTAAGATTATTGAAGATATTATCTTTTCCCCCAAACTTGTTGTGCCAAGACATGGAGAAGGTGGCTACAAAGGACATACAACCAATTGCAGAAGCAATGCTTATCCTGGAGATGATGACCTGCTGTGTCCCCAAAACGTATCCAGAGATTTCTCCTTTTTTTTTCCATGTGCGCAGTTCTCCAGAACTCAATGAGGAGCCTGGGATAGACTTCTGGGTAGTTTGTGAAGAAGTGATCCCACCCAACACCAACAATAGTGTTTCTGACATCTGCTCCCAAACTGGCCAATAGATCCAGATCGATCTAATGCTCAATGTTGATCTGACAGATGTCTACAACTTCTCGAGTTGGGTGACCCAAAGGTGATATATCTTAACGAGGGACACTGCTGCTACCTTCACCAGCTAAATGATGGTTTTTTCCCATTTTCAGATGAGAGAGCTTCAAAGAAGATGAACAGTTGAAGGAGAGAGAGAGAGAGACAAGGATTTCAGAGAAAAGGGGGTTAACCAAGCATCAGAAGTTACCATGGTTAAGAAGTCATGATGACTTGCAGTTACCGATGGTGGCTATTTAAGAGGGAAGTAACAGACGCACGACGTTTGAATGACTAAAGATTGCTGACTCAACATTGGAACGTGCGGGTGCCAGAGTGATGATTTCAAAACATTTATTAAAATAATAATTATTTGACAACAATAAATGTTCAAGGAACGGAACCAAGAACGAGCAACTGATGGCAAGTCGTGAGAAAGTGGGTCCCATAGGGGTGCCCTGTGGTTTATCAAGAGATAAACGTGGTGCTATAGTCAGTGTAGTACGTGTTTGTGTTGTGGCATTTCTTGACATGTATACGCATATGTGCATGAGTTGGACGTTGTGCCCAAGAGTTGAGCTTACACCTTTGTGCAGGCGTGATTGTTGGAGGTGACGATCGTGGAGATCTTGAGGAAGTTGGGGTTGGGATGACCACATGTGGCCAGAGAGTAGCTCCTCTGTGTCATGGGTACCTATCAAAAAACGTTGACGTCCTGATTGGTCACCGGACAAATCATGATTTGGGTAAACAACATCTGGCGTGAGCCGTTATAATGATTGCAATCTTTTGATGTGGCACTATGGGGCTGATAAAACGCAGGCAATGTTCTCCCAATCACTCACTCTTGTTATATTTAGCTCCATGGAGTAGGGGTCTGAGTCATGTTGCATATTGTGTCATTGTGTAACATCTCGATTTCCACTGCCTTTATAAACCAGTAAGTTTAATAATTAAGTTTCTATTTTATTCGAGGTTTTATAAAATGAAATAAAATAAACCGAGACCATATTCATGCTCAACGCTATTGTAGGAAGCTACAATTAAATTTTGAGCTGAAAACTTAGACGGAGCCCGGTCTGCGTTTTTCACTTACAGTAGTATTTTACTACTATAAAGACCTAATTTTGACTCATGGACGAGGCAGTTAGGCTTAGAACTCCATTCTCTACAATTTTGCTAAAATTGGTTCTTAACGTTAAAAAGTGAAAATAATATAAACTATTCGGACGAAAACTCGAACCGGGTGGCAAACGGAGCTGTATATGGATTTAACGGGACCCGCGAACGGATAATCATGAAGCCACATCAGGTCACATCACCTAGGAATGCGCGCCAAGTGTCATGATGATTTTCAAAATATCTGAATGCGAAATGACCAAAATGCCCCTGACTTTTTTCTTAATGACATTTTTGTCCTAAGGTGAAAAGACCATTTTGCCCTTAAGTGGACAAATCTTGGACCTTTATGTTCTCCACCCCCACAAAATAAACCAGCCATTGAAGGCCTCCATCCACCATTTTCTCCTAACACCATTTTTCTTCTCTACTTTCTCTCCATTTTCAAGCTTGATCTCTAACCATTTTTGGTGAATCAAGTGAGGTTTCTTGCTCATTTTCATCACTCCAAGAGGTAAGATCAGTTCTTTGATCCTTAAACCTCATGAATCTTCTCTTAATTCATGTTTGAAAACCATGATTCAAGTAGATTTCAAGTTCTAGGTTCAAACTTCAAAAACTCTAGAAAATTGTAGAAAAATCCTTTTAATGTCAAACTAATTTCTATGAGCTAGTAGCATCATCCTCTTCCATAATCCAAGAGCTTGTAACCAAAATATCCCTCTAGCTCATATGGGTATGAGAGGCCGAATGTCACCCTTTTGATCCAATATTTGTGTATAGGAAGCCTTGATCTAGTTCTATCACACTTAGATGGTCTTGAATCCAAAAGCGTGTGATCAAAAAACTTCCCTAGCCTATTTAATCATAGGATGGCCGAACCACCAATTTGGGGAAAATATGGAGTTTTGATTCAAGTTTCAAAATTGAGACTTCATTTGGTGTTAAGGTTACTTAAGGATCCTTACTCCAAGAGATAGGAATTTTTAGACATCCCTAGCTAATTTCCTAGCTATATGGCCGAACCTAGGTCAAGGGATATAGGGAGAATTTGTGTTGTTAGTTATTGATGTTTGCGTTGGTTGTGAATTTGTAGTTGTTGTCAGGTAATCGGACGAGAAGCCGAGTGACTTTCAGATTGGTCGGGCGACTTTTCGCTAACCGGGAAGCTTCGAGAGGTAAGGGGAGATTAACTCCAATAAGTTTGATAGCCGCATAAGGTTGGTTGTGGTATGATTGTGATGAGTTATTTGAATCAATGTCAATGATTTCTCATGTGATGTGTATGCGATAATTATTTGGTAAGTCTGTGATTGGATATTGAAATATGAATTGTGGCGTTATTGCCTTGAATGAGATATTGGATATTGAAATATGAATTGTGGCATTGATGCCTTGGATGAGATGATGTTGAATTGAGGTTTGATGTGTGTGTGTGTGTGTATATATATATATATATATATATATATATATATATATATATATATATATATATATATATCTTGGACTGGTTAAGAGCATAATACTTGTTATAGCTCAATAATGAAGATTAAGCTACTTAAAAGTCTTAATCAAAGATTTGGAAATGTTTTGATTAGAGATGAAAAGATTCTAAGCTAAATGTTATAATGGTCAATTTTATTAAAAAGCCACTAAGTTAAGAACCCAAGATGATTTTTGAATAAGACTTAAGAAATTGAGAGTTAGTGAGGAAAATAGTGAAAAGTTGCTTTATCATTATTTTCTAAACATGTTGTACGAAGAAAGAAAAAATTGAAAAGTATTTAGTTTGTCAAGAAAGAATCTTCTGAAAGTATTTGACTTTCCAAAACGAAAAAGTATCTTTATGAAAGTTTGTTCCGATAGCAATCTTTAGAAAAATATTTTAAAATGAGGGAACCTTTAGAAAAGGCTTTTAAAGCCAAAATCCTTTGAAAAACGAAATTTTAGAACTTGAGCCTTTGAGAATGATTTGTAAAGAAAAGTTTTTGTGGAAAATAAGTTTTAGAGCGAAAACGAGTGTGGTTTATACCAAAGAGAATCTGAGTTTTGTTTTTGAGCATTGAACTACGAAAATGAATTTGATGAAACTGGTGATTTCCCCTTCACGCATGTGAAGCACATGAACCTAGTGACCGAGACGCCGGGCTAGAGTTCTGTGACATGAACGGACTTTGTGTCCTATATGTGAGTCTAGTGTCCGCGACGTTGGCCTAGTACATCGTGGATTGAGCACTCGGACTACGTGTCCTGTGTTTTGAAAAAGAACGGACTTAGTGTCGTATATGCGAGTCTAGTGTCCGTGACGTTGGCCTAGTACTTTGTGAATTAAGAACTTGGACTACATGTCCCGAAATTTGAATTGCGGGCTATATGTCCTTTAAAATAAGTCATGAGCTGTCTGCCTTGCCAGAAAAAGAAAGAATGAACGAAAAGAAAGAATAAAAAATCTCCTGCATACATGCATGAGTCGACCGATGTGCCATTTGAACCGAGCTACAATCCAAGTGGTTGAGAATATAAGCCAGTTAAGACCACTAGGTCTATAAGGGCATTCTGTGTTCGAAACTCCACAAGTGGCGGGAGGCATCGCGATCCCGTGCCGTGGTAAATCGGCTGCCCAACACGGATGAACTCGATCAGAGACTGGACTATTCATGATATGGTTGTGACGTGGTACCTCGGAACAATTGGAGTTCGGACCTAATTTGAGAGGCTGACTCATTAGACAATTATGTTATGAGAGTATTCGCGGCCTATCGCTCGAGGAAAGGAAGTTAGGAATCTCTAGAGTACATGAATTAGAGAGTTGAATTGAAGTCTCATGCATTATTTTGACTTATCTTGATGAATGAGTGTGATATTTTGAAATTGAAATTATCCCATTATGATATTATGTTGATTATTGATACTCTATCGCACGACTGTGTTAATGTATCGTTTGTATTCTGCTTTGCTTGTGTGGCTATTACGATAAACTTGTGAACGAGTATCTCCCCTTTGCTTGTTCATGTTGGACACCCTGTTGTGTATTTTGAACACATGTACAGATATTTTCCAACGGTCCTCTGGGCCACTACGGGACCCTATAGCTGAGTTCCTTGGTGTTGACGACAAAGATTGGTGGACTCTTGATGACGAGGCCCAGTATCATTGGGGCGATGCATGCTAGGTAGTACACTTTATTGTTCTTAGAGTTTTATTAGACCAGCTCTTAGGATTTTTGACGTTTAAGTCAGGTCTTTTGGACCGTGACTCAGTATGATATGTATTAAGAGATTGAAGTAATGTACGCCTTACGGTGAAGTTGAATGAGTTTTATAGATGATGAGTTTGAATTTTTTTTTTTTTGTTGTTTTTAAAAATTTCAATTGGTATCAGATTTCCGCAACTAGTCTAATGAGTATTTTCGAAAAAGTTATAATTAACCGAAAAATAAAATTTGGGGTACGAACAGTGACACCGAGAAGGGGTGTTACACATTGCATACTCAATTGATGTCTGACCCATATTATTATTCTTGATGTATTATCTGTGATGCCATGTGATTAGTTGTTATGTTGTGAATGCCTATGTGTTGTATGTCGATTGGGTGCGTGTGTGCGTGACTTTTATCACTGCTTTTCTGGTTGTGCGATGTGCGAAATCTCACCTCATTACTTCTGTTGTTACGCTACTCGCGTAGCATCACCTTGCTCTGATGAGTAGTTATGGCGAGCGATCCATCATCTCGGCTCACCTTGAACTTGACTCTCCACGACGGAGAGGGCACCTAGATGACCCACCTAGACGGACGTTGTTCATACACAGGAGCTGTGAGTCTCACCAGTAGGAGGGATTCACCTTTTTCCTTGACGAGCTTATCTGTGAGAATCTGCACCCTGCGTGTCAATGGAATGGGTAGCTCGAGGATCACCCAGCCACCACCACCACCTGTTGATTGTCAACGCCAGCCTAGACCCAGCTTGCAGTTCACCCGGTGGAGCCCAGAGACGTGTACGTTGACCCTTCTTCCATGCCACCTCCACCTACGGCACCGTCTACTTTTGCCTTACCTATACCTGTTGCTGGACCGTCTGTCCCCGTAGTCCCATCCTCGAGGTCTACCTATGTGCCTTCCGAGCTACACCCTCCGATTCCTCGCCAGCGGGCGAATTTTAGGATGACTGCTCGTAAGAGCACACCGGCTCATACCAGGGTATTCTTCTCCACTCCCTTTGTTATCCTGTCGTCTGATGATGAGGAGATGGTGGGTAAGGAGGAGGAGGAAGTACCAGAGTATGTACCGAAGGACGTACCTGAGGTAGCCTCTGCCAGTGTGAGTCGGGATGAGTGGTGGATGAGGACTGATGAGGAGTCGCTACGGTATGCAAAACAGATCATGAGCAGGTATGACATGTAGCCCTTGGAGGAGGACGAGGATGAGGAGGAGGAGGCCATGGAGTAGGACGAAGAGGAAGGGGAGGACCCGGAGGATTACTACTCCGACGAGTAGTGCAGTGTGTGTTTTGGGCAGCCTCTAGTGTCTTCCCAGCGTCTGTATATTCATGATGTACCCCATTCCCCTTTATGTTGTGGAGCTGCGTCTCCAGTAGTGTAGGTTGAGTTTGTCCTTATGTTGGTTACTTTCTTTTGTAGTCAGATGTTGAGAACTACTATATGTATATATGTATTGTGGGAAGCTTTTATTATTTCAATGTTGTTTATGATTACGTATTTTTATCCTTATGAGTACAAGCATACTTATATGTTTTCGGAACTTGAGTATAAATAAAAATAAAAAAAAACCCATATTTTCGGTAAGCTCTTTATATTTTATATATTTTCGCATTTCATTTCCGTCTTGTGTTAAATAATCGTGACCCCTAAAGTGGTGTTACATTATTGGGTATCAGAGCTGACCGAGTCTTTTTGGGTTTGTGGTTGGTCTATCTTGTTTGTGCTGTGTGCCTCTGTGACTTGTGTGCTGTTGAATTTCGAAGGAAATGACAACATTAGTTGAGCTTGTGTGAAGAAACCTCTAGCATATATTGAACTTTGTTGGTCTTATAGGACGAGATGGCAAATCGGAACAGTGGCATTGCTGATGCTGTGCAAGCTATGCGGGATATGACCGCTACCTTTGTGCTATGAGAGCAGACGATCGCTGGTGGTCGAGGCCTGAGTGAGTTTCGCAGGATCAACCCATCGCAATACAAGGGAGAATACGACCCAAAGAAGTCTGAACTGTGGGTGCAGAAGATGGAAAAGATCTATGAGGCAATGCGGTGCTCGGATGCGGACAAAGTGACCTATGCTGCCTACATGCTGGTAGGAGATGCTGAGTGCTGGTGGAGAGGAGCCCGCCAGGTGGCTGAACATGCTGGTCAAGCAGTCACGTGGGAACTATTTCGCAAGAAGTTCTTTGAGAAGTACTTTCCCGCAAGTGCCAGGTATGCCAAGGAGATGGAGTTTCTCCAACTACGTCAAGAGAGCATGACGGTCTGCGAGTATGCTGCCAAGTTTGAAGGCCTAGCAAAGTTTTCCCACTACTTCCAAGACAATCCCAATGGAGCATGGAAGTGCAGAAAGTTTGAAGAGGGTTTGAGGCACGAGCTCAAGGAAGCAATCATGCCATTCGAGATCACTACCTTTCCCCAACTCATGGAGAAGTGCCGGCTGATTGAAGAACTGAAAGGAAGTCAGAGCAAGACACAAGGAAGCTTTGGGCCATCAAGGTGCAAGAAGGGTGTTAGCAGCAGTTTCCATCACAAGAAGCTTTACTCGAAGCCGTTTGGGGGTCAACAATACCAGCGATTCCAAGGAAAGGACAAAGGAAGCCGTGCGGTTTCGGGAGCTGTTGGTGTCAAGTGCTTCATGCAACACCCTTTCCCGAGTGTCACATTCCCGAACTTTTATAAGGCTGAAATAATATTAATGCGGAAAATACGATTTTTTTTTTCTTTTCACAAAAATGTAATGGGATTTAGTAAAGATAAATAATAATAAATGAACTTAGGTTCACCATGCATTTCTAGAAGTCATACTGAATTAAAATACAGAAACAGAAAACAGAAATAGTATTGTATACAGACATAGGTTCAGTGCATAACTGACATAAGAAATAATAAGTACTAGGAGTCACAGCTCCCAAAAGGTACTATAGACACCGACACGGTCTAGCCAAAAAAAAAAATTAAACAGCAAAAGGAGTCCCCCTCCGGACTCAAAGCAAACGCTGGACAGTACCGTCATCACGTCCATCTGCTCAAGCAGAAACAACAATACCAGTAGAAAAGATATACAAATATGGGTGAGATCCCGATCATCAACACAACAAAGTAGCAGAAGTAAAAACGGGACAACTCACCAGGTAACGACGTACCCAACATACTTATCATATATCTCAATATAAATCATATTAAACAATTAGCAGCATAAAACAAGGCATTCTCAAAAATATAGAACCACGATGTACAACAAATAAATGTACTCAACAACAGCCATGCAATGTTGTGCAATATACATGATTCAATGCCATATGCCACAGGGTAAAACTCTGACCCCTACTCCATGGAGCTAACAAAACATTGGAGAGAGTGAGTGGGAGGACATGTTCCATGTACACCAGCCTTGGGCAAGATGCTACAACATTCGTAACGTGCACGTACCTGGCTTTACGGAAACACTCTGCACCAAACATGAAAAGTACAACATCTAGTCGAGGATATCAGTGTATTGCTCGGATTCACCACGACACAGAAGAGCTACCAACTGGTCACATATCAGCCCTTCCAACCCTGATACCTCAAAGACTACTTAAAACTTCACCGTAAGATTTGCACCCGCATCAAGGTATAAGCTCAACTCCTAGGCTCAAGGCCTTACAACTCATGCAAATGAAATACCAATGCTTACACAAAGCAGATGCGATAAAGCAATGTCTATCTACCGGATAAACCTCAAGGTTCACTAAGGTTCTCTTCCTTAGTAACTATACACGTCTTTGTAAAACAAAACTTTTATCCACCGGATAAATCTGGTTATCCCTCCGGGATCGAGTCATCACAAGACTGAAACAATTGAACAACTGACCTAGATCCGAATCACCGGTTCGTCATCGAACTACTGTTTCAAAACCCAAAACATTTCATGTTTATGTTTATGTCTTATGAATTATGTCTCAAGTCCTAAGTATTATGAATAGGGATTGAGAATCCTCTTAGATAAGTCTTTAAGTCTTATGAAGTCATTGATGAACTAATTCACCAATGGTATAGTACATGGCCTTGTTCCACCATATCCCCTACTTAATTATCTTTTTGCTTCAACTCTAAGTTAATTACCTTAACTTAGGTTTTCACAGGTAAAACTTTACGATTAAGAGTTGAAAACTCTCTTTGTAAACCAAAACTCTTTTCAAATGAAAACATATTAATTTGAAAGAACTTTGTTACATGATTAAGGTAAAGTACCTTAACAACTTTGGAAATGTTCTAAGTTAATGGACAGGAAATGTAATCTCATCTAATCTTCTAATTATAATTCATTTTATTCAACTTAAGGATAAAGATCTCCATTATGTTTGAAAAAGGAACATTATCTTTGTTCTAAGGTAAAGGTAAGGTCTTATTAAAACTATGTTAACTTTCATGAAAACACTTCTTTATTTCACTTTTAAAACACTTGGTTAATTAGATGAACTAAGGTTAAAGTAAAAGACATATTTCACTTTGGTGAAAACACTTAAAAGTTGAAACTTTATTTGATCTTTGGATCAAAGTCACTTTTTGTTTTTCTTTGAAACATAAGCCATTAAAAAACTTTACTTACTCCAAAACTTTAATTGTTCAAGAACAACTCATGTTCTTCCTTATTTTGCTCACTAAGGCCGCAAGCCTCCTCAAGGAAAAAGTGAAGATTTTGCTTCACCAACTAGCCAAGTTATAGCTCAAAATGCTCACATAATTATGACAACCAACAATCACACATCATTGCATCATAATCAAGCATAAAAATCCATACTTGATCTAGAGATCAAAGTAGGTTTTTGAACATACATGAAAATGATTTTTCATCCAATCACATCATCATAAACATATGATAAGGCATACTAAAGCATAAACTAATTATTACAACTTTTGTTCTCCAAGAGAACTTAACAAATAAAGTGAACCCAAACCAAAGGGTTTTACCCACACATAAACTTAAACAACCATTCCCACCTCCACCAACTTTTGGTGTGATGAGGTTCACCCCCCATACCTGTTGATGAAAATCCTCCGGATCGAAGTCGGATGATCGGTTTGTGAATCTCCCGATTACTCGTCACCAACTACAAACAACATCATCAAACAAACATTAAACATCACACAACACAAAAATCTCCTATTTCCTATCACTTGAGGTTCGGCCATCATCTAGAAAAATTATCTAGAGGTGTCTAAAATTTCTCATCTTTTGGATGGATGATCCTTAGATACTCCTAATACTAAAACAAGTCTTATTACACAAAACTTGAATAAAAAACTCAACTTTCTTAACATGAAGGTTTCGGCCACTTTAAGAAGAAAAGGCTAGAAAACTTATTTAGTTTCATGCTCTTGGATTATGAAAGAGAATGATGAAGCTAGATCGTAGAAATTGATTTGGTATTAAAAGGATTTTTCTACACTTTTCTATGAATTTTCAAAGTTTTGGATCTAAACTTGGATCTTCATGAATCAAGAGATTCAAGAGATGAAATAGAGAGATTAATAGAGTTAAGATGAAGATCATACCTCCTAGAATCAAAGACTAATGAGAAAAGAAACAAGTTTTCACCAAAAACTTCAACTTTTAAAGATCAAAAATAGGTTTTTTGTGAAGAACAAAGGAAGAACACATGAAGAACTTCAAGAACATGAAGAACAAGTGAGATAAGAGAGAAAGAGAGAGAGTGGCCGAGTGCCACAATGAGAGAGTGAGTGATTTAGATATTTTGATGTTATGGCAAACTTGTAAATAACCAAAGGACAATTTGGTCATTTCCTTAAAAGACCAAGGGCATTTTGGTCATTTCACGTCCAGATATTTTGTATAGCTATCTTGAATGCTAGCCACGAAATTCACTTGATGGGACACCACAATTATCCGTTTGCGGGTCCCGTTAAATCCTTTCGCAACTCCAAATGTCTCCCGGTTCCAGTATACGCCTGAATATAATATATTATTTTTAGTTTTGGATGTCAGGACTGATTTTAACAAATATGTAGAGATTTAAATCCTGGGACTTACTGTCTTGTTCACGAGTTAAAACTAGGTCTTGATAGTAGAAAAACATCATTATCCGTGAAAAACGCAAACCGCACTCCGTTTGAGTTTTTGCCCAAAACTTAACCATAACTTGCTACGATAACATAGAGCATGACTATGGTCTTAGAATATTTTATTTCACTCTCTAGACCCTCCAATAAAATACAAACGTTTAAATACTGTAAAATTATAAAACTCGAAAATTGGGGCGTTACACTTCAAGTGTGGAGGGGATCACTATGCCAGTGAGTGCTTAACAACAGGGATCACCTGCTTCAACTGTAGAAGGCCTGGTCATATGGCAAGGGCGTGCAGACAACCCAAAGAAGAACCCGTTGTCAACCTGGTTCGAGCAGCAAGACCCAAGGCAAAGGGACGTGTTTTCTCTGTGAGTGATATTGAGGCTTCTAAGAACCAAGACCTGATCCAAGGGGAGGGTAACATTGGAGGCAAAAATTTAACTGTACTATTTGATTCAGGCGCAACACATTCCTTTATTGCATATAGTTGTGTTAAACTTTTGGGATTACCTGTTTCTTCACTACCTTTCGATCTGGTTATTTCCATGCCTACTACAAAACCTGTTGTTACGGCCAAGGCCTGTCTAAACTACCCTATTCTTGTTGAGGGCAAGAAGTTTGTAGTCAGCGTGATCTGCTTGCAATTATCGCAAATAGATGTTATCTTGGGGATGAATTGCCTGTCCTCTATCCACGTTCTTTTGGATTGTGCCAACCGAACCCTAATCTTTCCAAAAAGTGAGATTTCTGGTTTTATCTCTACCAATCAAGCGAGAGCTTCTTTGAGAGAAGGAGTCCAAGGATACATGTTGTTGTTTTTTCTAGAAGTCAGTAGTGAGAGAGATGGCCGTCCGATTTTGATTGTTGACAAGTTCCCAGAAGTCTTTCTTGAAAAATATACCTTGACTTCCACCGATTAGAGACATCGAGTTAACGATAGACTTAGTGCCGGGATCTGGACCAATATCTATGGCACCATACCGAATGGCGCCAGCAGAGCTAGAAGAGCTAAAGAAACAATTGGAATAGCTAATGTCCAAGCAGTTTGTTAGACCTAGTGTGTCACCATGGGGAGCACCAGTTTTGCTTGTGAAGAAGAAGGATGGGACGTCTCGTTTATGTGTGGACTACCGTCAGTTGAGCAAGATTACTATCAAGAAAAAATACCCACTTCCGAGGATTGATGATTTGATGGATCAGCTGAGGGGAGCAGCTGTGTTTTCTAAGATAGATCTACGGTCGGGTTACCATCAGATCCGAGTCAAGATGGAGGATGTTCCAAAGACAGCATTCAGACCACGTTATGGACACTGAGTATTTGGTAATGCCATTCGGAATGACGAATGCACCTGCCATATTCATGAATTACATGAATAGGATCTTTCGCCATTACTTAGATAAGTTTGTTGTGATGTTTATCAATGATATTCTTATCTACTCTAGGGATAAAGAAGAGCATGCGGAACATTTACGAGTGGTATTGCAAATACTTAAAGAGAAATAGTTGTATGCCAAGTTTTCGAAGAGCGAGTTTTGGCTAGAAGAAGTTCAATTTTTGGGTCATGTCATCTCAAAGGAGGGGATCATTGTGGATCCAACAAAAGTGGAAGCCGTGTTACAGTGGGAACAACCAAAGACGGCAACAAAGATTCATAGTTTCATCAGTCTAGCAGGCTACTATCGGAGGTTCATTGAAGGATTTGCTAAGATTGTGGCACCGTTGACCAAGTTAACACGGGAGTATCAAGCGCTTGCATAGACCAAGGCTTGTGAGGCCAGTTTTCAGGACTTGAAGAAGCGTCTGACCAATTCACCAGTGTTAGTACTTCCGGACCCAAACGAACTTTCTGAGGTATTCTGTGATGCTTTGTACCAAGGATCGGGATGCGTCATGATGCAGAATCGAGAAGTGGTAGCTTACGCTTCAAGGCAATTGCAGAATCATGAGAAGAACTATCCGACTCACGACTTGGAGTTAGCTGCAATGGCTTTTGCTCTGAAGATTTGGAGGCATTTCTTGTACGGAGCAAGGTTCAGCGTTTTTTGAGACGACCCTCCTCTCTCAGAAGGATAATCCCATTAGTCCCAAGCTCCTATCAATATTAACTATGCCTAGCCATGTATAAAGCGATAGCGCGGTATTCAAACAACGTTGTGGAAGCAAACAAGCAACAACGGCAAGCATAGAAAACGTTAGAGTAAAAGCGCAATAGCATACAAATAGTAGATATATATACATACATAACATGCGTAACTGTAGCCCCAACAGCAGCGCACTGTACATACATATACATGTGTAAACGAAACTGAAAATACATCAAACATCGAAAGAAAACTCTTGGAGCTTACCAGCACTACCCTTCCCCTCTCAAAAGGGTACATAAAAAGCTCTCAACTCACTACCAAGGACGCACTGGCCTACTCTCACCATCAGTGGTGAGGATGCCCTAAGCTACCCTGACCCTCGCCATGAGTATGCCTATACTGCACCAAAGGCTCGTACTCAGACGAAGAGCTAACAACGACAATCCTATGCCTACAGTAGGTCCTCAGATACTGCTCGGTCCTCTGGCGCTGAGCTCAGTAGACGTAACCTCTCCTACTGCTCACAACTGAAGACTGGGGTGCCACCCCCAAGTAGTCTCGCTCCCTCTGCCTTGGAGGTCGTAACATCCTTTGGAAAGGAAGAAACTGGTACACGCATTAGGGGCCAATGATGTCCACATACGGCGGCGTGCATCTCCGAAAGATCAGACTGACGGGTCCTGAGTAAACCACCAAAAAGGTCGAGGGGTCCACCTGCCATCCCCTCTCGTCATGATAGACGATCTCAAAGTCGCCCAGCACCGACATCCGTGGTGCCTCCATGATAAACGGGTGAAGCCTCGGGTCCATCCTGCACTTCGGCTGGCTCGTCGTCTTCAAGCGAACCCAAAACAGAACGACAGAAACACAATAGGGAGATAAGAAATACAGTGCAATGTAAAGTCGGAAAACAACAGTAATGCAGTAAACACATATAACATGTAGCAGATATCGCAGATATAACAGTTACTATATTCCAACACACGTCTCTCAAGACAACATATGCAACAAGCATCCATCTCCATGAGTCTCACACTCAGATCAATCCTCTAAACCGGGATACTAATCTCATGCTACATGTCGGCCGAAAACTCACAAAGTTGTTCCCATTGGAACGGTTCCACACCCGAACAAGTGCACACCGGAATGGGTTCCGTGTCGGAACGGAGTTAGCTTGTCCAAGAAATTGAACCGCTCACTGTGACCAATAAGTGTGCATCCCCCTTCCACACCGGAATCGGGGTATCTCAGTTGCCTCAGAACGTTAGCTTGGAACAAATGGAAAGCTCTAGGATTAGTCGGGCAAACCGGACTGGATCAGGCGTCACGACAGGCTAGGGGCTACCTTATCCATCTCTGTAAACTATTCCTGAGACTAGCAACATCTCCAAGGTCATTCACTAGACCGCCCCATCTACTTTCCGTACCCGCACTCAGGTACAACTAACCTCGTATGACGCTGGCAGCCCATACTACCTATCATACGGCCTCGTCACTTGGAAGCTGATGATGATATACAGAAAACATCTTCAACGGGCTTGATACCGGATCTCACGCCTAAGCTCTCAATCAGAAACAACAGATGCCACTGCATCCACATAGCCACAGCCTCGACGCCACGCGTCCACGAGCCACAGCTCAAACAATCACGGCCACAGCCTCGAAAGGTCAGCATAACAGCAACGGCAACATCCACGGTATCAAACCGGCAACAACACGGCACACAGCTAAACTTAACTCTACGGCACTTTGCCACAACGTTCAACATCACAACATACAGCATAATAACAGCAACAATAATATCAACAATAACACATAGCAGCATATCACATACCAAGTAGCATATAGGCACTTAGACAGATAGCAACAACAACAATCAGCAGCATACAGTCATACGAAGCCAAAATATCCTCAATCAACAGTTTGCTAGACTAGGGTTTCCAATCTTAACGGCGATAGCCCAAAGTAAGCTAAACCTAGGGTTTAGGTACTTTATCGGGGCTCAACCACTAGTAGGGTTAGGGCTTCCCTACACATAGCAGAAAAACATCCTGCACTACTCTTGCCTTCCCAACGACAGCAATACTCTTTCTCCCCACCTGAACAATCATCACAAGAATCCACGCGATCACCGGCTCGCTCCTCCAAGCTTGAGATCGCAGCTCTTGCCTCCAAGAACAGCTACCACGGAGCTCCAAGAACAGCTCCCTCAGCCGCGGTCTCACCTCCAAAACTCGGACAATCACGAGCACAAACTTAGCGATAATCACGAGCACAACACATATACAATAGTGTTAGCCCTAGGGCATGCTCAAAAGATCAAAGAAAGAGGTAAAGACTCGAAGAACGCCAAGAACACGAAGAATGAGTGTCAGGGATTCGAGTTTACCTTGGGTGAATCGAGAAAGTAATCCGTCAAAGTCATAGACAACTTCACCGCGATCACAACGATGCAGTCAGAATCAAGTTCCGGAACTTCGGTCGCCTCGAAACTGAGTTTCTCTCTCTAAAACACTCTGACCTCTCTCTAGAACTCTCTGCACTTCGAGTTCAACAATGGAGAGTCGATTAAGTGAAGAGGAAAGTGAAAACCTCCAATAGTTAGAATCACATTACCAATGCTTGAGCGTTGTCACACTGAGGCGTGCTACCTTCCCACGCTTGAGCGTGCAGCTCAGCCAAACTTATAGCTTCCACAGTTACTCGTTTAACGCCTTAGGCACCTCCAACCTTGTTCAAGCCTATTTCTAAGCTTCAAAATAGGTCTTAAACTAGCACACAACAATTTAAACAATCATCCAAAGCTCTAATCGAGATTAACCAACTCGATTAGAGTCATAGAAAATCGGGATGTTACATTACCACCCCCCTTACAAAAAATTTCGTCCCCGAAATTTTCGTCGCATACCTGTGAACAAAAAGGGATGACTCTGACGCATCTCAACTTCACGTTCCCACGTTGAATCACCAATCAATGGGTTCCATTCCACTCTGACTGACGGAATGTGCTTACAGCGCAGTTCCTTGATCATTTTATCCACGATCCGAACAGGTGAAGCTTCGTTCTCAAGGTTCTCTTTTAGCTGGATTGATTCGGGCTCTAACACGTGTGATGGATCAAGGTGATACTTTCTGAGTTAAGAGATGTGAAGGACGTCGTGACGATTTGACAGATTTGGTGGCAAAGCTATCTGATAGGCTACATGGCTGATTCGTCGAAGAATCTGAAACGGCCCTATGAATCTAGGCGTCAGCTTTCTGGATTTGATTGCCCTGCCCACTCCAACTCTTGGGGTAACTCTCATGAAGATATGGTCGCCCTCTTGGAATTTCAAGGGTCTCCTCCTCTTGTCGGCATAGCTTTTCTGCCTATCCCTTACAACCTTCATCTTTTCCCGTATCTTACGGACTTGTTCCGTTGTTTGCTGTACCAACTCTGGACCTAACAGCTGACTTTCTCCAGTCTCAAACCAACACAATGGAGTCCTGCACTTACGTCCATACAGTGCCTCGTACGGCGCCATTCCAATACTTGAATGGAAATTGTTGTTATAAGTAAACTCGATCAATGGAAGAAACTCATCCCAACTTCCCGTATTCTCCAACACGTACCCTCTTAAGAGATCCTCCAATGACTGAATTGTTCGTTCAGACTGACCATCCGTTTGAGGATGATAATTAGAAGTCATACTTAACTTAGTTCCCATTGCACTGTGTAAGCTCCTCCAAAACCTTGAATTAAACCTTGGATCATGATCCAAAACAATACTTGAAGGTACCCCATGCAGCCTTACAACCTCTTTTATGTAAATCTGAGTCAATCGCTCCAGAGAATAACTCTGGTGGATCAGTAAGAAGTGAGAACACTTCGTCAACCTGTCAATGATTACCCAGACTACATCACACTTTTTCTGAGTTCTCGGCAACCCAGAAACAAAGTCCATGGCAATGCTATCCCACTTCCATTCTGGGACGTCCAGCGATTGCAACAACCCTGCTGGCTTCTGGTGTTCAATCTACGCTTTCTGACACACCAAGCAGGTTAGGACATAAGCCGCCACATCTTTCTTCATCCCCGGCCACCAGAACACCTTTTTCAGACCCTAATACATCTTGGTAGCCCCCGGATGGAAACTCATCTTGCTCTTGTGTGCTTCCTCCAAGATCATATTCTTAACTTCTCGATCCGCTGGCACACAAACTCGGTCACCATACCTAAGCAGACCATCGATACCTCTTCTGAATTCCGAAGTCTTACCTTCTTCTATCAACTGATTCAAGCTCTCGAGGTACTTATCCTCAGCTTGCTTCTTCCATAAAAGATTCAGGAAATCGCTAGTTACTCTGACCATCCCTAAATTCAGCTTATCCTCGACGATTTCCACTTCCAAATTCAGATCTCTAAACGCCTCTAAAAGCTCTAGCTCCTTTACCATCATCACAGATACATGTAGGGACTTCCTACTAAGCGCATCCACTACAACATTCGTCTTACCAGGAAGGTATTGCAAGTCGAATTCATAATCCTTTATGAATTCCATCCACCTTCGCTGCCTTATGTTCAACTCTCTGGTCAAACAGATACTTCAGGCTCTTATGGTCGCTAAACATGCTGAATTTAGCACCATAAAGGTAGTGTCTCCATATCTTCAATGCAAACACTATTGCAGCCAATTCCAGATCATGTGTTGGGTAGTTGCGCTCATGTACTCTCAACTGCCTGGAGGCATACGCCACTACTCTTCTTTCTTGCATGAGCACACATCACAAGCCTTGATAAGATGCATCACAATATACATCAAATCGTCCTAAGGGATCTGGTAGCACCAACACCGGTGATGTGGCTAGTGTTCTTTTCAGCTCCAGGAAACTTTGCTCACAAGCCTCTAACCACTCAAACGTCTTCCCTTTTCTCGTTAACTGTGTCATAGGTAACGCAATCTTAGAGAATCCTTCGATAAACCTCCGATAGTAGCCCGTTAAACTAAGAAAGCTTCTAACCTCGCTTACCGAATTAGGGATTTCCCAACTCACTACAGCCTCAACTTTCGCTGGATCCACTGCGATTCCATCCTTATAGATCACATGGCCTAAAAACTGAACCTCCTCTAACCAGAACTTGAACTTCGACAGTTTAGCATACAATTGCAGGTCCTTTAGCACTTATAACACTGCCCTTAGATGCTCTTGGTGTTCCTCTCTACTCGATGAGTATATAAGGATGTCATCCATAAACACGACAATAAACTTGTCAAGGAACGGTCGGAAGATCCTATTCATATAATCCATGAACACAACCAGAGCATTAGTCACACCAAACGGCATAACTAAGTACTCGTAGTGACCATACCGACTCCGAAAAGTAGTCTTTGGCACATCCTCCTTCTTAACCCGGATCTGTTGGTATCCAGATCGCAGGTCGATCTTAGAAAACACAATTGCTCCTTTCAGCTGATCCATCAAATCATCTATCCGTGGTAACGGATACTTGTTCTTTATCATCACTTTGTTCAGCTGACGATAATCTACGCACAGCCTCGAGCTTCCGTCCTTCTTATTCACAAACAATACCGGCACTCCCCACAGAGATGCACCAGGTCTGATGAACTTTTTGCCTAGCATCTCGTCTAACTGTTTCTTCAGCTCCGTTAGCTCATCTGGAGACATCTGATACGGCGCTATCGATATAGACCCAGTTCCTGGTACCAGATCTATAGCAAACTCCACCTCTCGCTCCGGTGGCAGTCCAGGAATATCATCGGGAAACACTTCCGGAAACTCTCGCACGACAGGAAAAGCTTCAACACTGGGAGTCTCCTTTGCTTCCAAAGAGAACAACACCACATACTCATCCGATCGTCCACCCATTGGAATACTCTCGTCGGCAGGCATCAATCTAGATTGCTCGAAAAAACTGAGGGTTTTGTTTGACCAGTCTAACATTACATGGTTGGCCGAAAGCCAGTTCATGCCTAGGATTACATCTATCTGTTGCATAGGCAAGCAGATAAGGTCAACAAGAAAATGACGGTTCTCTACTGTAACAGGACATTTACGTCATACAGATAGGGTAGTCAAAGAATCGCCGGTAGGCGTTGAAACAGTCAAGTCATAGGGTAATACAGAAATAGGCAACCCTAAATGATCCATGCACTCTACTGATATGAAAGAATGAGTAGCCCCCGAATCAAATAAAACCGACAAAAGCTTACCATAGACTAAGCATTTTCCTTGAATCAGGTCATGACTTTGAGAGGCTTCAGAACCCCTCACGGGAAACACCCTTCCGGTCGTTTGTGGTCTACTCTGTTGACTTGCCACTACCGATCTTGCTCCGCCACTCTGAGCTCTACCGCTCAGTTGTTGAAACTGAGCCCTTCTGCTAACTCCAGGCTTGCAATTTGATGCATAGTGACCCATCTGGTTGCAATTGAAACACTTGATATACTGGGTCCTTGGACAGTTCTTGACTAGGTGCAGTCCACCGCATTGGAAACAGGTCTTGCTCTCCTGTTGCCCTTGACTAGAGTTGCTCATTCCATGGTTGACATTAGACTGAGCCGGGCGATTGTATGGTCTCGCCTTCCACTTCTGCCCCTCTAGTTGCTCCGAACAGGCCCTCCACTTGCCATTTGTTGTGAGACAGTCCCTGCTCGGTCGTGCCCTTCCACCACGGTGCAATTCTCCACCAATTCAGGAAAAGAGCTGATACTTAGAGGTAGCATCGCTCGCTTCAACTCGGGTCTCAACCCGTCTTCAAACCTTCTGCAGACCCATTCTTCATCCGAATGGATCTGATAAAACTGAGAGAACTTCAGTAGCGCCTCAAACCTCATCGCGTACTCACCAACGGACAGTTGTTCCTGTTTCAGACTCAGGAACTCTTTCTCTTTCTCTTGTCGGGGGCTCCTCAGGAAGTATTTCTCCAGAAAGCACTCCCGGAACAGTTGCCACGTTAACATCCTTCCCCCGACCTCTAATAGTCTAGCCTCGGTTCTCCACTAAGCCTCAGCTGCTCCAACAAGGATAAAGGCAGCGTATGTAACCTTCCGGTTCTCTCTATAATGTGTGGCCATGAACACCTTCTCTATCTCTTACAGCCACATCTCTGCAGCTTCAGGGTTATACTCTCAGTGGAATTGGGGAGGATTTCCCTTCATAAAAGCATTGAGACTGGTGTCCACCATCGCATTTCTTCTGACTGTGTGTACCTGATCCTGTCTGGCTTCTCTCTCTTCCTGCCTCTACATATACTGGGCAGTCTATTGAGTTTGTTGCATCATTGCGGTAGCCAAATCCCTCATGGCCTGCATTGCTTCAGAGGTGTCACCACCACTTCCTGTCCCTGAGTGGTCACCATTGTTGTTGTTAGAACCATTGCCTCCGATCGCAGCCGATCTTCTACCTTTTCCACGTGCCATTGAGCTTCCTGTAAAAGGAGCTATCAGTTCCGATTCATAAGACATATAATAGCAATTAACAGTTAAACATATCATATGCCTTATGAATGAAAACAGTTATCACATTTCGATAACTAGCGCATCGGACACTCTACCCAATCAAGGCTCATCTGATACAGCTAGGTTAAGCCAGCACATTTACCTTCACGGTCCGATTTAGAATCGAACTACTCTGATACCACCAAAATGAGACGACCCTCCTCTCTCAGAAGGATAATTCCATTAGTCCCAAGCTCCTATCAAATTAACTATGTCTAGCCATGTATAAAGCGATAGCATGGTTTTCAAACAACGTTGTGGAAGCAAACAAGTAACAACGGCAAGCATAGAAAATGATCAGAGTAAAAACGCAACAGCATACAAATAGTAGATATATATACATACATAACATGCGTAACTGTAGCCCCAACAGCAGGGCGCTATACATACATATACATGCTGTGTAAACGAAACTGAAAATACATCAAACGTCAAAAGAAAATTCTCGGAGCTTACCAGCACTACCCGTCCCCTCTCAAAAAGGTACATAAAAAGCTCTCAGCTCACTACCTAGGACGCACTGGCCGGCTCTCATCATCATTGGTGAGAATGCCCTGAGCTACCCTGACCCTCGCCATGAGTACGCCTATACAGCACCAAAGGCTCGTACTCAGACAAAGAGCTAGACACCACAATCCTACACCTACGGTAGGTCCTCAGATACTGCTCGGTCCTCCGGCGCTGACCTCGATAGACGTAACCTCTCCTGCTAGCCACAACTGAAGACTGTAGTGGCAGCCACAAGTAGTCTCGCTCCCTCTGCCTTGGAGGTCGCCACATCCTATGGAAAAGAAGAAACTTGTACACGCGGTAGGGGCCAATGATGTATCCGAAAGATTAGACTAACGGGTCCTATGTAAACCACCAAAAAGGTCGAGGGGTCCACCCGCCATCCCCTCTCGTCATGATAGACGATCTCAAAGTCGCCCAGCACCGGCATCCGCGGTGCCCCCGTGATAAACGGGTGAAACCTCGGGTCCATCATGCGCCTCGGCTAGCTCATCGTCTTCAAGCAAACCCAAAACAGAACGACAGAAACACAATAGGGAGATAAGAAATACAGTGCAACGTAAAGTGGGAAAACAACAATAATGCAGTAAACACATATAACATATAGCAGATATCACAGATATAACAGTTACTGGATTCCAACAAACGTCCCTCAAGACAACATATGCAACAAGCATCCATCTCCATGAGTCTCACACACAGATCAATCCTTTAAACCGGAATACTAATCCCATGCAGCATGTCGGCCGAAAACTCACAAAGTTGTTCCCACTGGAATGGTTCCACACCCGAACAAGTCCACACCGGAACAGGTTCTGTGTCGGAACGAAGTTAGCTTGTCCAAGAAACCGAACCGCTCACCGTGACCAATAAGAGTGCATCGCCCTTTCACACCGGAATCGGGGTATCTCGGTCGCCTTGGAACATTATCCTGGAACAAATGGAAAGCTCTGGGATTAGTCGGGCAAACCGGACTGGATTAGGCATCACGACAGGATAGGGGCTACCTCATCCGTCACTGTAAACTATTCCAGAGACCGACAACATCCCCAAGGTCACTCACTTAACCGCCTCATCTACTTTCTGTACCCGCACTTAGGTACAACTAACCTCGTATGACGCTGGCAGCCCATATTACCTGTCATACGACCTCGCCCTTGGAAGCTGATGATGATATGCAGCAAACATCCTCAACGGGCTTGATACCAGATCTCACACCTAAACTCCCAATCATAAACAACACGATGCCACTGTATCCACACGGCCACAACCTCGAAAAGTCAGTATAACAGCAACGGCACCATCCACGGTATCAACCGGCAACAACACAGCACACAGCCAAACTTAACTCTACGACATTCTGCCACAACGTTCAACATCACAACATACAGTATAATAACAACAGCAATAATATCAACAACAACACATAGCAGCATATCACATATACCATGTAGCATATAGGCACTTAGACAGATAGCAACAAAAACAATCAGCAGCATACAGTCATATGAAGCCAAAACATCCTCAATCAATAGTTTACTAGCCTAGGGTTTCCAATCTTAACGGCGATAGCCCAAAGTAAGCTAAACCTAGGGTTTAGGTACTTTATCGGGCTCAACCACTAGTAGGGTTAGGGCTTCCCTACACATAGCAGAAAATAACTACACTAATCTTGCCTTCCCGACGGCAGAAGTACTCTTTCTCCCCACCGGAACAATCGTCACGCGAATCCACGCGATCACCGGATCGCTCCTCCAAGCTTGAACTCGCAGCTCTTGCTCCAAGAATAGCCACCACGCAGCTCCAAGAACAGCTCCTTCAGTCGCGGTCTCACCTCCAAAACTCGGACAATCACGAGCACGAACTTAGCCCTAATCATGAGCACAACACATACAGTAGTGTTAGCCCTAGAGCAAGCTCAAAAGATCAAAGAAAGAGGTAAAGACTCGAAAAATGCCAAGAACACGAAGAATGCGTGTCAGAGATTCGAGTTTACCTTGGGCAAATCGAGAAAGTAATCCGTCAAAGTCGTAGATAATTTCGCCACGATCACAATAGTGCAGTCAAAATCGCGTTCCGATACTTCGATCGCCTCGAAACTGAGTTTCCGTCTCTAAAACACTCTGACCTCTCTCTAGAACTCTCTACACTTCGAGTTCAACAATGGAGAGTTGATTAAGTGAAGAGGAAACTGAAAACCTCCCCTTAAGGGATCCTACTGAGAACGCTTTAGCGTGGACTTCCAGCACGCTTGAGCTTGCTCATGCATGAGCGTGGAGTTCCCTCCACGTTTGAGCGTGGAACCTTGTCCGCTCCACCTTGACCCTGGCCTGACACATGTAGCACATGCGTCAAAAAGCACACCAGCTGGCAGACGCACTCAGCACGTTTGAGCGTGCAACGTTACCAACGCTTGAGCGTTGTCACGTTGAGGCGTGCTACCTTCGCACACTTGAGCGTGCAGCTCAGCTAGGAAAAGCCTTCCAAACTTCTAGCTTTCACAGTTACTCGTTTAACGCCTTAGGCACCTCAAACCTTGTTCAAGCCTATTTCTAACCTTTAAACTAGGTCTTAAACTAGCACACAACAATTTACACAATCATCCAAAGCCCTAATCGAGATTAACCAACTCGATTAGAATCACAGAAAATTAGGATGTTACATTGTCAGTGGTCACAAGAGTTTGAAGTATTTGTTTGACCAAAAGGAGCTCAACATGAGGCAACGAAGATGTTTAGAATTTTTGAAAGACTACGACTTTGAGTTGCACTACCATCCTGGAAAAGCAAACGTTGTGGCAGATGCCTTAAGTAGGAAGGTAATTCTTGCATCTGCCATGATGGTCAGAGAGAGGGAGCTCATCAAGCAGTTTAGGGATTTGAAGTTGACTGTATAGGCATTGCCAGGAAAGCTCAGTGTGGGTATGATCACTGTGGAGAGTGATCTCTTGAATCAGATCAAAGAGAAACAGAGTGAGGATCATTATCTGATGAAAGAGAGAGAAGCTGGACGGCAAGAGACAACCTCAGACTTTTTTGGAAGGACCAAATGGGATTTTAAGGTTCAAGGACAGAATCTGTGTACCCAGTGATGTGGATCTAAAGAGACTGATACTTGAAGAAGCCCACATGTGCAAGTTAAGTATGCCTCCGGGATCCACCAAGATGTACCAGGATTTGAAACGGATCTATTAGTGGCACAGGATGAAGAGAGATGTTGCCAGTTCCGTATCGTTGTGCTTAGTGTGTCAGAAAGCAAAGGTGGAACACCAAAGACCCGCGGGAATGTTGCAACCTTTAGATATTCCCGAATGGAAATGGGATGGCATCTCTATGGATTTCATGACTAGTCTACCTAGGACATTGAAGGGTTATGATGCTATTTGAGTGATCGTGGACTGACTCACAAATTCAGCACACTTTTTACCTAAAAACATCAAGTAATCGATGGAGAAGTTGACCCAGCTATATATTGGGGAGATCATCAAGTTACATGGTGTACCATCTAGTATCGTTTCCAACAGAGACTTGAGGTTCGCGTCTCGTTTCTGGCAAAGCTTGCAAGAGGCTCTAGGGACAAAGCTGTGTTTGAGTTCGACATATCATCCGCAGACGGGTGGTCAGTTAGAAAGAATGATTCAGTCTTTGAAAGATCTATTAAAAGCTTGTGTGCTTGAGCAATCAGGGAGCTGGGAAGGGTTTTTGCCTTTGATAGAGTTCACCTACAAAAAAAATTTCCATCCAAGCATAGGGATGGCACCCTATGAGGCTCTGTATGGGAGGCATTGCAGAACACAGTTATGTTGGTACCAGGACGGAGAGCACCTCACTCTAGGATCCGAGCTCATACGTCAGACTACGGAGAAGGTGAAGTTGATTTAGGATAAGATGAGGGCTACTCAGAGTAGGCAAAAAGGGTATGTGGATAAGAGGCGTCAACCGCTCAAGTTCCAGGAAGGGGACCACGTATTCTTGAGAGTCATGCCCATGACTGGGATTGGTAGAGTAATTAAATCTGGGAAACTCACACCAAAATTCATTGGACCCTACCAAATTCTTCGTAAAGTTGGCCCAATGGCATGTCAAATAGCCTTACCCCCTTTTCTTTCAAACCTTCATAATGTGTTCCATGTTTCACAATTGAGAACGTACATCCCTGATCCCACGCATGTAATAAAGCCTGATACGGTGCAATTAAAGGAAAACCTGACCTTTGAAACTTCTCCTGTCAGGATCGGGGACAGAAGAATAAGCAGCCTAAAGGGAAGAATATTGCTCTGGTGAAGGTCATCTGGAATGAAGCGTCAGGAGAACCAACGTGGCATCTAGAAGAGAATATGAAGGAGCAGTATCCACAGTTGTTTTGACGTCCTTAGTTTCAAGGACGAAACCTTTTTTTGTTGGGGAGTGTTGTAACACCCCCGTTTTCTGTAACCTGGTTATAATGACTTTAAAATTGTGATTGCTACCTTTATGATGTGTATGACCTTATTATATATGTGTGGATGTTTTATATGATGGTTTTATATCCATGATATTGTGGTAATAAAGTTTTATTTTGTAATTTTTAGACGAAAACCGGTAAAAGTTCTGTTTTAGCCAGTACCGGGTAATTTTTCGTTTCGCTTGCCAAAGGCCGAGAAACGGGGAATTGAGTGATATTTAATGTTGAATTACATGTTCGATTACCTTGTTGATTATTCCTAATGAAGAGAATTAGTTTTCATAAAATCTAAAAATTTACCAAAAGTAGTAAAAACCGATTATTCATTTTTGGTAAAAATCCTAAACACCTTATTCCTAACTAAATGGAAACTATAACCATCCTAGTTGTTTTGGTTAGGCCATTCGGCCATCTTATCTTGGGAGGAGCCAAGATTTTCCTTCCATTCTTTCAAATCAAGCTTATGACACTAACCATAAATAGAAAAAGTGTTTTAACCCTTTTAAGTTAATCTTGTACTTAAGCTTCCTACAGCAACAACACATCCACCTCTTTACATCTTGACCCTCCAATCTCTATGAACAAATTTGAATGAATTTTTGGAGTCCACAAGGTGGACTATTCGGCCATTTAGGGGGGAGAACACCCTAATTACACTATTCCATTCATTTAACACTCAAACACCAAAAGTTCAAGTTTTCTCTCTTCTCTCACCTATCCTGTAGCATTCGGCCAAGCTTAGTAAGTGATCCTACTCATTTTATTTCATCATTTTGACATCATATCCTTGTTGATCTCATTCATCTAAACAACTTTCATCATTTGAATTTCTTCATTTGAAGTTGTTTTCATCAAGTTCGCTAAGGATCTTGAAGAACACTTCGAGCTTCTTGAAATTGTTTTATACCTTTCCTTAAGAGTAATTTTATGACTCTTTTCCTTCTACATTCTTACTCTTTAAAGTATATTTGTTCTACCTTGATCATGTAGATGAGAAATCAAAGTTTTTGGCCTTGTTTCCTTCTCTATAGGCCATGGTTTTTAGCTTGTTGTTGGTGACCAAGTTTTCTCTCCATCTTCTCCAAAGGAACTTCAAAGAGGTAATGGGGGAGTGAACCATGTCACACCTTAATGGTGGTGATAAAGGCCTCCTAGTTTTGTTGAAGGAAAACCTTAGATCTAGGGTTTCCCTATAAAGTTCATTACTTTGTTATCATATTGTATTATCTTGTTGTGTTGATATGGTGATTGTGTTTGTATGTGTTAGTAGAAAATCATTTTGGCACAGTGAAAAACTATTCTTAGGTCCAAAGACCTAAGGGTAGGATTTATTTTTGGAATGAAGAACTAGTTTGTGCTCTAAGTTGCCTTGATAATATGTTTATGTGTTGGTATGATTTTCTAGTCACTTGGTTGGCGTTGGATGGGATATATCTTTTTGATTTCATGCTCAGGTGATTCGGCCATGTGTTATTTTATGGGGAAGCCGACGCTTCCATGTTCGAGTGATGATGTAATGGACTTAAATTGGTTCCAAGAATGGAAAATAATTAAAAGAAACCTACCCTTTTGCTTGGAGGCATTCGGCCATACCTTGCCAAATAGGGTTAGGAACTCTAAATGTGGATTTTAATGGGTTTAATGTGTTCATGATAAAGTATAAGGGTTATATAAATTGAAAAGGTTTCCAAAGAAATCAATTTTTGGTTCCAAAGAACCAAGTGTTGTGAAATAAGTGTTTTTGGCTCCATGTGAAAATTATTTTAAGAATAGGGTGGTTTGATGTTGATCAACCACTTATCCTAATAAGTTATTTTAAGGAAAAGATTTTCAAGAACCAAGAGTTTCATAGTTAGTCAGGATGTTTTCAAGGATTTTGGTTAGTAAGCCTTCTTTGAGAAAAAAAAAAAATAGGATTCTTGCAAGCTTTTCTTAAAAGCAAAGAGTTTTTACACTACTATTATCTTTTAGAATTTTACAAAATTACATAAGTTATAGTTTCATTTGAAAATGAAATGGTGGTTTCAAGTAAGAAGTGTATTCCTTTTTACACTAAGTAATAGAACTAGGAAACCAATTCAAAAGAGTTTACACTTAATAAGATGCCTTATGGGCATTTGAATAGAGTTTTCAAACTATACTTAGTAAAGGAGACTTCATCAACTATTATACGATTATTAGAAAATGCTTTGAAAGTTTTACTATAATAGTATAAACGCGTATTATCTCCAAAAGGAAATTCAATGAGTTCCCCAATGGACTCACAAAGACTAAGTAAAAGACATGCACCAATACCTTGTGGTCATGATAAATCATCTTCCACACCCTTAATGATTTAGGTCATCTAAGGAATCGATAACGTTTAATTACTAAGAGTTACTTAGATAGAATAAGTAATGTTCCTTTGATAGATAAGTGAGAAGATATGATGAAGAAGATCCTTATGGATCTTATTTTCCATATTACATTTAGAATTTGGAATAATATATCATAAGACATGAACATCGTGTTACGAACGATGAGGTGGTACGTGATTGCAAGGAATGGAACCAAGAACGGGTGACTGATGGCAAGTCGTGAGAAAGTGGGTCCCGTAGGGGTGCCCTATGGTTTATCAAGAGATAAACGTGGTGCTACAATATTAGTGTAGAACGTGTTTGTGTTGTGGCATTTCTTGACATGTATACGCATTTGTGCATGAATTGGGCGTTGTGCCCGAGAGTTGAGCTTACACCTTTGTGCGGGCACGATTGTTGGAGGTGACGATCGTGGAGATCTTAAGGACGTTGGGGTTGGGATGACCACATGGGGCCAGAGAGTAGCTCCTCTGTGTCGTGGGTACCTGTCGAAAAACGCTGACGTCCTGATTGGACACCGGACAAATCATGATTTGGGTAAACAACGTCTGGCGTGAGCCGTTATAATGATTGCAATCTTTGGATGTGGCACTGTGGGACTGAGATAACGCAGACAATGTTCTCGCATCACTTACTCTTGTAATGTTTAGCTCCGTGGAGTAGGGGTCTTATTCATGTTGCATATTGTGTTATTGCATACTCAATTGATGTCTGACCCACATTATTATTCTTGATATATTATCTGTGATACCATGTGATTAGTTGTTATGCTGTGAATGCCTATGTGTGACTTTTATCACTGCTTTTCAGGTTGTACAGTGTGCGGAATCTCACCTCATTCCTTTTGTTGTTACACTACTCACGTGGCTTCACCTTGCTCTGGTGAGTAGTTATGGTGAGCGATCCATCATCTCGGCTCACCTTGGACTTGACTCTCCACGACGGAGAGAGCGCCTGGACGACCCACCTAGATGGAGGTGATACATACACAGAAGCTGTGAGTCTCACCAGTAGGAGGGAGTCACCTTTTTCCATGACGATCTTATCTGAGAGAGTCTGCACCCTGCATGTCAGTGGCGGGGGCAGTTCAGGGATCAACCAGCCACCACCACCACCTGCTAACTGTCCACGCCTGCCTAGAGCTCAACTTGCAGTTCACCCGGTGGAGCCCAGAGATGTGTACGTTGACCCTTCTTCCATACCACCTCCACCTACGGCACCGTCTACTTCAGCCTTGCCTGTACCTGCTGCCGGATCGTATGTTCCCGTAGTCTCACCCCCGAGGCCTACCTATGTGCCTTCCGAGCTACACACTCAGATTCCTCGCCAGCGGGCGAATTTGAGGATGACTGCTCGTAAGAGCACACCGGCTCATACGAGGGTATTCTTCTCCACTCCCCTAGTTATCCTCTCGTTTGATGATGAGGAGATGGAGGAGGTACCAGAGTATGTACCGGAGGACGTAACTGAGGTAGCCTCTGCCAGCGCGAGTCAGGATGCATGGTGGATGAGGACTGATGAGGAGTCGCTACGGTATGCAAAACAGATCATAAGCAGGTATGACAATGTCATGACCCGAATTTTGTAGCCATGACCGGCCGAAAGGGAAAGTCTCTCCTTTCCTTTTCGCAACCTCTTCAACATACTAATTCGTCTCATACAAAGTATAAAGAAAGATCATTCAATAATATATCATAAAATTGAATAATATAATCAGAATCAAACCAAAACATAACATAAAATACAAAGTCCTCCTTATACTTGATACAACTTAAAACCTATAGGTTCAAACCCTTCAAATTGTCCACATGGCATCCAAGGCTTTTGGCGGCGTCGTAAATACATGCAGCTGAAATGTTAAACGACGGGTGAGTCCACTGACTCCGTGAGGGAGTTTCCCCCAAGCACATGCAGTCACACAGAAATCAAGTGCGAGAATAAATTCACAGAATCATGCAAGCTCTAGCATCAAGCAAATAGTTAATCATTTCAACGTTACACATCACAAGCCTTTATTCATATGCAAATAATTTCAGGAGCAAACAAAGTACTATGTGGATATCTTGTCCATCTAAAGAGTACTTGTGGAATGACTTGCATATAAATCTTATTTTCATAACTCATGTTCCGCTCATAAGGAGAAACATAGCATAAACATATTCATATTGAGTCTCTAGGGTTCCAATTGGGGTTGCTCACTAAGGTCCCATGCCTCGACAGTTTTAGTTTTGTATCCCGGAGATACTGTCCCCTACGGCAAGCACCAACATCCCTCCTAACTCCCGGGGTATCTAACGGGGTCCCCTCATCCCCGACGATGATATTTATATACCGGAGCCTCACGCTCCCCGGTCGGCCTACCCAAAGATTTATAACCTTTCCTTGGCAATCCACTCCATCAAGTACTTTCACAAGATATTCGCAAAATAATCATACACATGGATTCACATCCTTTAACATATATTATCAAAATAGGAAAGACGAACACTTACCATAATATCCTCATATCCATAATTCCATCATGAAGAGAATCAATAAATCTTCTCCAAAGCACAAAACCAACAATTTCATATTCACGAGGATTTATCAACATCTCAAACAATCATTTAAATCCCAAAATGTTCTCAACCATAACATCAGTTAATAACCAAGATTAATCCAACAACATATCTAACATCAAGTTAAGCTCTTCTTAACTAATGACAACACTTAACATTAATCATATAAACGCCTTAACCCAAGTTTCAATTTTTATATTAACATCATGAACATAATTCAATATTTACATTCAAGACACTACATAATCATCAAACAAAATTTATTTTATATCTCATAAATATAATCATCACATCACGGTCACACACTTCATTTAGTATAAACCATATTATGATCAATAAAACATTACTTATACCTTTACATTAGTATCATACACCTAATTTTTAATGCACACCAGGCATTATAGCATAAACACCCATCCTTTTATTTATATATATATATATATATATATATATATATATATATATAGAGAGAGAGAGAGAGAGAGAGAGAGAGAGAGAGAGAGAGAGAGAGAGAGAGGGGGATCCACTTAAAGTTACTCTCAATCGCATCTATCCATTTATTCTAATCCAACAAAGGTCATGTGGCTTCTTTAATGAATTAATATAAATCCATTTGATTATAATAAATAGATAGATGAGATTGGAAGTAACTATCTTAAAGTTACTCTTGAAGTAAGTGGATCCCCCTCATTCATATATATATATATATATATATATATATATATATATATATATATATATATATATATATATATATATACAAGCCACAAGCTTCATTTTTTTTATGCACAGAGATAATATTTTTTTTTTTTGCTTTGAATGATACGTGGCTCACCTACTTCCTTGTTAATACCCACCCCAGCAAACTTCCAAAACAAGCACCTAATACCTCTGTGGAAAACTCGTTCCCGACACAAGGACAAGAAAAGAACACCGCCTATTGCACATATATATACACGGAGGGGGGAAATATATATACACGCAGGGGGAAAATGAAACCAATCACATTTCTAACGGTTCATGAATGATTAATATCAAATGCCCATACCCATATATTCATATTAACATGATCATCATTCCCCAAATCAAAACCACGAACAAAACATTTAGAACAACATAAATCCCTCACCTTGGATGTTAATGCTTGTAAGAAGATATCCAAAACTAAAAAGATGATAAGAAGATACCCATACTCACTAATAGAGCATCAGGATCAATTCCTAAAATTAGCATTTTTTAATGTTCATCTTTAATGAATTCAGTACGGATAGGTCAAGTTATGCACTAGCCTATTGATGTTATAATATCACAAATTAATTATTAGACATAATAATATAAATTAATTATCACTTAATGTATTATTTATTGACATAATCATAATTATAAAAATACGCAGGTATGAGAGTTATGCACCAACATTTTTATGCCTTAAAATCCTTATTTAATTCTTTATAGAAAATCAAAGAGCATTTTTTTATAGCATATGTTATTATTTAGAAGCATATTTATAAAAAGAAATCATGTGACCTTTATAAAAAAACGATTTTAAACTTACCAGACATGACATCATTTAAATGTTATAATTAAAATTATTAAAACTAACTGTCCCCGATTTTTCACTGTTTTGAAGGTTGATAATATGTAAATAAGTCTATATTTTTATATGAGGTTTAGGGTATGATTTTAAATAAAGCAAGATCATATTCATACTCTACGTTATCGTAGAAAGCTACGGTTAAATTTTGGGTTGAAAATTCAGACGGAACCCGATCTGCGTTTTCGCTGACAGTAAAATTTTATTGATCAGAAAACCTAATTTTGACTCGTGAACGAAACAGTTAGGTTTTAAATTAAATTTTCAACGACTTTGGTTATTTTGAAATTTTTCACCAAAAAGTGAAATAAAATATATTATTCGAACGAAATCTTAAATAAGCTGAACAACGGAGCTGAATACGGAATTATCGGGACCCGCGAAATGGTAAAGATCATGTCCTCTCAAGGACAACTCACCTAGGTGAGTCATGCTTGTGACTTACCAAGGTAATGATGAGTTAGAGGGGAATGGACAATTATGTCCCTAAACATTTGGTAAAATGACCATTTTATCCCTATGTGAAATTACTCTTCAATCCCTCAAATTTAACCAAGTTGGACAACTTTCTCCCTCACCTCTCCCATGCATAAGTCCCCATCTCCAAGCCCTTCACCCATTTCTTTCTCGCTTCATCCAAAGTTCTACATTTTCTCTTAAGAAGAACATAGGCAAAAATTGCGAAGGAGAAGCTTGAATCCTTGAGAATCTTCATCAACCAAGAGGTGAACTTCACTCACCTTGATCTATAGACTTTAAGTTCTTCATATGCTTTCTGGATTTAAGGCCAAAATCACATGTTTCCAATTCTAGGGTTATAGATTCAAAAATCTCTAGAAAATTATAGAAAAATCCTATGATCATGAAACCAATTTTTATGAACTCATCATGATGTATGTGATGACCATCTAGAATCATGTACCCAAAAGAAATCTCCTTCCTTTTTAACCCAAGCTTGGCCGAACCCTCACCTAAATGGCTTAAGGGGTTTTGGCTCAAATTTTTGATTAAGGAGTATTGAGTATGTTTCTACCATACTTAGGGATCATTGATCCAAGAGTTGGTAAAATTTTAACATCCTTGGCCTAATTAAATTAAGAAGGTTCAAATCTGTACTTAAGGGGATCAATAAGTTTGTTTTTTAGCTTAACTTATTCTATGATTGTGTGATGAAGCATCTATAGAATAGTCGTAATATGGTGATTCGCGAAGTACGCTTGGACCTTGGGATTCGGTGATTCACGGAGTAGAGGGAAGCCTAGAGAGATCGAAGGGCACAAAACCTTACTAGACTATAAGAGGTAAGAGGAGTTTGCCTGAGGGATTTCTCGATAACTATATGTTATCTATGAATGATCTGTATAATTTAATTTGAACTATGTGGTGGGTATTTAAATTAATTTCTTGTATGGTGTTATCTGTTGCTATTTATCTGTTTTGATTTTTTATTTGCAGTTATGTATTATAGTGTATGAATGCAGGTTATAAAATGTGTTATCTGCTGTAATGAGGTTGTGTCAATTTTATTGACGTTGATTGTTGATTGAGAAGCCTTACAGTGGTCAGTGCTCCATTAATGAACAAGATAAAAGCTTTAAAAAGTTTCATGAGGAACGGCAAATATCTAAACGGAAACGCTGGAAAATCTTCAAGGGCGTTAATTTTATACAAGGAAATTTAAAATGAAAGGTTAGTATACAAAAAGGGTAATTTTCGAAAATAGTTAATCATTTTGGTGAGAAAATTAATTTGAGGGAAAAAAGTAAATTTTAAATTAGAAAGTTTTTAACGCTAAATGACAGTTAATTCCGAAAAGATTTATAGAAGGTATTTTAAAAATTGTAGTTTTCTTGGGATGGCGATTCAGTCTCAAAATGACCCTCTTTTAGAGAACTATAACTTTGGGAAGAGACTTTCAAAGGAAAAGTAAAATTTATTGGTAATACAATGGTTTTACAAACAAATTTTAAAAAAAAAGAAGGATTTTTCCGTAAACAAGTTTTGGCCATTGGTTTTAAATCCGACAACTTGGATAAGTTGCGGGGATTTTGTTTTTCCGTATTTGTGTTCCACCAAACGAAAACAACGAAAACATTGAAATATGAACCTAGTAGACGAGATGTCGGGATACTAGTGTTCTATGATAATGACACGTGGATCTGAGATCCATGTTACAGTGTTATGGACTTTGTGTCCTGTGGACTTCGTGCCCTTTATACGTTGTGATGAACTTTGTTAGAGGTGAATATTGTTTTCTATTACCACGAACCTAGGACTAGTGCATCGGTCTAGGGCTTCGTGATTGAGCACTTGAACGTTGTGTCCTTTGTTGACGATGAAAAATCTTAAAATGTTGTAAATCATGAATGGTCGGGAGCCTTTGAGCTTCGACAAGGGAAGAATGAACTAAAAGAAAAGTGACAAGTAACGAAATGTTTTACATGCATTAATTGGCAAATGTGCGCACGTTTAATCATTATATCTTGGTGGTCAGGATATTCATGTTATATTGTATCATTATGCCATGGTGGACAATGAAAGCCATATTGGTGATCAATGTGCCTTGCATAGGGCAGTGTTGCTATGGTAATACGGTGTGTCCAATGTTGGGCAGCCGAGCTTGATCAGCTTGATAGACACGAAGTTGGGATCTCCGGAGTTTAAGTAACGAACTAGACGTTGAACGTTGAAGTGTCATCCATGTTTATAAATGACAATAACTGTCGGGTATGAAACCCTTTGACAAATTACTTGTTTATTCAGTAAAATCTCGTGTTATCATGATTATATATGTCTATATGCTGTTTGGTGTGTCTTGCATGTAGTTATCGTGTTTAAATCGATATATTGGTATCTCACCCTTGCATATTTCTGGTTGGTTCTTCCTTGGTGGTAAATATTTTTATCTGAGTATAGATGGACCCAGATATACCTCTGGAGCATTCCAGAGTTCGCTTGTAACGCCCCGATTTTTGAGTTTTATAATTCTTCAGTATTTAAATGTTTGTATTTTATTAGAGGGTCTAGAGAATGAAATAAAATATTCTGAGACCATAGTCATGCTCTACGTTATCGTAAGAAGCTATGGTTAAGTTTTGGGCAAAAACTCAAACGGAGTACGATCTGCGTTTTTCACGGATAGTGATGTTTTTCTACTATCAATACCTAGTTTTGACTCGTGAACGAGACATTAAATCTCAGGATTTAAATCTCTACATATTTGTTAAAATTTGTCCTGACGTCCAAAACTGAAAATAATATATTATATTTGGGCGTATACTCGAACCGGGAGACGTTTGGAGCTGCGAAAGGATCTAACGAGACCCGCGAACAGATAATTATGGTGGCTTATCAAGAGAATTTCGTGGCTAGCATTCAAGATGGCTTTAAAAAATATCTGGATATGAAATGACAAAAATGCCCTTGATCTTTTAAGGAAATGACCAAATTGCCCTTTGAGTTATTCACAAGTTTGCCATAGAATGAAAATATCTATATCCTCACTCTCTCACTAGGCCTCTCGGCCATACTCTCTCTCTCAAATGTCTCTCACTTGTTCATCTTTGTTCTTGAAGTTCTTCAAAGAGTTCTTCACAAAAACCTATCTTTGATCTTAAAAAGTTGAAGTTTGTGGTGGAAACTTGTTTCTTTTCTCATTAGTCTTTTATTCTAGGAGGTATGATCTTCATCTTAACTCTCTTAATCTCTCTATTTCATCTCTTGAATCTCTTGATTCATGAAGATCCAACTTTGATTCATAAACTTTGAAAATTCATAGAAAAGTGTAGAAAAATCCTTTTAATACCAAATCAATTTTTATGAACTAGTTTCATCATTCTGTTTCACTATCCAAGAGCATGTCACCAAAAGCTTTCTCTAACCCATATGGGTATTATTTGGTCGAACCTTTTAGGATAGAAAAAGGTTGAGTTTTTTATTCAAGTTTTGAGTAATAAGACTTGTTCTAGTGTTAGGAGTACCTAAGGATCATCCATCCAAAAGATGAGAAATTTTGGACACCTCTAGCTAATTTTTCTAGATGGTGGCCGAACCTCAAGTGATAGGAAATAAGAGATTTTTGTGTTGTTTGATGTTTAATGTTTGTTTGATGATGTTGTTTGTAGTTGGTGACGAGTAATCGGGAGATTCATAAACCGATCATCCGACTTTGATCCGGAGGATTTCATCAACAGGTATGGGGGGTGAACCTCATCACACCAAAGTTGGTGGTGGTGAAAATGCTTGGTTAAGTTTATGTGTGGGTGAAACCCTTTGGTTTGGGTTCACCACTTTCATTTGTTAAGTTCTCTTGGAGAACAAAGTTGAGAACAAAGTTGTAATTAGTAGTTTATGCTTTAGTGTGCTCTAGCATATGTTTATGATGATGTTGATTGGATGAAAATCATTTTCATGTATGTGGAAAACCTACTTTGATCTCTAGATCAAGTAAGGATTTTTATGCTTGATTATGATGCAATGATGTGTGATTGTTGTTTGTCATAATTGTGTGAGCTTTTTGAGCTATGACTTACCATTGGGGTGAAGCAAAATCTTCACTTTTCATTGGAGTAGGCTTGTGGCCTTAGTGAGAAGAAGCATAAGAACATGTGTTGTTCTTGATCTATCAAATATTTGAAGTAAGAAAAGTGTTTTAATGGAATCTCGCTAAGCGAACTGGATCTCTCTAAGCGATACCGAGGAATTTCAATTTATGCATCACTGCCTCAATTTCGCTAAGCGAATGGAATCTCGCTGAGCGAAATCCACATTTCAGGAAAACAATAAGTGATCTTGATCTAAAGATCAAATAAAGTTTCAAAATTTAAGTGTGTCACCAAAGTGAAAAATGTCTTTTCTTTAGCCATAAGATTATTTAATAAACTAAGTGCTTGAAAAAGAGAAATAATGAAGAAGTTAAGAAAAAGGGAAAACAAGGCATTCGCCTGGCTAACCTAGTCTCGCCACGCAAGACAGAGGGCTAGCTCGAGCAGTAGAGATATAGCATCTCGACCTCGCGACGCGAAACCATTCTCGCCGCGCGAACCAGAAGGACTGTCTAAGAAGTAAAAATAGCCTCTCAGCCTCGCGTCATGAAACTGGTATTCGCCCCGCGAGAAAAGGTTTTGTCTTACAAAAAGAGTTTTTCAACTAAAAATTGTAAAGTTTTACGCATGAAAACCTAAGTTTAAGTAATTAACTTAGAGTTGAAGACAAGAGATAATTAAGTATGGTATGTGGTGGAACAAGACCATGTATTATACCATTGATGACTTAATTCATCAATGACTTCATAAGACCTAAGTGAAGCAACACTTATTTTCTTAAATGATAAGCAAGGAGTAATATCTTAGAAACGATTAAAGACTTACCTAAGAGGATTCTCAATCCTTATTCATAATGCTTAGGACTTGAGACATAATTCATAAGACATAAACATAAACATGAAATGTTTTGGGTTTTGAAACAGTAGTTCGATGACGGACCGGTGATTCGGATCTAGGCCAGTCCTTCAATTGTTTTAGTCTTGTGATGACTCGATCCCGGAGGGACCACGAGATTTATCCGGTGTATAAAATTTTTGAAATACGAAAACAGGTATAGTTCCTAAGGAAGTGAACCTTAGTGGAACGTTGAGGTTTATCCGGTGGATAGACATTGCTTTATCGCATCTGCTTTGTGTAAGCATTGGCATTTCATTTGCATGAGTCGTAAGGCCTTGAGCCTAGGAGTTGAGCTTACACCTTGATGCGGGTGCAAATCTTACGGTAACGATTGAAATGGTCTTGGAGGTATAAGGGTTGGAAGGGCTGACATATGACCTGTTGGTAGCTCTTCTGTGTCATGGCAAATCCGAGCAATACACTGATATCCTCGACTAGATGCTGTACTTTTCATTTTTAGTGCAAAGTGTTTTCGTAAAGCTAGATACGTGCACGTTACGAATGTTGTAGCATCTTGCCCAAGGCTGTCGTACACGGAACATGTCCTCCCATTCACTCTCTCCGATGTTTTGTTAGCTATGGAATAGGGGTCAGAGTTTTACCCTGTGGCATATGGCATTGAGTCATGTACATTGCACTGCATTGCATGGTTGTTGATGATTACATTTACCTGTTGTACATCGTTGTTCTGTTTCGAGAATGCCCTATATTATGCTGCTAACTGTTTAATATGATTTATATTGAGATATATGATAAGCATGTTGGGTACGTCGTTACCTGGTGAGTTGTTCCGTTTTTACTTCTGCTACTTTGTTGTGTTGATGATCGGGATCTCACCCATATTTGTATATCTTTTCTGCTGGTATTGCTGTTTCTGCTTGAGCAGATGGATGCGACAATGGTTCTGTCCAGCGTTTGCTTTGAGTCTGGAGGGGGACTCCATTTGCTGTTTAGTTTCATTTTGGCCAGACTGTGTCAGTGTCTGTAGTACCTTTTTGGGAGCTGTGACTCCAGGTACTTATTATATTCTGTTGCCATTTAGGCATTGAGCCTATGTCTGTATACAATACTATTTCTATTTCTATTTCTGTATTTTATTTCAGTTTATATTTTAGAAATGTATGGTGAACCTAAGTTCAGTTATTATTATTTATCTTTACTAATCCCATTACATCTTTGTGAAAAGAAAAAAAAATCGTATTTTATGCATTAATATTATTTTCAGCCTTATAAATGTTCGAAAATGTGACACCCGGGAAAGGGTGTTGCATCGCTCCCTGACGTTTAACTAGGCAGGGAACAGTGGCGCCTGGGCGATAAACCTGGGTGCTCAAAGCGCCATCTACACGGGCCCCGTGCGGGAGATTACTGGCACGTTCGAGGGAGGACCACAGAGACGTACGCACACAGTAGAGTCTGTGGAGGCATCTTTGCCTCCGATGTGGCTCTTACTACAGTATTTGGTTGACCACGGAGAGATGGGCATTCATCATCCCTTGGCACATCCTTTACCAGCAGCGGTACCGGCACCACCTCTAGCGCCAGCTATCTTGGATCCTGCGATAGACGAGGTAGAGGAGGACCCCGAGGAGCTCATTGAGGTGGAGCCGGAGGACTATCCCGTCGATGCTGATGATGATGTTCTTGACGAGGGAGTGAGTACTACGATATCTTCATCTGATACACTTCCTGAGACTGGGGATGATCGCCAGGATATCCCCAATGGTTATCATTAGTTGTTGACCACCTGTAGGATGAGTCTAGTTTTGGAGTAGTGCATTCGTCAGTTTGTTCTGGCTACTTAGAGCCATGAGGTTTTGAGATGTGGTTCTACACGAGCGGTACATATCTTCTGTAGTTTACTTTCGTTACTTTGTACTTCTGAGAATGGCCTGTCTGTATAAAGGCCCTGTGTATAAACTGATAATGATCTATTAGGTATGAAATAGCAGATGCATATATTAATGTACGTTTGATTATGTTAGTGTTATGGTAAAGTTAAAATAAAATTTCATCACCAAATTTCGAAATGAAGTATTTTCCGAAAGTAACCAGCAAGTTTACTAAAGTTTTATTTTCCGCAACGGGTTACCATGTGAAGTCCCAGAAAGGGGTGTCACATTAGTGGTATCAGAGCTGGTCGAGCCTTTCGGGAATCTTTGGGAAATAGGTCTGTTGTGTTGATGTTGTGTATTCTCTGACTAAGACTTGTTTGGATTACTTCTTAGAAGTAATGCGTGTTAACAAGTAAGTACATGTTTCATTTTATGGTTGCAGTTTAACTGATTTTGTCTTGTAGGTCAGTTATGGAACCGGAGGGTGGACATGGAAGTGGACATGGACGTGGACGCGGTCGTGGAAGGGGTCGTCAAGGTGGTCCCATTGGTGGCCGTGACAATGCTTATGAGAACTATGAAGGTGCAATGGATTATACCGCACAAGCAATAGAAAATGTTGCAGCTGCCATCGCCCTACAGACAGCTACTATGGTTGGTCAGAACCAGCAAGCTGCGGAAGGCAGAAGTCTGACTGCATTTAGACGTCAGAATCATCCACAATTTCACAGGGATACTGACCCTGAGAAAGCTGATTTGTGGATACAAGAACTGAAGAAAATCTTTGAGCTCGTCTTAAGTCTCGAAGGAGTCAAGGTCCCATATGCTACTTTTCTACTGTTGGGGGATGTGGAGTATTGGTGGAAAGGAACTCGACAACTTTTGGAAGCTGGTCATCAGGAAATTACTTGGGATGTGTTCCGCAATGCATTTCTGGATAAGTATTTTCCACAAAGTGCTAGAGTCGAGAAGGAACAAGAATTTCTACGTCTATTGCAAAGGGATCTCTCAGTTGGGGAATATGCATCGAAGTTTGAATCTCTTGCTAAGTACTTCCGATTCTTTCAGACGCAACCTAATGAAAGGTGGAAATGTGAAAGGTTTGAAGTAGGTTTAAGATTCGAGATCAAAGAATCTGTGTTACCTTTGCAATTTCGAAATTTTCAATCTCTGGTCGAGATATGCCAAAAAGTGGAACAGATGAGGAGAGGAAGAGATAATAGAGGGAATACTGGAGGACTCTCTCGGTTCAAGAATCAATCCCAAACTCAGAACCAAAGGGGAAAGCAAAATCAGAGGAAACCGTATTTCCGACCTCATGGAAATAATCAGAATCAACCACCTTATCGCTCAAATGTTTCTGCATCGGGAAGTGGAGGCCAAACCAGGAAATGTTACAGGTGTGGAGACCCGAACCATATGTCTGATACTTGTCCAGTAAGAGGAGCTAAGTGTTACAACTGTGATCAAATAGGACACCTATCAAAGGTTTGTAATGCACCAAGGCACGGATCTACTATCCACAACACAAGAACCAATAAATCAACGACAATGGGAAGAGTTTACACTAAAAGCGGCATTTAGGCTTCGAACTCCGACGATCTCATACAGGGTAGTTGCGACATAGCGGGTAATCTCTTGACTGTACTTTTCGATTCGGGTGCAATTCATTATTTCATTTCGATGGATTATGTGAAACTCTTGAAATTGCCTATCTCTTCATTATCATATGATCTGATTGTTTCAACCCCAACTGCTAAACCAGTTACTGTCAATTCTATATGCTTGAACTCGTCCTATTGTTATTCAGGATAGACATTTTCTTGTTAATCTGATATGTTTGCCTTTAATACAGTTAGATGTAATTTTAGGCATGGACTGGTTATCTTCCAACCATATTCTTATAGACTATGCTCATAAAACTTTAGTCTTTCCTAAGGATGAGATTTCTGGATTTTTGTCTGCTAATCAAGTAAGGGCTTCTTTAAAAGAGGGAGCACAAGGATACATGCTATTGTTTTCCTTGGACGTCGAGAGTAAGTTAGATCTACAGTCCATACCTGTCGTAAATGAGTTTCTTGAAGTGTTTCCGCGGGAGTTACCGGTGCTACCTCCTGTTCGAGATATTGAGTTCACGAATGATCTGGTACTGGGCACTGGACCGATATCCATGGCACCATATCGTATGTCGCCATCAGAACTAGAGGACTTGAAAAAGCAACTGGTGGAACTGATGGAGAAAGAATTCATTAGAGCTAGTGTATCATCGTGGGGAGCTCCAGTTTTATTGGTGAAGAAGAAAGACGGGACTTCTCGCTTATGTGTACATTTTCGTCAGCTAAACAAGGTGACGATCAAGAACAAGTATCCTCTACCAAGGATCGATGATTTAATGGACCAGTTACATGGAGCGGCCGTTTTCTCGAAGATAGATCTACGATCGGGCTATCATCAAATTCGTGTGAAGGCAGAGGACATACCGAAAACAACGTGTCGAACACGCTACGGGCATTATGAGTATCTTGTGATGCCATTTGGAGTGACAAATTCTCCTGCTATATTCATGGATTACATGAATAGGATTTTCCGTCCTTATCTAGATCAGTTTGTCATTGTTTTTATAGACGATATTCTAATCTATTCTCCTAATGAAGAGAAGCATGCTGAACATCTCAGTATGGTTCTTCAAATCTTAAAGGAGAAACAGTTATACGCGAAACCCGAAAAGTGTGAATTTTGGTTAGACCACAAGTTCTGTTTTTAGGGCACGTAATCTCGAGTGAAGGAATCGCAGTGGACCCGTCGAAATTTGAAGTTGTTTTAAAATGGGAGAGACCAAAGACGGTAACAGAGATCCGTAGTTTCGTGGGTTTAGCTGGATACTATAGGAGATTCATTGAGGGATTCTCCAAAATAATAGGACCTCTTACCCAACTAACTCGGAAGGACCAAACTTTCATTTGGATGGAAGCATGTGAGGAAAGTTTTCAAGAATTAAAGAGGAGGTTGACTACTTCACTTGTTTTGGTATTACCTGATCCCAAGGAGCCTTTTGAGGTGTATTGTGATGCGTCACATCAAGGGTTGGGCTGTGTATTAATGCAAAACCGGAAGGTAGTAGCCTATGCTTCCAGGCAATTGAAGATTCATGAGAGGAATTACCCTACGCATGACCTGGAGCTAGCGGCAATGGTTTTTGCATTGAAAATCTGGAGACATTATTTGTATGGAGCAACATTCAATGTTTCAGTGACCACAAAAGTTTGAAATACCTGTTTGATCAAAAGGAGCTCAACATGCGGCAAAGACGCTAGTTGGAATTTTTAAAAGATTACGATTTCCAATTATAGTATCACCCTGGAAAAGCAAATGTGGTAGCGGATGCCTTGAGTAGAAAATCAATACATGCATCTGCAATGATGGTCAAGGAGCAAGAGTTGATAGAACAATTCCGAGATATGCAATTGACAATTAAGACGTCGCCAGGAAAGCTTTGCTTAGATATGATTACTATTTCCAATGGATTAATGGAACAAATACGAGAGAAACAAAGAAGTGATCAGTACCTACAAGGAGAAAGGAAATTAGTGCGACGAGGAGCAGTATCAGAATTCAAAGAGGGAACAGATGGAATTTTACAGTTCAGTGAAAGAATGTGTGTACCGGACGATTTCGAGCTAAGAAAGCTAATTCTGGAGGAAACTCACAAGAGTAAACTAAGTTTACATCCAGGAGCCATGAAGATGTATCAAGATCTTAAACAGTTGTATTGGTGGTATAGGATGAAGAGAGACGTAATGGAATATGTCGCTTCATGTTTAGTCTGTCAAAAAGCTAAGATCGAACATCAAAGACCAGCAGGAATGCTACAATCCTTGAACATCCCAGAATGGAAATGGGATGGTATCGCGATGGATTTCGTGACAAGTTTGCCAAAGACTCGGAAGGGGCATGATGCCATATGGGTAATAATTGAACGACTGACCAAGTAGGCTCACTTCTTGCCTATCAATATAAAGTACTCGATGGAGAGATTAACTCAGTTATACATCGGAGAAATTGTAAGATTACATGGTGTACCTTCGAGTATTATTTCAGATCGTGATCCAAGGTTTACATCAAGGTTCTGGCAAAGTTTACACGAGTCACTAGGAACGAAACTCAAATTGAGTTCAGCATATCATTCACATACGGATGGACAATCAGAGAGAATGATCCTGTCACTTGAAGACTTGTTGCGAGCTTGTGTGTTGGAACATCTTGGTTCTTGGGATGAATTTCTACCTTTGATAGAATTCATCTATAATAATAGTTTCTACTCGAGCATAGGAATGGCACCTTATGAAGCTTTATATGGTCGACGGTGTAGAACACCTCTATGTTGGTACCAGGATGGTGGAAGCCTACTGTTGGGACTAGATATCGTGCAACAGATAACCGAAAAGGTAAAGATGATTCAGGAAAAGATGCGGACAACTCAGAGTCGACAGAAAAGTTATGCGGACAAGAGGAGATGACCTCTTGAGTTTAAGGAAGGGGGTCATATATTTTTGAGAGTCACACCTACGACTGGGGTTGGCATGGTAATTAAATCCAGAAAACTCACCCTGATCATTGGACCTTATCAAATTCTTCGTCATGTGGGTCTAGTAGCCTATCAAATTGCTTTACCATCTTTTCTTTCAAATATTCATGATGTTTTCCATGTTTCACAACTGAGGAAGTATATTCCTAATCCATCTCATGTGATCGAACCCGATGTAGTAGAAATAAAAGAAAACTTGTCTTATAAGACTTCACTCGTACGAATCGAGGATAAGATGATTAAGCAGCTCAGGGGTAAACGAATTCCCTTGGTCAAGGCTATTTGGGATGATACAACTGGAGAGGTAACATGGGAAGCTGAGGACAAGATGAGATTACAATATCCTGATCTTTTTCTAGGTATGTAATTTTGAGGACGAATTTTTTTTTTTAATGGGGTAGTAATGTAATACCCCGATTTTTCACTGTTTTGAAGGTTGATAATGTATAAATGAGTTTATATTTTTTATCTAAGGTTTAGAGTATGATTTTAAATAAAACAAGATCATATTCATACTCTACGTTATCATAGAAAGTTACATTTAAATTTTGGGTTGAAAATTCAGACGGAACCCCGTTTACGTTTTCACTGACATTAAAATTTTACTAATCAGAAAACCTAATTTTGACTCGTGAACGAAACAGTTAGGTTTTAAATTAAATTTTTAACGACTCTGGTTATTTTGAAATTTTTCACTAAAAAGTGAAATAAAATATATTATTTGGGCGAAATCTTAAATCGGGTGAATAACGGAGCTGAATACGGAATTATCGGGACCCGCGAAAGGATATAGATCATGTCCTCTCAAGGACAGCTCACCTAGGTGAGTCATCCTTGTGACTCACCAAGGTAATGATGAGTTAGAGGGGAATGGACAATTTTGTCCATAAACATTTGGTAAAATGACCATTTTATCCTTATGTGAAATTACTCTTCTATCCCTCAAATTTAACCAAGTTGGACAAATTTCTCCCTCACTTCTCCCATGCATAAGTCCCCATCTCCAAGCCCTTCACCCATTTCTTTTTCACTTCATCCAAACTTCTACATTTTCTCATTTTCTCTCAAGAAGAACATAGGCCAAAATTGTGAAGGAGAAGCTTGAATCCTTGAGAATCTTCATCATCCAATAGGTGAACTTCACTCACCTTGATCTATAGACTTTAAGTTCTTCATATGCTTTCTTGATTTAAGGCCAAAATCACATGTTTCCAATTCTAGGGTTATAGATTCAAAAATCTCTAGAAAATTATAGAAAAATCCTATGATCATGAAACCAATTTCTATGAACTCACCATAATGTATGTGATGACCATCTAGAATCATGTACCCAAAAGAAATCTCCTTCCTTTTTAACCCAAGCTTGGCCTAACCCTCACCTAAATGGCTTAAGGGGTTTGGGCTCAAATTTTTGATTAAGGAGTATTGAGTATGTTTCTACCATACTTAGGGATCATTGATCCAAGAGTTGATAAAATTTTAACATCCCTGGCCTAATTAAATTAAGAAGGGTCGAATCTGTACTTAAGGGGATCAATAAGTTTGTTTTTTAGCTTAACTTATTCTATGATTGTGTGATGAAGCATCTATAGAATAGTCGTAATTTGGTGATTCGCGAAGTACGCTTGGACCTTGGTATTCGGTGATTCACGGAGTAGAGGGAAGCCTAGAGAGATCGAAGGGCACAAAACCTTACTAGACTATAAGAGGTAAGAGGAGTTTGCCTGAGGGATTTCTCGATAACTATATGTTATCTATGAATGGTCTGTATAATTTAATTTGAACTATGTGGTGGGTATTTAAATTAATTTCTGGTATGGTGTTATCTGTTGATATTTATCTGTTTTGATTTTTTATTTGCAGTTATGTATTATAGTGTTTGAATGCAGGTTATAAACTGTGTTATCTGCTGTAATGAGGTTGTGTCAATTTTATTGACGTTGATTGTTGATTGAAAAGCCTGACAATGGTCAATGCTCCATTAATGAACGAGATAAAAGCTTTAAAAAGTTTCATAAGGAACAGCAAATATCTAATTGGGAAACGTAGGAAAATCTTCAAGGGTGTTAATTTTATGAAAGGAAATTTAAAATGAAGGGTTAGTATACAAAAAGGATAATTTTCGAAAATAGTTAATCATTTTGGTGAGAAAATTAATTTGAGGGTAAAAGCTAAATTTTAACTTAGAAAGTTTTTAACGCTAAACGACGGTTAATTCCGAAAAGATTTACAGAAGGTATTTTAAAAACAGAAGTTTTATTGGGATGGCGATTCAGTCTCAAATGACCCTCTTTTAGAGAACTATAACTTTGGGAAGAGACTTTCAGAGGAAAAGTAAAATTTATTGGTAATACGACGGTTTTACAAACAAATTAAAAAAAAAAAAGGATTTTTTCCGTAAACAAGTTTTGTGCAACAGTGTTAAATCTGACAACTTGGTTAAGTAGCGAGGATTTTGTTTCTCCGTATTTCGGTTCCATCGAACGAGAACGACAAAAACATTGAAACGTGGACCTAGTAAATGAGACGTCGGGATACTAGTGTTCTGTGATAGTGTCACGTGGATCTGAGATCCGTGTTACAGTGTTGTGGACTTTGTGTCCTGTGGACTTCGTGCCCTCTATTCGTTGTTATGAACATTGTTAGAGGTGAATATTGTTTTATATTACCACAAACCTAGGACTGGTGCATCGGTCTAGGGTTTCGAGATTGAGCACTCCAACGTTGTGTCCTGTGTTGACGATGAAAAATCTTAAAACATTGTAAATCATGAATGGTCGGGAGCCTCTGAGCTTCGGCAAGGGAAGAATGAACAAAAAGAAAAGTGACAAGAAACGAAATGTTTTACATGCATTAATTGGCAGATGTGCCCACGGTTAATCATGATATCTTCGTGGTCAGGATATTCATGTTACATTGTATGATTGTGCCATGGTGGACAATGAAAGCCATATTGATGATCACTGTGCCTTGCATAGGGCAGTGTTGCTATGGTAATACGGTGTGTCTAATGTTGGGCAGCCAAGCTTGATCAGCTTGATAGACACGAAGTTGAGATCTCCGGAGATTAAGTAACTAACTAGACGTTGAACATTGAAGTGTCATGCATGTTTATAAATGACAATGACTATCGGGTATGAAACCCTTTGACAAATTACTTGTTTATTCAGTAAAATCTCATGCTGTCATGATTATATATGCCTATATGTTGTTTAGTTTGTCTTGCATGTAGTTATTGTGTTTAATTCCATATATTGGTATCTCACTCTTGCATATTTCTGGTTGGTTCTTCCTTGGTGGCAAATATTTGTATCTGAGTATAGATGGACCCAAAGATACTTCTGGAGCATTCCAGAGTTCGCTCCCTGACATTTGACCATGCAGAGAACGGTGGCGCCTGGGCGATAAACCCCTGGGGGCTCAAAGCGCCATCTACACGAGCCCTGTGCGGGAGATTACTGGCACGTTCGTGGGAGGACCACAGAGACGTACGCACACAGTAGAGTCTGTGGAGGTATCTTTGCCTCTGATGTGGCTCTTACTATAGTATTTGGTTGACCACGGAGAGATGGGGATTCATCATCCCTTGGCACAGCCTTTACTAGCAGTGGTACTAGTACCACCTCCAATGCCAGCTGTCTTGGATCCTGTGATAGACGAGGTAGAGGAGGACCCCGAGGAGCTCATTAAGGTGGAGCCGGAGGACTATCCCGTCGATGTTGATGATGATGTTCCTGACGAGGGAGTGAGTACTAAGGTATCTTCATCTGATACATTTCCTGAGACTAGGGATGATCACCAGGATATCCCCAATGGTTATTATCATTAGTTGTTGACCAGCTATAGGATGAGCCATAAGGTTTTGAGATGTGGTTCTACACGAACGCTACGTATCTTCTGTAGTTTACTTTCGTTACTTTGTACTTCTGAGAATGGCCTATCTATATAAAAGCCCTGTGTATAAACTGATAATGATCTATTAGGTATGAAATAGCTGATGCATATATTAATGTACGTTTGACTATGCTAGTGTTATGGTAAAGTTAAAAGAAAATTTCATCACCAAATTTCGAAATGAATTATTTTCCGAAAGTAACCAGCAAGTTTACTAAAGTTTTATTTTTCGCAACAAGTTATCATGTGAAGTCCCAGAAGGGGGTGTCACACTAACAGGTATTACATTCTACACCCCTTAAAAGGAATTCGTCCTCGAATTCCAAGGACACATACCAAGAACTGTAACAACAATTATAATCGATACTTAAATAGCTCATTAAGCACATAAAACAATATTTTCATGAATACACAAACTAGTCTTGCAAACAAACCCATAACTTAGAATCAACCATAAATCAATAATCATTTTAGTAAACCTTCTCATAATTACTTTCTCAACATTACTTGTATCATTTCATAATAATACTAAAAATTACATAACAACTTTAACCATTTTCGACAAACTATCACAAACTTTCTTTTTATAAGAAACTTTTCATTATTTCAAAATATCAATCTCAACCCAACCCATATTTAAGAGGTCAACCTCAGTGGATCATCATCAAATATAAGCTAGTATAATTACCTTCCATTTTAACTTAAAGGTAATACAAAATAGGGAGAAAAATACCTATATCCACAAATTTAAGGTGTGCAATCACAGTCACAACAAAGATTACAGGAAAAAGAATGAAAAAAAAGACAGGCAAGTTAAGAGATAATAAAAAAAAAATATTAAAAGCCCTATAATAATAAAAAGGAAGAAGTTGAGTGGGACGAGCTATAGCAAGACTTATGCACTAATGCCCACTTAAAATGGAAAGCCCATTAAACACATTAGAAATACTGATAAAAAAATTCTTAAATAACACCACTTATATGTTATTTGAAACAACTAAAAGTTTTTTTTTTTTAAAAAAAAAAGGCATAAATAATAAGATAGAAAAAGAACAAAAAGGTTGCTTCACAAAGGACAAATTTCAGGTTACTATGCCAAAGGTAAGTACAACACAAAACACAAGGATAAAATACATTTTCGAGAATATATAATTCTTGTGAGCAATGAACGAAAATCGAAAAAAGAAAGAAAAAAGAATGGCATAGTTTAAAAGGATTTCAATACATTTATTATTCAGTCTATTGATGACACTTGATAGAATCAAAGACAACAAGAGACTTACTTCCCTTGATAATAAATATCAAAACTAAGATTTAGAACCATACCAGGGCATGAACCAATATTCCAATTTCCAAAAATAAGTCATAAATATGATTGAATAAATTGAATGACGATAGTTCATTTTTTTTTTTAACAAAATAACGATAGTTCATCAACTTTAATAAATAGAGTATCTAGTTCTGCACATAGTATGTGCATAGTAAGCATACGAGAACTTTCACAATAGTTGAAGTATGGTACCAAGAAAACAAAGATGAGTCACATTCAAAGTTACTGTGCTTGCTCTTCATAAACAATTACCTACTAAAAATAATCATATTTTTTTGTTGCATAAAGCTACAGGCTACAGAGCAGCACAAAGAAAATAGTTCAACAATAATATTTAATAAAAAAAAAAAAACTTTGCTATAAATTCTTCACTACCATCGCCGATTTCCTGGAACCATACTTCTCCATTAGCCCATTTCTAACGCAAATTCAAATATGTTAGTATAAGAAGATAACTTATTTCCTTCTGGAAAATGATGTTGGGAGCAACAGAGGATGATACAATATATATAAAAAATATGAATTCTACAGATTGGTCACGTGATACAATATTTCCTATACCCATCACAGAATATAAATGGAATTAAGATGTAAAGAAAAAGATCACGTTTAATCCAAAAAAAAAAAAAAAAAATCGATCACTGTATACTCTAATCAAAATTCATCGGGTGACAATTTCATAACATAAAAAAGGAGCATAGGTCAAACCCACACACCATACATGGCACAAATTCATCATAAACAAAACACACACATCTGTCACGTTTGATGAACAACTGCTTAAAGAACAAACGAAGGGATTTAAAGGATAGATAACTTATATATATATATATATATATATATATATATATATATATATATAGTTGTGTCATCTCATACCGTCGCTTTGCTGTCATGTGGAGTCAACAACTCATAACAGATCAAAACCGAAATTAAGCTGTAATAACCTTTGTCTTAGATCTCGCCCGGGTTTGAGATCCAAACACAAATGTTATCTACACCTAATTCCTTTTTCAGGAATTTGTAACCTAAACTTTGATACCAACTTTGTCATGACCCGAATTTTGTAGCTATGACCGGCTGAAAGGAAAAGTCTCTCCTTTCCCTTTCGCAACCTCTTAAGCATACTAATTCGTCTCATCTAAAGTATAAAGAAAGATCATTCAATAATATATCATAAGATTGCATAATATAATTAGAGTCAAACCAAAACATAACATAAATTACAAAGTCCTACTTATACTTGATACAACTTAAAACCTATGGGTTCAAACCCTTCAAACTGTCCACATGGCATCCAAGGCTTTTGGCGGCGTCGCAAATACCTGCAGCTGAAATGTTAAACGTCGGATGAGTCCACTGACTCAATGAGGGAGTTTCCCTCAAGCACATGCAGTCACACAGAAATCAAGTGCGAGAATAAATTCACAGAATCATGCAAGCTCTAGCATCAAGCAAATAGTTAATCATTTCAAAGTTACACATCACAAGCCTTTATTCATATGCAAATAATTTCAGGAGCAAACAAAGTGCTAGGTGGATATCTTGTCCATCTGAAGAGTACTTGTGGAATGACTTGCACATAAATCTTAGTTTCATAACTCATGTTCCGCTCATAAGGGGAAACATAGCATAAACATATTCATATTGAGTCTTTGGGGTTCCAATTGGGGTTGCTCACTAAGGTCCCCTGCCTCGACAGTTTTATTTTGTATCCTGGAGATATTGTCCCCTCTGGCAAGCACCAACATCCCTCCTAACGCCCGGGGTATCTAACGGGATCCCCTCATCCCCGACGATGATATTTATATACCGGAGCCTCCCACTCCCCGGTCGGCCTACCCAAAGATTCATAACCTTTCCTTGGCAATCCATTCCATCAAGTACTTTCACATGATATTCGCAAAATAAACATACACATGGATTCACATCCTTCAACATATAATATCAAAATAGGCAAAATTAACACTTACCATAATATCCTCATATCCATAATTTCATCATGAAGAGAATCAATAAATCTTCTCCAAAGCACAAAACAAACAATTTCATATTCACAAGGATTTATCAACATCTCAAACAATCATTTAAATCCCAAAATGTTCTCAACCTTAACATCAGTTTATAACCAAGAATAATCCAACAACATATCTAACAATCAAGTTAAGCTCTTCTTAACTAATGACAACACTTTACATTAATCATATATAGAAACACCTTACCCAAGTTTAAATTTTTATATTAACATCATGAACATAATTCAATATTTATATTCAAGATACTAGGTAATCACCAAACAAAATTTATTTTATATCTCATAAATATATTCATCACATCACGGTCACACACTTCATTTAATATAAACCATATTATGATCAATAAAACATTACTTATACATTTACATTAGTATTCATTTTTAATGTACACCAGGCATTATATATATATATATATATATAAGCCACACACGTACAACCACTTTTGCTATGGATAAACACCCTGATTCCATTCTCTTGTTCTTATATAATTATATAAGCCACAAACTTCCTTTTTTTTATACTATTTTTTTTTTTTTTTTTGCTTTGAATGATACGTGGCTCACCTACTTCCGTGTTAATACCCACCCCAGGAAACTTCCAAAACAAGCACCTAATACCTCTGTGAAAAACTCGTTCCAGACACAAGGAGAAGAAAAGAACACCGCCTACTGCTCATATATATACACAGAGGGGGAAAAAAATTAAACCAATCACATTTCTAAGGGTTCATGAATGATTAATATCAAATGCCCATACCCATATATTCATATTAACATGATCATCATTTCCCAAATCAAAATCACAAACAAAACATTTAGAACAAGAGAAATCCCTCACCTTGGATGTTAATGCTTGTAAGAAGATATCCAAAACTAAAAAGATGAGAAGGAGGAGGATGAATCACCATCATGCTTTTCCCTCTAGCCTTCTATTCTCAAATTCTCTCATCTCTCTGATTTGCTTAGGGTTCAGGCTTCTTTTGAAAAAAAAAAAGAAGGGAAGAGAAAAACTTCTATATATATATATATAAAGCTAACGCTAAAGCATTAGGTACCAATTAATGTCACTCACTAAAAAAAGCATCAGGATCAATTCCTAAAATTAGCATTAGTTAATGTTCATCTTTAATGAATTCAGTACGGGTATGTTAAGTTATGTATTACCCTATTGATGTTATAATATCACAAATTAATTACTAGATATAATAAAATAAATTAATTATTACTTAATGTATTATTTATTGTCATAATCATAATTATTAAAATATGCAGGTATGAGAGTTATGCACCAACATTTTTATGCCTTAAAATCCTTATTTAATTCCTTAAAGAAAATCAAAGAGCATTTTTTTTATAGCATATTTTATTATTTAAAAGCATATTTATAAAAAGAAATCATGTGACATTTATAAAAAAAAAAGATTTTAAACTTACCAGACATGACATCATTTAAATGTTATAATTAAAATTATTAAAACTAACAGGTATTAGAGACATGCAGCCCTTGGAGGAGGAGGAGGGCGAGGATGAGGATGAGAAGGCCATAGAGGAGGACGAGGAGGACCCGGAGGAGTACTACTCCGACGAGTAGTGCAGTGTCTGTTTTGGCCAGTCTCCAGTGTCTTCCCAATGTTTGTATATTCATGATGTATCCCATTCCCCTTTATGTTGTGGAGCTGCGTCTCTAGTAGTGTAGGTTGAGTGTGTCCTTATGTTGGTTATTTTCTTTTGTAGTCAGATGTAGAGAACTACTATATGTATATATGTATTGTGGGAAGCTTTTATTATTTCAATATTGTTTATGATTACGTATGTTTATCCTTATGAGTACAAGTATACTTGTATGTTTTCGGAACTTTTCGGAACTTGAGTAAAAAGAAGAAGAAAAAAACTCATATTTTTGGTAAGCTCTTTATATTTTATATATTTTCTCATTTCATTTCTGTCTTGTGTTAAATAATCATAACCCCTAAAGTGGGGTGTTACACAATGTCTATGCAATTTTCTTCGAAACGATCAAAGAGCAGAGATGGTAGGTTTACCTTCATGTAGTAGAGGAGATGAGTCAGGAGGAAGGCATGCAAGTCAGAAATTGAGTCCTTAGACCTAGCTTTGTGCAAAACGACATTGTTTAGGATCTGATTCAGAATCCTAGCATCATCTTTCATGATAGCAGCTTGGAAGAGAGCGTTTGGATGAGCATCAGGGTGTTTAAGATAGTTGAAGATATTATCTTTTCCCCCAAACTTGTTGTACCAAGACTTGGAGAAGGTGGCTCCAAAGGACATACAACTAATTGTAGAAGCAATGCTTATCCTGGAGATGATGACCTTCTGCGCCCCCAAAACATATCCAGAGATTTCTCCTTCTTTTTCCATGTGTGCAGTTCTCCATAACTCAATGCGGAGCCTAGGATAGACTTCTGGGTAGTTTGTGAAGAAGTGATCCCACCCAACACCAACAATGGAGTTTCTGACATCTGCTCCCAAACTGGCCAACAGATCCAGATCGATTTGATGCTCAATGTTGATCTGACATATGTCTGGAAATTCTCAAGTTGGGTGGCCCAAAGGTGATATATCTTCACAAGGGACATTGCTGCTACCTTCACCAGCTAAACGGTGGTTTCTTCCCATTTTCAGATGAGAGAGCTTCTAAGAAGATGAATAGTTGAAGAGAGAAAGAGACAAGGATTTCAGAGAAAGAGACATTTGATGAGACTTTAACTCACGGGTTATGTTTTTAAAGAGAGTAAGTGGGGGGTGGGGGTTAACCAACCGTCAGAAGTTACCATGGTTAAGAAGTCATGATGACTTGCGGTTACTGAGGGTGGCTATTTAAGAGGGAGATAACAGACGCACGACGTTTGAATGACTAAAGATTACTGACTCAGCATTGGAACGTGCGGATGCCAGAGTGATGATTTCAAAACATTTATTAAAATAATAATTATTTGAAAACAATAAATGTTCAAAATATTTATTATAAAAAGAAAATAGATGATGCAAGCATGTATTGGATGAAAAGCAAAGCAAATGATTAGACGCAGGCATATTGGATGCAAGCATTTTTGGACGCAAGGTTACTCAACATAATGCATGTTGAGTTGTTTTCTTATAAAAGAAAACTTGTCCTCTACAAAAGGTTTCGTAAAGATATCAGCTCGTTGATGGTCAGTATCAACAAATTTGATATCAAACACACCTTTTTGAATATAATCTCTAATGAAGTGATGTTTGATTTCTATATGTTTAGCCCTTGAATGCAATATGGGATTTTTTGATAAATTAATTGTAGCAGTATTATCAAAAAAGATTACGATTGTACTCTCATAGATGTTGTAATCTTCTAGTTGATGTTTGATCCACAAAAGCTGTGAACAGAAACCCGCGGCAGAGATAAATTCAGCTTCCGTGATTGATAGGGCTATGGTGCTTTGTCTCTTGCTTGACCATGATATTAAATTTGTTCCAAGATAGTGACAACCACCACTTGTGCTTTTTCGTTCAATTCTATCTCCAGCATAGTCAGCATCACAGTAACCCATTAATTTGTACTCATTTGATTTCTCATAGAATAAACCCAGATTATCAGTACCTTTTAAATATCTAAAGATACTTTTGATAGTTGTTAAATGATTTTCACAAGAATCAGCTTGAAAACGTACACAAAGATACACTAGATATTATATCAGGTCTGGATGCAGTAAGATATAAGAGAGATTCAATCATACCTCTGTATACCTTTTGATCTACCTTTTTATATTTGTTGTCTTAGGTTAGAATGGATGTTGGGTGCATGGGTGTGATCATTGGCTTACTATCGTCCATTTGAAATTTCTTCAGAAGGTCTTTAGTATATTTGGTTTGATGGATGTACACACCTTTTGAGGTTTGTCTTACTTGTAGTCCTAAGAAAAACTTGAGTTCTCCCATCATGCTCATTTCAAATTCTTTTGTCATGAGCTCAGAAAATTCCTTCCATAAAGACTCATTAGTAGATCCAAAAATGATATCATCAACATAAATTTGGACTATTATGAAATTATTTTTATTTGATTTCTTAAACAGGGTAGTATCTACCTTTCCTATGCAGAAACCATTTTTCATAAGGAATGAGCTGAGTTTCTCATACCAAGCTCTGGGAGCTTGTTTGAGTCCATATAAAGCTTTCTGAAGCTTGTATATATACTCAGGATGGGAATGATCTTCAAACCCTCGGGATTGCATTACATAGACTTCTTCATTGATTATTCCATTTAGAAAAGCACTCTTAACATCCATTTGATATAAGGTTATGTTATGTTGAGCAACAAAAGAAATTAAAATACGTATTGCTTCTAATCTAGCAACAGGAGCGAAGGTTTCAGTGTAATCAATACCTTCTTCTTGAGAATAACCTTGTGCTACTAACCTTGCTTTGTTTTGTCATCACTTTCCCATTTTCGTCCATTTTGTTTCTAAAGACCCATTTCGCTCCAATTATGAATTTGTCTTTGGGTTCTTGGACTAAGGTCCGGACTTTGTTTCTCTAAAACTGGTTAAGCTCCTCTTGCATGGCCAGAATCCATCCATCATCCACGAGAGCTTCATCCACTATTTTCGATTCTAACTCAGAGATGAATGCTAAGTCAGCTTGAAATCTGAAAGTTGACCTTGTTCTTGCTTTGTCACTTGGTTGACCAAGGATTTGATTTTTAGGATGATAGGTTTTGAATTTCCAAGCTTTCTGACTGTCATTTGATGATTGAGGAGTGGACTCATCAGCTTTGACTTCCTTGATGATTTCCTTGCCTTTATTGGTTGGACAGAGATCATTCAGGCTAAGATCTGCAAAAGATTCGTCCAGCTCTGATAATATTTTATCAGGCCTCTTGTCATCAAATTTAACATGGATTAATTCTTCAATAATTAAGGATCTATAGTTATAAATTTTGAAAGCTTTCAAAGTTTCTGAGTAACCTAAGAAAATACCATTATCAACTTTGGCATCAAATTTTCCTAAATTATCCTTGGCAGTTAATATAAAACAAGCACATCCAAAAGGATGAAAATAAGATGTGTTGGGTTTTCGTCCTTTCCACAATTCATATGGAGTCTTTTTCAGTATTGGTCTTATGTATACTCTATTTTGAATATAGCATTTCGTGTAATAGCCTCAGCCCAACAGTTCTTGGAGACAGAGTTATCATTGAGTAATGTTCTTGCCATCTCTTGAAGAGACCTATTTTTCTCTCAACAACCCCATTTTGTTGAGGTGTCCTAGGGGCAGAGAAATTGTAAAGAATACCATTTTCTTCACAGAATAGTTGGATGTTTTCATTCTCAAACTCTCCTCCATGATCACTTCGGATTGGGTTTATACATATACCTTTGTCATTCTGAATTCTTGTACATAATATTGAGAATACTTCGAAAGACTCATCTTTCTGAGCTAGGAACATCACCCATGTCCATCCAGAGTAGTCATCAATAATGACAAGCCTATATTTCTTTTCACTTAGAGAGGCATTCCTTGTTGGGCCAAACAAATCTAAATGTAGCAATTCTAAAGGTCTGGATGTAGAAATAATATTCTTTGTATTGAAAGAATTTTAACTTGTTTCCTTTTTCGACAGGCATCACAGAGAACGACTGATTTATAAGCAAGCTTTGGTAGACCTCTTACGAGGTTATGCTTTTGTAGCTTTGAGATTAACCTTAAGCTCGCATGACCAAGTCTCTTGTGCCAAATCCACTGTTCATCATTTATAGACATTAGACATGATACATTTTGATTAGAGAAGTTCCCCAAGTCAATTTTATATACATTATTTTGCCTCTGACCAGTGAATAGAGTGGACCCATTCGTATACCTGACTATACACTTTGTTGAAAGAAACCAAAAATCCGCTATCACACAATTGGCTTATGCTAAGCAGACTGTGTTTTAACCCTTCAACTAATAACACATTATATAGAAGGAGAGTTGTTTCTACCAATCTTACCAATACCCACAATCATTCCTTTTTGGTTGCCTCCAAAGACAACTGAGCCTTCATTTTTTGGCTTTAGGTTTAGGAACATAGACTTTTCTCCCGTCATGTGAAGTAAGCATCCACTGTCCTGGTACCATTATTGGTGTCTTCTTCCTGCTGTTAAGCAAGTCTGCAACAAGGATTATCATGCTTTTAGGTATCCAGATAGACTTGGGTCCTTTTTGGTTAGTTGAAGACAGTTTAATAGTTCTAGCATTTTTCTTGTGTATACATTTGGACGTAGAGTGTCCATTCTTGCCACAAACAGAACAATATATAACTCTATTTGACTCAATTTTCTTGTAAGAGATTTTCTTTCTCATAGCCTATACCAGATTTATCATGAAGAGATCTATATCTAAAATTAAATTGAGTTTCTTTGATCCATCAGTAATTTTTGACAGACTGTCAATTAGATATGCAACTTGATGCTCAAGTTTCTCAACTTCACAGGATGCACTTGACTCAAAACTTGAGATTTCAGTGAGACTGATTATCTCTTCTCTTAGTTTTGTGTTCTCAGTTTTGACTTTGTCAAAGTCTTTATTGAGTTTAGTGAACTTTCTTTTAAGAGCCTTATATTTTGAAGGCTTAATTGCACTTTTGATCCCCCAGGTATTATGATTGTGCAATTTTAGTCCCTCGGGTTCTAATTGTGCCAATTGGGTCCCCCAAGTATTACGATTGTGCAATTTTGGTCCCTCAGGTTTCAATTGCGCCAATTGGGTCCCTCAGGTATCGCAATTATGCAATTTTGGTGCCTCAAGTATTACGATTGTACAATTTTTAACGTCAATAGTCTACGAAGCATATGTGGGGCTGATTTGACACTTAGTGAGGCCGGCTTGACAACTTACATGTCATTCCTAGCCCGCACTTAGTGATATGCATTTGACCATTAAAGTGTGTGAGATGTCAATGATGCCACATAAAAATGTCCCATAAGCTGTCAAGTTGACCTCACTAAGTGCCAAATCAGTCTCATGTGGGCCACGTAGGCTACTAGCGTTAAAAATTGCATTATCGTGATATTTAGGGGGACCAAAATTGCATAATTGTGATACCTGGAGGACCCAATTGGCGCAATTGAAACCTGAGGAACCAAAATTGCACAATTGTAATACTTGGGGGACCCAATTGGCACAATTAGAACCCGAGGGACTAAAATTGCACAATCATAATACCTGGGGGATCAAAAGTGCAATTAAGCCTTCAAAATATAAGGCTCTTAAAAGAAAGTTCACTAAACTCAATAAAGACTTTGACAAAGTCAAAACTGAGAACACAAAACTAAGAGAAGAGATAATCAGTCTCACTGAAATCTCAAGTTTTGAGTCAAGTGCATCCTGTGAAGTTGAGAAACTTGAGCATCAAGTTGCATATCTAATTGACAGTCTGTCAAAAATTACTGATGGATCAAAGAAACTCAATTTAATTTTAGATATAGATCTCCTCATGATAAATTTGGTATAGGCTATGAGAAAGAAAATCTGAAAATCTTTTACAAGCGGTTGTTTCTTCAGCTAGGACTTCTCTTCTTGCTCCATGTACGCTACGAAACAAAAAAGCTCTTGCCTCACAGTCTAGAGTAACTCTTCTTCTTTCTCTAAAGGTTTCATAGTGTACTCTCCATTGGTGATTGTGATAGGGCAGAAGGTTTCATTAGTGAGAGTCTTCCAATGCTCCTCTGATCCTTGTGTTATGACAAAGGACTTGAAGCTTTCTCTCCAAGCTTCATATTCTGAAGATTGATAGATTGGTGGTCCTCCTGAATGAGTATTTCGCCTTCTAATGTAGAGGGCATCAAGCATGTCAAACATTCTTTTTACAATATCACAATACATTACAATATTGATGATTCTATCGTCCAAGGCACAAATAAGAGTGTAATTAGCCTTTGCATTGATTCTTGCTCTGCTTTCTTCTTCTTATAAACACTCAGCCCTTGGTTTTACCATACGTTCACCATTGATAACAACAGTAGGACAGAAGTTATCATCAGTGTATGCCCTCCACAGATCATCAATGTTATGGGCTAAGTTGAATCTTATGAATAGTTCTCTCCACAAAGCATAGTCACCTATTCCAGAGAAAATAGGTGGTCTATTTATAGAGAGATCAATAAATTCCCTCAAGGGTCCAGCATCAGGATACAAGGTGATTGAGGAAGTAGATTGTTCCTCTCTTCTTTAGATGATTCTTCAGAAGGACAATTTTCGAACCTGTAACACCCCAATTTTCACTACTTTCTAAGGTCGGAAATGAATATAAATAAACTTATTTTTTATCCAGGGTTTAGAAAATGATTTTGGATAAACCGAAGTCATTGTCATACTTTACGGTATCGTAGGGAGCTACAGTTAAATTTTGGGTTGAAAATTCAAACGGAGCCCCGTCTGCGTTTTCACTGATAGTAAGATTTTACTGATCAGAAGACCAAATTTTGACTCGTGAACGAAACAGTTAGGTTCAGAATCGAATTTTCAACAATTTTGGTAAAATCGATTTTTCGCACTAAAAAGTGAAATAATATAAGTTATTCGGGCGAAACTTTAAATCAGGTGATGAACGGAGCTGAATACGGATTTATCGGGACCCGCTAAAGGGTAAGGTTGAAGTCACATCACCTAGGAAAGTGTGCCATGAGTCACTACTATAATGATGACGATCTAAAATATCTGAACGCGTTCACACTGAGAAAAGACCAAAATGTCATTGATCGTTTCCCTAAATGACATCTTTGTCCCTAAAGTTAAAGACAGTTTTGCCCCTAGAAACTTATGAAAACCCATCCTTGGCCTCACCCTCATCATTACTTCTAGAAAAATATCTAGATATTTATGAAGTTAGAAGTGAAATGACCGTTTTACCCTTAACCTTTTGTTTATTTCCAATTGTGTCCGTAGGTGAAAAGACTATTTTGCCCCTTAAGTAAAAATTTTTGGACCACCTTGCCCTCACTTTCTCTCCCACGCCTACTTCATCTTCAAGAGGCCATCATCCATTTTTATTCACAACTTCTTTTCCTCTTAAGCTTTCTCTTATTTCTCAAAGAAGAAAACTCAACTTTTGTGAAGAGAAAGTGTTGATTCTTGCTCATTTTCCATCACTCAAGAGGTAAGATTACTCTCTATGATCCATGATCTTCTTGCTCTTCACTTATTCTTGTTTTTCAAAACCATGATCCATGATGTTTCAACTTCTAGAACCAAAATTCAAAAATCTCTAGAAAATTGTAGAAAAATCCTTTTGATGTGAAACCAATTTCTATGAGCTAGTTTCATCATCCTCTTTCATTTTCCAAGAGCATGTAATCAAATGACATTCCTAGCTTATTTTACCATGAGTGGTCGAACCCTTGACCTTAGGATAATCGTGAGTTTTGCATCAAGTTTTTGTGTAATGAGACTTGATCTAGTGTTATGTATGCTTAAGGATCATTCATCCAAGAGATAGGAAATTTTAGACATCTCTAGCTATTTTTGGAGCAAGAGGCCGAATCCTAGATCAAGAATTTTAGGGAAATTTATGTTGTTAAATGTTGATGCTTGAATTGATTGTGTGAAGGTAGTAGTTATTGATTGTTCGGGTGATTGATCGGAGGACTAGCGGATCGAGGAGGACAACGTGCATTTAGAAAGTTGTCTTCAAGAGGTAAGGGGAGATTAACTCCAATGAGTTTGATAGCCTCATAAGGTTGATTGTTGTATGATTGTGATGTTAATATTGAAGTGATGTTGATGATTCTCTGGTGATGTAAATGTTTGGATTATTTGGCGAATATGTGATTGGATATTGAAGCATGAATTGTGGCGTTATTGCCTTGGATGAGATATATGTATGATGTTGATTTTGAGATTTGATTAATATAGATGTATATATTGTATTGTGATTTCTTTGACTGGATTGGTTGAGAGCATAGCATCGGCTATAGCTTGATAATAAAAGATTAAGCTACTTAAAAGTCTTAATCAAAGATTGGGAAAGGTTTTGGTTTGAGAAATGAAAAGCTTTTAAGTTAAATTGTATAATGACTAGTTTTACTAAAAGGCCCCTAAGTTAAGAACTCAAAAGGAATTTCAAATAAGACTTAAGAAGTTGAGAGTTGGTGAAGAAAATAGTGAAAAGTTGCTTTATCATGGTTTTCTAAACATACCTTATAAAAAGGAAACCTTGAAAATTATTCTCGTTCTGTCACAGGAAGAACCTTCTCAAAGAATTCGACCTTTCAAAAAGAAAAAGCCTCTTTCAAAAAGTTTGCTCCAAATGAAGATCTTTAGAAAAAAATGTTCAAATAATGGAACCTTTAGAAAAGACTTTTCAAGTCAAAATCCTTTTGAAATGAATTTTGAGAATTTAAACTTTTAGAAATAGCTTTGCAAAGAAAAGATTTTGTGGAAATAAGTTTTAGAGCGAAAATGAGTTTTGATTTATGGCAAAGAGATTTTGAGTTTTGTTTTCAAGATTTGATCAACGAAAACGAAATTTTGATGAAACTGGTGATTACCCCTTCACACATGTGAAGCACATGAGTCTAGTGACCGAGACGTTGGCCTAGAATTATGTGGATTGAGCACTCGAACTACATGTCCTGTGTTTTGAAAAGAACGGACTTAGTGTCCTATATGCGAGTCTAGTGTCCGCGATATCAGCGTAGTACTTCGTGAATTGAAAACATGGACTACGTGTCCTGTATTTTGAATGAATGGGCTAAATGTCCTTTAAAAAGAGTCGTGGGCTATGTGCCTTGACAAGAATGAACGTACAAAAAAGAAAACAGAAAACCATGAGTTGCATATATAAGTTGGCAGACGTGACCACTTGGTCTATAGGGGCATCCTGTGTTCGAGACTCCACAAGAGGCCGAAGGCATTGCGACCCCGTGCGGTGGTAATCGGCTGCCCAACACGGAAGAACTCGATCAGAGACTGGACTATTCAGGATATGCTTGTGACGTGATACCCTTGAACAATTGGAGTTTGGATCTAAATTGAGAGGCCGACTCATGAGGACAAGTATGTTATGGGAGTATTCACGGCCCATCACTCGATGAGGGGAAGTTAGGAATCTGCGAAGAACATGAACAAGAAAGTTGATTGAAGTATCATGCATTCTTTTAACTTATCATGATGAATGGGTGTGATCCCATAGAGTGAGATTATCTCGATGTGATATTATGCTGAATATTGATATTCTATAGCATAACTGTGTTGTATATCGATGTATTAATTGTAATTGTTTTACATGTGTGGCTACAAATGAGACGACCCGCCATCCCATCAGTAGAACCTAAGATATTAACTAACCTTAATCGCATTATACACGTTAGCGTGCCTTATTAACATGAAGCGAAGCGGATAATTGAGCGCGGAAGCAATCAAATACACGGCACACAACGCTTTAGAGTACACAACTTTAAAATATAAAGAAATATATCACATACATCATTGCCCCATCAGTAGGGCGACAATATTAACGCAATACATACACAGTATCTTAATACAAACCAAAATAAAAGTATGAAAAGTAGGCCGAGAGACAACCTTCCGGCTAACCACGATCATTGCCCGACCTCTCGAGACTAGTGTCCGTTGCACGTCCTCCGGCGTCAGGCTCGTAATGAATGCCATCCAGCTCCTCAGCCACGGGTTCCTCCTCGGGGTCTTCCCATAAAATAAGAGCAACACATACAGAAAAATAATACGGGAGATTAGAAACACATATCATCAAATATGGGAGAAGGGCATCAATACAGCATATATATATCACACAACACAGATAACATATACTACACAACATCACCCATTTCTTAAATCACCAATCATAATCATCTCAAACATCATTCTATCAAATAAGCCTATAAAAAGGATACTAATCCCTATGTATATGCTGACTTCCCTATATGCATGTCGGCCGATACATCACGTCCCCAATTAGACATCCCCGTCGGGATTACATCACATCACATCGCATCACATCACATCCAGACTAGGGATTTTAATTAACGCCCCCAATTGGACATCCCCCTTTGGGACCAAATACTGTGGTATGAAATGATATGAAAATGCAACAAACGTCCATCGCAGGTTGATATCGGAACCTCACGCCTAAACACTCGTCCACGACCACGACACATCGCATCACATCAACATCAACATCAACATCACATCGGCATCAACATCAGCATCAAAATCACGATGCCTTGCGTCTACGAGCCACAGCTCCACGGTCGAGACCACAACGATATCAACCCGAACAACATCATCACTCACCATACTCTCACCAACACTCAACCACCAGTCAAATCCCAATAACATTACAACAGTAATTCATTCTAGTATACACATCACTATAAAGCCAGATAACAATAAAACACTCCAACAGTTTAACACAATAGGTAAACAGATAATCAATTAAACAAATCAACACATCAACCTCAATCAATTTCATCATCCATAATATCAACTTAGTGGTGATAGCCCAAAAGTATCTACACCTAGGGTCCAGGCACTTTATCCAGGGCTCAACCTCTAGTAGGGTTTAAGGGTTCCCCTACACATACACACACACACACACACACACACACACACACACATATATATATATATATACTCTATACTAAGTTTGCCTTCCCGACGATATCAGTTCTTTCTCCCGACCTTAGTAAAGCTTTCGAGAGATTCTGAATGCGGCTCCGTAACAGTCAATCGGGTGCGCGGTCGGAAGTTCGAGTCCGGTCCGATTCTATACCGCAAAACACAACCACAAATTTATATAATTAAATCATAAGCTCCCTGTATTTTGTGTATAGGTTGAAATGAAGATGATTTAAGAAAGGAAGTAAAACTGGCAGAAATCCGCTAAGCGATTTGATTTCGCTAAGCTAAAATTGAAAGGAAGTAAAGCTATCAGAATTCCGCTAAGTGATTTTATTTCGCTAAGCGAAAATTGAAAAGAAGTAAAGTTGTTAGAAATTCGCTAAGCGATTTGATTTCGCTAAGCGAAATTTCTCCAGAATGTAAAAACCCATTTTCCCCAAATATACACCCATTCGGCCTCTTTCAGAAAAATACGCTAGAGAGCTTATTTGATTTCAAGCTCATGGATTATGATATTAGGGGATGATACTAGATCATAGAAATTGGTTTGGCATCAAAATGATTTTTCTACAATTTTCTAGAAATTTTTGAAGTTTAGATCTAGAAATTGAAACTCATGAAAATCAATGGAGAAAAATAAAGATTGAGAGCTCAAGGATGAAATCTATACCTCCTAGGTGATAGAGGAGGATGAGATAAGAAACTTTCCTTCACAAATCTCCTTGAGAAAGCTTGCAGAAGTTGAGTGAAAATGGAGATGAAGAAATGAAGAAAAGAGAAAAGGAAGGAGAAAGGAGGAAGAAGAAGAAGAAGAAGAAGAAGAAGAAGAAGAGGGAGAGAAAGAGAGTCAGCAAAAATTGAGTGGATGAGAGAGAGAGAGAGTGAAGACATTTATTAGGCTTTCTTAACACTTAAGAAATAAAATAGGTAAAAGTAATAAAAGGTAACTAGGAAAAACTAAACAAGGGCAATTTGGTCAATTCACGTCCCGACATTTCGAAAATCCTCACGACACTGGTGGGAGTCCCCAAATAATTTAACATTACTTTGGTATGAAAATTATCGGCTCAAGGTTCTCGAAAAACCCTAAGACAGCTCGAATCGTTTACCAGATCGATTTTCGGCCCGAATATAAAATATTATTTAAATTTTTGGACGTCAGGACACATTTTAGCAAAAGGGTAGAGAATTGAATTTTAAGGCTAATGGTTCTGATCGTTAGTCAAAATGAGGTCTTGATAGTAGAAAAACACTATGATCCGAAAAAACATAGCTCGGGCCCCATTTGAGTTTTCGGCCCAAAACTTAACCATAGCCTCCTACGATGGCGTAGAGTGTGACTATGGCCTCGGAATAATTTATTTAATTTTCTAGACCCTCCAATAAATTACATTACTTAATTACTGATTAATTAAAAGATTGAGGAAAGTCGGGGTGTTACATTACTACCTCCCTTAAAAAGAATTTCGTCTTCGAAATTCGACATACCTTAGAATAGATGTGGATATCGCTGCTGCATATCCTCTTTGCGTTCCCAGGTGGCATCTCCTGTTGTAGCATCCCATATGACCTTGACTAAGGGAATCTGCTTCCTATGGAGTTCTTTCACCCTCGTGTCTTCAATCCGTACAGGCAACGCTTCGTATTCTAAGTTCTCCCTTACCTGGATTGATTCAAGCTCTATCATGTGTGATGGATCAGGATGGTATTTTCTGAGTTGTGATACATGGAATACATTATGAATATTGGATAGGTTGGGAGGTAAGGCAATTTGGTAGGCAACTGGACCAATTCGGCGAAGAATTTGAAATGGTCCAATGAATCTAGGTGTAAGCATTCTGGATTTGATTGCCCTGCCGATTCCAGTTCTTGGAGTGACTCTCATAAAGATATGATCGCCTTCTTGGAACTCCAAAGGTCTCCTCCTCTTGTCACTGTAGCTCTTCTGTCGATCCCGTGCGACTTTCATCTTTTCCCGAATTTTCTTACCTTGCTCCGTTGTTCGCTGTACCATCTCTAGGCCTATTGACTGATTCTCCCTGATCTCATACCAACAGAGCGGTGTTCTGCGCTTTCGCCCATATAGTGCCTCGTATGGCGCCATGCCAATACTCGAGTGGAAACTATTATTGTATGTGAATTCGATCAATGGAAGGAATTCGTCCCAACTTCCTGCGTTTTCCAAAACACAAGCCCTTAAAAGATCTTCCAACGATTGAATCGTCCTTTCAGACTGACCATCCGTCTACGAATGGTAAGCTGAACTCATTCTGAGCTTAGTTCCCAATGCACCATTTAGAATCTGCCAAAACCTGGAAGTAAATCTCGGATCCCTGTCCGAAATTATACTTGAAGGTACTCCATGTAATCTTACCACCTCCTTGATGTAAATCTGGGTTAATCTTTCCAAAAAATATCGTTGGTTGATCGGCAAGAAATGAGCACATTTCGTAAGCCTGTCAACGATTACCCAAACTACGTCGCATCTCTTTTGCGTCCTCGGTAATCCGGAAACAAAATCCATTACAATGCTATCCCATTTCCATTCAGGGACGTCCAGTGATTGCAATAACCCTGCTAGTTTCTGGTGTTCAATCTTTGTCTTTTGACACACCAAACAGGATTGGACATATTCTGCTACTTCCTTCTTTATCCCAGGCCACCAAAACATTCCCTTTAGGTCCTAGTACATCTTTGTAGATCCGGGATGAAAACTCAGTTTGCTCTTGTGTGCTTCTTCCAAGATCATGTTCCTAACTTCACTATCCTTAGGCACACATATCCTGTCTCCATGCTTCAGGATTCCATCGGTACCTTTCTTGAAATCTGAAGTTTTTCCTTCTTCTACCATCTAGTTCTTTTCTTGTAGGTACTGATCTTCTCCTTGCTTCTTTCAGATCAAGTTCAGAAAGTCGCTAGTGATAGTGACCATTCCTAAACTTATCTTATCTCTAGATAACTCCACGTCTAGATTCAGATTCCTGAACAGTTCCAGCAGTTCCAGCTCTTTCACCATCATAGCGGACATATGCAAAGATTTCCGACTCAATGCATCTGCCACCACGTTGGCCTTTCCTGGGTGGTACTGTAGATCAAACTCATAATCTTTTATGAATTCCATCCATCTCCTCTGCCTCATGTTCAACTCCTTTTGGTCGAACAGATACTTTAAACTCTTATAGTCGCTAAACACGCTGAATCTAGTGCCACAAAGATAGTGTCTCCATATCTTCAATGAAAACACTATTGCGGCCAACTCTAGGTCAGGGGTTGGGTAATTGCGTTCGTGCACTTTTAGCTGTCTGGAAGCATAGGCCACCACTTTCCTTTCTTGCATGAGTACATAACCCAAACCCTGATACGATGAGTCACAGTACACATCGAACGACATTGATGGATCTGGCAAGACTAGCACCGGAGATGTAGTCAGCCTCCTCTTCAGCTCTTGGAAACAAGCCTCGCACTCTTGTGTCCATTCGTACGTTTTTCCTTTCCTCGTTAATTGCGTCAAAGGTAACGCAATCTTCGAGAATCCCTCAATGAACCTCCTGTAGTATCCTGCTAGTCCGAGAAAGCTTCTGACCTTGGTTACCGTCGTAGGGCTTTCCCACTTAACCACAGCTTCTACTTTTGCAGGATCCACTGCTATGCCGTCCTTGTCGATCACATGTCCAAGGAATTGTACCTCCTCCAACCAGAACTCGCACTTCAACAACTTGGCGTAGAGTTGTCTGTCCTTAAGAACTTGAAGTACAACCCTTAATTGCTCTTGATGCTCCTCGTTGTCTACGGAGTAGATAAGGATGTCATCGATAAAAACAACGACAAACTTATCAAGGTATGGTCTGAAGATTCAGTTCATATAATCCATGAACACTGCAGGAGCATTAGTCACACCAAAAGGCATAACTCAATACTCATAGTGCCCGTACCGACTCCTGAAAGCCGTCTTTGGTATATCATCTTCCTTCACCCTTATCTAATGATAACCGGATCTCAGATCAATCTTAGAAAATACCGTTGCTCCCCTTAATTGGTCCATAAGATCGTCAATCCTTGGCAATGGGTATTTATTCTTGATCATCACCTTGTTGAGTTGTCTGTAGTCCACACACAATCTTGAACTGCCTTCTTTCTTCTTGACGATCAGTACAGGGGCTCCCCATGGTGAAAAACTCGGTCTGATAAACTGCTTTTGCAGCATGTTGTCTAGTTGCTTCTTCAGCTCTGCCCACTCCGTTAAGGACATTCGATAGGGTACGATTGAAATCGGTCCGGCTCCAGGTGCAAGATCGATCGCGAACTCTATCTCCCTCTTAGGTGGTAATCTTGGCACATCATCCGGGAAAATGTCTGGGAAATCACGCACCACCGGCAAAGCATCCAAACTTGGAGTCTCTTCGGCTTCCAAAGAAAACAGAACCGTGCACTCTCCTAATTGTACACCTCCCGGTACACTATCACTGGCAGGAAATGATCCAGATTGCTTGAAAAAACAGAGGGTTTTATTTGAACAGTCTAGTACTACATGGTTGGCCGAAAGCCAACAATCTGCTGCATAGGCAAACAGACTAGGTCCACAAGAAAAGATCGGTTCTCTAACATAACCGGGCATTTTAAACAGAAAAATAGAGTTGTCAGGGAATCACCCATAGGTGTAGAAACAGTCAAATCATATGGTAAGGTTGAAACAGGAAAATTCAAATGATCCATACACGCCAAAGAAATAAGGGAATGTGTAGCCCCCGAATCAAATAAAACAGATAAGAGCCCCCCCGCAACTAGGCACTTACCTTGTATTAGATCGAGACATTGAGAGGTTTCAGAACCTCTAACGGCAAACACTCTTCCCGTCGTCTGCGGTTTGTTCTGCTGGCCCACCACTTGTTGTCCAGCCCTGGTATTCTGAGTTCTTCTGACTTGTTGTTGAATTTGATTCTTGCCAGCATCCCCCGTTCGACACTCGTTGGCATAGTGGCCCCACGTGCCACAACGAAAACAAGTGACATTTGGTGCCTGGGTACAATCTTTCACTTGATGTGGCCCACCGCATCGAAAGCACTTGAAGAATCCTGGTTGCCCTTGATTGGCATGTCCTTTCCCATAGCTTGCTGGTTGCTGATTCGGGCGACTGTAAGGCTTCGCCCTCGGTTGGAACTTTCCTCCTCAGCCTTTCTAACCAAAGCTCCTGGCTGGTCCACCGCTTGTTGCTGGAGTTTCTGCAACTCTCTCTTGGTTGTGTCCTTCCAGTACGGTACATTTCTCTACCAGTTCGGGGAATGATCGGATGTTCAATGGCAGCATAGCCCTCTTCAGCTCGGGCCTTAGTCCATCTTCGAACCTTCTGCACACCTAGTCTTCATCCGAGTACACTTGGTAAAACTGGGAGATTTTCAGCAGTGCCTCGAACCTTATGGCGTATTCTCCCACCGACTTCTGTTCCTGCTACAAGTTCAGGAATTCTTTCTCCTTCTCTTGACGGACACTCCTTGGAAAATATTTCTCCAAGAAGCTCTCACGGAATACCTTCCAGGTCAGCAGTTTTCCTCCAGCCTCTAGCAGTCTCTGTTTGTTTTTCCACCATGCTTCAGCCGCTCCGACTAGCATGAAAGCAGCGTAGGTAACCTTCCTATCCTCCCTGCATTGGATAGCCACAAAGACTTTCTCGATTTCTTGCAGCCATAACTCAGCAGCTTCCGGATTGTACTCTCCATGAAATTGGGGAGGATTTCCCTTCATGAAAGCATTCAGTCCAGTGTTTACCACTTCGCCTCCTCCAACCGGATTCTGCTGCTGTCTAGCATCCCTCTCTTCCTGTCACTGCATGAATTGAGCATTCTGCTGTGTTTGTTGTAGCATTGCAGCGGCTAAATCCCTCATGGCCCTCATTGCTTCGTTCTGATCTCCGCTGTTCCCAATTCCTGAGGTATCCCCACTATTGTCGGGGCTCCCGGTTCCAACTAGTGCTCCCCTTCCTCTATCGCGTCCTCTGGCCATTCTTTCCAAGTACAAGAAGCATTAGTTTCAATCCATAAGACATACAATATCAATCAACATATACACATATCATATGCTTCACAAATAAAACAGATATCACACTCGATAACTCGCGCATCGGACACACTACCCTTTTTCTAATCATAGATAGTACCCAAGGCGGGCACAAATGTCGACGCTAGTACACTTCCTAAGCCACAAAGTCCGATATTAGAATGGAACTGCTTTGATACCAATAAATGAGACGACCCGTCGTCCCATCAATTGAACCTAAGATATTAACTAACCTTAATCGCATTATACATGTTAGCGTGCCTTATTAACATGAAGCGAAGCGGAAAATTGAGCGCGGAAGCAATCAAATACATGGCACGCAACGCTTCAGAGTACACAACTTTAAAAAATAAAGAAATATATCACAAACATCATTGCCCCATCAATAAGGCTACAGTATTAACGTAATACAAACGCAGTATCTTAATACAAACCAAAATAAAAGTATGAAAAGTAGGCAAGGAGAGAACCCTCCGACTAACCACGACCATTGCCCGACCTCTCGAGACTAGGGTCCGTGGCACGTCCTCCGGCATCAAGCTCGTAACGAATGCCGTCCAGCTCCTCGGCCATGGGTTCCTCCTCGGGGTCTTCCCATAAAATAAGAGCAACACATATAGAAAAATAATGCGGGAGATAAGAAACACATATCATCAAATATGGGAGAAGGGCATCAATACAGCATATATATATCACACAACACAAATAACATATACTACACAACATCACCCATCTCTTAAGTCACCAATCACAATCATCTCAAACATCATTCTCTCTAATAAGCCTATAAGAGGGATACTAATCCATATGTATATGCTGACTTCCCTATATGCATGTCGGCCGATACATCACGGCCCCAATTGGACATCCCCGTCGGGATTACATCACATCACATCCCGCCTCGGGATTTTAAGTAATGTTCCCAATTGGACATACCCCTTTGGGACCAAATGCTGTGGTATGAAATGAAAATGCAACAAACGTCCATCGCAGGTTGATATCGGAACCTCACGCCTAAACACTCATCGACGACCACGACACATCGCATCACATCAACATCACCATCAACATCACATCGGCATCAACATCAGCATCAGCATCACGACGCCTTGCGTCTACGAGCCACAGCTCCACGGTCGGGACCACAATGATATCAACCCGAACAACATCATCACTCACCATACTCTCACAAACACTCAACCACCAGTCAAATCACAATAATATTACAACAGTAATTCATTCCAGTATAAACATCACTATAAAGCCAGATAACAATAAAACACTCCAACAGTTTAACACAATAAGTAAACAGATAATCAATTAAACAAATCAACACATCAACCTCAATCAATTTCATCATCCATAATATCAACTCAGTGGTGATAGGCCAAAATTACCTACACCTAGGGTCCAGGTACTTTATCCAGGGCTCAACCTCTAGTAGGGTTTAAGGGTTCCCCTACACAAACACACACACACACACAAATATATATGTGTGTGTGTATATATATATATATATATATATGCCTTCTCGACGATATCAGTTCTTTCTCCTCACCTTAGTAAAGCTTTCGATAGATTCTGAATGCGGCTCCGCAACAGTCAATCGAGTGCGCGGTCGGAAGTTCGAGTCCTATCTGATTCTATACCACAAAAGACAACCACAAATTTATATAATTAAATCATAAGCTCCCTATATTTTGTGTATAGGTTGAAATGAAGATGATTTAAGAAAGGAAGTAAAATTGGCAGAAATCCGCTAAGCGATTTGATTTCGTTAAGCGAAAATTGAAAGGAAGTAAAGCTGTCAGAATTCCGCTAAGCTATTTTATTTCGCTAAGCGAAAATTGAAAAGAAGTAAAGTTGTCAGAAATTCGCTAAGCGAAATTTCTCCAGAATGTAAAAACCCATTTTCCCCAAATATACACCCATTCGGCCTCTTTAAGAAAAATATGCAAGAGAGCTTATTTGATTTCAAGCTCTTGGATTATGATAGTTGGGGATGATACAAGATCATGGAAATTGGTTTGGCATCAAAATGATTTTTCTACAATTTTCTAGAAATTTTTGAAGTTTAGATCTAGAAATTGAAACGCATGGAAATCAATGGAGAAAAATAAAGATTGAGAGATCAAGGATGAAATCTATACCTCCTAGGTGATAGAGGAGGATGAGATAAGCAACTTTGCTTCACAAATCCCCTTGAGAAAGCTTGCAGAAGTTGAGTGAAAATGGAGATGAAGAAATGAAGAAAAGAGAAAATGGAGGAAGGAGAAAGGAAGAAGAAGAAGAAGATGAAGATGAGGGAGAGAGAGAGAGTCAGCGAAAATTGAGTGGATGAGAGAGAGAGAGAGTGAAGATATTTATTAGGCTTTCTTAACACTTAAGAAATAAAATAGGTAAAAGTAATAAAAGGTAACTAGTAAAAACTAACCAAGGGCAATTTGGTCAATTCACGTCCCGACATTTCGAAAATCCTTACGACACTGGTGGGAGTCCGCAAATAATATAACATAGCCTTGGTATGAAAATTATCGGCTCAAGGTTCTCGAAAAACCCTAAGACAGCTCGAATCGTTTACCAGATCGATTTTCGGCCCGAATATAAAATATTATTTAAATTTTTGGACGTCAGGACACATTTTTCAAAAAGGTAGAGAATTGAATTTTGAGACTAATGGTTCTGACCGTTAGTCAAAATGAGGTCTTGATTGTAGAAAAACACTATGATCCGAAAAAACATAGCTCGGGCGCCGTTTGAGTTTTCAGCCCAAAACATAACCATAGCCTCCTACGATGACGTAGAATGTAACTATGGCCTCGGAATAATTTATTTAATTTTCTAGACCCTCTAATAAAATACAATTACTTAATTACTGATTAATTAAAAGATTGAGAAAAGTCGGGTTGTTACAATTATGATAAACATGTGAACGTGTATCTCACCCTTGCTTGTACATGTGTGGACACCCTGTTCTGTTTTTGGGTACGTGTACAGATGTTTCTCAACGGTCCTCTGGGTCACTTCGGGACCCTATTGCTTGAGTTTCTTGAAGACGACGACGAAGATGTGCTGACTGTTGACGACGAGACCCAGCCTGCTATGTACGATGTATGTTAGGTAATATGCTCTCTTATTCTTAGAGTTCTTTTATTAGACCAGCTCTTAGGAATTTTAATGTTTAAGTCAGATCTTTCGACTGTGACTGATTATGTTGTGTATTAAGAGATTGAAAAGATGTACGCCTTATGGCAAAATTGAATTACTATTATAGATGATGAGTTTCAATTTGTTTTCATCTGCTTGTTAAAGTTTTACTTTGGTATTAGATTTCTGCACCTACTTTATAGAGTTATTTTCGAAAAAGTTTTTAGTTAATCGAAAAAGATAATTTGGGTTACAAAATGTGACACCGGGTTGGGGTGTTACAACAGTGGTATCAAAGCTGGTCGATGTCTTTTGGGATCTAGGTTATGGAATCAAGATGTTTTTGCAGTGTTTACTCTGTGTTTTGTTTTGATAGAGGTCAGTAGGAGTAAGAACACTCTGTTATGACTAGTTCCTTGTGGAAATACAACCAATTGGATTGGTGGGATCCGATGATTGAGATGCGTTAAGACTCTTAAGACAAGAGTTATCCGAGTTATTAAGGGGTGACATCTAAGGTAAGCTTTGAGGCAGACCCTTAGTCAGTTCTAGCAAATAGGCTTAAATATGATCTTTACGTTATGAGTTAAGGATGTTAGATTCTTAGCTATCAATTAAGTGAAGACTCCTTTGTATGTGAAGGAAGTTAGAGCCTCCGCTGTTTGTGGATTTGATGGATAAGACATTTGTCTCCATTAGGACAGATAAGTTTGGATTTTCACTTAGATATTAGAATTCTTAAGTTAGCTTATTGAGATTTAAAGTGCATTAGAGTTTGTTGATGAGATTGAAAAATGTAGTAACGGAATAATAATTAGTTTAAGTGTTTGACTTAATCATGAAAGTTAACTTAAGTGCATGATCACTAAAGTAATGTTTAGATGTAAGAGTGGAAGTAAGTCTTGAGTGAAGGATTAGTAGTAGAGAATAATGAACTAGCATGTAAGTAAAAGGGGGAATGACTTTTCCCGATAGTTGATGGATAAGCAAAAGACTGATGATAAGTTTCCAAAGTTAATTTTATTTCTCCAAAAGAGTAGGACCTTGTTCAATTGTTTCATTCACAAAACAATGTGTGTTGACACACAAGTATGTGTGTTTGGTTGGGTTCTGATTGGGTTGAGACCTTGTAAGAACTCATGTTTTGTAAATGGTACTTGTATTCATGATGACATGTCGTTTATTCTTTTGGGGTTGTGTCCGACATTTGAATGAGGTGCGTCTCATGGAAGATTTTTAGGAGAATTTTCTGATAATGTTCTGATTTTGTGTTTGCGAAGGATGTTGAGTTTTCGATTGATCTAGTTTATAGACTCAGTCAGATATCCATCGCTCTAGGTAGAATATCATCTACAAAGCTAGACGGGTTAGACTACATGAAATGGAATTTTCGTCCGTTTCTTAATAAAATCGTCATCATCGGTAATGTTCTCGTTTACTCTAAGAAATCACGAGGAGCATGAGGAAACTTTGCGTTAAGTGTTACGGACCCTGCGGAAGAAGAGTTGTCATGAAGTTACTAAAGTGCGAATTCTGACTCGATGGTAGTGAAATCCTTAGGGAATGCGATTCCGGATGAGTATTTGTACTCTCGCTCCTACATAATCCTCAGTGTATTAGACATTTGAGTGGATTGGTTTAATAGTATCCATTGGTCTGGATATTTTCAAATCATTTCATTGAAAGATTGGTTATGACTATTTCTTGAGTTGTAACATAGACAAATTCTTGATACTGGAAGTTTCTTGATGAAACTTAGCCTAGTCACTTTAAATTTTGGTAAATGTGATCCAGTCTGATTTTTGGCGAAACTGTTTATCTTTTGATTCCCTAATCTATTGGAAGATTCTTGTGAAAGAAGGGACTCTATTAGAGTCATGATTGAAACATGTATTAGCTTTGCATTTTTACACTCACAAACCTACTGAAGAGTCTTTTTACATACTGGATATTCCTGTATTCTTTTCAAAGTGGTAAAATTCTTCTATATACTTTCTTGTGAGAGTAAGACCAAGAAAATTTCCTTTGTTGAAAATTTCTTTCCGTAATCTTGAAGGACCGAGTAGAGGTTGAGTTCAACTGATCACCTTCAGCTCGAGTGGACAAGCAAGAAGAAACGAATTGATCTTTAGAAGGTTGGTTGGGAGTAAGCAAAGTAGCTAACTGTGATCACTCTTTTAGCGGGATAGACAAGGAATAATGGGAATTTGATTGAGTTAAAGTTGTGACTGATAAGATGTGAACTTTTAAGATCAATCTCAGTACGTGAGACAATTATTATAAATCGAATATTGATCGAGGCAGAATCGTAGTTGGGAGATCTAGGGCAATGATCAATGTCTACAGTTAAGATCGATTGTATGAGTTTGGAGAATCGTAGGAAAGTGTCCTTGGTAGTTTTACCTAAGCTGAATATAAGCAGAAACGAGGAGTTCTTGAGTAAAACTAAGTTGTTAGAAAAGTTTAAGATTTATGATATTGGATAATTCTACCATTGCGAATTCCTTTGGTTGTAGTCGCATTAAGAGGTGCAATCATGTTCTTTAAGGTGGAGATGCATGGTGTAGATTATAGAGGTGGACTATGTTCAAAAGGAACTAAGACTAAAATTAGATATCTTGGATTGGAATTGATGGATGTGTTGTAAAAGGAATATGTATCGTAGTTTAAATCTTGGTGTTAACATTAAAAGTTAAAGATGTCTGAGAAAGATTTCCTGAATGGATTAGTATGAAGGAAAAGTGGTTAAGTTTTAATTATACCTCTCACGTGTGAGAAACTAAAGTAAGTATTAAGGAAAAGGAGTATGGATTGAGTATGAGCGATTTGATAATATGGTAAATCGAACAGAGAATAAGTATGAAGTTGTTATTAGGTTACAAATATTAGCTAAGGGAAAATTCCATACGGGAGTACAATGTGGAACCTGAAGATTAAGAAAATCCTGTCTAGTTTTGAGTCACGAAATTTCGAGGACGAAATTTTTTTAAAAGGGGTAGTAATGTAACATCCCGATTTTCGCTACTTTCCAAGGTCAGAAATGAATATAAATAAACTTATATTTTATCCGGATTTTAGAATATGATTTTGGATAAACCGAAGTCATTTTCATACTCTACGGCATTGTAGGGAGCCACAGTTAAATTTTGGGTTGAAAATTCAGACGGAGCCCAGTCTGCGTTTTCACTGACAGTAAGATTTTACTGATCAGAAGATCTAATTTTGGGTCATGAATGAAACAGTTAGGTTCAAAATCATATTTCCAACAATTTTGATAAAATCGGATTTTCGCACTAGAAATTGAAATAATGTAAGTTATTCGGGCGAAACCTTAAATCAGGTGATGAACGAAGCAGAATACGGATTTATCGGGACCCACTAACGGATAAGGTTGAAGTCACATCACCTAGAAAAGTGTGCCATGACTCATCATTGTAATGATGATGTTCTAAAATATCTGAACGCGTTCACACTGAGAAAAGACCAAAATGCCCTTGATCTTTTCCCTAAATGACATCTTTATCCCTAAAGAAAAAGACTGCTAATATAACACCCCCTCGGGTGCTACATACATGAACTCGATTGCAGAAAACATAAACAAAATAGAACACTGCTTGCTTTCGGAAAATATTGTAATTAATTAGCTACGTTCAAAAACGTGGTTCTAAAAATTTTCTTCATGTATCAAGTAATTCAAACTCAAGACAAAGGAATAAACCTTATAACACATACATCGATATTCAACATAATTGTAACATAAGTGTAGGTCTGGTATATGTATATATAATATAGACTTAAAGACATATAGTCAACATACATGCAGCAAATATAATATAACTACCTCAGAAATAAGACTCCTATGCTAGGGGCTAAAAGTAGCCATTCGGATACAACCCCAAAGTCAGCTCTGATTCCCAAAGGAATTCGGAGCAATCCTCTTTTCAACTCCTTCAAATGTTTCCGTCATCTGAGTCCTCACGTGTCCGCGAGGACCTATGATTAACATCACTACATGTATTACAAAAACACAACAGTGTGTCCAACATGTACAGGCAAAGGTGAGATACTCATTTTATAAATTTATCATGATAGCCGCACAAGCGACAAACAACAGATACAATTACACATAGATACAGTTATAATAACAGTTATTCATATGCACAATATCTCAAACACTATCATAAGATATAATAATGCATGAGACTCCAATATCATCTTTCTAATTCATGTACTCCGAAGATTCCTACTTCCTTTCATCGAGCGATAGGCCGCAAATACACCCGTAACACAATTGTTCTCATGAGTCGGCCTCTCAATTTAGGTCCGAACTCCAATTGTTCGGGTTACCGTGTCATAACCATATCCTGGATAGTCCAGTCTCTGATTGAGTTCATTCGTGTTGGGCAACGGATTTACCACAGCACGGGGTCGCGATGCCTCCGGCCACTTGTGGAGTTTCGAACACATAATGCCCCTATAGACCTAGTGGTCTCAACTGGCTCATATTCTCAACTACTTGAGTTGTAGCTCGTTTTCAAATGGCACGTCTGGCTGTTCATGCATGTACACAGAAAGTTCTGTTTTCTTTTTCGTTCATTCTTTCATTGTCGAGGCATATAGCTCACGACTCGTTTTAAAGGACATTAAGCCCGTTCATTCAAAACACAGGACAAGAAGTCCAAGTGCTTAATCCACAAAACATTAGCCCGACGTCTCGGTCACTAGGTTTGCATTCATCTCAAAAGATTCATCGTTTTTCTCTTCAAAACAACTTTGGAAAACAAAACACACTTTTATGGTTTTGAACTAAGACATTTCTTTTTCAAAGAAAACATTTTCCGGTAAAAACTCTTTTTCGTAAACAAAACCGCTTTCTAAAGGTTCCACCACTTTTTAAAACGTTTTTCTGAAATAAAACTTACTTTGCATAACTTTTCCTCAAACCACTTTTACTTTCAAAGAGAAGCTAACTTTTCAAAAATAAAGTTACTTTTCTTGAAAAAGCAACACGTTTCCCAAAAATCTTTTTGATTTCAAAATTCGGTTTTCAAAACTTCGATTTTGGTTTTTGAGTATTTTAATTCTTTATTGAGTCATAGCTAGTCCTACAATCATCAATCAAAACTACCACATCACATATAACAATCAAACACCATGAAGCTACCAAACTCATTATGAAATACCTCCCTTTACCTCTCTAAGTTCTTAGTCAAATTCTCGAAGTGTTCTCGGCTTCGGTTCCGGTTTCTTCTGCGTTGCCTAAAACAATCAAACACAATTCAATACTCAAATAACAACATCAAAACATAAATTCTCCACCCACCAAAAGTTCTAAGGTTCAGCCAAAAAAAGGTAAAAAGGCTAGGGATCTCATTTGGTTCCAATCGTTTGGATGGTTGATTCTTAAGCTTGGTTAACACTAATACAAGTCCTATTGCCCAAAAATTTGATACAAAACTCAAGGTTCCACTCACATAGGTTTCGGCCATGAAGAGAAAAAAAGGATTAGAGATTGATTTGGTTTTCCATCACTTGGACTCAAAGACAATAGGAAAGGTAAAGATGTAATCAAGAGTTCAAGAACAAAAATGGAACAAAACCACTATTCCCCCAATTTTCTAGGGTTCGGCCCTTTCAAGGTAAATATGATAGGATGAGAGTTTGATCATATGCTCTTGGATAGAGGTAGAAGGTGATGAAGCTAGCTCAAAGAAATTGGTTTCACATTAAAAGGATTTTTCTACAATTTTCTATGAATTTTTGAAATTTGGATCATAAACTTGAAATCTATGAAATCAAGATTTCAAACTTGAGATAGGAAGAGATTCATGATGCTTAGAGATCATAGAAGTGATCTTACCTAATAAGTGAGGAAGATTGATCAAGAATCAAGCTTTTTCTCTCAAAAACTCAATCTTTTTCTCTAAGGAAAATGGAGAAATGTCTTGAGGAAGAAGATGAAGTTGTGGAGTGAAGTGATGAAGCTCTCCCTTGGCTGCTTTGGTGTGTGGGATATGGGCTGAAATGGGCCAAAAATTGGGTCACTTAAGGGCATTTTGGTCATTTCCTTCAAGGGTAAATGGTAATAATGAAAAAGGTTAGGGGTATTTTTGTCTTTTCAAGTCCAGATATTTTCAAACGTCATGATGACTCTGGAACGCTTTCCCATGTGATGTGACTTGATGTGACATCAAGATTATCCGTTAGTGGGTCCCAATAAATCCATATGCAGCTCCGTTAGTCACCCGATTGAAGATTTTCGCTCGAACGAAAATTAGGAAGTGATTTTTTAAATTTAACAAAAACGTAGGAAATTAAATTCTAAGACTTACTGTCTCGTTCACGGGTCAAACTGAGGTCTCCTGAGCAGTAAAATCTTACTGCCAGTGTAAAAACGAAGATCGGGCTCCTTTAGAGTTTTCAGCTCAAAATTTAATTGCAGCTTCGTACAATAGCGTTGAACATGAATATGGTCTCGGTTTATTTTATTTCATTTTCTAAGACCTCGAATAAAATAAAAACTTAATCATTCTTTTATTGGTATATAAAAACAGTGAAAAATCGGGGTGTTACAGTTTTGCCCCTAGGAACTTATGAAAACTCATCCTTGCCCTCACCCTCATCATTACTTCTAGAAAAATATCTATATATTTATGAAGTTAAAGGTGAAATGACCATTTTGCCCTTAACCTTTTGTTTATTTCCAATTTTGTCCCTAGGTGAAAACACTATTTTGCCCCTTTAGTAAAAAAATTTGGACCACCTTGCCCTCACTTTCTCTCCCACGCCTACTTCATCTTCAAGAGGCCATCATCCATTTTTCTTCACAACTTCTTTTCCTCTTAAGCTTTCTCTCATTTCTCAAAGAAGAAAACTCAACTTTTGTGAAGAGAAAGTGTTGATTCTTGCTCATTTTTCATCACTCAAGAGGTAAGATTACTCTCTTTGATCCATGATCTTCTTGTTCTTCACTTATTCTTGTTTTTCAAAACCACAATCCATGATGTTTCAACTTCTAGAACCAAAATTCAAAAATCTCAAGAAAAATGCAGAAAATTCCTTTTAATATGAAACCAATTTCTATGAGCTAGTTTCATCATCCTCTATCATTGTCCAAGAGCATGTAATCAAATCACATTCCTAGCCTATTTTACCATGAGTGGCCGAACCTTAGACCTTAGGAGAATCGTGAGTTTTGCATCAAGTTTTTGTGTAATGAGACTTGATCTAGTGTTATGTATGCTTAAGGATCATTCATCCAAGAGATAGGAAATTTTAGACATCTCTAGCTATTTTTTGGAGCATGAGGCCGAATCCTAGATCAAGAAATTTAGGGAAATTTATGTTGTTAAATGTTGATGTTTGAATTGATTGTGTGAAGGTAGTAGTTGTTGATTGTTCGGGTGATTGATCGAAGGACTAGCGGATCGAGGAGGACAACGTGCATTTAGAAAGTTGTCTTCAAGAGGTAAGGGGAAATTAATTCCAATGAGTTTGATTGCCTCAAAAGGTTGATTGTTGTATGATTGTGATGTTATTATTAAAGTGATGTCGATGATTCTCTGGTGATGTAAATGTTTGGATTATTTGGTGAATATGTGATTGGATATTGAAGCATGAATTGTGGCGTTATTGCCTTGGATGAGACATATGTATGATGTTGATTTTGAGATTTGATGAATATAGATGCATATATTGAATTGTGATTTCTTTGACTGGATTGATTGAGAGTAATGCATCGGCTATAGCTTGATAATGAAAGATTAAGCTACTTAAAAGTCTTAATAAAAGATTGGGAAAGGTTTTGGTTTGAGAAATGAAAAGCTTTTAAGTAAAATGGTATAATGACCAATTTCACTAAAAAGCCACTAAGTTTAGAACTCAAAAGGAATTTCGAATAAGACTTAAGAAGTTGAGAGTTGGTGAGGAAAATAGTGAAAAGTTGCATTATCATAATTTTCTAAACATATCTTATAAAATAGGAAACCTTGAAAATTATTCTAGTTCTGTCACAGGAAAAACCTTCTCAAAGAATTCGACCTTTCAAAAAGAAAAAGCCTCTTTCAAGAAGTTTGCTCCAAATGAAGATCTTTAGAAAAAAACGTTCAAATAAAGGAACCTTTAGAAAAGACTTTTCAAGTCAAAATCCTTTTGAAATGTATTTTGATAATTTAAGCTTTTAGAAGTAGCTTTGCAAAGAAAAGATTTTGTGGAAATAAGTTTTAGAGCGAAAATGAGTTTTGGTTTATGGCAAACAGATTTTGAGTTTTGTTTTCAAGATTTGATCAACGAAAACATAATTTTGATGAAACTCGTGATAACCCCTTCACACAGACGTTAGGCAAGAATTCTGTGGATTGAACAGTCGGACAACATGTCCTGTATTTTGAAAAGAACGGACTTAGTGTCCTATATGCGAGTCTAGTGTCCGCGACATCGGCCTAGTCCTTTGTGAATTGAGAACTTGGACTACGTGTCCTGTATTTTGATTGAACGAGCTAAATGTCCTTTAAAAAGAGTCGTAGGTTATGTGCCTTGACAAGAATGAACGAACAAAAAAGAAAACAGAAAACCATGAGTTGCATATATAAGTTGGCCGACGTGCCATTTGAAACGAGCTACAATCCAAGTGGTTGAGAATATGAGCAAGTTAAGACCACTAGGTCTATAGTGGCATCCTGTGTTCGAGACTCCACAAGAGGCCGGAGGCATCGTGACCCCGTGCTGTGGTAATTGGGTGCCCAACACGGATGAACTCCATCAGAGACTGGACTATTCAGGATATGGTTGTGTCATGATACCCTTGAACAATTGGAGTTCGGACCTAAATTAGAAGGCCGACTCATGAGACCAATTGTGTTATGAGAGTATTGACGGCCTATCGCTCGATGAAGAGAAGTTAGGAATCTGCAGAGAACATGAACAAGAAAGTTGATTGAAGTATCATGCATTCTTTTAACTTATCATGATGAATGGGTGTGATCCCACAGAGTGAGATTATCTCGTTGTGATATTATACTGAATGTTGATATTCTATATCATGACTGTGTTGTATATCGATGTATTATTTGTAATTGTTTTACTTGTGTGGCTATTATGATAAACTTGTGAACGAGTATCTCACCTTTACCTGTACATGTTGGACACCATGTTGTGTTTTCGGATACGTGTATAGATGATTCTCAACGGTCCTCTGGGTCAATTCGGGACCCTGTAGCTTGAGTTTTTTGAAGATGACGACGAAGATGTGCTGACTGTTAATGACGAGACCCAGTCTCCTATGTACGATGTATGTTAGGTAGTATGCTTTCTTGTTCTTAGAGTTCTTTTATTATACCAGCTCTTAGGAATTTTGATGTTTAAGTCAGGTCTTTCGACTGTGACTGATTATGTTGTGTATTAAGAGATTGAAAAGATGTACGCCTTATGGCGAAATTGAATTATTGTTATAGATTATGAGTTTCAATTTGTTTTCATATGCTTGTTAAAGTTTTACCTTGGTATCAGATTTCCCCACCTACTCTATAGAGCTATTTTCGAAAAAGTTTTTAATTAACCGAAAAAGATAATTTGGGTTACGAAATGTGACCCCAGGTTGGGGTCTTACAATAGTGGTATCAAAGCTAGTCGATGCCTTTTGGGATCTAGGTTATGTATTCAAGATGTTTTTGCTATGTTTACTCTGTGTTTTGTTTTGATAGAGGTCAGTAGGAGTAAGAACACTCTGTTATGACTAGTTCCTTATGGAAATACAACCAATTGTATTGGTTGGATCCGATGATTGAGATGCGTTAAGACTCTTAAGATAAGAGTTATCTGAGTTATTAAGAGGTGACATCTAAGGTATGCTTTGAGGCAAGCCCTTAGTCAGTTCTAGCAAATAGGCTTAAATATGACCTTTACCTTATGAGACAAGGATGTTATATTCTTAGCTATCAAGTAAGTGAAGACTCCTTTGTATGTGAAGGAAGTTCGATTGTTGGGAAAGTTTGCCGAAGAATGATTGTGCCTTAGGCAAGTAGAAGAATACTGAAAGTTGTTAAAGTAGATGCATAGGTAGCTAGTAAGCGACCAAAGGAATGGCAAGATAACGACATGTTCGCTAATGGATTTGAGACACTGGAATAGAATCCCGGTAGAATAATCGAAGTGTGGTATCGCGTGAAGTTTCTTCTGATGGTGATTTTAAGAAATGATTAGAGCCTCCGCTGTTTGTGGATTTGATGGATATGACATTTGTCTCCATTAGGACAGATAAGTTTGGATTTTCACTAAGATATTAGAATTCTTAAGTTAGCTTATTGAGATTTAAAGTGCATTAGAGTTTGTTGATGAGATTGAAACATATAGTAACGGAATAAGATTTAGTTTTAGTGTTTGACTTAATCATGAAAGTTAACTTAAGTGCTTGATCACTAAAGTCATGTTTAGAAGTAAGAGTGGAAGTAAGTCTTGAATGAAGGATTAGTAGTAGAGAATAATGAACTAGCATGTAAGTAAAAGGGGGAATGACTTTTCTCGATAGTTGATGGATGAGCAAAATGCTGATGATAAGTTTCTAAATTTAATTTTATTTTTCCAAAAGAGTAGGACCTTGTTAAATTGTTTCCTTCTCAAAACAATGTGTGTTTGGTTGGGTTCTGATTGGGTTGAGACCTTGTAAGAACTCATGTTTAGTAAATGGTACTTGTATTCAAAATGACACGTCGTTTATTCTTTTGGGATTGTGTCAGACATTTGAATGAGGTGCCTGTCAAGGAAGATTTTCAGGAGAATTTTCTGAGAATGTTCCGATTTTGTGTTTGCGAAGGATGTTGAGTTTTCGATTGATCTAGTTTATAGACTCAGTCAGATCTCCATCACTTTGTGTAGAATATCATCTACAAAACTAGACGAGTTAGACTACATGAAATGAAATTTTCGTCCGTATTAGTAATGTTCTCGTTTACTCAAAGAAGTCACGAGGAGAATAAGGAAACTTTGTGTCAAGTGTTACGGAACCTGCGCAAGAAGAGTTGTCATGAAGTTACTTAAGTGCAAATTCTGACTCGATGGTAGTGAAATCCTTAGGGAATGCGTTTCCGGACGAGTATTTGTACTCTCACTCCTACATAACCGTCAGCGTATTAGACATTTTGAGTGGATTGGTTTAATAGTATCCATTGGTCTGGATATTTTCATGTCATTTCATTGAAAGATTGGTTATGACTATTTCTTGAGTTCAGACAAATTCTTGATACTGGAAGTTTCTTGATGAAACTTAGTCTAGTCAATTTTACTTTTGGTAAATGTGATCCAGTCAGATTTTTGGCCAGACTGTTAATCTTTTGATTCCCTAATCTGCTGGAAGATTCTTATGAAAGAAGGGACTGTATTAGAGTCATGGTTGTAAACATGTATCAGCTATGCATTTTTACACTCACGAACATACTGAAGAATCTTTTTACATACTGGATATTCCTGTATTCTTTTCAGAGTGGTAAAATTCTTCTATATACTTTCCTTTAAGAGTAAGACCAAGAAAATTTCCTTTGTTGAAAATTTCTTTCCTTAATCTTCAAGGACCGAGTAGAGGTTGAGTTCAACTGATCACCTTCAGCTCGAGTGGACTAGCAAGAAGAAACGAATTGATCTTTAGAAGGTTGGTTGGGAGTAAGCGTAGTAGCTAACTGTGATCACTCTTTTAGCGGGATAGACAAGGAATAATGGGAATTTAATTGAGTTAAAGTTGTGACTGATAAGATGTGACCTTTTAAGATCAATCTCAGTAAGTGAGACAATTATTATAAATCGAATATTGATCGAGGCAGAATAGTAGTTGGGTGATCTAAGGTAATGATCAATGTCTGTAGTTAAGATCGATCGAATGAGTTTGGAGATTCATAGGAAAGTGTCCTTGGTAGTTTTACCTAAGCTGAATATAAGCAGAAACGAGGAGTTCTTGAGTAAAACTAAGTAGTTAGAAAAGTTTAAGATTTATGATATTGGATAATTCTACCGTTCCGAATTCTTTTGGCTGTAGTCGCATTAAGAGGTGTAATCGTGTTCTCTAAGGTGGAGATGCATGATGTAGATTATAGAGGTGGACTATGTTCAAAAGGAATTAAGACTAAAATTAGATATCTTGGATTGGAATTGATGGATTTGTTGTAAAAGGAATATGTATCGTAGTTTAAATCTTGGTGTTAACATTAAAAGTTAAAGATGTCGGGGAAAGATTTCCTGTATGGATTAGTATTGAAGGAAATGTGGTTAAGTTTTAATTATACCTCTCACATGTGAGAAACTAAAGTAAGGTATTAAAGAAAAGGAGTATAGATTGAGGATGAGCGATTTGATATTATGGTAAATCGAGCGGAGAATAAGTATGAAGTTGTTATTAGGTAACAAATGTTACCTAAGGAAAAATTCCATACGGGAGTACAATGTGGAACCTGGAGATTAAGAAAATCCTATCTAGTTTTGAGTCACGAATATTCGAGGACGAAATTTTTTTAAGAGGGGTAGTAATGTAACACCCCGATTTTCGCTACTTTCTAAGGTCGGAAATCAATATAAATAAACTTATATTTTATCCGGTGTTTAGAAAATGATTTTGGATAAACCGAAGTCATTTTCATACTCTACGGCATCGTAGGGAGCTACGGTTAAATTTTGGGTTGAAAATTCAGACGGAGCCCGGTCTGCGTTTTCACTGACAGTAAGATTTTACTGATCAGAAGACGTAATTTTGACTCGTGAACGAAACAGTTAGGTTCAGAATCGAATTTCCAACAATTTTGATAAAATCCGTTTTTCGCACTAAAAAGTGAAATAATATAAGTTATTCGGGCGAAATCTTCAATCAGGTGATGAACGGAGCTGAATACGGATTTATCGGGACCCGCTAACGGATAAGGTTGAATTTAAATCACCTAGGAAAGTGTGCCATGACTCACCACTATAATGATGACGTTCTAAAATATCTGAACGCGTTCACACTGAGAAAAAACCAAAATGCCCTTGATTTTTTTCCCTAAACGACATCTTTGTCCCTAAAGGAAAAGACCGCTAATGTAACACCCCCCTCGGGTGCTACATACATGAACTCGATTGCGGAAAACATAAACAAAATAGAACACTGGTTCCTTTCCGAAAATACTGTAATTAATTAGCTACGTTAAAAAACGTGGTCCTAAAAATTTTCTTCATGTATCAAGTGCAGGTCTGGTATATGTATATATATTACAGACTTAAAGACATATAGTCAACATACATGCAGCAAATAAAATATAACTTCCTCCAAAATAAGACTCCTATGCTGGTTGTAACGCCTCGATTTTCACGTTTTATTATTCTTCAGTATTTGAACTTTTTTTTTTATTGGAGGGTTTAGAGAGTGAAATAGAATATTCTGAGAAGATAGGAATGCTCTACACAACCATAGGAAGCTATGGTTAAGTTTCGGGCAAAAGCTCAAACGGAGCCCGGTCTGCGTTTTTCACGTATAGAGGTGTTTTTCCACTATCAGACCTAATTTGGACTCGTGAACGAGATAGTAAGTCTCAGGATTTTATTCTCTGCATCTTTGTTAAAATCGGTCCTGATGTCCGAAAAATAATAATAATATATTATATTCAGTCGTATACTCAAACCGAGAGGCATTTGGAGTCGTAAAGGGATTCAACGAGTCCCGACAACGGATAAGCTTGAATCCACATCATGCTAGGTCACTTAGGAGAGTATGCCAGAGTCGCCATGACGGTCGGAAAAATATGGACACGAAATTACTAAAATGCCCCTAACCTTAATCTTTTACACTTTTACCATTTTACCCTTGAAGCAAATGATCATTTTGCCCTTAAGTGAGATTTTAAAAAGCTGAAATCAGCCCACACAGCCCTCACTCATGCACCATTCAGCCCCAAATAGCTCAAGAACACTTCATCTTCAACCTTAGAGAAAAACTCCATTTTTCTTCGTCAAAATCCTTGAATACTTATTAGAAAGCCTTGATTCCTTGATCAATCTTCATCTATTATTGGGTAAGATCACTTCTATGATCTCCTAGCTTCTTGAATCTCTCTCAATCTCAAGATCAAAATCCTTTTTCATGAAAATCCATTTTAAGATCCAAAACTTTGAAAATTCATAGGAATTTGTAGAAAAATCCTTTTAATGGGAAACCAATTTCTTTGAACTCACTTCATCATTCTCTACCTAAACCCAAAAGCTCATGATTCAATTCTCATCATAGCTCTTAATCCCCTAGATGGCCGAACCATAAATAGTGATGATGAATAGTGTTTTGTTCAAATTTTTGATTTCTAACACTTGATTCCATCCTTAGCTTTCCTATTGTCCTTGAGTCCAAGTGATGGAAAACCAAATCAATTTCTAACCCTTTTTCCACATAGTGGTCGAAACCTCCTTGTTTAGAAATATTTGGGATTTGTTTTGTTTGTTGTTTAATGCTTGATTGTTGTGTTGTTTGTAGTTGGTGACGATTATCAAGAGGTTCACAAACCGATCAACCGACTTTGATCCGGATATCTGCTCATCAATAGGTATGGGGGGTGAACCTCATCACACCAAAATGGTGTCGATGAAAATGGTTGTTTCCTTTATGTGTGGGTGAAACCCTTTGGTTTGGGTTCACCATGTAATCTGGTTCTCTTGGAAAACAAAGTGTAATAATGGTATTTATGCTTTGTATGCCTTATCATGTTTTAAGATGATGTTGAGTAGAGAAAACATTTTCAAGTATGTTGAAAAACCTACTTTGATCTCTAGATCAAATATTGACTTTTATGCTTGATTATGATGCAATGACGTGTGATGGACTTATGTGCTTGACTATGATGCAATGATGTGTAATTGTTGTTTGTCATAATTATGTGAGCTTTCTAAGCTATAACTTGTCTTGAGGGTGAAGCAAAATCTTTACATTCGTTCCTAATAGGCTTTCGGCCATGACCTTGAGAAAAGGAAGAATATGTGTAGTTGTTGAACAAATTAACGTTTTGAAGTATTGAAAGTGTTTTAATAACTTATATTTCAAAGAAAAACAAAAGTGATTTGATCCAAAGATCAAATGAAGTTTCAATCTCTAAGTGTTTTCACCAAAGTGAAAAATGTCTTTTACCTTATCATTAGTTCATCTACTTAATCAAGTAATTTTAAATGTGAAACAAAGAAGTATTTTCATGAAAAGTTGAACATAGTCCCATAAGGTTTTTACTTTATTTTAGAACAAGTTCATGTTTTGCTTAAGGCAAATTTCGCTAAGCGAATGCAATTTCACTAAGAGAAACAGAGAAATTCCAAGCTGGGCATCACTGCCTCCATTTCGCTAAGCGAATTAAGCTTCGCTAAGCAAATACATGGAATTTCGCTAAGCGAATTTTGTTTCGCTAAGCGATTAAGAGGAATTTCACTTGAGACATCACTGTCTCAATTTAGCTAAGCGAATTGGAACCTAGTTAAGCGAAATTCACGTTTCATAAAATGCTAGAAACAAAATAAGTTTTCAAATGAAGACGTTGTTTTGGTTTACAAAGGGAGTTTTTAACTCAAATCGTAAAGTTTTACGTATAAAAACCTAAGTTAAGTAATTAACTTAGAGTTGAAGACAAGGGATAATTAAGTATGGTACGTGGTGGAACAAGGCCATGTACTATACCATTGATGAATTAGTTCACCAATGACTTCATAAGATTTAAGTGAATCAACACTTATTTCATTAATTGAAAACCAGGAGTAATATCTTAGAAAGGCTTACAGACTTATCTAAGAGGATTCTCAATCCTTATTCATAATACTTAGGACTTGAGACATAATTCGTCAGACATAACCAGAAACACGAAACGTTTTATGTTTTGAAACAATAGTTCGATGACGAACCGGTGATTCAGATCTAGGTCAGTCGATCAATTGTTTCAATCTTGTGATGACTCGATCTCGGAGGGATCACGAGATTTATCCGGTGAATAAAAGTTTAATATTTTCAAAGACGCGAATAGTTCCTAAGGGAGAGAACCCTAGTGGACCTTGAGGTTTATCCGGTGGATAGACATTGCTTTTCGCAACTGCTTTGTGTAAGCATTGGCATTTCATTTGCATAGTCGTAAGGCCTTGAGCCTAGGAGTTGAGCTTACACCTTGATGTGGGTGCGAATCTTACAGTGACGTTTTAAGTAGTCTTGGAGGTATCAGGGTTGGAAGGGCTGACATATGTCCAGTTGGTAGCTCTTCTGTGTCATGGCGAATCCGAGTAATACACTGATATCCTCGACTAGATGTCGTACTTTTCATGTTTGGTGCAGAATGTTTCTGTAAAGCCAGATACGTGCACGTTACGACTGTTGTAGCATCTTGCTCATGGCTCGCAGTACACGGAACATGTCCTCCCATTCACTCTCTCCGACGTTTGGTTAGCTCTATGGAGTAGGGGTCAACGTAGTACCCAGTGGCATTGGCATTGAGTCATGTACATTGCACTGCATTGCATGGCTGTTGATGATTACATTTACTGTTATACATCGTTGTTCTGTTTTAAGAATGCCTTATAATATGCTGTTAACTGTTTGACATTATAATATGCTGTTAACTGTTTGACATTATATTATGCTGTTGACTGTTTAACATAATTTATATTGAGAATTCTAGTAAGCATGTTGGGTACGCTATTACCTGGTGAGTCGTCCCTTTTTTACTACTGCTGTTTTATTGTGTTGATGAACGGGAATCTCACCCATATCTATATATTTTTTGCTTGTACTTGTTGCTGCTTGAACAGATGGACGCGACGACTATTCGGTTCAGCAGTTCCTTTGAGTCCGGAGGTGGACTCCTTTTGCTGTTTTATTTTATCTGGGCCAGACTGTGTCGGTATCTGTAGTACCTTTTGGGAGCTACGACTCCTAGTACTTATTTTATTTTTATGTCAATTATACATTAGACCTATGTCTGCATACAGTATTATTTCTGTTTCTGTTTTTTGTTTTCTGTTTCTGTATTTATAATATAGTATGTTCTAGAAATGCATGGGGAACCAAATTTCATTTATTAGTATTATTTACCTTTACTAATCCCATTACATCTTTGTGAAAAGAAAAAAAAATCGTATTTTCCGCATTAATATTTATTTTCGGCCTTATAAACGTTCGGGAATGTGACACTCGGGAAAGGGTGTTGCACTGGTCGGGCTAAAAGTAGCCATTGGGATACAACCCCAAAGTCAGCTCCGATTCCCAGAGGAATTCGGAGGAATCCTCTTTTCAGCTCCTTCAAAAGTCTCCGTCATCCAAGTTCTCACGTGTCTGCGGGGACCTATGATCAACATCTGTACATGTATTATAAAAACACAACAGGGTGTCCAACATGTACAGGCAAAGGTGAGATACTCATTTTATAAATTTATCATGATAGCCGCACAAGCGACAAACAACAGATACAATTACACATAGATACAGTTATAATAACAGTTATTCATATGCACAATATCTCAAACACTATCATAAGATATAATAATGCATGAGACTCCAATATCATCTTTCTAATTCATGTACTCCGAAGATTCCTACTTCCTTTCATCGAGCGATAGGCCGCAAATACACCCGTAACACAATTTTTCTCATGAGTCGGCCTCTCAATTTAGGTCCGAACTCCAATTGTTCGGGTTACCGTGTCATAACCATATCCTGAATAGTCCAGTCTCTGATTGAGTTCATTCGTGTTGGGCAACGGATTTACCACAGCACGGGGTCGCGATGCCTCCGGCCACTTGTGGAGCTTCGAACACATAATGCCCCTATAGACCTAGTAGTCTCAATTGGCTCATATTCTCAATTACTTGAGTTGTAGCTCTTTTTCAAATGGCACGTCTGGCGGTTCATGCATGTACACAGAAAGTTCTGTTTTCTTTTTCGTTCATTCTTTCATTGTCGAGGCATATAGCTCACGACTCGTTTTAAAGGACATTAAGCCCGTTCATTCAAAATATAGGAGAAGAAGTCCGAGTGCTCAATCCACAAAACATTAGTCCGACGTCTCGGTCACTAGGTTTGCATTCATATCAAAAGATTCATCGTTTTTCTCTTCAAAACAACTTTGGAAAACAAAACACACTTTTATGGTTTTGAACTAAGACATTTCTTTTTCAAAGAAAACATTTTCCGGGAAACACTCATTTTCGTAAACAAAACCGTTTTCTAAAGGTTCCACCTCTTTTCAAAACGTTTTCTTGAAATAAAACTAACGTTGCATAACTTTTCCTCAAAACACTTTTTCTTTCAAAGAGAAGCTAACTTCTAAAAAAAAAAGTTACTTTTTTGGAAAAAGCAACACGTTTCCCAAAAACCTTTTTGATTTCAAAATCTAGTTTTCAAAACTTCGATTTCAGTTTTCGAGTATTTTAATTCTTTATCAAGTCATAGCCAGTCCTATGCTCTTAATCAATCCATATATATATATATATATATATACTTCAATCTTTCTTCACTTGCATGCATTAACTGCATTCTCTATTCTCCCTCCACCAGTCCCGGTGAGGCTTGCCTCCGCTCTGGTCTCTTTTTCTCTTTTCTTTTGCATGTTTTAAAAATTTGTTTAACTTTGTTTTAATTTAACATGTAAAACTTTTCCCTACTTTCCATTTATCCTGCTCTTCTCCCTTTCCCCCTTTATTTATTTGCCTTCGCCATAATCTGGTATCAGAGCCCGATGGGGAAGTAGGAATAGTAATGTAGATCACAGATCCGATCTTTCTGAATAAAAAAAAAAAAAAGAGTTAAATGGAAGGCTCTGCCTCCTACCTACTCTCAATCAGGGCAAGTAGAATTAGTCTTTGATAGGCGAAATTCTTTTAGTTCTTTTAGATCACCAAGTATTAGATCTGAAGTTTTTAGATCTGTACCATCAAGGCAATCCTTTTCTGCCTTATCACAATCATCAAATCCATCCATTAATTTACAGGGTTTAGATACATCATCTAGTATCCCTAGACCAATTTACCAGACTGAGGATGATGATGGAAAATCAATTCAGTCTCCAACATACTCCTCCCTTAATGCGTCTTATCATGATGAATTATGAGACCTATTATGATAAGGAATCCCTAAGGAAGAATTTTTACTCTGAGGAATGGAAACCTCAAAGAGAGTGGTTCTTTCAACATTACCAGGGAATAAAACGCAAAAATATTCAAGATGAATATTATACCTTTATTAACAATGTTAAGAAAAACATCCAATTCTTTGACTGGTTTCATGTTTATCTGGTCAAACATTATATTGATTATCCTTGGAAAATCACCCTGACTGAGGATAAGTCAACAAAAGTCATTACGGTTTGGCATTTGAAAAATGGTGGATTAGTTAAAGCAGAATTACCCCCTAATTCAGCTTTCCAACTCCCAGGGATCAAGGATCCTAAGGATGAAACAATTCCAATCATAGCTGCACCATTCAAAACTAAGGATGTCAGTGAACCAGTTTCACCTCATGACATCAAAAAATTGATGGAACAAGCCAATTATACCAATAAGTATCTTCAAGTTTTAGGTACTAGGGTTAAATCTGAAATTTCTAGTTTACCATCCTCTTCGGGAACCCAAGTTGAAATAGAAAAACCATTGGATAAACCCATATTCAAACCCTTCAAGGTTACTAGGAAGTTTAAAGAAAGTCTCAAACTTCTTCGTGAGCCAGAAGTCAAACAGGAATCCAAGACTGAACCCAAAGTAGACCCTATCAGGTTACAAAACATTGTGGTACCAGATTCTCCACAAGATTCTGGACCTCAAACTCAAAACCAATATGGGCTAAGAAGCAAAGGCCCAACAGGTCCAACTGGTCCAACCATCAATGTAATTGATGAAACCAGCTCAGATCGGGAATCTGTGGCTTCTTCATCTAAAAAAGAGGAACCCCCTTTCAATATCAATCCGGTTTTCTCCAAACCTTGGAAGAAATCCACAAAGCTTTATTACCCTAGAGCAACTCCCCCAGATTTGCTCTTAGAAGAAAAACCTCCAACATTCAAAAGCTTCAATGCCAATAACATCTATGAATGGAACATAGATGGATTACCAGAATACCAAATTATGACCACATTGCAACATATGACAATGATGGCCACAGCTTATCAAGCTGCCAATGATGCTTCTGAGGAAGTAATCTGTAATATCCTCGTAGCAGGATTTACTGGCCAATTAAAAGGATGGTGGGATCATTCTTTCACAGATGAGTAGAAAGAAGAAGTCTTTACTGCTATCAAAACTGAAGCTGATGGTACACCAATCACAAGTGATGGTGAACCCATCCCTGATGCAGTCAACACCTTAATCTTTTCCATTGCTGAACATTTTATTGGAAATACCTCAGTGTGGAAAAACAAAACAGCTGATTTATTAGCCAATCTTAAGTGTAGATCCTTATCAGATTTTAGGTGGTATAGAGATACCTTCCTAACTAGGGTTTACACCAGAGAAGATTGTCAGGATCGTCTCTGGAAAGAAAAATTTGTAACAGGTCTTCCTACTGCTTTAGGAGACATTATTAGGGATGAGCTTGCAGCTCATGCCCCTGAGGGTAAAATCCCTTATGACAAATTAACCTATGGGCAACTCATTGCAGTTATCCAAAAAATAGGTACACGACTTTGTCAAGAAGATAGAGTTCGTAACCAATTCCAAAAGGAAAAGGCAGCAAAGAAGGATTTAGGTTCATTCTGCCAACAATTTGGGATGCCTCCTTGTCCAAAAGACAAACCAAAATCATCCCATAAACATCATCAATCTCATCACCAAACCAACAAACCCCATAAACCAAAGTATACCAAGTATACGAAATACAAAAGGAATACTCCTCCAAGAAAACTCAAGCAAGAGTTTAAATCAAAACCTGCAATTGACATTGCAATCCCAAAGAAATCAACCATTTGCTATAGTCGTGGTAAGCCAGGACATATTAGCCAATATTGTAGGCTTAAGAAGAAAATCAAAGCCTTGAATCTAGAACCAACAGTTGAGGAACAACTGAACAATCTGCTTATAGAATCTGATGATTAAGATGGATCAAATGGTGATTCTTCTGAAAACCTCAATCAAATTTTAGAAGATGATATCGGAAGCCAAGCTTCTGAGTCTTCTAATGAAATTAATGTCTTAACTAAGGATCAAGATCTCCTTTTTGAAGTCATTAATGCTATTCCTGACCAAGATGAAAGGAAAAGATACTTTGAAAGGTTCTCTGCTTCTATGAGGCCTGAACCTAAGGCTAAAGGAAAAGCCATCATCAAAGATCAATTTGATTTCAGACAAATTCTCAAACGTTTAGATGCTAAACAACAAAAACCTGTCACACTTCAAGATCTCCAAGAAGAGATCAAGAATTTGAAACATGAAATTAAAGAGATAAAACAAGAACAAGCTGTTCACAAACTTATTTTATCTCAACTTGATAATCAATTATCTGCACCTCCTTCAGATGATGAACAAGCCTAACCCAATTACGATAAAAGTGTTAATTATCATTTGGAAAATGAAGAACTTAACACTGACAAAGATCAAGAGTTTTTGAATCTTATTAACCAATTAAGAATTCAGAAATTCTATATTAAGATTAGAATTATCATAGATGATTTTATTATTAATACTACAGCGCTATTCGATACTGGTGCTGATTCCAATTGTATTTTGGAAGGATTAATTCCTACAAAATATTTTGAAAAAACATCCGAGAGATTGAGTACAGCTAATGGCTCAAAACTTAGGATAAATTTCAAATTATCCAAAGCCGTAATTGAGAATCATGGTCTCAAAGTAGAAACCCCGTTTTTACTTGTTAAAGATCTCAAAAACGAAGTGATTTTAGGAACACCGTTCATAAGGTCACTTTTCCCCCTAACAATCACCAATGAAGGGATTTCTACTCAACATCTGGGTAGAAAGATAATCTTCTCCTTCATACGCAAACCTTTGGTAAGAAACTTAAACTTTCTTCACCATAAACAAAACCAAGTCAATTTCTTAAAAGAGGAAGTTTCTTTCAAAAGTATTGACTTAAAACTCAATCAACCAGATGTCAGAAAGAGGATCCAAGATCTTCTTGATGAAATTCACAATTCAATCTGTTCTGATGTGCCCAATGCATTTTGGGATAGAAAGAAACATGTAGTTGATCTGCCCTACGAACAAGGTTTCACTGATAGGCAAATCCCTATAAAAGCTAGACCCATCCAAATGAATCAAGAATTACTCCAATATTGCCAAAAAGAGATTAATGATCTCTTACGAAGGGGTTTAATTAGACCAAGTAAATCACCATGGTCTTGCACAGCTTTTTATGTAAATAAAAATGCTGAAATTGAGCGTGGAACTCCTCACTTAGTTCAAAATTATAAACCCCTCAATCAAGCTCTTAAGTGGATTAGGTATCCAATCCCAAATAAAAAGGATTTACTTAGTCGCTTATACAATGCAAAAATATTTTCCAAATTTGATATGAAATCTGGTTATTACCAAATTGAAATCAAAGAAAGTGATCGCTAAAAGACAGCTTTCACTGTACCATTTGGGCAATACGAATGGAACGTAATGCCTTTTGGACTTAAAACTGCTCTTTCAGAATTTCAAAAAATTATGAATGACATTTTTAATCCTTATTCAAACTTTACCATAGTCTACATTGACGATGTTTTAGTCTTTTCTCAATCCATTGACCAGCATTTCAAACATCTTAGGATTTTTATAGGAATCATTAAGAGAAATGGTTTAGCTGTGTCAAAACCCAAAATTAAATTATTTCAAACAAGCGTTAGGTTTCTTGGTCATACAATTTATCAAGGAACAATAACTCCTATCCATAGAGCCATAGAGTTCGCGGATAATTTTCCCAATCAAATAGTAGATAAAACCCAATTACAGAGATTTCTAGGATGTCTCAACTATGTAAAGGATTTTATCCCCAATATCAGTACCCTAATTAAGCCTTTACATGATAGGCTTAAGAAAACTCCTCCTCCTTGGACAGATAAACATATCCATGTTGTCCAAACAATCAAAGCTCGGGTAAAGGATCTTCCATGCCTTTATCTTCCCAATCCTTCCGCCTTTAAAATTGTTGAAACTGATGCCTCAGACATTGGTTACGGTGGAATTTTGAAACAAAGAATTTCAGAAAAAGAACATATCATTGCATATACTTCTAAACACTGGAATTCTGCACAATTAAATTATTCAACTGCTAAAAAATAAATTTTAGCAATTGTTTTGTGCATCTCAAAATTTCAATCAGATTTACTTAATCAAAGATTTTTGGTTAGAGTAGATTGCAAAGCTGCAAAAGATCTTTTGCAAAAAGATTTTAAAAACCTTGCATCAAAACAAATTTTTGCTAGATGGCAAGCAATTTTAAGTGCTTTTGATTTTGATATTGAATTTATCAAAGGCTCTTCCAATTCCCTACCTGACTACCTTACTCGTGAATATTTACAGGGAAAGTAGCCAGCCAACAGAGGCAGAAATGCCAGACACCTCCTCTTCCTCTGCAAAGGGGAAGGCCCCAAAGGTCAAAGAAAAGGCCTCCTCATCAAAAAAGGCCAAAGGCCCATTAGTCTTTGCGGGACTATCCAAACAAAAACGCCAAGTTGCGTCCAAATCATCCGGGTCATCCACCCAATCTGGGTCATCCACCCAGCAAACTACCAAAGTTGGGTTATCCACCCAACAGCCAACCAAAGCCCAAGTGGCCCAATCCATTCAAACAGCCAAACAATCCAAAGCAGACTATGCTATACCAATCCAAACTCTTCAGGCTTTCCAAGATCAAGGCCTAACCCATCTCCCAAAAGGAACATGGAAAACCAAACTTGAAGGTGACCCTGACTTTCAAGAAACCCATCTTGCCACATTAATACATAATATGGCCAATGCTCCAATCCCAATCCAAACGGTAAAACCTGATAAAACTTTATCAGTAAAAACCACCCAAAAAGTAACCCCTCATTATGTTGCAAAAAACCAATTTAAACCTATTTTACAAATGGAACCTAGTTATTGGGATAACAATCCTAATAACGTTCCTTCAAAAGTTTTTCCATATGGCTTTCATTATAAGCCCAATAATATTTTGAAAACAGGACAATTTTATGAGTTTATTTTGGTTGATTCTGATTCTGTCTCGATTAAACATTATCGTGATAAGAAGGATCAAGAAAAATATACTCATTCAACTTTCCAGATTCTTAAGGTCATGACACCTGAACAATTTGGAAAGAACCCAAATATTGTTAAAAAGTTTTCCCAACCATTTGAACCATGCGGTTACACATATTGGGACTACGAAGAAGCTTGGACCAACACGTTTTGGTACCAAAATAATCAAAACAAACATTCTTGGTTAATCTACTTTAAAAGAAACACCAAGTACAATTTCCCAAATTGGTTCGTTCATTGGTGGCAATATTTCGGACCAAGCAAAACAATCTCACCCTCAGAAGTCAATGAGGGTTTCCAAACATTTAAAGAATATTATGAGCCATCAGTTAGCACATTCAATGCTAGCTTAATATTCTTTTCCAATTTTGCATTATCATGGATCTTCAGTTGGCAATACAAGTACCAACAACAAGAAAGCTTCCCTGATAATCACCCAATCTTAACAAGAGCATCATATGTGAAGTGGTGGGCAGAATTTGACTACTCTACTGCAACTTCAGACAATGTCAAACTCTGGTTACAGCAACACCCAAAATGGATGAAGGCTGCCAACCCAGAGACTTGTGAGTTCTTGAATCAAAAGGCAAAAGCCATTGCTGCCCTTGCTGCATCAACAAGCAGAGACAGCTTCACGAAGAATTTACAAGTTATTGCCAAATTGGCAAGAGAAGAAACCAAAGCTCAAGAAGCTCAGAGTTCTTCTTCAAAGCAAAATCTCCCTCTTTCCGAAGAAGAAGATGAAGATCAATCCCAAGAGTCAGATCCATTCTATCAGAATGAAGATGATTGTTTTGGCATAGACACTACTGTTCATCTGTCTGATGATGATTAGTAGTACTGTTCAATCGTCTGAAGACTATTCATATGTCTAAAGACCCAATTGCCTGTCTAAAGACTGTTTCTGAAGGCCCAATCACTGTTGGCTCATAACTGTTCACACGTCTGAACACTGTGCTGCTGACACTACAGTTCCAGTCAAGATACAGGCACTGTGCACTAATTATTGTAATAGTATAGGTTATGTTACCGGTACTATTGTAATAGTGATTTTTCAATTCTATTTAAGAGAGGCTGCGTCCCTCATTTAATTCATTCGAAGTTTTAGGAATTCTAGAGAGAGAACTTAGAGAGAGACGCTCTGATAAGTGAGCCATCTCCCTCTCCCCTCTTCTCCTTTTCCTCTTCTTCGTCTTCAATCTTGTAATTTTGTTTTATATCAATAAAACTTCAATCTTTCTTCACTTGCATGCATTAACTGCATTCTCTATTCTCCCTCCACCAGTCCCGGTGAGGCTTGCCTCCGCTCTGGTTTCTTTTTCTCTTTTCTTTTGCATGTTTTAAAAATTTGTTTAACTTTGTTTTAATTTAACATGTAAAACTTTTCCCTACTTTCCATTTATCCTGCTCTTCTCCCTTTCCCCCTTTATTTATTTGCCTTCGCCATAAATCTTAATCAAATCTTAATCAAATGCTCAAGTACAACTTCATTAAGTAAAACAATTTCATATTCCATTCAAACCAAATCTTCAATCATCAATCAAAACTACCACATCACATATAACAATCAAACACCATGAAGCTATCAAACTCATTATGAAATACCTCCCTTATCCTCTCTAAGTTCTTAGTCCAATTCCTGAACTGTTCTCGGCTTCGGTTCCGGTTTCGTCCGCATCGCCTAAAACAATCAAAAACAATTCAATACTCAACAACAATCAACACCAAATAACAACATCAAAACATAAATTCTCCTCCCCCAAAAAGGTCTAAGGTTCGGCCAGAAAAAGGTAAAAAAGCTAGGGATCTCATTTGGTTCCAATCTTTTGGATGGTTGATTCTTAAGCTTGGTTAACACTAATACAAGTCCTATAACCCAAAAATTTGAAACAAAACTCAAGGTTCCACTCACTATAGGTTTCGGCCATGAAGAGAAAAAAAGGGTTAGAGATTTATTTGGTTTTCCATCACTTGGATTCAAAGACAATAGGAATGGTAAGGATGGAATCAAGAGTTCAAGAACAAAAATTGAACAAAACCACTATTCCCCCAATTTTCTAGGGTTCGGACCTTTCAAGTTAAATAGGCTAGGATGAGAGTTTGATCATATGCTCTTGGATAGAGGTAGAAGGTGATGAAGCTAGCTCAAAGAAAGTGGTTTCACATTAAAAGAATTTCTCTACAATTTTCTATGAATTTTTGAAATTTGGATCATAAACTTGAAATATATGAAATCAAGAGTTCAAACTTGAGATAGGAAGAGATTCATGATGCTTAGAGATCATAGAAGTGATCTTACCTAATAAGTGAGGAAGATTGATCAAGAATCAAGCTTTTTCTCTAAGGAAAATGGAGAAATGTCTTAAGGAAGAAGATGAAGTTGAAGTGAAGTGATGATGCTCTACCTTAGCTGGTTTGATGCATGGGATATGGGCTGAAATGAGCCAAAAATGGGGTCACTTAAGGGCATTTTGGTTATTTCTTTCAAGGGTAAATGGTAATAATGAAAAAAGTTAGGGGTATTTTGGTCTTTTCACGTCCAGATATTTTCAAATGTCATGATGAATCTGGCATGCTTTCCCATGTGATGTGACTTGATGTGACATCAAGATTATCCGTTAGCGGGTCCCGGTAAATCCATATGCAGCTCCGTTCGTCACCCGATTGAAGATTTTCGCTCGAACGAAGGTTAGGAAGTGATTTTTTTTTAAACTTGACAAAAACATAGGAAATTAAATTCTAAGACTTACTGTCTCATTCAAGGGTCAAACTAAGGTCTCCTTAGCAGGAAAATCTTACAGTCAATGTAAAAACGCAGACTGGGCTCCGTTTGAGTTTTCAGCTCAAAATTTAATCGTAGCTTCGTACGATAGCGTTGACCATGAATTTGGTCTCGGCTTATTTTATTTCATTTTCTAAGACCTCGAATAAAATATAAACTTAATTATTCTCTTATTGGTATATAAAAACAGTGAAAAATCGGGGTGTTACAGTTTTGCCCCTAGGAACTTATGAAAACCCATCCTTGCCTTCACCCTCATCATTACTTCTAGAAAAATATCTATATATTTATGAAGTTAAAGGTGAAATGACCATTTTGCCCTTAACCTTTTGTTTATTTCCAATTTTATCCCTAGGTGAAAAGACTATTTTGCCCTTTAAGTAAAAAAATTTGGACCACCTTGCCCTCATTTTCTCTCCCACGCTTACTTCATCTTCAAGAGACCATCATCCATTTTTCTTCAGAACTTCTTTTCCTCTTAAGCTTTCTCTCATTTCTCAAAGAAGAAAACTCAACTTTTGTGAAGAGAAAGTGTTGATTCTTGCTCATTTTCCATCACTCAAGAGGTAAGATTACTCTCTTTGATCCATGATCTTCTTGTTCTTCACTTATTCTTATTTTTCAAAACCATGATCCATGATGTTTTAACTTCTAGAACCAAAATTCAAAAACTCTAGAAAATTGTAGAAAAATCCTTTTAATGTGAAACCAATTTCTATGAGCTAGTTTCATCATCCTCTTTCATTTTCCAAGAGCATGTAATCAAATGACATTCCCAGCCTATTTTACCATGAGTGGCCGAACCCTAGACCTTCGGAGAATCGTGAGTTGTGCATCAAGTTTTTGTGTAATGAGACTTGATCTAGTGTTATGTATGCTTAATGATCATTCATCCAAGAGATAGGAAATTTTAGACATCTCTAGCTATTTTTGGGGCAAGAGGCCGAATCCTAGATCAAGAAATTTAGGGAAATTTAGCTTATTAAATGTTGATGTTTGAATTTATTGTGTGAAGGTGGTAGTTGTTGATTGTTCGGGTGATTGATCGGAGGACTAGCAGATCGAGGAGGACAACGTGCATTTAGAAAGTTGTCTTCAAGAGGTAAGGGGAGATTAACTCCAATGAGTTTGATAGCCTAATAAGGTTGATTGTTGTATGATTGTGATGTTATTATTGAAGTGATGTCGATGATTCTCTGGTGATGTAAATGTTTGGATTATTTAGTGAATATGTGATTGGATATTGAAGCATGAATTGTGGCGTTATTGCCTTGGATGAGATATATGCATGATGTTGATTTTGAGATTTGATGAATATAGATGTATATATTGAATTGTGATTTCTTTCACTGGATTGGTTGAGAGCATAGCATCGGCTATGCAACACCCTTTCCCGAATGTCACATTCCCGAACGTTTATATAGCTGCAAATAATTTAAATGCAGAAAATACGATTTTCTTTCTTTTTTTCTTTTCACAAAGATGTAATGGGATTTAGTAAAGGTAAGTAATAATAAAATGAACTTAGGTTCACTATGCACTTCTAACAGATATTCATAAATAAAGTACAGAAACGGAATAGAAATAGTACTGTATACAGACATAGGTTCAATGCCTAACTGGCAACAGAATATAATAAGTACTAGGAGTCACAGCTCCCCAAAAGGTACTACAGACACTTGACATTGTCTGGCCAAAACGAAACTAAACAGCAAATGGAGTCCCTCTCCGGACTCAAAGCAAACGCTGGACTAAACCGTCGTTGCATCCATCTGCTCAAGCAGAAACAACAATACCAGCAGAAAAATATACAAATATGGGTGAGATCCCGATCTTCAACACAACAAAGTAGCAGAAGTAAAAATGGGACGACTCACCAGGTAATGACGTACCCAACATGCTTATTATAAATCTCAATATAAATCATGTTAAACAGTTAGCAACATAAAATAAGGCATTCTCAAAAACAGAACAACGATGTACAACAAATCAATGTAATCATCAACAGGCATACAATGCAGTGCAATGTACACGACTCAATGCCATATGCCACAAGGGTAAACTCTGACCCCTACTCCATGGAGCTAACAAAACATAGGAGAAAGTGAATGGGAGGACATGCTCCGTGTACGCCAGCCTTGGGCAAGATGCTACAAGATTCGTAACGTGCACATATCTGGCTTTACGGAAACACTCTCGACCAAACATGAAAAGTACGGCATCTAGTCGAGGATATCAGTGTATTGCTCGGATTCGCCACGACACAGAAGAACTACCAACTGGTCACATTTCAGCCTTTCCAACCCGGATACCTCCAAGACTACTTAAAACGTCACCGTAAGATTCGCACCCGCATCAAGGTGTAAGCTCAACTCCTAGGCTCAAGGCCTTACGACTATGCAAATGAAATGCCAATGCTTACACAAAGCAGATGCGATAAAGCAATGTCTATCCACTGGATAAACCTCAAGGTTCTCTAAGGTTCTCTTCCTTAGGAACTATACGTGTTTTCATATTTCAAAACTTGTACCCACCGGATAAATCTCGTGATCCCTCTAGGATCGAGTCATCATAAGACTGAAATAATTGAATGATTGATCGGGGTCCGAATCACCGGTCCGTCATCGAACTACTATTTCAAAATCCAAAATGTTTCGTGTTTGTGTTTATGTCTTATGAATTATGTCTCAAGTCCTAAGCATTATGAATAAGGATTGACAATTCTCTTAGATAAGTCTTTAAGCCTTTCTAAGATATTACTCCTTGATTTTCAATTAAGGAAATAAGTGTTGATTCACTTAAGTCTTATGGAGACATTGATGTACTAAGTCATCAATGGTATAGCACATGGTCTTGTTCCACCACATACCATACTTAAATATCCCTTGTCTTCAACTCTAAGTTAATTACTTAACTTAGGTTTTTATATGTAAAACTTTATGATTTGAGTTGAAAAACTCTCTTTATAAACAAAACCTTTTCTCGCGGGGCGAATGTAGGTTTCACGATGCGAGGCTGAGAGGTTATTTTTGCTTCTTAGACAGTCTTTCTACTTCGCGAGGCGAGAATGGTATCGCGTCGTGAGGCCGAGAAGCTATATTGTTACTGCTTAGACAGTCCTTCTGGTTCGCGAGGCGAGAATGGCTTCGCGTCGCAAGGCCGAGAAGCTATATCTTTGCTGCTCGGGCTAGCTCTCTGTCTCGCGTGGAGAGACAAGGTTAGCCAGGCGAATGCCTTGTTTTCCCTTTGTCTCTCGTGGCGAGACAGGGTTAGCCAGGCGAATACCCTGTTTTCACTTTTCCTTAACTTCTTCATTAATTCTCTTTTTGAAACACTTAGTTTAATTAAATGACCTACGGCTAAAGAAAAAGACATTTTTCACTTTGGTAACACACTTTAAATGTTGAAACTTCATTTGATCTTTGGATCAAAATCAATTTTTGTTGTTCTTTGAAACATAGGTTATGAAATTACTTTTCTTACTTCAAAACTTTGATAGATCAAGAACAACACATGTTCTTATGTTTCTTCTTACTAAGGCCACAAGCCTACTCCAATGAAAATTGGAGACTTTGCTTCACCAACTAAGCAAATTATAGCTCAAATTGCTCACACAATTATGACAAACAACAATCACATATCATTGCATCATAATCAAGCATAAAAGTCCATACTTAATCTAGTGATCAAAGTAGGTTTTTCAACATACATGAAACTGATGTTCATCCAATCACATCATCATAAACATATGCTAGAGCACACTAAAGCACACTGAAGCATAAACTCATTATTGCAACTTTGTTCTCCAAGAGAACTTAACAAATAAAAGTGAACCCAAACCAAAGGGTTTCACCCACACATAAACTTAAACAACCATCTTCACCACCACCAAGTTTGGTGTGATGAGGTTCACCCCCCATACCTATTGATGAAAATCCTCTGGATCAAAGTCGGATGATCGGTTGCAAACCTCCCGATTACTCGTCCGAATACTCGTCACTAACTACAAACAACACAACTAAACAATCACTAAACATCAAACAACACAAAAATTTTCCTATCCTCACCCACTTAGGGTTCGGCCCCTATATAGGAAAATATGCTAGAGTTGTTCAAAATTCTAATCTCTTGGATTCAAAGACAATAGGAAAGGTAAGGATGGAATCAAGAGTTAGAAATAAAAAATTTGATCGAAACACTATTCATCATCCTTGTCTAGGGTTCGACCACTTTGGGGATTAAGATCTAGGATGAGAATTGAATCATGAGCTTGGGTTTAGGTAGAGAATGATGAAGTGAGTTCAAAGAAATTGGTTTCCCATTAAAAGGATTTTTCTACAATTTCTGATGAATTTTCAAAGTTTTGGATCTTAAAATGAATTTTCGTGAAAAAGGATTTTGATCTTGAGATTGAGAGAGATTCAAGAATCTAGGAGATCATAGATGTGATCTTACCTAAAAATGGGTGAAGATTGATCAAAGAATCAAGGTTTTCTAACAAGTTTTCAAGGATTTCTCAAGAACAACAATGGTGTTTTCTCAAGGTTGAAAGGTAAGTGTTCTTGGCTCTATTTTGGGGCTGTTGTGCGTGAATGAAGGGGCTGAATGGGGCTGTTTTCAGCCTTTTAAAAAGTCACTTAAGGGCAAAATGGTCATTTGCTTCAAGGGCAAAATGGTGAAGGTGAAGAAGGTTAAGGTTAGGGGTATTTTGGTCATTTTCCATCCAGATATTTCCAAACGTCATAACGACTGTGGCATGCTCTTCCAAGTGATTTGGCATGATGTGGTATCAAGATTATTCATTGGCAAGTCCCGGTAAATTCATATGTGGCTCCGTTCATCACCCGATTGAGGATTTCGCTCGAACAAAGATCAGGAAATGATTTTTTTTTTTATTATTTTTTAAATTTAACCAAAACGTAAAGAATTAAATCCTGAGACATATTGTGTTGTTCACGAGTCCAAATTAGGTCTTGACATAGTAGAAAACACTACTATCCGTGAAAAACGCAGACCGGGCTCCGTTTGAGCTTTCGCCCGAAACTTAACCATGGCTTCCTATGGTTGTGTAGGGCATGCCTATGTTCTCAGAATATTTTATGTCACCCTCTAGACCCTCAAATAAAATATAAACGTTTAAATACTGAAGAATTATAAAACGTGAAAATCGGGACATTACAGGCTATAGCTTGATAATGAAAGATTAAGCTACTTAAAAGTCTTAATCAAAGATTGAGAAAGGTTTTGGTTTGAGAAATGAAAAGCTTTTAAGTTAAATGGTATAATAACCAATTTTAGTAAAAAGCCACTAAGTTAAGAACTCAAAAGGAATTTCGAATAAGACTTAAGAAATTGAGAGTTGGTGAGGAAAATAGTTAAAAGTTGCTTTATCATGATTTTCTAAACATATCTTATAAAAAGGAAACCTTGAAAATTATGCTAGTTCTGTCACAGGAAGAACCTTCTCAAAGAATTCGACCTTTCTAAAATAAAAAGCCTCTTTCAAAAAGTTTGCTCCAAATGAAGATCTTTAGAAAAAAAACGTTCAAATAATGGAACCTTTAGAAAAGACTTTTCAAGTCAAAATCCCTTTGAAATGAATTTTGAGAATTTAAGCTTTTGGAAGTAGCTTTGCAAAGAAAACATTATGTGGAAATAAGTTTTAGAGCGAAAATGAGTTTTGGTTTATGGCAAAGAGATTTTGAGTTTTGTTTTCAAGATTTGATCAACGAAAACGAAATTTTGATGAAATTGGTGATTACCCCTTCACACATGTGAAGCACATGAGTCTAGTGACCGAGATGTTGGGCAAGAATTATGTGGATTGAGCACTCGGACTACATGTCCTGTGTTTTGAAAGGAACGGACTTAGTGTCCTATATGAGAGTCTAGTGTCCGCGACATCGGCCTAGTACTTCGTGAATTGAGAACTTGGACTACGTGTCCTGTATTTTGAATGAACAGGCTAAATGTTCATTAAAAAGAGTCGTAGGCGAAGTGCCTTGACCAGAATGAACGAACCAAAAAGAAAACAGAAAACCATGAGTTGCATATATAAGTTGGCCGACGTGCCATTTGAAATGAGCTACAATCCAAGTAGTTGACAATATGAGTCAGTTAAGACCACTAGGTCTGTAGGGGCATCCTGTGTTCGAGACTCCACAAGAGGCCCGAGGCATCGCGACCCCATGCCGTGGTAATCGGCTGCCCAACACAGATGAACTCGTTCAGAGACTGGACTATTCAGGATATTTTTGTGACGTGATACCCTTGAACAATTGGAGTTCGGACCTAAATTAAGAGGCCGACTCATGAGGACTATTGTGTTATGGGAGTATTCACGGCCTGTCGCTCGATGAAGGGAAGTTAGGAATCTGCGGAGAACATGAACAAGAAAGTTGATTGAAGTATCATGCATTCTTTTAACTTATCATGATGAATGGGTGTGGTCCCATAGAGTGAGATTATCTTGTTGTGATATTATGCTGAATGTTGATATTCTATAGCATGACTATGTTGTATATTGATGTATTATTTGTAATTGTTTTACTTGTGTGCCTATTATGATAAACTTGTGAACGAGTATCTCACCCTTGCCTGTACATGTTGGACAGCTTGTTGTGTTTTTTGATACGTTTACAGAGCTCAACGGTCCTCTGGGTCACTTCGGGACCCTGTAGCTTGAGTTTCTTGAAGACGATGACGAAGATGTGCTGACTGTTGGCGACGAGACCCAGTCTCCTATGTACGATGTATGTTAGGTATTATGCTTTCTTGTTCTCAAAGTTCTTTTATTAGACCAGCTCTTAGGAATTTTGATGTTTAAGTCAGGTCTTTCGACTGTGACTGATTATGTTGTGAATTAAGAGATTGCCTTATGGCGAAATTGAATTATTGTTATAGATGATGAGTTTCAATTTGTTTTCATCTGCTTGTTAAAGTTTTACTTTGGTATCAGATTTCCGCACCTACTCTATAGAGTTATTTTCGAAAAAGTTTTGAATTAACCGAAATAGATAATTTGGGTTACGAAATGTGACACCGGGTTAGGGTGTTGCAACAGTGGTATCAAAGCTGGTTGATTTCTTTTGGGATCTTGGTTATGGATTCAAGATGTTTTTGCTGTGTTTACTCTGTGTTTTGTTTTGATAGAGGTTAGTAGGAGTAAGAACACTCGGTTATGACTAGTTCCTTGTGGAAATACAACCAATTGGATTGGCTGGATCCGATGATTGAGATGCGTTCAGACTCTTTAGAGAAGAGTTATCCGAGTTATTAAGAGGTGACATCTGAGGTAAACTTTGAGGCAGGCCCGTAGTCAGTTCTAGCAAATAGGCTTAAATATGACCTTTACCTTATAAGTCAAGGATATTAGATTCTTAGCTATCATGTAAGTGAAGACTCCTTTGTATGTGAAGGAAGTTCGATTGTTGGGAAAGTTTGCCGAAGAACGAGTGTGCCTTAGGCAGGTAGAAGAATACTGAAAGTTGTTAAAGTAGATGCATAGGTAGCTAGTAAGCGACCAAAGGAATGGCAAGATAACGACATGTTTGCTAATGGAGTTGAGAGACTGGAATAGAATCCCGGTAGAACAAAGGAAGTGTGGTATCGCGTGAAGTTTCTTCTGATGGTGATTTTAAGAAATGATTAGAGCCTCCGCTGTTTGTGGATTTGATGGATAAGACATTTATCTCCATTAGGACAGATAAGTTTGGATTTTCACTTAGATATTATAATTCTTAAGTTAGCTTATTGAGATTTAAAGTGTATTAGAGTTTGTTGATGAGATTGAAACATGTAGTAACAGAATAAGAATTAGTTTAAGTGTTTGACTAAATCATGAAAGTTAACTTAAGTGCTTGATCACTAAAGTAATGTTTAGAAGTAAGAATGGAAGTAAGTCTTGAGTGAAGGATTAGTAGTAGAGAATAATGAACTAGCATGTAAGTAAAAGGGGGAATGACTTTTCCCGATAGTTGATGGATAAGCAAAAGGCTGATGATAAGTTTCTCAAGTTAATTTTATTTCTCCAAAAGAGTAGGACCTTGTTGAATTGTTTCCTTGTCAAAACAATGTGTGATGACACACAACTATGTGTGTTTGGTTGGGTTCTGATTGGGTTGAGACCTTGTAAGAACTCATGTTTAGTAAATGGTACTTGTATTCATGATGACACGTCGTTTATTCTTTTAGGATTGTGTCAGAAATTTGAATTAGGTGCCTGTCATGGAAGATTTTTAGGAGAATTTTCTGAGAACGTTCCGATTTTGTGTTTGCGAAGGATGTTGAGTTTTCGATGGATCTAGTTTATAGACTCATTCAGATCTCCATCGCTTTGTGTAGAATATCATCTCCAACGCTAGACGGGTTAGACTACATGAAATGGAATTTTCGTCCGTTTCTTGATAAAATCGTCATCATCAGTAATGTTCTTGTTTACTCTAAGAAGTCATGAGGAGCATGAGGAAACTTTGCGTCAAGTGTTACGGACCCTGCGCAAGAAGAGTTGTCATTAAGTTACTTAAGTGCGAATTCTGACTCGATGGTAGTGAAATCCTTAGGGAATGCAATTCTGGACTAGTATTTGTACTCTCACTCCTCCATAATCCTCAGTGTATTAGACATTTGAGTGGATTGGTTTAATAGTATCCATTGGTCTAGATATTTTCATATCATTTCATTGAAAGATTGGTTATGACTATTTCTTGAGTTGTAACACAGACAAATTCTTGATACTGGAAGTTTCTTGATGAAACTTAGTCTAGTCACTTTCACTTTTGGTAAATGTGATCCAGTCTGATTTTTGGCCAGACTGTTTATCTTTTGATTCCCTAATCTTTTGGAAGATTCTAGTGAAAGAAGGGACTTTATTAGAGTCATGATTGTTAACATGTATTAGCTATGCATTTTTACACTCACGAACCTACTGAAGAATCTTTTTACATACTGGATATTACTGTATTCTTTTCAGAGTGGTAAAATTTTTCTATATACTTTCTTGTGAGAGTAAGACCAAGAAAATTTCCTTTGTTAAAAAGTTTTTTCCTTAATCTTCAAGGATCGAGTAGAGGTTGAGCTCAACTTATCACCTTCAGCTCGAGTGGACAAGCAAGAAGAAACGAATTGATCTTTAGAAGGTTGGTTGGGAGGAAGCGTAATAGCTAACTGTGATCACTCTTTTAGCGGGATAGACAAGGAATAATGGGAATTTCATTGAGTTAAAGTTGTGACTGATGAGATTTGAACTTTTAAGATCAATCTCAGTAAGTGAGACAATTATTATAAATCGAATATTGATCGAGGCAGAATAGAAGTTGGGAGATCTAGGATAATGATCAATGTCTGTAGTTAAGATCGATTGTATGAGTTTGGAGATTCATAGGAAAGTGTCCTTGGTAGTTTTACCTAAGCTGAATATAAGCAGAAACGAGGAGTTCTTGAGTAAAACTAAGTTATTAGAAAAGTTTAAGATTTATGATTTTGGGTAATTCTACCGTTGCGAATTCTTTTGGTTGTAGTCGCATTAAGAGGTGAACTCATGTTCTTTAAGGTGGAGATGCATCATGTAGATTAAAGAGGTGGAGTATGATCAAAAGGAACTAAGACTAAAATTAGATATCTTGGATTGGAATTGATGGATGTGTTGTAAAAGGAATATGAATCGTAGTTTAAATCTTGGTGTTAACATTAAAAGTTAAAGATGTCGGAGAAAGATTTCCTGAATGGATTAGTAGTGAAGGAAAAGTGGTTAAGTTTTAATTATACCTCTCAGGTGTGAGAAACTAAAGTAAGGTATTAAGGAAAAGGAGTATGGATTGAGGATGAGCGATTTGATATTATGGTAAATTGAACGGAGAATAAGTATGAAGTTGTTATTAGGTTACAAATGTTACCTAAGGGAAAATTCCATATGGGAGTAAAATGTGGAACCTGGAGATTAAGAAAATCCTGTCTAGTTTTGAGTCACGAAATTTCGAGGACGAAATTATTTTAAGAGGGGTAGTAATATAACACCCCGATTTTCGCTACTTTCTAAGGTCAGAAATGAATATAAATAAACTTATATTTTATCCGAGGTTTAGAAAATGATTTTGGATAAACCGAAGTCATTTTCATACTCTACGGCATCATAGGGAGCTATGGTTAAATTTTGGGTTGATAATTCAGACGGAGCCTGGTCTGCGATTTCACTGACACTAAGATTTTACTGATCAGAAGACCTAATTTTGACTCGTGAACAAAACAGGTTCAGAATCGAATTTCCAACAATTTTGATAAAATCGGTTTTTCGCCCTAAAAAGTGAAATAATATAAGTTATTCGGGCGAAACCTTAAATCAGGTGACGTACAGAGCTGAATACGAATTTATCGGGACCCACTAACTGATAAGGTTGAAGTCACATCACCTAGGAAAGTGTGCCATGACTCACCACTGTAATGATAAAGTTCTAAAATATCTGAACGCGTTTACACTGAGAAAAGACCAAAATGCCCTTGATCTTTTCCCTAAATGACATCTTTGTCTCTAAAGGAAAAGACCGTTTTGCCCCTAGGAACTTATGAAAACTCATCCTTGCCCTCACCCTCATCATTACTTCAAGAAAAATATCTATATATTTATGAAGTTATAGGTGAAATGACCATTTTGCCCTTAACCTTTTGTTTATTTCAAATTTTGTCCCTATGTGAAAAGACTATTTTGCCCCTTAAGTAAAAAATTTTGGACCACCTTGCCCTCACTTTCTCTCCCACGCCTACTTCATCTTCAAGAAGCCATCATCCATTTTTCTTCACAACTTCTTTTCCTCATAAGCTTTCTCTCATTTCTCATAGAAGAAAACTCAACTTTTATGAAGAGAAAGTGTTGATTCTTGCTCATTTTCCATCACTCAAGAGCGAAGATTACTCTCTTTGATCTATGATCTTCTTGTTCCTCACTTATTCTTGTTTTTCAAAACCATAATCCACAATGTTTCAACTTCTAGAACAAAAATTCAAAAATCTCTAGAAAATTGTCGAAAAATCCTTTTAATCTGAAACCAATTTCTATGAGCTAGTTTCATCATCCTCTTTCATTGTCCAAGAGCATGTAATCAAATGGCATTCCTTGCCTATTTTAACATGAGTGGCCCAACCCTAGACCTTAGGAGAATCGTGAGTTTTGCATCAAGTTTTTGTGTAATGAGACTTGATCTAGTGTTATGTATGCTTAAGAATCATTCATCCAAGAGATAGAAAATTTTAGACATCTCTAGCTATTTTTGGAGCAAGAGGTCGAATCCTAGATCAATACATTTAGGGAAATTTATGTTGTTAAATGTTGAAATTTGAATTGATTGTGTGAAGGTAGTAGTGGTTGATTGTTCGGGTGATTGATCGGAGGGCTAGCGGATCGAGGAGGACAACGTGCATTTAGAAAGTTGTCTTCAAGAGGTAAGGGGAGATTAACTTCAATGAGTTTGATAGCCTCATTAGGTTGATTGTTGTATGATTGTGATGTTATTATTGAAGTGATGTTGATGATTCTCTGGTGATGTAAATGTTTGGATTATTTGGTGAATATGTGATTGGATATTGAAGCATGAATTGTTGCGTTATTGCTTTGGATGAGATATATATATATATATATATATATGATGTTGATTTTGAGATTTGATGAATATAGATGTATATATTGAATTGTGATTTCTTTGACTGGATTGGTTGAGAGCATAGCATCGGCTATAGCTTGATAATGAAAGATTAAGCTACTTACAAGTCTTAATCAAAGATTGGGAAAGGTTTTGGTTTGAGAAATGAAAAGCTTTTAAGTTAAATGGTATAATGACCAATTTTACTAAAAAGCCACTAAGTTAAGAACTCAAAAGGAATTTCGAATAAGACTTAAGAAGTTGAGAGTTGGTGAGGAAAATAGTGAAAAGTTGCTTTATCATGATTTTCTAAACATACCTTATAAAAAGGAAACCTTGAAAATTATTCTAGTTCTGTCACAGGAAGAACCTTCTCATAGAATTCGACCTTTCAAAAAGAAAAAGCCTCTTTTAAAAAGTTTGCTCCAAATGAAGATCTTTAGGAAAAAAATGTTCAAATAATGGAACCTTTAGAAAAGACTTTTCAAGTCAAAATCCTTTTGAAATGAATTTTGAGAATTTAAGCTTTTAGAAATAGGTTTTCAAAGAAAAGATTTTGTGGAAATAAGTTTTAGAGCGAAAATGAGTTTTGGTTTATGGCAAAGAGATTTTGTGTTTTGTTTTCAAGATTTGGTCAACGAAAACGAAATTTTGATGAAACTGGTGATCACCCCTTCACACATGTGAAGCACATGAGTCTAGGAACCGAGATGTCGGGCTAGAATTCTGTGGATTGAGCACTCGGACTACATGTCCTGTGTTTTGAAAAGAACGGACTTAGTGTCCTATATGTGAGTCTAGTGTCCGCGACGTCGGCCTAGTACTTCATGAGGGACCGAGATGTCGGGCTAGAATTCTGTGGATTGAGCACTTGGACTACATGTCATGTATTTTGAATGAACAGGCTAAATGTCCTTTAAAAAGAGTCATAGGCTATGTGCCTTGACAAGAATGAACGAACGAAAAAGAAAACAAAAAACCATGAGTTGCATATATGAGTTGGCCGACATGCCATTTGAAACGAGCTACAATCCAAGTGGTTGAGAATATGAGCCAATTAAGACCACTAGGTCTATAGGGACATCCTGTGTTCGAGACTCCACAAGAGGCCAGAGGCATCGCGATCCCGTGCCGTGGTAATCGGCTGCCCAACACGGATTAACTCGATCAGAGACTGGACTATTCAGGATATGGTTGTGACATGATACCCTTGAACAATTAGAGTTCAGACCTAAATTGAGAGGCCGATTCATGAGGACAATTGTGTTATGGGAGTATTCACGGCCTATCGCTCGATGAAGGGAAGTTAGGAATCTGCGAAGAACATGAACTAGAAAGTTGATTGAAGTATCATGCATTCTTTTAACTTATCTTGATGAATGGGTGTGATCCCACAGAGTGAGATTATGTCGTTGTGATATTCTGCTAAATGTTGATATTCTATAGCATGACTGTGTTGTATATCGATGTATTATTTGTAATTGTTTTACTTGTGTGGCTATTATGATAAACTTGTGAACGAGTATCTCACCCTTGCCTGTACATGTTGGACACCCTGTTGTGTTTTTGGATACGTGTACAGATGTTTCTCAACGGTCCTCTGGGTCACTTCATGACCATGTAGCGGGAGTTTCTTGAAGACGACAACGAAGATGTGCTGACTGTTGACGACGAGACCCAGTCTCCTATGTACGATGTATGTTAGGTGGTATGCTCTCTTGTTCTTAGAGTTTTTTTATTAGACTAGCTCTTAGGAATTTTGATGTTTAAGTCAAGTCTTTCGACTGTGACTGATTGTGTTGTGTATTAAGAGATTGAAAAGATGTATGCCTTATGGGAAAATTGAATTACTGTTATAGATGATGAGTTTCAATTTGTTTTCATCTGCTTGTTAAAGTTTTACTTTGGTATCAGATTTCCGCAACTACTCTATAGAGTTATTTTCGAAAAAGTTTTTAATTAACCGAAAAAGATATTTGGGTTACGAAATGTGACACCGGGTTTGGGTGTTACAGGACCAAAGACATATGTTTGCTTCTTCTTCATTTTCTTCTTCTTCAAAAGAGTCAAGATCTTCTCATATTGCCATTAGATTCTTGTTCTTCTTTTTGAGGAACTTTTTCTTATCTTTAAGGTAAGGACACTCAGCCTTGAAGTGACCAGATTTCTTACACTCATAGCAAACCATTGGATTTTTGTCCTTCGTTTCTCCATGATCTTTAAAAAATTTCTTTGCAAAAGGCCTTTATCTTATGTTTTTTTTTCTTCAGAATATACTCAAGTTTCTTTTATATAAGAGATAGTTCATCATCAAATTCTTCTTCCTCTTCTTGATCATTTCATCACTGGACTCATTGGATTTGAGAGCCTTTGAGCTGCTGGCTTTCGAAGCTTTTAAGGCAATAGTCTTTCCTTTCTTGGTGGGGTTGTCCCGATTGAGCTCTTGCTCATGAACTTGAAGAGTTCCCACAAGATCACCCAAAGTCAAGGTTGACAGATCCTTGGCTTGAGTGATTACAATGATGAGTGGTCTCCATTCCTTGGGTAAACTCTTGAGGATCTTTGTAACATTCTCTTTGGCAGTGTAAACCTTCCCAAGAGACTTGAGATTGTTTATAATTGTTTGAAACCGACCCATCATATCAAGGATGGTCTCTCCATTCTCCATTGTAAACATTTCGCATTGACTCATGAGAATGCTGATTTTTGAGTCTTTTACTTTAGATGTTCCTTCATGACATTAGCTAGAATATCCCAAATTTGTTTTGCTGATTAACACGCATGAATATTTTGGAACTCATCTAGACTGAGAGCGCACATCAGAGTGTACCTTGCTTTATAATTTTGCTCCATCTTACTCCTTTCATCATCTGTCCATTGAGCTTGGTCTTTCTTTGTGCCATCAGGATTGTTGATGATGTAGGGACCATTTGTGATTAATGGCCAGAGAGCGGAGTTGGTGTTCAAGATGAATCCTTTAAATCTTTCCTTCCAGTAGAGGTAGTGAGTACCATTAAAGAATGGTGGTCTAGTCAAGGAGGTACCTTCAAGCACTGGTTGACTTCCGTTGGGCATTCCTTGTCCTGCCATCGAGCTTTGAGTGGATCTTTTCTCAAGCACGGCTAAATGCTCAACCCAAAGGTTGAGTTCTGATACCAACTGAAAGTGAAACAGGGAAACACAAGAAGAGGGGTTGAATTGTGTTTCTTAAACCTTTTTGAAAAAGAAAAAAAAAAACATTTTCAAAAACGTCTTAAGCAAGCAGGATGTAAACTAAAACACACAGAAAACAGGTTTTCGAAAAACGTTAAGAAACTTTGCTTTCAATCCCTAAGTTAGTAAATAAATAAAATTGAAGAGAGTAGGGATAGAGAGATTCACATAAGGATGTATCCTGGCTCACTCTTACAAATCGAAGAGCTATGTCCAGTCCCTTCTACTCGAAGGTTTTTCACTAAAACCCTTAGCACCAACTACAAGTTGTTTCCTAGTCACTCCTGACCTTACAACTCCAAGTATTCTACACCTCTCCAAGCACCAAGTATTATTTTACAGACAAGCCTCTTCAGGCTCAACCAATCCTAAGATTTGAAAAGAGTTTTGAGCTTTTGCAGACTCACTATGTGTGAGGATATTACATGGTTCATCTCTTTGAATATGTTTAAAACTGTTATGAACTGAACCTGAATTATGTCAAGAATCACAATAACAAAACCCGATCAGCAATGCAGAAATCAGCAACAAGAGAAACACCAAAGTTATCGTGGTTCGGATCAATTGAATCCTACGTCCTCACTGAGAGTCAGTTTTATTCATCACAATGAAACAGTAGCAAGATTACAAGGAATGAGCCAATTAGCCCTTTACTTTCTCGTACTCACAATCATACAGATGAATCACTCCAAAAAACAGATTGAAAACTTCATTCTATTCTACAAAGCTAAGACTTATATAACTGCATTCCCATGCCCTCAAGTTAGTTACAATAACCAGTACAACAACCTCCCAACTAACTAATTATAACAATACAAAGGAATAGCTATCACATAGCTTTACAAAGCATATCCTAACTAACTAACTAACTAACTCATGATGATCCATCTGACTATAACAATCTCCACCTTAGATCTTCATAGTTTGCCCATAACTAGGAATGCACCAAGTCTCTAGCAGAGACTTCAATCTGTCATGGTCCCGATATTCACCAAATTTAAGCAGTGAGAAAATTTGGTGCTAGGAACCACTTTAGTCAACATGTTAGCAGGATTGTCTTCACTTGCTACCTTCTTCACATTCACAATTTCTTCAGCAATTACATCTCGAATGTAGTGCATCCTAATGTCAATATGCTTTGTTCTCTCATGGAACACTTGGTTCTTTGAGAGACAAAGGGCACTTTGACAATCACACCATACATCCACTGCATTAGTCTTCCCTACCAGCTCACCAACAAGACCTTTCAACCATATAGCTTCTTTTATGGCCTCGGTGAGAGATATGTATTCAGATTCAATAGTTGACAAGGCAACAATAGATTGCAAGTTAGCCTTCCAAATAATCACACAGTCGAGTAAAGTGAATAGGTATCCTGTTATTGACCTTCTTTTGTCAATATCCCCTGCAAAGTCGCATCAACAAATCCTCTCAAGCCACTATCAGCCCTGCTGACTTTGCACCCTTTAGGTACCTAAATACCAACATAACAGCAAGCCAATGAGCCTTCCCTGGTTTTCCCATGAATCTGCTCACCATGCTTACTGCATAAGCAATGTCAGGCCGAGTACAATTCATGGCATACACGAGACTCCCAGTAACATTAGCATAGGGTATGCCACTCATGTATTTTTTATCTTCCTCAGTTTTAGGTGATTGCTCCACTGATAATTTGAAATGTTCAACAATTGGAGTAGACACTGATTTAGCCTCCTGCATATTGAACCTCTTGAGAATCTTGTCAATATAGCTGGCCTGGTTAACATACAGCAGACCCTTGATTCTATTTCTGATAATTTCCATCCCAAGTATTTTCCTTGCAGCCCCTAAATCCTTCATTTCAAATTCAGTACTCAGTAGTTTCTTCAACTTGTTGATTGCACCGATGTCACTACTTGGAATTAACATGTCATCTACATATAGAAGTAAATAGATGAATTTGCCCGAGTCCTCCCTCTTGAAATAGACACAACTGTCATAAGAGCTTCTATTGTATCCTTTAGAGATCACAAAAGAGTCAAATCTTTTGTACCATTGCCTAGGTGATTGTTTGAGACCATACAAAGACCTCTTTAGGAGACAAACCAGATTTTCTTTTCCAGCTTCAACATAACCTTCTGGCTGGTTCATGTAAATGTCTTCTTCTAGATGACCATGGAGAAAGGCCGTTTTGACATCCATTTGTTCAAGTTCTAGGTTGTTAATAGTAACTAGAGCAAGTATCACCCTAATACTTGTGTGTTTTACAACTGGAGAGAAGATTTCCTTGAAATCTAACCTTTCCCTTTGAGTGAAACCCTTGGCAACAAGCCTAGCTTTGAACCTCCCTTTCTCTACTCTCGGAACTTCAGGTTTCCTTTTAAAGATCCACTTGCAGCCTATGGTTTTCTGCTTCTTAGGCCTTTCCACCAGCTCCTATGTGTTGTTTTTCATGATAGAATCAAATTCTTCATCCATGGCAGCTTTCCAACTTTCACTGTCAGCACTTGAGACAGCTTCTTTGTAGTTCTTTCGATCAGTATCATCATCATCTTCTATATTCAAGGCATATGCAATAATATCAGCATAGCCATATCTCTCTGGAGGTCTTATTTCCCTCCTCTCTCTGTCTCTAGCAAGGCAGTATCCAGAATCAGTTAACTCAGAATTTGAAGCATTCAATTCTGATTGTGGTTGACCAACAGAATTCTTTGGAGTAGGATCCTCCACCTCCACTTGAACTTCCTGTGCTAACTTCTCAGTACTTGAAGACACAGTGTGACCCCTATCAGTACTTCCAATCAAATCCTCTTCTCTGAAAACCACATCTCTGCTGATGACAACCTTTCCTCTGCCTGAACCTGATAACCAAACCTTGTAGCCTTTCACCCTTCAGTGTATCCCAAGAATATGCCTTTCTTGGATCTTGGTTCTAGCTTCCCTTCACTAACATGAATGAAAACTGTGCAGCAAAAAATTCTCAAATTTTCATAGTTTGGAGGCCTTCCAGTCCACTTCTCTTCTGGCACTTTGAAATCGGTTGCAGTAGAAGGTGATCTGTTGATAAGGTAACATGCAGTTTGGACTGCTTCTCCCCAAAAACCTTTGTTGAGTTTGGCATAGGATAACATACACCTAACCCTCTCCAAAATGGTTCTATTCATTCTCTCGGCTAGACCATTTTGGTGAGGAGTTAATCTCACTGTCTTGTGCCTTGCTAGCCCATTATCTTTGCAAAATTCAGTGAACTCATCACTCAAATACTCAAGGCCATTATCAGTCCTAAGTACTTTAATTTGCTGCCTTGTTTGTTTCTCAACCAATGCCTTCCATTGCTTGAAACATTTGAATGCTTGGTTCTTATGTTTCAACAAATAGATCCAAACCTTCCTTGACCAATCATCTATGAAGGCTATGAAGTACCTGGCCCCTCCCAAAGAAGGAACCCTTGCTGGCCCCCAGATATCTGAGTGTATATATTCCAATATAGCCTTTGTTGTGTGTGTTGCAGCAGTGAATTTGACCCTTTTTTGTTTCCCATACAGACAGTGTTCACAAAAATCTAGTTTCTCAAAATCTCCCTTACCAATTAAACTTTGTTTGTTCAATTCCTCTAGACCCCTTTCACTTAAGTGAGCAAGTCTAAGATGCCAAAGTTTTGAAGTATTTGATTTGGCAGCAGAAATTAAACCAGCAAAGTTTACAATTGTGTTACCTTGTAATCGATATAGGCCAATTTGCCTGACTCCTTTCAGGATCTGCATAGAGCCTTTATTGACTTTGAGAACTCCTCCTTCACATTTAAAGGAGCATCCAACTTGATCAAACACACCAAGAGAAAGAAGATTTCTCTTCAGGTCTGGTACATGTCTAACATCAGAGAAAACCTTTGTTGAACCATCAGCTAGTTTGATCTTCATAGTTCCAATTCCCACAACTTTGCAAGCAATGTTGTTTCCCATCAAGACCTTACCAGCATCCACTTTGTTATATGAATCGAACCATTCTTGATTTGGTGTCATATGGAAGGTACACCCAAAATCAAGAATCCATTCATCACAGCAATTATCAGTGGTCACAGCCAACAAATCAGCACTGTCATATCCCTCTGCAAAATCAACAATGTCACTATCCTCCTTGCCCTTCTTGTTGTTCTTCTTTTTCCTCTCAGGGCAATCCTTTCTGAAATGCCCTTCTTTGTGACAATGGAAGCAAGACTTCTTTGTTTTGGACTTTGATCTCTGCTTGTTCTTGCCTTTGCCTTCTTTCTTCTCTGATCTTCCTCTAGCTAACAGCCCTTCGGCTTCAGCAGGCTCACCTTTGATTTCCAAGATCTTCTTCTTCATCTCCCTAGCATTTAGGGTGACTTTGACTTCTTCAAGGGTGAGTGTATCTCTCCCAAACATCATTGTATCAACAAGATTTTCAAAAGAAGGTGGAAGTGAACACAACAGCATTATTGCCTGATCCTCTTCAGAGATCGAGACATCAATGCTTTTCAGATCAAGAACAGTCTTTGTAAACAGAGAGACATGTTCCTTGATTGACATACCTTCTTCCATCCTCATCTGATGCAGCTTCTTCTTCAGATACAGTTTGTTGGTGAAGGACATGGTCATGTAAAGACTTTCTAGCTTTAGCCATAACCCTGCAACAGAATCTTGATCAGCTACTTATCTGAGAACTTCATCTCCTAAAGAAAGAATGATAGTGCTATGAGCCTTACATATCATATCTTTCTTTTCCTTATCAGTCAATGTAGCTTGCATTTTTGAGATGCCAATCAAAGCATCCTAAAGATCTTGATGAACTAGCAACACTTTCATCTTGATCCTCCATAGACCAAAATCATTGTCACCTGTGAACTTCTCGACATCAAATTTGGCTCCCCCCCATTGAAGAGAAAGAACTGATCCTCTTCTTGAACCTAGGTCAGATACCATTTGTTATGAACTGAACCTGAATTATGCCAAGAATCACAGTAACAAAACCCGATCAGCAATGCAGAAATCAGCAACAAGAGAACACCAAAGTTATCGAGGTTCGGATCAATTGAATCCTACGTCCTCACTGAGAGTCAGTTTTATTCATCACAATGAAATAGTAGCAAGATTACAAGGAATGAGCCAATTAGCCCTTTACTCTCTCGCACTCACAATCATACTGATGAATCACTCCAAAAAATAGAATTGAAAACTTCATTCTATTCTACAAAGCTAAGACTTATATAACTGCATTCCCTTGCTCTCAAGTTAGTTACAGTAACCGGTACAACAAACTCCCAACTAACTAACTATAACAATACAAAGGAATAGCTATCACATAGCTTTGCAAAGCATATCCTAACTAACTAACTAACTCATGATGATCCATCTGACTATAACAAAAACTTTATAAAGAAAGAATATGAAAGATTTACAGATCTTTGCCTAGAGAGGTTTGATAGCTTTTTTGAATGATTGTTGATTCACGTGTATGTGTCACACTATTTCTTCAAAAGATGGTCTTTAAATAGTCTTGACTATCTTCCGGATTTCAAACGGTATTGAACATGTCCGTTTAGACTCAGTTAAATATCTGTTAGACAAATGGCCATATGCAAGTTGTCTTCTGTTCATAGTTGTCCTTTTCTTTGTGTAAGCAGGGAGGTATATTTGCTTTTGACAGAATAGCAGTGATAGCAGATTGTAGCAGGACTAGCAGAACAGATTGTCCTTTTCTTTTTGCTGTCATGCTTTTTGCTTTTCGTGGCTCTGCGTGTACAACGTTGTGCCTTGTTTTGTCTTTATTGAAGGATATTCTTCTTTTATGATCTTCAAAGACTTTTGAAAAATATATGCCACATCATCTGCAAAACAAAGTTAGTGGACGCACAAGTAATATAAAAAGATTGAACACAATATGATATTTGCTTGTGACTACCGGACACAAGGCATTTATCCTTCAAGGATAAAGTCCAAGGACCAGTTGATCGATCCATATACTTTCTTTGGACGTATCTTGTTTCAGAACCAATTTGTACCATTGGACGCAGAAAATACTTTGAACTTTCAGTCCAATATGAACTTTATATAGCTTTAGATGCTGAAGCTTAGTGCACATTTAAGAGTCCATCTGAAGTCAGAAACATTGATCTTAACTATTTTCATAAACATATAATAATTTTGTTAATCATTAAAACTTTGAGGGTCATAAACTATACCTCTTTTGGGTCTAACAGAATCGAGAAAATAATCGGTCGAAAGTGAAGGTATCAAAGTCACAATCACCGTGGTGTAGTCGAAAACACATTCCAACACCTTGGTCTTGCTCAACTTGAGCTTTCTCACTCTACGAAGCCCCTATCTCTCTCTCTCTCTCTACTGTAAATCTTGAGCTTTTTGGTGGTAAAAACGTGCAAAATGAAAATGAAATTGAAACTTAACACTTTTGGGTAAATCATTATCACGCTAAAGCGTGCAAAAGTTCTAGGCTAGGGCGTGCCCACGCTTGAGCGTGGAGCCTCATTCACTCCGCCTTCTCCAAGGCTTGACACATGTCCAACACGCTTCAAAACTCAAAACACTTGGCGACACCATGCTGCATGCTTGAGTGTCCTCAGTGCCAACGCTTAAGCATTGGCATGCTTGAGCGCGCACCTTTCCACACTTGATCGTGATGCTCAACTGGGAAGAAACTCATGAACTTTAGATCTTTCCCCGTTTCTTGTGTTACGCCTTAGGCACTTCCAGCATGATTCAAGCCTAGTTCTAGACCTTCCACTAGACTTAAAACTAACAAACAATCAAACAAACAAACAACCAAACCCTTGGTCGAGATCATCCACCTCGATTAGGTTTAAAGAAATTCGAGATGTTACATAAAATGCTTCACAAAGTTAACAAAACTAATATATTTCACCTTAAACACCACAAAGTCGTGCAAATATTTAGATATAAAGAATATAAAGAATGATACAGATAATATATAATATATTCCTTTTGCATTAAATGCCGCACAAAATTAGGAAAACTAATATATTATGATGAATTCTCTGGTATCTCAAGGGTAATTTTACCCATCCTAGATGGTCCAATAAGATTGCGAGAACCATTTGACTTGACTCACTAATATGACTCATTTAATTAAGGTGTCATATTCTAATTGGACAGGATAACTTTTACTCCAAAATTATTGAGGGTATCAGAGAAAGCACCATATATTATACCTAAAACACCATAAAGTCCTGTAAATATTTAAATGGAGAGTGATGGTTTGAATTGCCATATTTTGCAATATAAAAAAAGTTTCCAACATAATAACAAAATATTTTCGATTAAAATAATATCGAAAACAATGTTATGATATCAATATACAATTTGTATTGTAATTATTAATACGTTAACTAATAATTAGTTTCTTAAATGCTCCTACCTTATTTTATAAAGATATTATAGAAAAAGATATTTTATAAAGAAATCAACTTTAGATAGATAGTTTGATAGAACATACAATAGATAAATTAAGATAAAAATATCAAGATTGATAAATTTATATTAAATTATATATTCTTTTTGCATTAAATGTAGAACAAAATTAGGAAAACAAATATATTGTGAGTTTAATTTTGATAAATTGTCAGTGTAATTTTTTTTACAGTTTCAGCCAATCACAAATCATCAGCTATGTGTCAATTTATGATTGGGCGTTGCTATGGTACCCTTGAAATTTAAAGGGTTTAGGTACCCTATGTCCAATCAGAATGCGCCACCTCAATTAATTGAGTCATGTGAATATCACATGGGGCTAAATTCTCACCATTTGATTGGGCCACATAGGCAAGGGTATGTTATCCAAGGGGTACCATAGAATCTTCCTTTATGATTTGTTGGTAGTGTAAAAAAAAACCCTTTATTTTGATGCATTGTCAATTAATAATTAATTCCTTAAATGCTCCTACCTTATTTTATATAGATATAATAGATAATAGATAATGGATAAGCAATGGGTAATAGTTATAAAGTTAAACTAATCATTTGATCGTTATAGCTAACATTGGTTTTCAATTTGGTCCCTATATGTGAAAAATTTTTAAATCGGTTCTTATATGTACAATCATTTTTAATTTGGTCCTTGCCGTTTATTGATGTTATAACACCGTTTGTTGGAGTTGACTCAGTTGAGGTATAAAGACCAAATTCAAAATGATTGTCACATGTACCCTGTATGTGATAATCATTCCCACTTTGGTCCTTATACGTGATAATCATTTTGAATTTGGTCCCTATACTTTAACTTTAACAAACGACGTTATAACACCAATAAACGACAATGACCAAATTAAAAATAATTGTACATATAGGGATCGATCGAAATTTTTTTTACATATAGAGACCAATTAAATTCAAAATCAGTGTCACGTATAGGGATCAAATGATTAGTTTAACATTTTTTTTAAAAGAAAAATGGCATGCAAAAACATCTACAATAGCAACTGACATTCCAACTAGGTTGGCACCCAGAAGCTACCTATCATTTGCAGCACACCATAATATTATTAAAAGAATAAGAAAAGAATACAAAAGGCATGAGGGGACATTAACCAAAACCCATGCAAAAACATCATCTAAACCTATAGAATGGAAGGCCTAATTTATTCCTCCGAAAATCCTCACTAATAAATCTAGGAATAGTATCCCACCAACAAAAATCAGCAATGGAAATGTCATGAGAGGCCACTTTATCCGCACAAGAATTACCCTCCCTATAAATATGAGAAAAAAGGAAACTCATTATTGTAGAAGATAATAGAACACAATTCCTCCACTTATTCCTTAGCTCCCAAGGAACAACATCCAAAGATCTAAAAGCATGGAGAACAAGTCGAGAGTCACACTGAAGCCAAAGTTTATGCCAACTTGAAAGAAATATTAAGTTAACATAGATAATACATAAAATACATAGATTGATAATACATAGATAAAGTTTATACATAAAATACATAAAGTTTATGCCACCTATTTTGATTAGTTTAACATAGATAATACATATATAGATTGATAGAAAAATTAACTTAAAATATAAATATGCGTCAAGATAATACATAAAATATTCTTTTTGCATTAAATACGGCACAAAATTAGAAGAACTAATTAATATATTGTACCGCAACATCCCTCAAATATTTAAAGCGTGTTGTTACGATATCTTTGGAAAGTATAGAGTTTGAGTATCCTATGTCTAATTAGAATGTGTCACCTTAATTAATCGAGTCATGTCAATGTCATATGGAGCTAAGTTCTCACTATCTAATTGGTCCACATAAACAAGAGTATGATATCCAAGAGGTACCCTAGAAACTTTCATATTTAAATGCAGAATGCTGGTTTGAGTTTCCATAGTTTGCCATATAGAAAAAAGTTTCCACAATAATACGGAAATCTTTTCGATTAAATTAAGGTAAATTCTCTGGTACCTCAAGTGTTACTTTACTCTGTCTAGGTGACCCAATCAAATAGTGAGAACCATTTGACTTGATTCATTAACATGACTCATTTAATTGAGGTGACGCATTCTAATTGGATAGGATAACTTTTACCCCAAAATTATTGGGGGTACCAAAGAAGGCACCTTAAAATAATACTGAAAATAATGTTGTGAAATCAATACACAAATTGTATTGTTGTTAATACATTAACTAATAATTAAATACTTAAATGTTCCTACCTTATTTTATAATGAGATAATAGATGATAGACAGTTTTATAGCAGATAGTAGGGATGACAATGGGTAGGGTCTGGGTAGGGTACTATAGTACCCGTCTCCATACCCGGGTTCGAAAAAAATACCCGGACCCGGACCCGTACCCGCGTGGGTAGCAACTTAAGTACCCTTACCCGTATCCTCTGGGTACCTAAGTACCCATACCCGCACCCATTACCCACACTTTAACTAAGAAAAAGGGAAAAAAATAACACAAAAAACATCAGCAACGGCTGTTAGTGCTTAGGCCAGTAGGTAATTAAGTCCGAAAGGGAAAATAGTTAAGAAACCGTAGGTTACTTTAATTTTATTTTTAAAATTTGATATATAATTATAATTATATGTATTAATATAAATAAAAATATATAAATATATATATATTTATATATGCGGGTGCGGGGCGGGTTGGGTACTAGAGTATCCGTACCCGCATCCATACCCTCTCTTTTTTGCGGGTAATTACCCAGACCCGCATCCGTACCCGCAAAGCGGGTATTTACCCTACCCATCATGGGTATTTTTTGCGGGTACCCAGCGGGTAGGGTCCAAATTGCCATCCCTAGCAGATAGCAGATATAATACATAGATAGAGATAAAAATATAAAGGTGGATGAAGATAATACACAATTAATATATATTCTTTTTGCATTATATGCTGCACAAAATTAGAAAAACAAATATATTCTTAGTTAAACGCCACAAAGTCTATCAACATGTGGTTGGTCCGAGTGGTAACGAGCTCGGATCCCTTAAATAAGTGGTCAGGGGTTCGATCATTGGCTCTTGCGTACGGAAAAAACTTGATTGGGAGAGATCAGCCCTTAAATGTTGTCCAGTACCTTGAGGGATTGATCTCTGCAGTTGCGCATGGAGATAACTTGAGAAACCAAAAAAAAAAAAAAACACCATAAAGTCCCAAAAAAAATTAAAAGGCGGAATGCTAGCTGTTTTAAATTGTCATATTTTGCCATTTAAAAAAAAGAACAAGTTTCCAAAATAATAGAGAAATCTTTTTGTTTAAAATAATATATATACCATAACCACCAAATTCCCTGTAGTGAGAAAAACAGAAAACCACAATAAATTTTTTACAAATTTTAGGTGGAAATTGGTCATATATAAACAAAGCAATAGCATAGGGTCATCACCAATAAACAACACTTTGTGTTAGAGAGCGATGACGATGGTAAGGACAATGGTTTCTGCAGTTCTATTGTTAGCAGCACTTCTGGTAGCACTTTTTGCAAACATTGCAATGACGGTCGTGAGTGAAGAAGTGAATTCTTTTTCTTCAACTTCAACTCATGTGCCATTGTCTCGTGCTGTTCGTATGCTTAGAGTTACTCCTACTGGCCCTAATCCAATACACCACAGTTAGGCTGCAGAATCAGTTGCAACATGTTCACATGTAGCACCCCCCCCCCCCCCCCTCCCCCCATAACAAGATAAAGTTGTTATCAAAAGTATGATGTAGAATAAGTTTCAGTCGTTCAATATATATAGCATCCCTTACGGTTGTTGCTAGTTTTCCTATCAAGCCTTTTGATAGTTTATCCGCTACGATCTGCTGTCTTTTTTTGTCCTTTTGTTTCATCCATGTGTTAACCAAAAATTTTGTATGAGAGGGGTCAAGATCTAATATATCTAATATGAAATAACAATATAATTAAATTTAAGGTTTAATTACACTTTTGGTCCCTCAGATATCATGATTGTGCAATTTTAGTCCCTCAGGTTCTAATTGCGCCAATTGGGTCCCCCAAGTATCACTATGGTGCAATTTTGGTCCCCCGGGTTTCAATTGCGTCAATTGGGTCTCCCAGGTATCACGATTGTACAATTTTGGTCCCGCAAGTATCATGATTGTACAATTTTTAACCTCAATAACCTACGAAGCACATGTGAGACTGATTTGACACTTAGTGAGGCCAGCTTGGCAGCTTATGTGTCATTCTTATGTGGCACTTAATGATATACATTTGACCATTAAAGTGTGTGAGATATCAATGATGTCACATAAGAATGCACCGTAAACTGTCAAATTGATCTCACTAAGTGCTAAAACAGTCCCACGTGGGCTACGTAGGCTACCGGCTTTAAAAATTGCATTATCGTGATATTTGTGGGACCAAAATTGCACAATCATGATACCTAGGGGACTCAATTGGCACAATTGAAACTTGAGGAACCAAAATTGCATAATCGTGATACTCAGGGAACCCAATTGGCGCACTTAAAATCCGGGAGGACTAAAATTGCACAATCGTAATACTTGGGGGACGAAAAGTGCAATTAAACCAAAATTTAACTAACATACAAAAGCAAACTTTATGAAACAAATTTGATACATGATTAAGAACTTAATGTAATAAAAATTACTCAAACATGCATATTGTAGTCAATATTATGATATATATACATACAAGTTTAAGAACATATCCAAAACCGTCACTTCTTTAATTGTGCACAATTGATAATTCGGTTTGGCACCATGTGGTTAGGAGGGATATTGGATTTTCTCATGAATTAAACTAGGATTTTGAGGCAGTTGGTATCTAAGCTAGTAAGAGTATGCAAATTTCAGAAACGAAGTTCTTTTTAAGTGAGGAGGAAGTGAACAACCTCAAGTAGGATCCAGAGACTCGATCGATATGAATCCCTTTCACTACAACAAATTCGCTGATTACCAACGGCCAATATCCGTTTGTGACTAAAGCCGTCAGTAAAGAAGGATTTGAAGGACGATGATCCATATTCTGCATGTCCAAACAACGAAGAAACTTTATACATGCAACTGTGGCAACACAACGTCTTAAATAATATGACATGATCGCCATTCATTAATTGGTATGGCCCTATCCCATTCGAGAAGAAATTTTTCCGACACTCATATAATAGTTATTCATTAGTTCTCGCATCTTATACTTGACGAAATTTCGACGGCATTTCTCATTGATCTCTAAGTACACAACTTGACCGCGGTCAAGTATGCACCAAGAGAACAAGTGGAAATGTGTCAGATCGAAATTTTATCAAATATAACACATGATAAGTAAATAATAACTATTATACGAGTGACGAAAAAGTATCTTCCCAAATTATCCGACTTGGACAATTCAAGATTCAATACACCGAGCTTTACCTTGAAAAAGTACACGTGCTCAATAATATTGAACCTAAAACGGAAAACTAAGGTTTTGCTCAAATATGGACAAGAAAATAAAATGCATGGGGACTGGTAAAATCCCTTCACTTTAGCAACATAAAGTGCATAAGGATTGATGAAATTGGCAAACAAATACAAAAGTAATTTTATTCAATATCTAAAGAAACTATTTATCTAAAGTTGATTTCACACATTAATCAAGGTTTATGTAATTTTAAATTTTTATTGATTATTTGATTTTTGTTAAGTTTTCTGAGACTTATATTAAGGCTTTATAATGATTTTAAATTTTTAAATATTAAATATAATTCATATTATGAGTTTAATTCATATTATGAGTTTTATGGTTTAATTAATTTTTTTAAATTATTTAAGAAATTTAGTTAACTATTTAAATATTATTTAATCCTCTTATTTAATTCATATTAATTCATATAAAAACTATTGATTATTTTTCATTTGTTTTGTTTTAAGTCTTATGTGGCAAGGTATAATCCATTAAACTAGAACATTTGTCCCTTCTGTAGTGTTTTCATTTAATTACTAAAATATTAGTTATATAAATGTTATTTATTCTTCCCACTTATTTTTCATATCTTGTTTTAAGTATTATGTGTCAAGGTATAATCCATTAAACTAGAATATTTGTCTTATTTGTGTTTTTCATTTAATTACTAAAATATTAGTTATTTAAATGTTATTTAGTCTTCTCACTCCCATATTTTTCATTTTTTTGTTTTAAGTCTTATGTGCCAAGGTATAATCCATTAAACTAGTCTGGATGACTAGAATATTTGTCCAATTTGTTTTTTAGATACTCAGGTTAGTTAACAATTTTTCACCCATAGTCAATTTTCCATTCGTGGTTCACCGAGCATCACGAGCTACTGTTGCATCTACTTCCTCGCTGCTGTAGGTATATGGGAGGAAAACCCTTGATATTTTCCAGTATGTATTTTAATTATTTTGCCAATTCAGACACTACACCATGTGCAAGCATTTTCCATAATATTACCAGACGCAGCAAAGGGTGCTCTAGTCTTAATGTTTTTTGTATATTGTTTTGGTTCCCTGTTGTATTTGTTTTTAGGTGTTGTACCACATGAACAAAGTTGATTTTGATTTTGATGTATTTGGATTGGGTATTTTGTTCAAATCTGGTTATTTGGCATATGATAGAATGAGTTCTCTACAACCCTTCCTAGAATGTGGGTAGAGCTCTTCACTGTGATGCTGAAGCTATATTTGTGGGCATTTGTAATAGGGGTGCTCTTTTTCCTTCTGGTTGATTTTTCCTCAAAGTGGGTTTTGCTCCAGAAGGTTTTAGTGAGGCCCCTGCGCTTTTTCCTGGGGAAGGGAGCTTGTGGTGAGCACAATTTTGTTTACGTGTACTTTGTCAATATCCTAACTTCGTTAGGATTTCTTAATAAAAGGATAACTTATTGAAAAAAAAAGTATTTAAAGTAACATACAATCACTCATAATCAAAATATCATACAACATAAAAAAAATTCAATTGAAATCAATATCATACAACATACAGCCCAGAATCCTCATTCTCAATTTAATTCACAAAATCCAATCTAACCCCAATAATTCATAAAAATCCAATCTAACCCTAACAAGAAACAGAATCATACACATAAACCCAGCAAAAAAAAATCATATACAATGAATAGAGAGGGGAATTGGTAATGGCGACAGCGCAACAAGATGGTGGCAGCGGGAAGCAACGACAACGACACTAAACTAAAAAATGAAATTGGAAATAAACCAACATTAACCTATGAAAATAAACCAATAGTTACAGAAATGGAAAAATGAGAGCGTTCCATACCTGGCACAGTAGTGGTGGTGGTGCAAACAGTGATGCAAAAGGGTGGTGGTGGTGGTGGTCCTTTGCGCAGGGAAGCAAAGGGAGTCAGAGAGAGGTGGAGAACGGTAGGGGTGGTGGCGATTCAAGGGTGGTGGTGGCGGCTGAAGAAAGCGAAACCAGAGAGAGGGAGAGCGGATGACAGGGAGAACGAGAGAGAGAGAGAGAGAGAGGGAGACAGAGAGAGCAAGAGAAGGAGAATGAGAGACAGTGAGATGGGGTGGTGGCGGTGGTGGCAGTTGATGGGCACGGTGGTGGCACGAGGTAGGGGAAGAAAGGGGAAGGGTTTCAGGGAAATGGGGGAAGAAGGGGGAAAGTGAAATGGGGGAAGAAGGAGCTGATGTTTAAACAAAATTAGAAATTGCCGACGGAATAATCTGTTGGTAAATTAGGGCCGTTGAACATTACCGACGGAATAAACTGTCGGTAATGTAAGTTAGTTTCGCGCATTTAAAATTAGACTTACTGACGGATAATCCGTCGGAAACTTCCAACACATTATTGACGGATACACCGTCGGTAATAAAAAAAGATATTACCGACTAGTTTTTTCGTTGGTAAACATCCCGCACAAATTTTCGCGGTTTACCGCGCCAAAGTTATCAACGGATATGGTCGTCAGTACTTTCTTTTTTCTTTATCGACGGCTAATCAGTCGGTAATGTGTGGCGTTTTGAATTTCTCATGTTACCGACGGATATATCCGTCGGTAAAGGAAATATTACCGACAGAGTCATTTCGTTGGTAAATGACCTTCGGCAATAGGCACTATTCTAGTAGTGATAGGGGACATTAAGATTCCAGATAAGAGACCAATTCCCATCAACTCTCAAAAAATCTCTATCAACCATGTTACTCATAGCCAAGTTATATGCTGACTTAACAGTATAGATACCTGATTTAGAAGGAGTCCAAACTCTTTTGTCATTAAAAACGGAGGCATAGAGAGGAGTATGAAGAATGGCTTGAGCTTCCTCATGAGAAAACAACACGTTAAAGAGGTTTGGGTTCCATCTTTTTTGACCTGGAGACCAAAGATTACTCACCTTCAAATGGGCCATATGAGAATTTTGAGGATGGTAAATAATAGGCATACCATTACTAACCCATTTTTCACCCCACAAGGGAATAGAGTTACTTGTACCAATTCGCCAACGGAGGCCCTCCTTTAGCAAAGGAATAGATGATCGTATACTCCTGCAAGAGTAGGAAGGGTATGGCCAATATTTGCTTCAAGAAAGTCATCATTGTGAAAATATATTTCTTGCCTTAAAAATTCTAGAAACAAGAGCCTCGGGTTTATCAATAAAATTCCAACCTTGTTTTACAAGCATAGCAAGATTAAAAATATGAAGGTCTCTAAAAGCCATTCCACCAATATTTTTTGGCATAGTCAACTTTTCCCATGAGAGCCAATTAATACCTCTATTTCCCCTTGAACCTCCACCCCACCAAAAAGAGTTCATCATTTTCTGAATCTCTATAGCAGGAGGTAGTCTAGCCTTAGAAGAGGAGGTGGATGAGCAGGAGGAGATCCTGACCACTACTCGCCCTACCATACGTCCTATTCAGGGAAGGTAAGAACCAATTAGCATTAAGTATTTTAATATTAAATTTATTTGTTGTTCGATTTAGGTTTGATCCATCTAGGGTTGTGTCTCAAGCCATTACGAAAACTATCAAAAAGTAGTTTCATCATCCATGGATTTCGTGGGGATGTCTCAATGATAAAGAAAAATAGGTGTTTTTCTGACGTTTTGGGGTAAGTACTTAATGAGTTGAAATGTATATTTGGTAACTTAAGTTATATATTTGTCTAGTATTATATTTGTTAAGTACTAATATTTTTGAATCTTTCGTTCATAAAATAGTGCAGTGGGCCCCTGAGCATGAGGCGACGATAGAGAAAAACTTTCACTCGAGAGCCTCTCACAGACTCTCAGATTTGCTCAGGAACGTTCGGGAGTCTTGTCAGTGTCCCGACTGGATCAGGAAGCATGTCTGGGCTCGTTTGAACGAGCACTGCGGTTCAGCTGCTTATAAAGCTAAGTGTGAACAGGCAAAGAAAAACCGAGCCTCTAAAAAAGGTGGGAGCTTGCACACTGGTGGCTCCATCCCCTAGCACGGTCATGCATTCAGGATGGTGCGTATATTTAAGAATTTGTTTTAAATGTAATACTTATTTATTTATTAACTATTACTTGTGCTTTTGTTTGTAGTCAGAGGAGCTTGGTCATCCCGTACATATCGATGAGCTCTTTGAGCAGACTCATACACGGCGGGATACCGGCGAGTTCGTCGATGAGAGGTCCAGGCGGACAGTGGTGAGTTCTTGAATTCTATTTAGTTTATTTTTTTCATTTTCATATTGTTTTAATATATATATATATATATATATATATATATATATATATATATATATATATATATATATATTTATGAAATGATGTTTCTGTTTATGAATAACAGGAACAATTTGGCACCAGGTTATCTCAGGCTATGGAGGATGATGCATCCTGCACCGTCGGCTCGACATCCACCCCTCCTGACCTCGTCGAGGAGCAGAGACTTCGGACCCAATGTTGGTTGGATGTGGTCGGGGGCAAGAAGAAGAGGCGGATTTACGGGGTTGGAGACCTCGCTCGTGGTTTCCGACGAGGAAATCCCAGTCTCACGCAGCCGTCACATTCATCCTCCAGTCACTCCCAGGATTCAGAGGAGCTGGACGTGATGAGACAGCGACTAGCTGCCATCGAGGATATTGCACGTCGGGCTAGGGAGGAGAACCAGCAGTTGAGGGGTCAGGTTAAGTCAATTCACCAAATCTTGCAGGCTGTCCTCCATGTACTCCCCCCTGAGACACGTACTGCTTTGCAGCAGCAGCTTCCATCGCATGACCAGCAACAGCATGGACATCAGCTCTCACCGGATGACCAGCAGTTGCAGGGACAACAGCAACGGGAGGGACAACAGCGAGAGTCATCATATGACATCTCTCCAGAAGACTATACATATTATTAGGATTTTTGTATTAGTTATAAAATTTTGGTACATTTTTCAAGTTTTGATGACAACGTTGTTGACCTTATATAATTTATATAATTTTCATTAAATTTTGTTTAATTTAAGTTATTATAATTTATAATTATTTTAATTAATATTTTTATAATAATTTTAATTAAATTTAATTAAAAAATAATTTAACAATACCGACGGACAATACCGTCGGTAACTCAGACAACAAGTTACCGACGATTTTATCCGTCAGTAATCCACTCCACCTTTACCGACAGTTTTATCCGTCGGTAATTCACTCCACATTTACCGACGGTTTTATCCGTCGGTAATCCAGTCCACATTTACCCCGTCGGTAATTCAAACCACATTTATCGACGGTAATAGCCGTCGAAAATTACCGACTGATACCCTAATCCGTCGGTAAAATTTAGGGATGAGCAATTTACCGATGGATTTTTGGTCGTCACAAAGCCGTCGATAATCCTTCTTTACCGACGGATATTGGCCGTCAGTAATCACTGAATTTCTTGTAGTGTCTAGGGTCAAAACTTTTATCTGGAGAATTTGTAGAAATGCACTACCTACCCGTAGTAGACTAGCCACTAGGGGTTTGCAATGCCCAACTAGTTGTGTTATGTGTGAAAATAATGATGAGAACCTTAGCCACCTTTTCTTCACTTGTCCATGAACTCTTAGCTGTTGGGATTTACAGAATTTAGGGACTCTAATTACTGACATTATGCAGCGCATAAATGGATTCAACGAAGCCTTATTCTTGGTTCTTAGCAATTGCGACTCTAGCAACCAAGAGAAGGTTGCCATGGTTCTTTGGAGCATTTGGAGAAGACGCAACGACAAGCTTTGGGAGGACAAGAACACATACACTCAACAAGTGCTTACAAGAGCTCTCCTTTTTCTGAATGATTGGGTGCAAGCAAGGAGGCTTCAGTTTCACTCCCACGGTCAAGTTCCTCAGTCGCAAACTGAAGCTTGGATGGCACCAGTCATTGGTTCCCTTAAGTGCAACATAGACGCTGGGTTTTTTCAAGATCAGGGATATACATCCTTTAGCATGTGTGTTTGCGACTCTTTTGGTGCTTTCTACATGGCAAGGACTCTTTCTTACCCTCTTTGCCTCTTAGTAGCTGAAGGTGGAGCTATAGGTCTTTTATATGCTCTTCAATGGATCAAAGGTCTTGGTATTGAGAATGTTGTGTTTGAGACGGACTGCAAAGTTGTTGTCGATTCTTTGCATTCCTCTAAGAACGACCTTTTTGAGTTTGGTGATATTTTAAGGGAGTGTAACTTTTTTTTAAATTCCTTTGCGACAAGCGAATCGGGTAGCTCATACTCTTGCTAGAGCGGCTCCTTTCCTAGCTAGTCCCATTGACTTTTATCAATTACAACATTGTATTGCTTCTCTAATTATGAATGAAATGCATTGATTTTTCCTTATCATAAAAAAAAAAAAAAAAGATAATTGACATATAATGGATAGGTAGATAGATAGCTAGTTTGATAGTAGATATAATTGATAGATAGATTCGGATAAAAATATAGAGAAGGATAAAGATAATATATAATTTATTCTTTTTGCATTAAATGCCGCACAAAATTAGGAAAACTAATATTTTATACCTAAAACACCATAAAGTCCCGTAAATATTTAAATGGAGGAATGCTAGTTTGAATTGCCATATTTTTTTTCCTTTTTATTATTGAATTGCCAAATTTTGCAATATAGAACAAAAAGTCGAAAATAATAACGAATCTTTTTGATTAAAATAATGTAAAAAATAATTTTATGATATCAATACCCAAATTGTATTGTTTAATACATTAACTAATAATTAATTTCTTAAATGCTCCTACCTTATCTTATAAAGATACTACATCATGGACCCGTGTGATGCTAATGTGAGTTATGCGTGAGGATATAATTTCATATTACTTTGACAAACAATACATGCTTAGTTAAAATCCAAAAAAGTAAGTTGTGTGTGTCCTAATAATCAGATCTGAAGGGTAGAGGGCAAAGTAATACCCCAACCACATATGATCAACATTTATGCCTAAGAATTTTACATGTGTTGTCTCTTTTATTGTTTTGGTGATAAAGCTTAAGCCGATTATGGTGTGCTTATCAGACATAACTTGAATATCTTTAAAATTATAGGCAAAACTGATTTACAACGCTTAAATGAACAATTCTTATTGAATACATCCAAAGTCTCTCATCTCTTGTGCTGTCAACACATTTTGAGCCATCCATATCTATATATACTGCAAAAAAGCGCTGCAAATTTATCAGCTTTTTTCTGGTACTTGTTGGAACCAAAACAATTATGGTTCATAACCCCTCAAAGTTTTGATGTTAATAAAAAGATTAAAATAGATGAATACAAAGTTTTGTGGACTAATGAATCTATCCTAAGTGTGCAGATATAAAAGTCCAAAGACTTAAGATCAATAAAGTCTATCGTTTATTGAATAAAACGATTAATGGACTCAGTCTAATGGATTGTGATCTTAGTTAAAAGCAAACCAGCGTGAGTCCAACAACTTATCTAGTCACACGAAATCTTCATGCTTAACGTCCAATCTATTTATAATATTTTATGTTTATTGGACTAACGTTTGAAGTGTGCATTTTGTTAAATAATATATTCAAAATATTGTACATCATGTAAAGCACTCTCTGAAACATAGTACCCTCAAACAAATAAATGCCTATCTGTTCTTGACACAAGCTGAATCAACTAAATTGACTCTCCTGAAGAGGGAAAGACAAAAGGCAACTTTCGGGTACAGCACAAAAGTGTTTATTCTACTTTCAGCTCTCTGATAACCTAGTGTGTTTTTCAGAAGATGTTGTACAAGCCATCAGTCTCAACGTACCTTTACATTTAATGCTCATCAAAACGACTCTTTGCTTCCTTTGAAGAGAGAAGAACGTTGAAGAGTTGAAGCTCTATAAATACCTCAAGCTTTGAAGAAACAAAATAACCAAACACTTAAAAGCTTACAAGAAAATCAAAGCAATCAATCAAAGCATTCAAAAGCTCACAAGATTTCTCTGATCTTATTACATTTTATATTCACTCTCTGCCTAGAGTTTCAATCAGAGTTTTGTACTTAATCTTTCTATCCTCAAACATAGTTGTTAATGAACCGGCAAGTGTACCGGATCGTTGCAGGTAATAAACAAGGTAAGAGATTACCGAGGTCGAACACAGGGATTGGAGTACCAATTTGACCAATTTATCAAGAAAATCAAGACGTTGACTAAGTCAAAAAAGGAGAGTTATGAGGAGAGAGAAAAGAAAATCAAGCATTAAATCAATAACAATTAAAAGAAGATGATAAAGAATCAAGATGAGATTTGATGATGATTAAGGATCTAAGGTCATGAATCCACCTATCCTATCAAGCAAGCTACCCAAGTGTTTATCCTCTCATCCCTATGTTCAATTCTTTGTCAACCAGGAACCCTCAATTATCCTAAGATTGGCATGTACGAACGCCGACCAAACCCAGGCAATCGGGGTCAGATCCTGCCTCCTCAACCTCAGCAGGTTCCCCAAAGTGCCAACCTCCCTAGCGGCCCCTGGCATGCAGCAAGTAGCAATAATCTCTAGTGCTAAGCTCTCAACAGCCGCCAGCTGCTCATACTCACTCCTTTCTGTCCATGCAGGGATCCCTAGACGTGCATTAATGTCCTCTACAGAGAAGGTGATGGGGATGCCCTGAACCTGTGATACGCATCTAGGCTCGGTGATCTCTAGTTGGAGAGTGTTGGCATAGAATTCCTGCACCAGTTTGACATCATACCGGCAAGGAAGATCCATCAACACTCCCCAACCGCGAGTCCAGATCTGACCCGAGACGGAGGCATAATTGTTGCCAACTAGGGACACGCGCCACTCTAGGACCATCTCCTTCTTGACCACGAAATCCCAATGATTCCCATGACTAGGGGATTGAAAAATGGGGGCATAGGAGTTAGCCCTAGAGCTCGAGCCCGGTCCCGAGGGCAACACAATGTCACCATCAGGGGCAGATACGCGCTTCTTGCGCTTGACAGGTTGCCTTTCGGTGGGATTCTTAAGTGGGGCCATAACCTGAAAACCAGAAAAGTCCCAATACAGTTCATGATAACACAGAAAACTAATAATTCAGAGTTCCATTCCTAGTTCCTAACAGCATGCATCAGTCTATTCCAGTTAACAGCAAAGAACACAAAATATCATTCTTGAAAAAGTTCAGAAAATTTGCCACCCGTGCCCCCTAATCATGCACATTCCTAAAATCACCCATATAAAACCCTAAACTTAGGTTCCTAAAATATATAGTGCAGTGTATCCAGTTCAAACCATAGAGCATTCATCAATATTGTTCAAGTTGACATAATATCAATAGACTCACATTCCTCACACTCAACATAGCACATTCATCATTTAAGTTCAAAGAATTTAATCACATTCTAGTTTAGATAATCACAAACAACAACAACAACAAATACCTAACCCACTTTTGAAATTTGAGAGAGAAAGTTGTGAAGAGGCCTTGAACCCAAAATCAAAGAAATAGAGGGTAGGAGAGGTAGATGATAACATGTTGTTGTTGTCTAAGAGTGTCAGAGTGAGAAAAGATGAAGAACAAAGAGGTTCTGTTGAGCCCGCGCGAGAGAGAGAGAGGAGAGAAATTTGAAGAGTTTTGGTAAAAAAAAAGGCTTCTCTCTGCTCGCGGGGCTAATAAACTTCCCCCGTTCGCGAGGCGAGACGCAGCTCATGGCGGGAGTTTTGAAAATTCCCCCAATTTTGAAACCCTAATTGCAGATTCGCGAGGCGAGACATTAATCGCTAGGCGAATCTGGAAATCATGATTCATCCAAATTCCCAGAATCGCGAGGCGAGTAGAGGCTCGTGAGGCTAATCTAGAGTTTCTTCATGCCTTCAAATTGCCCAAATTCGTGAGGCGAGCGGAAGGCTTGCGACGCCGAAAGAGGTACAAACCTTTGAGTTGAGTTGCCAAACTCGCGGGGCGAAGCCTAGTTTCGTGGGGCGAACCAGAAGCAGGGATTTTGACATCCCTCTGGCTCGCGGGGCGAATTAGCGCTCATCGGGGCGAGCCAGAAAAGAATTCTGCCCCCCTTTAATTTAATATGCACTTGAAACTACATGCTTTCTAAATGAAAATTCTAACTGAGGACCCTATATGAAGACTCTTTTTATTTATTTTTATGACTCTTTAAATGCAATAAAAGGATATCTAGCTTGGGTTGCCTCCCAAGTAGTGCTTGTTTAACGTCCCAAGCCTGACGGTCATGACCTCTTTAGGGCTAAGTTAACTTCAACACTTGCAGGCTAATGTGGATTGGCTCCCCATGATAGTGTTTGAGCTTTTGGCCAGTCACCTTGAAATTCTCTCCTTCACCTTCTAGTTCCACCGCTCCATATGGAAAAACATTGACTATTGTGAACGGTCCGGACCACCTTGACTTAAGCTTTCCCAAGAAAAGTCTCAACCTTGAGTTGTAGAGTAGTACCCTTTGTCCTGGTTCAAATTTCCTTGGCAAAATGTGCTTGTCATGCCATGCCTTACTCTGCTCTTTGTAAATTCTTGCATTCTCATAAGCTTGCATGCGGATTTCAGACAATTCATTCAAGTCTAAGAGCCTCGTTTCACTGGCTTTCTTTAAATCATAATTGAGCTTTTTGATTGCCTAATAAGACTTTTGTTCCATTTCCACCGGTAAGTGACACGCCTTTCCAAACACCAAATTGTAAGGAGACCTTCCAATTGGACTCTTGAAAGCGGTCCTATAGGCCTACAAAGCATCATCTAACTTCTTTGACCAATCCTTCCGTGAGTAGTTAACGGTTTTTTCACGAATACGCTTCAACTCATGGTTGGATATCTCCGCTTGCCCATTTGTTTGTGGATGGTAAGGAGTGGAGACCCTATGCTTGACCCCATACTTTTCAAGTAGTTTGTGCATTTGGTTGTTGCAAAAGTGGGATCCCCCATCACTAATCCAAACTCTAGGAACCCCAAACCTTGAGAAGATGTTGCGCCTCAAGAACTCCATGACTACCTGCGCATCATCCGCTGTTGTTAGAGTTGCCTCCACCCACTTTGAAACATAATCAACCGCCACCAAAATATATTGATAGGAGAAGGAGGGTGGGAATGATCCCATGAAATCAATCTCCCAAACATCAAAGAGCACTACTTCAAGCATGCAGCTAAGAGGAAGCTCATGCCGCCTAGAGATGTTTCCAACCCTTTGGCAACGATCACAATTCTCAACAAAAGTGTGGGTATCCTTGAAGAGTGTTGGCCAATAAAACCCGCTTTGGAGGACTTTTTCTACGGTCTTGTTTCCCCCCAAAATGCCCACCGTAATTCGAGCTATGGCAATGCCACAACACGTTTGCTATTTGATCATAAGGAATGCACTTCTGAAGATCCCATCCGAACATTGCTTGAAAAGGTAAGGGTCCTCCCAGACATAGTACTTTGCATCCGAGAAGAACTTCTTTCTTTGTTGATTAGTCCAACCTTGCGGAACCACATTTGAAGATTTGAAGTTGGCCATATCCGCGAACCAAGGAGGAAAATTTTCAAACAATGCAAATAGTTTCTCATCAGGAAATTCTTCCTTGATGTCTAGTAATTTCTCCTCGGTGTCGGGATTGACCAACCTCGATAAGTGGTCTGCCACACCATTCTCTGACCCTTTCCGGTCCCGAATCTCAATATCAAACTCCTGCAAAAGAAGAATCCACCGAATTAATCTAGGTTTGGCCTCTTATTTTGTCATCAAGTGTCTTATGGCCGCATGATCGGTGAAAACAACAATTTTAGACCCCACAACGTAGGATCTAAATTTATCTAAAGCAAAAACTACAGCTAGGAGTTCTTTTTCAGTGGTGGAATAGTTAGCTTGTGCTTCATTTAAAACCTTACTTGCATAGTATATAACATGAGCTAACTTTTCTCCCCTTTGACCCAAAACCGCCCCCACCGCATAATCACTAGCATCACACATGATTTCAAAAGGTAGATTCCAATTAGGTGCAGTGATTTGGGTGCAGTGACAAGCATATTTTCCAAAGTATTGAAAGAATTTAAACAAGAAGCATTAAAATCAAAGGATACGTCCTTCACAAGAAGGTCACAAAGCGGCTTTGCAATCTTTGAGAAGCCCTTAATGAATCTCCGGTAGAAACCGGCATGACCCAAGAAACTCCTCACTCCTTTCACATTGGTTGGCAAGGGTAGCTTCTCAATCAACTCAATCTTGGCTTTATCAACCTCAATCCCCTTTTGAGAGATTTTGTGTCCCAAGACTATACCTTCCTTGACCATGAAGTGGCATTTCTCCCAATTAAGTAATAGGTTGGTTTCTTGGCACCTCTCAAGCACCAAAGCCAAATTCTTCAAGCAATTATCAAACGAGGTCCCAAATGTTGGAACCAAAGTGGTCATGGTTCAAATAATCCCTTAAAGTTTTGATGTTAACAAAGAGCTAATTTTAAATGAACAAATATTTGTTATGGACTAACGATTTATATTAAGTGTGCAGGATAAAACTTAATTGAGTCAGTCCAAAGACTCTATCTCGTCCAACATTTAGTCTTAGTTTACGACTGGACGGTAATTTATAGAACCTTGAGTCCAAAGACTCTTTCAGTTACCTTTTGTAATAGCTAGTCCAATAAATGCTTTTATATTTCAAGCGCGAATATCCTGTAAAAGCATTTTGAATTTATTATTCCCTGTAAAAGGCTTATACCCTTGGGACAAAACATTCTTTGTAATATTCGTACAAATGTAAAGCATAAGCCAGAATGTCTTTATCTCTTTAAGAAGTTGACCTCCCTCATTTGGAAAGACAAAAGGCAACTTTCGTTCTACTCAGAGGATATGTCAGCACCACTTTTAGCTATCATCGTGATAGTCTATCCTGCTGATCAGAAACTTCAGAAGCCATCAGACTCAACGGATCAAATGCATTCAATGCTCATCAGAACAGATCCTTCTTCATCCATTGAAGAGTGAAGTCTGCTCAAAGACAAAAGGCTATATATACCTCCATCTTTTGAAAGTGCAAAGCACAACAAGACTGAACTTGAGCAAAAATAGAAGTGAAGCAACACTTAGCATTTCAAAATCCTTCAAGAGATACAAGCAAATATTAGCCCAAGAGATCAAATAGAAAATCTCAAGCTTGCAAAGCTAGAAAAGCTACTCTGATCCTTACTTTCATATCACTCTCTGTGTAGAGTTGTTTTCAAGAGTCTAAGTTTTAGTTTCGAATTCTCACATTTAGTGAGTTAGTAGAACAAACTCTTTTCAAAACCATAGTTTGGTTGAGCCTGAAGAGGCTTGTCTGTAAAAGAATACTTAGAGAACCTGAAGAGGTTGAGAATACTGCCTGAAGAGGTGTTGAATACTTTGTAACAAACGATTTTTGTTATAGTGGATAAAGCTCTCAAGTAGAGAGGACTGGACGTAGCTCTTTGGTGAAGAGTGAACCAGGATAACATCTTTGTGTTCTTTTCTCTCCCTTACTCTTATTTTAATTCATTATCTAATTAACTAACTGGGATTGAATTGCCTTTCATTATGCTGTCTCCTTATCTTAGTCAAACTAATTTAGCGTCCAACTTGGTGTTTGGAAGAGCTCTCTTTGCTTTTAATCGTCTTAGCGTCCAATCTTGCGAAAAACATTATCTGCTTACGAAAAGAATTTAAAATTCTCTAAAACACAATTCAACCCCCTTCCTATGTTTCAAACAGGTTTCTTTAATTGGTATCAGAGCTCAGCCTCTGGGTTGAGCACTTTGCCGTGTAGAGGAAAAAGATCCTACTGCTGATATGTCTTGACCAGGTATGCCAAGCGGGAGTCAACCTGTTATGGAAGGTACTTCCATGACCAAACTGCCGTTCTTCAACGATACTCACTACTTGTACTGGAAGGAAAGATTCAAAGGTCATCCTCAGTACAAACTTAGTTCTTTGGACCAGAATCACAAAAGGTCCTAACGTTTGTCTCAACTCTGACGGGACAGAAAAAGCAGAGGACGACTGGACTGATGTTGAACGGGCTAGAATGGAACTGAACCATAAAGCAAGATATGCGTTAATGTGTGCACTCTGTCCTGACGAATTTCAGAAGATTCACGCATGTGAATCAGCCAAACAAATATGGGACACCTTGTCTAATCTCCATGAAGGGACAACCAAGGTGAAGGACTCTAAAATCATCATGTTGGTTGGCCAGTATGAAATGTTCACCATGGCTGAAGGAGAGTCCATCCTAGACATGATGGGTTGCTTTCAGACGATCATCAACAATCTGAAATCCCTTGGAAAGGTCTACACTACCAAGGAGAATGTCACTAAGATTCTTAGGAGTCTGCCTAAGAAATGGAGACCGCTTGTCACTGCAATCACCCAGGCCAAAGATCTCTCCACTTTGACTCTGGATGATCTTGTCAGGACGCTTCAAGTTCACGAGCAGGAGCTTGATCTTGACAATCCAGGAAAGAAGAACAAAGGGATTGCCCTGAAAGCTCATAGGTCCAATAACTCAAAAGCCTTAAAAGCTGATGAGTCCAGTGATGAAGCTAATCAGTCTGATGATGATGTATCAGACGATGACGAGCTATCCTTTATCTCCAGAAAGATTCAGAATATGTGGAGAAAGAAAAATGGAATGAAGAGAAGGCCATTCCAAAAGAAAAGCTTTAAGGATCATGCTGAACCCAAGGATAAAAGTCAGCTGGTCTGTTTTGAATGTAACAAACCAGGACACTTCAAAGCTGATTGTCCTACGCTAAAGGACAAGAAGAAGTTCTTCAAAAAGAAGAAAAAGAACTTCATGGCAACTTGAGAGGACTTGAACTCTTCTGAAGAAGAAGAAGAAGAAGAAACAAATGAAGAGGCTAACCTATGCCTTTGGTCCAATGAGCAAGATGAAGACTCTTCGGACGATGAACAACTTGTTGTTCCCGGAGAAGGAAGTCAGGAGTCTACATCGGAAAGAGGATGGAATGTGAATGTTCCACCCATCTTCAAGGGAACAGACTACACTTATTGGAAATCAATTTTCCAACTATACGTCCAAGCTCAAAACTATGAGTTGTGGGACATTTTTACTAACAGAGACTATCGTCCAACGATTACCCTTGAGGACGGATCAACGTCGTCCAAACATGAAACAGACTGGACGAGTGATGATATCAGACGGTGTTCTCAAAATGCTTATGCTAATTGGTGTCTTGTCAACGCCCTTGATCGTCCAAGACTGGACATGGTCTCGCAATTCCCAACAGCTAAGGAGAAGTTAGACGCTCTGGAACATCGGTTCAGACCAAGGAGCCAGTCAACCTCAAATCTCTGCCTGATGGTAAAAAGCTCTTCAGACGCTGAATCAGAAGATGACGAGGTATCCGTTTCTGACTCTCTTCAAGAAGCATATGATGAACTGCTAAATGATTCTTCTCTATTGCATCATCAATACATCATGCTTAGGAGAAAATTGTCAAAAGTAAATAAGGAGTTGGAAGAGTCCAACAAACTATATAAGCAACTTGCTGAAGAGAATAATAAACTTAAAGCTGAGAATGTCAGTCTAACTGACAAACTCACCTCTGAGTCCAGTGAACCCCATGAGGTAACTAGACTGAAACAAGAGGTATCTGATCTCATCAAAAGCGTAACTAAGCTTGTTGGAGGATCAGAAAAGCTAGACCTAATATTGAGGTACACTAGATCACCTCATGATAAGTCTGGCCTAGGCTATGACTCTGAGAAACAAAATGCATCTCAGAAAATATCAGGGTCCAACAAAAATCACAATACTTTTCATTCCTATGGAAAGCAAAAAGAAAATAAATTGCATGCATCCAGAACTTACTATAAGATTTGTGGAAAGAGTGGTCACACTTCTTCAAAATGCATTTACAAAAATAAAAACAAAATGCATGGACGAAGACCACCAACTAACCCAAAAGGACCCAAGTCTATCTGGGTACCTAAGAGTATGATAATACCTGTTGCAGATCTGCTTAGCAACACAAAAAAGACCCCAGTCCTGGTACTTGGACAGTGGTTGCTCACGTCACATGACGGGAGAAAGGTGTATGTTCCAAGAAATCCGTGAGAAGTCTAGTGGATAGGTCAACTTTGGAGGCAACCAGAAGGGAAAGATGGTAGGAATAGGTAAGATTGGTAAGCATCCTCTTCCCTCTATTGATAATGTTCTTCTGGTTGAAGGATTAAAACACAACCTGCTTAGCATAAGTAAATTATGTGATAGTGGGTCTGTTGTTTCCTTCAATAAGGTGAATGTATGGTCAAGAAGCCTGATGGGTCCATCTTATTCACTGCCAAAAGGCAAAATAATCTGTACAAGATTAATTTGGGGGAACTTTCAACTCAAAGTGTATCATGTCTAGTGTCTGTCGAAGATGAGCGATGGATCTAGCACAAAAGACTTGGTCATGCTAGTATGAGATTAATCTCTAAACTAAACAAGCATAACCTTGTAAGAGGTTTACCAAAGATTGTGTTTAGATCAGACGCTCTCTGTGACGCATGTCAAAAAGGAAAACAAGTTAAGAACTCTTTTGAGTCCAAGAACATTGTTAGTACTTCTAGACCACTGGAATTGTTGCATATTGATTTGTTTGGTCCAACAAGGACTGCCTCTGTCAGTGGTAAGAAATATGGACTTGTCATAGTAGATGACTATACTAGATGGACATGGGTTAAGTTCCTTGCTCACAAGGATGAGTCTATCAAGGTCTTTTCTATATTCTGTAAGCAAGTTCAAAATGAAAAAGGCATATTCATCAGCTCGATCAGAAGTGATCATGGAGGCGAATTTGAAAATGAGCTTTTTCAAAGATTCTGTGATGAAAGTGGTATTTATCACAATTTCTCTGCCCCTAGAACACCACAACAAAACGGTGTTGTTGAGAGAAAGAACCGATCTCTTCAAGAGATGGCTAGGGCAATGCTCAGTGATAATTCTATCCCTAAGCACTTCTGGGCTGAAGCTGTAAATACTGCCTGCTATATTCAAAACAGAATATACATAAGACCAATCTTGAATAAGACTCCTTATGAATTGTGGAAAGGACGCAAACCCAACATTTCTTATTTCCACCCCTTTGGATGTCAATGTTTTATTTTAAATACTAAGGATCAACTAGGAAAGTTTGATGCCAAAGTAGATAAAGGAATATTGTTAGGATTCTCTGAAACGTCCAAAGCTTTCAGAGTCTATAACTCTAGAACCTTGATTGTTGAAGAATCCATCCATGTTAAATTTGATGACAAACAGCTTGATAAGAGATTATCAGAGCTAGATGATTCTTTTGCAGATATGAATCTGAATGATTCAGATGCTCGTCCAACAACCAACAAAGACGAGGCGTCAGACGCTACGCAGGATGCATCATCGTCTCAGCAAGTTGTCAACACCCCTCGTTCGTGGCAATTCAGAACTTATCATTCTGAGGATCAAATCATTGGCAAACCTAATGATAGCGTCCGGACAAGGTCAACTTTCAGAGAGCAAGCTGACTCAACCTTCATCTCTGAGATGGAACCAAAGTTTGTGGCCGAAGCCTTATTAGACGATTGCTGGATCCTCGCTATGCAAGAGGAGCTCAACCAGTTTCAACGTAGTGACATTTGGACGCTGGTCTCCCTGCCTAAGGATAAGTCTGTCATTGGAACCAAGTGGGTCTATCGCAACAAGCTAGACGAAGATGGCAAGGTTGTAAGGAATAAAGCAAGGCTAGTTGCCCAAGGCTACTCACAAGAGGAAGGTATTGATTATACTGAAACTTTTGCTCCAGTAGCTAGATTAGAAGCTATACGCATCTTACTCTCATATGCTACACATCATAACATCATGCTTTATCAAATGGATGTAAAATGTGCATTTCTAAATGTTGTAATTAATGAAGAAGTATATGTTCTTCAACCACCCGGCTTTGAAGATCAGAACTGTCCTGAGCATGTATATAAGCTTAAGAAAGCTTTATATGGACTCAAGTAAGCTCCTAGAGCTTGGTATGAGAGACTCAGCTCTTTCCTAATGGAGAATGGCTTCTCGAGAGGAAAAGTGGACACAACTCTTTTTAGAAAAGTAAATAAAAAGGAATTTATTGTTGGTCAAATTTACGTTGATGATATAATATTTGGTGCAACTGATGAATCTCTTTGCCAAGAGTTTTCTGAATTAATGAAAAGGGAGTTTGAAATGAGCATGATGGGATAACTAAAATTCTTCCTTGGACTTCAAGTAAAGCAAACTTTAGACGGAGTGTACATTCATCAGACGAAGTACACAAAGGAGCTTCTAAAACGCTTCAAGTTGGACGATTGTAAACCTATGAATACACCAATGCATCCAACGTCCGTGCTAAACAAAGATGATAAAGATAAAAAGGTAGACCAAAAGGTATATAGAGGTATGATTGGTTCCCTCTTATATCTAACTGCGTCCAGACCTGATATCATGTTTAGTGTTTGCTTATGTGCTCGTTTTCAATCTGATCCAAGAGAGTCTCATCTCTCAGCAGTAAAAAGAATCTTTAGATACCTAAAAGGTTCTACTAATCTGGGTCTCTTGTATAAGAAAATTGATGAATACAGATTAGTTGCATTCTGTGATGTTGACTATGCTGGAGAAAGAATAGAAAGGAAAAGCACAAGTGGAGGATGTCACTTCATTGGTGCTAATCTTGTCTCATGGTCAAGCAAAAGGCAAAGCACAATTGCTCTATCAACTGTTGAAGCTGAGTACATTGCTGCAGCCAGCTGCTGCTCACAATTGCTATGGAGCAAACATCAGTTGGAAGACTACAACGTGTTTGTAAGTAACATCCCTATCATGTGTGATAACACTGCTGCTATTAATTTGTCAAAGAACCCCATACTGCATTCTAGAGCAAAGCATATAGAAATAAAACATCATTTTATTAGGGACTATGTGCAAAAAGGAACAATAGATATTCAATTTGTTGATACTGACCATCAATGGGCAGATATCTTCACTAAACCATTAGCCGAAGATAGGTTCATATTTATAAGAAAATATCTAAACATGCATTTCATTGATTGACTGAGAGTCCAATGCATGCGTCCAATATTTGCATTACGTCCAATATATGCTCGTCCATTATACTTTCTGAATGCTCGTCTAATGCATTAATGGAACTCGATCTTTGTCGAATGAACTATTATCTTTCATTCCCTTAACTGAGTCAGTTTTTGTCTTCTTTATTTGCCAAAAATGCTTTTTACGGTTTCAAAGTCTGAACGTGTGTCAGGTATTTAATGCACGTCGTTTCGCTCTCTCTCTTTGAAAATACGAAAGGTTTCCGTTCTCCATTCTCCTTCTTTAAAACCTAAGTGTTGTTAAAAATCAAACCTTTACAAAAAGCTTTAACCTTTCTTCTTGCAAAAGGAAAACCTCTTCTGAAAAACCATTTCTTTTCCTAAACCTCCTCTCTGAAACTATGGCAACCTCTTCTGCTGTTGGCTCTAAGGGTAAAGGAAAAACCTTTAACCCTCAGACTGCTGATGTCATGGTCGAGTTCAAGTTTAACCTACAATTCTTGGCTGATAACGGGATTGACATCTTCTCTAACATCCATGCTGCTGGATGGTCAAGCTTCTTTGAAGGTTCTCCGGTAATCTACCCTGCTCTAGTTAGGGAGTTCTGGACAAACCCCATTGTCTCTGCAAGGGAGATTCGCAACAAAGTGCTTGATACTGAAGTAATAGTATCTGAAGCAACCATCTCTAATGCGACTGGGTGCGCTCAATCAGGTATAACTGTTGAAGATAACTGGGAAGAAGAGATTGGTGATGCTTCCACCATCAGAGATTGTTTATTGAAAAACTCTGGTGACAAACTCATAGCCTCAAAAATGACTGACAAGGCTAGGGTTCTTCACCAAATCTTGAACAAGGCTATGCTTCATAAGGCTGGGTCGAAGGATAATGTTTCAAAGGCTCATCAATTTTGCCTGGTTCATTTTATTCTAGAAAGGCAAATAAACCTTCCCCACCTCCTCTTTTCCTTCTTCAAATATGCCATTGAAGGCTCTGGGAAGAACACTGCAATCATCTACGGTGCTCTTCTCTCAAAAATATTTGAGAAGCATATGGTCTACGATGACCTAAAGAACTTGGCTCCAGAAAGAAAGTTCAAATACTACGGAGTTCATGGCATTGAACGTGTGCATCAGCCTGAGTTTAGCAGGCAAAGTTTGGTGATGATGCAGTTGGACTGCCTCAAAAAGTCCAAACTTGAAGGAAAATAAAAAGGAGCTCAGACGCAAGGCTTAGAAGAAGCGTCTGAACAGTGTGTCACTGCTGGACGCTCTGTTGAATTAGCTCGTCCAATAGCTAAGACTCCTTCTTCTCGTCTAAAGCTCATTGTCCAACCATCCAGAAAAAGGAAGCTAGTTCCAGCTCCCACTGATGAGGATGAAGAGGACAATCTACCCATCTCCAGGGTAGTTAAAGGGCCAAGATTGGTAACCTCGTCTGCTGCACCTCTGCCTAAACCTTTGTCAACAAGGGCAAGGTCAACTCGAGCAAAGACGAAAGGTAATACTGAACCTATCTCCAGTTCAGTTATTACTTCTCCTATTGTTCAATCGTCTGAGATCGAGGACTTAACCTTTGAACCTTCCCTACCACTCTCACCCACTGACCTACCACAAACCCAAACTCTAACCTCACCAAATGAACCTGAAGACTGGTTCACACCCTGGGGAGATCACCCCTTCCAACCTTATGGCGCTCCCTACCCCAGACGGATCTTTCCCAAAAGCAAATATAGACGCCTCCCTGGAGTAGAATACAGAAACAAATGCTCAATTTGGGCTGAGGTCAAACGCAAATTTCCTGTTCTATTCCTTAAACACACACCCCCTATTACTGAACCTCACCCCAAAAGCCCTCTTCCATTACCCGAGTATGAATTTGAACAACCCCCCACATCATCCACCTCACCACCTAAACTTGGCTACCAACCCATCCCATACACTTCAACTAAACCTCTGCCCTCTGAAACATACAATGCCCATGGACCCTTGGTTACCTGCCTTGAGAAGAAGACGTTTCCTCCAAGGAAAGTCTATCCCAACCTCATCAAGGACAAGGCATTCCAATGGTGCCACTACAATATAAAGAGGCATGTTGTTCTTCGTCATGAAGCCAAGAGAGGTTACAAAACGGAGTATGAAAGAAGGGCAAGGACGTTTGGCTTAAGCAACTTCATTCTTGATCCTGATCTTTCTTTCATTCCAAGCTATCCATCAACTTGGAAGGAGTATTCTGATGTCCGGGACTTTCTTCCTTACTATGTTGTGCGGAAGGAGTGTGACATGACTCGAGAAGCTAAGATCCATCACAACTTTCCAAAGAGATTTTGGTCAAAGACATCTAGCACAAGAGTAGGAGTTGTTCCTCCTCGAGCTTGTCCAAGGCTCGCTATCCTAGATCCCAACAAGGATAAGGACCTTCGCAAAAGGCTTGAGTCATGGACGCTGCCTTACAAAAATGCTTTTGATCCCCTGTTTTGGACAAAACATCGAGATGACTCTGGGGCTCTCGAAAGTATTTGGAAGAAAGATCCCCGATTCAGATTTGACCCAGATGCTAGGATCTATTGGGAAAACCACATCTGGAGATGCTCCCAAGAAGCATCATCTTCTGGACTATCAATTGAGGAGAAAGCAGAGATTCGCGTCTACCCAAGACAATATCGAATCCGTGAAGCTGACTTCATGATCATCGATGATATCTTTGGCATACCTCTTTATCTTAGAGATGTTTTGCCTATGCCAGCTATCAGATGGAGAGAAGACAGGTATGATGATGCTGAGATCATACTTGAAGTGCTGCCACCTCCACCTCAACCTGTCATTGATCCTAATGTTCCTCCTCTTCTTCCTCCTAAGCCGGTTATTCCTGAAGAGACTGGGGACACCGAAATTGTCTATGCGGACCCTTCGTCTGAAACTCATACTAAGGCAGTGGAACAAGTTGGAGACTCAGCTCAGTCCAAGTCTCAACCGATCCCTCTCTCAATGGTCCATCCTGTTGATCCATCTCCTTCTTAGGCTCTGAGTGTAATTCCTGATCAAAGAGGTGTGGACGCAACCGGGGCCACAGCTGAGAGTTTCGGCTCGGTTATTCCTCCCGAGTTTCAAGAGTTCGTCCAAGGAACCATCGAAGCCAACAATGCGGTGCTCCTTCAGCAAATTGCGGCTATGTTCCAAAATTTTACCCCAAAACCTCCTCCCTCTTCTTAAATTTTTTTTGTTTTCTTTGTTTTCAAATATATTGACTATGATGTGTTTCTCACTCTTTTGTCTGATGACAAAAAGGGGGAGAAAATGGATTGATTGAATATTTAAGGTTGATTGAATTTAAGGTTGATTGAATATTTAAAGTTAAATGGATTGATTGAATATTTAAGGTTGATTGAATTTAAGGTTGATTGAATATTTAAAGTTAAATGGGTTGATTGAATCTTTAAATGATACATGTGCTTATATCTGTCTTATATGCCTTAAATGTTTAGATGCTTTAAATAATTAGAATGTTTGTCTTAGGGGGAGCCCTTCAGCTCTCTAGGACTCTTTGTTCAATCAAAATTAGTATGTTTTGTCATCATCAAAAAGGGGGAGATTGTTGGAACCAAAGTGGTCATGGTTCAAATAATCCCTTAAAGTTTTGATGTTAACAAAGAGCTAATTTTAAATGAACAAATATTTGTTATGGACTAACGATTTATATTAAGTGTGCAGTATAAAACTTAATTGAGTCCAAAGACTTTATCTCGTCCAACATATCCAAAGACTCTATCTCGTCCAACATTTAGTCTTAGTTTACGACTGGACGGTAATTTATAGAACCTTGAGTCCAAAGACTCTTTCGGTTACCTTTTGTAATAGCTAGTCCAATAAATGTTTTTATATTTCAAGCGCGAATATCCTGTAAAGGCATTTTGAATTTATTATTCCCTGTAAAAGGCTTATACCCTTGAAACAAAACATTCTTTGTAATATTCGTACAAATGTAATGCATAAGCCAAAATGTCTTTAAGAAGTTGACCTCCCTCATTTGGAAAGGCAAAAGGCAACTTTCGTTCTACTCAGAGGATATGTCAGCACCACTTTTAGCTATCATCGTGATAGTCTATCCTGCTGATCAGAAACTTCAGAAGCCATCAGACTCAACGGATCAAATGCATTCAATGCTCATCGGAACGGATCCTTTTCCATCCGTTGAAGAGTGAAGTCTGCTCAAATACAAGAGGCTATATATACCTCCATCTTTTGAAAGTGCAAAGCACAACAAGACTGAACTTGAGCAAAAATAGAAGTGAAGCAACACTTAGCATTTCAAAATCCTTCAAGAGATACAAGCAAATATTAGCCCAAGAGATCAAATAGAAAATCTCAAGCTTGCAAAGCTAGAAAAGCTACTCTGATCCTTACTTTCATATCACTCTCTGTGTAGAGTTGTTTTCAAGAGTCTAAGCTTTAGTTTCGAATTCTCACATTTAGTGAGTTAGTAGAACAAACTCTTTTCAAAACCATAGTTTGGTTGAGCCTGAAGAGGCTTGTCTGTAAAAGAATACTTAGAGAACCTGAAGAGGTTGAGAATACTGCCTGAAGAGGTGTTGAATACTTTGTAACAAACGGTTTTTGTTATAGTGGATAAAGCTCTCAAGTAGAGAGGACTGGACGTAGCTCTTTGGTGAAGAGTGAACCAGGATAACATCTTTGTGTTCTTTTCTCTCCCTTACTCTTATTTTAGTTCATTATCTAATTAACTAAATGAGATTGAATTGCCTTTCATTACGCTGTCTCCTTATCTTAGTCAAACTAATTTAGCGTCCAACTTGGTGTTTGGAAGAGCTCTCTTTGCTTTTAATCGTCTTAGCGTCCAATCTTGCGAAAAACATTATCTGCTTACGAAAAGAATTTAAAATTCTCTAAAACACAATTCAACCCCCTTCTTGTGTTTCAAACAGGTTCCTTCACCAAAGACCGATAAGTCGTCCATGAATACTTCAATGAATTTCTCCACGATGTCTGAGAAAATAGAGAGCATACACCTTTGGAAAGTAGCAGGAGCATTGCACAATCCAAAGGGCATCCTTCTATAAGCAAAGACTCCATAGGGACAAGTGAAGGCTGTCTTCTCTTGGTCTTGAGGATCCACCACAATTTTGTTGTAACCGGAGTAACCATCCAAGAAACAATAGTACTAATATCCGGCCAACCTTTCAAGCATTTGATCAATGAATGGAAGATGGAAGTGATCTTTCCTTGTTGCATCATTTAGCTTTCTATAGTCAATACAAACCCTCCATCCCGTGATAGTCCTTGTTGGAATCAATTCATTGTTCTCATTGACCATCACGGTTGTGCCACCTTTCTTCGGGACCACATGAATCGGGCTAACCCAATTGCTATCTGAGATTGGGTAGATAATTCCGGTATCCAAAAGCTTAATCACTTCCTTACGCACCGCTTCTTTCATGATGGGATTTAACCGCCTTTGTGGTTGAACCACCGGTTTATAATCATCGTCCATCAAGATTTTGTGCATGCATAGGGAAGGACATATACCTTTTAGATCCGAAATCTTCCACCCAATGGCAGATTTGTGTTCCCTAAGAACTCTCAATAGCTTTTCTTCCTCATCCTTTTTCAAGGCATTGCTAATGATGATTGGATGTTGTCCCCCCTCACTCAAGAATGCATATCTCAAGTGAGTTGGGAGTTGCTTCAACTCCGGTGTATTTTTGTCTTCTTCCATTCCTTTTTTGTTGAGCTTCTCTTTTTTACATTCATCCCTTGGGAGACTTGGCAAGGCTTCCATGTTCTTTAATCACTGAAGATAATCCTCATCCCCCAAAAGGTCTTCTTCTTCATTCTCATCATGGGATTTTACCAAAACTTGTGCAAGTGAAGAACCATGGGCTTCTCTTGTGGCTATAGCTTTTACAATTGGGTCCACCACATCAACCCTATACACATCCCATCTCTCAACGGGGTGTTTCATTGCTTCAAAGACATTGAAGACTACATTCTCATCTTGCACCCTTAGTGTGAGTTACCCTTGTTGCACATCTATCAAAGCACGCCCGGTGGCCAAGAAAGGCCTACCCAATATGAGAGGGATCTCGGCATCTTCATCCATATCAAGCACTACAAAGTCCGCCGGAAATATGAACTTATCTACCTTTACCAACAAATCTTCTATCACCCCATAAGGGTATTTGATAGAATGATCTGCTAGTTGGAGTGGCTGGAAGACGCTCATTTAGTTGCTTTGCAAGCTGGGCCATTTGAGTCTCAAGATTCTGAATTGCTGCCCCTATATGAGTTGCTAACTTGTCTATGGTTGTGTTTGTATTTATTGACAACTTCTCAATGGCCGCACTAGTCTTCTCAATAGCCAACTCCCAAGGTTGCCTTCCACCATCTGTGATCTGTAACTCATTATGCCCTAGAAGGGCCTGCTGAGTATTATGCTATTGGACCATAGTTTGGCATCTAATTCTGTTGTTGTTGCCCAGCTAGATCACCACTAGTATTGCTCCAAGTGAAACCCGGATGGTCTCTTCTAATGTACCCCCGATTCTGATTCTGATTGTAATCATTCTGTCTGTTCCTCTGATAGTTGATCTGGGGCACTGTGCCATAGAAATTATGGCATGAGTCCGCATGTTCCTGAGAGAAATTAAATGGGCAACTTTGACTGTCATGATCACCATTGCAATTTTCACAACCTGGGGGCAGTCCCTCTTGCACTACATTAACCTTCTTGTTGCTAGATAGTGCTTCACATTGCATCTTCAAAAGTTTGTTTTGCTCAAGAATAGCCTCTAATGATGCGACACTGATTCCAGAAGCATTAGAAGTGCCCATACTGTGGTTGTAGTCATTATTAAACATTTTCTCTAGTAAGGCCCATGCATTCTCGGCTGATAAATAAGAGAATGAGCCGCCAGCTGCGGCATCACAATTCATCTGGTATCGCCCCTTCAACCCGTTAAAGAAGTGTTGCACTTTTGTTACTAAGTCGAAGTAGGAAGAAGGGCATCTTCTCAAAAGCACATTATACCTCTCCGAAGCTTCATTATAGGATTCATCATCTTGTTGCTTGAAAGAAGTGACGGCTATCTTCAACTGTGTCGCTTTCTGAGGAGGGAAGAATTTTGTGAGGAACTTCTGAGCCATATGTTCCCAAGTGGTGATGCTAGCACGATCCAAGTGTAAATCTAGCCAATCGCATGCTCTATCAAGAAGAGAAAGAGGGAATAGTCGCAAACGAAGGGCGTCTTGTGAAACTCCCCGATATTTGCACATGTCACAAGCTTCCAAGAAACGAGTAATGTGCCAGTGAGGATCTTGTTGTGCACCACCATCAAATTGATTCATTTCAATCTGATGCAGAACACTTTCCCGAATCTCAAAAGAATCGGCGGTGATAACAGGCCTAACAACAGTAGAAGCACAATCATCCAAGTTAGGTTAATTGTACTCATAAAGGGGCTTGTAGGCCGGAGGAGGATTCTTTTCCTCCATCTCTTCAAGATCAATGGATTGAGTTTCTTCAAGCCTCTTTTTCTCTCTAAATTCTTTCCACAACCTCTTTTTGATCTTGGTGATCTTTGGATCGAATAGCAAGTTTTTCTGTGAAAGGGTACCTCGCATACTCAAAAACAAGGCAAGACCAAGTGGGATCAAAGAAGTAAAAAGAGATAAAATTGCAAAAAAAATTATAATAAAAATAGCTTAATCAAAAGAATTAAATTCCCTAAAAGATAGGAAAATTGGTTGTGCCAATCCCCGGCAATGGCGCCAAAAAATTGTTGACGAATTGGCAAGTGTACCGGATCGTTGCAAGTAATAAACAAGGTAAGAGATTACCGAGGTCGAACATAGGGATTAGAGTACCAATTTGACCAATTTATCAACAAAATCAAGACGTTGACTAAGTCAATAAGGGAGAGTTATGAGGAGAGAGAAAAGAAAACCAAGCATTAAATCAATAACAATTAAAAGAAGATGATCAAGAATCAAGATGAGATTTGATGATGATTAAGGATCTAAGGTCATGAATCCACCTGTCCTATCAAGTAAGCTACCCCAAGTGTTTATCCTCTTATCTCTATGTTCAATTCTTTGTCAACCAGGAACCCTCAATTATCCTATTGTCACAGCCGATTTTCAAAGGGAAATATCTCAAATTATAAGTTGTTAATCTACCAATATATTCAACCTACAATTAGATTCATTAAATTCTTGGCTCCCTATAACGATTGCACCGCTTTTCTACTCTATGCCTAGAGGTATTCAAACAGTGTTCTTAATTCGGGTCCGAAGTACTAATCGCCTGCCAGTATCATCGCATTAGACTAGTTAACCATTGCGCATTTTATTAACACAAACAAATCAGAATTAAGAAACAAGAATAGAAACAAGGGAATAAGAAAATATTACTTGAATAACTATGCCATCAAAGGAGGTTTCATTCGTTCCCTTAGAAAAAGGGATTAGTTCCTCATGCTTGCAGTAACAACCCACAAACAAAAAGAATTCATCCTAGAATCGAAAGAAAGAGGGAGACCCAGCTCCAAGGGGGTAGGATTAGCCAATAATAGCAATCCAAACCCGAGGTAAAATCTGCCCTCAAATTTCCCTAAAACACAGCATTTATACGTTACTATTTTTTGCAGGCGAATTTCAAAACTGATTCGTTTCTGGATTTTGAGGGCTCGCGAGGCGAGACAAAATTGCTACTTCATTCTTCTCAAACAGACCTTCTAGCTCGTGAGGCGAGACTTGGTTTCGCGATGCGAGGCCGAAATGCTGTACTTTACTGCTTAGGCTGGCCTCTGTCTCGCGAGGCGAGCACCTTGTTTTTGCCTTTTCCCTTCTTTTATTCATTTTCCTAGCCTCTTTAAGCTTCACTTTTAACCTGAAAAAGAAAATAAGAAATAAAAAGAGTAAATCTGCTCAAAAACTCCTAAAATTCCTAAAAACCAATTAAAAGACTCAAACAACGCTTAGGGACAAAACAAGCCAAAATAGGGGTTTAGCGAGGTTAAACCGCTCAATTGGTACTGAAACCTTAGAATTTTCTAGCTGAAAAACTAGATAAGCCGCCGCCTTATCAGTAATGAGTTAGAACCTGTTTCAAAAATTCTCTCAAACAATCTAGTTTGAGGTTGGAGGGGCTTGCTTGTAAAAGAATACTTGTTGAATACCTCAAGAGGTCTAGAATACTTGTACCTGGAAAGGTGGTAGAATACTGGTAATAGCTAAATAGTTTTTAGTGGATAAAGCCTTCAAGTAAAAGGAACAGGACGTAGCTCTTCATTTAAGAGTGAACCAGGATAATATCCTTGTGTGCTTTTCTATCCCTTATCTCTGCGCTGAAGTTTGTTTATTGCTAAACTTTGGGATTGAAATTGTTTTAATTAACAAAGTGCTTTAAATAAAACATTTTACGCATGCCCCCATCGTTCTCTGTTTTAACACGTTATGCGTCCAAAAGGTTTGTTTTAGCTTCTATGCCTTCCTAACCATATATGTTTTGCGAAAAGAATGTCAAAAAGTTAAGCAACACAATTCAACCCCCTTTTTGTGTTTCTAATAGTTTCCTTCAATTGGTATTAGAGCACAGCCTCTGGGTTGAGCATCTAGCCATGCTTGAGGAAAGATCCCTCAAACAGAAATGATAGGACAAGGCATACCTAGTGGGAATCTACCAGTGCTGGAAGGAACTTCCATGACGAGGCCACCGTTATTCAATGAGACCCACTTCCTTTACTGGAAAGAAAGGTTCAAGGGGTTCATCTTGAGCACAAACTCTGCTTTCTGGTCGTTAATCACTAATGGTCCTTATGTTGTTCACAACCCTGATGGCTCCGAAAAATCTGAGGAGCAATGGACGGACGCTAAGAGGACTAAGTGGGAACAAAACCATAAAGCAAGATATGCTTTGATTTGTGCTCTTAATCCAGACGCAATTCAAAACATTCACGCATGTGAATCTGCGAAGTATGTAACACCCTGCTTTTTCACTTCTATGTATATATGTGTTAATACCTGCTTATAGATGTTTGCATATGTTGTTTTTGCTTGTTGGATGATGGAAAAACCAGCAAGCCCCTTTCATTGAAAGGGCGCAGTGAACTTGAATTGTGAAAAGGTTGGAAGATCTGGCCAAAGAAGGTGATAGCCCTGTAGATTCGTTCCCATGGTTCGATCCTTCCCAGTAAAACGCGGTGTGTTCGAATTCTGATCGCTTTTACGCGAGAAAGGGGGACCACCCTCTAAGCCTAAGTATTCCTCAATGACCGATAGCGTACAAGTACCGTGAGGGAAAGGTGAAAAGAACCCTATTTAGGGAGTGCAATAGAGAACCTGAGATCCGATGCGAACAATCAGTCGAAGGAGCGGAGCTTAGAGCCTTTACTTGAGATTCTATTAGTAAAGCGCACTCACTCTAACGGCGTACCTTTTGCATGATGGGTCAGCGAGAAAATGGGAACAGCGGCTTAAGCCATTAGGTGTAGGCGCTTTTCAATGCCTAGCGACATCCATCCCTTGTCTCCGACCGGGAGATAGAGACTGCTTCATGCGCAACTTCAACATCTCCTGCCAAGGGCTAGGCCTTTTTTTTTCAAGACCCCCTTTCGGAAAACGCATTGGCTTTCACTCAAGTTCGAGGATCCATTAAATAAAGCAAAAAATGCACGTTACAGACGAAAGGTAGATGTTCATTGGAGAATAAATAGAATGCAAGCTATGCAAAAAACGGATTTCACTCATTTTCTTAGCCGGAATGTGCCCTCAATCTCTTTCTGACACAGGGCTGAGCGCTCTAGAAGCGAAATAATTACCCTCGCAGGGTTTATGAACCTGCCTTTTTGGTTGGCGTGGGGCGAAAGACCTCGCAGCGGAAACGAAAGAAGGACCTGTACTGCTTAGAGGGAGTTCACTTGCTTTCTTAATGCGTTCGTGTCCTCAGCCTAGCAGCTGAATTGCCGACTAGTCCTAGCAGTGGAAAGGCCGCTATTCCTGCTGACTAGCTTATCGCAAACTATGCTACGCTCCGTTTGCTTGCTTGCTACTCACTGTAATTCACATTCACTGGCTTAAGAGCTAATGAATGCGGAGTTACAGTTGGTCTTGACTCTAAAAAGAAAGTAAGTAAACCACCTTTGAATGCTCGTGCATTCATAGAAGAGAAATCAGTAAATCAGGACAGGAACAGTATCCGCTGGATCGATGGGAGGCAGGTACAAGCAAGTCAGAGAAGAAGGTAAAGGCCTGACTCCGTTCCTGAAGAAGGAATGGCGGGGCGAAAGAGCTACCTGGAAGCTAGTTACGGTTGTAGAAGATAAAGGAAACTGGTACCCTCTTAGTTCAGTCAGTCGGTTACAAGTGAGAAGAAGTCAGGTTCCAAAGACTCATCATAAATATCGTAGGTGATATCCGAAACCGCTGATGTTAGGATTAAGGAAGTAGACTAGAATCTCGGAACCAAGCTCAACGCGGCATGTTCCGATATTGCCAATACAGTCTTGTCCAGTAACCCGCTAGAACGATGAAGCCAGTGTCCTCACTGATTAATCCCGTGGAACCTTCAAGTTGCAAATCCAGAGCAAGTAGTTGCTTCAGTAGAGCCGGTTGATTCCGGCGATTCTGTTGATGAAGCAGTCAATGAATAAAGACATTTGAGTCAGTCGAAGAAGCAAATGCTCTCGCCTTAGGGAAGCATACACACCTACTGCGAATTAGAGAGACCTGACCTACATTCATTAATCATCTCGTAGGAATTTCCCTTCTCAAGGTAGGTAAAAAGAGCAAGCCGAGACTACTAGTAGGTCTCTTTATTTAAAAGAATCCTACTAGTAATCGCCGACGGACTAACCAAAGAATACTGTGTTGGAGCGTCTCCTATGGCTAAGCGGGTAATGCACCTAAACCGGAAATCCGGGCCACTGTTCACTGCGCTATATTTAAAGCAGTGTGCAGTGTCACTCGTCGGGTCCCGTGCAATGCTACGAGATTCGAAATACCCTTCCTCGCCACCAACCTCCTTCTAAGCCAGCCCGATTGGAATCTTTTACACTTCCCTTATCTTTCTTTTATTGATCCAGCCTATACCTATTTCCTCTTGCTTCGTGCGGTCGGGCCAGGCCTTTACCTCATAGAACAGAAATCCTGTTTAGGAATCTAGCAGCCATCAAGACTGAAGGCGAGTCAAGAAGGAACGGAGAGTTTACAATTCACAACCTGGCATCCCACACAGAAGACGATTTTGATTTGATAGCAGACTTTCTTTTGTGCCAAAGGGAGTTAGAATGTGCTTTGGTTCACGTATATCCCTATATAGATATAGATAGGCTCTGTAGTCGGGCTTAAGCCAGTTTCACCGAGGGTTTAAGCAGTGATTAGGTACGAGCAATAGTCTAATTAGGATTCTGCTGGAACTGCGCTCTCTATTAAGAGCAGAAAAGACTGATCACTAAAGAGATACACTGATTTTTTTAGTGTGTAGTTCCTTTGTGCCCAGAGGACTTGAAAGAGCTTCCTTAGGATTATACCTCAATTCAAAGTCGTAAGTCTTTCGCTTGCCAACTTAGGAGTACGGGGCTCGTTGGTCTTGGTTTCGATTCCAGAGATCGAGATTCGAATTAGCTCTTTTCGAACTAAAAAGAAAGTGAGGTGAGTGAGCAAGCAACTTCCTAAAAAATGGAAAGAAAGGAGAGTTCTTTCACTTCCGGGAATTAAGTAGAGGATCTCGGCTTCCCTATCTGATGATTAGGATGATGCCTGAACTGGAACTGGTGGAATCCCTACTAGTCACCGATGTTGGTGCCTTTTCTGCTCTTGTCGGAGTAGCTACTCTTGGTGCTTTTGGCTTAAGGAAGCAAGTAAGCTGAGGGAGTTCTGTGGTGAAGGACTACGCGCTGCTAATGTCAAAATTCGGTCGGTCTTCAAGTGAGTGAGTGAGATGAGGAGTGAAGAGATTCGGGTTAGCCAAGTACCATCCATTTAGCTATCGGACGATGTGATCGTCCGCCCATTATTTATTCTTCACCCCGCTTCTGGTCTTCCCACATGCAACTGGTATGCGGTAAGACAAGTCTTCATTCTACGCGGGTTAGAATATGCTCTTCCTTATGTTAGCAAGAAAGATCTATATGACTGACAGGGATTCACTTTCGAGTTATGTAAGGTTCTCCTTTGTGACCTCAGTCCGAGAACATCCCATCCTTCGCAACAGAAGACTATTTGGCAGAAACAGCCTATTTATGTTAGCGTTAGGAGACATCAGATGAGTATTAAGTGGCAGCGGGTGATGAAGCTATAGCGGACTCCCTTTCGTCTTCCAATGACGCGAAAGAAACGGTCTCCTATACAGCAGCAAATTCAAGTAAATTAGAAGATTCCGCGATATTATTATAAAATATAAATACACTGACTATTTTGGTTCTAGGATATTCCCATTCTTCTCCTTCCAAGTGAGTTATATGCAAGGCCTTTTTTTCTTCTCTTGTCGCAGGAGCGCAGTCTTCCTTAATAAAAAAACTTTATTTCTTGCTAACTTCAGTCAAGAGCTGAATTTCTGACTCGAAAAGTGACTCACAAGCCTATTTACGTGGTGGAAAAGTCCCCGTCTCCCCCCTTCCAATATCAAATTCTCAATTACATTACAGAAAGAGAAAAAAGAAGGGCAAAGACCGACGAAGTAAAGTATGCCAAAGGCCCGTAACAGAACAACAAGACTAGGGGCTGCCTCTTGATCTTGAACGCAAGAAAGACCACTGTCGTTCGCGCCCCTAATTCCTCTCCAGAGGCCAACTCCCATTTTCATAGAACTAGGGGAGGGTCAGTTCCTCCGTCGGAGCTATTCAAGACTATCATTGTCCACTAGAATTTGTCGTTCTCTCGCTAATGGATTGAATATTCAATAATAAATCTTGAATTGAAACTTTCAAACTTTAGTAGGGCAAGCCCTTTATTCAACCATTCCTGCAGCAAGTTGACCCCTCCTCCTTCGGGAAGTCTCTATTGGAACTCAGTTTCCTCTTCTACTGATGTTAGTTTAGTAGCAAAACCTCTAACGGTCAGTGATCAACTTTTTAGAAAGAGGGATTCACTTTATGTCCTGTAAATGAAGGCCTTTTCCTCCTGGCCTGGCTGTGACTACTTCTTTATTGATTCATCTTTCTAGGTTCAGCCTTAGATTCAATCCCGCTGATTGATCTTTCTCCTTAGCTTATTAGCTTAGCCCCGCTAATCCTCCCTTGAGTGAGATCATGTTCTCTCAGAATAATCCTTTACATCCTCTTTCCTGAAGCACGGTCTTTTCCTCAGGTAATCAGTCCTCCTTTAGGGCGGAATGACTCTCTCTCTCGTCCAGTTGGTAAGGAGAGCAGGCTGTCTTCCCATTCCCCTATCATCTTAGTCAGCGGAGATGCTTTCAATTCCATCCTAGCTGTCCAATCGGCTAAGTCTGATAATGGAAAGATAGTCCATTCCGTGTGTTGGAAGATCCGCTTGAAGGCTAATTCTAATTAAGAGGGTAATCGGAAAATTGTATGGTGCTCTTCTCATAAGAGAAGAAGATGATTATCCATAAACCTTAGCTATCTTCTTTTCCTCTTCCTTGGCCCAAGCCTTCCATTAACAGAAAAGGGGAAGGTATAGCGGCACGTATGCTTTACCATAGGATCCGGGAAAGGCAGGTAGAACAGATTCGTCCGGTGGGGCTCAAGGGTTTAGCGATGAAGAGTGCCAAGCAAAAGGTCAATACCGGTACGCCGATAAAAGAAGTCCAGTGGCAAGGCCCTTTCAGCCAAGCTAGCATGCTGAACAGAAAGTCGTAGAGTGATCACAGCTTCTTCTTAAGCAATTCGTGTGACAACATCAGGATCTCGTCGAAAGACCTCCTTCGCCTATCCCTCCCGCAAGAGAGGACTCGTTATGGCGCACCTCTTTTTAGCAGTCTCGTCAATAATAGAAGATTGCCCCTCCCTTCTTATTGATTTGATAAAGGGCTTTGTCCACTCCCTCTCTTCTTAGCCGAGCGGAGTGACGGTTTAGGCTTTAGATGCCACTGCGAAAGACTCTAGAGATCCACTCTCACAGCGTATACGCGACATCCCTATGTATACACAATCCTTTCAAGCAGCTAGGACAGCTAGCAAGCAAGTTATCTGTTCGCGGACAAGCTCTCTGGATGACAAAAAACATGCTCTTTTATGCGGAAAAAACACGGTCTTTCGTGGAAGTTGGTCGATTTGAAGTCACTTTATGAGTGAAAATGGGTCAATGACGAAAAAGACGGGGAAAATGAAACTTTTTTTATTTGAACGAGAACTTTGCCATTCCCTCCTACTCTTCCAAATCCACTAATTAATTGATTATTAATGGGATTTGCTGCATCTTCCTCTACGATTGATATCAAGTAGGTGTAGTTCTGAAGGGCACCCTCTTTCAATGGAAACTAGCATTCAAGTTCACTTACCAATCATCATAGGCGCTGTAAGCCTAGCCGGTCTTGTTTGCATATCAGCTCAAGAAGTTTCCGCTGCTGGGTGAATATCCCTTGCTATTTAATCTGCTCCTGTTATATCATCTATAGAAGAAGCTGGTATAAAATAGGCTTTTTTCCTTTCGCTTCATCATAAGCTGTCACTGAAGAGGCTGATGCCGCCAATCGGCTTTTCCTGAATGTTTACATTTTTGGGTTCACGAGTTTCGTTCCTCTCCTTACAGTCGAGCATCTTCGTTCCTCACGGGTGTGTTGTGAGGAATATTTTTCTTCCTCTTTGCTTTAGGGAAGGGTTTGTTTTGTTTGATCTTGGTGTAATAGACCCTAAGGTTACCCCTGATCATGATGTGGGGACTGAAGTCCGTCTTTCTTTTTTTTTTTGTGCCTGTTGTTTTCCAGGGAATGTGCCAGGTGTAGGACCATAAAAAATCGTAATCTCCTATACTCGGATTAAGGGATTCACTTCAATTGCAAAAGTGGTCTAGACTAGTCTAGCGGTCTATTACCGCTTTCCATTAGCAGTCTCAGTTTTCCAATAGTCCAATCTGTCCATTACGTAAACATTTTTTAAGGATTCTAATCTTTCTAATCCATCCTAGCTTTCAATTCATTCTATCATTAGAAGTCTTATCAAGCGAAGGGACATTGCTAACAACTCAAAAGGACGGGATGTTAATATGTTAGGCTAAGGCACCTCTCATCACAGCACATCGAAAGCATGCCATCAAATTCATAATTGCTAAGTTACAGCTACTCTTAAATTCAGTTACAAACTACTCCTAGTGCGAAGAAAAAAAGAGACAATAGTGTATTGTGGTCGCGGACCCTTTGCACAGTGTTCTATTCTGACTTTTATACCTCCACGTCCTCTAGCATTGCTGATCGAGTGGGTGGGCTACGAATAGGCATAGGCCGGCTATTTCACATTTTCCGTTCTCCTTATTAGCTAAGGATGGGAAATTTTAGATTGTCCGATAATATCATATAGCCCCTTTTTAGGGAGCAGCTCCATTCTTTTTTTCATGTAGTTCCGTCAGTTCAGTAAGGCTAGCCCGTTACTCTATTCTATTCCTGACCGATGAGAAGGAGGCAGTGAGAAGAGAAGACGAGCAGAAGGGATTCACTGACTAAATGACTAGCAGCGGGGACAGGAGAAAGAAGGCTATTTTCGCTGTCTGCTAGCTAATGGCATTAGCGTCTGAGGCTGGTGCGAAGAGTAGAGCGAAGGCCAGTGGGGAGAGACTTTTCTAGACTAGATATTGAGTACTACTCTAGAATAGGGGAAAGGGTGATTCGCTCGTAAGCCCAAGTAAAACTCATTCAGAAAGCTCGATCGATCACATGTCAGTTGACCCAATAAAAAGCAGGGAATTGCCTCCCTGAGACCCAAAACGCATCCCTTCTCCTGGGTCTGGGCAAGTGAGTTTAGCTACTGTCCGTGTCAGCGGATAAAAATAACACGTAAAAGAAGATTACTTCGCTTGTTGCGAAGAGGCCAACCTACGTTCTGAAAGCGGATTTCAACAGGTGGGAGCGTCTGGGGACGCCTAGTCTAAGAGGTTGGTTTCGGAAGTCCATCCCCCTGCTAGCCCAAGGCAGCGTTAGAGAGAGAGATGGAAGCCCCCCCAGAAAGAAAAGAAGTAAAGAGAAGACAGGCCAGTAAAGTCAAAGGCAAGGTACTGATGCTCCAACTCCTTTAGTAAAGTTTCATCTCGGCCAAACCATCATCATAGGGGATATAGGCATCGTCGAACAACGGATCCACTTGCTCTAAAAGCAAGCTTGACCTTTACCTTTCACTTTGACTGACCCCTCTTCCGTTGGTCTACTAAATTGACATAGACCTCTCCCAATGGAAAAATCCACTCTCCCTAATGGTCGAGCTATTGACATCTCTGCCCCTGAACAGGATAAGCTTTTCCGCCCCTTCCCTTATTCAGCAGAGTGGTGCTCACTTACCCAGTAAAGGCAGAGAGATAGGAAGGATCCCCTCTCTTACTTACTTAAAGAAATCTCTCTCTCCTCCGCTCTCTCTGTCCCTGGCTTCTACTTTCACATACCTTCTTTCTAGCCTCAATCGTTGACTTTGCCCCTTCCGCTCCGGAATTGAACAAGTAATTTAGTGGTTGTTCACTCTTGAACAAAGCTATTGGGACAGCGGCTTTGATAGCGCTTTCTCAATGATAGAGATCATATCGTGGTAGAGCTCCTATCCGTGCTTTGACCAATCCCTCTCTGGTGTCATCTACTGACTGACTGCACACTGCCTTCTGCCTGACTATGGCTTTTAGAAAGCAAGATCCCTCCGTTTATCACTCTATAGAAAGAACATCCCATACAGAGTCTTTCAACTAAGCTATTCGAGCCTTCACCTAAGCTCTCATCGATAGAGCCCCTTTCAATCGAAGGTGCTGGCTACTCAATCAATTGCATATAGAAAGCCCTTGCTCGGGCACAGCCAGACTTTGAGTTTGATTCCTTAGCAAAAGAACAATCCAAAGCCGATGGACGGTCGAGCTTCCGCTCTGCTTCTCTTCGCCTCAGTCTTAGGAAGAGTGGGAGGGGAGCTCAGATCCCTACCTCATGCTTTGAGTGCGCTTGCCTTGCTGAATTTCATATAGAAAGGTTCATCAAAGGTGGTGAATCAATGCTATCTGTTCTGGACTTTGCCGTAACAGCCCCTCTACCGAAGCCTTCACACGTAGACCATTCATTGGCATCGGTCGTCAAAGTCAAAGAAAGAGCAAAGGAACTCAGACTCACCTAGTGAGTATATGGATTTCGTGTCTAAGTTTCCAATAACTCTCAAGGAGTTTATGCCACCTGAGTTAATGGACATCCCAGGCATTGAAAGCCTGTCATGTCCGGTAATTCAAGTGCTTGATGACTCGGCATATCCAAGTCACATAGCACCTACTCTCCCTATAGATGAGTAATGGGAAGCTCTCAAGATGAACAATGAAGATTTGTATTCTTTTCAAACAAAAAAAGAGTCTACGAACCGGGGTAAGAGAATGTGTAACCAACTAGTTGTACTCGGTCGGAAGGTAAATCAACGTATCTACTTCGGTCCTTGGTGGAGTAAGTATGACCAGATATCTATGTTGATGAACCAACAGTGCAAACTCGTATTCAGCCAGAACCGTAAAAAGGGCTCTCATCAATTCGAAGTCGATGGTAAGACTTTACATTCATATTTCATCTTCTCCTGCAAAATGAAAAGAATATCAAGTTCCTAGGCTAGCCAGCTCCAATCTTGAACTGGCAGGTCCCGTTCCCCACTTGCGAATGAAAAAGATGGTTATCCATTGCTGGAAGAGCCTATCCCGAATACACCCATTTTGTCTTTCCCGAGCTTGCCCATTCTGCCAGAGTCTGGTATTTATATGTTCCGAGATCTCGTATGTATCAGAAGTGGAAAGCCCCCTTTTTAAAGGCGAATCGTCGCTTCTCCATTTGATTGATATATCTCTGGTTTGCCGCTCGTGAATCGATTGGCATTGTAGTTTGAGCCGGGCTTGAAAAAGAATCTACAACGCACTAAGCGACCGGACCTATAAGGCCTCTTCTTCTTCTATAGCCCTTGACTGACTTATTAGCCTCCGTCTCTGTACGCCCACAAAAAGGAACTCTTTCTTCCACTGGGACATTGGACCAAACAAAGGGAACAATATCACCACCGACTGGAGTTGGAACAACAGGGAGAGCGGATCGAACAACAAGATGCGGGCTGGTCATAGGAGCTTTATTCGATTGACTCTCAAATAAGCACTTATCACTTGCGAGTTTCCGCAATAGATCTCGGACCAGGCAAAAAAGTGAGAGTCTCGTGTATCTGGCAAAGTCGTACCCGGCAGAATGCATTTCAAGGCCAGGCCTGGGCTAACCATTGCTTTTGTTGATCCTCAGCCAATCGGTTTATCGTACCGATTGAAACCTTGGGCGGGCTGATATTGATTCAATCCTCTGATCGAAAACCTTCTGAGCGGAGTCGATCGATATGAACTTACTTATGATGATGCGTTTTCTGCTTATGCGCCAGTTAAAATCAATATCTTATTTCCTTCATTGACTCCCATTCCCTTGCAGCGAGCGCAGTCCTCGACTCGAACCTCTTCCCGCGAAGAGCGTCAGCCCATACTTGGCACAGTTACCTTCTCATGATACATCCTTACCAGGGTTAGCAGTGACCATAAGTCTCTTCTGCGTAGGGTTAAAGGCACGAAGAATGTATTTGCTTGCGCCGTCACCATCTTAGATGAAAGTTTTTTTCTTCAGGCGGAAATTTTTGGTGCAATGATTGCTATTGAGATTGCCTTTAAAAGAGGTTGGCGTCATTTATGGTTAGAGTGTGACTCCCAGTTAGTTATTGCTGCCTTCAAAAACAGTTCTATTGTTCCTTGGAAGCTCAGAAACAGGTGGTCCAACTGTATTGCTCTTACTAAGCAGATGTCTTTCTTATTCTCCCATATATATAGAGAAGGGAACTCTTGTGCTGACAAGCTTGCCTTTCACGGGACTCATGTCAACGGTACTGTTTGGTGGAATACCATCCCGACTTTCATCTCAGAAGACTTTTTTAGAAATAGAAATAGTTTGCCTTATTATAGATTTTCCTAGTCTCTTTTGGGCTAGGTTGTCGCTCCCTAGGTTCATGGATGTCCTTCTGGATTGTATTGTTTGCCCTTTCGTTTCAGTCTTGGGTTTTGGCCTAGTCCCCCCAAACAACTTTTGTTACTATTTTTTTCTCTTTATTAATAAAAACAGGGAGGAGTACTCTTTTTCCTTCTAGATGTTTTTTCCCTAAGGAGGGTTTTGCATCAGAAGGTTTTAACGAGGCTCCTTTCCTTCATTTAAAAAAAAAAAAAAAAAAAAAAAGATGAAAGTTTTTTTCCAATGTCTGAATGAGAGACTGCCGGGGCACTTACTCGTTATGAATGAAACCCCTTCCTCTGTGCCTTTTTTTTTCCGGTACCGGTAGTGAAGAGTACTCTAGCTATTGGAGTCTCTTATCGGATCCGTTAGCGGGTAGTAAACTTGGCAGGGAGAATAAAACGTTTGGCAGGTCAGGTGCCCGCCTATGCTTATAGTTTAGTTCATTTTCGATAGTTGATTCGATATCAATCAGATTCGGGAGAAATAGCCGCCAGGTCGTCACCAATATTATCTGAGGTCGGGATCAACAGTGCTATCCAGGCGGGTCACCCTACCCTATATAATAAATAGGTGGATCTCAACTTCGTGACTAACTCGGCCAGTGGCAAATGCAAATCATCCCAAAGTGTCTTTAGAGGTTACCCATCGGTAATTTTAACGGCAAGTAACAGGCTGTATCTATCCTATCTGGGTTCAATTCCTTGAGTCCTACCCGCATTGGATTAAAGTCTTCGATGCTTATGAAATGTTGACCAATTGCTTTCTATCCGCACCTCACTTTCTATGCCAATCAGTCGGCAATTTATGCTTTTCGCCACAGTAGCCTCGGGTCGACCTGACTTATCGGTCGGTGCTATCGGCCCATTGTTCCTCCCTCAGCTTCTCGTAGACACCTGAGCTCTGGCACAACAGGGGGTAGCCCTCACATCTCTCGTCCAAGTTCAGCGGACTCAATTGCACCCTTCCTTCGTCGTATAGAAGAAAGAAGACGATCTAACCCTTAGAATCAAGGGTCAGCCTGAATTGGCTATTCTTGTGTCCACCCGACACCACAAGCGTAAGCTTAATCCTAATGAATCCTCAGAAAACAAAACTACATGAACAAGCACGTATAGGAAACGGCCCCAAGTAACAATTCCTTACTGGCCAGCCAAGATCGGCTGTTCGCGGTCCAAGCGGAAGGGAAGAAAAGCAAAACAAAGAAGGTCGGCGCGTAAACAATTGATTGGCGCTTACTAGAGCCTTTCCGTGCTTATTGGATGGGTTGGATTATAGGCTGGCCTGGCTAGCTATCCGTGCTCACAGACAGGGATTGGCTTTTCACCAGTCAGTGGTAGGTTTCGGGTATCGATCGGGTACTGGTAGTTCGAGCAACGAGATTTTTGTCCTTTCATTGGCGAGGCCTAACTCCGCCTTCTGTACTAACTCGTCTAGTATCACTCACCTAGTTCGCCTATTTATTGATTAAACCCTACTCGTCGTATTCCAACCGGGCTCAGTCCACTCATGTCTCGTATTTCTTTTATCCCAGCGAAGACAAGACGGACATGGCAGCCACACCAGTGACTTTCAGGCTTTTGGCGCTTGCCCTTCTAGTAGGCCTTTGACTGATACCCACGACTTCCTTCTTATTCTGAGCCGAACATTTGCCCTTCGTATCCACCAAATTGGTCGTATACGGGGACCTTCTAAATCCAAGGGTCATTTTTGGCCGTGCTAGAGCCAAGGAACTCAACGAAAACAAGCCAGTGATGATTGTGCTTGGAGCGACTACGATCGGTTTATTAATGCCCGCATAAACAATATCAATCACAAAGACGAAAGCAAAGACTTCTTTTTTTCTGTATCAGCAGCCCGATAACAAAACAAAAGCGAGAAGTGAAGTTTACCAAGCTACCGAGTTTACGAGGTGAAAGAGCGATAACTTCCCCCGGTCGATCCGTTTTGCGATGTGATGGATCTTTATCGTTTGTTTTGTGATGTGATCTCTACCAGTGATGCTACTTGCTGTGATGATAGACCTTCTTTTAATCTAATGTTCGGGTGCTTATCCCCTCCCTCTCTTTTGAAGGACAATGGACCTGCCTCTTGTCCGCTTGCTTTGTCACCTGATGAACCCACAGAGCGGTAAGGGGGTCCAACCGGAATGAAAGATCAGCTACATTCGCCAGAGCAGAACTCCATTTTTTCATTTCCCACTAGGCTCTTTTTAAAGTAAAGGACAATCACCGGCCGACCATCAGTATCACCCAATGTTGGAGTTGAAGACTAATAAATAGTTTCGCGAATGAGATCAAAAACAGAGGGTGCACCCACCATAGACAATATTATCAACGCAAAATCTCACCAATCATGGCACAAAACCAATACCAAGAATCTCTTTTCGATACACTCCAACGGGTGATAGAATAAATGAATTGGATCAAGAAGTAGTCCCGGGATCAGCACTTTAGTGTCCGGATCCGGACATCAGAACAACGGGTTTAGAGTTTACGACTTGGCCAATAAAAGAGGCTTCGTCTTAGTCAACGAGCATAGGTATATCCTTCTACGGTTTATGTTGCCAAAAAAAAAAGGCTGAAGAGGCAGATGGAATAGGTCTTTCTCTTTCTTTGAAGACTTTACACCCTTACTCTTTAAAGTAAGCAAGTAAACTACCTTCATTGATTCCATAAAGAAAGGTTCTCTTTTCCTTGCTAGGAAAGCGGGAGTTTGGCATGTACCCCCTACCGGTTTATTCCAAAAATGGTACATAATATATCATACATGTAAATCAATCAGTCCACGCATATTCTTTCTAATAATGTCATTAAGGTCTAAGGGGGGTATCTTGGGTACATTAAGACATAACTCCTCCATAAAAGCGTGTATTTCCAGTTTAGGAAGAGAGAAAGTCTAATTCCACTAGATAAACTTTAATTTCACTCTTGAATATGAATTCAACCAGAGTGGGAGACTAAAAAAGTAGTGGCATGAAGCAGCACACCAGGAGGTGCAGGATATTTTATATTTTAAACATTCCAATCGATCGGCCTCATCTTTCCGGAAGAATTACCATAGGTGTCTCCAGCTGGAAAGGGGCGGAAGAGGGTACCGCACCTTCGAGCGCGGAACATATCAAATTAAGTTAGCCAAGCCCAAGAGCTGATACCACACTCGTTGAACCCGAAATGCTCACTAAAGCAAGCAACACGTGGGATCTTACTATACGATCGACCTTTCATTTCTCGAAGCCGGAAGAGAACCTGCCTTAAGAAAGCAAACTCTTCAAGATTTATACGGGCTTAGAGTTAGCTAGACTCAATGATAAATCGAGTATCTTTCTCTATACGTACACAGGGTCTGGTTAGGACTCAATGTACAGTAAACAAGGGACGGAAGTAGGACTAAGCGACTACCAGCAGAGGAAAGACCCGTAGAGAAGAGGCAAAGTCTATCTTTTTACATGGTATCTGGTGATGCAATGGGATTGAGCTAGCTAAGCTCATTTGTTGAAGCGGTTACACTTTTATATGATGCCACCACCTCTTTCATCTTGCCCTCGCTGGGACTACCCATCTTTCACTTTACTTAGATGAAGCCTCTGAATCCAGATCGAAGAGACTCTTTTAGGAGCGACTTAGGCCCAGAGGATCTATCTCATCTTACCATACGCGCCCAGTGGAGAAGATATATTGCTGCGTAATGACCGTACCCTTATATGTACATCTTAACTGAACAAGTACTATAACTAAGAGAGTCGCCTGTGTTCAGACAAAGGTACTAGGAAGATAGATAATGGTTGATTCTTGGGTCGTATCCAGAGGGCATGTATATCACCATAGGAGTACCTTCTTAGAGAGAGTGCCTATCTATCTATCCCTTGTCATAGCAGGCCTTATCAGCCCGCTTGAGGAAAGTCGGGTATCGGGTGGTAATTGACAACCAGACTTCATCTTCTCACCAGATGAATTATTAGATTAATTCTGCTTCTCCGGCTTTGAGGCCGTGACCGCACCCATGGCAGTTTGAAGATCGGTCTTCTGAAGGAAATCTTTCATGCTGTCTGAAATCCTTGTTTTCAATCTGTATATCCAACCCAAGAGTTGTACCGCAGACTTTCTATTAGCATAGAATACAGAGTTCCCTTTGTCGTGCAGTGAAGGGTACTGCGTTAACAAAGTGGCCAAGGCTAACAAACTTACATGATTTCAACTATGCCGGAAAAGTGAACAAGAAGAGTGTTCACTTGTAGCTAGTATTGAAAGAGAAGAAGCCGTTCCTTCGCTGCTTGCTTTGCGCGCTAAGAGCGCTTTGATCTTGATCCTTGCGGAGTGCAAAAGAGACTGCACCGGACCTGCACAACCTTCCCGATAATATCCATAAATGACTTGTTTTTGGTAAGATATGGACATTACTATATGTAAATTCAGGTGCATGGTACACATCGGTACTCCAATGCATTTCTCCCTCGGAGTCAGAATAAATATGTTTTCGAACCCTTTCTTTGAAATTCAAAGTGTATGTTCCCGCGCGAATCTCAGCAATCACTTGTTCTGATTCGACCTATTGATCATTTTGAACTAATAGAAAACTTTTTGGCAGAATAGTCACGTTATGTATAATATCGTCACTTTCAATAGATACATACAAGTCTATATAACATAGAAAAGCGGGATGCCCATGACTTGTACGCGTAGGATGAACTAAATCCTCATTGAATTTTATTTTTCCATTAGAAGGGGCTCGCACATGTTCTGCAGTACCCCTTGTGAATACTCCGTCGGTATGAAAAGTTCTTAATGTTAGTTGAGTTCCCGGTTCTCCAATAGATTGGCCCGCGATAATACCTACAGCTTCTCCCAATTCCACTAGGTCGCCATGGGTAGGACTCCGGCCATAACACAATCGGCAGATCCAAGATGTATTCCTACAAGTAAAGGGAGTTCGAATAGATATTGGTTGTGTTTGAAAGGTTATGAATCGATTGAGAAGTCCAATCCCAATATTCGTCTGCTAATACACAACCAATTAATGTTTGGATCAAAATTCTTTCCGGCATCATTCCATTCCGGGTAGTCACAGAAATCCCTCGAATGGTACCGCAATCTGTTCGACGTACAACAATGTGTTGAACCACTTCAACAAGTCTGCGTGTAAGATATCCAGCATCCGATGTTCGTACAGCAGTATCCACAACCCCTTTACGGGCGCCGTAGCAAGAAATGATATATTCTGTTAAAGACAGTCCTTCGCGTAAATTACTTTGAACGGGTAAATCAATCATTTGTCCTTGTGGATCCGACATTAACCCTCTCATACCTACTAATTGGTGTACTTGAGATGCATTCCCCCTAGCTCCCGAAAAAGACATTATATGGACTAGATTAAAAGGGTCAGTCATCCTGAAATTTGGATTCATTTCTTGTCGCAAATATTCACTTGTAGCATACCATATCTCAATGGATTGTCGTAATTTTTCTACCGCATGTACATTCCCATAATGATGATGTTTTTCCAAAATCAAACTTTGTTGTTCAGCATCTTTGACTAGCCATCCCTTAGAAGGGATTGTTAAAAGATCATCAATTCCTAATGAAATGGATGTAGCAGTAGCTTGATGGAACCCCAGAGTCTTTACTTGATCCAGGATGTGTGATGTATATGCCATTCCGAAGTGATCTATTAATCTGCTAATAAGTCGTTTAATGGCAGGTCCACCTATCACTTTATTGTGAAAGACTAGATTGTCCCGTTATGCCATAAGTACCTCCATATTCCGCTCAGTGGGGTTCGGTTCGACAATGGGTTTGAGTCAATGATTGGAAAACTTCCTTTTCTTTATCTTGATTCGCATAGAAATTTAGAAACTAGGATCATAGTTGAACCAACCGGGAAGACCTGAATTCACACCGGTATCCGAAATTTACTTAGCCTAGATACCATATGAATGGGCCCGGCAAAAGCCTTGTATAGCTTCTTCGATTTCTCGATAAAAAGAAATATGACCAACAGTGGTTCGAATGTATATACAACGAATTTGTTTTTTTATACTTCTGACTACTAGATAATGCCCATAAATATCATGATAGGTACCTAAAGATTTGTAGTGAACTTCGATAGGAGCTTCTCTTGACGAAATAACGCGTTGATCTAGTCGCCACCGGAGCCACAAAGGACTGTCGAAATTGATTCTTTTATGTCGATAAGCTCCAATTGCATCATAGGAATTACAAAAAAAGGGTTCTTTTTTTTTCGTATACTTATGGTTATTTTCGTGAATTCTTTCATTTTTAGAATTTCTGCGATTACGCGGATTATACCTATTTGCACAAATACCTCGACGATTCCCGCTCGTTAATACGTAAAGCCCAATAAGCATATCTTGAGTTGGTACGGAAATGGGATCCCCAATAGCCGGAGACAAGAGGTTCGTATGAGAAAACATAAGTAAACGAGCTTCTGCTTGAGCCTCCAAAGATAAAGGCATATGAACAGCCATTTGATCTCCGTCAAAGTCTGCATTGAATCCCTTACAAACTAATGGATGTAAACAAATAGCACGCCCTTCGATTAAAATGGGTTGGAATACCTGTATGCCTAATCTATGCAGAGTGGGCGCTCTATTCAGCAATACGGGATGCCCCTGCATAATTTCTTGAAGTATTTCCTATACAATGGGTTCTTTTTCCCGAATTTTACTCTTAGCAACTCCTATGTTCGAAGCAAAATGTTTTCGTATTAAACCACGAATTACAAATGTCTGGAAAAGTTCTATTGCTATTTCACGGGGCAATCCACATCGATGTAATGAAAGTGATCGACCTACGACAATGACAGAACGCCCCGAATAATCAACCCGTTTGCCAAGCAGAGTCTCACAAAATCTTCCCTCTTTGCCCTTAATTAAATCTGAAAACGATTTGTAAACCTTATTATGACTGTCTCTCATTGGTTGTCCGCGGATTCCATTATCAAGAAGTGTATCCACGGCTTCTTGTACCAATTTCTCCTGACACATTACTAATTCCCCTGGCGTAGATCAATAAGAGTATTGTTCCGATAAATAACTCTTCTATAGAGTTCATTAATATCCGAGCTCATTAGTTTACCCCCGTCTATTTGAATAATCGGTCTTAATTCGGGAGGAAGAACTTGTAAGAGACATAAAACCATCCATTTTGGTTCTATATTTGTTCGAATAAAATGCATAGCTAATTCCATGCGTCGAACCAAAAAATTCTTTCTTCTTCCAACTTTTCGATCTTCCCATTCATTTTCATTGTCCGTGGATCCCTCTTCCCCTAACTCTTTCCACTCTACCAACGAAGAATCAATAAGAATTCTCAAATCCAGATCGGCTAATTGTTCTCGGATAGCATCTGCTCCACTAGAAATTTCTCGATTTCGAAATATATCGAAACCTTGGGTAGTAAAAAAAAGTGGGATGTTGTATTTCCAGGATTGGATTTCATATTCGAATGAACCTCGTAATCGTAAGAAAGTGGGTTTTTTAACTACGGGCCTAGCAAACGAAAAATTTGGATAGGATCCTATCCAATAGGATCTCCCCCTTTCAAAATCGGACGTGAAAGTTTCCTCTCATCCGGCTCAAGTAGTTACACCAAATAAAGATAAAGAAAGAGGTTTCCACTTTCAAGTTCTATAAAACCTCTAATCTAAAAAAAGGTTTACTCTTTACTCAAGTTATCAATACAATAAAGACCAAGCAACATTTCATTGATGCATTCTTCTTTTTTATTTAGATTTTCTGAATTATTGATCCAATTTTCAATTACAACAGAAAAGAAATGAAATGTAAAATTCTTGAGTAGTCTACCCCCTTCGAATGAGGAATCCTCTTAATTTAATTCTAAATTAAAGGAGTATCCTGGAATTCATAAGAGATTTCCTTGTCTATGTATCATTCCATTCGATCTTTTAGGTCCAGACTTCACCTCGACGGTTATGCTACGATGATGTCCTTAAGCCTATAGGCGATGGATAGGACTTCTGTAACCATGTCATGATATATTTGCTTATTTGAACTGAAATTAAGTTCTTTCTAAAAGAAAAAATGGAATATTAAATTCCACAAAAAAGTCTTTTTTCACGAGGTACAGCTATTACTGAATGGACCATAGACCAATTCCCTTTTTATTTAATTTGGGAGTATTCAATACACCCATATATAAAACTGGGCATGCCAGTTTTATATAGCCCATTTGATATCTACGTATCCGAGAATCGACAAATTCTACTCCGCATTGTTCACAAAATTGTTTGTCGTCTTTTTTATCTCCGATGACTCGATAATTTCCACAAGTACAAATCCCACTTTTTATAGGCCCAAAAATTCTTTCACAAAATAATCCATCTTTTTCAGGCTTATTGGTTTTGTAATGAAAAGTATAGGGTTTTGTTACCTCCCCAACTATCTCTCCATTAGGTAGGATTTTTTTTGCCCAAGCACTTATTTGTTGAGGAGAAACTAATCCAATTCAGAGTTGTTGATGTTTATACTGATCAATCATAGAACATAAAATAAAAATTCAGATTCAGTCCAATTAAGCTTCCTTCCTATGAATCCAGAAGTTCTTCTCAGATATAAGGAAATGATTCAGTTCCAGAGCCAAAGATCGTAATTCTCGAACGAGCAATCGAAAAAATTCTGGAGCATCCGCAGGTTTAGGTATTGTTCCTCCAATGATCATAATCCCGGGTACTTCTTGGCGAGCTTTAATATGATCAGATTTATAAGTAAGCATTTCTTGTAAAATATGAGCAACACCAAATCCCTCGAGGGCCCAAACCTCCATTTCGCCTACCCGTTGTCCTTCTTGCTTGGCCCTTCCTCTAAGGGGTTGTTGCGTAACAAGTGCATAATGTCCACTGGAACGTCCATGTATTTTATCATCAACTTGATGAATTAATTTCAAGATATAAGGCTTTCCCATTATAACAGGCTGTTCAAAAAGATTCCCCGTTCTTCCATCAAATATTCTGCTTTTTCCCGGATACTTGGGTTCAAATATCCATGGATTCGATGTTTGTTTACTGGCTTCATATAATTCAGAAAATACTAGTTTTCTCGAAGCCTCTTGTTCATATCTCTCATCAAAAGGTGCTATTCGATAATGTCTATCTAGCATACCCCTCGCTAACCCTAGTGAGCATTCAAATATCTGTCCTACATTCATTCGGGAAGGTACCCCTAATGGATTGAAGACCATATCAACGGGTCTTCCATCTTGCAAATAAGGCATATCCTGTCTAGACAAAATTTTTGAAACGATACCTTTATTTCCATGTCTCCCGGCCACTTTATCACCTACTTTGATTTCACGTTTTTGTAAAATATATATACGAATCGTTTCTGGATTATAACTAGAACCCCCCTTTTTGTGGATCCATCTCACATCAATAACTCGACCCCTACCGCCTATAGGTAGTTTTAGACAAGTTTCCTTTGAGGTGGAGACCTGAATGCCAAGTATACCTCGTAATAATCTATCTTCCGGGGCATACGAGGATTCTTTCACCATTTGAGGCGTTAATTTACCCACTAAAATATCGCCCGTCTCTACCCAAGATCCTAGGATCACAATTCCATTTTTGTCTAAATTTCGGAGTAAATGGGCTTCTAGGTGTGGAATTTCATTAGTGATTCTTTCAGGACCATGGCTTGTCACATGAGTCTGAATTTCATATTTCCGTATGTTAAAAGAAGTATAAATATCGTCATAGACCAGACGCTCACTAATGAGTACAGCATCTTCAGAATTGTAACCTCCCCAGGGCATATAAGCTACTAATACGTTTTTTCCCAAAGCGAGTTCGCCGCCAATTGTAGCAGCACCGTCCGCTAAAATTTGTCCCCTTTTAATGCATTTACCTCGCTAAACCTGGGGTTTTTGATGCATGCAAGTATTTTTGTTGGAACGGTGATACATAACTAATGGAATGCTTAGAGTATCTCCATTTCCCAATAAAATTATCTTGTCAGTATCGGTATAAATGATCTTTCCCTCGTGTTCGGCTATAACGGGAACTCCTGAATCTAAGGCCACTTGGCGTTCCAATCCAGTTCCAACAATGCACTTTTTCGGGCCGAGAAAGCGGAACTGCTTGACGTTGCATATTAGAACTCATTAAAGCTCGATTCGCATCATTATGCTCAATAAAAGGAATGAGGGAAACTCCAATAGAAAAATATTGGAAGGGAAAAATATTTCGAGGATGAACCTGTTCCCATGCAATAGTCAGAAATTCTTGACGGTATCGAGCTGGAACAATCTGTTCCTCCCTAATTCCTCGATTCAGTGCCAAAGAGTTTCCTGTCGCTACCATATAATATTCATCTCTACTTGGTGATAAAAAAAGCATCCTTATTCTTTTTGATCTGTCAGAGATTTCAAAAAGGGGACTTTCGATAGACCCCCAATGACCAATCCTCGAATGAATTGCTAGGCATCCAATAAGTCCAACATTGATTGCTTCAGACGTGTCAATTGGACAAATGCGCCCATAGTGACTAGGATGGATATCTCGTATCCGAAAACTAGCAGTTCGCCCCGTTAATCCCCCAGGGCCCAAATAACTCAATTTTCTCCCATGAACTATTTGGGTCAATGGATTAGTTTGATCCAAAACTTGAGATAATGGGTGTAATCCAAAAAAAGATTCATAAGTGGTTGTTAATGGAGTTGAAGGCACCAAATTTCGAGGAGTAGGTATCAATTTATGCCTAATTGCTCCACATATAGTTCCTCTAACCATATTTTCTAAACGAACCAGAGCCATTCCAAATTTCATTCCAATCAAATGATCCGCGGCTGTCAATATATCTCGCGGTAACAAAAATGTATTGTTCTGAGGTATATCAAGATTCATCCTTCGGTTCACATTTCGTCGACCAATCCTTCCTAATTCACATCTTTGTTGAAAATTTGTTTTTTGTAATTCCTTACATAAAGATTCAGAAAATACTGGATCTCCGCCAACACAAGCAAATTGTCGATAAAACTCCAAAATAGCATTTTATTTTGACCCGATTTTTTTTTCTCCTTATCATTGAGGAAAGATAAGAAAATTTCAGGGTAGCAAACACTCTCGAGAATTTCGCTTAAATTCAAACCCATAGCTGATGATAGAACTAGAATAGATATTTTCTGTTTCCTACTCACACGAGCCCATATCCTTGCTTTTCTATCAATCTCTAATTCTAATCTTCCTCCCCAATCTGATATTATGGTGCCAGTATAGACCGAAATTCCGTTATGGTCCAATTCTGACCGGTAATAGATACCAGGGCTTTGCAATATTTGATTGATTACAATTCTGTATATTCCATTTACTATAGAAGTTCCCAGGGAATTCATTAGAGGAATGTTTCCAATAAAAATAGTTTGTTCTTGGATATCTCTACTGCTTTTCCAAATTAATCCCGCGGATACATATAGTTCAGAGGAATATGTAAGTGATTCATATACGGCATCTTTTTCTTTTCTCACGGGTTCTACCAATTGATATGTTTCCACAAATAATTGAAATTCAATTTCTTGTTCTGTATCTTCAATTTTTGGAAACTTATAAAGTTCGTCTTTTAAGCCCCGATCAATGAACCTACAAAATCCTTCAAATTGTATCTGATTCAACCCGGGTATTATAGACATTTCCTCATTTCCACCCCCAAGCATTTTCAATTTCCCCATTTCTTTTATAGAAAAAATCCCATGATTTGATTTGCTGTCAGTCTTCATCGAATTACATGAATAGATTTAGCAATAATGGAATTTCTGTTCTTTTTACTGAATCACATGAAATTTTACCTAACTCCGTGTATGAAATACCTATTTGAAAAGAGGAATAAATGGAAACGAATTAAAAAACTCTAGAAGTCGAAGTCTAGGTGGAGTTTTTTAAAGAATATCAAACCAAAAAATTTCTTCCATTATTATGATATTACATATTCCAATTCGATTGGATACCAGAAAAAAATGAAGCATGATAGTTTCTTGAAAATTCCCTAGAGTATCGGTATTATATACGTATAAAATACCCGATTAGATCCGATCTCCGTGTAGTTAGTGTAACAAATGCAATTTATGTTATGTTCTAGGGTTTACATATACTGACAGTTGTTGTTATAATTTAAATGTAAATGGAGGAGGATTTTTTTTTTTCAATAAAAAAGCAATATTGATTAGTTATGTATCAATTGAGATTTTCTTAGTGAAATAAGAAAAAACCATTTTAGAGTAAAATTCAAGAATAATTCAGGAATTAATAGGTTAAGTTAACTTAACGGTTCTGATTTGTCCTGAAATTTTGCCTTTTGTAACTGAAGGTGCACTTTTTTCAATTGAAAAAAAAAGGGGGGGTATTCTCATATATTTTATATTTATTTGTATCGTTTTGGCGACATGGCCGAGCGGTAAGGCGGGGGACTGCAAATCCCTTTTCCCCAGTTCAAATCTGGGTGTCGCCTGATCTCAACAAGAGAATTGAAACAGTTTATTCTATTTTGTTGATAGAAAACTTGAAATTTTTTCAAACAGAAGCAAGCCAACCAAGCGGGGGAAAAGGACTCTTGAGACTTGTTTGATGCTTAGAATTTAACATCGGAAGGTTTGGTTTGTTCTCTAAAAAATGGTTGTAAATCTTTTTTTTGTCTCGGATTCAAGGAAAGATTCTAGTAGTGAAAAGAAGAAGCGATAAATCTTGAAATGATAGTTCTTTCTTTCTCTCTACTACTACTGCAGTGTCCGTTTACTGACCCGGTCTTGAATTAGATTGGATAGAGGGATAGGTCGGACAGGAGGGAAATTCTAATCTAATCCCATTTTTAGTTGGGGAAGGGGCGTAAGAAACCTTGTATACAGACTCATGAAAGTATATCTCATGTATATGATCGCTCCCGCATTTATTTAATATTAGTTAGATTGAAAACTAATTGGCTTTCTTCTTTTTTTAGTTAAATAATTATTCTATTCGGCAACCTCTAGTCAAAGAATTTACTAGGCTGTCTTGCGATTGTTTTAGAGAACGAATCGAGAGGCGGTAAGGATTAGATCAAATGGAAATAAGAGTATGAGTATGCAAAAAGAATCTGTCTTGATTCTATATTTTAATTTTTACTTAATGAAATGATGAAATGGGGGTGGAAACAAAATCGAATAATTTTTTTTTATTTTTTACATACTTTAATATACCCAGAGACATCCTTTGTTTTATTTTGTTTCCTTTTTTATATTTCTGCCCCCCCCCCCCAAAAAAAAAACAAAGAATGTTAATACTTCAATAATATTCGAATGGTTAATTTAGTTGATTGAAAGACCAAAAAGTCTAGTCTATCTAGGGAAGTTTAGGGGTGGGAACAGTCAAAATGCATCTCAAATACATTATCAAATACATTACAAATAGAATCCGACCCTTTTCTTTGTATTTTTTCTTTAATATGTTACTTTTTATTTTTAGCGGCCATATAATTGATGTTGATGTACACGTTACATAGTTCATGATGCAGAACTTTTTCAGTTCAGCCTATTGGCTCGGCTCATCCGAAAGAAGTATAATTAAAAAGAAGTATCATTCAAATTTGAGAATCTTAATAAATCCCTATCCTAATTTGTTTATTTATCCCATCCATAATAATATGCGAATTGAGACATCAATTCTTTTCTTTGATTTTACTTCAATTACTTTGTCTGATCTATAAGACAATGTACAGATATTCCTTAAATATCTGGGGTTACAGAAATGCGGATTAGTTTCTTCTTTTTATCTTTTAGTGAGCATCTTGTATTTCATAAAATTGGGGAGCGATATAATCTTTACGCAAAGGCCATCCTATCCAACTTTCAGGCATTAAAATACGTTTCAGACATGGATGATTATCATAAGAGATTCCCAACATATCATAAGATTCTCTTTCTTGAAAATCTGCACTTTTCCAAACCCAGAAAATAGAAGGAATTCCGGGATTTTTCCTTGAGCCAAATACTTTTATGCATGCCTCTTCTGGTTGATCTATACCATACTCTATTCTAGTAAGATGATACACACTAGCTAACATTCCTCCTGGTGCTACATCATAGGCACATTGGGAACGTAGATAATTGTAACCATATACATATAAAATGACAGCAATGGAATGCCAATCCTCGGGCTTTATTTGTAAAGTCTCTATTCCTTGGTAATCAAAACCCAAAGATCTATGAACTAGTCCATGTTTGACTAGCCAAGCAGACAAACGACCCTGCATGTTTTTGTGCTATACACCACGTTGAGAAAGACCAGCCTCCTATGTACCGTACCCTTCTTTTACTTTACCCTGAAAGGGAGGTCCTCCTTATGATGCTACGGACGGCTGTCCGAAGTGCAAGGGGTAAACTCGGACGACGATAGGATTGTGCGCGCCGGGCCCTCCCTTCGGGTGTCATCTTTTTGCCGAGTTTACCGTACCTCCGGCCCTTATGTTACGCGACCGTAATCTTTTTTTACGTTCCACCGCTGTTACGCCAGAAATAAAAGGTTCCACACGAGCTCCTGTTTTGCGGCGTGGTGGCAGGACCGATAGGAGATTGGCTCCGGGTGTAGATAAGGTCAAATCTGCAGGAGTCATGCAAATACATAGGCCCTTTCCCTTCTCTTTTAGATGAATGGGGTGGTTTATAACGTGTTTTCCGATCGAAGGTCCCTCGGAGCGAGGGGTTAGGCAGGTAGTATGGGCCCTCTGACTTCCAACTATGTGTTGTGCGGCTCCCGCAAAGCGAATGAAGGTAAGCTCTTCGAGCTTACGCTAACTCTCAGCCTCTTTGATTGGTAGGCGGGCGGGCTAAGCCCCCTACTTAAGATTCCATTCATAAGGGTCATTTTTTGTTGTCGTGACGTTTTGGTTAGGCCGACTACTAGACTACTAGAGGTTACTTCTAGCTTCTATAGGGGCCTTTCCTGGTGTAGTTTTAGTTTGTGTTGGTACTGAATGAACATATCAAACAAAGGCGAGCAGTATAAGCCCTTCTCCGGCCTGGGAAAAGCAGCGAACTCTAGAAGCTAGGGCGTTGTTCACCTTTGGACACGAACACTCTTCCGTTCTCAGCGTCAACCCGCCTTAGAGATTGAACGGCAATAAGATAAGTCGACGTTCAATCTAAGACAGCGCTGATAGCTTGTAGTGAACAGTCCCCTTATTTACCAACCGAAAGCAGCCTTTGGTACTTAACTGAAGTAGTTAAGGGAACCCTTGCAACTATGATAGAAAGCCGTTTGCTTGTTGCCAAACCCTTCGCCTTTCTTTTGTTTTGAATCAAAGTAGGTCGCGACTGTTGTCTTTTTGTTTAGTAGGTCGGGGGAAGCTACCGCTTATACGACAGCTCTGCTTCCTCGTCTTGCTTCTGGCAAAGCTTCTACTTTGCTTGCTTCTCTCGCGTTGCTTGCGCGAAGGCTTATAAAATAAAGTCCTTTTCGCTAGGTCCAAATGCTTCCGTCAAAGCGAAAGATCTGATCCAACTGAAATCCCGCATATCCGCTGCGCTCAATATACGGCTACGGCTAGGCGATCATATCGTGCCATAAAACAATTTTATATGTATAGAGAGATCCCCTAGATATACAGATAGAATAGATGTTCATGGATAGACAGATATTCCATTGATTCTTAGTTTTGGGGCTGAAAAAGCTCATCGATCCAAATGAATGCCTCGAAACTGACCCACAGCATAGCGCCCATTAGCTTCGCGCGCGGGAAGGCAACGAAGTTCAGTTCATGAGAGCGCGGCGGAGTGGAGCAGCCGCGACACGAAGTTCCTTACCTTAGCTGGATCTCGATGGTGCCACCTAAACGGTAAGTAGGAGACGGATGTGTGACGTTTGGAGTTGTCGTTCGTGCACCTGTCCCCAATGGAAGAATGAGTGATCCGTTCCCCTGCGGATCATGGCCTTACCACTCGGTCCCCGATGGCCAGCGGGGGATTCGGTATAGCAGCTTACGTTATTTTGCGCTGCGCGTTCCCGCTGAACTGGACACGTGTTAGCTGTAGGAAGTATGGTTCCGAAAGTGACTTCGGTTCGCCAGTTCAGGCTCAACTCCTCGCTTTACGTTAGCGGACCTACACTAAAGGTCAGGCCGGGGCTCTGCGCTCTTTCTTTCTGTGTGGGACGATGCCGGGGAGAGAAGGGAATGCGTCGAGGCGGCGAACAACAACAACACAACTACATTTTTTCCCTCCATCCATGAGATGAGCCCAGTGCATTGGACCCGATGGATAAGAGAACTGAGCTGGCCTAATTGGGCGCTCTACGTACGATGTAGACTCCATCAGATACATATCGATTTCTTTCTGATGGATCAAGAATAGTTGTCTTATCAATAGATAGAAATAGGAGATTTCCCCTTCTTTCTTATTTATTTTATTTATGGATTCCCTATATCATTCCTACTCTTTCGATCTATCAGAACGGATCAGGCTATCTATCAATCAATTTGAAAATAGCACGTTTATCTCGCTTTTCATTCATTTCCGCCACGCCAACATAGCCACAATAATAAGAAGCAGGCGAAGCAGCTAGAAGCGCTCGCTTCTAGCCCTTGAATTCTGATTCACGAATGAATTGGGAAAGCCAACACAAAGATTCGATTCTGACTTCGTAGAGCCGGTGCTGCTGTTGCCTGCGCGTAGGGTGTCCCCCACTCCCGTCCCGGGGCGCTAAGGGGCTTTTGTTTTTGGAACAGACGGCAATGTTTTGCTGACGCCTTGAATCAAGCTTTTGTTGCGACATGCTATGTTTTCTCTCCCATTGCTAGTAGGTTGTTGGGTCGCACGCCCGGCACACATGTTTTGGCCTTGTCTTGTGTGTCCATACATAACTAAAAATAGGTGACCTAACGGCCGCCGCCCAACTAAACATACCAATAGTCACCAGATTCATATGGGCTACTGAGGAGTAAGCAATGATCTTCTTAAGATCGATCTGTCTTGAAGTGGTCAAGGAAGTATATATTATAAAAATCGCGCTTGAAGTATAAATGAAAGGAGTGGAACAAAGTGTCGCTTCGGGAAACATGGGTATTGAAAATCTTAAAAACCTGTGGGTTCCCAATTTTGAAGGAATTCCTGCCAAGATGACGGATCCTGCCGTAGGTGCCTCTACATGAGCTTCGGGTAACCAAATATGAACTGGTACCATAGGCACTTTGACGGCGAAAGCGACGAAAGAAGCAATCCATAGAAAGATTTGGCGCCGCTCACTAAATTCTGTGGTTAATGAGATTTGTAAATCGACGGTCCCTGTTTGGAAAAGAATCAAAAGAATAGCTAATAGCATAAAAACAGATCCAAGTAAAGTATAAAGGAAAAACTGATATGCTGCCTTGATCTTTCTTTGTCTCGAACCCCATACCCCTATAATAATGGTAGAGTAAGGGGTGGCCCCAAAGCGGAATTTACCGGTGGTGGTTGGTCAAAGCTCCAGTAGGTAGCCACTCCCTTCTCAGGGAACCGTACGTGAGACTTCCGCATCATACGGCTCCGTCCCGAGCTTCCGTCGTCGGCCCTTGTCATTAGACCACTATCTATGCATGTATATTAAGCCTGGACTCTCGAATCTTTTGCTTCTCGAGTGGTAGCGAACAATGCAGCTTGCGTTGCGGGAGATGCCCGCCCGTAGGGCCCGGCCCGCTTCTCGCCCGAAAGAACCGCTCACTAGCTAGCCGGACTAGTGGGGGGCCCTATCTGGAGACATACTGAAAACCATGCCTTTCGAACCGAATGCAACGCCCGTCTTCCAAATCCAAAAAAGGGCTCGTTGGGAAGAAAGATGGAGTGCGGCCTGTAGAGCACATGTAACGCACAATCGGGTTGCTCACGCAGTGGATCTCTCTCTCTAGATATCTAGAGAGAGATGTGAAAGTAATAGCCTTTATTTTATTGTCGCCCCCCGACTTACGGCTTTACGCTACTACTACTGTGATGTGAGCGGTTCAAAATGATTTTTTTTTCCCAATTATCCTGGCCGGAGCTTGTATGCAGCACTTATACGAAGGTGCATGCATAAAGGTTTGGAACTCTTTTCTTATCTTAATCTTAAAGACAGGACCCTACCCTATTCTCGAACCCTCTACCGAGCTTAACCCTGCCCGCATTTCCCTTTTTTTTTTTTTTTGAAGGGGGCCAAAGAAATGTCTCCACCTACTGCCAACAGTCTTTCTTCGTAATTCTACTGAACGGGTTGATCCTCCCCTCCCGTTTGTTTTAGCAACTTATCCTAAGGTCTCCTCACCAAGAGCTCCCCGGCGACGACAGAGGAACCAACCCGCCTGCTGTGGCGGGGCGGCTTTTTTTTTTTCACAATAAGACCTGGACGATTATCCCTACCCTCGATAGCTTACGAGTTTACGTCCATCCCTGGTTGGGTACAGTTTCCTTTCGATTTCTCCCTTGTAGCCGTTACCCGAATTCGCGCAAGTGTGTCCACACCCCCCACACTGACTTGACGAGGAATCCATTCTCGCGAACAAACACAACCCCTACACACACCTAGGAGCACCCCTTCCTGCATATCCATACAAGACCCGAGTAGGCGGGTCGAGGTCCTACGAGGTACCCACTACTCGGGAGTACCCTCCCAAAAGGAAAAAGATGTGTCTGTCAGGTTTGGTTCGTCTTAGTTGGGTTGGGCGGGTTCGACCAGAAATGCTATGCTTACGCACAAGACTACCCCTCTTCCCGAAAGCTTCGCGGGGACTACTTTACGACGGACGACCGCCCGTAGGGGGTTTACTGCACAAGGCCCCTGCAGAGGAAAAGCTTTATCCCAGCAAATAGAAGATGCTCAGCTCCGCACAACATAGGGATTAGCACGCTTTCGGGAAGAACATAGAATAGTAGAGGATCCAGCATGCGGAACACGGCGATCATTAGAAATTCACGAATTAGAGATGCTGTAATATACTCTTTCCCATAACTTCTCATATCAGACCAACCCACTAAAATACAAATAGGGATCAGAAATGTGGTCAATATCACGAAGAAAAAAGAGAGACCATCTATACCCAAATTAGCCCCTTTTGTTTTGCGGCATTCCCCCTGACCTCGAGGTCAAATGAATTGAATTTGAATTATGGAATTCTCTGTAAGAGCAGCGGAACTAACAACTCTATTAGAAAGTAGAATTACCAACTTTTACACTAATTTGAAAGTGGATGAGATCGGTCGAGTGGTCTCAGTTGGAGATGGGATTGCACGTGTTTATGGATTGAACGATATTCAAGCTGGGGAAATGGTTGAATTTGCCAGCGGTGTGAAAGGAATAGCATTGAATCTTGAGAATGAGAATGTCGGAATTGTTGTCTTTGGTAGTGATACCGCTATAAAAGAAGGAGATCTTGTCAAACGCACTGGATCTATTGTGGATGTTCCTGCGGGAAAGGCTATGCTAGGGCGTGTGGTCGACGCGTTGGGAGTACCTATTGATGGAAGAGGGGCTCTAAGCGATCACGAGCGAAGACGTGTCAAAGTGAAAGCCCCTGGGATTATTGAACGTAAATTTGTGCACGAGCCTATGCAAACAGGGTTAAAAGCGGTAGATAGCCTGGTTCCTATAGGTCGTGGTCAACGAGAACTTATAATTGGGGACCGACAAACTGGAAAAACAGCTATTGCTATCGATACCATATTAAACCAAAAGCAAATGAACTCAAGGGCCACCTCTGAGAGTGAGACATTGTATTGTGTCTATGTTGCGATTGGACAGAAACGCTCAACTGTGGCACAATTAGTTTAAATTCTTTCAGAAGCGAATGCTTTAGAATATTCCATTCTTGTAGCAGCCACCGCTTCGGATCCTGCTCCTCTGCAATTTCTGGCCCCATATTCTAGGTGTGCCATGGGGGAATATTTCCGCGATAATGGAATGCACGCATTAATAATCTATGATGATCTTAGTAAACAGGCCGTGGCATATCGACAAATGTCATTATTGTTACGCCGACCACCAGGCCGTGAGGCTTTCCCAGGTGATGTTTTCTATTTACATTCCTGGCTCTTAGAAAGAGCCGCTAAAAGATCGGACCAGACAGGTGCAGGTAGCTTGACCGCCTTACCCGTCATTGAAACACAAGCTGGAGACGTATCGGCCTATATTCCCACCAATGTGAAAGAGAACTGCTCCTTCTTCTTGTCTTAGCCAATCTCTCTGTCAATAAAAGCCAAGAATGGCTTGGTCACATTCATTCAACCATCAACCATTTAACCCGGGATCCTACCTTCTTTCTTTTCGTATAGTGGGTCTCCTTCTTCGCTTCGTCAGTCAGAGCAGAGACAGCAGCAGATAAGACAAGAGCGACAATCGCTAATGGTTCTGTTATACGAAACTTTCTTTACCCCCGGTCTTTCTTCTCATTAGATCTCCTCTTTCTCCGATCTATCTCTGAGGAAGACTGGAGAATCCTGGTATTCCTATATTCTTTTCCTTATTTGATTGATTCTTTGAAGACTTCCTGCAGTAGGGAAGGATTCTACTACTTTTATTCAAGAGATGGAACCCCCAATGGCTTGCGGAAGAGCTTTTCGTTACTATAGATGCATTTGAAAGCTTCAATTCAAGATTTATTATTGAATATTCAATCCATTAGCGAGAGAACGACAAATTCTAGTGGACAATGATAGTCTTGAATAGCTCCGACGGAGGAACTACCCTCCCCTAGTTCTATGAAAATGGGAGTTGGCCTCTGGAGAGGAATTAGGCGCGCGAACGACAGTGGTCTTTCTTGCGTTCAAGATCAAGAGGCAGCCCCTAACAAATCGCTTCTTCCAAGGCACGCCCCGTTCGTTCAGCTCGCAACAATCCAATTAGTTCACCGGGTGAAAAAACATTAGACATTCCATCTTCTGAAACCAAGACTTTTGATGTTATTTGACGCACAATAATTTCTATATGTCTATTATGGATGTGCACTCCCTGGGATCGATAAACCTTTTGGATTTTATTAACCAAAGAAATACGACTTTGCACTATAGTTAGCTCGGCACCAATCATGAATCCCCAGGGAATGCCGAGAATTCTTGTTATACGCTCGTTCCAAGTGTCAACTTTCTTTTCTAGGTTCATCGATATTGAATCAATTGAACGCACTTCTAATACCTGTTCCACTTTTGGAAGACCCTGTGTTATATCACCAGATCTCAATTTTTCATATATAAATGTAACTAATATATCTCCTTCATAAAAGATTTCCCCATAATGGCCATGAACAGTTGCTCCTGGAGTCGTCAAATAAGGGTTAGCCGATCTTATTACTACAGAATCAATTTGAACAGTTAGAACTTGACCCGATTTTAGGTGTGGTCCATTTTTTGTTTGAGCTATACATACATTTTCACAAAGAAATTGCCCAAGGCTAATAATTGTAAATGTTTTTTCACAATAATTATGATGGAAAAAATGCCAATTCAAATGGAATGGATTTAAAACGATGTTACTGCATAGATCGGGCTTATAAATTCTCTCGTTTTCGTCCATTAAATAATATTTAAATACTTGAAAAGTTTCCTTTACTTTGTCAAGTTGCAAATTTGTAGTTATCGAGATCTAATTATGAGTTATTAAACAATAAAATGAATACAAATTTGCAACTTGAAGGGCTATTCCTAAAGGGCCTAACGAATTCTTAATTGGAATTAAACGATCTCTTTTAATTTCATGAATTCCTTTTTTTATCCCATTGTGATATTTTGCATCGTTGAATGGTCCCATTTGAAAACAATTAGCTGATGACAAAATTATCAAAGATCGGCATTTCTTATTTCTATTCAACAACATACGAATAGTTCCGTGATTTTTGCTAAGTGATTGTTGAAATTTTTCTTTGGAATAAATAGAATCAAATGGATTGATATTGGTCCGATCTGAATCATTATCCGAGATCAATCCTGAACCGGACGGATCATTCCTTTTTCTGATATCCCAAGTATGGGATTTTCCTAAGTCAATTCTTAGGAAATCTCCAATCAAACCATTTGTACTTACTTCAACAAAAGAAGCGAGAAATCGTCTTGGTAGCAACCGCCAAACCAATAGAACAAGGGTTAGCTTTGCAGCTGGTCCACAAGCAAGGTAAGTAGGTCCATTACCGGCCGGCTCCGGACCGAAAAGACCTAACGGAGTAATCCCTTATCTCGGATCGGAGATGCTAACGGGGCAGGAATCGAAGTGGGGGACCTCTCTACCGCCTGTGTCTATCTCCTGTCAAGTATGCTCCCCAGACATAGACTACGTACAGGGTAGTACTCTTGGATATAAGATCACCGCATGAACGTGAACATAACATTAAGTTACGAATGTAACTCCCGAGGGATCGACCACTATTCTAAATAAAGTCAGGCGGAGAACTGTTGTTCATTGGAGCACCGAAGTGCGGAGGTTGTTCCCATCATTGAAGTCAGAGTGTGGGACTGAGCCTTCCGAATGATAAAGAAAAAAAAGTGCTTAGTTTCGTTGGAAAAACCAACGCAAATATCATATTGACTTTATCTCGCCCAACTTCTAAGGATAGATAGAAAAGGTTGGAGAGAGTGACTTTCTGAACTGAAATTCTCTCCTTTCTAAAGCTGCGCAAGGTGGCCCCACCCCCAGAACAAAGCCCCACCCCTCTTTTCCCCCCTTTAATGAAAGACCCTCGCCTGCCCCGCTTCCTATTCATTTTTGGGTCGGGACCCGAGGGCCTTTTTTTTTTTCTCAAGAGGTGATTTCGAGAATCAACCAACCGGCCGTAGCCCAGGTGACTCACAGCCTCCCTCTCGCCCAAATTAAATGGGATGAATTAAATAAAAAAAAAAAGAAGCTTTTTGATTGATTCAGGGCGCAGCGAAACCAAATTCTTTCAAGGCAAAAGGGGGGGCTTACTTACTTTACTTTTCCTGACGCTGAGTCATCCTATTCAAATTTAGCTATGCTAATCGAACAGGAAAAGTTTTCAGATGATATGGACCCCCAAGAGATGGACGAGAACCTCCAATTGCTTAGGGGTCGCACTCTGTCCCGCTTGGTGGACGAAATCTTCTCTCCTTTTAGACTTCTTTCTCCCACACACCTTTGCCCTCTTTCACCGAAGAGGAAAGAAGAATCTTCGAAGCGGACAGAGACCTAAATTTCCATTAGATTCATTCCTAAGCTTGCTTTGTTGCAGTAAGATGATCAGTCCGAGAGTGCTGGAGAGAAGATAAAGCGGTAAAAACCCCTCTAATTCGGTCACCGAGCAGTCGGACGACTCTTCAGTAACCTAGGATGACCCCTTCGACGCTTGCTTCTTTCGCTGTATACCCCCTCCATCCTTTGGAGGTGGAAGAAAGAAAGGGTACTATATATATATATATGTATATAATGGATTATTTATTAGAAGTAGGGCCCCAGAATGAAAACAATGTGGGGGAACCAGAGTGGTCACGATAGGAAAGATAAAAAAATGACTATAAGGAACCAACGATTCTCTCTTCTTAAACAACCTATATCCTCCACACTTAATCAACATTTGATAGATTATCCAACCCCGAGCAATCTTAGTTATTGGTGGGGCTTCGGTTCGTTAGCTGGTATTTGTTTAGTCATTCAGATAGTGACTGGCGTTTTTTTAGCTATGCATTACACACCTCATGTGGATCTAGCTTTCAACAGCGTAGAACACGTTATGAGAGATGTTGAAGGGGGCTGGTTGCTCCGTTATATGCATGCTAATGGGGCAAGTATGTTTCTCATTGTGGTTCACCTTCATATTTTTCGTGGTCTATATCATGCGAGTTATAGCAGTCCTAGGGAATTTGTTCGGTGTCTCGGAGTTTTAATCTTCCTATTAATGATTGTGACAGCTTTTACAGGATACGTACCACCTTGGGGTCAGATGAGCTTTTGGGGAGCTACAGTAATTACAAGCTTAGCTAGCGCCATACCTGTAGTAGGAGATACCATAGTGACTTGGCTTTGGGGTGGTTTCTCCGTGGACAGGGCATTTAGTCCATGTCGCTATTCCGGGATCCAGGGGAGAATACGTTTGATGGAATAATTTCTTAGGTGTATAGCCACACCCCCAAGGATTAGGTCCACTTTTTACAGGTCAGTGGAATCTTTATGCTCAAAACCCCGATTCGAGTAGTCATTTATTTGGTACCCCCCAAGGAGCAGGAACTGCCATTCTAACACTTCTCAGGGGATTTCATCCGCAAACGCAAAGTTTATGGCTGACTGATATTGCACACCATCATTTAGCTATTGCAATTCTTTTTCTCGTTGCTGGTCATATGTATTGAACTAACTTCAGGATTGGGCACAGTATAAAAGATCTTTTAGAAGCACATATTCCTCCGGGGGGTAGATTGGGGCGTGGGCATAAGGGTCTTTATGACACAATCAATAATTCAATTCATTTTCAACTAGGCCTTGCTCTAGCCTCTTTAGGGGTTATTACTTCTTTGGTAGCTCAACACATGTACTCTTTACCTGCTTATGCGTTTATAGCACAAGACTTTACTACTCAAGCTGCATTATATACTCATCATCAATACATCGCAGGATTCATTATGATAGGAGCTTTTGCTCATGGAGCTATCTTTTTTATTAGAGATTACAATCCAGAACAAAATGAGGATAATGTATTGGCAAGAATGTTAGACCATAAGGAAGCTTTCATATCCCATTTAAGTTGGGCCAGCCTCTTTCTGGGATTCCATACTTTGGGACTTTATGTCCATAATGATGTCATGCTTGCTTTTGGCACTTCGGAGAAACAAATCTTGATCGAACCTATATTTGCCCAATGGATACAATCTGCTCATGGTAAAACTTCCTATGGGTTCGATGTACTTTTATCTTCAACGAATAGTCCGGCCTTCAATGTGGGGCGAAGCATATGGTTGCCTGGTTGGTTAAATGCTATTAATGAGAATAGTAATTCTCTATTCTTAACAATAGGGCCTGGAGACTTCTTGGTTCATCATGCTATTGCTCTAGGTTTACATACAACTACATTGATCTTAGTAAAAGGTGCTTTGGATGCACGCGGTTCCAAGTTAATGCCGGATAAAAAGGATTTTGGTTATAGTTTTCCTTGTGATGGTCCGGGACGAGGTGGTACTTGTGATATTTCGGCTTGGGACGCATTTTATTTGGCAGTTTTCTGGATGTTAAATACCATTGGATGGGTTACTTTTTATTGGCATTGGAAGCACATTACACTATGGCAGGGTAATGTTTCACAGTTTAATGAATCTTCTACCTATTTGATGGGATGGTTACGAGATTATCTATGGTTAAATTCTTCACAACTTATCAATGGATATAACCCCTTTGGTATGAATAGTTTATCAGTTTGGGCGTGGATGTTCTTATTTGGACATCTTGTTTGGGCTACTGGATTTATGTTCTTAATCTCCTAGCGCGGATATTGGCAAGAATTAATTGAAACTTTAGCATGGGCTCATGAACGCACACCTTTGGCTAATTTGATTCGGTGGAGAGATAAACCAGTGGCTCTTTCCATTGTGCAAGCAAGACTGGTTGGATTAGCCCACTTTTCTGTAGGTTATATATTTACTTATGCAGCTTTCTTGATTGCCTCTACATCGGGCAAATTTGGTTAATTTAATTCTTTATTGTATCCGCGAAAATCTCATTTCATTTATTTCTATGGAGAAGGGAAGGGGAACCGCCTTCTTTTCTTATATTTCTTAAATTTCTACATCTAGGATCGGACTTGTAACATTGATAGTAATAGGAAATGAACCATTATGGCAAGGAAAAGTTTGATTCAGAGGGAGAAGAAGAGGCAAAAATTGGAACAAAAATATCATTTGATTCGCCGATCCTCAAAAAAAGAAATAATCAAAGTTCCATTGTTAAGTGATAAATGGGAAATTCATGGAAAGTTAGAATCACTACCACGTAATAGTGCACCTACACGTCTTCATCGACGTTGTTTTTCGACCGAAAGATCGAGAGCTAATTATCGAGACTTTGGTTTATCTGGACACATACTTCGTGAAATGGTTCATGGATGTTTGTTGCCCCGTGCAACAAGATCAAGTTGGTGAGGATGAACAATTCTCTTCATTTTTTTATTCATTTTTATTTTTATGATCAGCGATCATAGGAGGGCCCCTTTACCATTCTGTATAAATGGTTTATTCTATTTGTACAGATATGGTGGAGGGGCACATTCTTTGTTTGTCCATTAGTTGTTAATTCTTCTCTTTATCGCGGGGTAGAGCAATTTGGTAGCTCGCAAGGCTTATAACCTTGAGGTCACGGGTTCAAATCCCGTCTCCGCAACATTTTTGACAAAAAAAAAAAAACTGAGTTTCAAAATGAAAGTCGATAGTACCGGTACTATCCACTTTCAACTCTATAAAAAATTTTATACTATTACTTATTTATCTAAATACATAAAAGTAGGGGCGGATAGCAGGAATCGAACCCGCGTCTTCTCCTTGGCAAAGAGAAATTTTTCCATTCGACTATATCCGCATTTTTTAATGGTACTCGATACGTAATATATCGATTCGATTTATGCAGAGCTAGGTCCAATACTCTGTTAGGGGTAATTCGAAATAAAGTCGAAATCAAAA